>JAZHRO010000076.1:26972214-28349643 GCA_037157565.1 Thalassia testudinum
GAGAGCGTGAAGACGCCGACATCGCATTGGAGCTTCGCACACGTTGCCGAACAAGTAGGTTTTCTTTTCTCATCAAATTAGGGTTAACTTGCCACCACAATAAAAAAAAAAAAAAAATTTTAAAACTAAAAACTAGAAAAACTTTTTGGGATTTCTTGAGGGCAAGTGGATTAAAATTCACTTGATTGATTGGTTGTCTTCACTCCCACTGCCCCGGGATTTCCTGCCTTACTTCGCATAGCGAAAATCCTAGAATCTTGATTCTTAGATTTTTCGCCGTGGGAAGTATTCTTTGAGGCAAAGAAAAAGATTGCTTGTATCCCTCTTTTGCCTCACTTATCTTTAATTCAGGATCACATTTTTGGTGGGGAGATTTGGAATTGAGTTGATTCCAACCCCACCACGACTTTTCAAACTTGCCTGTGATTCGATCCTGAATACTTCAACCCCAACAATTTTACTTTCTTTATCTGTTGGTTGAAGCCTTGTGTGTGGATATCTTTCTGGTGATTGGGAGCACTTGAATTGAAGTGTTTTGGCTCCCTTTCACATTGGTATAAAATTGATTCGCGCATCCACACATAGAAATCTCCATTTAGGGTAGCCCATTGCATTTTAGCATGCATTAACTAACTGATAATTGAAGAAGGGTTTCTTGGGCTTTAGAAAGAAAACCTGTATTCTTGCAAAACCCGGAGATTGGTTGAATTGGTAATTCAGCAAAATCCTAAAATTCATACTACTTAAGGTTGAACTCTAAAAACCATTCACCAATTAAAACTTCAATTCGGGGAGATTTCCCCGTTGCATGCTTGTTCTTACACACTCTTAAAATCAATCACTTGGGCATTACCCGTAAACAACGCCCTTCACATTCCAAAAGCACTTGACCCTAAGCCTCTAATTAAAACTGATAGTAACCTGACCCTTACTAAGGATTGGAGGTCTAACTACCTGTGTGTAGCGACTACGTGCTGGTGAGAGTTCCCGCGTGCTATCGGGTGTCTAAGACTGGGGCAAACGGCCTTTCAATCTGGCCCGGTGGTTCCGCGGTGCTCGCATTCGGTTCCGTAGTTCGTGATAGTAGGTAGCTTAGATCTTTAAGTCTAAGGGCATACTGTAGAGGTTAGGAACTTGACTGTATTGATTTGTAATCAAGTGTACCTTTGCGGCGTCATTTCTCTCATCCCTTTTCCCTTCTCATCTCCCCAATTCTTCCTGTGGTAGTGCATGTTTGGGAGGAGGTCACAAAACCCTAAATTGCTTGTATTGACTGATAAATCTAGAAAAAGAGCCGAATCATCCTCCTCCTCCACAAACATGGCACACACCCCTGCCTCACCACTTCGTCACAATTTCAATTCTTTCAACACCAGGCTGATCCCGAGAAACCCTGCAAGACCTTCCTTATCGAGTGTCGCGCCAAGCGACTCGGTAAGTCATGTGGAACTGGCTTCTGTGAGTCAGTATTTCAACACGGAGGACCAAGCCTCCGTGTACTCGGACACATATGCGGACACGTCTTGTGGCATAGAAGATGCCTGCACCCTGGGGAATAACCCGTTTTCTGCCACGTATAACCCAGGGTGGCACAATCGTCCCAATTTTGCATGGTCCAACAACCCGCAGCGTCGAAACCCCGCTGGTGGACCAATGCGATCGTCCACACCCGTCATCCCAAGGGCCCAGTCTAATCCTATGGCAAATCTGCCATCAGGCCCTTGTGTACAGAAAACCAAACACGCATCAAAACCTCTTGATAAATTGATGCGAATGATGACGGAAATGTCAAAGCGCCATAAAGAAAACATGACCTCTCTTCAGCATTTGGCGCAGCAGAATGCTGAGATCAATCAACTAAGCATGGCGACTCGATCTCAGGGCACTTTTCCCGCCCAACCTGTTCCAAACCCGCAAAACTTTGTACCCTGTGGTCCGCAACCACAGGTACAACCTTCTCAGGAACAGGTTCATCAAATTCTGCAAGCTCGGAGTATTCCTTCGGGATTTCAGGTTAATCCCGCTGCAACACCGCACTCTTATGCTGATAGTGATCACATCAAGGATGACACGTCTGACGAGGACGTGACTGTCAGTACGTGTATCGAACTAATTGGAGCCGATTCTGACTGCTGCGAATTACCTGACGACTGCCTGACCAACACAAACTGTGACGTTCCCCAATCCCTCCCTATTCCTGTACCTTCTCCTGACCAGACTTCTGACGAGGTTTTCTCCGCTTCCCATACCTCGTGGTCTGAGTCATTGCTGGGTTGCTCACCGCCAGTCCACACTATGGAAGACCGGATTGCCCTTTCTTTCCCGCTAAATCAGGCGGATTTGCAAATCCACACTGGGACCTTGAGCCCACATCTTACTCACCGGGGCTATTCCCTTTTGGATCCATCTATCCAAAAAGCCCCCCTTCTTGGCCAATCTAAGGGCCAACTTCCTCTTCCTGATCTGTTTTCTGATCCGCCTGGGACACTCTCGTCCCAGAAAACGCCAAATCTCTCACCATCCACCATTACTTTTCACGCCTCTATCGCGATTACTTCGCTTTTCTCTTCACCACCCACCATCCACCCACCCTTCCACACTGATTTATACCCTGAACCTCAGCTCCTGTTACCCGATTTGTCGTCCGTTCTCTGCCTTTCCCTGCATGCATATGAGGACATAGCATTGTTTGGCATGGGGGGGTGGATAGGCATCCATAGGATCCGGGTATTTTATGGTATCAGACAATTACCACCTATTTATAAATATGCAAGAAAAATAAAAAAGAAAAGAAAAAAAAATATATATATATATATATTAGTAATAAATGGTGTTTAGTAATGATCTAAAAGCTGAAACAAAAAATACAATAAGTGTTTATGGATATTCAACCTCTGTTTTGAAGAATTTCCAGGCCACAGAAGCTTGATTCGCTCAGGCTCGGCTTAATTCACTTAAAGCATTGACGAAATAGATCAAAATCTCTCCTAACTAAGAACGTTTCTTGTACCTGAGACACCAGGACAGGATTCGTTGGTTTGCTTTTTCTTGAGAGCTTAAGTAAACTTGGTTCACACTACACATATCAGGAAAGATCAGGTGAACATAAGATCCAACCCTAGTGTTCATTAGGAAAGGTGGAGTCCTTACCTGTGCGTGCAGGTAGACTTTTTATCCCAAGCTTTAGTCTTGTGTTTAGGAGTGGCTCTTTCCACCAAAAAGAAACTCTCCCACCAAAAAGAAAAAAAAAAAAAAGTGTGCTCTTTCAAAATGTGTTGTAAGAGATATACTGACATATGTTTCAAAAAAAAAAAAAAAAAAAAAAGATGTTGCAAAAGAGTCAGTATATCTCATAAATGTCTGTATAATTTGTTTTTCGAAAATGGGAGTTGAGTTTTCCGTAATCATCTTAAGGGTCAATCCGAAAACACGAGCTGAAATTGGGACCAACCTGTACTTAAAAATTCGTGAAACCCTGGGAGTGAGTCTTAAGGTTCATCTGGTCAGTCTTGATCCTTCACTATGCACAAACCATAACCTCTTGAGCTCTCGAATACGGCAAAAACCTCCTGGGTCCTGGAAATCGTACTTAAGGTTTAAATATCAAGAGTCCTGGTTAGTTGAGAGATGATCTATGTCATGTGAGACTTAAAGTACTGGTAGTCTTCTTTACAATTGGTTCTCACAATATTCGATAATAAACACACCTATATCACCTCAGAAGAAAATCTTCAGCTTAAGATTATTTCTAAATACAGTTTTGCTAGGGACTAGCAAAAGATAGACATGGGGGTATATGTTTGCACCTCAAAACACGCCTTTAATAATGCCTTCTTATGCTATTTCCTAGCATTAACTATGTATATTATAATCCTATTGTCGCATTTGTAAAAACGGTTGCATGCATGCATTTAATCATGAGAGGAGGAGAAACGAATAAATGGCTTCGTAATTCACATTTTATCTCAAGTGCCTCCCTGCAAATTCCACCTTTTTATTTTTCCTCTTAATTTCTTCTTTTTTTCTCATTCCCGCGGCTGCCTTCTTCCCGCGCCCACATCCACGCCATGCTGCATGCAACGCCTCTCCCTACTGTCCTTCCCGCACCTCTCCCTGCAGCTGCCATTCTCCCCCATTCCCCGCATGCTCCACGCCATGCTCTCCTCCTCTATAAAGCCGCAGCTCTTCCTCGCGACGGACAGAGGGGACGGAGTTGCTGAAAAAATGCCACGTTGCAGTCCACCACCTTCCTCGCCCGTTCTCCCCTCCCATACGCCGGCCCTCCTTCGAGGAGGCACCCGACGAGCAGGAGAACCCACTGTGGTGCTCACCACCACAGTGGGAACACCACTGCCCAGCTCTTCAACGAGCAGGTGGGCGTGGTGTTTTCTTTTCTCTTCGTTTTCATCTCCACGCCATTGCTGCCGCTTCAAGGTCCGAAGCTTGAAGCAGCAGCAGCAGCAGCAGCCCAGCACCAGCAGCAGCAGCAGTAGCAGGTCCTCCCGCTCCTCCGCGACCGTCCCCGCAGTCGCTCACCGCCTCCGCGCGCGCCTGCAGGCGTTCTCCGCCTCCGTCTCCGTTCTGTCCACGCCGCAGTTGCACCCGCAGCCGGCCGCCGCGCGCACTGCAGCGGCCGGCTACGGCCTCGCATCGCCCCCTGCCCTCCTCCGCGACCCTACGCGACCACTGCAGAACCCTACGCGAAGGCGCGCCCGCACCCGCCGTTTCCAGACGTCCGCCTCCGCCTTCAGACGACGCAGCGTCAGACGTCTTCCGGAGGCGGCAGACGTCTTAACTCGCTGCCATCGTCCGCCCTCTCCAGCACTCCCACCCGCTCATTCTCTCTGGCGCGCGATCTCTCCCACCCGCTCATTCTCTCTGGCGCGCGATCTCTCCCGCCCGCTCTTTCTCTCTCTGGCGCTCTCTATCTCTCTCTCTGCTGATCTCTCCCGCTCTCTCTCTCTCTCACGTATCCGCCCTCTCTGCCACCTGCTCTCTCTCTCTTTTATTTAACTCACAGCAACACACACACACACATTCACCGACGCACACACACATTCACCGACACACACACACACACACTTATAGTAACATATATACGTACATATATATATACATACATATATCTATTATATATATATACTTATATACATAGTATATCTATATAGTTATGTATACATACATATATATATAATATATCTCTATATATATATATATACACGTATATATATATCTATATACTTATACATATACTTATATATATATACATATATACTTAGATACATATATATATATACATATCTATATGCTTATATATATACACACACATATATATATATCTAGATACATATATACTTATATACATATATATATATATACATATATATAGTAATATATATATATACTTATATACATATATATACACATATATATCTATATATATATATATCTATACATATATAACTATACATTTATATATATATATATAGATATATTTACTTATATTCATACATATGTACATATACTTTCATGTTATTTATTATACGCTGTATCGCGGGGATATCTGCACCAGTTGCTGATATTCCCTGATACACGCGTACAAAAAAAGCGTGGTCCCATACATCATCCATCCTCCATCCACACTCCACGCGGCACATAGTCGTGTTGGTTGCGTCTCTCTAGACGTCAACTGACTCGACATAGTGCTACACTCCATCGTCACCTCCACCCCCACCCCTTTATATATATACTACATATAAATATATATCTATAGCTACTATATTTACTTTCTACCTGTTAGCTTCCTTCTTAGTAAAAAGATAAAAAAAGGTATAAAAGTGAAAAGATAATCTTTGATTTGCAGGTACCCCCGTCTTGCAAGTAGCAAGACGTGTTTTGAAACGCTGTTTTGGCTAAAAGCCAAGGACACAATTTTGAGGGTGTGCCTCAAGAACAAGGATTACCAGAAAAAAAACCTAAATAAGAAAAATACCAAAAACAGAATAAACGAACGGAAGAGACGCGTTTTAAGGAAAACGTAGAAATTCGACTTGAACCCCACTTCCCTGAGTTCGACCCTGGGCCTAAAAGTGACAAGATAAAATCAATTAGGCCAGGTTAAAAATTTTGTAAAGAGATGGTTAGGTCTGAATTAGGTTAACCACTATACACATTTCAACGATAAAAATATCATATTAACAACCTATTTGGGCCGACCCATCAATACCCAAATCTCTCGTGCGTTCGCACGAGAGATTGGGCTCACACCAGCGATTGTAATTGGCTTTAGAAGGAAGGGAATTTCTTAGAGAATCCCCCTTCCATTTCTGGGAGGGAATCTCTGAGGGATTAGAGAGCAATCCCTCTCTGAGCCTCATCGGAGCTCGGTTCTACCCTAACAATGGCGGTAGGACCGGATTGCAAAGGGGGCGAAGAACTTGGGGGGCTCCTTGCAAGGATATTCAAAAGATAGGGACCTATTTATGATTTGGGTGTACTAAATTGCAAAGTAGGTCAAGATGACCTCTCCTTAGGTCCAAATTTTGGTATAAACCTAATTTGGACCTAAGGAATCCAATGGCGAAGTTAAATTTCAGGTTTGACCTCGTTTGACTGGATATTTTACGTAAAAACCCAAATTTGGTTAATTGAGAAGCTAGGACCCTAATCTATATTAGACTAGGTTCCAAAGGCCAAATTAAGTGTTCTAAACCCTAGAGGATGTTTTTCCATGATTTTTAGAGGGTTTACTCGATTTTTATCCTGACCGAAACCTTGTTACTTTAAGCGGGTCTGTTTTAGGGTTACCAAGTGTCATTTAATTCTTAGATTGCACATAAACCCATTTCTGATTGACTCAACCCTCTTTTTATCTTATTTGGACCATTTGACCTATGTTTTGCTTCTGAGAAATCCTGTTTATATACTGCAATGGTAAAATTACAATTTTAACCTTTATTTCATGTTTTCTTCTCAGAGCACTTGTTCCTTCAGTTAAGCCTTCTTCTAGGTTATGTAGGAGCTTTTATCTTCTTTATTGGGTCAAAATGAGCTAGTTATGGCTCATGATGAGGCTCTCATCATACCCCCATGCCTAGCTTTTGCTAGTCCCTTAGCAAAATTTCAAGGTTTTAACTTCCGTTCTAGACCCTGAATGTTTGCCAATAATGATAAGTGCTTCTTCTTTTGTGATTAGGTAGGAATGCTGATAATAGGCCTTGAGGTACTCAAGTACCAACCAAAATCCGGACCTGTTCCGCTTTAGCCTCAGTCCTCCGCAAAGGTTTCTCCGACCCACAAAAATTAACCTAGGGTTTATTGGACTCCGTGGTTAAAGCACCCGTGCTTGAGACATTTTTAGCCTAAGTTCAGTTTACAGTGCATTTTTTTTTGTAAGAGAGAGATAGAAGATTTATTTGTTTGGAGAGTTTTTCTCTCTCTTTTCTTTTTATTTCTAGCTTCGGATTAGCTTCTCAACACGGTCTGTATCGGATTCCTCGTCCCCATCATCAATCCTCAAGGGTCCCTGGCTTTCGAGATTTCGAGATAATCCCGCCCATGGCAACCCCCAGAACCCTGGCTTTCGAGATTTCGAGATAATCCCGCCCATGGCATTCCATGGCCGAATCCAGACCCTGGCGATCGACATTTCGTGACAATGCCGCCCATGGTATCTGAACCAACAGAGTGCTTACATGCCCCCAGTAGGATATTTAAATATCCTAAGAGACAAGCACCGAGGAGACGATATGTTGTTACGCATCTTCGAGGGGAATTTCCCGCCTCTCCGCGCTGGGAACTCGTCCAAATCAATTTGTGTTGATTGACCGCTCCTAATCTAGGTGACTTTTTCAGAACATTAAACGTTTTTCGCGTGATTTGGATGTTTATGCGCACTGAACCAGACTGTGTGTGAATTGGGTGCTTAGGTTACCGAATCCCGCAAACCGGAGGTCAATTAACGAGACCGAATACTTAAGTTTCGCATTTTCCTCAACCTCTTGAGGATTATCCAGATTTTAACAGATATGCAAATTTTTAAGCTAACAAATCTAGCCCAAGAGGCCTAAGACCAACGTTCCCACTAATCTCTTGTTATGTCTCCATAGCACTTTTCTTTTCCTTTTTTTTTGTTTTTTTTTATTTTTTTATTTTTTTTGGTCTAGAACTTCAGTTAACCCCTTAACCTTTTACTAATGACTATTTCTTTTCATTTTCATTTTGTGCTCCTTTTTGTCATTTTTCTTTCTTTTCCTCCTCTCATTTGTATGACCCTAAATTGTTCCTCCCCTCTATTAAGTCTTTTTTTTTTTCTTTTTGTTTTTTTTTTTTTTGTGAAACCCTTTCTTGATATGAATTTTATGGCATTTTGTACTTTCATATCCCCCCCATGCCTAAGATTTGCAATGTCTCCATTGTAAATTAGGTGGGTTCGAATTCAGCTTAGTTCATGTATTAGGACAGGTGTGTGGTGAGTGAATGAGTCGAAGTGACTTGTTGCGAACGATTTCTAATCTCGGGTAGGTATACCTGAGGTGAAGTCGGCTGTTCTAACGGATGAACCCTAAAGTGCAATATGAGTTCCGCATAGAGATGTCAGAAACGGTTTTGGGTTTTTCAAAGAATGACGGGTTGCCTCCCGTTAAGCGCTGAGTTTTACGCCATCGGCTGAGCGTAATGAGCTCAAGAGGAATGGAGGGTAAAGGATGACTCAACCAAATCTATATCGGTCATGTCAATGAACGGCTTGAGCCTCTGACCGTTCACGACAAAGGGTTCAGAATCGTGGCTGAGTGGGCTGATTTCAATGGCTCCATTTCTGAAGATTTGTCAGACTAGGAAGGGTCCGACCCACTTGGATCTTAGCTTTATGGGAATAATTTGAGTCGGGCATCAAAGAGTAAAACTTTTTGACCAGGATGAAAGACCTTTCTAGAAATGTGTTTGTCGTGAAAAGCTTTAACCCGTTCTTTGTAAATTCGTGAGTTCTCATACGCGTCGTGGCGTAATTCATCGATCTCGCTCATTTGAAGTCTTCTGTGGGTTCCAGCCTTAGAAAGGTCGAGATTACAGGTCTGTACTGCCCAATAGGCTTTATGCTCCAATTCGACGGGGAGGTGACATGCCTTCCCGTACACTAGTCTGAAGGGAGACATTCCTAATTAGGTCTTGTGGGCGGTCCTATAGGCCCACAATGCTTCCGGAAGCCGAGAAGACCAATCTTTTCTATCAGGTCAAACAGTAACCTGAAGGATCTTCTTGATCTCTCGGTTAGATAGCTCAGCTAGACCATTAGTTTGGGGGTGGTAAGGAGTAGAGATTCGATGTGACACCCCGTATTTGGTCATCAGTGACTTGAACTGAGCGTTTGTAAAATGAGTCCCTCCGTCGAAAATTATAGCACACGGAATCTCGAACCTCGAGAAAATGTTTTGATGAAGGAATTTTATAACGACTTTATGATTGTTGATTCGGGTCGGAATGGCTTCTATCCACTTGGAAACATAGTCAACTGCGAGTAAGATGTATTCGAAGCCATCCGAGGTCGGAAAGGGTCCCATGAAATCAATCCCCCAAATATCAAAAATTTCGCATACCAAGATCGGCTGTAGAGGCATCATGTCTCTATTGCTTATGTTGCCCAGAGTCTGGCAACGGGAACATGCCTTACAGTGATCGTATGCATCCTTGAAAATTGTGGGCCAGTAAAAGCCACACTGGAGGACTTTCGATGCGGTTTTATGTCCAGAAAAATGTCCACCGCATGCCTGGTCATGGCAGAATGAGAGTATGTCTTTGATTTCCACTTCCGTGACGCATCGTCGGATTATCTGATCAGCACCAATGCGGAATAGATACGGGTCTTCCCATAGGTAATACTTGGCATCAGAGCGCAATTTGTCCTTTTTGGCCTTCGGCCAATCGGGCGGAATCTGATGTGATGCCAGGTAATTAACTATATCAGCGAACCATGGAAGACTGGTACTGATAGTCAGGAGGTGCTCATCAGGGAAATGTTCTGTAATAGGTCCGGAAGGATCAATAATTTCAGAAGGAAGGCGGAACAAGTGATCAGCTACCACATTGTGCTTTCCCGCCTAGTCGCGAATCTCGAGGTCAAATTCTTGCAACAGCAAGATCCATCGGATTAATCGAGGTTTCACGTCCTTCTTTGCAAGGAGATGCCTCACAGCTGTGTGATCCGAGTATATGATAACACGGGAACCCAGAAGGTATGATATGAATTTTTCCAGGGCAAATACTACGGCCAGCAGCTCTTTCTCAGTAACCGTATAGTTACGCTGAGCCTCATCTAGTGTTTTGCTGGCGTAGTAAATGACCATAGGTTTCCCGTCAATTTTCTGCCTCAAAACCGCTCCTACAGCAAAGTCAGATGCATCGCACATGATCTCAAAGGGTTGAGACCAATCAGGGGACTGTAGGATTGGGGCTTGGGTGACTCGGTCACGTAGGATCTCAAATGCTTGAGTGCATTCCTTGGAAATCTTGAAAGGCACATCCTTGGAGAGAAGATTGGTCAGGGGGCACGCGATTTTTGAGAAATCAGGGATGAATCGACGGTAGAAACTGACGTGCCCCAAAAAAGATCGAATGTCCTTAATTGAGCTAGGCATAGGGAGATTGGAAATCAGGTTAACCTTAGCTCGATCCACTTGGATGCCTTTCTCCGAGATTAAATGTCCCAGAACAATTCCCTCAGGCACCATGAAATGGCTCTTTTCCCAGGAAAGAACCAAATTCACCTCGATGCACCGCCTGAGTATATGGACCAAGTGTTGGAGGCAATCGTCAAATGATTGTCCAAAAACTAAAAAGTCATCCATGAAGACTTCCAGATAATCACCTACCATATCTGAGAATATGGCAAGCATGCACCGCTGAAAAGTTGTAGGTGCATTGCAGAGACCGAATGGCATCCTTCGAAACGTGTACGTCCCGAAGGGGCAGGTGAATGTGATCTTTTCTTGGTCCTCTGGATGGATTGCCACCTGATTGTAACCGGAGTACCCATCCAGAAAGCAAAAGAATCTATTTCCCGCTAGTTTCTCGAGGATCTGATCAATAAACAGTAGTGGGAAATGATCCTTCTTTGTGGAGGAATTTAGTTTTCTGTAATCAATGCAGACTCTCCACGAATTAGCTATTCGGGTATGATAGCGATTTCACGCGGTTTGTTAAAATACGTCGTTGTAACGCGTGAATCCGCTTTCGCTTTTAAAATTTATATCCTAGATAGGGGAGTATCTAGGGTCGTCCAAGGAGGCCAAATGTTTGCAATAGTGATTCTCTTGCTAGGAATATAAATCTCAACTTTCTTTTTGGTATTTTTCAATATATCATTTTTTTTTATTTTTAAACTGAGGCAACATGCGAACTGATGGCGGGAAAAGTGTTTACACTTCGAATTAAAATACTACTTTTAGGTGACAAGCAGAACCTCTCCCTAAGCTCACTCTAGGCAAGTGGAGGCCTAGAATAATTAGGGAGAGGGAGTGAAGAATGCTGAAAATAAGCTAATAGAAATGCAAACAAAAAAATTGCAAAGAAGGCAACAAGATAATTGATAAAGTGTTTTATAAAAGGCCTAGTAGAGGAAAGCTTGTACTACTAGAAAATTGCAAATAAGAAAATAAAACACAAATCCTCTAGATAGATGGTGAAGAAGAGGGCTTCTTGCTCCAAGGTTGGTGGCTCCCAAGCTTGAAAAGAATCCTTCAACTCCTTCCTTGCAGTACTCCGCCAAAGTGATGACCTCCAAGGCAAGCCCTAAGGGGGCGTGCCCAAAGTTTCTCTCCAAGGGTGGACGTCCACCCTAAGCTTTTCTCCTTTGCCTGGCCGTCCTCCTTGAAGTGGGAGAGTCCTCCTCCTTGGCGTGGCTCAAGTTGAAGAGAGTGGGGAGAAGAAGGCACCAAAAGGGCTGGTGATGTGCCCCTTTAATCTCCTTCTCTACTCCTTCTTCTTGGCCGTAGGTATAGGTGGTTTAGGTAGAAAATATACTAAGGGAGGATGCCCCAAAATGGTGGTAGGTGGTGGCCTTTTATAGAATAGGAGGGGGGCTATGGTGACCTTTGAAATGGATGGCTAGGATGGAAGGAGGTAGGTGGTTAAGGATCCAATGGCCAAGGGTGTTTGGCGCCACTTTAAGGGACACCTAAGGGGTGGTTATGTGTGTTGACACCCCTTGATATTGGCGCCAAAAGGGCTTCTAGAAGAGGGTCTAAGTTGGTGCCAAGAAGGATTCTAGAAGGGGGGTTAGGTGGATGGCTAGGATGGCTTATGTGGGTAGGTGTAGGGTGGATTAAGGGCCTGAAAGTGGCGCCAATATAGAGGTGGTTAGGGGTGGTTTTTGGTGCCAACTTGAAGTGTCTTTTGGTGGAGATAATGGGGTGAAGGGATGGCTAGGAGGTGGTGCCAACTTGAGTAGGCTAGCTAGCTTAGGTAGGCTTGAGTTGGTGGAGCTAGCTAGGGTTGATTTTGGAGGTAATGAATGGCCAAGGAGCTGGTTGTTAGCTAAGCTAAGCTAAGCTAAGATAAGCTAAGCTAGCTTAGCTAAAGGTGGAGTAGAGGAGAAGGTGTTGGAGATAGGGTTTGGAGGAAGGAGCTGAGGAGAAGAAGTCTGGAGCTGGAGCTGGCTGCTGCTGAAGAGGCTGGCATGGGGCTACTCTAGCTGGCTTAGCTTGCTAGTTCTTTGCTAGTTGCTAAGCTAAGCTAAAGTGAGCTAGCTTCTACCAAAATGAGCTAAGGTGAGCTGGGTCTGGTGCTCCCGGGGAGAATCAAGCTGGTTGAGGCAGCTAAGGTAGCTTAGCTCAACTGAGTTGAGCTAAGCTGAGTCCCTGTGAGCTGGACTTGAGCTTCCTGAGCTGGGATGAATTCTTCTTCAGCTGGTTGGAGCTGAGTGGAGCTGGATGTAGCTGGATCTGAGCTGGGGTGAACTCCTGTCAACTCAGCTGAGCTAGCTAGAGCTCCCTGTGAACTAGTGGGAGCTGAGGTGAGCTAGACTCAGCTAAGTTGAGCTGGATCTAAGCTGACTTGAGCTAGGGTGAGCTAAGGTGAACTCTCTTGAGCTGCCATCCAGCTGAGATTAGCTGAATGGAGCTGGGATGAGCTAACCCTAGTTCAAGTAAGCTAGGTTCCAGCTATGGTGAGCTGGATCAAGCTGGGTTCCAACTAGTCTGGGCTTCTCCTTCACCAATTGCCTTCTTGAGTGCTAGGGTTTTAGGGATCTGTGAATCTGTACATCCCTAACACTCACAAAAACACATTAAACAACAATAAAAAATGCAATGCATGCCTATCCTAATTTATGCCTAAATGCAGCCCAAAAACCCGTTTGCGGGGTAAAATCCCAAGAGCTAGGTTTGCTTTAATGCATAAGAATGATGATAAACTGGCGTTTATCAGGGTAGGAATGACTTCTCCGATTTCAGTCGTGATGATGGTAAGTCCTGCCTTCTTGGGCACCACTTGTATTGGACTCACCCAACGACTATCGGAGATCGGGTAGATGATCCCTGCATCTAACCACTTTATGATCTCCTTTTTCACGACCTCCTGTAGGTTAGGGTTTAAGCGTCTTTGCATTTCTCTTGAAGGTCGTGAGCCTTCTTCTGTGTAGATTCGATGTGTGCAGTATGAAGGGCTTATACCAGTCAAATCATCTAGAGTCCATCCAATGGCTCTACGATGTTGCTGGAGAACAGAAATCAAATGGAGTTCCTGATCAGGTGTGAGTTGAGAATTGATAATAACAAGAAACATCTGATTTGAATCCAAAAAGACGTATTTCAGATGTTCGGGAAGGGGCTTGAGTTCCATGACAGGATTGTCAGCAGCAGCGGGTGGTTCGGGGTTTGTATCGGGAGCAATGGTAGGAGTCATAGGTGTGTCTAGATCATGTTCGCACTCCTCTGTTAGCGGTTTTGATTCTCTAGTGGTTGATCAGGAATAATCAGGTTGTCCTCTATATGCAGTTCATCAACCACGGCTTCGACATCACAAATTTCCTCTATAACCCCACAATTAATCCCTTGTTGGGCCTTGAAAATGTCAATCTTCAGATTTTGATTCCCAAATTTTAATTCTATCTGGCCCTCTTCGCAGTTTATATTGGCCCTAGCAGTGGCCAAAAAGGGTCTCCCTAATATGATTGGTGTGTCCCTTGGGTTCTTAGGTGCATCCATGTCCAGTACTATGAAGTCCACTGGGAAATAAAAATCTCGTACCCTAACAATGACATCCTCGAGTATTCCTTTGGGTGACTTGATGGATCGATCGGCTAACTGTAATGTCACCTCAGTGGGTTTAAGTTCAGATTCTTCAAGGTGGTCAAGGAGGGATGTAGGTATTAAATTTATGGAGGCACCTAGGTCTAGTAGGGCTCTATCAAGTTGGGTTTCACCAATTTTACAAGAAATCAAGGGAGTTCCTGGGTCTTTAGCCTTGGGTGGGAGTTTGCTCAAGATAACAGAGCTGGCTTGCTCTGACAGTACGATCGGATTCCCATCCTTGGTTCGCGGCTTACGTTTAGGTGTACATATGTCTTTCAAGAATCTTGCGTAAGCCGGTATGTGGCGAATTGCATCCATCAACGGGATGTTTATCTGGACCTATTCAAAGAGCTTGACCAGATTCTCCTCAGGAGCCACAGGTTTGGTTGTCCTTTTTCCTTTGGTCAAGGCCTCAGGAAATGGGATCCTAGCTGGTTCCTCTAGGATAGGTCCAGGTTCTTGATCTGGGACAGTAGTATCTTGGATGACTACCCTAGGGTCTTGGCGATTATCAGGCTTGGAGTGGTTCGGATAATGTGGGTCTTGTGTTGTTTTACCACTACGTGTTGTTACAGAGTTTAATCCGGCCTGATTTTGGTTTGGGTTCGGTAGGAGGGGTGGCTGCTGCTGAAATCCTGCATAAGATGTTGAAGCCTCCATCCCGTCTGGTGATGGAGTAGCAGGGGCCTAATAAATCAAATGTGCGTGGCCTGGATTTGGATTCATAACGCGCCTTTGGGTCGGCACGTTATTTTGGTTGGGCAGAGGTTGCGAAGGAAGGGTGCCAGGTTGGCGGGAGTTTGCCATCTGGGCCAGTTGGTTGCGAACCTCTGTGATCTCGTCCTTGTGCTGTTTTTGCATTGCCGCATTCGTCTTTTGAATGTCAGCCAGTGTTTGAAGGATAAGAGTCAGTTGATCCTGATTTTGCCCGGATTGGTTGGTGGGGTTGGGCTGAGGCAGAGGCGGCTGATATGGACGAGGAGCTTGTGGACGGGGTTGATATGGTGGTCTTTGAGAATTTCCCGCCCACTGAAAGTTAGGATGATTTCGCCATCCAGGGTTGTAGGTATTGGAGTATGGGTCATTTTGGATGGCGTTGAGGTCCTCGCAGTTCTGAGGAACCTCAGGAAAGTCAGAATACGAGGGTTCAGAGTTCCCCCAACTCGAGTAGAAGGGATCAGAGGTCACTCCTGTCCGAGAGGCAGACGGGGTGGATATGGGTCCATCCCCTTGGCAGGTTGGTGGTATATGTTTTGCACTGTTTCCCTTGCCAGCGGAGGTCGTGCAAAAGAGTTTTGCGCAGAGGTGGCTTGCTGCAAATGTCGAGTTAGCTCATCCACCTTCTTTTCTATAATAGAGACCTTGTCCAACCGACTGGCCATCAGTTCCAAGTCGACAGAAGTGGACAGGTCCTGCATCTCATGTGTCCCTCTTAGATTCGTCGATGCGCAGGCATTCATCCTGTCGAATAAGCCCAAGGAGTCATTATTTATGGAGTTCTCGCACATGTTTTCGAGAATCTCCCACACCGTGTCCTCGTGTTGGCCCATGATGTTTCCTCCGCATGTTGCATTGACGAATAGACGAATATCCTCACGGAGTCCCTGGTAAAAAGACTGGACTTGTTCCCACTTAGGAACTCCGTGATAGGGGCACTTTCGCATGAGATCTAGGATATCCCGGTTCTGTACATCTGACCCGAAGGTCTGGTTCAGATGCTTGAGTTGTTTAATGTGTTGGAATGGATCCTCAGAGTTAAGCCCATGGAACTTCGGTATGGCATGAATCATATTGGGCTTCAGTTCAGAGTCAGGTCCTCCAATTGGGATTCGTACTCGGGGTTCGATTGCCACCGCAGCGGGATTATAGTGATCTCGCATCATAGGTCACTGCGGTGGGTTTACAAAGTTCTGAAAGAGATCGTTCAAGCGTTGAAGTTGGTGTTCAAGGTTATTCTCCTCTTCAATGGGTTGTGCCATGATGGGAGAAGAAGGAGAATCAGGGTCTGAATCAGATGAAAGATTTATGTGGTGGGGTTGCTGCACAAACAAGGGCGTCGAGACTTGGCCTCGACGAGAATGAATTTCTAAAGGAGGTCTTAAAGGTGGTCTTAAGGACCTCCTACCAAACATGCACCGAAAGATGTGATGAGATTAGAAGGTGCTGGACCCAATCAAGACACCCAAGAATTGTTGGGTGACTATAGAGGTTCGGGGCAGATGGACCCCTGGATCAGAAGATCGTCCACCTGAGAAATACCTGGGCAGCCAGAGAGGGAGAGTCCCGCAAAGACCCCTACATGGTAGAGCGTCCCCACGGGTTACAGGGTTTCCCCCACCCGACCTCTCTTGTCACTGCGGTTCCAGGTAGACCAGAATGGAGACCTTGACCTCTTAAGTCTACCTTTTTTTATTTTAAGATCAAGGTACTTAATGTTCCACTTGAACTTTTAAGTATTTTGAGTGCAAAAGTGACCTAATATTAAGGTTGGTTGACCCAAGGGATCAACTTCACCTCTTGTTCCTTTGAGAGCTTTTAGGTCCTTCCTTTTATGGTTCAAATGGATTATCAGCCTGATTTGCTTAGGGTTCCTCTTGTATAAATCGTTTCAAACACGGTTTAGGCACACCTCTTTTTGGAAAGTTTGTTTCTTTGTTTTAAAGAAGATGTGTCTCTAAAAACCCTAGCTTTGCAATCCCTAACTTGGCTCTAGTAGGTCCAATTTAGTTGCCTTAGAAATTAGCACCTAGGGCTCAATCAAGAAAGTTTTAGCCCTAGTTGCCTTAGTTGGATGAACAGACAAAAATATGTTGAAATGAAAATCAGGCAACTTGATGAGTTACTAAATATGAACAGGTAGCCCTAAGTTGATTTTTCTCTTTTTTTTCCTTTTTAGATTGCGAGAGGGTTAAGAGAGAGGGCTTATGGAGATTACCTGTTCCTTGGAGAGACTGTTGTGCAGTTATTGTTCTTTCCTTTTTGTTTTGCTTTCCCTGCTTGAACACAACAAAAGAGAGAAGTTAAGTCAGATATTAGATAGAGAAGTTGTAATCAAAAGCTTTAAAAGTGCCCGTTGCTCCCCGGCAACGGCGCCAAAATGTTCTCAACGATTTTGTGCGGATTTAAAGCGTATTACGTTGTAGTATAACTGACAAAATGTTTAAACAAATATAAAGAATTTTATTACTCGAACAACTAGAGTATCCGAGGTCGAACACGGGGAGCAATCTCAGTACTTTGTAAAACCAAAGAATACAACTGTTAAATGCAAATATAATTGATTCAAAGAGAGAATTTTAAAAGGATTTGTGAAAAAAAAGTAGAATTGGACGTCTGATTTCTGTATCAGACGTCTTAAATGTGATCTCTCTTTCTCTCTTCTCCTTTCTGCTTCTGTATCTTCCTTCTTTTCCTGCCTTGCCTTTCTTCTTTCTTCTTCTTCTTCTTCTGATCTCTTTGCAGTCTTCACTTGGCCTCTTCTTTGTTCTTCTCTCTCTTCTGCCTTGTCTTCCTTCTTCTTCTTCTTCTCGGCGAAGACTTCTCCTTTCACTGCTACACAGCCTCTTCTTTCTTCTCTTCCTGTTCTTCAGCTGCTAAGTGTTCGCTGCCTCGGTCACTTCTTCCTTCCTGTACACACCACACAATAGCAAAAACCTACCCCCGTCCCTCTACCCAAGCATCTCTCTTTTTCTCAAGCAGTTCACTCAAGCACGCTCTCCCAGAGCCACACGGGTAGTCGGGTCGGATGCGCACCCGGGACCAGGCGCACCGGCAAGTGGTGATGCGCGAGGAGTGCGTAGGTTTAGGTCGGGTCGGATCCACCAGATCTGCATGGTCAAGCCACGGACGAGGCGTGTGGGGGCAGTGAGGGACCTCATCCCTGTGCTTACGAAGGCAGTAAGAAGAAAAACCAAAAACAATTTATATGATACCTGAGTTTTGCAATCCCACGATGTGGGACTATCTGGTCGGTCTTGCCTTCACGTGCGCCCGCAGAGCTTTTGTCACTCGATTGCCCAAGCTGGTGGCTCCTCTGTGCGACTGGCTGGCCTTGTTCGTTTTGCGACCTTCGCGAGAGTCTGCTGCACCTGCAGCCTGGGAAGCCTGATGCCCGAAGCTGCTCCAAGCTCCCTGCTGCTTCGGCTGTTAATGGCGGCCGGAGCGTACACCTGACATCCAACAGAGCGGCCTATTGGCCCAATCAGAATAGCTGGAAACCTTCGCCGTAGCACGGCTAAGGCGGTGGGCGATGCTGCAGGTTGCAGGTCGGCCTAGGCATGCGTGCCTAGGTCAACCTGTGGCCGGAGATGGTGGGTTGGTCGGGGGTGCTTGTGGAGGTCTGGAGTGGTAGTGATGGGGTGGAATGGGTTCCTGGTGGTGAGGCGAAGCTCACGAGGGGGTTGGCGAGCCGTGTGGAGGGGCGGAGTGGTGTGGGTAGCTCGCCGGAGGGCGGTCGGAGGCGAGAACGATGGAGGTGGTTAGGTACTGTCGAGGGGTAATCAAGTAAAATAGTAGGGGGAAAAGAGAGAGGAGAGGATGGAGAATGTATCTGGGGTTGTCTCGAAGGAAGGGAGGCGGTGGAGAGGACGGCTCGTAACTGCCGTCGTCGGGGAAGAAAGACCCTGAGGGAGGAAGCGGCGACGAAGATGAGGTCAGGAGCACGTGCGCGGGGTACAGCGCGACGTGGGAGGAAGAGGCGGAGAGGACTCTGCTGCTGGTATGGCAGCAGAGCGACGAGAGGGAGGGGAGGAGGTCGCCAGAGCTTGCGGGTCGTTTGGCCGGAGATGGGAGAGAGGGAATTTGGAGGGGATCTCCGTCAAAATCAAGCTTGGGTCCTGCGGCAGGGTCTGGGGGGTGTTTTATAGGTGCTGGCCGCTCCTGTCAGCGCGTGGAGAGCGCGCAATTAGGTCTGCCGGCTAGCCGGAGTTGGAAGGAAGGTGGATACCCAAATCTCTCGTGCGTTCGCATGAGAGATTGGGTTCACACCAGCGATTGTAATTGGCTTTAGAAGGAAGGGAATTTCTTAGAGAATCCCCCTTCCATTTCTGGGAGGGAATCTTTGAGGGATTAGAGAGCAATCCCTCTCTGAGCCTCGCCGGATCTCGGTTCTGCCCTAACAATGGCGGCAGGACCGGATTGCAAAGGAGGCGAAGAACTTGGGGGGCTCCTTGCAAGGATATTCAAAGGATAGGGACCTATTTGTGATTTGGGTGTACTAAATTGCAAAGTAGGTCAAGATGACCTCTCCTTAGGTCCAAATTTTGGTATAAACCTAATTTGGACCTAAGGAATCCAATGAAGAAGTTGAATTTCAGGTTTGACCTCGTTTGACTGGACATTTTGCGTAAAAACCCAAATTTGGTTAATTGAGGAGCTAGGACCCTAATCTATATTAGACTAGGTTCCAAAGGCCAAATTAAGTGTTCTAAACCCTAGAGGATGTTTTTCCATGATTTTTAGAGGGTTTACTCGATTTTTATCCTGACCAGAACCTTGTTAATTTAAGCAGGTCTGTTTTAGGGTTACCAAGTGTCATTTAATTCTTATATTGCACATAAACCCATTTCTGATTGACTCAACCCTCTTTTTATCTTATTTGGACCATTTGACCTATGTTTTGCTTCTGAGAAATCCCGTTTATGACTGCAATGGTAAAATTGCAGTTTTAACCTTTATTTCATGTTTTCTTCTCAGAGCACTTGTTCCTTCAGTTAAGCCTTCTTCTAGGTTATGTAGGAGCTTTTATCTTCTTTATTGGGTCAAAATGAGATAGTTATGGCTCATGATGAGGCTCTCATCAGGTTCAAATCTTGCTTAGTAGCTTTTAGGATTCAACTTTAGGTGTTTTCAAACAGGTTTAGTTGGCACACCAGGTTTTGCAAGCACAGGTGAAGATGTTTTCCTTTAAAGCTTAAAAAGAATGTGGAGTGCCTGGTAAATCCCTAAGAGTTGAACCTAAGTGGAAACTACTTGATGAGTTTATTTTATTTGAAGTGGTGCCGCCCAAACAACTCAAACAACTAGCCACAAATGCACCACTAAGTTAGGCACACAAAGATGGTTAACCTATAATGATTTCTACTCTTTTATGTGTTGCTTTGTGTGTACCGGTCCCACAGATCAAAACCCGGTTGAGTAGAAACAAATCAATTCGGTTAAGTGCCTTTGAATATGGGTGTACGTTGTGTGTTTGTTGAAATTGCCCCACAAAATTATCTTTTTATTTTTTTATTTTTATATAGATGAAGGTGGAATGAATGTGAGTGAGAATCCAAACAACCAAACTATTCCTAGGATTTATACAAACACCTAGGTTAATTGGAATTTGGATTTAATGTGGCGAATGAAATTTATGGAGGGGGAAAGAATAGGGGATAACTTACAAAACCTTCCACAGCACTTTACTCCAATCTACCGCTTTTGCTCGTCTTAAAAGAGTACCTGAAATTACAATAGGAAAGGAGAAAATTGAGGTAAATGATTTGTAAGTTACAAAACACGAAGAGAAATCAAAGATCGTTCGATCCCCGGCAACGGCGCCACAATGTTGAACATACGAATCGCTACGCTAACGTGTTTGGTTTTGGAAAACCTGTCGTTGTAGTTTGAAAGTAAAGAATTCGTGTTCAACAAATAAAATTTATACCGAAATTGAAATTCTGGGTCGAACACAGGGAGGCGGTCGTTTGATTTAAAAACTACTCGTTTCTTTTTATTTGTCACGAAGTAATTCAATTTAAAATTATTTAATTATTTACAATAAATGGAAGAGAGAGAGAGAATATTACACATAGAAATCAAAATGAGATGTAGAATAAACAAAGAATTTATCATTGAGGAGATTGTTCATTACAGCTAGAAAGCATCAAACAATTACACTAGAAAATGATAAATTTACTCTAGAAAGCATTAAAAGAATGGAAGGAGAAATGTCCTCCTCGACGATTGCTTGGAGGACGAGCAGAACTACACTAGAAAGTAGTAAAAAGAATAGGGAGAGAGAAATCCTCCTCGATGGTTGCTTGGAGGACAAGCTAGACGGGACGATGCCTGGACAAAGGAGAACGAAGCAGGACAAAGCAGAAGAACGGGAACGGAGCAGCACGCCGTCGTCGTCGCGGGATCCACTTCCGAAGGGGGACGAAAATTTGGACTTTATCTCGCGAGAAGCATCCCGGGTGTGGGACAAGCTTCTCTTAAGCTTTGGAGGGGTAGAGAAGAGAAGGAAGGGATGAGAATTTCGTATGGAGGGGGTCTCCTTTTATAGTTGCAAGGAGTGGGGGCAAAATGGACATTACAACTTCAAAATAATAAATGAAGGGTCTTTAGTGATGGATAAATCTGTCACTAAAGCCCCAACGTGGTCGTAGCTCCCACGCCTACGCGCGCCTCCTCAGCTGCTCGCTTCCTCAACGCCATCACACGTTCAATGATTCTCACCCGTCCAATCGCGAGATCGAACGACTTAAGATGCATCTCCACCCATTGCTGCGCCTGCCTGGCGTGTGCGATCGCGCGTGATGCCGCGAGTTCAATAGTGCGTGAACGCTATCGGGCGCGCGCGACCGTTGGATTGCGATCTGACGGTTGATGAAGGCACGCCCGCTCGCCTCAGAAGTCGCTTGGCGGGGCTCGAACGCGCGCTAGCGCCTAGCGATAAGGCGCTGGACCGCTGCGCTGCCTCGCCCAAAAGGTCGCGCGAATGACTTTAAAGAGCCACGTTCACAGCCGTGGGATCGAGATCCAACGGCGGAGAGGGGGCGGGTGCGCAGTCTTCATAGAATGCAAGCAGCCGTTTGGGCAGCTGAGATGGCGCCATCTTGGCCGTCCATCTTCTGGAAGTTGTAGATGGTGGCACGGATGTCGGATTGACTCGATTTTTGTGTCGTTGGGCTGCGATCGTCGATCTGAATTCATCCGTGTAGTTGGATTTGTCATCTGAAGTGCGGATTTACACCATCCTGGCCCTTGATCTTCTAGGGTTCCCCGGTCACTATCTGATGCTACAGATGTCTGATTAGGGCGATCTTGGAGTCGTTGAACTCCAATCGTCGCCCTGATCACATCCATACGGTTGGATCTTTGATCCGAGGCCCCAATAAAATATTTGCCCTGTCCAAGCACATAAAAGGAGATAATTAACCTCCATTTTATTTAAACTACTCTAAATGCAAGATGATGCATGTTATGCAATATTTATATCATGAAATGCAATCCTATGCTTAAGAACATGCATAAATAGACATCTTAAGTAGTGTAAATGTGTTTACATCAAGGGGGGGCCTGATCGGTGATCGGGAGCCAATCGAGGCCCTAACCTGAGGATGCTTCAGCTGCAAGCAAGGATAAGAGGAAGATTCAGAATTGTTTCGTATATTCCATCATATGTTTACTTACACCCTTTACTCTATGATCCCTCACCCCCTCTTTCAACTTGCCACAAAATTGATAACCCTTCCAGTACCTCTAATTCCTCTCAATTGTCCTCCTCCAACTCCTAGCCCACTTGTAGCACCAACCTTCTCCACTTCTTTTTCTTATTTGGTCCCCACTCCCAACTTAACCTCCTTTAGTTATCCTTCACTATCTTTCTATCTACCTCATATCTTATGGATCCAGCCCCCTTACCATATGTTCACCGGCTCTATTACCACCACACACCCTTCAACTCCACCTCTTTTTTTTTTTAACAAAATTGAGAGCCAATATTATTCATCCCCTACTCCCTGGAGGCACACAAAAAGATAGAGGGACTAGGACAAAACCTGTGAGTACAGTGAAGGAGACCACGACTCATGGTTTAGTACATTACCAAAAGCAAGCACAAGGCAATAGGTACACAACAAAAACCCCACAAGGGAAGAAGATAAACAGCATATGGAAATTGCACCTTGTCGAGGGAGAGAATACCCTGAATCTTCCTAGGAAGCAAGTCGGCATCGTCAAAATAAACCTAGTCTTCGTCACCAAGATCCACAATGTGGCGAGCCAAAGAGTGGACCGCACAATGAACATACTCCAACGGAACAATACATTTCTTTTGGTCATTAAGGAGCTGGAAATTGAAGTTAGCGTACCACGGTATTTCCAATTTCACATTCCACCAGTAATATAACATAGACGAGTCTGTCTCAACTTGAAAATTCAATAGAGAAATAGCAGAACAAGATAGCGCATTCCAGAGAATATGAAAAACAACGCAATCAAAATGAGTGGAATGCATCTTACAGGCATCACCCTTAATAAAATCACCATTGTAGTTTGCGGCAGTGTAGCCACCATAGATATTATTATCACCATAGGAGATGCCAGCATTAAGCTTAAAACTAGAAGTGAGAATAATCCATGACAACGCTAGAGAGGGGGGTTTTTGGGAATGGAACCATGTATGAAGGTTAAAATCAACCATTGGCATCCTAAAATATAGGCGAAGTTGTTGAGTGATCGTTAAATTCTTAATACAGTTAATTAAGGTTACTAGTCTTAATTAATCGCATAAAGAATGGACTTAGGTTAACTTGATTTGTTAAATTGTTGTCGTTGATTGTAGTATAGGGTTGATTGTGTTGCAATTCACGCTGTAATTATGCCCACTTATGCTATTTCCTAGCTTTGCGCATTTAGATTAGGTAGATATTCATGCATTTTGTAAATATGTGCATGCATGCATTTTATGGAGAGGAAGATAGAGAGAGAGATTGAGCCCCCCCTATCCCATCCATTTCTACCACCTAATACCACTTAACATAACACTACCCTACACCACCTACAATAATTCCCTAAGACTTCAAGTGCCTACCAATAAATAATCTAAAAATATCATAACGGTACTTTTGTTTTCACCTCAGCCCTCACACATTATGTGCGCCCCCCCTGATACGGATTTCACGCGGTTTGTTAAATACGTCGTTGTAACGCGCAAAACCGATCAGCTCTTAAATTTATATTCCTAGATAGGGGAGTATCTAGGGTCGTCCAATGAGGCCAAATGTTTGCAAAATTGATTCTCTTGCTTGGAATACAAATCTCAACTTTCTTTTTGGTATTTTCAAATATTTCATTTTTTTTGTTTTTGAATTAAGACAACATGTGAAATGGTGGCGGGAAAGTGATTTACAATTCAAATTCAAATACTACTTCTAAGTGGCAAGTAGAGCCTCTCCCTAAGCTCACTCTAGGCAAGTGGAGGCCTAGAATAATTAGGGAGAGGGAGTGAAGAATGCTAAAAACAAAGCAAGTAGAAATGCAAATAAGAAATTGCAAAGAAGGCAACTAGATAAATGAAAAAGTGTTTTACAAAAAGGCCTAGTAGAGGAATGCTTCTACTACTAGAAAATTGCAAATAAGAAAAGAAAACACAAATCCTCTAGATAGATGGTGAAGAAGAGGGCTTCAAGAATCTTCCAACTCCTTCCTTGCTGTGCTCCGCCAGAGTAATGTCCTCCAAGGCAAGCCTTAAGGGGGCATGCCCTAAGCTTCTCTCCAAGGGTGGACGTCCACCCTAGGTCCTTCTCCTTTACCTGGCCATCCTCCTTGAAGTGGAAGAGTCCTCCTCCTTGGCATGGCCCAAGTTGAAGAGAGTGGGGAGAAGAAGGCACCAAAAGGGCTGGTGATGTGCCCCTTTAATCTCCTTCTCTACTCCTTCTTCTTTGCCGTAGGTATAGGTGGTATAGGTAGCAAAATACACTAATGGAGGATGCCCCAAAATGGTGGTAGGTGGTGGGTTTTTATAGAATATGAAGGGGGCTAAGGTGACTCTTGGAATGGAGGGCTAAGATGAAGAGATGGAGGTGGTTAAGGATCCAATGGCCAAGGTCAATTGGCGCCACCTTAAGGGACACCTAGGGTGTGGTTATGGGTGTTGACATCCCTTGATATTGGCGCCAAAATGGCTTCTAGAAGGGGGTCTAAGTTGGCGCCAAGAAGGATTCTAGAAGGAGGGGTAGGTGGATGGCTAGGATGGGTTATGTGGGTAGGTGTAGGGTGGATTAAGGGCTGAAAGTTGGCACCAAAAGAGAGGTGGTTAGGGGTAGTTTTTGGCACCAACTTTTGGTGTCTTTTGGTGGTGATAATGGGGTGAAGGGATGGCTAGAAGTTGGCGCCAGCTTGAGTAGGGTAGCTAGCTTAGGTAGGCTTAAGTTGGTGGAGCTAGCTGGGGTTGAATTTGAAGGTGGTGGATGGCCACGGAGCTGGTTGCTAGCTAATCTAAGCTAAGCTAAGCTAAGCCAAAGGGGGAGTAGAGGAGAAGGTGTTGGAGCTAGGGTTTGGAGGGAGGAGCTGAGGAGGAGAAGTTTGGAGCTGGCTGCTGCTGAAGAGGCTGGCATGGGGCTACTCTAGCTGGCTTAGCTTGCTAGTTCTTTGCTAGTTGCTAAGCCAAGCTAAAGTGAGCTAGCTTCTACCATGATGAGCTGAGGTGAGCTAGGTCTGGTGCTCCCGGGGAGGATCAAGCTGGTTGAGGCAGTTAAGGTAGCTTAGCTCAACTAAGTTGAGCTAAGCTAAATCCCCAGGAGCTAGACTTAAGCTTCCTGAGCTGGGATGAGTTCTTCTTTAGCTGGCTGGAGTTGAGTGGAGCTAGATGCAGCTGGATCTGAGTTGGGGTGAACTCCTGTCAACTTAGCTGAGCTAGCTAGAGGTCCCTGTGGACTAGTGGGAGTTGAGATGAGCTAGACTCAGCTGAGTTGAGCTAGATCTGAGCTGACTTGAGCTAGGGTGAGCTAAGATGAACTCTCTTAAGCTACCATTCAGCTGAGATTAGCTGAATGGAGCTGGGATGAGCTAACCCTAGTTCAAGTGAGCTAGGTTCCAGCTGTGGTGAGCTGGATCGAGCTGAATTCCAGCTAGTCTGAGCTTCTCCTTCACCATTTGCCTTCTTGAGTGTTAGGGTTTTAGGGATCTGTATATCTATTCATCCCTAACACTCGCAAAAACATATCAAAAAGAAAATAAAAAAATGCAATTCATGCCTAACCTAATTTATGCCTAAATGCAGCCCAAAAACCCGTTTACGGAGTAAAATCCTAAGAGCTAGGTTTGTTTAAATGCATAAAAATGATGATAAACTGGCGTTTATCACCCCCCCACCCCTTCCCTTCCTATATAACAAGACCCAACCCCCCATGCGAGGAAGTCGGCTACCACTCATCCACCATCGACTTTCCCCCCTCATCACCATTACCACGATCACAACACCCAGCTAGCCACACCAATCTCAGCTCTCCTCTCTCCCTCTCTTCCTCTCCCATATGCTGCTCTCTCTCACTAGTTTAGAGAGCACGCAACAGGCAGGGAGTAGTTCCTCATTGTCTCAAACATCATGTTGAACTCCGCCACTGCCTAACTTCCTCTTGAGAAGGTGGACGTGGTGATTCTTTTCTTCTCTCTTTATTTTTACTTTTATTTTATCAAGTGTTTTCCGCCGTTAATGTAGCTGAAGAACCTCTATTTCGTATTCCTCTATTTTTCACTGTAATTACTATTCACGATTCATTGCAAATCATTTTTCATGATAATCATTGGCCACTTCTCACTTTCCTGATAATATCATCCATCCAAAACCCTCACTCACACTCACAACACCTACTCTCACTCCCTGTTCCCACCTGTGCACTCACATATTCATACTTATGCACACATCCACTCACACACACATATATATAAACACACATACACACACACATATCCACCAGCTCCTAATAAAACCCACGTACACACACCTGCTCATTCACCCTTCCCGCCTCAGTCACTCACACACACATATATATTCACACCCACACCCACACACGCACACTCACCCACCTCCTTCATGCCGCCAGCACACACACATACACTCACACATAAATACACACATATATTTATATATATCCATCAACGCACACATAAATCGACACACACACATATTTTTATGCATATGGACATATACTTATAGATATATATTAGTGTATTTGACCCCATGTTTCGCTACGGGATCGGTGAAGAGAAAAAAATAAAGAAAAGGAGAAACATGGAAATTCATGCACACAATTGAACAACACCAATTGTGTAGTGATGGGATCGACTAACAATATATGATGTAAGGGAAATATTAAAAAGAATAGTAACAACATCTGTAGTTATCATCTGAACCTTTATTGAGTAACATAAATGTGAAGATATAACTAGAAATGTTTCACATGATGGTAAAAATAAATGTAATTTAATATAAATGAACATAAATTTTTTTTATAGTAGTACAATAGTGTACAATGTATAATATTTCATGCAAAGTAAATTATTAAAAAAAGTAATTGTCTTACCTCTAAAATAAATATATAAATAAATAAATAAATAATGTTTGTCACATATATGGAATAACATAATTAAATCTACTTTTGGGACACATTAAAATAATTTGTTAAAAAAAAAGTCACACAAAAATATACAATTTATATTTTAGGATTATGGTTAAATGAAAAATAGTTATTAGCAACATTATGTTTGTAATCATAAATATTTCTATCAACAATGAAAATAAATATTTTAAGGAAAGAATTTACTTTTAAAGATAAAATTGTATAAAAAATGTATTTGTTAACATTTTTTCAAGAATATAAATATTTGTTAAATATAATTTTACGTGACATTTACTTATAAATTTATTTTTTTAATTACTCCTATCTCTTTACATTACAATATACATCAACTTTCACCTTTTTATATATCCATCCTTCCATTAAGATACCACGGCTCCTTTTAATTTTGATTACATAGATGATTTTTTATTTAAACTATGTCCAATACTCTCATTTTTTCAAATGACCCTTTTTGATTTTAATTAAATAAAAGAGTTATTTTTAAATTATGTCGAGATGCGTCTGCTGTGAGGTTAGAGAGAGAGAGCAACTTATATTATTTTTTGAACTACATTTTGAAAAATTATAACTTTAACATGAGCTTTAAATATCTCCTCTATAGAAAAATTATCTAAAATTTTAGTAAATATTTATTTAGATATTTTATTTAAAAGAATCACATTTGCCAACGACCACCTTCTTATATCAGCTTTTCCAATTACTTTTTTTTTAACTTTTCCAACTACATCATTGTAATTTTACATAGAATAATTATTTAAAGCATACTTAAGCTTTTTGAACATTTCTTGAAGTTTGGAGAAAAAAATGCCATTCAAATTTACTTGATAAAAGTAGTCATATACATGTAAGATCTAAAGTGTTATCTCTTCTCAATCGATAACAATGACTTCATATTTGATGTTGATATGATTATGTTACGTCGTTGGATTCTTATTTTATATTTCTAAAGCTTATAAATTAACTTAACCATGGTCAAATTTAACATGAAAAAATAATTTATCTCTTAGCAATATATCAATGAAATAGAATATTTTTTAACGACATGTTTATATCAACATCTTTGTAAATGTGAATAATTAAAATATAGAAGTGGTGCTTACAAAAATAGATAAATTGTCTTTTAAATAAAATGCAGATAAATTAAATATTAGGTACAAAAAGTATAAGATAAATATATAACATAATAAATAATAAAATCTTAAAGAAATGATATGTAGGTGGGAGAGAGCTGGAAAGAAAAGTTGAGGGTGGGGGTGGGGGGTGGGGGGGGTGTGTGTGTTGTGGGGAGGGTGGGCGGCGGCGGGGTGTTTGTGTGGTGAGGTGATTAACGTAGATATGGTGTAATAAAAAAGACATGTTGCGGGATAGGGAAAGATGAGGGGGGTGGGGCTGTGCAGATAAGGTAAAAAAAAAAACATGAGTTGCAACAGAGGGAAAGAATGTGCAGGGAGAGGGGGAAAGAGGGACGGATGGGGGTGCATTTAATGGGAGGGAGAAAGTGAGAGAGTGGGGGGAGGGGGTAGAAGAGCGAGAGAGGGATGGGCGAGCGCGGTGGCAAGGGAGTTCGGGGAGCTCGACACGTGACTTGTTCAAATCCTATTTTATATCTAAATAAAGAATTTATTTTTAATGATAAAAGTATAAAAAATATATTTATTAATATCTTCTCAAGAATATAAATATTTACTTCTAAGTTTATTTTTTAATTATTTTATTTCTTTACAATACAAAATATGTCATATTTTAAATTTTTATATACCTATCTTTTGATTAAGGTAGCATGGTCTTTTTTTAATTTTTATTAAACAAATAATTTTTTCATAAGATGCGTCTCCCACATGTCAGGTTGGAGAGAGAGAGAGAGATCGTGGGATGGAGGGAGAAAGAGAGAGAGAGAGATCAGTGACCGCATCAAGGAGACAGGGAGAGAGAGAGAGAGACGGAGGAGGAATGATATTAAATGTGGAGAGAGAGGGACAGAAGGGGGAGAGGCAGAGAGCGAGTGGTGGGGGAGAAGGGGAAGGAGTGACACGTGTGGATAAAATCCTGTTATATATATATATATATATATTCACGTATATATAGTTTCATCTACAGTATCATTTACATTTTCATCATCAGGTATTTTATTTTGAGTGGATGTGCATCAATTGCGTATGTATTTAAGATATTCATACACATTAAACATTCCACACACACACCCATATGTTTACTCCACGTCACATGCGGTGCATTACTAGTGTTTATCCCATTTCATTAGACGGTGGTCACACTAACTCGCTCCATTGAATCTTTGATTCGAAACCCCCATATTATACATTATATAGTATATATACATATACATATATACCTATATACATATGTATATGTACATATCTATATTGATGCCTAAATGCAATCCAAAAATTCGTTTGCAGAGTTAAATTTCTAAGAACTAGGTTTGTTTTAATGCGTAAGAATGATAATAAACCGTCATTTATCACACTCCCATATTTATCTTTTCCTAGTCTCTTAACAAAACTTTAATTTTTACAAAAGGGAACTTTGGGAAACCTTTTTTTCAACTTTTGAGGAGAAAGAAATTACGGGACGTTGGTTGATTCAAACATAGGAGGTACGTGATTTGTTAAAGATAAACATCGAGATTTGTTTTCGCATCTAAAAATTAGATAAAAATGAGATCAATATATCTTTCAAAAAATTCACAAATTAACCCCTTGTTAATTCAGATGATTCGAAATTTCTGCATTTATGATTTTTCTGGCTCTTGAATTTGATTCGTAACTTGCAATAACTTTTAAAATCTTGTGTCTGTGCTTGTGAAAAGCCAACATTTATAAGGGTGTATTTTTGGTTTAAAACTTTTTTTTTCTTTCTCTCTCCCATGCTTATTTTTAGCTTAGTCTTATAATAGATGTGTCGGGATCATCATTCCTGTTACCAATCCTCGAGGGGGCTCTGGTGCCAATACTTTGAGATAGCACAATCCATGACACCACCCAGGAGCTCACAACCCCAAAACACAATACGGTGTAAAGGGACGCTCCAAGCAAACTCAAGCTCTTGCTCCGACACTACAGGTGGAGCATCGTTCAAGACACTTGAGTTGCAAAAATACGCTTTAATGCTCCGTCTAAAGATATGAAATATAGATATAGAGCAGCATCGAGGCAGTAACATGTTGACATTACATCCTCAAAGGAGGCATTTTCCTCCTTCTCGACGGTGGGAACTCAAACTAATGATCTGTTTCAGACTTTTACTAAGGCCAAACAAAGGGATTTTTCCAAATTTTTAGTTGTTTTTAGGTGTTGCATTGTGTGTGAAATTTGACACAAGAAGTTTTGCACGAGATGCAAGTTTTTGAATAAAAAACTAAGCCAGATACTTTCCATATTACAAAAGAGGATCAAGTCACCTGAACTATCATTAGTTCAGGTGGAATTTTAGAGAATGATATCTGATCTAGTCTAAAGGAAGACCCTGAAATTCTAATGATCAGATTTGTATCCTTATCCCTAGTTTGTTAAAGATAAAATCCCATTGTACCTCAAGTGAGTTTCAACCTTAGTCTTGATTTCAAAATTTTTTTCAAAAAGTTTTCAAGATTTTTATTTTTTTGGGTATGCAAGCAGAACACAAGAAAATGACAAGAAAAATGCATATTTTTAGGTTTTGAAAATCCTAAATGGATTGTCAAAATTTTAAAAACACCCTCCCATGCTTATGATATGCAATGTCCTCATGCATTAAGAGGGAAAAAGAGATCACCTTAGTGAAAAGCGGTCGGGTTTAGGATAGTCAAAAACCTGGAAAAAGAAAGAAAAAGAAAGCAGAAAAAATGATGGGTTACCTCCCATCCAGTGCTATCTTTTACTCCATTCAGCCAGGCGTGAAGGTATGCACGGAAAACAGACAATCATGTAAATAATTGGACACTTGGATGTCCTCAAGAAATGTGTCTTCCTCAAGATCCCTAAAAAGATAATTGATAAAGAAAGAGGGATCAAAATAAAATAGAAAGGTGGAAGAATGACCTGGATCTGGCCATGGTTGAAGTTCATGTAAAATGCTAGACTTGAGTGGGTCGGGTGGTAGGTCCAATAGGAAGGGAGAGAGAAAACAGTTAGTGAGATGTGGGGTGAGTGAAGTTAGTGTGGATGTTTTTGGTGAAAAGTTAGGAAGATTGAAAGAGTAAAAGTTAAACCATAGTTGATCTGAAAAGTCTTGGGCCAAATAATCATCCTTAGAATAGGAATCAATAAAATCTAGATCTATGGTGGTCAGAGCTGAGTAGGATTTGATCAACATATACTTCTTAAATACTGCTTCCATTGTATTATCAGAGTCCTCAAAAATTTCATGATCAATGGACCTCTTGGAAGCTTGAAATAAATCTAATGAGAAAGTTTGATTACCGCAACTTATATTTATTTTCCTAGGATGAGAAGTGATATTAGCTGTTGCAGTAATAAGAAAGGGTCTTCCAAAGATGACATTAATGAGAGCCTCAGGTCCCTTAATGTCAAGGACCAGAAAATTCATCGGAAATTGATAATTCCAGACCTTGACAAGACTGTCCTAAAAAATTCTCTGCGATTGAATGGTAGATTAGTCTTTCAATTGAAATTGAACCTTAGTAGGTTTAAAATCACCGAATCGAGATTCCTCAAATAAGACAGGGGGAATGATATTAATGGAGGTACCTAAGTTGAGAGGGGCACAAAAAAAGGTGGTGTCATTTATGACAACCGAGATGGGTGATGCGCTTGGGTCCTTTTTTGTGAAAGATAGCTTGCTTTGAAAAACTAAACTTGCTGTCTTAGAAAGGGCCACCCTTCCAAGATCTTGGGCCTGCCGTTTTGGAGTATATCTTTCTTTCAACAATTTATCATAGGCAAGGGTGGCATCTAGGAAGGAGATATTAATCTCGACTTGCCCAAATAAATTCAAAAGATCTTGGTGAGAGGGCTCTAATTTTTGATTAGAAGGATTGGATTGCAGTGCTTGAGAGTGAGAGATAGGATTTGAATTTGGTGTTTCTGGTGTTTCTTTTTCTTCTTCCTTAGTGGGGTTAGGAGAGTCGATTTTCATAGGCTGAGAGTGGGTTTTATCAATTTGATTTAAAGGCCCTAAATCAGTGGTGGTGTTCCTACTCCTCAATGTATCTACATATGCAGTTTGGTTGTCACTAGGAGGAAGTGGGGGGGCCTGTTGTTGATGGAAACCAAGTTGGTGTTGAGGTATCGGGTTAATAGGAAGCTGGTTAGTGTGGTTCTGATGTTGATGTCCACCCAGGTGTTGGTTCCTTTGATTGACAAAGTTTGGTGTGGGCTGGGATGGTGAATGTCCTACAGGTCTTTGAGTCGGAATAACCCTAATTTGATCATTGAGATTGTTAATAACACGAGTGATTTCCATAGTTTTTCTTTGCATCTTCTGCAGGGTTTTCATCATCTGGGCATTGATGTCTTCTTAAGATGGCCTAGATTGATATGTTTGACTTGAACCATACCCTCCAAACAGGTTTTATTGTTGGTGAGGAACCGGACTGGTCCAAGAGTGAGTCGGATAATTCCTCCAATTAGAGGAATTTTTCAATTCCTCCTGGAAGGTGGAGACATTTTGAGTGGGGCAATGATTTGGATAGGTATAATTCCCCATTAAATCATAGAAAGCCTCAAAATAATGATTATACTCAGCACAGGTTGTATGCAAATTTTCTCTTTTTGGGATGTTAGAAGGGGTGAGATGTGGAATGTGTGGAGCTTGGGTAGGTGTGGTAGGACTCCCTAGGTTGGCTAGGTTTGCTAAATCCCTATTCAACTACTATTGACTAGTTTGTACTTGAGCCATTATGGAGTAGAAATTAGGTGGGGGGGGGGGGGGGGGGCTGATTAAGTAGCTCCTGGGTGGATAGATTGGGGAAATTAGCATGTAGGTTAGAGAACCTATTTTGATTTTCCATTTTTAAAGAAGAGGAAGAATGCAGGAAGTCTTTTTGGGGAGGTAAAAATCAAGTGGTTTCTCCAAGTATAGAGTTTTGGATCTCTGCCCATGCAAAATGGAAGAAACGGTGAGGAGAGGAGAAGAGATGGAGATGAGAGAAAGTGTGCAATCAATCAATCAAAATTTCTAGGCTTAGCTTAAGTGTGACTCCCCACAAGATTATCCTTTTATTTTTTTTTAATTCGGAGCTGACGAATTAATTCAGAGATGAATATCCACCCCTCCTTGCCTATCAATGCAATGTCCTCATTATATTAAAAAGACATAAAACAAAGTAGATTGAAGTAAAAAGCACCTGAATTGCGTGAATGTCGGATTCGCTTCGAGATAAAAACTAAAAAGAACTGTATACGTGCTGAATTTAGTGCCTTCAGCTAGGCACACTATACAGAGAAGAGAAATAAAGAATTCACAAGTACAGGTCAGAATCAAAATAAAAAGATGAAACCTCGGACCTGCCAACATATGTCCAGTGATGTGGACTAGATTGTGGTGTAGACCCATACCTCATAATTAAGAATATCTAAGGTTCTGGATAAAAATTACCCAAAACCTAAAATTATTATGCAAGCGGGGTCAGGCCTGCGATTTGTGAGGATGTAACCCAAGACCAAAAAGTCAGGTTACAGAGAATTCGAAAGGATAATCAATGATGTGTGCTTGGGTTGGACATCCTCAGAACAAATGTCGTAAGGGTCTTGGTTTGATGGTTTCAGCTTAAGTGGAACCCTTCGACTTAGTCTTCTATTTCCTCTGGAATTTGCTTCCCAAATCAAAATTTCCCAGCTCCTATCCTCCTCATTCAGAATGTCAAATTCCAGGACCTGCATATTAATCACCCTGTCTAAAATTTCCAAGTCTAAAAGATGTGGCTGAATAAGAATTAATTTGGGTCTAGTTATCTCAAAAACAGAATCATCAATAAGCTCAATGGGGTGTAACTGACAATCAGGGCATTGGTTTGAATCCTCCAGAAAATGCGATTCTGGATCCGTAATGTGAGCCCCAATAAGATCAGTTTCCTCAGTTATTGGGCTATCAAATGATCTTTCAGATTCCTCAGACCCAATCATCTTACAAAAATCATATTCTGTAAACTCGTGTGAGACTTCGCAAATTGAATCTTCACCATTAGAATCAAAGAATTCAAGATCCGTATTAATGTATGTCCCAAAATCATTTGTGACTTTCTGATCCATAAAAACATACGTTTCCTCGTACCCTGGCTCAGGGATCTCAGGTGAAGAAATCAGATCATTCTTAATTGGTTGCTCTAATTCAATTTGGTCAGCCTCATAACACGTGTCCCCCCCAACAGGTGCCTGAGCAGGCTCTAAAATTGGCTCTCCTAAAGGGGGTTCATCTTGGGAATCATCCCATGGTTAAATCAAAGCAACCACAAATCTCATCCTCAATTTCGCTAACTTCCCAAGTAAAAACTCACCCAGGTTCTTATCCTTAACATCTTGGAGTCAATCCAACAAATACTTGTTCAAATCATCAATCATTTCAATCAGGGGCTCTAATCTTTCAATGGAAGGTATTGGCTGAACTTCTAAAGATTGTATGATATTCCGTAAGTTAGCCAAAACCTTATCTTGAACCTGATTACCCTAAACCAAATGAGTTGGTTCAGGGTTGGGCGGGTTTGGGATCAATGCAGGGGAATTAACGAATTGAGATTTGTTATACCCTTCATGATAATAGGTCATTTCGGATTGTTCAAAAGGTGGTGATGACCTAAAGGCAGTGTAATCAGAGGATGGGTAACAATCAATGTATCCTTCTTGATTGTAGATCGTATTAGGTTGTCCATGAAAGGGTGACGATCTATAATCGATGTGGCTCTGAGAAGGATAGAAATCACAATTATAGTGTTCAGGGTTAGACCCTAACACGGAGGTCCAGAACTACATCCCCAATCTAAGTTATCCCAACTAACTGATGGTTGATTACAGTACGAGTCGGGATAATCGTCATGTTGAGGATAATTCAAAACAGGAGGAAAAGAGCGGGAATGCGTATAATATGTGGAAGGATTCATGAGAGACGGGAGGAAGAAAGGCGCCCTGCAATACAAGCAATCAAACCTGTCATTAAGTGGGCTAGCCTAAAGACCTACAAACTCCTACAACCCGTCTTGAGATAAAGGAACGATTTGATCTACTTCTGTCTGTTCAATCTAACTAGTTAGAAGGAGGGACTGGGGAGAAGGTTCTTCCTTCGGCTTGCGCCTTTGGTTTCTAATGTACCCCCCAGCCGCGATCGTTTGATTCTGCTCCCCTAGCTAGACATCAGATTGAACAGTAGAAACAGACTAATCGAAAATAATCTCGTTCTGGGCTCTGAAGAGCGAGTTGAATCCTTAAGGCCAACGTCTACTCTGTTTTATTTAGGGCTAGGTTTGAATGTGCTTTGGAATGTGATGGGCCCTTTATCTGGGTTGTGCCCTTAATGATTAATTGATGTGTGTGTGCATGCACAACTAGTGATTTTCAAGCAAGATTATTGCTGATGCGGTGAATTTTAGGATTCAAATCTTGCTTAGTAGCTTTTAGGATTTAACTTTCGGTATTTTCAATCAAGTTTGTTGGCATACCAGGTTTTGAAAGCACAAGTGAAGATGTTTTCCTTTAAAACTTAAAAGAATGTGGAGTGCTTGGTAAATCCATAAGAGTTAAACCTAATCGGCAGTTACTTGATGAGTTGATTTCAACTGAAGTGGTGCGGCCCAATCAACTCAAACAATTGGCCTATTGCACCACTTAATTAGGCACACAAGTGATTACCTAATCTGATTTCTACTCAATTATGTGTTTGGATGTGTGTATCGGCTGCAAAGATCGGTTTACCGGTTGAGTTTGAAAATCAGATGAGGTTGTGTATCTCTGTGAGATTTTTTTTATTTTTCTTTTTAAATGTGGAGGTTGAGGCGGGTGTGGGTGTCAAACAAACAAACAAAACTAACCTTAGAGTTTATAAGAACACCTAGGTTGATTGATGTTTGTGTTATTATGTGGTGAAATGAAAACTAATGGGTGGGAGGTGTGGGGGATAACTTACAGAACCTTCAATAGCACATTGCTCCTTTCTATTGCTGTTGCTCGTCTCAAAAGAGTACTTGCAATCACAATAAGAAAGGAGAGAAGTGAGGTAAATGATTCGTAAGTTGGAAAACACGAAAAAAATAAAAGAGCGACGCCTCCCCGGCAACGGCACCAAAATGTTGAAGCAACAAGTTACTACGCTAACGTATTTGGTTTTGAAAAACCTATCGTCATAGTATGAAAGGGAAGAAGTCGTGTTCAGCAAATAAAATTTATACCGGAATAGAAATCCCAGGTCGAACTCAGGGAGGCGGACGTTTGATTTAAAAATATGCGTTTGTTTTTTATAGAGGATTTTACGCAGTTTGTAAAATACGTCGTTGTAACGCGCAAAATAGATCAACTCTTAAATTTATAAACCTAGATAGTGGGGTATCTAGGATCTTCCAAGGAGGCTAAATGTTTGCAAAATTGATTCTCTTGCTTGGAATACAAATCTCAACTTTCTTTTTGGTATTTTTCAATATATCATTTTTTTGTTTTTGAATTAAGGCAACATGCGAAATTTTGGCGGGGAAGTAACTTACACTTCAAATTCAAAATACTACTAAAGTGGCAAGTAGAGCCTCTCCCTAAGCTCACTCTAGGCAAGTGGAGGCCTAGAATAATTAGGGAGAGGGAGTGAAGAATGCTAAAAATAAAGTAATTAGAAATGCAAATAAGAAATTGCAAAGAAGGCAACTAGATTAATGAAAAAGTGTTTTACAAAAAGGCCTAGTAGAGGAATGCTTCTACTACTAGAAAAATTGAAATAAAGAAAAGAAAACACAAATCCTCTAGATAGATGGTGAAGAAGAGGGCTTCTTGTTCCAAGCTTGGTAGCTCCCAAGCTTGAAAAGAGTCCTCCAACTCCTTCCTTGCTGTGCTCCGCCAAGATGATGTTCTCCAAGGCAAGCCCTAAGGGAGCGTGCCCTAAGCTTCTCTCCAAGGGTGGACATCCACCCTAGGTCCTTCTCCTTTTCCTGGCCGTCCTCCTTGAAGTAGAAAAGTCCTCCTCCTTGGCGTGGCCCAAGTTGAAGAGAGTGGGGAGAAGAAGGCACCAAAAGGGCTGGTGATGTGCCCCTTTAATCTCCTTCTCTACTCCTTCTTCTTGGCCGTAGGTATAGGTGGTATAGGTAGCAAAATACACTAATGGAGGATGCCCTCAAATGGTGGTAGGTGGTGGGTTTTTATAGAATAGGAAGGGGGCTAAGGTGACTCTTGGAATGGAGGGCTAAGATGAGGAGATGGAGGTGGTTGGGGATCCAATGGCCAAGGTCAATTGGTGCCAACCCAAGGGACACCTAGGGGGTGGTTATGGGTGGCGACACCCCTTGATGTTGGTGCCAAAATGTCTTCTAGAAGGGGGTCTTAGTTGGCGCCAAGAAGGGTTCTAGAAGGAGGGGTAGGTGGGTGGCTAGGATGGGTTGTAGGGTTAGGTGTATGGTGGATGTGGGGATGGATGTTGGCGCCAAAAAGAGGGGTAGTTAGGGTTAGGTTTTGGCGCCAAAATTAGTGCCTTTTGGTGGTGATAATGGGGTGAAGGGGTGGCTAGGAGGTGGCACCAACTTGAGTAGGATAGCTAGCTTAGGTAGGCCTAAGTTGGTGGAGCTAGCTAGGGTTGAATTTGAAGATGGTGGCTGGCCAAGGAGCTGGTTGCTAGCTAAGCTAAGCTAAGCTAGCTTAGCTAAAGGAGGAGTAGAGAAAGAGGTGTCGGAGTAAGAGTTTGGAGGGAGGAGCTGAGGATGAGAAATCTGGAGTTGAAACTGGAGCTGGCAGCTGCTGAAGAGGCTGTCATGGAGCTACTCTAGCTGGCTTAGCTTGCTAGTTCTTTGCTAGCTGCTAAGCCAAGCTAAAGCGAACTGGCTTCTTCCATAATGAGCTGAGGTGAGCTAGGTCTGGTGCTCCCGGGGAGGATCAAGCTGGTTGAGGCAGTTAAGGTAGCTTAGCCCAACTGAGTTGAGCTAAGCTGAATCCTTGGGAGCTGGACTTGAGCTTCTTGAGCTGAGATGAGTTCTTCTTCATTTGGCTGGAGTTGAGTGGAGCTGGATGTAGCTGGGTCTGAGTTGGGGTGAACTCCTGTCAACTCAGCTGAGCTAGCTAGACCTCCCTATGGACTAGTGGGAGCTGAGATGAGCTAGACTCAGCTGAGTTGAGCTGGATCTGAGCTGACTTGAGCTAGAGAGGAGCTAAGATGAACTCTCTTGAGCTGCCATTCAGCTGAGATTAGCTGAATGGAGCTGGGATGAGCTAACCCTAGTTCAAGTGAGCTAGGTTCCAACTGTGGTGAGCTGGATCAAGCCGAGTTCCAACTAGTCTGAGCTTCTCCTTCACCATTTGCCTTCTTGAGTGCTAGGGTTTTAGGGATCTGTATATCTGTTCATCCCTAACACTCACAAAAACATATTAGAAAGACAATAAAAAATGCAATGCATGCCTAACCTAATTTATGTCTAAATGCAGCCCAAAAACCCATTTGCGGAGTAAAATCCTAAGAGCTAGGTTTGTTTTAATGCATAAGAATGATGATAAACTGGCATTTATCAGTTTTATTTGTCACGTAGCATAATAATTGATTAGAAACTATCTAACTATTTACAATAAATAGAAGAGAGAGAGAGAATAAGAGAGAGAGAGAGAATATTACAAACAAAAATCAAAAGAGATGTTGAATGAACATGGATTTCATCATCAAAAAGATTGTTCATTACACTAAACATTACGATTAGAAAGCGGGAAAATGATTACACTAGAAAGCAGTAAATCTACTCTAGAAAGCAGTAAAAAGAATGGGGATAGAGATATCCTCCTTGACCGTCGCTTGGAGGACGAGCCGGATGGGACGACACCTGAAAAATGGGGAACGGTGCAGGACGAAGGAGGACGAAGTGGGAAGAACGGGAACGGGGCAGCACGTCGTTGTCATGGGATCCACTTCCGAAAGGGGGACGAAAATTTGACTTTATCTCCCGAGAAGCATCCCGAGTGTGGGACAAGCTTCTCTTAAGCTTTGAAGAGTGAGAGAAGAGAAAGAAGGGATGAGAATTTCGTGTGGAGGTTATCTACTTTTATAGTTGCAAGGAGTGAGGGCAATTTGGTCATTTTAATTTGAAAAACATTAAATCAGGGGTCCTTAGTGATGGATAAAACCGTCGCTAAAGCTGCATCATGGGCGTAGTGGGGTGGAGCGTGCGCGCCCGCTCACCTCCCATGCGTGAAACACGTGTTCACAATCTACAGATGTTAGTCGTCCGATCGTGAGATGTTAGTCGTCCAATCGTGGTCACGGAGCCCGCTCACCCACTCCCTAGCAGCCGCTTGCACAGGCTCGAATGTGTGCCTCGCCTTCTTGCGAGCGTGTTCAACCAACGTGCTATCAGCGCGTTTGTGTCACGCTAATGATTTAGGCACGCACATCCACAGCCATTGGATGCGCATCCAACAACGGAGAAGCGACGAAGAAGAGAGGGTGCGGCGAGTGCAGCGGCTAGTTGGACGGCTGAGATGGCGCCATGTGGTGCCATCTTGGCCGTCCATCTTTTGGATGATGTAGATGGTGTTACGGTTGTCGGATTGAGTCGATTTTCGCTCCGTTAGGCTACGATCGTCGATCCGAATCCATCTGTGTGGTCGGATTTGTCATTTGAAGTGCAGATTCACACCATCTTAGCCCTTAATCTTCTAGGGTTCCCTGGTCTCTATCTGATGCTACAGATGTCTGATTAAGGTGATCTTGGAGTCGTTGAACTCCAATCTTTGCCCTGATCACATCTGTACAGTTTGATGTTCGATTTGAGGCCTCAATAAAAAGTTTACCCTGTCTCTGAACATAAAAGGAGACAATTAACCTTCATTTTATTCAAACTAATCTAAATGCAAGATGATGCATGTTATGCAATATTTATAATATGTAATGCAATCCTATGCTTAAGAACATGCATAAATAGACATCTTAAGTAATGTAAACATGTTTACATCAGTAGTTGAGCCATTATGGAGTAGAAATTAGGTGGGGGGGCCTGATTAAGTAGCTCCTGGGTGGATAGATTGGGGAAATTAGCATGCAGGTTAGAGGACCTGTTTTGATTTTCCATTTTTAAAGAAGAGGAAGAATGCAGGAAGTCTTTTTGGGGAGGTAAAAATCAAGTGGTCCCTCCAAGTATAGAGTTTTGGACTGCTGCCCGTGCAAAATGGTAGAAACGGTGAGGAGAGGAGAAGAGATGGAGATGAGAGAAAGTGTGCAATCAATCAATCAAATTTTCTAGACCTAGCTTAAGTGTGACTCCCTAAAAAATTAACCTAAGACTTTTTTTACCTAGGAAATAAGAATTCAATAGTGAATACCCGTTCTATCAACAAATCTGGCCAAGTTGAAAAAGGGGAGGGTTGGGCCCAAGCATATCCAAGGAAAATCACTGGGGGCTTGTGTAAACCCGTGCTTGGTCGTTTGACATGGTCCCTCAGTCTGACACCAGATATAGATGAAGGAATTGATACCAACTAAAGATAACTTAAGACCTAGGTAGCAAACCTAAGTTGGATGAAACCTTAGCGGTCAAATAGTTATAGATTTTAATTAGGTCTAGGAGTCTAAAGTGCATAAGGAATGTGATGGCCGTTAGTTGGGGTAATGGTCGATTTTTTTTTTTATGTGTGTGAATTCGGTGGGACGTGTTGCCCAAGCCAAATCAATAGGGTTTGCAAAACAAGGAATTTTAGTTGAAGTGTTTTAGGGTTTTGATTAAGATTTAGTGTCTTTTAGGATTCTCTCTTGTTAAAGATTCAAACAAGGTTTTGAAATTCCACAAATAATAACAATCAAGTTGTAGTTGGAGGAGTTCAATTCCTTTATAATTTGATGTGACTAAGAGAGAATTTAAAAACCCTAAAGTTGAAATTCCTAGTTATGCAACTCCTAAAATGAATCTCTTTTTCAAAATCTTTAAAGGTGGTGGTCCAAACAAAACAAACACCACCACCACCTAATAGCAAATCAAACAAGAAATCTAAAAATAATTTTTTTGAGATTTTTGGAATTTGTTTGATATTTCTTTGGAATTTTTCTTTTTACTGGTGTCAAGAGTTAGAAATGATAGATTCGGGGAATTGATTTTGCAAAAACCTCCAATGAGCTCAAAATTTTTTGAGAATTTTATATGATGTAGATAATTTCTCAAGGTTTCTAGAAATATAATTTTTACTCAAATATGACAAGTATAAAATTTTATAAAATTCTCAGACAGTAAGAAAATAGTAAGAAAACAAGGTCTGACCCTTATTCAGTCCGTGAATTTTTTAATTTATATATTCACTGAAATTTCTTTAAAATTGGACTCAAGAGTTCTGACTAAAAGGAGCTTCCCTGGATGAAATTTGGTGATTTTAGGAAGCTCCTAAGTGTCCAAACCTGATTTTTGAAAATCAAGACAAAAGTCCAGATTTTCAAAAATCAGACACCAATAAGATGAAGGTGGTGGAAAAGTGAAGCAAGCAATCAAAAAAATGAATTTTAGGGTGCCACCACTCTCAAATTTTCTTGTTTTTGATTTTTTGGATAATTTAAAGATTTTTTAAGGATTTTATTTTTGTTTTTGATGAGAAAGGGTCTGGGGTGCCAACCTGAAGTACATGGGAAGAAAAGAAACTTGAAGCTTCTGCTCCAAGTGCTCCAAATCCCACTCCCGCTCCTGATTTGCACCTGAAATCAAAAGAAACAAAATTTCATGAAGATCAAGAAAGCAAGAGAGAGATAAATGATGTGATTAAGCTGTGCCTCCCCGGCAACGACGCCAAAAAGTGTTGCGAAAATACATGTGATTTGTAATTGGGATTTTTAAATCGTTGTAACACGTGAATTCGCAAATGCTTTTAGATAGCGTACCTTCATCTTCGTATTCGTTGCTCGACTATTTCTGAAAACCTAAAAAAAGATGATATTCTAAAATCGCAAAAAGAAAGTTGATTTCTCATTTTCAAGCGAGAGTGTTTAAAAATTGCATTCCTGCCTCCTTCGATGACCCTAGATACCACCGCTATCTAGGTTGTATAAATTTAAAAGCGATTGCGAACTTGCGTGTTGTAATGACTCAAAACCCTAGTTTTAACAAATCATGCATTTCTCGCATCACCCCTCTTCTTGGCCAACCTGAAGGCCAATCTCCTTATCCCCTTATTCTTCCTTCTAATCCTTTTGGGACAGTCTCGTCCCAAGATTTGCTAGATCCTTCCCCATCCACTTCCGAGCTTAAAGCGCTGCCTGACATGCTGAAATATGCTTTCTTAAGACCAAATGAAACGTTTCTTGTAATCATCAGTTCAAAATTGTCCAGGGAGTAAGAGTGCAAATTAATGATGGTCCTAATTGAGCATTAGGCAGCGATTGGATGGTCTCTTTCTGATTTGACTGCCATTAGCCCCTCCTACTACACTCATCGTTTATATACGCAGGAGGAGGCTCAACCTTTTCGTGAGATGCAGCAACATCTCATTCCGAATATGCGAGAGGTCATCAAAATCGATATTATTAAGTGGCTTGATGTGGGCATCATTTACCTAATCAGCGAAAGCCCCTGGGTGAGCTCGATTCATGTTGTACCCAAAAAGGCGGGTCTCACCATCCATGTCAGTGATAGGGGCGGATCCATCCCTACACGCACTCCTACATCTTGGAGAGTATGTGTAGATTATAGGAGACTCAATACTGCTACCAAGAAAGACCATTTTCCACTACCTCTTATCGACCAAATCCTGTAACAGTTAGCAGAAAATCAATTCTTTTATTTCCTAGATGGATTCTCAGGCTATAACCAAGTGGCTATTGACCCCTGTGACCAACAGAAGACCACCTTCACCTGTCCCTTTGGCACCTTCACCTTCAGAAGGATTCCATTCGGACTTTGTATGTGATCGCATCGGATCTCGTCGTGTAAAGGGTTCGAGTTTGGAAAACCCATTGTCATAGTTTAATTCGGGAGAAAATCCGTCGATCAGATAAAATTTATAACCAAAATTCGAAAAGCGAGTCTCGGGTCGAACACGGGGAGGCGAACGTTTAATTTTGAAAATCTGGATTTCGCTTTTATTTGTTTTTGTCATTTTTGTCTTTTCTAATTTTCTTTTTGGTATTTTTAGCAAGAAAGAGATTAGATCGATGAATTCTTATCTAACTAATCTACTTGCAAAATAAGAGAGAGAGAGAGAAATAATCACATATATTTCTGAAGTAAATATTTTTTACAACTAAGAAAGTAGGAAAGATTACACTACAAAAGCGAAAAGAGAGATATAGGTGAGAGAATCTCCCTCGATGGTTGCTTGGAGGATGACTCGCTCTGACATCGCTTAGAGGAAGGTGGTGAGGAGCGAGAAGAACGAGGATGGAGTCGGAGGATGGAGGGCGGGGTCGAACGGCATCGTGGCGAGGATCTTCTTCCCGAAGGGAGGTGAGAAGATGGCCACGGGATTCTCCACGAAGGGGGATGAGAGGTGGGAAAAATATTTCATTTCTACTCTAGAGGAGCATCCCGGGCTTGGGACAAGATCTCTTTAGAGCCTTGGAGGTGGTGAGAGGAAGAAAGGAAGAGATGAAGAAGAAGGGGAGGTGTAGGGGTCCTTTTATAGTGGAGAGAAGAGGAGGAAATCCCTCCAAGGGCTACAGTGACATCAAATGCGTCGCTGAAGATTTGCCCCAACCAATGCCCCAAATGTTGCTAAAGTTTGGCGCCAACCACGCGCCCGCCTACGCTTCATAGCTGCGGGTGCGTTGTCGAAGGAGGACCGTTAGATTGGAGATGGATGGTCCTGATTGCACAAAGATCGCACCGCTTGGTTGGCGTTGGATTACGCGTAGAGATGTGCGTCAACACCAGTGTGATCACCTTCGCTGGATCGGCGATCATCCGTACACCCACGTAGCTGTATGTCGGTCGCTCGTCCATGATCGAGTGGTCTAAATTAAGCTCGCCTTGCCGCTGGGCTGGATTGGAGGCTCGGCGGGATTCGACCCCATGTCTATTGTTTGCAAACCATGCATGCTACCGTTGAGGCAAGGGGGCATTTGAGTTGCGAGGATAGCATGGGAGCCCCAGGCGCGGAGGCTTCCTAGTCGTTGGATGATGATCCAACGGCTAGGATTTCAGGGAGTAGATGATGAAGGGTGTGGGTGGTTGCTGCTGGCCGGTGTTGGGTGGCCTAGATGGCACCACGTGGCACCATCCGTGCCATCCATCTTCTTTCTGTTGTAGAGGGTGTCACGGTGCTCGGATTGAGTTGATTTCTACGTTGTCGAACTGTGATCGTCACTTTAGATCCATCCGTACGGTCGGATTTCTACATTGCCACCATTCTTTGATGACTGTCTAACCAACCTAACTCGCATCCTTTGGAGATGTATTGATGTATGCCTCATACTTTCCTGGGAGGAAAGTCATTTTGTGGTGCACGAAGGTATTGTTCTGGGACATATCATCTTCGAAAGGGGTTTCGAGGTGGATAGAGCTAAGCTTGATGTGATAGCTGATCTACCCATACTCAACTCTGTTCGGCAAATCCTCTCCTTTTTGGGTCATGTTGGTTTCTATAGGAGATTTATCAAGGATTTTTCCAAGATTTCTAGACCTTTGACGCATCTCTTATCGACCGATGTACCTTTCAACATGGGCCCCAACTATATTCTAGCATTCACGCAGCTGCGTGATGCTGTCACTAAGGCCACTGTTCTCCAGCCATCTAATTGGTCCCTCAACTTTGAACTGTTGTGTGATGCCTCTAACCTAACTGTCGGAGCCATGTTGGAAAAAAGACGTGATAAACACCCCTTTGCCAGTAAGACGCTGGATGAGGTCCAGTGTAATTACATGACCATTGAAAAGGAGCTTGATTGCGCACAATCATAGGCCCTAATTTGCTTGAATTAAGATACAACTTAGCTTAACATGGCCATTTTGCATGCATATACATTGTACTTTGCATCCTAGATGATTTATACATAATAATGTGCCATTTGAGAGGTATTAATAATTGCAGGTAATTTAGGCCTGTAGATGACCGATCCAACCTTATGGATCTGTTTAGAATGACGATGGGAGTCCAATGCTTCCAAGAGTGCATCAATCAGACTCCCGTAGCACCCTAGGGAGTCTGCAGAAGATGTAGGAGCCAAGGGGCAAATTGAAGAACATCCGGACCTCAAATGACAAATCCAACCGCACGGATGGATCTGGATCGATGTTCGCAGTCCAACAATGCAGAAATCAACTCAATCAGAGGCCTACATCATCAGATACAAGGAGAAGAAGATGGACAGCCACAATGGCGCCATGTGGTGCCATCACAGCTGCCCTCACCATGCCCCAATCTTGGAAGGAAAGCCGTGGGCAGTTGGATCGTCATCCAACAGCCGCGATGCATCCACGTCGCCTGCCTCCAGCCGCTTCATCAAGAAAGGGAGAGATCTAGACCATTGGATTTCCATCCAACAGTCGAGGGCGACTGCACATGAGATGGAAACCGCAAAAATCTGTGCGCGTAGCACAGCGGAGAGCTTGCTTAACAACCACTGTGCGACATGGGTTCGAGTCGCAATGTGGGAGTCGGCTGTGCGCGGATGAAATTGAATCGCAGGATCCTCATCGAGCGGATCAGGCGCGGACGCATGACGGGTGCAGGAGCGTCAGATGAAGACGCACGTGATGACACGCGCCTTAGGATTCTGCCAGGCATGGTGCATGCTTTTTAAGCCATCCAATAGAGAGATCGGACGGTTGAGAAGGCTTAGGATTTGAGGCGTGGATTGAGGTCGTGCGGCGGGTGGTGGACGAAGCAGCGATTGACGGGCAAGCTGAGGCCGTTAGATGCAGATCCAAGGGCACACAGTGCGCCATGTGTCAGCACCAGATCAAACCATGAATGGAAGAAGGATTTGGAAGGCTTAATCAGGATTCCTGATCTCCTGATGAATGGATCTAATTAATCTGAAGCTTTTACACAGAATTAAGGGCTCCAATGCCCTAAATGCCCTTCACAAAAGCTATAAAAAGAGGCCTAGGGTCCCCTTTGAAGGCCATTCAATAGCTTTCTTCTTCTTCCTCCTTCAACAACTCCTTTCCCTTCTTCTTCTTCCCGTCTTCTCTGCATCCGTCTTTGCATCTCCGTTTGAAGCGTCTGTTGGGCCACCCCAATGGATAGTTGTTGCTCTTCCCAACCTCTCCAGAAGGCCACCACGAACCACCCGTGGTGCCCTCGTTTTGCTACATAGATAGTTTATGTTTATGTTAGAATTTGTTTAGTATATGTATGCAACTCATGTTCAAACTCTCTGATTGATATATATATATTGCAATTCATTGTCTATGCTATTTAGTAATTAGATTTAGAACATGAACATGAAATCAAAAGCGTTTTTTGCCTCCCTGTGATCGATCAAAACTCACCAGTTCTGTTAATTTATTTGTCGAGACGTATTTCGCACTATACTACAACACACTCATCTTTTACGCGATCTACGCCTCGAATAGAGTTGCTAGCAGTCGTCTTTAGGCTGGAGAAATTTCGTTCGTATCTTTTGGGTTCTCATGTTACCATCTTCACAGACCACGCGGCCATTTGTCATCTCATGCATAAGAAGGATGCAAAGCCTCGAGTGATTCGTTGGATCCTTCTACTTCAAGAATTTGATCTTGAGATACGAGATAAAGCTGGAGCCTAGAATGTAGCCACTGTCCATCTCTCGAGACTCAACCCAAACCATATTGGACTTAACTTGCCATTAAGTAAATCTTTTCCTAATCATCACCTTCTAGCAATAGATGTCTCAAGTGAATCGTGGTATGCTGATAAACGCCAGTTTATCATCATTCTTATGCATTAAAACAAACCTAGCTCTTAGAATTTTGCTCCGCAAATGGGTTTTTGGGTTGCATGTAGGCATGAATTAGGTTAGGCATGCATTGCATTTTTTATTATCTTTTTGATGTGTTTTTGTGAGTGTTAGGGATATATAGATTAACAGATTCCTAAAACCCTAGCACTCAAGAAGGAAACACGTGAAGGAGAAGCCTAAACCAGCTAGAACTCAGCTTTATCCAGCTCACTTGAACTAGGGTAGCTCATCCTAGCTCCATATAGCTCATCTTAGCTCAAGTTAGTTCAGATCCAGCTCAACTTAGCTGAGTCTAGCTCATCTCAGCTCCCATCAGTTCACTCGGAGCTCTAGCTAGCTCAACTGAGTTGACTGGAGTTCACCTCAGTTTAGGATTAGCTACATCCAGCTCCACTCAACTCTAGCCAGCTGAAGATGACTTCATCTTAGCTCAGGAAGCTCAAGTCCAGCTCTCGGGGACTTAGCTTAGCTCAACTTAGTTAAGCTAAGCTACCTTAGCTACCTCAACTAGCTAGGTCCTCTTCGAGAGCATCAGACCTAGCTCACCTCAACTCCTTTCAGCGGAAGCCAGCTTGCTTTAGCTTGGCTTAGTTGCTAGCAAAGAACTGATAAACGCCAGTTTATCATCATTTTTATGCTTTAAAACTAACCTAGCTCTTAGGATTTTACTCCGCAAACGGGTTTTTGGGCTGCATTTAGGCATAAATTAGGATAAGCATGCATTGCATTTTTTATTGTTGTTTTAATGTGTTTTTGTGAGTGTTAGGGATGTACAGATTCACAGATCCCTAAAACCCTAGCACTCAAGAAGGCAATTGGTGAAGGAGAAGCCCAGACTAGCTCAAGTCAGCTCAGATCCAGCTCAACTTAGCTGAGTCTAGCTCATCTCAGCTCCCACTAGTTCACAGGGAGCTCTAGCTAGCTCAGCTGAGTTGACAGGAGTTCACCCCAGCTCAGATCCAGCTACATTCAGATCCACTCAACTCCAGCCAGCTGAAGAAGAATTCATCTCAGCTCAGGAAGCTCAAGTCCAGCTTCCGGGGACTCAGCTTAGCTCAACTCAGTTGAGCTAAGCTACCTTAGCTACCTCAACCAGCTTGATTCTCCCCGGGAGCACCAGACCTAGCTCACCTCAGCTCATTTTGGTAGAAGCTGGCTCACTTTAGCTTGGCTTAGTAGCTAGCAAAGAACTAGCAAGCTAAGCCAGCTAGAGTAGCCCCATGCCAGCCTCTTCAGTAGCAGCCAGCTCCAGCTCCAGCTCCAGACTCTCCTCCTCAGCTCCTTCCTCCAAACCCTAGCTCCAACACCTTCTCCTCCACTCCACCTTTAGCTAAGCTAGCTTAGCTTATCTTATCTTAGCTTAGCATAGCTAACAACCAGCTCCTTGGCCAGTCATTACCTCCAAAATCAACCCTAGCTAGCTCCACCAACTCAAGCTTACCTAAGCTAGCTACTCTACTCAAGTTGGCGCCACCTCCTAGCCATCCCTTCACCCCATTATCTCCACCAAAAGACACTTCAAGTTGGCGCCAAAAACCACCCCTAACCACCTCTATATTGGCGCCACTTTCAGCCCCTTAAATCCACCCTACACCTACCCACATAAGCCATCCTAGCCATCCACATAACCCCCCTTCTAGAACCTTAAGGTGGCGCCACCTAATGACCTTCTAGAATGCCCATTTTGGCGCCAACACCAAAGGGTGTCAACACCCATAACTACCCCTTGGTGCCCTTTAAGGTGGCGCCAACTCTCCTTGGCCATGGGATCTCCAACCACCTCCATCAACTCATCTTGGCCATCCATTTCAAAGGTCACCATAGCCCCCCTCCTATTCTATAAAAGGCCACCACCTACCACCATTTTTGGGCATCCTCCCTTAGTATAGTTTCTACCTAAACCACCTATACCTACGGCCAAGAAGAAGGAGTAGAGAAGGAGATTAAAGGGGCACATCACCAGCCCTTTTGGTGCCTTCTTCTCCCCACTCTCTTCAACTTGAGCCACGCCAAGGAGGAGGACTCTCCCACTTCAAGGACGGCCAGGCAAAGGAGAAAAGCTTAGGGTGGACGTCCACCCTTGGAGAGAAACTTAGGGCACGCCCCCTTAGGGCTTGCCTTGGAGGTCATCACTTTGGCGGAGTACTGCAAGGAAGGAGTTGAAGGATTCTTTTCAAGCTTGGGAGCCACCAACCTTGGAGCAAGAAGCCCTCTTCTTCACCATCTATTTAGAGGATTTGTGTTTTCTTTCTTTATTTCAATTATCTAGTAGTAGAAGCATTCCTCTACTAGGCATTTTTGTTAAACAATTTATCAATTATCTAGTTGCCTTCTTCGCATATCTTGTTTGCATTTCTATTTGCTTATTTTCAGCATTCTTCACTTCCTCTCCCTAATTATTCTAGGCCTCCACTTGCTTAGAGTGAGCTTAGGGAGAGGCTCTACTTGCCACTTTAGAGTAGTTTACTTAATTGGAAGTGTAAACACTTTTCCCGCCATCAGTTCGCATGTTGCCTTAGTTTAAAAATAAAAAAAATGATATATTGAAAAATACCAAAAAGAAAGTTGAGATTTATATTCCTAGCAAGGAATCACTATTGCAAACATTTGGCCTCCTTGGACGACCCTAGATACTCCCCTATCTAGGAATATAAATTTAAGAGCGAAAGCGGATTTACGCGTTACAACGACGTATTTTAACAAACCGCGTATTTTCGCAATCAAGAACTAGCAAGCTAAGCTAGCTAAAGTAACTCCATGCCACCCTCTTCAGCAGCTGCCAACTCCAGTTCAGCTCCAGACTTCTTCTGTCCAACTCCTCCCCTTAAACCCTAGCTCCAATTGCCTCCTCCTCTACTCTACTACTAGCTAAGCTCCAGCTCCCTTGGCCATCCACCACCCTAAAACCCTACCTAACTAGCTCCACCAACTAAGCCTACCTATAGTTCACCTAAGCTATCCATGTTGGTGCCACCTCAACCACACCTCTTCACCCCATGACCACCACCAAAAGGCACCAACAAGGTGGTGCCAAAACCACCATAACTACCTCCATATTGGCGCCACCTTTTTCCCTCCAAAATCCATCAATCTCCACCCTACACCTAAGCCTAAAGCCCATCTCCACCTTCCATTTTCCCTCCAAAATTCCCCCCCTTCTAGAACATCATTTTGGTGACAAAATGAAGGCACCCCCTCCACCATGGACGTCCACCATGGGGTGCCTCCATGTCCTTAACTACCCCGCTCCACATCTCTTTGAATGGCGCCAAAAATCCATGACTATAGATCCCATAACCACCACTCCAAACTCCATCTTAGCCATCCATTGCAAGAGCCACCTATACCCCCCATCCTACTCTATAAAAAGACCCTTAGCCACCACCATTTTCCCCATCCTCCATTAGTATATTTTCTACCCTATATCCACTTACATCTCACGGCCAAGAAGAAGAAGGATATAAGAAGATTAAGGGGGCATCCTACCCACCCCCTTGGTGCCTTTTTCCCCTTCTCTTCTTCTTGTGCCACGCCAAGGAGGAGCATTCCACTAAGAGGATGGCCAGGAAATTGGAGGAGGAAGGGTGGTGCACGTCCACCCTTGGGAGAAGTGATGAGAACATCATCATGAGCCCTAACTAGCTCATTTTGACCTAAGAAAGTGAACAAAAGCTCCTACATAACCTAAAGAAAGACCTAATTCAAGGGATTACTTTTCTGGGAAGAAAACATGAACTAAAGGATAAAACTGCAATTTTACCTTTGCAGTACAACAATGGGATTTCTCAAGGGCTAAACATAGGTCAATTGGACTTAATAAGAGGAAAAGTGGGATGGTTCAGTGTTGAACGTCGGGTTGCTACGCTAACGTGTTTGGTTTCGAAAAATCTATCGTCGTAGTATGAAAGCAAAGAACTCATGTTCAACAAATAAAATTTATATCGGAATAAAAATCCTGGGTCAAACACATAGAGGCTACGTCGATCTATATTCGCAATTATATATTTTTTAGAATTTTTCTTGAAAAGTGAGGCGATGTAATTACAATGAAGCCATAACAACAATCAGACTAAACAAGAGGGAGAGAGAGAGGAAACATGCATTCAATAATTCAAAATGTTTATACAATAAAATCAAATAAGAATTATACTAGAAATCGGGAAATCAGCTACACTAGAAAGCAGGAAAATTCTACACTAAAAAGCTGTAAAGAAGAATGGGAGAGAGAAGTTATCCTCCTCGACGATTGCTTGGATGACGAGTCGGATGAGACACCGCCTGGATGAAGGAGGACGGAGTAGAAGAACGGGATCGAGGCAGGAGGAATGAGAACGGAGCAGTACGTCATCGTCGTCGAGGGATTCCCTTCCGAAAGGGGATGAAAATTTGACTTTATTTTGCGAGGAGCATCTCGGGTGTGGGACAAGCTTCTCTTGAGCTTTGGAGAGGTAGAGAAGAGAAGGGATGAGAATTTCGTGTGGAGGGGGTCTCCTTTTATAGTTGCAAGGAGTGGGGGCAATTTGGTCATTACAACTTTAAAAGCATTAATTAAGGACCTTTAGTGACGGATAAAATCGTTGCTAAAGGTCTGAACGTGGGCGTAGTGGGTGGTGTGCGCTCGCCCGCTCGCTTGCCAGCACGTTCAACGCACGTGCACGTCTAGCCGATCTCAGCTGTCCGATCGCGAGATCAGACGACTTAGATCACGCCTTTGCCCACCTGCGCTGCACGCCCCATCGCGTGCGACGTCGCGTCTTCGCCGCGTTTCTAATAGTGCGTGAGTGCTATCGGGCGATCTGGGCCGCCCACTGCCGATCGAGCGGTCGCCTTTAATTGTGCGCACGCCGCAGATCGCGAGTCAAACTCGCGTCCTGTGAACGCGCAACAACTCGCGACCACTGCGCTGCGTGGTGGAATGTGTCGCGCTGATGTTTTAAGGCGCGTGCATCCACAGCCGTTGGATCAAGATCCAACGGCCCAGATTTCACGTTGGATCTTCTTTTGGAGAGGCAGCGGCGGTCTTGAGTGCCGGTTGGACGGTTGAGATGGCACCACGTGGTGCCATCTTGGCCGTCCATCTTGTAGATGGTGCCACAGTTGTCAGATTGAGCCGATTTTCGCACCGTTAGGCTGCGATCGTCGATCCGAATCCATCCGTGTGGTCGGATTTGTCTTTTGAAGTGTGGATTCACACCATCTTGGCCCTTGATTTTCTAGGGTTCCCCGATCACTATCTGATGCTACAGATGTCTGATTAGGGTGATTTTGGAGTCGTTGAACTCCAATTGTCGCCCTGATCACATCTGTACGGTTGGATCTTCGATCCGAGGTCCCGATAAAAGGTTTTCCCCATCCATGAACATAAAAGGAGACAATTAACCTCCATTTTATTCGAACTACTCTAAATGCAAGATGATGCTTGTTATGCAATATTTATAGCATGTAATGCAATCCTATGCTTAAGAACATGCATAAATAGATATCTTAAGTAGTGTAAACATATTTACATCATACCCCTATGCTTATCTTTTGCTATTCCTTAGCAAAAACTATATGCTATTTATAAAAGAATCAGGTTGGACTATTTGGGCATGAGTTATTTTCAATCATTAAGAAAATATCTACTTAGGATCTGAACTTTCAAAGACACAACAGTGCCCAAGTATCTTCCTAAATGCAGACCGCCTCAAGCCCTCGCCTTATTCAAAGAAAATATTCTTTTTCTCTTTTTTCCTCTTTTCTATTTTTTTTTTTGGATTTTCATGTTTTAGGGTTTAAGTGTGACTTTCTACGGCCATTCCACTCACCCAAGATTTGATGAGAACCCTAAGTTCTAAGCATCTTATTGTGAATGTGATAGACTCGTTGACCGGCAGTTAAAACAGACTTCAGATTTCTATGCCTCTAGGTGACTTAAAGAAAAAAATTTTGCCTAAATCTGTATCTTTACAACTGGTAGCTTTCTCCCTACTTTTATTTTTTTTTACGGGGTCAACACAAGGGTGAATCCAGTGTATATCTCCCTGGTTTATTCTACTTCTCCGCTTCTTCCTAAGTGTTTTGGGAATTTTCAGTGCATTTATTGAGCTAGGTTCTGGACAACCGGTTGATGAGCTGTTACCACCGACAACTTGCCAGCCATACTCGTGCGGTGAAGTGTGGTTTATTTCTTTTTTTCTTTTCTCCTTTTCTTTTTGATTTTTTTTTTTTAAGTAGGTGGCTTCCTTTGTTTAAGATTTACCTAAAGGCAGCAAAAAGAGAAAGGTCCAGTGACTGGGCTCCGGACAACCTACCTATGGGCTGTTTCCCACTATAACTTGCCAGCCATATTACCTGATAGCGATTACACGCGGTTTGTTAATTAGGCCGTTGTAACGCGTAAATCCGCTTTCGCTCTTAAATTTATAATCCTAGATAGGGAAGTATCTAGGGTCGTCGAAGGAGGCAATATGATTGCAAAATTGATTCTCTTGCTAGGAGTATAAATCTCAACTTTCTTTTTGGTATTTTTCAATATATCATTTTTTTATTTTTAAACTAAGGCAACATGCGAACTGATGGCGGGAAAAGTGTTTACACTTCGAATTAAAATACTACTTTTATGTGACAAGCAGAACCTCTCCCTAAGCTCACTCTAGGCAAGTGGAGGCCTAGAATAATTAGGGAGAGGGAGTGAAGAATGCTGAAAATAAGCTAATAGAAATGCAAACAAAAAAAATTGCAAAGAAGGCAACTAGATAATTGATAAAGTGTTTTACAAAAGGCCTAGTAGAGGAAAGCTTGTACTACTAGAAAATTGAAATAAGAAAATAAAACACAAATCCTCTAGATAGATGGTGAAGAAGAGGGCTTCTTGCTCCAAGGTTGGTGGCTCCCGAGCTTGAAAAGAATCCTTCAACTCCTTCCTTGCAGAACTCCGCCAAGGTGATGACCTCCAAGGCAAGCCCTAAGGGGGCGTGCCCTAAGTTTCTCTCCAAGGGTGGACGTCCACCCTAAGCTTTTCTCCTTTGCCTGGCCGTCCTCCTTGAATTGGAAGAGTCCTCCTCCTTGGCGTGGCTCAAGTTGAAGAGAGTGGGGAGAAGAAGGCACCAAAGGGGCTGGTGATGTGCCCCTTTAATCTCCTTCTCTACTCCTTCTTCTTGGCCGTAGGTATAGGTGGTTTAGGTAGAAAAATATACTAAGGGAGGATGCCCCAAAATGGTGGTAGGTGGTGGCTTTCTATAGAATAGGAAGGGGGCTATGGTGACCTTTGAAATGGATGGCCAAGATGAGTTGATGGAGGTGGTTGGAGATCCCATGGCCAAGGAGAGTTGGCGCCACCTTAAGGGACACCAAAGGGGGTAGTTATGGGTGTTGACACCCCTTAGTGTTGGCGCCAAAATGGGATTTCTAGAAGGCTATTAGGTGGCGCCACCTTAAGGTTCTAGAAGGGGGGTATGTGGATGGCTAGGATGTGTTATATGGGTAGGTGTAGGGTGGATGAAGAGGCTGAAAGTTGGCACCAAAATGGGGGTGGTTAGGGGTGGTTTTTGGCGCCAACTTGAAGTGTCTTTTGGTGGAGATAATGGGGTGAAGGGGTGGCTAGGTGGTGGCGCAAACTTAAGTAGGGTAGCTAGCTTAGGTAGGCTTGAGTTGGTGGAGCTAGCTAGGGTTGATTTTTAAGGTAATGGATGGCCAAGAAGCTGGTTGTTAGCTAAGCTAAGCTAAGCTAAGCTAAGCTAAGATAAGCTAAGCTAGCTTAGCTAAAGGTGGAGTAGAGGAGAAGGTGTTGGAGCTAGGGCTTGGAGGAAGGAGCTGAAGAGAAGAAGTCTGGAGTTGGAGCTGGAGCTGGCTGCTGCTGAAGAGGCTGGCATGGGGCTACTCTAGCTGGCTTAGCTTGCTAGTTCTTTGCTAGTTGCTAAGCCAAGCTAAAGTGAGCTAGCTTCTACCAAAATGAGCTGAGGTGAGCTAGGTCTGGTGCTCCCGGGGAGAATCAAGCTGGTTGAGGCTGCTAAGGTAGCTTAGCTCAACTGAGTTGAGCTAAGCTGAGTCCCCGGGAGCTGGACTTGAGCTTCCTGAGCTGAGATGAATTCTTCTTCAGCTGGCTGGAGTTGAGTGGTGCTGAATGTAGCTGGATCTGAGCTGGGGTGAACTCCTGTCAACTCAGCTGAGCTAGCTAGAGCTCCCTGTGAACTAGTGGGAGCTGAGATGAGCTAGACTCAGCTAAGTTGAGCTGGATCTGAACTGACTTGAGCTAGGGTGAGCTAAGATGAACTCTCTTGAGCTGCCATCCAGCTGAGATTAGCTGAATGGAGCTAGGATGAGCTAACCCTAGTTCAAGTAATCTAGGTTCCAACTGCGGTGAGCTGGATCAAGCTGAGGTGAGCTGGATTAGGCTGAGTTCCAGCTAGTCTGGGCTTCTCCTTCACCATTTGCCTTCTTGAGTGCTAGGGTTTTAGTGATCTGTGCATCTGTACATCCCTAACACTCACAAAAACTCATTAAAATGACAATAAAAAATGCAATGCATGCCTATCCTAATTTATGCCTAAATGCAGCCCAAAAACCCGTTTACGGAGTAAAATCCTAAGAGCTAGATTTGTTTTAATGCATAAGAATGATGATAAACTGGCGTTTATCACACCCCCATGCTTATCTTTTGTTAGTCTCTTAGCAAAACTTAAAACGGAATTTTTGGGAAATCTAATTTTTTTGACTTTGGAGGAGAAAAAGAGATCAATGGACCTTGGCAGATTAAAAAAACACTGGAGGTACGGGATTTGTTAAAGATAAACATCGGGATTTGTTTTTGGATTCAACCATTAGATAGAACGGGATCAATATATCTTCCAAAAAATTCTCAAATTAACCCCTTGTTAATTTAGATGACTTGAAATGTTTGTTTTTAGGAATTTTTTTGGCTCATGAATCTGATTCTCAACTTGCAAAAACCTTTAAAACCTTGTGGCTGTGCTTGTAAAAAGCCAACATTTATAAGGGCGTGTTAATTTATATATATATATATATTTTTTTTTTTCTCCCCCATGCTTATTTTTAGCTTAGTCTTACAACATATGTGTTGGGATCATCATTCCCGTTACCATTCCTCGAGGGGGCTCTGGCGCCAGTACTTCGAGATAGCACTATCCATGACACCACCCAGGAGCTCACAACCCCAGAACACGATGCGGTGAAAAGGGGCGCTCCAAACAAACTCAAGCTCTTGCTCCAACACTATAGGTAGAGCACCGTCCAAGACACTTGAGCTGCTAAAATGCGCTTTAATGCTCCGTCTAAAGATATGAAATATAGATATGGAGCAACGCCGAGGCGGTAACATGTTGACATCGCGTCCTTAAAGGAGGTATTTTCCTCCTTCTCGGCGGTGGGAACTCAAACCAATGATCTGCTTCAGACTTTCACTAAGTCCAAACAAGGGAGTTTTTCAAATTTTTAGTTATTTTTAAGTGTTGGCTTGTGTGGGAAGAGTGACACAAGAAGTTTCTCAAAACATGCAAGTTTTTGAATCAGAAGCTAAGTCAAATAATTTCCATATTGCAAAATAGGATCAAGTCACCTGAACTATTATGAGTTCAGGTGGAATTTTATAGAAAGATATCTGATCTTGTCTAAAATAGACCCTGGAATTCTAATGATCAGATCCATATCCTTATCCTTAGTTTGTTAAAGATTAAATCCATTGTACCAAAAGTGAATTTTTCGACCTTAGTCCCGATTTCAAAATTTTTCCTCAAAAAGTTTTGAACATTTTTTTATTTTTTATTTTTTTGGGTATGCAAGCAGGAAATAAATTAAACAAAAATGCATGTTTTTAGGTTTTGAAAATCCTGAATCGATCGTAAAAATTTAAAAACACCCCCCCATGCTTAAGATATGCCATGTCCTCATGCATTAGGAGGGAAAAGGGATCACCTTAGTGATGATGGTCGGGTTTAGGATGAACAAAACCTGGAAAAAGAAGAAAAAAGGAAAGCACGAAAATGATGGGTTACCTCCCATCCAGTGCTATCTTTTACGCCATTCAGCCGGGCGTGAAGGTATGCACGGAAGACGTAAGATCATGTAAATAATTGGACACTTGGATCCCCGCAAAAAAGGTGTCATCTTCTAGATCCCTAGAAAATTGATTAGAAATAATATTGGGATCAAAGTTGGATGGAAAATGATAAGTGTAGCCCGAGTCTGGCCATGGGTTTAAATTAGGTTGGGTGCCAAACTCAGGCGGGGTTGGTGGTAGGTCCGTTAGAAAGGGGTCGGGGAAGGAATGGTGAGGATTGGGTGAAGTTAGTGTGGAAAAGTTAGGTGCGTGAATAGTGGGTGGGTTAGGGGGGGTATCAGGAATAAATTTGGGGTCAAGACAAGTTTCCGGATCACAGATTTCGCCGACCACTGATTCTGAATTAGAGTCCTCAAAAAAATTGTGGTCGGTAAGGGTATCTATTAACATTGTCTCCTCCACCATATTGGAAATTTCAGTATCTGAGTCCTCAAAAAAGTTATCATCATGGAATCTCCTGGAGGATTTAAAAATATCTAAAGTGATAGTTTGGCCTGCACAGTTGATATCCATTTTGCCTGTGTGGCAATTGATATTTGCCTTTGCAGTGGCCAAAAAGGGGCGTCCAAGGATTATTGGGGAGTCCAGTAATGATTCAGGTGCCTCAATGTCAAGAACCAGAAAGTCTGCAGGGAAGACACAATTCTGGACCTTGACTATAACATCCTCGATAATCCCACGAGGTTTGATTGTAGATCGGTTGGCTAATTGCAGGGTAACCTCGACGGGTTTTAATTCACCGATCTGAAATTCTTCGAATAAACTCGTGGGAATAATATTCACTAAGGCACCAAGATCAAGGAGGGCGCGATTAAATGTAGTGTCATCAATAATTACAGAAATTAAAGGCGCCCCCGGATCTTTCATCTTAGGAGGCAGCTTACTCTGTATGACAAAGCTTACTGTCTCCGAAAGATGCACCTGTCCTAGATTTCTGGCCTGCCTTTTAGGAGTACAAATCTCCTTCAAAAATTTAGCATAGGCAGGTATATATTTGATGGCATCTAGGAGAGGAATATTGATATGAACTTGCCCAAATAGCTCCATGAGTTCTTCTGTAGTGGGCTCAGATTTCTTTTTTTTGTTGGTGGTGGGGTAGAGAGCTTGTGGGAAAGGGACAGGAATCTTGTCTTGAGATTTTTGTTTTTCTCTTTCTTCCTGATGGGGAGGTGGGGAGTCAATTTGCACAGGTATCTTACTAGGTTCGTGTGAAGGCCCGGGGTCAGTGGTGGTTTTCCCACTCCTCAAAGTAACTGCATGTGCAGTCGGATTATTATTTAGAGGAGGTGGGGGGGCCTGTGATTGCAGAAACCTGGGCGGCTGCTGAGGTGGTGGATTAGGAGGAGGCTGATGTGGATAATGTGGATTTCTGCCCATATAATGGTTTCCTTGGTGATTAGGGTTGGGTATGGGTTGGGACGGAAGATGTCCTACAGGTCTTTGCGTGGGAGTAACCCCAATCTGATTGTTCAGATTTGTGATGTTGCGGGTTACTTCCGTCATTTTTGTTTGCATATCCTGCAGGGTTCGCAGCATCTGGGCATTGATATCTTGTTGGGAAGGCCCAGGATGGAAGTTTGGATTCGACCCATACCCATTAAAATGATATGGTTGGGAGGAAACTTGATTATTCCAGGAGTAGTTCGGGTAATTTTTCCAATTGGAAGAATTTTTAAAGGGCTCCTGGATGGCAGAAATATTTTGAGTGGGGTTAAGATCTGGATAGTTGTAGTTCCCCAGTGAATCATGGGCAACCTTAGAATAATCAGCAGGAGTAGTGTTGAGATTGTGCAAATTTTCTCTTCATGGAAAGTTAGGTTGGGTTAGATGTGGGTGTGGAGCTTGAGTTGATGTGGCGAGTCTTTCCTCAATTTTCTTCTGATTAATATGCATCTGGTCGAGTTTCTGAGCGATCAATTGAAGATCGTCTTGGGTGACTGGGATAGATTGAGTGCTTATTTCATGAACACCGAACTGTGGGTTTTGGGTTCTGCAAAATGTGTTCATGGAAGCTTGATTAAATGAGTTTTCACTCATTTCTTCAAACAGGTCATAGGCACTTTCAGCATCTTTATTTAAGAAGTTGCCGCCACACGAGGCGTCGACAAACTGTCGGATTTGATCTTCTAATCCATGATAGAAGATTTGCACGAGCTGCCATAAAGGAATCTCGTGGTGCGGGCAACTTCTTAAAAGGTCTTGAAATCTTTCCCAAGAATCATGGAAAGTTTCACCAGATTTTTGGTGAAAGGTCGTAATAGATCTTCGTAAGGAATTGGTACGACCTATGGGAAAGAATTTCTTGAGGAAGGCACTCTTGAGTTGAGGCCATGTTGTAATGGGTTGGCCAATGGTCCTGAACCAATAAGCGGCCTTATCTTTGAGAGATAATGGAAAAAGCCACATCAGCCATATGTCTTCTTGCACATTTCGGGAATGGGTTGTCTGTGCGAGAAGAGTTAGTTCTTCAAGGTGGCTGAAAGGGTCTTCCCTAGGAAGGCCATGAAAGTGTTTAATCAGGTTCAGGACGGCTGGCTTGATCTCAAAGTCCCCCTCCGGTATGACCACCCCTGGTCGTTCCTCATAATAAGACGGATCATAGAAATCTTTTAGAGGAACAACAGGCTGCTGACGGGGTGGTGGGTTTGGCCTTGGATTGGCTAGGTTTTGGATGTTCCTAGTCAATGTTTGTTGATTGGAATTTAATTTATTAATCTGATCGGCCATCAATTTTAAAAGATCAGGTAGGGGGTCTTGATGTTGTGTGTGGGGCAACTCAAGATTAGGGAGCTCCAAGTGTGGGAAGTTACTGGTGGTTGGGTTGGGTTAGAATTAGGGTTAGTGGTGGGGTTAGAGGTGGATGTGGAAGGGTCAGTGGACCTATTTTGTTGTGTTTCCATTTTTTCAGGAGAAGAAGACAGAAAAGGTGGTCTTTTTGCGTGGGGGGCAAAATCAAATGGTCCTTCCAAGGGCGGATTTTGAGACCGTCGCCCGTGCATAAAATGGAAGAACGGGAGGGGAGGAGAAGAGAAAGAGATGAGTGAAAGTGTGCAATTCAAACAAACAAACTAGACCTAATTTAAATGTGACTCCCTAATAATAACCTAAGACTTCGTCTATATAGGAAATAAGTAGTCAATAGTGAATACCCGTTTTATCAACAAATCTAGCCAAGTTGCTTAAGGGGAGGTTTGGGCCCAAACGTTTCCCAGGGAAAACCCCAGGTGCTTGTACAAACCCGCGCCTGGTCGTTTGACACGGCCCCTCAGCCTGAACACCAGATACAGATGACAGAATTGGTATTAACTAAAGAGAACTTAAGATCTAAATAGCAAGCCTAAGTTGATAAAGCATTAGGGGTCAAGTTGCTACAAGTTTTAATTAGGTCTAGGATGCTATAGTGCACATGGAATGTGGAGGGCGTTTATTGGGTTGTTGCCCTGTTATTTGATTTTTTTTTGTGTGTGTGCAGGAATTGGAGAGTAGCTCCAATGAAAATCAAGTTGTCACACTATTTTTATGTATTTTTGTCTTTTAGGATTTGATTTAATTAAATGAGTTTTAGGGTTTTTCTCTTTAAGTTTTCAAACAAGTTTGAAAGTTCACAATCAAAGGAAATTCAAGTTGTATGTGTGATTGTATATTTCCTTTAATTGAGTCTCTAAAAAGAAAGAAGAAACCCTAAGCCAATTTTCCCTAAGACAGAAATTTTACTACTAATGAATTATTTTTGGGCTTTCAGAATTAAGTAGTGGTCCAAACAAGTCAAACAACACCACTACCTTGAAGAAAATCAAACAAGGATTCCAAAAAAGATTTTTGAAAGATTTTAAGAATTTGTTTGATAATTATTTTAAATTTTTAATTGTACTGGTGTCAAAGTCCAGAAATGATACCCGTGGGTATTGTGGACTTTTCAGTATTACCACCGACCTCAGAAAATTTTTGTGATTTTATATGATGTGTAAAATTCCACAAGGATTCCAGAAAACTAAAATTCACAAAAATTGGATGAGTATAAAAATTCTAAAAATTCGCAGATAGTAGCAAAATAGGAAGATTAAAGGGTGTGACCCCTCTGCAATCCACGAATTTTTAAAAATTAAATACAAATCCAATTGATCTGAAATTTGGAACAGATGTTCCAAACTTAATTGGGAATAACTCTATGAAATTTTATGATTTTAGAAGGCCTGTGATGTTAGGAATCGTTTTTTCAAGTCCGGACAGAAATCTGGACCCGAAAAACAGAACACCAATACTTGCAATGGAGTGGTGTTAAAGAAGCATACAAGCAAACAATGGATTTTATAATGCACCACTCCACTTAATTAAGTTTTTTGGGATCCTGAAAGCCAAGTTTAATATATTTTTGGTAGTTTTAATTCATTATGTGACCAGAAAGAGGAACCAACCTGAATTTCGCGGGAAGAAAAGGAACTTTGAGCTCTCGCTTCCAGATTCCCGCTTTCCCGCTGTAGTTCCTGCACACACAAAAGAAAGAAAGAGAAGGGGATGAGATCCACTTCAAGCAAGAGAAAATTAATTAATGCAAAGCCGTGCCTCCCCGGCAACGGCGCCAAAAAATGATAGCGATTACACGCGGTTTGTTAATTAGGCCATTGTAACGCGTAAATCCGCTTTCGCTCTTAAATTTATAATCCTAGATAGGGAAGTATCTAGGGTCTTCCAAGGAGGCAATATGATTGCAAAATTGATTCTCTTGCTAGGAATATAAATCTCAACTTTATTTTTGGTATTTTTCAATATATCATTTTTTTATTTTTAAACTAAGGCAACATGCGAACTGATGGCGGGAAAAGTGTTTACACTTTGAATTAAAATACTACTTTTATGTGACAAGCAGAACCTCTCCCTAAGCTCACTCTAGGCAAGTGGAGGCCTAGAATAATTAGGGAGAGGGAGTGAAGAATGCTGAAAATAAGCTAATAGAAATGCAAACGAAAAAAATTGCAAAGAAGGCAACTAGATAATTGATAAAGTGTTTTACAAAAGGCCTAGTAGAGGAAAGCTTGTACTACTAGAAAATTGAAATAAGAAAATAAAACACAAATCCTCTAGATAGATGGTGAAGAAGAGGGCTTCTTGCTCCAAGGTTGGTGGCTCCCGAGCTTGAAAAGAATCCTTCAACTCCTTCCTTGCAGAACTCCGCCAAGGTGATGACCTCCAAGGCAAGCCCTAAGGGGGCGTGCCCTAAGTTTCTCTCCAAGGGTGGACGTCCACCCTAAGCTTTTCTCCTTTGCCTGGCCGTCCTCCTTGAATTGGAAGAGTCCTCCTCCTTGGCGTGGCTCAAGTTGAAGAGAGTGGGGAGAAGAAGGCACCAAAGGGGCTGGTGATGTGCCCCTTTAATCTCCTTCTCTACTCCTTCTTCTTGGCCGTAGGTATAGGTGGTTTAGGTAGAAAAATATACTAAGGGAGGATGCCCCAAAATGGTGGTAGGTGGTGGCTTTCTATAGAATAGGAAGGGGGCTATGGTGACCTTTGAAATGGATGGCCAAGATGAGTTGATGGAGGTGGTTGGAGATCCCATGGCCAAGGAGAGTTGGCGCCACCTTAAGGGACACCAAAGGGGGTAGTTATGGGTGTTGACACCCCTTAGTGTTGGCGCCAAAATGGGCTTTCTAGAAGGCTATTAGGTGGCGCCATCTTAAGGTTCTAGAAGGGGGGTATGTGGATGGCTAGGATGTGTTATATGGGTAGGTGTAGGGTGGATGAAGAGGCTGAAAGTTGGCGCCAAAATGGGGGTGGTTAGGGGTGGTTTTTGGCGCCAACTTGAAGTGTCTTTTGGTGGAGATAATGGGGTGAAGGGGTGGCTAGGTGGTGGCGCCAACTTAAGTAGGGTAGCTAGCTTAGGTAGGCTTGAGTTGGTGGAGCTAGCTAGGGTTGATTTTTAAGGTAATGGATGGCCAAGAAGCTGGTTGTTAGCTAAGCTAAGCTAAGCTAAGCTAAGCTAAGATAAGCTAAGCTAGCTTAGCTAAAGGTGGAGTAGAGGAGAAGGTGTTGGAGCTAGGGTTTGGAGGAAGGAGCTGAGGAGAAGAAGCCTGGAGTTGGAGCTGGAGCTGGCTGCTACTGAAGAGGCTGGCATGGGGCTACTCTAGCTGGCTTAGCTTGCTAGTTCTTTGCTAGTTGCTAAGCCAAGCTAAAGTGAGCTAGCTTCTACCAAAATGAGCTGAGGTGAGCTAGGTCTGGTGCTCCCGGGGAGAATCAAGCTGGTTGAGGCCACTAAGGTAGCTTAGCTCAACTGAGTTGAGCTAAGCTGAGTCCCCGGGAGCTGGACTTGAGCTTCCTGAGCTGAGATGAATTCTTCTTCAGCTGGCTGGAGTTGAGTGGAGCTGAATGTAGCTGGATCTGAGCTGGGGTGAACTCCTGTCAACTCAGCTGAGCTAGCTAGAGCTCCCTGTGAACTAGTGGGAGCTGAGATGAGCTAGACTCAGCTAAGTTGAGCTAGATCTGAGCTGACTTGAGCTAGGGTGAGCTAAGATGAACTCTCTTGAGCTGCCATCCAGCTGAGATTAGCTGAATGGAGCTGGGATGAGCTAACCCTAGTTCAAGTAAGCTAGGTTCCAGCTGCGGTGAGCTGGATCAAGCTGAGGTGAGCTGGATTAGGCTGAGTTCCAGCTAGTCTGGGCTTCTCCTTCACCATTTGCCTTCTTGAGTGCTAGGGTTTTAGGGATCTGTGCATCTGTACATCCCTAACACTCACAAAAACTCATTAAAACGACAATAAAAAATGCAATGCATGCCTATCCTAATTTATGCCTAAATGCAGCCCAAAAACCCATTTGCGGAGTAAAATCCTAAGAGCTAGGTTTGTTTTAATGCATAAGAATGATGATAAACTGGCGTTACGATAACTTGCCAGCCATATTACCCTAGAAGGTTCATTAGCTACCTAATTTCCGTTAGAATCACCGAACAACGAGTCAGTGACAAGATAGTGTGTAGATGCTTAAAACTCAAAATTCCCTCAAATCAAAGGGTGGGTTGATAAGTCGTGTACTTATCACCCAAACTTATTTACTCCAATTAAAATGGATTTTAGGTTGGCGAGGACACGAAAGACAAATCCACATTTTAGTGGATACATAGGCTGATTAAGTCCAAAAACCTGAAGGGTCTTTGTGTTTAGATCCTAATGTAAAATTTCCTAAGATTGAAAAGTCCTAATGTCCAACTATTCCTTCCTTTTTTTAATGTATAAATAAGAAGAGAAAAATAATTTACATGAATTTCACAAAGCTGACAAAATGATTCAAAATGAATCCACCCCCCCATGCCTAGCTGATGCAATGTCCACATTGAAAAAGAGACATGAAAGAAAGGGTAGAGTATGAAAGATGTCACTTGAATACGAAGCTCGTATCAGCCTTGTGTCATATGTACAATTGCTTAGTTTAATGCCGTCAGCTAGGCGAAGTCCAGCGAAAGAAGTCACATAATGGCTAGGGTAACCATGTCTGAGATGGGTTCTGGAAGAATATGGTTAATAACAAGCTTCAGATGTTGACTGTTGACTTTAAATGTGTTACCCGTCTTTGGATCAGAAATTTGAGTGGGTCCATTTGGAAAAATATGGTTAATTATGAATGGGACATTCCATTTAGATCTAAGTTTGCCAGGAAAGAGCTTAAGTTTAGAATCTAATAACCAAACCTTCTAGTTCGGTTCAAAGCTCTTGCGAGAAATCAGTTGATCATGTAGAGCTTTGGTTCGAGCCTTGTAGATCTTGGCATTCTCATATGCATCATTTCTAAGCTCCTCCAACTCAGATAGTTGGAGTTTCCTGGTCTTCCCAACTAAATTCAGATCTAAATTGCATTGTTTGATCGCTCAGAATGCCCTGTGTTCAATCTCTACAGGTAGATGGCATGCCTTTCCATACACCAAATGGAATGGAGACATGCCGATGGGTGTTTTATACGCCGTACGGTAGGCCCAAAGAGAGTCCTCAAGCTTTTGAGTCCAGTCCTTGCGATCAGGCCTAACCGTTTTCTGTAGAATGTTCTTGATCTCTCGATTGGAGATCTCGGCTTATCCATTCGTCTGGGGGTGGTAAGGTGTGAAAATTCGGTGATTAACCCCGTATTTGGCCAACAAATTCTGGAATTGGGCATTAGTAAAATGAGTGCCACCATCACTGATGATAGCGCTCGGAATCCCGAACCTACTGAAGATATTTTTCTTGACAAAATCGATGACCACCTTGTGGTCATTGGTTCTGGTGGGAATCGCCTCAATCCATTTGGACACATAATCAACAGCAACAAGAATGTATTGATGTCCAAATGAAGGGATAAAGGGTCCCATGAAATCAATTCCCCAAACATCGAAAATTTTGACAGGAAGAATTGGGTTTAGGGGCATCATATCTCTCTTAGTTATGCTCCCGAGTGCCTTACATCGAGAACATGACCTTGAGAAATCTTGGGCATCCTTGAATAAAGACGGCTAATAGAAGCCAGATTGCAAGATTTTTGCAGCCATCTTTTTCCTGGAGAAATGTCCACCACACCCAGATGCATGGCAGAACTCGAGTTTACTATTGAATTCATTCTCCAGTATACATTGGCGAATAATCTGATCAAAGTCGATGCGGTACAGCTCAGGGTCCTCCCAGAAGTAGTGTTTGGTGTCAGATTTGAGTCTATCCCGTTGTTGCTTGGTTCAATCCTGGGGGATTTGACCAACGGCCAAATAGTTAACAATATTAGCAAACCATGGGGTGTGGACACTTAAAATTTTAAGAATAGTTTCGTCTGGAAAAGTGTCAGCAATTGGAATGTCCGGACGAGAGGAATGACCTAGGAGTCTCGGCAAATGATCCGCTACCACATTTTGTACCCCGATTTTATCCTTGATTTCAAGATCAAATTCTTGAAGCAGAAGAATCCAATGAATAAGCCGGGGTTTAGCATCCTTTTTGGCGAAGAGATGTCTCAAGGCCGAGTGGTCAGTATAAATGATAACATGAGACCCTAAGAGATAAGCCCTGAATTTTTCCAAAGCGAACACTACAGCTAGTAATTCCTTTTCAGTAACAGTGTAATTCCTCTGGGCTTCATCCAGAGTTTTACTAGCATAGTAGATGATAGAGGGCTTTCTATCAATTTTCTGACCTAAGACAGCCCCGACTGTGTAATCAGAAGCATCAGTCATGATCTCAAAAGGGCCTGTCCAAATTGGTGGTTGCAAAATTGGAGCACAGGTAACTGATGTTTTTAGGAAATCAAATGGCTTTCGGCATGATTTGTCAAAAACAAACGGCGTTTCTTTGGCAAGAAGATTGCTCAGGGGACGAGCAACCTTCGAGATATCCTTGATGAATCTTCGATAGAATCCCACATGGCTAAGAAATGATCAGATTTGTTTAACAGATGTGGGAGGAGGAAGTTTAGCGATAGCATCAACCTTAGCTTTATCCACTTCAATTCCCCGTTCAGAGATTACATGACCCAAAACGATGCCTTCTTGGGTCATGAAATGACTCTTTCCCAGCTAAGGACCAATCGTGTTTTGATACATCACTTAAGAATCATTTCTAGATTAGCCAAACAAGAGTCAAATGATTCTCCAAAAATAGAGAAATCATCCATGAAGACTTCCATAAACTCTATTTATGCATGTTCTTAAGCATAGGATTGCATTTCATGATGTAAATATTGCATGACATGCATCATCTTGCATTTAGAGTAGTTTGAATAAAATGGAGGTTAATTGTCTCCTTTATGTGCTTGGACAGGGCAAACATTTTGTCGGGGCCTCGGATCAAAGATCCAACCGTATGGATGTGATTAGGGTGACGATTGGAGTTCAACGACTCCAAGATCGCCCTAATCAGACATCCGTAGCATCAGATAGTGACCGAGGAACCCTAGAAGATCAAGGCCAGGATGGTGAAAATCCGCACTTCAGATGACAAATTCGACCACACGGATGAATTCGGATCGACGATCGCAGCTCAACGGCACAAAAATCGAGTCAATCCGACATCCGTGGCACCATCTACAACTTCCAGAAGATGGACGGCCAAGATGGTGCCACGTGATGCCATCTCGGCCGCCCAAACGGCCGTCTACATTCCATGAAGACCGCCCACCCGCCCCCTCTCCGCCGTTGGATCTCGATCCAATGGCTGTGGGCGCGGCGCTTTAAAATCATCCTCGTGACCTTCTCGACGGCGTAGCACAGTGGATATGAAGCGACGGGCGAAGTAGAGGTCGCGGGATTGAGTCCCGCGAGCCTGAAATCAGGCGCAAGCGATTGGGCACAGGCGGGCGTTGGATCGCGATCGGATGGCCGCGCGCGCCCAATAGCGTTCACGCGTGATTGAACGTGCGGCGTCACGCGCGATCGCATGCGCCAAGCGGGCGCAGTAGCGGGCGAAGATGCGTCTTAAGCCATCCGATCTCGCGATCGGATGGCTGAGAATCGACGAACGTGGGAAGCCATTGCGCGCGCGAGAAGTTGAGCGGGCGCGCGTGGGTGCGGAAGCGACGCCCACGTTGGGGCTTTAGTGACTAAAGACCCCTCATTTATTGTTTTGAAGTTGTAATGTCCATTTTGCCCCCACTCCTTGCAACTATAAAAGGAGACCCCCTCCATACGAAATTCTCATCCCTTCCTTCTCCTCTCTACCCCTCCAAAGCTCAAGAGAAGCTTGTCCCACACCCAGGATGCTCTTCGCGAGATAAAGTCCAATTTTCGTTCCCCTTCGGAAGTGTGGATCCCGTGACGACGACGGCGTGCTGCTTCATTCCCGTTCTTCTGCTTCGTCCTCCTTCGTCCTGCTTCGTTCTCCTTTGTCCAGACGTCGTCCCGTCCGGCTCGTCCTCCAAGCAATCGTCGAGGAGGATAACTTCTCTCTCCCATTCTTATTACAGCTTTTCTAGTATAGAATTTTCCTGCTTTATAGTGTAATTGATTTTTCGCTTTTTAGTGTAACTTTTATTTAGTTTGATTATATAAACAGTTGAAATATTGAATGCATGTTCTCTGTCTCTCTCTCTCTCTTTCTTTTAGTCTGATAGCTCCATTGTAATTATATTGCCTTGCTTATCAAAAATCCTAAAAAAAAAACATAATTGCGAATATAGATCAACGTAGCCTCCCTGTGTTCGACCCGGAATTCTTTTCGGTATAAATTTTATTTGTTGAACACGAATTCTTCGCTTTCGAACTACAACGACAGGTTTTCCAAAACCGAATACGTTAGCGTAGCGATTCGTATACGTTCAACATTTTGGCGCCGTTGCCGGAGAGGCGACGCTCTTTGGTTTCTCTTCGCGTTTTCTAACTTACAAATCATTTACCTCACTTGTCCCCTTTCTTATTGTGATTGCAGGTACTCTTTCGAGACAGGCAAAAGCGGTAGATCGGAGTAAATGCTGTAGAAGGTTTTGTGAGTTATCCCCCACCCCCCACCCATTAGATTTCATTCCACAATAGAATAATTCAAACATCAATCAACCTAGGTGTTTTTATAAACTCTAAGCTTAGATTGTTTGTTGTTTGACACCCATACTCACTCCAGCCCCCACATTAAAAAAAAAGAAAAAAATTAAAAAAATCTCAAAGAGGTACACAACCTCATCTGATTTTCAAACTCAACCGGTAAACTGACCTCAAGAACCGGTACACACATTCAAACACATAATTGAGTAGAAATCAGATTAGGTAATCATTTGCGTGCCTAATTAAGTGGTGCATCAGGCCAATTTTTGAGTTGTTTCGGCCGCACCACTTCAAATAAAATAAACTCATCAAGTAGCTGCCACTTAGGTTCAACTCTTAGGGATTTACCAGGCACTCCACATTCTTTTTAAGCTTTAAAGGAAAACATCTTCACCTGTGCTTGCAAAACCTGGTGTGCCAACGAAACCTGTTTGAAAACACCTAAAGTTGAATCCTAAAAGCTACTAAGCAAGATTTGAACCTTAAAATTCACCACATCAAAAATAATCTTGCTTGAAAACCACTGGTTGTGCACGCACACACAAATCAATCAATCATTAAGGGCACAACCCATTTAAAGGGCCCATCACATTCCAAAGCACACTCAAACCTAGCCCTAAATAAAACAGAGTAGACGTTGGCCTTAAGGATTGAACTCGCTCTTCAGAACTCAGAATGAGATTATTTTCGATTAGTCTATTTCTACTGTTCAATCTGATGTCTAGCTAGGGGAGCAGAGTCAAACGATTGCGGCTGGGGGGTACACTAGGAACCGGAGGCGCAAGCCGAAGGAAGAACCTTCTCCCCAGTCCCTCCTTCTAACTGGTTGGATTGAGCAGACGGAAGTAGATCAAATCGTTCCTTTATCTCAAGATGGGTTTTGGGAGTCTGTAGGTCTGTAGGCTAACCCATTTAAGGACAGGTTTGATTGTTTGTATTGCAGGGCACCTTTCTTCCTCCCGTGTCTCATGAATCCTTCCACATATTTCACGCATTCCCGCTCTTTCCCTCCTGTTGTGAATTATCCTCAACATGACGATTATCCCAACTCGTACTATAATCGACCATCAGTTAGTTGGGATAATTCGGATTGGGGATACAATTCCGGACCTCCGTGTTTAGGGTCTAACCCTGAATACTTTGATTCTGATTTCTATCCTTCTGAGAGCTACATCGATTATAGATCGTCTTCCTTTCATGAACAGCCTAATACGATCTACAATCAAGAAGGATACACCGATCCTTACCCATCCTCTGATTTCACTGCCTTTAGGTCATCACCATCTTTTCAACAATCTGAAATGACCTATTATCAGGAAGGGTATAACGAATCTCAATTCGTTAATTCCCCTGCATTGAGCCCAAACCCGCCCAACCCTGAACCAACTCATTTGGTTCAGGTAACCAGGTTCAAGATAAGGTTCTGGCTAACTTGAGGAATATCATTCAATCTTTAGAAGTTTAGCCAATACCTTGCATTGAAAGATTGGAGCCCCTGATTGAAATGATTAATGATTTAAACAAGTCTTTGTTGGATTGGCTCCAGCATGTTAAGGATAAGAACCCGGGTGAGTGTCTACTTGGGAAGTTAGCGAAATTGAGGATGAGATTCGTGGTTGCTTTGATTCAATCTTGGAATAATTCCCAGGATGAACCCTCTTCAGGAAAGCCCATGACAGAACCCGCTCAGGCACCTGTTGGGGGGGACATGTGTTACGAGGCTGACCATATTGAATTAAAGCAATCAATTAAGGATAATCTGATTTCTTCACCTAAGATCCCTGAGCCGGGTTACGAGGAAATGTATGTCTCTGGGGAACACAAAGTGATAAGTGATTTTGGGACATATATTGATACGGATCCTGATGGTGAGGATTCAAGTTGCAAAGTCTCACGTGAGATTTCTGAACACGATTTCTGTGAGACGATTGGGCCTGAGGAATCTGATAGATCATTTGATAGCCCAATAACTGAGGAAACTGATCTTAGGGCACACATTACGGATCCAGAATTACATTTTCTGGAGGAATCAATTCAATGCCCTGATTGTCAGTTACACTTCGTTGAGCTTATCGATAATTCTATTTCTGAGATAATTAGACCCAAGTCAATTCTGATTCTGCCACATCATTTAGACTTGGAGATTTCAGACGGGGTGATAAACATGCAAGAGGTCTCGGAATTTAACATTCGAAATGAGGAGGATAGGAGCTGGGAAATTCTGATTTGGGAAGTTAATTTTGGAGGAAATGGAAGATTGAGTCGAAGGGTTCCTTTTAAGCTGAAACCATCAAATCAGAACCCTTACGATATTTGTTTCGAGAATGTTCAACTCAAGCACACATTCAACGATTATCCTTTTAAGCTTCAATTCTCTATAACCCGACTTTTTGGTCTTGGGTTGCATCCTCATAAATCATAGGCCCAACCCCGCTTGCATTCTGATTTTAGGTTTTGGGTAATTTTTATCCAGAACTTAAGATATTCTCGATTATGGGGTGTGGGTCTGCACCACAATCTGGTCCACATCTGTGGACCTCTTTTGATAGGTCGGAGGATTCTTTTGTTTATTCTAATTCTGACCTGCACTTGTGAATTCTTCATTTCTTTTCCTTGTATAGTGTGCCTAGCTGAAGGCACTAAACTCAGCACATATACAGTTTTTCTTAGTTTTCATCTCGGAGCGGACCTAACATTCACGCAATTCAGGTTTTTTCTACGCTTTTCCACTCTGTTTTATGTCTTTTTAATACAATGAGGACATTGCATTAGATAGGCATGGGGGGGTGGATATTCATCTCTGAATTCATTCGTCAACTCCGTAGATTTGTTTTATTTTCTTTTATATAAAAAAAAATTCAGAATTAGGAAAGAGAATTTGGGTTTAAGAAAATTTTCAATCTTAGGAAATACTACATTATGATTTGAACACAAAGACCCTTCAGGTCTTTGGACTTAATCAGCCTGTGTATCCACTAAAATGTGGATTTGTCTTTCGACTCCTCACCATCTTAATTCTTTTGTAATTGGAGTAAATAAGTTTGGGTGATAAGTACACTACTTATCAACCCGCCCTCTGATTTGAGGGAATTTTGAGTCTTAAGCATCTACACACTTTCTTTGCACTGACTCGTTATTCGACAATTTTAACGGAAATTGGGTAGCTAATGAACCTTCTAGGGTGATATGGCTGGCAAGTTATCGTGGGTAACAGCCCATAGGTAGGTTGTCCAGAGCCTAGTCACTGGACCTTTCTCTTTTTCCTACCCTTAGGTAAATCTTAGACCAGGGAAGCCACCTACTTTAAAAAAAAAAAAAAATAAATAAAAAGAAATAAGCCACACTTCACCGCACGAGTATGGCTGGCAAGTTGTCGGTGGTAATAGCTCATCGACCGGTTGTCCAGAACCCAGCTCAGAAAATGCACTAAGAATTCCCAAAACACTTAGGAAGAAGCGGAGAAGTAGAATAAATCGGGGAGATATACACTGCATTCACCCTTGTGTTGACCCCGTAAAAAATAAAAGTAGGGAGAAAGCTATCGGTTGTAAAGATACACCTTTAGGCAGAAGTCTTTTTGAGGTCACCTAGAGGCGTAGAAATCCGAAGTTCGTTTTAATTACCGGTCAACAAGTCTATCACAATCACAATAAGATGCTTAAAGCTTAGGGTTCTCATCAAATTTTGGGTGAGTTGAATGGCCGTAGAAAGCTACTCTTAAACCTGAAAATTTGAAAATCCAAAAAATTAGAAAAGAGAAAAAGAGAAAAAGAAATTTTTATTTTAATAAGGTAAGGGCTTGAGGCGGTCTGCATTTTGGCTGATACCCGGGCACTGTTGTGTCTTTGAAAGTTCAGTTCCTAAGTAGACAATTTCTTAATGATTGAAAATAACTCAAGTCCAAATAATCCAACCTAATTCCTTTATAAATAGCATATAGTTTTTGCTAGGGACTAGCAAAAGATAGGCATGGGGGTATGATGTAAACACATTTACACCACTTAAAATGTCTATTTATGCATGTTCTTAAGCATAGGATTGCATTTCATGATATAAATATTGCATGACATGCATCATCTTGCATTTAGAGTAGTTTGAATAAAATGGAGGTTAATTGTCTCCTTTTATGTGCTTGGACAGGGAAAACATTTTGTCGGGGCCTCGGATCAAAGATCCAACCGTATGGATGTGATCAGGGCGACGATTGGAGTTCAACGACTCCAAGATCGCCCTAATCAGACATCCGTAGCATCAGATAGTGACCGAGGAACCCTAGAAGATCAAGGGCCAGGTTGGTGAAAATCCACACTTTAGATGACAAATCCGACCGCACGGATGAATTTGGATCGACGATCGCAGCTCAACGACACAAAAATCGAGTCAATCAGACATCCGTGGCACCATCTACAACTTCCAGAAGATGGACGGCCAAGATGGCACCACGTGGCGCCATCTCGGCCGACCAAACGGCCGTCTACATTCCTTGAAGACCACTCACCCACCCCCTCTCCGCCGTTGGATCTCGATCCAATGGCTGTGGATGCGGCGCTTTAAAATCATCCTCGCGACCTTCTCGACGGCGTAGCGCAGCGGAGATGAAGCGGCGGGCGAAGCAGAGGTCGCGAGATCGAGACCCACGAGCCTGAAATCAGGCGCAAGGGATTGGGCACGGGCGGGTGTTGGATCGCGATCGGACGGCCGTGCGTGCCCAATAGCGTTCACGTGCGATTGAACGTGCGGCGTCACGCGCGATCGCACGCGCCAGGCGGGCGCAGCAGCGGGCGAAGATGCGTCTTAAGCCGTCCGATCTCGCAATCGGACGGCTGAGAATCGACAAATGTGGGAGGCCGTTGCGCGTGCGAGAAGCTGAGCGAGCGCACGTGGGTGCGGAAGCTACGCCCACGTTGGGGCTTTAGTGATGGATTTATCCGTCACTAAAGACCCCTCATTTATTGTTTTGAAGTTGTAATGTCCATTTTGCCCCCACTCCTTGCAACTATAAAAGGAGACCCCCTCCATATGAAATTCTCATCCCTTCCTTCTCCTCTCTACCCCTCCAATGCTCAAGAGAAGCTTGTCCCACACCTGGGATGCTCCTCGCGAGATAAAGTCCAATTTTCGTTCCCCTTCGGAAGTGGATCCCACGACGACGACGGCGTGCTGCTTCATTCCCGTTCTTCTGCTTCGTCCTCCTTCGTCCTGCTTCATTCTCCTTCGTCCAGACGTCGTCCTGTCCGGCTCGTCCTCCAAGCAATCGTCGAGGAGGATAACTTCTCTCTCCCATTCTTATTACAGCTTTTCTAGTATAGAATTTTCCTGCTTTATAGTGTAATTGATTTTCCGCTTTTTAGTGTAACTTTTATATAGTTTGATTATATAAACAGTTGAAATATTGAATGCATGTTCTCTTTCTCTCTCTCTCTCTCTTTCTTTTAGTCTGATAGTTCCATTGTAATTATATTGCCTTGCTTATCAAAAATCCTAAAAAAAAAAACATAATTGCGAATATAGATTAACGTAGCCTCCCTGTGTTCGACCCGGAATTCTTTTCGATATAAATTTTATTTGTTGAACACGAATTCTTCGCTTTCGAACTACAACGACAGGTTTTCCAAAATCGAACATGTTAGCGTAGCGATTCGTATACGTTCAACAGGCGTGCGCAGCCGCTCGATCGTGATCCTACGCTCCTCACACCCGCTCGCCCACTCACGCCCACGCCAAATTGAGGCACCCACGGCTTCGAACAGGCATCTCTCCTTCTCGGAAGTGCGTTCGACCAATGCGCTACAAGAGCATTTGTGTCACGGGCTTGATTTGTGCATGAGTGCCCCGCAACCATTGGATGAGCATCCAATGGCAGAGAAGCGACGCTCAGATGAAGAAGAGAAGATGTGGCGGGTGCATGCGGCCTGTTGGGTAGCTGAGATGGTGCCACGTGGAACCATCTTGGCTGTCCATCTTCTGGATGATGTAGATGGTGCCACGGGTGTCAGATTGAGTCGATTTTTGCGCCATTAGGCTGTAATTGTCGATCCGAATCCATCCGTGCGGTTGAATTTGTCATCTAAAGTGTGGATTCACACCATCTTGGCCCTTGATCTTCTAGGGTTCCTCGATCTATCTGATGCTACGGATATTCGATTAGGGCGATCTGGAGTTGTTGAACTCCAATCGTCGCCCTGATCAGATCTGTACGGTTGGATCTTCGATTCGAGGCCCCGATAAAAATTCACCCTTGTCCCAACATGAAAGGAGACAATTAACCTCCATTTTATTCAAACTAATCTAACTACAAGATGATGCATGCTATGCAATATTTATAGTATGTAATGCAATTCTATGCTTAAGAACATTTTATGTAATATAAACATGTTTACATCAAGGGGCAACTGAGTATATACCTTACCCTAACCCATTGGTTTTTGCGGTATATAGTTGTTGGGTCGATATTGGGTTTGCTGCCCTTGATCTTTCTAAGAGAAGTTAGGATGATTTTTCCAACCAGAATTGTAAGAATTCGAATAAGGGTCGGACCTAACATTCTCTTAAACGGCATGAACATCCTCATAAGATGAGGATGAAGAAGGATCAGAAAGACTGGGATCAAAGGCCCCAGTTTGGAACCCATAAGGTTCCGAGAAGAGTTGGCTTGAAGGTCGAGCCGGCTCTAGTTAGTTCACAAACTCCCGTCCCATAGGAGCTTGCGAAGAATGGAATCCCAATCCTTGGGATTGAGTGGATCTAGAAAAATTGGAGTTTTCGAACATCCACTCTTCCATTCGTTTAGTAACTAGATCCATCTTATCTAATCTATTGCAGATCAATTCCATATCAGATGTATGAGAATCTTGGACCTCATTGGCATTTGATCTAATTTGTTGGGATCGGTTGAAGGCTTCCATGGAGGGGTGGTTTAAAGAATTTTTGCTTATTTCCTCAAACAAATCATATGCGCTATCAGCATCCTTGTTGATGAAACTGCCTCCGCAAGAAGCATCCACATGATTACGGAGTTGATCATTCAACCCGTGATAAAAAATCTGCACAAGTTGCCATTTAGGCACCTCGTGGTGTGGACACTTCCGCAACAGATCCTGTAATCTCTCCCAGGCCTCATGAAACGGTTCCCCCTGCCACTAGGCAAAAGTAGTAATTGCTCGTCGCAACGCATTAGTTCGCCCAATTGAGAAGAATTTCTTCAGGAAGGGCGATTTCAAAGTTGTCCAGGTAGCAATCGGTCTTCCAATGGTACGATACCAATGTGTAGCCTTATCCTTGAGTGAATGGGGAAAAGGCCTCATGAGCATCTATTCTTCATCCACATTCTGTGATTTGGTGGTCTGAACCAGAGTGATCAGTGTTGGTTATCTTTCTCAACATAGTTAATTAAGTTAATTATGCTTAATTATGTGCAAAAGAAAGTAACTTAGGTCAACTTGAATTTATGTCGATCAAGTGGTATAGGGTTAAGTTAACCTAACATTTTAGATTTTATTTCCTTTTAACTGGTTGAGTCTAGGTCGTTCACTAGGAGGCATAAGTTAATTACAATTCACCATTAATCCTAAGCTACTTATAGGAATTATAATTAAATTTACTTCAAGAACATGAATTTTTCTTAAGGATTTCTAATTAGAAGAATATGCAAAATTCCATAAGGAAACACATTTACACATATGATTTATTTTTACAAACAAGTAAACATGTTTATTTCTTTCATTTGCAAGAGATTAAGGCAAGAAAAAGTAATTCTAATGAAAATATGCCTTATTACAACATTAAGCTCAAAAGAAATTAATAAATGCAAGAAATTAAACACAATTATTCTTCTTGTCTTCAGCCTTATTCTTCTTCTTCTTCTTTTACCTTTCTCTCTCTCTCTCTCTCTCTCTCTCTCTCTTCTCTTTTTACTTATTTCTTCTTAATCTTTCTCAAGCTCTTCTCCTATACACATCTTCTCTTTCTTTTCTTTTAATCTTTCTTTGCTTATTATTTTTCTTTAGCCTTTGTGCCTGTTCAACCTTTCTTTTCTTCTTATGAGCTCTCCCCTTCTTCTCCTTCTCTTCCTTTACATCCTTTCTTCTTCTCCTTCTCTTTTGAACCTTTCCAATCCTTCTGAATCGAACCGGTCTAACCCTTTGAACCAAAAATTTGGTTTTTGATTAGCACCTTTGACCGGTCAGGGATACACAGCACCCCTCTCAAGGTGGGATCAGACCCTACTAGGTCCAAGCCTGGTTTTTATTTGATTTGATTTATTTATGGTTCGCATAGTCTCGAGTCCAACCGGCTTACAGCCTCCTAGGCCCACATGCACACTCCCTCATGGGCCCACACTCGTAGGCCTACAGGCACACACACACCAGGGCATGCACCGCATGCGCCCGCACACACACCCATATGCTCATGTTCTTTCATGCACCCTACATTGTCGACTGAAGTACCTTAAACACAAATTACTTTTATACCAAGGCGGCTGCTCCAGTTCCACCGATGTGGGACTATATTTCCCCCTTCCAGTCCAGACTTCACCTGATCATTCCAGCCAGCTCAAAGCTCCAATCCAAGAAAATAAAGGCTTGCTGGAAAGCTCTAAGGTTGATCTACATGATTGTAGTATCAATTTGATACTTAGAGAAGGTTTAGCTCTTCTATTTGAAGGGTGAAGGGACCTGGTTCACTATGGTCAAATTAGCCTGCAGAGTGGAGTTTTGGCTCTAAGGTCCTCTAGAAGGACATTTGGCCTCCAGATGAGGTGTTAAATAGATTCAGAGAGTGTTTCCACAGCTGTTAGTGAAGGAAGGAGACTCTAAGAAGCTTCAGGAAGGTGATGAAGTTAAAAAGCTTTGCCAGAGGGCTGCAGAACTTGAATTCAAGTTCTGTTTGGTCCAACAGATGGCTAAAGACCTATTTAATCAAACCAAACAACCTCTAGAGGTTGTCAAGAAACTATCTGGGCAGATTATCCATTTGAATCTCATCACAAACTTAGTGTCGTCAGTTTGGGTTCAAAAATAACCCAAATGAAACAGAAATCAATTTCCTTCAAAAAATCGATCAGAGCTCAACCAAATTGGTTTTAAATCACTTAATAACATCTCAAGAACATATTGGACTCTTCAATTTCTCTAACTGAATCCAAATTCCATGAATCAGACTTTAAGTTGACCATGAAGCCTTGAATTTTGACTTTCTGAATTTTACCATTTCAGATGAAATTAATGCCTTAGCTTCTCTTTGTTACGAACGCAGCTTCAAAACGTCTTTTAAGACGTCTGGGAGCTGGCCCAGACATCAGACCAGATGTCTGGAACCCCTTCCAGACATCAGGGATTTAATTTCCGCGGCACGGTGGATTTCTTCTGCGCGCCTGCGCGAGTAGACCTGCAGATGCCCCCTTTTCCCCTCTCTCCTCCGCAGGTGCAGCGTTGCCCCCCTCTCTCTCTCTCCCCGCGTGGCTTTAAAAGGGCCCTCACCCTCTCGCTCGCTCTCATCTCCTCCGCTCCCTTCTTCTTCTTCTTCTAGCCAGTGCGAGAGTGAGCGAGCGGCGGCAGCGGCAGCTGCGGCGGGTGTGTGGGAGGAGGCGTTGCGCGAGGGTGGAGATGCTCAGCCGTGAGGGCTCGAGCTTGCCGGGGCAGCTGGAGCCGGCCAGCGGGGGAGCAGCGGGAGCGGAGTGACGCGGGAGGGCTACTGTAACTCGAGCAGCAGGCGGACGAGGCGTGGCACGGCCGTGCGTCGCGGGCAGAAAGCGCGTCGAGCTCTGATTCTGGAAGTTTTTCCTGAATCAGATGTCTGGGATTCCAACTAGACGACGGTGAAGACGTCTGTAGGACTGTCCAGACGTCTGGTAAGTATGTTATTTTTCGTCCTTCGTCCTTTTCTGCGACCGTTGTACTGAGAGCGATGAGTGGGTACGTGCAGGCGCTGAGATTCACATCCAACGCGAATCAGACGTCTGGCCGCAGTTCCAGACGACCGGAAGGACTTCCAGACGTCCGGGGTGACCATCGGACATCTGGGAACTAGGCCAGATGCCCCCGCAGGTTTCTGGACGTCTGAGAGACTACGCAGAATAAAGGTATCCTCTTTTCCACTTTTTAAGATGTCTGGAAGATGTTCCAGACGTCTGATTTTGGATTGTTTCGTCGTTTTTGACCCGTTTAGGGCCCGTTCGAAGTCTGTTTTCCGCGTTTCGAGTTGCGTTCTTTTCGGAATAAAATCCTATACCCGTCTACAGTAATTATATACTGTTCTGAGAAACTCCTTGTGTTTGATCCTTGTGATAGGACCCCGTTCCATTTCAGTCTTGGGGATTGCTGGCGCGCGGGATTTCCGACCACGCCCCCAGTACTTCCGTTGTAGCTGGTAGAGTGGCTTTAGAAATTATTAACATAATTTGTTACAATTATGGAACAATTAATAGGACCTAGGGCATTGCATGAATCCTAGGAATGAGAAACCAGATTGAATGATAGATCCTAGGGTATTGCATGAATCCTAGGGCTGGAAAACTATATTGAATGATAGATTCTAGGGTACGGCATGAATCCTAGGACTGGAAAACTAGCGAAATGAACATACATATTGCAGTCTTGGAAAATGTGGAAAGGAAATAATAGCTGCCTGTAAATTGATTTAACAGCTGCCTGTTATGAATAAATGAACATGATTGAGAATATGGGTTGTATGAACGTGAAACTGGAAAGGTGAAACCTGAATGTGCTGAGTTAAAAGAGCTGGAACCCTACGGGGAATTAGGAGTAGAACTCTTGGAAAGAGAATGAAATGGAACTGAGAAAGAAAGATGTGGAGGTGCATTGTCTCTTGGGTACGTAGTGCCAGGGGAAGCACCTGTTACCTGCTTAGTGTAGAGCGGAGCCAGCCGCCCCAGGAACCCGGGGTTAGGTCCGGCCACTTTGTATCGACTTGTTGGCCCTCGTGTACACAGTACCGAGGAGAGCTACTAGTGTAGGGCGAGTACTAGCTACCCCACGGGCCTCGGGGTTCTGCTAGCTCACCTACACCGACTTGCTAGGCCCACTGGGCAAACCAGGGTAGTCAGGCGAGGGTGCGTGGACTGTGGAGGGGCAAGGCCCCTGTTTGGTTACTGTGGAGGGGTTGGACACCTGAGAGGGCTCTGCCCTATACTGGTTCCGTGCTGTGCTTTGGGCGCACCCGTTAACGGAAACGACTGACCGCGTGCCAGTGCGGGGTAGCTACTTGTGCGTTTACCGTGCGTGCCGTAGTCACCGTTACGTCTATCAGTGACCTTGGGGTGGTTGACTGAGAGTAGGATCACCACGGGGGACTCTCCCAGCCAGGAGAGCACCACGTGTTACTTCTACTACTCGGAAAAGACTACAATCAAGATCGTTCCCATGAGGAACATTCGAGATCAAGTGAAGGATCTGAGAAATAGATAAATTGTGAAACAATAGAAAGACGTAAATAAAGGAAGAAAGAAAATAAAACAGCTGCTGTACACTTTACTACTTTTTTAGTTTTAGCTGCCACTCTACTCAGAGTTTCGCTGACGTGTTACACTCGTTACTTTTCAGGACCAGGTGTTAGCAGCCAGGGTCAGCGGCTGCAGAGGACGCTGGGCCGAGTAGGGTCCAGTAGAGTTACCACTGTTCTTTTGTGCCCTTTTTGTTCCACTGTAGTGAGTAGTTTTTGTTACTCCTGCACTTTTCTTTACTTGTAGTTCTTGTTATGTTATAAATGTTGTTCTCCTGTTGTGGTGGTACATGCTGTAGTAGTTCTTTTTCTTACTACTGTATTTTGTTACTGCTAGTTATATTTCATGTTGAATGTGGTTTATTTTACTGCTCTTTTGGTTACTTCCTCGTTGGACAACTAGGTCTTGGGATTAGTCGAGTCGGTCCGATTCTCGTGTCTCGTAGGGACTCGGGAATCGAGTTGTTACACTCTTTAAACTTAGGAACTGATTCAGAACCTCAGGAGGCTGATTCAGTTAAGATTCCTAGGGCTCCAGGCCTGTCGCCTGAGATTCTAGGTGAGTTTGTTCGACAGAACAAACCAAAGTTTATCACAGAGGTTGACACATTGGAATAGTCTCAGGGCAAGTTACTGATGCTCTTAGACCTTTGTAACGACCTGATTCCCGAATCCCTACGAGACACGAGAATCGGACCGACTTGACTAATCCCAAGACCCAGTCATCCAACGAGAAGTAACCAAAAGAACAGTAAAATAAACCACATTCACCATGTATATAACTAGCAGTAACAAAATACAGTAATAAAGAAAGGAAATACTACAGTATGCACCACCACAACAGAAGGGAAATATACATGTACATAACATAAAGTTTTCAATAGAGAAAGTATAGGGAGTATCAAAAAAAAAAAACTACTCACTACAGTGGAAGAAAAGTACAGAAAGTACTACAGGAAACCCTACTGGACCCTACTAGGCCCAGCGTCCTCTGCAGCCGCTGACTCTAGCTGCTCAACACTTGGTCTTGAAAAAGTAACGAGGGTGACACATTAACGAAACGCTGAGTAGAGTGTGCAGTAGCTGTTATATTTTACTTTGTTTATTAATGTCTTTCTATTTATTCACTATTGATTTACTTCTCAGATCCTTCTCTTGATCTTGAATGTTCCTCGTGGGAATGATCTTGATTGCAGTCTTTTCCGAAAAGTAGAAGTAACACGTGGTCCTACCCTCAGTCAACCACCCTAAGGTCGCTGACAGACATAACGGTGATAACGGCATGCGCGATAAGCGCACGGGTAGTTACCCCGCACTGGCACGCGGTCAGTCGTTTCCGTTAATGGGTGCGCTCAAAGCACAGCATGGAACCAGCATAGGGTAGAGCCCTCTCAGTAATAGGGGTCTAACCCCTCCACAGTCTGCGCACCCTCGCCTGACTACCCTGGTTTGCCCAGTGGGCCTAACAAGTCGGCGTAGGAGAGCTAGCAGAACCGCGGGGCCCACGGGGCAGTAGTGCTCTCCCTACACTAGTAGCTCTCCTTGGTACTGCGTACGCGAGGGCCAGCAAGTCGGTGTAAAGTGGCCAAACCCACCCCGGTCTCAACCTGAGGGCAGCAAGCTCCCCTCTACACTAAGAGGTAATACGTGCTCTCTTTGGTTCCACGTACCCAAGAGACAACACACTTCCACGTTTTTACTTTCTCAGTTCCATTCCATTCTCTTTCCAGGAGTTCTACTCCTAATTCCCCGTAGGGTTCATGTTCTTTTTGTTTGGCCATTTTGGGTTTCACCATTCCAGCTTTATCTTTATATAACCCATGTTCTTAATCGTATTTATTCATTCATAACAGGTAGCTGTTAATCAATTTACAGGTAGTTATCATTTCCTTTCTACTTTTCCAAGACTGCAATATTTATATATTCAACTAGTTTTCCAGTCCTAGGATTCATGTCGTACCCTAGGATCTATCATTCAAATCTAGTTTTCCAATCCTATGATTCACGCAATACCCTAGGATCTATCATTCAATCTAATTTCTCAGTCCTAGGGTTCATGAAATGCCCTAGACTCTATTAATTGTTTCATAATTGTAACAAATTTTGTTAAATAAATTAAAAAGCCACTCTACCAGCGAAACCGGGAGTACTTGGGGCGTGGTCGGCAATCCCGCGTGCCTCCGCAACTCCCAAGATTGCAACAGAATGGGGTCCTAACACAAGAATCAATCACAAGGAGTTTCCCAGAATAGTATACAATTACTGTAAATGGATAGAGGAATTAATTCTGGAAAGAACGCAACTCGAAACGCAGAAAACAGACTCCGAACGGGCCCTAAACAGGTCAAAAACGACGAATCTGTCCAAAATCAGACATCTGGAACCTCTTCCAGACGTCTTAAAAGGTGGATCAGGTCGTACCTCAGTCGGCGCAGTCCTTCAGACGTCCAGAAGCCTGCTGGAATGTCTGGCCTTGGTTTCCAGACATCCGATTGTCACCCCAGACGTCTAGAGGTTCTCTCCGTCGTCTGGCACTGTGGCCAGATGTCTAATTCACGTGGAATGGGGAGCCCTCGCGCCCTCCCAAGCAGAACCTGCGCAGACACACACACTTGCTCTCAGCACGACGAAGTGTAGAAGGACGTGTGTACGGCTGTCAGCGGCTACAGAGGACGCTGGGCCTAGTAGGATCCAGTAGGGTTACCTGTAGTACTTTTTGTACTTTTCTTCCACTGTAGTGAGTAGTTTTTTTTTTTTTGATACTCCCTGTACTTTCTCTATTGAAAACTTTATGTTATGTACATGTATATTTCCCTTCTATTGTGGTGGTGCATACTGTAGTATTTCCTTTCTTTACTGCTGTATTTTGTTACTGCTAGTTATATACATGGTGAATGTGGTTTATTTTACTGTTCTTTTGGTTACTTCTCGTTGGACGACTGGGTCTTGGGATTAGTCAAGTCGGTCCAATTCTCGTGTCTCGTAGGGATTCGGGAATTGGGTCGTTACAACCTTTCAAATGAGGATTAACCCTAACTAACAACCATCTCCAACTCTGTCGGAGTTGGAAAAGACAAAGGTCTAACAGGAGCTCCAGATCTTAAAACCCCAAATACACTTCTTCAGCATGATCAGTGACCTTCAAATCAGAGATCTGGAGCTTCACACTAAGTTTTATGGTCTGAAGAGCTCGTTTGACTCGCCAGTGCTTGTCGGAGCTCCGGTGAGTCCAGAAAAAGTCTAATATGTACATATGTTGTTTAAACGTGCCATTAATGATCTGAAAAGCTTTCTGAGGTCACAAGGAACCTCAGGAACAAATTAATTTAATCAATTATCCATTAAAGTTAAAATTAAGCAGTAAATTCACAGTAGACAAGTTTTGAATGTGATTAGGCTCAGGACCTATTTTCCTACGCAATTGAGTGGAGAAAACAAGTCAAAATGAAGTTGTGATGGTTTATAGGTGGATAATTAATGATTTGAAATCCTCCTGAGCCGCCATTGACAGCGAGCTCAGAAGATTAAATTAAATTGGGCATTTAAGTTATAGATGATTATTACTTAAATTAAAGTGAGGATAAGGGCCCTTAAGTGATGGTTAGATGATGGAGGGCCTCAGTGGAGGTGGAGTAAGCTCAGCCACTTCTGCCATGGACAGTGGAAGCAGTGGTGAAGGTGGAGGTGGTTTAGTCGAATAAGTGATCAATTCAGTGATTAAAAGTGATAGAAATGTTCATGAAAGGTTTAAGAAGGTGATCGATGATTTAAAAAGACAAGAGATTGCTCCTGAAAAGCTCAAGGAGCTCACCGGAGCTGAAGAAGATGAATGGAAATCTAGCATTACACCTACCTAATCTACCTAACTATTCTAACTAATCTACTTACCTAATCTACTGTTACCTGGATGAAGGAGGTAGAAGATCTCCGTCGATGGTTCATAACGGAGGAGGAAATCAGAGGGTTGAAGGAAGAAGTCTGGTGGGCGTTTGTGAAGTGAAGTAGAGGAACTCCTAGTTAGCGCTTCGTCAGGAGACTTGGCTGACTTCGGTGGAGATCCAGAGTGATCAAAGATGGATGGAGGAAGAAGGATGAAGCGGAGGGAAGTCGTCGGAGTTTGGAAAGAATAGCCTATCCGTTAGCTCAGTGAAGAAGATTGAAGGGAGCTAATTTGGTAAAAATCGAGGGTGTGGAGGGGTATTTATAGGTGGCGGCGGCTGAGAAGGAGGTTGTATCTGGATGTAGAAGAGGCTAGGAGTGGAGTAACCACCGGCATCTTCTCCGACGCCGGTGAGGTTATCCACAACCCTAAAATAGGATTGTAGCTTCATCCAGACTAGTGGATGAAAAGTAGATGGCGAGCACAAGCTCCAGGAGCTTGGAGAGGAAGGAATGACGTCGGATACGCGGTAATCGGTGGGTGGAAGCACCTCCTATCATTAGCCATTTAGGAGGTTGAAGAAGGAAAGAAGAAGAAGTTTCAGGGACTTATTCATAACAAAAGTTGAGGACCTAAGTGAAGAATAAGGACTCGATTGAAATAAAACATAAGGACTAAAATGTAAACTAAGGTTTTCAGGGTTTATTTTAATTCAAATATTTTTCAACTTTTTATATATGATTATAAATAAGACAATTATTATATTTATACCTTGAATTTACATTTTTGACCTTTTTAGCTTAATTTATTTAATTAAGTAATGTTACTTAAGTTATTACATACTTAGGTATAAATTATACTTAAGTTAGTTAACACATTAATTAGATAAATTACTGATAATATTTCGAGTCCAATTATTAATTAAATTAATAATAATAATAATTGGATGATAATATAGCATTTTAAACTTATTTTAAGGTCCTTTACTATTTATCCCTTATTTAATAATTAACCCATATATTTACATATTTCTAGCTAATTAACTAGGAAGACTAGTTAATTAGGGGTAATTAGAGACCATGATGAGCTTCTCATCAATCAGGTCCTCCAAATGTTGTAATGGGTCATCTAAGCCAAGCCTGTGAAAGTGTTTAATTAGACTCAAAACTTGGGGCTTGATCTCAACATCTCCAACGGGAATCACAATGATGGGACAATCCTCATAATTTGAAGGATCATAAAAATCCTTCAAGGGTTGAGTACCCTGACCATTCATTCGTTGGAACCATTGTTACATCTGCTGCAATTCTTCCAACTGCCTCTTAATTAGCTCTTGCTGGTTCGGGAGCGGGGGAGGTGGTTATTGATCAGCCATGGGATCTGCTTGGCTAAAGCTCAACCTCCACCTCTAGGAATGGTCTAAAGGTCCTTCTAATATAGGGTTCAATGACCTCCTTCCAAGCATACACTGGATGGAAGTTGGAAGGACGAGGAAGAAAAGTGACCCTACAGCACAAAAATACAAGCCTATCCTTAGGTTGGGTAGCCTAAAGGTCTACAGTCTCTCAGAATCCATCCTAATACTATGGACGATTTACTCTACTTATGTCCAGGCAATCCAACCAGTTAGGAGGGACTGGGGAAAAGGTTCTTCTTTTAGCTTGCGCCTCCGGTTCCTAGTGTACCCCCCAGCCACGGTCGTTTAACGCTACTCCCCTAGCTAGACATCAGATTGACTAGTAGAAGTAGGTTAATCATGAATAATCTCAGTCTGGATCACGTAGAGCGAATTTGTCCTTAAGGCCAACGTCTACTCAATTTTAGTTAGGCTTAGGACAATGGTGCTTCTGGAATGTGATGGGCCCTTAATGGGTTGGGCCCTTAATGATTTGTTTGAGAATGTGTGAATGTGCACAACCAAGAGGTTTTCAAGCAAGATTATTAATGATGAGGTGAGTTTTAGGGTTCAAATCTTACTTAGTAGCTTTTAGGATTCAAATACTAAGTATATTCAATCAAGTTTTGTGAGGCAAACCAAGTTTATTTTTGAAAGCACGTGTTCAAGTATTTCCTTTTAGAAATCAAGAAAAATATGGAGGGCCTGGCTTGACCTAGTTATTGAATCCTATGGGGCAGCTAGAAAATGAACCTCTTTTAGATTAGTTGGTGTGGCCTAAACAATTCAATCAATTGACTCAAATGCACCACCGATTAAGGCACACAAAAAGATGGTTAACCTAATATGATTTCTACTCTTTTATGTGTTGAATTCATGTACCGGGTCCACAGGTCGGAAGCCTGGTTGAGTAGATGAAAATCAAGTCCGATTATGTGCCTTAAATGTGGGTGTATAGAGTGTGTATATTGATTTGTCCCACAGAAAGTATCTCTCAGTTTTTTTTTTTAAATGCGGGGGTAAGGTGGATGAAGGTGGAAAACAAGACAAATAATTCTATCCTAGGGTTTATGTAAACACCTAAGTGGATTAGGTCTTGGTTATGAGTGTGGCGAAATAAACTAGTGGGGGGGAATGTGGGGGACACTTACAGAGTACTCTACACGCACTTTACTCAGGTCTATCGCACTTGGATCTCTATGCTAGGGTACCTGCAAGACAGTATATCAAAGACCAGTTGGGTTAGTGCTATGTAAATGCAAAGAAACGCAATAAACAATAAAGTAAATTTTGTTGCCTCCTAGGCAACGGTGCCAAAATGGTCGCAGCGTGTTTCACGTGTTAGAAATCGGGGTTACAAGTAACTCGTTGTCATAGTTGCAAAACACGTCGGTCAGATAAAATTTATATCGAAACTCCAAGGGAGTCCCAGGTCAAACACAAGGAGGCGATGTTTACTTTAACTGAAAACTGCGCTTCGATTGGTTACCTTTTGGTATTTTAGGGTTTTGTTATTCTTTTGTATCTTTGTAAGAAGACAAGCAAATGAATCACAAGAGATATGGAACGAAAATGGTATAGATATCACTTCAATGTCTATTACAATCTACTATGAAAGCATAAAAGAGAGGGGGGTGAGAGGAAATCTCCCGAATTGGCTGTTCGACGAGACGACGGTGCCTGATGGAAGCTCGGACGAAGGAGGTGAGGAGCGGGATGAAGGCGGTGAGATGTAGGAGGACGTCGGGTTGAGGAAAGCTTCGGTGTGGCTCTGAAATGGAGGTGAGAAGATGGAGATGATCTACTACTAGAATGGAGATGGGAGGACGGCTCCAAGGTGACTTATGAAGGAGGATGGGAAGTTGGAGGAATATTTGGTGGGGCAGAGGTTTGCTACACTAATAGGCGCCATGGGAGCTAGAGAACAAGCTCTAATGGAGCGTTGGTAGGCTTGCTAGAGCTTGGGAGTAGGTGGGAGTAGAGTAGGTAAAGATGGCTTGGAAGGGAGGGGGTGTAGGTCCTTTTATAGTGGAGGAGAAGAGGCAAAAAATAGGTATGAGACCATTAGTAATGATAAACGCCAGTTTATCATCATTCTTATGCATTAAAACAAATCTAGCTCTTAGGATTTTACTCCGCAAACGGGTTTTTGGGCTGCATTTAGGCATAAAATAGGTTAGGCATGCATTGCATTTTTTATTATCTTTTTAATATGTTTTTGTGAGTGTTAGGGATATACAGTTATATAGATCCCTAAAACCCTAGCACTCAAGAAGGCAAATGGTGAAGGAGAAGCCCAGACTAGCTGGAACTCAGCCTAATCCAGCTCACCTCAGCTTGATCCAGCTCACCTCAGCTTGACCCATCTCACCGCAGCTGGAACCTAGCTTACTTGAACTAGGGTTAGCTCATCCCAGCTCCATTCAACTAATCTCAGCTGGAGGGCAGCTCAAGAGAGTTCACCTTAGCTCACCCTGGCTCAAGTCAGCTCAGATCCAACTCAACTTAGCTGAGTCTAGCTCATCTCAGCTCCCACTAGTCCATAGGGAGCTCTAGCTAGCTCAGCTAAGTTGACAGGAGTTCACCCCAGCTCAGGTCCAGCTACATGCAGCTCCACTCAGCTCCAGCCAGCTGAAGAAGAACTCATCCCAGCTCAGGAAGCTCAAGTCCAGCTCCCGGGGACTCAGCTTAGCTCAACTCAGTTGAGCTAAGCTACCTTAGCTGCCTCAACCAGCTTGATTCTCCCCGGGAGCACCAGACCCAGCTCACCTTAGCTCATTATGGTAGAAGCTATCTTACCTTAGCTCAGCTTAGTAGCTAGCAAAGAACTAGCAAGCTAAGCCAGCTAGAATAGCTCCTTGCCAGCCTCTTCAGCAGCAGCCAGCTCCAAATTTCAGTTCCAGACTTCTCCTCCTCAGCTCCTTCCTCTAAACCCTAGCTCCATTACCTTCTCCTCTACTCCTCCATTAGCTAAGCTAGCTTAGCTTAGCTTAGCTTAGCTTAGCTATGCTCCAACTTCCTTGGCTTATACCACCCCAAAAACCCACCTACCAACTCCACCCAACTAGCTCCACCTAAGCTCCACATAAGCTAACCTACTTGGCGCCAACCTAACCTACCCACCACCTCCAAAAGACACCTAAAAGTGGCGCCAAAAACTACCCATAACCACCCCTTAATGGCGCCACTTTTCCCTCCAAAATCTCCCCTCATCTCCACCACACAATCCCCCTTGAACCCATCTCCACCATCCACCTAACCCCCTTCTAGAAGACCCCATGTTGGCGCCAACATGGTGGTGTCTCTCCACCACCAAAAGACACCAACACCACCATAACTACCCCCTTTAACACCTCTTGGGTTGGCGCCAACTCTCCTTAGCCATAGGATCACCAACCACCTCCATTCTTCCATCCTAGCCCTCCATTTCAAGGGGCACCTTAACCCCCCATCCTACCCTATAAAAAGACCACTACCCACCACCATTCAAGCCATCCTTGGCTAGCAATTTCACTCTCATATTCCACCAAGAAGCCCACGTCCAAGAGAGAAGAAGAAGAAGAAGATTAAGGGGATATTCTGTCCCCTTGGTGCCTTCCCCTCTTCCCTTCTCTCTTGGGTCACGCCAGCCAAAGGAGAAGCCAGGCAAGGAAGATCTTGGAGGAGATCTTGAAGGTGGTCCACGCCACCTTGGAGGAGTTCTTGAGGGTGGTGCACGCCCACCCCTTGGAGAGAGCATTGAAGGTGGAAGCTTCCACCTTGGAGGAGCTCTCAAGGAAGGAGGAGAAGGAAGCCCTCTTTTCAAGCCAAGGAGCAGCTAGGCTTGGAGCAAGAAGACAACCTTCTTCACCATTGTTACAAGATGATTTGTGTTTCTTTTCTTGCTTTTAGATTGTTTAATTCTAGTAGAAGCATTCCTCTACTTGTCCTTGAAAGGAACACTCATTCTACTCAATCAAAATTGCCTTCTTTTAGCTTTTTATTGCAGTTGTTTGTTTTGGTTCTAGCACTTGTTTCACCTCTTCTTCCAAATTACCCTAGGCCTCCACTTGCCTAGAGTGAGCTTAGGAAGAAGATATTTCTATCTTTTAGATTTTAGTTAATCATTTGTAGGTGTTAATTCTTTTAGCTACAATCTGCAATTTGCCCTTGTCTTTTCAAAATACAAAAAAATTACATATTGAAAAATATCAAAAAGAAAGTTGAGATCTATCTGCAGGCAAGAGGATTAATTTTGCAATTTTTGCCTCCTTGGACGACCCTAGATACTCCCCTATCTAGGATATAAATTTAAAAGCGAAAGCGGATTCGCGTGTTACAACGACATTAAAAACCCGCTTTTACAAATCACGCGTATTTCGCTATCAAGTAACATTCAGGCCGTTGCTGGAAATTTCACTGTAGGTAGCTCATGCCCACTGGTGCCCACATCTGGCTTTGCTGGCATGCGATGAATTAGCAACAGCTGTAAGCATCGTTGTAAGCTATAAGTCTTCTAGTCTGTTGTTGCGCTGGGCACTCTCCGCGCGCACGCATTCTTCACGTGCTGGCACTGCACTGTGTGCATGCACGCCTGCGCACGCACGTGTGCACCCGCACTGCTGCACGCGTGCGGTGGCGCATGCATGTGTTGGGCGGCCTAGGCTGCGCCATGTGGCGCAATCTGGGCCGTCCATCTTCTTTTTGTTGTAGGGGCTACTACAGAGGTCGGATTGAGTCGATTTTCACGTCATTTGGCTACGATCATGGACTCGAATCCATCCGCACGGTCAGATTTGTCATTTGAAGCTCTGAATTATGTCACCTAGTCCCTTGGCTGTTGATCTTCCTCGGACTGCATATGATGCTACGGGACTCTGATCAAGGCAATTTTGGAGGCGTTGGACTCCGATCATCGTCTTGATCAGATCCATACGGTCGGATCGTCAATCCGAGGCTTCGAAATAAATATCCTTCTCTCTTGACCACAAAAAGGACACAATTAATCTAAATTATATACTACTCTAAATGCAGAATGATGCATGCTTTGTAATATTTATAATATGTAATGCAAACTAAGCCTAGGAACATGTATGAATGGGCATTTTACCCTCAATAAATGTGTTTACATCACCTGACTTGGATCTAACCTAATCTCAAATTCCGAGCTCAAAGATGTGTCTTTATTAGGCATAGGCTCGGGTTCTTGGCTCCTAGGCTAGACCCAATTAAATCCCAACTCTCCCAACTACTTTATTTCTATGTCGTAAATTGGTATGGCTTCTGATAAATCAATTTGCATTTTCGAGGAGTTTGGAGAGGTGTACTCATCAAATATAGTCCTAAAATCATGATCTAGATGTAAAATCTGATTCTCATCACATTGGGCCTCTTGATCATCCCAAATAGGCTTAAATCTAGATTCTAGGTCAAGGATAGGAATTGGGTCACTAGAATTTAGACTTGGTTCTATTGGGATGCCAGAATTACTCTCAAGGATTACCTTAACAGTATAAGGTTTGGGAATTACATCCTCGAGAGGTTCTGAGTCTAATTCATCATAGGTGTTTGGAAAATCAAGGCATGATGGACCAGCTTCATGGCTCTCTAAGGCTGGTTCAAAATTAGGAATACCTGCAACTGGATCCTCCCAACCCACATCAAGATCAAGCCTGTCAATCTACATAAAGTTTGAATCTGATTCCATTTTGGTTGGGGGTCCACAACAACCTCGATTTTCAAACCCAGGCTCTGGGAAATCATATTGATCTTCAATATTGCTCCAAGATGTCTTATCAATCTCTGAATGTTGATATGGGTATTTTTGATCAATGGCTTGTTGTAATGTATTTAGCATATACCCACATTTCTTAATGAGACCCTGGTGTATCTCCCAAAGTTGTGGATTTGACAAACATTGTATATACTCAGTATTGTGTAGTCTCCATAATTCACTGTATTCTGATAAAAGATCATCCTGGGTTGAACCATGTATCATTTGTGTAAATATCATTCCAACACGGTTCATAATGTGGGTTGTTATTTCTCGTACATTAACCTGAATGTGCCTAGATGGATTTGAGGTTTTGTAATACTCATCATGATGTCTAAGAGTAGCCTCGATCATCTTTTCTTTCATGCTCAGTTGGGATTCTGGTTTCCTAAATATTCTTCCTAAATTGTCAAGTTGCATTTTCAAATTAGGTGGTGGATCAAGATGTAGAGTCAAATTCAGGTTCAAATTGAATCGATCAGATCAGAAATCCCTGAGAAGATCAACTCTAATGAGGCCTCTAGGTCAACAACCTAGGGACCTTTCCTGTGTATGTGCTCTAAAGAATAGATGAGAGACTAGATATGAATTGGACCCAATCAAGGCACCCAAAGATTTTTGGATGACTACGGCTGTTTCGAGGCGGATGCTATCTTTGAATCAGAAATCCATACACTCGAGAATTACTTGGGCAGCCAGGAAGCGAGAGCCCCGCAAAGACCCCTACACGGTATAGCATCCCCATGGGTTACATAGTTTCCCCCACCTGACCTTCCTTGTCACTGGGGTTCCAAGTAGATCGGAATGTATGAATTGAGACCTTAAGTCTACCAATTTTAGTCCTAATTTGTGCCTTAGATTTCACTTGGTTAGAAGTTGATTCAATTTATGACCTAATTTGAAGGTTGATTGGCCTACAAAGTAGACCAACTTCACTTGACCTACACTAAAGATGGAGGATGAAATTTGGGTCAAGACCCAAAAATTCACCCTGAATTGACTCTCAGGTTATTAGGTCCAAAATTTTAGGGTTCAAGTGAAATTAGAGCCTTGATTTTAGGGTTTGCTTGAATAGATCTTTTCAAACAAGGACTTTGGTAGCACACAAATGTGGGAAGATTAGTTTCCTTAAATGCATGCAAGTGTGTACTAGCACTTCAAAACCCTAGAGTGGAAACCCTAATTGATTTTATTTCTAGGTCCAATTTGATCTCAAATGTAACACTGATAAATGTCAGTTTATCATCATTCTAATTCCCTAAAGCAAACCTAGCTTTTAGGATTTTAACTCCGCAAATGGGTTTTAGTCTGCATTTAGGCATCAATTAGGTTAGGCATGCATTGCACAATTTATTGTGTTTTTGACACGTTTATTTGAGTGTTAATGATGAACAGATAGTTAGATCTCTAAAACCCTAGCACTCAAGAAGGCAACTGGTGAAGAGGAAGCTTAATCCAACTGGAACTCAGCCAAATCCAGCTCATCATAGCTGGATACTAGCTCACTTGTGTTAGGGTTAGCTCCATTAAGCTCCATTCAGCTCATCATAGTTGAATGGTAGCCTAGGGCAGCTCATCTTAGCTCAACCTAGCTCGAGTTAGCTCAAACCCTACTCAACTTAGTTGAGTCTAGCTCACCTTAGCTCTAATTAGTTCACTGGGAGCTCTAGATAGCTCAACTAAGTTGACAGAAGTCCACCTTAGCTCAGGTCCAGCAACTTCCAGGTCTGCTCAACTTAAGTCAGCTAAAGATGACTTTAAATGGCTCAGGCCAGCTCAAGTCCAACTCCCGGGGATTCCACTTAGCTCAACCTAGTTGAGCTAAGCTATCTTAGCTACTCCAGCTAGCTAGGTCATCCCCGGGAAAATCAGACCTAGCTCACCTCAGTATAATTCAGCAGAAGCTAGCTCACTTTAGCTTGGCTTGGCAGCTAGCAAAGAACTAGCAAGCTAAGACAGCTAAAGTAGCTCCCTGCAATTCCCTTCAGCAGCTACCAGCTCCAGTTCAACTCTAGACATTTCTTCCTCAACTCCTCTTCCTTAAACCCTAGCTCCATCCCACTCCTCTACTTACCTACTAGCTAAGCTAGCTTAGCTAGCTTAGCCAAGCTCTCCACACCATGGCCAACCCTAAACTCCACCTAACCTAGCTCCACGTCAACTTAACTACTAGCTCCACCTAAAAACACCTCCACCTCCTTCCCTTTTTGGCGCCAACCACCAGCCTCCATATCTCTTCACACCACCACCACCAAAAGCCACCAAGAAGTTTGTGCCAACTCCTTCCCTCCAAAAATCACCCTTGTCTCCGCCTTACACCTAAGCTACCTAGCCATCCTAACCCTACACCTAACCCCCTCCTAGAAACCTACACTAGGTGCCACCTAACACCACCCTAATGATGTAAACACATTTATTGAGGGTAAAATGCTATTCATGAATGTTCCTAGGCTTAGATTTGCATTTTATGTTATAAATATTGCATAGCATGCATCATTCTGCATTTAGAGTAGTTGTATATTGATGTAAACATGTTTATATTACATAAAATGTCTATTTATGCATGTTCTTAAGCATAGAATTGCATTACATACTATAAATATTGCATAGCATGCATCATCTTGCATTTAGATTAGTTTGAATAAAATGTAGGTTAATTGTCTCCTTTTATGGTCAGGGACAGGGCGATTATTTATCGGGGCCTCGGATCGAAGATCCAACTGTATGGATCTGATTAGGACGACGATTGGAGTTCAACGACTCTAAGATCGCCCTAATCGGATATCCGTAGCATCAGATAGAGATCGAGGAACCCTAGAAGATCAAGGGCCAAGATGGTGTTAATTCACACTTCAGATGACAAATTCGACTGTACAGATGGATTCGGATCGACGAACGCAGCCAAACAGCATGAAAATCGACTCAATCTGATACCTGTGGCACCATCTACATCACCCAAAAGATGGACGGCCAGGATGGCACCACGTGGCGCCATCTCGGCCGCCCAACCGACCTCACGTAACCGCTGAAGCCTTAGTGCCAATGCCTCTCCACCGTTGGATTGAGATCCAGCAGCTATGAATCGCCTGCGCTTAAGTTAGGCGCTCGACGTAAATGCACCCACAGCGCGTTGGTCGATTGCCTTAACTCAGCGTTAAGGTGTGCGTTTGAGCCGCGAGAGGCGCACGTGTAAAGCGGGCGAGCGGGCGCATTTGACCGCGTGATGGAGATCGGGCGGCTGTGCGCGCCCAATTAGATCTACGCGCCATCTGACGCTGCATCGCACGCGATGAGGCACGCGGATGAGGCGGGCGAGGATGCGCTCTCAGCCGTTCGATCTCACAATCGAACGGCTGAGATTGGGAGATCGTGGACACGCATTAAGGCACGGGGATGCGAGCGGGCACGTGCAAGCCACCCACGAAGGCCACGTTCAGACCTTTAGTGATGGATTTTTCCATCACTAAAGGCCCTGAATTAATGATTTTCAACATATAATGACCAAATTACCCTCACTCCTTGCAACTATAAAAGGAGACCCCCTCCATACGAAATTCTCATCCCTTCTTCTCTTCTCTCACCCCTTCCAAAGCTCTAAGAGCTTGTCCCAAACCCGGGATGCTCCTCTAGAGTAAAAATCTTAATTTTTCCACCTTCGTCCCCCTTCGTGGAGCATCCTGCAGTTGTCCTCTCTCTGCATTTGAGAAGCGGATCCCGCGATGATGATGACGTACTGCTTCATTCCCATTCTTCCCACTTCATCCTCCTTCTTCTCGCTCCATTCCCCTTCTTCCAGGCGTCGTCCCATCTGGCTCGTCCTCCAAGCGATTGTCGAGGAGGATATCTCTCTCTCCATTCTTTTTATTGCGTTCTAGAGTTGATTTACTGCTTTTTAGTATAATCATTTCCCGCTTTCTAGTTGTAATGAGTAGTGTAATGAAGAATTTTTGATAATGAAATCCATGTTTATTCTACATCCCTTTTGCTTTTATTTGTAATATTCTCTCTCTCTCTTCTATTTATGATTTGTTAAATAGATAGTTTTCAACCAGCTATTATGTTTCGTGACAAATAATACAAACGCGTATTTTTAATCAAACGTCCGCCTTCCTGAGTTCGACGTGGGATTTCTATTTCGGTATAAATTTTATTTGTTGAACCTGAGTTCTTCGCTTTTCAAACTACGACAACAGGTTTTCAAAATCGAATTCGATAGCGTAGTAACTCGTCGATTCAACATTTTGGCGCCGTTGCCGGGGATTCAACATTTTGGCACCGTTGTCGGGGAGGTGATGCTTTTTGATTTTTTTTTTTGCATTTTCCAAATTACGAATCATTTACCTCACTTCTCTCCTTTTTTATTCTGATTTCAGGTACTCTTTTGAGATGAGTAAAAGAGGTAGATCAGAGCAAAATGCTGTTGAAGGTTTTGTAAGGTTTCCCCCACCTCCCACCCATTAGTTTTCATTCCACCACGTAATAACACAAACATAAATCAACCTAAGTGTTCTTATAAACTCTAAGGTTAGTTTTGTTTGTTTGACACCTACACCCACCTCAACCTCCACATTTAAAAAGAAAAATTAAAAAAAATCTCACAGAGGTACACATCCTCATCTGATTTTCAAACTCAACCGCTAAATCGATCTTTGGAACCGGTACACACATCCAAACACATAATTGAGTAGAAATCAGATTAGGTAATCACTTGTGTGCCTAATTAAGTGGTGCAACAGGCCAATTGTTTGAGTTGATTGGACCGCACCACTTCAATTAAAATCAACTCATCAAGTAGCTGCCACATAGGTTCAACTCTTAGGGATTTACCAGGCACTCCACATTATTTAAAGTTTCAAAGGAAAACATCTTCACCTGTGCTTTCAAAACCTGGTGTGCCAACAAAACTGTTTTGAAAATACCTAAAGTTGAATCCTAAAAGCTACTAAGCAAGATTTGAACTCTAAAATTCACCACATCAAAAATAATCTTTCTTGAAAACCACTAGTTGTGCATGCACACACACATCAGTCAATCATTAAGGGCACAACCCAGATAAAGGGCCCATCACATTCCAAAACACATTCAAACCTAGCCCTAAATAAAATAGAGTAGACATTGGCCTTAAGGATTCGACTCACTCTTCGGAGCCCAAAACGAGATTATTTTCGATTAGTCTATTTCTACTGTTCAATCTGATGTCTAGCTAGGGGAGTAGAATCAAACGATCGTGGCTGGGGGGTACACAACAAACCGGAGGTGCAAGTCGAAGAAAGAACTTTCTCCCTAGCCCCTCCTAACTGGTTGGATTGAACAGACAGAAGTAGATCAAATTATTTCTTTTTCTCAAGACGGGTTCTGGGAGTCTGTAGGTCTTTAGACTAGCCCACTTAAGGACCGGTTTGATTGTTTGTATTGCAGGGTGCCTTTCTTCCTCTTTTCTATCATGAACCCTTCCACATTTTATACACATTCCCTCTCTTTCCCTCCTCTTATGAGTTATCCTCAACATGACGATTATCCCGACTCGTACTGTAATCAACCATTGGTTAGTTGGGATAACTCGGATTGGGGATACAGTTTTGGACCTCCATGTTTAGGGTCTAACCCTGAACACCATAGTTGTGATTTCTATCCTTCTCAGAGCCACATCGATTATAGATCGCCACCCTTTTATGGACAACCTAATTCGATCTACAATCAAGGAGGATACATTGATCCTTACCCATCCTCTGAATACATTGCCTTTTGGTGATCACCACCTTTTGAACAATCTGAAATGACCTATTTTTAGGAAGGGTATCACGAATCTCAATTCTTTAAATCCTTTGCACTGATCCCAAACCCACCCAACCCTGAACCAAGTCATTTGGTTCAGGTTAACCAGGTTCAAGATATGGTTTTGGCTAACTTGAGGACTACCATACAATCTTTAGAAGTTCAGCCAATACCTTGCATTGAAAAATTGGAGCTCCTGATTGAGATGATTGATGATTTGAACAAGTATTTGTTTGATTGGCTCCAGGATGTTAAGGATAAGAACCCAGGTGAGTTTCTACTTGGGAAGTTAGTGAAATTGAGAATGAGATTTGTGGTTGCTTTAGTTCAGCCGTGGGATGATTCCCAGGATGAACCCCTTTCAGGAGAGCCCATATCAGAACCCGCTCAGGCACCTGTTGGGGGGGACACGTGTTACAAGGCTGACCAGATTGAATTAGAGCAACCAATTATGGATGATCCAATTTCTTCACCTGAGATCCTTGAGCCGGGGTACGAGGAAACGTCTGTCTCCATGGATCAGAAAGTGATGGATGATTTTGGGACATACATTAATACGGATTTTGATTTCTTTGATTCTGATGGTAAAGATTCAGTTTGCGAGGTCTCACGTGAGTTTACAGAACATGATTTGTATGAGACGATTGGGCCTGAGGAATCTGATAGATCATTTGATAGCCTAATAACTGATGTAACTGATCCTATTGGGGCTCACATGACAGATACAAAATCGCATTTTCTGGAGGATTCAATCCAATGCCCTAATTGTCAGTTACACCCCATTGAGCTTACTGATGATTCTGTTTTTGAGATAATTAGACGCAAGTCAATTCCGATTCAGTCACATCTTTTAGACTTGGATGGGGTGATTAATATGTAGGAGGTCCTGGAATTTGACATTCTGAATATGGAGAATAGAAGCTGGGAAATTCTGATTTGGGAAGAAAACTTCAGAGGAAGTAGAAGATCGAGTCTAAGGGTTCCAATTAAGCTGAAACCATCAAACCAGGACCCTTACGACATTTGTTCTGAGGATGTCCAACCCAAGCACACATTCATTGATTATGCTTTGGAGCTTCATTTCTCTGTAACCCGACTTTTTGGTCTTGGGTTACATCCTCATAAATGGCAAGCCTGACCCCACTTGCATACTAATTTTAGGTTTTGGGTAATTTTTATCTAGAACCTTAGATATTCTCGATCATGAGATAAGGGTTTGCACCACAATCTGGTCCACATTTGTGGACATCTGCTGGAAGGTCAGAGGTTTACAATTATTCTGATTCTGACCTGCACCTGTGAATTCTTTATTTCTCTTCTTTGTATAGTGTGACTAGCTGAAGGCACTAAATTTAGCATGTTTACAGTTTTTGTTTATCTCGGAGCGGACCTGTTATTCATGCAATTCAGGTGCTTTCTATTCTATTCCACTCTATTTTATGTCGTTTTAATACAATGAGGACATTGCAATAGATAGGCATTGGGGGGGTGGATATTCATCTCTGAATTAATTTGTCAGCTCCGTAGATTCATTTTATTTTCTTTCATTTATATATATATAACAAAATTTGGAATTAGGGAAGAGAACTTGGGCTTAAGAAAATTTTTAATCATAGGAAATAAAACTATATGATTTGAACGTGAAGGCCCTTCAGGTCTTCGGACTTAATCAGCCAGTGTATCAACTAAAATGTGGATTTGTTTTTCGAGTCCTCGCCATATTAATTCTATTGTAATTTGATTAAATAAGTTTGGGTGATAAGTACACGACTTATCAACCTGCCCTCTGATTTGAGGAAACTTTAAGTCTAAAGCATCTACACACTTTCTTTTCACTGACTTGTTGATCGGCGATTTTAACGGAAATTGGGTAGCTAATGAACCTTCTAGGGTGATATGGCTGGCAAGTTATCGTGGGTAACAGCCCATAGGTGGGTTGTCCAGAGCCCAGTCACTGGACCATTCTCTTTTTACTGCCTTTAGGTAAATCTTAGACCAGGGAAGCCACCTACTTTAAAAAAAAAAGGAAAAAGAAAGTCAAAAAGAAAAGAAAAAGAAAAGGAGAAAAGAAAAAGAAAACAAAAGAAATAAGCCACACTTCACCGCACGAGTATGGCTGGCAAGTTGTCGGTGGTAACAGCTCATCGACCAGTTGTTCAAAACCCAGCTCAAGAAATGCACTAAAAATTCCCAAAACACTTAGGAAGAAGTAGAGAAGTAGAATAAATCGGGGAGATATACACTTAGTTTACCCTTGTGTTGACCCCATAAAAATAATAGGGAGAAAGCTACCGGTTGTAAAGATACACCTTTAGACAGAACTCTCGTTTTAAGGTCACCTAGAGACGTAGAAACCCGAAGTCCGTTCTAATTGCTGATCAATGAGTCTGTCACATTCACAATAAGATGCTTAGAACTAAGGGTTTTCATCAAGTTTTGGGTGAGTTGAGTGGCCATAGAAAGCCACTCATTAACCCTAAACTCAAAACTAAAAAAAAATAGAAAAGAAGAAAAAGCGAAAAAGAAAATTTTCTTTGAATAAGGCGAGGGCTAGAGGCGGTTTGCACTTTGGCAGATACCCAGGCGCTGTTGTGCCTTTGAAAGTTTAGATCTTAAGTAAAAATCTTCTTAATGTTGAAAATAACTTATGCGCAAGTAATTCAACCTAATTCTTTTATAAATAGCATGTAGTTTTTGCTAGGGACAAGCAAAAGATAGGCAAAGGGGTGTGATGTAAACATGTTTATATTACATAAAATGTCTATTTATGCATGTTCTTAAGCATAAAATTGCATTACATACTATAAATATTGCATAGCATGCATCATCTTTCATTTAGATTAGTTTGAATAAAATGAAGGTTAATTATCTCCTTTTATAGTCAGGGACAAGGCGATTGTTTATCGGGGCCTCGGATTGAAGATCCAACTGTATGGATCTGATTAGGACGACGATTGGAGTTCAACGACTCTAAGATCACCCTAATCGGATATCCGTAGCATCAGATAGAGACTGAGGAACCCTAGAAGATCAAGGACCAAGATAGTGTTAATCCGCACTTCAGATGAAAAATCTGACTGCACGGATGGATTCGGATCGACGATCGCAGCCTAACAGCTTAAAAATCAACTCAATCTGATACCCGTGGCACCATCTACATCACCCAGAAGATGGATGGCCAAGATGGCACCACATGGTGCCATCTCGGTCGCCCAACCGACCGCACGCAACCGTTGAAGCCTTAGTGCCAACGCCTCTCCGTCGTTGGATTGAGATCCAACGGCTTTGAATCGCCCGCGCTTAAGTTAGGTGCTCGACGCAAACGCACCCACAGTGCGTTGGTCGAGTGCCTTAACTCAGCGTTAAGGTGCGGGTTTGAGCCGCTTGAGGCGTGTGGATGAAGAGGGCGAGCGGGCGCATTCGACCGCATGATGGAGATTGGGCGACTGTACGCACCCAATCAGATCCATGCGCCATCTAACGTGGCATCGCACGCGATGAGGCACGCGAATGAGGCGGGCGAGGATGCGTGATAGTGAAATACGCGTGATTTATAAAAGTGGGTTTTTAACGTTGTTGTAACACGCGAATCCGCTTTCGCTTTTAAATTTATATCCTAGATAGGGGAGTATCTAGGGTCATCCAAGGAGGCAAAAATTGCAAAATTAATCCTCTTGCTTACAGATAGATTTCAACTTTCTTTTTGATATTTTTCAATATGTCATTTTTTTGTTTTGAAAAGATGAGGGCAAAATGCGAATTGTAACGAAAAGTACTAACACCTACAAATGCTTAACTAAAATTTAAAAGATAGAAATATCTTCTTCCTAAGCTCACTCTAGGAAAGTGGAGGCCTAGAGTAATTAGGAAGAAGAGGTGAACAAGTGCTAGAACCAAAAGTAACAACTACAATAAAAAGCTAAAAGAAGGCAATTTGATTGACTAGAATGAGTGTTCTTTTCAAGGACAAGTAGAGGAATGCTTCTACTAGAACTAAACAAATCTAAAAGCAAGAAAAGAAATACAAATCCTCTTACAAAAATGGTGAAGAAGGGAGTCTTCTTGCTCCAAGCCTAGCTGCTCCTTGGCTTGAAAAGAGTTCCTCCTTCTCCTTCCTTGAGAGCTCCTCCAAGGTGGAAGCTTCCACCTTCAATGCTCTCTCCAAGGGGTGGGCGTGCACCACCCTCAAAATCTCCTCCAAGGTGGCGTGGACCACCTTCAAGATCTCCTCCAAAGATCTTCCTTGCCTGGCTTCTCCTTTGGCTGGCGTGACCCAAGAGAGAAGGGAAGAGGGGAAGGCACCAAGGGGACAGAATATCCCCTTAATCTTCTTCTTCTTCTTCTCTCTTGGATGTGGGCTTCTAGGTGGAAGATGAGAGTGAATTTTCTAGAAAAGGATGACTTGAATGGTGGTGGGTAGTGGTCTTTTTATAGGGTAGGATGGGGGGGTTAAGGTGCCCCTTGAAATGGAGGGCTAGGATGGAAGGATGGAGGTGGTTGGTGATCCTATGGCTAAGGTGAGTTGGCACCAACCCAAGGGGTGTTAAAGGGGGTGGTTATGGTGGTGTTGGTGTCTTTTGGTGGTGGAGAGACACCACCATTTTGGCGCCAACATGGGGTCTTCTAGAAGGGGGGTTAGGTGGATGGTGGAGATGGATTCAAGGGGAATTGTGTGGTGGAGATGAGGGGGAATTTTGGAGGGAAAAGTGGCGCCATTAAGGGCGTGGTTAAGGGTAGTTTTTGGTGCCACTTTTAGGTGTCTTTTGGAGGTGGTGGGTAGGTTAGGTTGGTGCCAAGTAGGTTAGCTTATGTGGAGCTTAGGTGGAGCTAGTTGGGTGGAGTTGTTAGGTGGGTTTTCGGGGTGGTACAAGCCAAGGAAGTTGGAGCATAGCTAAGCTAAGATAAGCTAAGCTAAGCTAAGCTAGCTTAGCTAATGGAGGAGTAGAGGAGAAGGTGTTGGAGCTAGGGTTTGGAGGGAGGAGCTGAGGAGGAGAAGTCTGGAGCTGAAATTGGAGCTGGCTGCTGCTGAAGAGGTTGGCATGGAGCTACTCTAGCTGGCTTAGCTTGCTAGTTCTTTGCTAGCTACTAAGCCGAGCTAAAGTAAGCTAGCTTCTACCATAATGAGCTGAGGTGAGCTAGGTCTGGTGCTCCCTGGGAGAATCAAGCTGGTTGAGGCAGTTAAGGTAGCTTAGCTCAACTGAGCTGAGCTAAGCTAAGTCCCCGGGAGCTGGACTTGAGCTTCCTGAGCTGGGATGAGTTCTTCTTCAGCTGGCTGGAGTTGAGTGGTGCTGGATGTAGCTGGATCTGAGCTGGGGTGAACTCCTGTCAACTCAGCTTAGCTAGCTAGAGCTCCCTATGAACTAGTGGGAGCTGAGATGAGTTAGACTCAGCTAAGTTGAGCTGGATTTGAGCTGACTTGAGCTAGGGTGAGCTAAGATGAACTCTCTTGAGCTACCATTCAGCTGAGATTAGCTGAATGGAGCTGGGATGAGCTAACCCTAGTTCAAGTGAGTTAGGTTCCCGCTGTGGTGAGCTAGATCGAGCTGAGTTCCAACTAGTCTGGTCTTCTCATTCACCATTTGCCTTCTTGAGTGCTAGGGTTTTAAGGATCTGCATATCTGTACATCCTTAACACTCACAAAAACATATTAAAAAGACAAATAAAAATGCAATGCATGCCTAACCTAATTTATGCCTAAATGCAGCCCAAAAACCCATTTGCGGAGTAAAATCCTAAGAGCTAGGTTTGTTTTAATGCATAAGAATGATGATAAACTGGCATTTATCACACCCCAATGCTTATCTTTTGCTAGTCTCTTAGCAAAACTTGAATTTTTTTGGAAAACGAAATTTTTGGGAGGTCTAAATTTTTTGACTTTTGAGGAGAAAAAGAGATTAAGGGACCTTGCTAGATTAAAACACAAGAGGTATGGGATTTGTTAAAGATAAACATCAGGATGTGTTTTTGGATTCAATCATTAGATAGAATGAGATCAATATATCCTCCAGAAAATTCACAAATTAACCCCTTGTTAATTCAGATGACTTGAAATGTTTATTTTTAGGATTTTTCTGGCTCATGAATCTGATTCGTAACTTGCAAAATCCTTTAAAACCTTGTGTCTATGCTTGTGAAAAGCCAACATTTATAAGGACGTGTTATCATTATTATTATTTTATTTTTATTTTTATTTATTTTTCACCCTCATGCTTATTTTTAGCTTAGTCTTACAACAGATGTGTCGGGATCATCATTCTCGTTACCATTCCTCGAGGGGGCTCTGGTGTCAGTACTTCGGGATAGCACTGTCCATGACACCACCCAGGAACTCACAACCCCAAAACACGATGCGGTGAAAAGGGGCGCTCCAAGCAAACTCAAGCTCTTGCTCCGACGCTATAGGTAGAGCACCGTCCAGGACACTTGAGCTGCTAAAATGTGCTTTAATGCTCCGTCTAAAGATATGGAATATAGATATGGAGCAACGCCGAGGCGATAACGTGTTGACATCGCGCCCTCAAAGGAGGCATTTTCCTCATCGGCTGTGGGAACTCAAACCAATGATCTGCTTCAGACTTTTACTAAATCCAAACAAGGGAGTTTTTCAAAATTTGTAATTGTTTATAAGTGTTGGCTTGTGTGTGAAAATAGACACAAAAAGTTTCTCAAGACACGCAAGTTTTTGAATCAGAAACTAAGTCAAATACTTTCCGTATTACAAAATAGGATCAAGTCACGTGAACCATCATGAGTTCAGGTGGAATTTTATAGAAGGATATTTGATTTAGTCTAAAATAGACCCTGGAATTCTAATGATCAGATCCATATCCTCATCCTTAGTTTGTTGAAGATTAAATCCCATTGTAGAAAAAGTGAATTTTTCGACCTTAGTCCCGATTTCAAAATTTTTCCTCAAAAAGTTTTGAACATTTTTATTTTTTTGGGTATGCAAGCAGGAAATAAATAAAAGAAAATTGCATGTTTTTAGGTTTTGAACATCCTAAATCGATCGTAAAAATTTAAAAACACCCCCCATGGTTAAGATATGCCATGTCCTCATGCATTAGGAGGGAAAAGGGATCACGTTAGTGAAGAACGGTCGGGTTTAGGATGAACAAAATCGGGAAAAAGAAGAAAAAAGGGAAAGCAAGAAAAAAAATGATGGGTTACCTCCCATCCAGTACTGTCTTTTGCGCCATTTAGCCGGGCGTGATGTGCATTAGTGATCAAGGGTGGCTGGCTCAGTAAAATTAAAAGATTCAGATGGAATTTTAGGCGTCTGGTCAAAATAGGGCTTTAAACGCTGGCCATTGACTTGAAATGTAGAATTAGTTTTTGGATCAAAAAGGTCAACAGCGCCGTATGGATATGTTTTGTCGACAATAAAAGGTCCGGTCCATTAGATTTTAATTTGCCAGGAAAATGACATAATCTCGCATCGAAAAGCCAAACACGTTGATTAACGTCAAAGTGTTTCTGAATAATATATTTATCGTGAAATTTCTTTGTTCAGTCTTTATAAATCCTCGCATTTTCATAGGAAAAATTATGTAATTCTTCCAATTCAGTTAATTGTAATTTTCTATGGTTACCGACGTCAGATAAATCCATATTGAGTTATTTTATTGCCCAAAAATCCCTATGTTCTAATTCTACCGGGAGATGGCATGCCTTCCCGAAAATCAGACGGAAGGGAGACATGCCAAGCGGAGTTTTAAAAGCGGTACGGTAGGCCCATAAAGCGTCGTCTAATTTGGTGGACCAATCTTTATGGTCGGGCCTAACCGTCTTTTGTAAAATATTTTTAATTTCCCGGTTAGAAACTTCAGCTTGGCCATTAGTTTGGGGGTGATATGGCGTGGAAATTTTATGATTAACCCCATATTTAGAAAGGAGGTGACGGAATTGTGAGTGGGTGAAATGTGAGCCTCCGTCACTGATAATGGCTTTTGGTATGCCGAATCTTGAGAAAATATTTTTCTTAAGAAATTCGACAACCACATGGTGATCACTAGTGCGGGTTGGTATTGCTTCTATCCATTTAGAAACATAGTCGAATGTGACTAAAATATACAAATACCCACCAAAATTGATGAACGTTCCCATGAAGTCGATGCCCCAAACATCAAAAATTTCAACCTCTAAAATCGAATTAAGGGGCATCATATCCTTTCAAGTCATGTTGCCGATGCTCTGGCAACGCACACAGGACCGAACGAAGTCATGAGCATCTTTGTGCAAGATGGGCCAATAAAATCCCGCATTAATGATTTTAGTTGCAGTTTTCTTGCCCGAAAAATGTCCGCCACAGGTCATTGAGTGACAATGTGTTAAGATATCATGGATTTCAGAATCCGGGACACATCGTCGAATGACCTGATCGGCACAAATTTGGAAAAGGTCGGGCTCCTCCCAAAAATAATATTTAATATCAGCAAAGAACTTATCCCGCCTCGTTTTTGGCCAATCAGCGGGGATTTGTTCTGTTGCTAAGTAGTTTGCGATGGGTGCAAACCAAGGGAGGGTTGTAGCAGCTAAAATACTTTCATTGGGGAACTGATTTGGCGGGGTCATTATGTCATTCGTCATAAGACGAGAGAGATGGTCGGCCACTACATTGTGCAATCCCGCCTTATCCTTGATTTCTAGGTCAAATTCCTAGAGCAGCAGAATCCAACAGATAAGGCAGGGTTTCTCATCTTTCTTTGTCAGCAAATATTTAATGGCTGAGTGGTCTGTATAAACAGTGACATGTGACCCCAATAGATAAGATCTAAATTTTTCTAAGGCAAATACAATGGCAAGAAGTTCCTTTTCAGTAACCGTGTAATTCCGTTGTGCATCATCAAGGGTTTTGCTAGCATAATAGATCACAACGGGCTTCTTGCCAATTCTTTGCCCTAGAACGGCCCCTACAGCAAAATCTGAGGCATCTGTCATTAATTCAAAGGGACTATTCCAATCAGGTCCTTGCAATATTGGCGCCTCGGTAACCTCTTTATTCAACCTCAAAAAACTCTCTAGGCACGTATTATTAAAATCAAATGGCTGGTCTTTAGTGAGAAGCTGACTTAAAGGCTTGGAGATTTGGGAAAAGTTTTGTATGAATTGACGGTAGAAACCCACATGACCCAAAAAGGATCTGATCTGTTTGACAGTAGTGGGCGGTGGGAGCTTAGATATTGCATCTATTTTTGCTTTATCTATCGCGATTCCTTGTTTTGAAATAACATGGCCCAAGACAATACCTTCTTGGATCATGAAATGACTTTTTTCCCAGCCGAGGACCAGATTAACTTCTATGCACTTTTGGAGAGTTCTTTCAAGATTTTTGAGGCAATGGTCAAAAGAATCTCCAAAAACAAAGAAGTCATCCATAAAGACTTCTAAACATTCACCTACCAGGTCTGAAAAAATTGCAAGCATGGACCTTTGAAAAGTTGCAGGTGCGTTGCAAAGACCGAAGGGCATTCTTCGGAAAGAAAAGGTTCCGAAGGGGCAGGTGAAAGTTGTTTTGTCCTGGTCCTCAGGATGAACCGCTACTTGATTATAGCCAGAATAACCATCCAAAAAATAGTAAAATTCCCGTCCGGCTAACCGCTCCAAGATTTGATCAATAAAAGGGAGCGGGAAATGATCCTTCTTGGTGGCGGTGTTTAATTTTCGGTAATATATACACACGCGCCAAGAAGAAGCGGTTCGAGTGGCTATATTTTCCCCATTTTCATTGGTGACAACTGTTAGTCCAGCCTTTTTAGGGACAACTTGAGTTGGACTAACCCAGGAGCTGTCAGAAATGGGGTAGATGATATCAGCATCTAGCCACTTAATAATCTCCTTTTTTACCACCTCCTGCATACTAGGATTCAAGCGCCTTTGTGGTTGGCGGGAGGGGCGAGAATTGTCCTCTAAATATATACGATGCGTACAATAGGACGGATGAATGCCTTTAAGATCAGAAAGGGTCCAGCCAATAGTTTTTCGATATTTACTCAAAACCTGGAGAAGTTTGTGCTCTTGTGCCCTGGTGAGTCCAGAATTTATAATCAGGGGCAGGGTCTGATTTGGACCCAGGAAGACATATTTAAGGGAATCGGGCAAAGGTTTTAATTCCAATTGTAGGCCCGGTTCCGAAAGAGTTTCTGCTTTGTGGGTTAGAGGTGAGGTGAGAGTGAAAGGGTCAGCTGGAATGTTAGCTGGTCGTGTGGTTGAGGTGGAAGGGTGAGAAAAAGTGGATTGTTCAGGAACCGTATTTACAGCAAAACAGGAACCTAATTGGGAAATCTGCAATGTTTCCTCCACAATGTTTTCTATTTCTGAATCCGAATCATCAAAGAAATCTGGTTCTTGGAATCGCCTAGAGGCTTGAAAAATGTCTAGGGTTACATATTCACCGCCACACATGATCTTCATCTTTCCGGAATCACAATCAATATTGGCGCGGGCGGTGGCTAAGAATGGTCTTCCAAGAATAATGGGGGCAAACTTAAGTGCTTCAGGTACCTCTATGTCCAAGACTAAAAAGTCTACGGCGAATAGACAATTTTTGACCTAGACAAGAACATCTTCAACAATTCCCCTTGGTTTAATCGTAGATCGGTCAGCTAATTGGAGAGTAACCTCAACAGGCTTCAATTCACCAATCTTAAATTCCTCAAAAATAACTGTGGGGATAAGATTAATTGAGGCACCAAGATCCAACAGAGCACGATCAAATGAGGTATCATTAATGATAACTTGGATTAGGGGGCACCGGGATCTTTTCTCTTAAGAGGCAGTCAGCTCTGCACAACCGAGCTGACTGTCTCTGGAAGAATTACCTTTCCTAAATTTTTGGGCTGCCTTTTTGGAGTACGTAAATCTTTTAAAAATTTTGCATAGGCAGGGATATACTTAATGGCATCTAGGATAGGGATATTAATTTCTACTTGCCCAAATAAATCCATTAGTTCCTTCTCAGTGGACTCAGATTTTATCTTTTTCTTTTTTGAAGAGTGGAGGGCTTGTGGAAATGGGGCAGGGTTGCCCTGTTTTGCATGAATTGGTTCCTGAACAATAGGAGGAGAAGAGTTAATCTGTGTGTCATTAGAGCGGGTTTCTTTAACAGGTAGGGTATTGTGAGTGGTTTTCCCATTCCTCAAGGTAACTGCATTTGCAGTCTGGTTGTTTCTAGGATGAGGACGGGGTGCCTGGCTGTTATTGAAACCCAACGGATGCTGAGGTGCTGGCTGAATAGGTTGGCTGGGATATCCACCTTGGAATTGATTCCTTTGATTGTTTGGGTTGGGCATGGGTTGGGATGGTAAATTCCCAATAGGTCGATGATCAGGAGTAACCTTAACTTGGTGTTGTAAATTGGTAACCATGCGGGTTACTTCTGTCATTTGAGTCTGCATTCCTTGCAGATTTTTCATGACCTGATTATTAATATCATCTTGGGATGGTCCAGGTTGATACAAAGGTTGCCCATAATTCCCAAAATAGTTTTGTTTGGGAAAAGGAATCTGATTCGGGTTTTTCCAGGAGTGATTTGGGTTAGTCCTCCAATTTTGATTGGAAGTGTTGGAGGGGTTTCTAAATTGCTCCTGGAGAGCATAAATATTTTCCGAGGTGGAGTCAAAAATATTTTGGTCAAAATTCCCGGTCAAATCTTGCGGGAAATCAACCGGAAATTGCTGGCCAGCAGATGTGGCATCTATATTGTGTAGATTTTCTCTTTGGAGAATGTGTGGGGGGTTAGTGTGTGGAGAGTGGACGTGTGTAGCTTGTTTGTTTGTGAGCTTTTCTTCAATTTTCTTTTGGTGAATTTGCATCTGGTCCAGTCGAGCTAACATATATAAATCATCTTGTGTGACTGGAACAGAGGTGGATTTGGAGTCAATTTCATGGACTCCGTGTCTGGGGTTTTGTGATCTGCCAAAAGTGTCCATTGAAGTCATGTTAAATGAGTTTTCACTCATTTCTTCAAAGAGAAGATAGGCACTTTCGGCGTCTTTGTTAAGAAAATTGCCCCCACATGAGGCATCCACAAATTGTTTTAATTGATCTTCTAATCCATGATAGAAAATCTGCACTAACTGCCATTGTGGAATTTCATGGTGGGGACAACTTCTTAGAAGTTCCTGAAATCTTTCCCAGGCTTCGTGGAGGGGTTCACCAATTTTTTGTTGAAAGGTCGTTATGGATCTTCTTAATGCATTCGTTCGACCAATCGAAAAATATTTTTTAAGAAAAGCACTTTTTAATTGGGGCCAGGTGGTAATAGGACGCCCAACTGTTCTCAACCAGTGCGATGCTTTATCTTTAAGAGAGAGAGGAAAGAGTCTCATTAACCACATGTCTTCCTGCACATTGCGGGAACGAGTGGTTTGAGCGAGGACAGTTAATTCCTCGAGATGACAAAAAGGGTCCTCTCTTGGAAGACCATGAAAATGCTTGATAAGGTTTAGAATGGCTGGTTTGATTTCGAAATCCCCTTGTGGTATGACCACCCCTGGTCTTTCCTCATAATTAGAAGGATCATAGAAATCCTTAAGAGGAACGACAGGCTGTTGGCGGGGTGGTGGATTTTATCCTTGATTAGCTAGGTTCGTGATAGTCCTAGCTAGATCTTCTTGATTTTGTTGTAGTCGAGCCAAATGGTCGACCATTAATGCAAAGGGATTTGTATTTTGGGTTATAATTGGAGGGCCACCTGGCCCTGCTGATATTTCTGGTTGCTCCAGGTTAGGAAGGTGAGGGAGGGTGAAGTCAGCTTGTGGGTCGGCTGATGGGTTAGAAGTGGAAGCAGAATTTTTTTGATGGCTTCCTGGGTTTTCCATTTTTTTAGAAGACGAGGGGGAAGAAAACAATGATTTCCTGCTGTGGGGGGCGAAATCAGATGGTCCCTCGAGGTGTGGTTTTTGGGACCGTCGCCTGTGCATGCACTACTTGGAAGAATTGGAGGGGAGGAGAAGAGAAAGAGATGAGAGAAAGTGTGCAATTCAAACAAACAAATCTGGACCTAACTTAAATGCGACTCCCTAATAATAAACCTAAGACTTGGTCTATGTAGGAAATAAGTAGTCAATAGTGAATACCCGTTCTGTCAACAAATCTAGCCAAGTTGCTTAAGGGGAGGTTTGGGCCCAAACGTTTCTCAGGGAAAACCCCAGGTGCTTGTACAAACCCGCGCCTGGTCGTTTGACACGGCCCCTCAGCCTGAACACCAGATATAGATGACAGAATTGGTACTAACTAAAGAAAACTTAAGACTTAAATAGCAAGCCTAAGTTGATAAAGCCTTAGGGGTCAAGTTGCTACAAATTTTAATTAGGTCTAGGATGCTATAGTGCACACAGAATGTGGAGGGCGTTTATTGGGATGTTACCCTATTATTTTGATTTTTTTGTGTGTGTGCATGAATTGGAGAGTGATTCCAATGAAAATCAAGTTGTCACACAATTTTCTTGTATTTATGTCTTTTAGGATTCAATTTAATTAAATGTGTTTTAGGATTTTTCTCTTTAAATTTTCAAACTAGTTTGAAATCTCACAATCAAAGGAAAGACAAGTTATATTGGTGATGGGTAATTTCCTTTATTGTGAGTCTCTAAAAAGAAAGAGAGAAACCCTAAGCCAATTATCCCTAAGACAGAAAATTACTACCAATGGATTGATTTTTGGCTTTCTGAATTAAGTAGTGGTCCAAACAAGTCAAAAAATACCACTAATTTGAATAAAATTAAACAAGAATTCCAAAAAAGATTTTTGTAAGATTTTAGGAATTTGTTTGACAATTGTTTTGAATTTTTAATTGTACTGGTGTCAATGTCCAGAAATGATACCTGTGGGTATTTTGGACTTTTCAGCATTACGATTGACCTCAAAAAATTTTTATGATTTTATATAATGTGTAAAATTCTGCAAGGATTCCAGAAAGCTAAATTTCACAAAAATTGGATGAGTATAAAAATTCTAAAAATTCACAGACAGTAGTAAAATAGGAAGATTAGAGGGTGTGACCCCTCTGCAGTCCACGAATTTTAAAAAATTAAATACAAATCCAATTATTCTAAAATTTGGAAAAAATGTTTCTAGCGTAGTTAGGAATCACTATATGAAATTTTATGATTTTAGGAGGCCTGTGGTGTTAGGAATCAATTCTTCAAATTCGGACAAAAATCTGGACCCGAAAAACAGGACACCAATACTTGCAATGGAGTGGTGTTAAAGAAGCATTCAAGCAAACAATGGATTTTATATGAACGTCACTCCACTTAATTAATTTTTTTGGGATCCTGAAAGCCAAGTTTAATATGTTTTTAGTAGTTTTAATTAATTATGTGACCAGAAAGAGGAACCAACCTGAATTTCGCGGGAAGAAAAGGAACTTTAAGCTCTCGCTTCCAGATTCCCGCCTTCCCACTGTAGTTCCTGCACACACAAAAGAAAGAAAGAGAAGGGGATGAGATCCACTTTAAGCAAGAGAAAATTAATTAATGCAAAGCCGCGCCTCCCCGGCAATGGCGCCAAAAAGTGATAGCGAAATATGCGTGATTTGTAAAAGCGGGTTTTTAATGTCGTTGTAACATGCGAATCCGCTTTCGCTTTTAAATTTATATCCTAGATAGGGGAGTATCTAGGGTCATCCAAGGAGGCAAAAATTACAAAATTAATCCTCTTGCTTACAGATAGATTTCAACTTTCTTTTTGATATTTTTCAATATGTCATTTTTTTGTTTTAAAAAGATGAGGGCAAAATGCGAATTGTAACGAAAAGTACTAACACCTACAAATGCTTAACTAAAATGTAAAAGATAGAAATATCTTCTTCCTAAGCTCACTCTAGGCAAGTGGCGGCCTAGAGTAATTAGGAAGAAGAGGTGAACAAGTGCTAGAACCAAAAGTAACAACTGCAATAAAAAGCTAAAAGAAGGTAATTTGATTGACTAAAATGAGTATTCTTTTCAAGGACAAGTAGAGGATGCTTCTACTAGAACTAAACAAATCTAAAAGCAAGAAAAGAAACACAAATCCTCTTACAAAAATGGAGAAGGGAGTCTTCTTGCTCCAAGTCTAGCTGCTCCTTGGCTTGAAAAGAGTTCCTCCTTCTCCTTCCTTGAGAGCTCCTCCAAGGTGGAAGCTTCCACCTTCAATGCTCTCTCCAAGGGGTGGGCGTGCACCACCCTCAAAATCTCCTCCAAGGTGGCGTGGACCACCTTCAAGATCTCCTCCAAAGATCTTTCTTGCCTGGCTTCTCCTTTGGCTGGCGTGACCCAAGAGAGAAGGGATGAGGGGAAGGCACCAAGGGGACAAAATATCCCCTTAATCTTCTTCTTCTTTTTCTTCTCTCTTGGACGTGGGCTTCTAGGTGGAATATGAGAGTGAATTTGCTAGCCAAGGATGACTTGAATGGTGGTGGGTAGTGGTCTTTTTATAGGGTAGGATGGGGGGGTTAAGGTGCCCCTTAAAATGGAGGGCTAGGATGGAAGGATGGAGGTGGTTGGTGATCCTATGGCTAAGGTGAGTTGGCGCCAACCCAAGGGGTGTTAAAGGGGGTGGTTATGGTGGTGTTGGTGTCTTTTGGTGGTGGAAAGACACCACCATTTTGGCGCCAACATGGGGTCTTCTAGAAGGGGGGTTAGGTGGATGGTGGAGATGGATTCAAGGGGAATTGTGTGGTGGAGATGAAGGGGAATTTTGGAGGGAAAAGTGGCGCCATTAAGGGGGTGGTTAAGGGTAGTTTTTGGCACCACTTTTAGGTGTCTTTTGGAGGTGGTGGGTAGGTTAGGTTGGTGCCAAGTAGGTTAGCTTATGTGGAGCTTAGGTGGAGCTAGTTGGGTGGAGTTGTTAGGTGGGTTTTTGGGGTGGTACAAGCCAAGGAAGTTGGAGCATAGCTAAGCTAAGCTAAGCTAGCTTAGCTAATGGAGGAGTAGAGGAGAAGGTGTTGGAGCTAGGGTTTGGAGGGAGGAGCTGAGGAGGAGAAGTCTGGAGCTGAAATTGGAGCTGGCTGCTGCTGAAGAGGCTGGCATGGAGCTACTCTAGCTGGCTTAGCTTGCTAGTTCTTTGCTAGCTACTAAGCCGAGCTAAAGTAAGCTAGCTTCTACCATAATGAGCTGAGGTGAGCTAGGTCTGGTGCTCTCGGGGAGAATCAAGCTGGTTGAGGCCGCTAAGGTAGCTTAGCTCAACTGAGCTGAGCTAAGCTAAGTCCCCGGGAGCTGGACTTGAGCTTCCTGAGTTGGGATGAGTTCTTCAACTGGCTGGAGTTGAGTGGAGCTGGATGTAGCTGGATCTGAGCTGGGGTGAACTCCTGTCAACTCAACTAAGCTAGCTAGAGCTCCATGTGAACTAGTGGGAGCTGAGATGAGCTAGACTTAGCTAAGTTGAGCTGGATCTGAGCTGACTTGAGCTAGGGTGAGCTAAGATGAACTCTCTTGAGCTACCATTCAGCTGAGATTAGCTGAATGGAGCTGGGATGAGCTAACCCTAGTTCAAGTGAGCTAGGTTCCAGCTGTGGTGAGCTGGATCGAGCTGAGTTCCAACTAGTCTGGGCTTCTCCTTCACCATTTGTCTTCTTGAGTGCTAGGGTTTTAAGGATCTGCATATCTGTACATCCCTAACACTCACAAAAACATATTAAAAAGACAAATAAAAAATGCAATGCATGGCTAACCTAATTTATGCCTAAATGCAGCCCAAAAACCTATTTGCGGAGTAAAATCCTAAGAGCTAGGTTTGTTTTAATGCATAAGAATGATGATAAACTGGCATTTATTAATGCGCTCTCAGCCGTTCGATCTCATAATCGAATGGCCGAGATTGGGAGATCGTGGGCACGCGTTAAGGTGCGGGGATGAGAGCGGGCGCGTGCATGTCGCCCACGAAGGCCACGTTCAGGCTTTTAGTGATGGATTTATTCGTCACTAAAGGTTCAGAATTAATGATTTTCAACATGTAATTACCAAATTGCCCTCACTCCTTGCAACTATAAAAGGAGACCCCCTCCATACAAAATTCTCCTCCCTTCTTCTCTTCTCTCACCCCTTCCAAAGCTCTAAGAGCTTGTCCCAAACCCGGGATGCTCCTCTAGAGTAAAAATCTTAATTTTTTCACCTTCGTCCCTCTTCGTGGAGCATCCTACGGTTGTCCTTTCTCTACATTCGAGAAGTGGATCCCGCGACGACGATGACGTGCTGCTTCATTCCCGTTCTTCCTGCTTCATCCTCCTTCCCGCTCCGTTCCCCATCTTCTAGGCGTCATCCTGTCTGGCTCGTCCTCCAAGCGATCGTCGAGGAGGATATCTCTCTCTCCATTCTTTTTATTGCTTTCTAGAGTAGATTTACTGCTTGCTAGTGTAATCATTTCCCGCTTTCTAGTCGTAATGAGTAGTGTAATGAACAATTTTTGATAATGAAATCCATGTTTATTCTACATCCTTTTTGCATTTATTTGTAATATTCTCTCTCTCTCTTCTATTTATGATTTGTTAAATAGATAGCTCGTTTTCAACCTGCTACTTTATGTCGTGACAAATAATACAAATGCGTATTTTTAATCAAACGTCCGCCTCTCTGAGTTCGACCCGGGATTTCTATTTCGGTATAAATTTTATTTGTTAAACCCGAGTTCTTCGCTTTTCAAACTACCACGACTGGTTTTCAAAATCGAATTCGATAGCTTAGTAACCTGTCGTTTCAACATATATAATTTAGGTTAATTGCATCCTTTTTGTGGTTAGGAGAGAAAGATATTTATTTCAGAGCCTCGTATTGGCGATTCGACTGTACGGATTTGATCAAGACGACAATCGAAGTCCAACACCTCTGAAATCGCCTCGATCGGAGTCCCGTAGAACCATATGCAGTCCGAGGAAGATAAATGGCCAAGGGACTAGGAGACATGATTCGGAGCTTCAAATGATAAATCTGATAGTGCGGATGGATACGGGTCGACAATCGCAGGCTAACGACGTGAAAATTGACTCAATCCGACCTCTGTAGCAACCCCTACAACAAGAAGAAGATGGACGACCCAGACTGTGCCACGTGGTGCAACCTAGGCCGCCCAGCGCACGCACGTGGCACCGCACATGCGCAGTAGCGCGGGTGTGCGCGTGCACGCGCAGGCGAACATGTGCACAGCGCAGTGCCAACGTGTGGGCACGTGCGCACATGGCAAGGCAGGGGAGCAGCGCTAGCTATGCGTGAGCTAGCCTACAGCGATGCATGAGCTGGACTTACAGTGATGCTTACAGCTGTCGCTAATTCTTCATGCGCCAACAAATCCAGCTTTAGGCAAGAACGGGCATGAGCTGTCATGAACTGCCTACAGCGATGCTTCCAGCGACGGCCTGGATGTCACTAATGGTCCCATACCTATTTTTACCTCTTCTCCACTATAAAAGGACCTACACCCCCTCCCTTCCAAGCCATCTCTACCTACTCTACTCCCACCTACTCCCAAGCTCTAGCAAGCCTACCTATGCTCCATTAGAGCTTGTTCTCAAGCTCCCAAGGCACCTATTAGTGTAACGAACCTCTGCCCCACTAAATATTCCTCCAACTTCCCATCCCCATTCATAGGTCTTCTTGGAGTTGTCCTCCCACCACCATTTCAGTAGCAGATCATCTCCGTCTCCTCACCTCCATTCCGGAGCCATGCTGAAGCTTTCCTCAACACGACATCCTCTTGCATCTCACCTCCGTCATCCCGCTCCTCACCTCCTTCGTCCGAGCTTTCGCCAGGCGCTGTCTCCTCGCCGAACAGCCGATTCGAGAGATTTTATCTCACCTCCATCTCTTTTTATGCTTTTATAGTTCATTGTAATCAACATTGAATTGATATATATATCATATTTGTTCCATTTCTATCTTGTGATTCTTTCTGCTTGTCTTTTATTTCAAAAACACAAAAAGAATTATCAAAACCCTAAAATACCAAAAAGAAACAAAGCGAAGCGCGGTTTTCACGTAAAGTAAACGTCGCCTCCCTTTGCTCGACCCAGGATCCCTTGGAGTTTCAGTATAAATTTTATCTGATCGACGTGTTTTGCAACTACGACGATGGGTTACTTGTAACTTCGATTTCTAACACGCGAAGCATGCTTGACCATTTTGGCGCCGTTTCCGGGGAGGCAACGGAATTTACTTTATTGTTTATTGCGCTTCCTTGCATTTACATAACGCTAACCCCTCTTATCTTTGATCTATTGTCTTGCAGGTACCCTAGCATGGAGATCCATGTGTGGTAGACTGTAGTAAAGGGCGGGTAGAGTGTTTTGTAAGTGTCCCCCACACCACCCCCACCTTCGTTTTCATTCCATTACCTAATAACTCAAACCCAAATCAACTTAGGTGCTTTTCATAAACCCTAGGGTAGATTTTCGTTGTTTGATTGTCACTCCACTCACCTCACCCACCTGTATATATAAAAAAATAAAAAATATATATTCTTCTCTTATGGGATTTAACTGAAAGCTACACACTTAACACCCACAACTTCTCACCCTAAGGCGCACAATCACATCGATTCTACCACTTAACTGGGATCTGACCTGTGGACCGGATACACTTAATTCAGCACATGAATAAGTGAGTAGAAATCTGAATAGGTCAAACATTTCTGTGTGCCTTAACTAAGTGGTGCAATAGGCCAATTGATTGAACTGTTTGGGCCGCACCACTTAAAATAAAAGTGATTCATCAAGTAGCTTGCCACTTAGGGTTTATTTTTAGGACCGAACCAGGCACTCCACATTTTATTTCTGATTTTTAAAGGAATATGTCTACACCAGTGCTTTCAAAACTTGGAGTGTTTTACTGAACCTTGATTGAATATACCTAAAGATTAAACCCTAAAAGCTACTAAACAAGGTTGAACCCTAAAAGACACATTATTAAATAACCTTGTTTACAAACCCTGGTTGTGCACACACACACATTTTAACTGATCATTAAGATCACAACCCATCTAAAGGGCCCATCACATTCCTGAAGCACCATTGTCCCAAGCCTAACTAAAATTGATTAGACATTGGCCCTAAGGACTGGTTCGCTCGTCGGGATCCAGATTGAGATTGTTCATGATTAACCTGCTTATACTAGTCAATCTAATGTCTAGCTAGGGGAGTAGCGTCAAACGACCGCGGCTGGGGGGTACACTAGGAACCGAAGGCGCAAGCCAAAGGAAGAACCTTCTCCCCAGTCCCTCCTTCTAACTGGTTGGATTGCCTTGACATAAGTAGAGTAAATCGTCCATAATCTTAGGACAGATTCTGAGAGTCTATAGACCTTTAGGCTACCCAACCTAAGGATTTTTTGTATTGCAGGGCTCCTTTCTCTTTTGATTTCCCTCCTTACTCCATAATGTATCCTTCCACTTCTTACATGCATTTCCCATCCTATCCTCCTACCACCACTTATCCCCAAGATGATTACTATTCCGACTTGACTTGTAATTACTCATCCACTAGATGGGATGACTTTGATTGGGGATACGAATCCAGACCTCAATGTCCAGGGCCTAACCCTGGACAACAAGACTACGATTATTATCCTTCCTAGAGCTACAATGATTATAGAACTTCATCCTTTGATCACCAAACCAACCCGATCTACAATCAGGAAGGATATAATGATTATAACACCTACCCTCCCCAATATTCCATTGAAAATAGGTCATCACCCTTCTTTGAACAACTCGAGATGACCTACTATCAAGGAGGAACCGAAGAACCTCAACATTTTAACTCCCCTAGATTTAACCCAAAAGATAGGGTGTTGGCTAATTTGCGGAACACTATACAATCGTTAGAAGCTCAGCCAACACCATGCACTGAAGCACTGGAGCCTATGATCAAAATGATTAATGAACTTAATAGTTCTCTATTGGATTTGCTCCAAAGTGTTAGGGATAGGGACTTGGGTGAGTTTCTTCTTGGGAAATTGTCAAGGTTGAGGATGAAATTTGTGGTTGCCCTAGTCAAATTTTGGGATGATTCTCAAAATGAACCCCCTTCAGGAGAGCCAATGTCTGAACCCGCTTAGGCGCCTGTCGGGGGGGATACATTTTCTGAGACCAGAGATGATCAAGTTGGGCTAGAGCAACCCATTGAGGATGAACCGATTGATTCACCCGAGATATCCAAGCCAGGGAATGAAGAAGGTCTCCTTGGATGATGAAATGACTTGTGGTGTTGAGACATATACAATTGAGGATCATGAATTCTTTGATTTTGAGGGTGAGGAATCTCTTAGTTAAGTCTCACTTAAGGTTGAGGAGAATGATTTTAGTGATACAAACGGGCTCGAGGAGTATGACGACCAATTTGGTAGCCCGACTACTAAAGATTCTGATTCGGTTGGGGCTAACATGGAGGATCCGATACTTGATGACTCAATTAGTAGCCCCATTCCTCAACTACACCCCAAAGAGCTGAATGAACATACTTTTGAGATCATTGTGCCCAAGTCAGTCCTAATTTAGCCACAATTGTTGGACTTGGGTACTTTAGATGGGGTGTACAATGATCCGGAGGTCCCGGAAACCTTTATTTTAGAGGATAGGAATTTGGGAATGAAAATTTGGAAGGCTAACTCAGAGGGAAACACAATTTTGGATATAAGGGTTCCTATAAACCTAAAACCTTCAACCTTTTACCAAGACCCTTACAATATCTTTCACGTGCGACCCAAGCCTGGAATAACTGATTGTTTTTCTAAGCTAGATGTTAAGTGGACAACCGCACCTATTGAACCATCTTTACCCATTTGTCCGACACTTTGGTCTTGGGTTGCACACCACTAAACAGTAGGCCCAGCCCCATAAACACAACAACCTTCGGTTCTGGGTGATTTTCATCCAGAACCTGAGAACCACTTGACCTTGGGGCATGGGTCTGCACCGTAATCTCATCCACGTCTGTGGACATCTTCTGCGGATGGGTTTTAGGATCAATATTTTGATTATGATTTTGAACCGCACTTGTGAATTCTCAATTTCTTCTTTGTATGTATGTTATGACTAGCTGAAGGCATTAAACTTAGCGTGTGTGTTTACACTCTTCTCTCTGCGTAGCTGATCGGATTTTCACGACACTCAGGTGATATTCTGTTTACTCCGCCATTTTCATGTCTTTATTTTTACAATGAGGACATTGCATCATTTAGGCATAGGGGGTGGATAATCGATTCTTGAAATCATTATGTTAACTCCGTAGAATTTCTTTTAGTTTCCTATAAAATTAAAAAAATAAATTTGAAAATTTGAAAAAAGATAAAAAAAGAAAGAAATTAGGAAAAGGGAACTTAGGCATTTGGAAGGTATTAACTTTAGGAAATGATACGAGAGGACCTAAACATTTAGACTCTTCAAGTCTTCGATCTTAATTAGCCCGGGTGTCCACTCGAATGTGGACTTAGTCTTGAGTCCTCTCCAATTAAAATTTATTTTAATTTGGTAAATAATTTAGGATGATAAGTATGCAACTTATCAACCTGCCCTCTCATTTGGGGGGACTTTAAGCCTAAGCATCTACACACATTTTTCTGCACTGACTCACTTTCCGAAGATTTTTACGGAAATTGGGTAGCTAATTGACGGACTTAGGTGGTATGGCTGACAAGTTGTCTATGGTAACAGCTCATCGGTCGATTGTCCAGAGCCCAGCCACAAGACCATTTTCATTGTACTGCCTTTAGGTAAATCTTAGATCAGGAAAGCCACCTACTTAAAAGAAAAAAAAGAAAGAAAAAAAAAGAAAAAGGAGAAAATAAAAAAAGAAATAAAACCACACTTCACCACACGAGTATGGCTGGCAAGTTATCGGTGGTAACAACTCATTGGCCGGTTGTCCAGAACCCAGCTCACAAAAAAAAAATGCACAATAATTCCCAAAACACTTAGGGAAGAAGTGGGGAAGTAGAATAAATCGGGGAGATATACACTGGATTCACTCTTGTGTTGACCCCATAAATAAAAGAAGTAGGGAGAAAGCTACCGATCGTAAAGATAAACCTTTAGGCAAGGTCACCTAGGGTCGTAGAAATCTGAAGTTTGTTTTAATGGCCGTTTTGTGAGTCTATCACTTTTTTACAAAGATGCTTAGTACTTAGAGACTTTTTCGGGTCTTGGGCGGGTCGGGTAGCTGTAAAAAGTTATCCTGGAACTCTCAAACTCCAAAAGTACAAAAAAATTATAAAAGAAGAAAAAAATTGTATCTTCCCTTCTCAAATAAAGCGAGGACTTGGGCGGTCTGCATTCTGGCAAGCACCCGGGTACTGTTGAGTTTTCGTAGTTTAGGACCTTAGTTGAAATTTTCTATTGTTAATAAATGACTTAGGCTTATGCGATCTAATTCCAATTCTGCTTTTATACATAGCATATAGTTTAATTTTGCTAGGGATTAGCAAAAGATAGGCGTGGGGGTATGATGTAAACACAATTATTGAGGGTAAAATGCCTATTCATGCATGTTCCTAGGCTTAGATTTGCATTTCATGTTATAAATATTGCATAGCATGCATCATTCTGCATTTAGAGTAGTTGTATATAATTTAGGTTAATTGCGTCCTTTTTGTGGTTAGGAGAGAAGGATATTTATTTCAGAGCCTTAGATTGACGATCCGACCATACGGATCTGATCAAGACAACGATCGAAGTCCAACGCCTTTGAAATCGCCTCGATCGGAGTCCCGTAGCACCATATGTAGTCCGAGGAAGATCAATGGCCAAGGGACTAGGAGACATGATTCGGAGCTTCAAATGATAAATCCAACCACGTGGATGGATTCGGGTCAATGATCGCGGCCTAACGATGCAAAAATCGACTCAATCCGACCTCTGTAGCAGCCCCTACAATAAGAAGATGGACGACCCAGACTGTGCCACATGGCGTAGCCTAGGCCACCCAGCCCATGCACGCGGCACCGTACACACGCGTGCAGGTGCTCATGCGCACAGCATAGTACCAGCGTGTGGGCGTGCGTGCGCGTTTGGCAAGGCAAGGGAGCAGCACCAGCTATGCGTGAGCTGGACCTACAGTGACGCATGAGCTGGACTTACAGCGACGTTTACAGCAGTCACTAATTCTTCGTGCGCCAGCAAAGCCAACTTTGGGAGTGAGCAGGCATGAGCGGCCATGAGCTGCCTACAGCGATGCTTCCAGCGACGGCCTGGATGTCACTAATGGTCCCATACCTATTTTTGCCTCTTCTCCTCCGATTTAAAAGGACCTACACCCCCTCCCTTCCCAGCAATCTCTACCTACTCTACTCCCACCTACTCCCAAGCTCTAGCAAGCCTACCAACGCTCCATTAGAGCTTGTTCTCAAGCTCCCAAGGCACCTATTAGTGTAGCGAACCTCTGCCCCACCAAATATTCCTCCAACTTCCCATCCCCATTCATTGGTCACCTTGGAGCTGTCCTCCCACCACCATTCCGATAGCAGATCATCTCCATCTTCTCACCTCCATTCTGGAGCCATGCTGAAGCTTTCCTCAACATGACGTCCTCCTGCATCTCACCTCCATCGTCCCGCTCCTTACCTCCTTCGTCCGAGCTTCCACTAGGCTCCATCATCTCGTTGAACAACCGATTCGGGAGATTTCCTCTCACCTCCCTCTCTTTTTGTGCTTTTATAGTTCATTGTAATCAACATTGAATTGATATATATATCATATTTGTTCCATTTCTATCTTGTGATTCTTTCTGCTTTCTTTTATTTCAAAAACACAAAAATTATAAAAACCCTAAAGTACCAAAAAGAAACAAAACAAAGCGCAGTTTTCACGTAAAGTAAACGTCTCCTCCCTATGTTCGACCTGGGACTCCCTTGGAGTTTTGGTATAAATTTTATCTGATTGACGTGTTTTGCAACTACGACGACGGGTTACTTGTAACCCCAATTTCTAACACGCGAAGCACGCCCGACCACTTAACCACCTTATAACCACCATATAAATGGTGACAAAACACCACCCACACCCCTTCACCTTGGTGCCATTTATATCTACCCTTGATCCCACAACCACCACATGGAATCATCCTAGCCCTTCACAAATCCCTCGCCACTTAACCCACCTAAATCCACCTAAAGTTGGCGCCAAATCCCTTAACCAAACCTCCGCACATCCCTTAAATTGGCGCCAACCTACCCTAGTCACTCATCTCCTAACGACCACCTTATAACCTAATCTAGCCATACAACACATCAACGAACCCCTTAACCCAAATCCACATAGTGTTGGCACCAACTCTACTCCACCCACCATAACCACCACCTAATGCATCCTTCTACCTCCACGCCAACCCTAGTCTACCATCCATTCACCATCTTCCATATCCTAGCCATCCACAACACTACTCTTCCCTTAACCTTGGTCAACACCAACCTCCACCCCCTCCACTCTAACCACCACCAGTTCATACACCTTTGGCTTCATTATATTCTACCATTCATCCACCTTCATAGTCGGCCAAGAGAAGAGGGAGAAGAAGAAGATTAAGGGGATACTCTGTCCCCTTGATTCCTTCCCCTCTTCCCTTCTCTCTTGTGCCCCCACCAGCCAGAGGACCAACCAGGCAAGGAGGACCTTAGGAGGAGGTCTTGAGGGTGGTGCACTCCACCCTAAGAGGAGTCTTGTGGGTGGAAACCTTCCACCCTTGGAGGAGCAAGGGCACACCCATCTAGGACTTGCCAAGGAGACACCAACTTGAAGGAGCTTTTCAAGGAAGGAGAAGAATTACAAACAACTTGGAGGTGCGGGATCGACTCATGCCTAGCACAAATTTGGGAAGGTCGGTGGCGCTTGAGTGTAATTGACCGTTAGATCAGATCAAGCGGCACGGATTCGGTCGCGTGGAGCGATGAGGGCTGATTAGCCCATACTTGTGGGATATTAAGTATTTAAGTGTCTAGACATTAAGGTAATTTTAACATTTAGATAGCATACATTAGGATGTAAATAAATTAATTCATGTTTTTAGCTTAAGTGCATAATTCATGCATTTAGAATTAACCTAGGGTTGCATACATTTAATTAGTTAATTAATTAGGTGCACTATTTTAAATAACATAGAAGTTAAGGAGTTATGTATAAATAATCCTAATCATTTTATTCTTTTTTTCTTCTTCTCCTTTGCAGGTAACTCCTCCGTCTCCGCCTCCCCCTGCGCATCAGCATTGATTCTACGGTGGTTTTTGGATTTCAAATCTTTGTAGCCGTGGCTAAAATAGAGAAGGGAGGGCGGCCGTTCAAAAGGAGGCCACCACCCCTTTGTTCCTCACTGCGTAGAGAATTTTGCTTCTCATTGACTGGTCGATCTTTCGCTTTTAAGTCGTTTGTAGTTTAATGTGGTGGAAAAATCGACTAGTCAATTTTTAACAAGAAATAACCACTCGCAGAGGAGCGGGTCGTATCCACAGGGAGGCAATAACGTATTAAAATTCGTGCCACTTAAAAATGTTTGTTCGTAGTCAATTTAGACAAGAACCAAGCCAAGATTGCCTTTAGATTAATGTTTAAGCAAGAAACAATGCTGAAATGGCAATTATGAGAAACTATAGGATATTTTCCACAATGCAGAGTCAGTAAAATATGATTAAAATTTAGCAATGGCAGAAAATGTAAATTTTAATTGAAGGTTTCCTGTAGCAAACAGGGGAATTTTTCCCCGTTGTCTTGCGCAACGAGGAGCCGATGATCAGGCGCGGGAAGCTCGGAAGAGGTCCCTTGGACCAAGAGCTTCGAATCGGTGGTGGCGGCAAGTCGTGCGGCAGCTGGAGGTGGCCGGACGAGCTCCGGCGGAGGTGCTGCTGGTGGCAGTTGCAGGCGGTTGAGCGGGTGCGGCCTGTTGGCGTGAAGTCTGCCGCGCGCTGCTGCTGCGGGGGTGGCTGCTGCTGCTGGCGTGGGCACGGGAGCTCAGGCGTGGTGAGCGTTGGATTAAAGGCGCGGGGAAGAGGGCGCTGCAGGCGGTTCTGCAAGCGCGGGCGGAGGGTGCTGCAGGTGCGGGAGTGGGTGTGCAAGCTGCAAGCGCGGGCGTGGTTGTTGCTGGTGGCGTTCTGCAGCTGCGTGCGGTTCTGCAAGCGCTGGAGGAGAGCGCGGTGGGCTGAGGAGGGCGTGCGTGGTTGGCGACGGCTGATGGTGGGTGTGGGTGTGCTGCAGGCTGATGGGCGCGGGGAAGGTGGCATGGGCTGATCTGCAGGCGTTGTTGGAGGATGCTGCGGGCAACTCTGTAGGTGCGGGAAGAGGGCGCTGCGTGGAGAGCGGTTGCGGGTGGACTTCAGATGGGTACGCAGGCGAGTGGGTGGAGGTGAGCGGGTAACTTCAGACGTCTGGGAAATTCCCCAGACGTCTTAAGTTACTGAGAGGGTGGTTGAATCAGTATCTCGGTGATGGTGGTCGGCGATGACGGCGAGGAGGATGCACGCTAAGGTGCTCACGGTGATGCGGAGAGCTCCGGATGGCGGTGTGGCCTGTCACACCACACGCCCACGGTGATGGAGACTTGTCGCCACAGTAGAGGCTGGCAGTGTGGAGTGGAAGAGAGAGGTTCTCTCTGCACAGTGGTGGGTCGGTGGCGGAGGCCTCCCGAGCTTGGCTGCCTCCCTCCTCCTTTTGTAGTGGCCTGCACAAGTTTGAAATCAGCCGCCCGACCAGATCCACCACATCCGCTCCCCCTTGAATGGCTTCTTCACTGCAGCAGCCGGGCGTTGGAGCGGCAGCTAGCCGTTCTGAAAGAAGAAGAATAAAGAAAATAATGTTAAAATATTAGGGTTATTTATGTACAGACCCTCAACTTCTATGTTAATGAAAACAGTGTACCTAATTGGTTATCTAATTAGATAAATGCCATTCTAAACTAATTCTAAATGTACTTAAAGTATGAATGCAATGCATGGATTATGTAATTAAATTAAAACTATGAATTAATCTATTTACATCCTAATTTATACTAAATAAATGTTAGAATTAACCTAATGTGTAGGCACTTAAATACTTAAATAGCCCACAACTATGGGCTAATCAAATACCCCCATGCCTAGTTTTTGCTAGTCCCTAGCAAAATTAAGCGAAACCTAGCACTCTAAGTAGACTAGTCAACTCACTTAGTCTTCCTTCAGAAGCATACTAAGTTCAGGTTCTAAACCCAAGGTTCCTAAGTAGTTGCTAAGTTACAGACTAGGTCGGCTAAAGACGAGTTGCAGGCACAAGTTTCCCTGATTTTTGACTCTACCCTAAAGCTTATTGATCCCTGAGATTAAAGCATCCGTGCTTGTGCATTGGTCCGAGTTATTTGAGTTAAAGGGAAAAATTCTTTTATATATATACCCTTTTTTTTTTTTTGTTTGATTCTTCTAAGTCTAACCTCAGATCAGCTATCAACACGGTCTGTGTCGGATTCATTGTCCCCATTACCATACCTCGAAGGGTGCCTGGCTTTCGATGCTTCGAGATAGCACTGGCCATAACGACCCCAAGAACTCCTGGCAATCGACACTTCGAGATAGTATTGCCCATGGATTTCTTAAGCGAATTCAGGCCTATGGCAATCGGCACTTCGAGATAGGGCCGCCCATGGTACCTAAACCGCGCAATGCGCTTACATGCCTCCAGTAGGATGGATATCCTATGAGACAAGCGCCGAGGAGGTAATATGTTATCATCGCATCCTCAAGGTGAGTATATGCTCGACCTCTCCTGCGGCGGGAACTCTTCCAATCAAAATGTGTTTTCAAGCCTCTCTTAAGTCAAAATTAAGAGAACCAAATCTCTTTTCAGAAAGACGAAAATTAAGTTGATTACCAGACCAAGTGTGTGAAATTTGGATGCTTGGGTTACAAGGACCCGTAAACCAAAAGGTAGAATAAGACTCCAGGTACTACCCCACCTTTTAACTCAAACCCTAGCTTCCCTTCCTCAACCTCTTGAGGAATGGTCCACAACTTAACCCCTACTTAAGTTTTTAAGTCCACAAAGGACCCTAAAGGTCTAAAGCTAGTAGCTCATTTAGCTTATAAAGTTTGACCCTAGAATTAACTTAGTCTACCCTAGAGTTCTGATTTGCTTAAGACTGCAAGATCTAGCCAGTTAAGCTCAAAACCTTTTTTTTTTATGTGTACAAATGTATGCAATTATGCTATATATATCCCCAAGTACACCCCCCATGCCTAAAATCTGCAATGTCCTCATTGCATAGAAGGATATTACCTGGGTTAGAGCTGGGCTGAATAGCCGAAGAACCTGCAAATCAGGTTCAAGAATTGCAGAAATAGGCCCTAAAAATGAGCAAAGCAAAGTTGGCCTAGAAAATAGGTAACCTAGGATGTTGGTGAGCTGATGATGAATCCCGATAGCAAATGCTCGCCCAACTAAAATGGGAATGAAATCTTCCCAGGTCACCAGAAGAGCTTCTAAAGGATAAACAGGTAAAATAACCTCCAAAGGGGTGGGGGAGGATGACAAGGATCCTCGAAAAAGAATGGGGAAGGAATGGTATAGAGATAAACCCCCAGGGTAATGGACTGACCAAAGAAATCATCAATCCATACCCGATACTCCATTACAGAAAATATTGGTCTGTTAAGCCCCCTAGTCAGAACAAAAATGAGCAATTCTCTAAGGCAAGGATCGTCTAGGGTGTCCAAGTTACGAGGTTGTGGGATGGCCATAAGATCTAGGTTGGGTTTAATCAGCTTGGTGTCCATCCCAAACACTCTTTCTAAATCCTCAATTTCATCCCTAGCATTCCTTGCACCATCACGTGGATCTTCTTGCTCTTCATCAAGAGTCACAATTTTGCTTTCAGATATAAGCGAATCAGAGGGCGACTTCGAAGTGAATGAAGGCAGGTTGGAAGCAACAGATCTAGGGATTATCCTATCAATGTCATCCCCGGGTTTTTGTTCTTTACTCAAATCTTCCCCGGAGTCTATATGTGAATCCACATAAATCTTAGAAATTGCTTCCAAATTTTCCATCATTTTATCATGAGGAGAAATATCATCAATGGGTGTGTTAAGGAAACCTAATTTGGTCAAATTTGTGACATCCTCAGGGGCTAACTCTTTAAATAAGACATAATCACCCTTAGTGTCACTCCAAATCTTGAATGTAGGTTCCTCATACAATTCGTCTTCCTCCTCATCACACAATTCATCATGTACCCGAGGTCTAGAATCATTTAATATCTCAGCAGATCCCCTAGGGTGCTCTATCTGAGGTAAATGGTTTACACTGGTAACATCAGACTCCTCAGATAGGTCAATTTCTTTAGGGTTAGGTTCCCTAAGGGTGGGTTTGAGTTCCATATCGTGATCAGAAGGGAGGGTAGGATTAACAACTTGACTTTGACCATCTTCATCAAATGTCACGAAAATACTATCATCTGGGTCGAGGTCTTCCAATGGTACCATCATTCCCTTCTTTTGACTCCAATATAATTCAGGTGGATACTCAACCTTATCATCATCTTCCTCGGGTTGCCACCTTTCTTCATCCAATGCATAGCTACTGTCATGTGTATTTTCCTCCCACCTAAAGTGTAGATCGCTCAAAGAATTGTTATCTAATGGGGAGTTTCAAAATCGATCCTTGAAAAGTAGCTATTCTCCCTAGAATTTCCCTCCAACTTAAAGTGTAGCTCTTCCACGGGAGATGCATCTATTGCAGAGGGGTGTACGTCATCCTCAATGGGGTAGATTGGGTGGCTAATTTCATCTCTTTCTTGTTGGCCTGCTCTCAAAGATTCTCCTAACAATTCACTCATTTCGTTTTGTATTTTCTGTATTTCCATCTTCAAAGAGGAGAGGTCATTTCTATCATGAGAGAAGTCAGGCTCAGGCTCATAGTACCCATGAGTGTTTGTCCAACCATAATACTTTTTCAGGGAGGGTGGGTTGGGTATTTCTTTGGTATGTGGGATATTGGGTAAAGCAAATCCCGCTCCTGAGTTCTGCTCACTAATTTGGGGCTTAACTAGGCCAATACTCCTATAATAGGAGTAAAACGGATCCCAATGATTGTCATTATGTCCATCAAGGAATGGACCATCTCGGCGTCTGGGATCGAAGGATGCAGAGTGGGGGTGAGGGTGTGGGCAAGATGTGAAAGGATGAAAATCAATGTGGTCCATTCTAACTCACACTTCAATCAGAATTCCCCAAGCAAGACATAATTCAAAAAGGACCTTTTAGGTCTTTCCCAATTTAGGCTTTTGATTTAAGTCAGATTGCAGGTGACAATACAATTTGTTCAGTCAATTTACGCGCCTATTGCCAACCTACGGTTCGCCTAAGAAGACCTAGTTGGAGCTTAGGTGTTCTTCCCTAAATTTCAAATGGTCAAGTAAATCCAAAGATGGAAGATCGAGGGATGCAAGTAGGCCTAAGCCTTCCTTTGAAGCTGTGCTTTCGCGGTGCTCCTCAACTACCCCCAAAAATCCGTGACAGGGTATCCCCCTCTTTGGATTTACAAAACCTTTGATCTCAAGTTCCGAACACTTCAGAATCCAACGAAAGGAGGGCTCTTGTCCTAGTATTTCCAAACCTAAGGAGTGTCTAGAAGTGTGCCGTGGTGCAAGTGAAATAAGTGTGCATACACCGTCAAAGATTTTGAACTTTGAATCGTATGCCAAGTTTGAAAATCAAATCCTTGGTTTTTAAAATGTCCTTCCTTTAATTAGTCCTTTTTCTAAAAAAAAAATGTGACCACTTGTTAGATCGCTTCAAGACAAACTTTGTGGTCTTTGCATTAAATCCTAAATGCAATGAGTGATCAAAAATAGGATGCAAAGTAAGAGAATACGTACCTTGCCTCCAGCAATCTTCGATGCAAAAATGCATGCAATGCAGAAAAGCAAATCTAGAGGCTGCTCATACAGACCTAAATGGTTCGTCCAAGGGTAGGCAGCTTCTAGCAGGCAACTCATTTTTTTTCTTTTTCTATTTTTCTAGAACTACTTATGCACAAGCAAATAAAAGTAATAATAATAAAAAAAAAAAAAAACCTAAATCTAAAGAAAAGGGAACAGACTCCCAAAAATTACCCAACACGGGCCCAAAACAAAATCGGGGAACTAACCCCTCAAAATATGCCCCAGAACAAGGGTTTCAAACTATCTGCTATGAAAAATTAAGTCTACAGTCTTAATTCTATTCTAATTAAATTAGCGATTAAATACAATGGTGTTCGTCGCGTCCTCGTCCTTCTCCTCCTTTCAAAATTGCCTGTCCACTTCTCGTCTGGCGACGTCAAGGGTCGCCTCTCACACTGGCTGATTCTTGCACAAAATTTCTCGCACAGAAAAGAAAATAATAGATGGTCAAATCTCTGTGCAATTGACAAATAATCAAAATAAAATTAGGCAAAATTATTGCATCTGTTGCCTCCCCGGCAACGGCGCCATTTGACTGGTCGATCTTTCGCTTTTAAGTCGTTTGTAGTTTAATGTGGTGGAAAAATCGACTAATCAATTTTTAACAAGAAATAACCACTCGCAGAGGAGCGGGTCGTATCCACAGGGAGGCAATAACGTATTAAAATTCGCACCACTTAAAAATGTTTGTTCGTAGTCAATTTGGACAAGAACCAAGCCAAGATTGCCTTTAGATCATGGTTTAAGAAAGAAACAATGCTGAAATGGCAATTATGAGAAACTATAGGATATTTTCCACAATGCAGAGTCAGTAAAATATGATTAAAATTTGGCAATGGCAGAAAATGTAAATTTTAATTGAAGGTTTCCTGTAGCAAAACAGGGGAATTTTTCCCCATTGTCTTGCGCGACGAGGAGCCGATGACTGGGCGTGGGAAGTTCGGAGGAGGTCCCTTGGACCAAGAGCTTCGAATCGGTGGTGGCGGCGAGTCGCGCGGTGGCCGGAGGTGGCCGGACGAGCTCCGGTGGAGGTGCTGCTAGTGGCGGCTGCAGGCGGTTGAGCGGGTGCAGCCTGTTGGCGTGAAGTCTGCCGCGCGCTGCTGCTGCGGGGGTGGCTACTGCTGCTGGCGTGGGCGCTGCTGCGGCTGGCGTGGGCACGGGAGCTCAGGCGTGGTGAGCGCTGGATTAAAGGCGCGGGGAAGAGGGCGCTGCAGGCGGTTCTGCAAGCGCGGGCGGAGGGTGCTGCAGGCGCGGGAGTGGGTGTGCAAGCTGTAGGCGCGGGTGTGGCTGCTGCTGGTGGCGTTCTGCAGCTGCGTGCAGTTCTGCAAGCGCTGGAGGAGAGCTCGGTGGGCTGAGGAGGGCGTGCGTGGTTGGCGACGGCTGATGGTGGGTGCGGGTGTGCTGCAGGCTGATGGGCGCGGGGAAGGTGGCGTGGGCTGATCTGCAGGCGTTGTTGGAGGATGCTGCGGGCGACTCTGTAGGTGCGGGAAGAGGGCGCTGCGTGGAGAGTGGTTGCGGGTGGACTTCAGATGGGTACGCAGGAGAGTGGGTGGAGGTGAGCGGGTAACTTCAGACGTCTGGGAAATTCCCCAGACGTCTTAAGTTACTGAGAGGGTGGCTGAATCAGTAGCTTGGTGATGGTGGTCGGCGATGACGGCGAGGAGGATGCACGCTAAGGTGCTCACAGTGATGCGGCGAGCTCCGGATGGCGGTGTGGCCTGTCACACCACACTCCCACGGTGATGGAGACTCGTCGCCACAGTAGAGGCCGGCAGTGTGGAGTGGAAGAGAGAGGTTCTCTCTGCACAGTGGTGGGTCAGTGGCGGAGGCCTCCCGAGCTCAGCTGCCTCCCTCCTTTTGTAGTGGCCTGCACAAGTTTGAAATCAGCCGCCCGACTATATCCACCACATCTGCTCCCCCTTGAATGGCTTCTTCACTGCAGCAGCCAGGCGTTGGAGCAGCAGCCAGCCGTTCTGAAAGAAGAAGAATAAAGAAAATAATGTTAAAATATTAGGGTTATTTATGTACAGACCCTCAGCTTCTATGTTAATGAAAACAATGTACCTAATTGGTTATCTAATTAGATAAATGCCATTCTAAGCTAATTCTAAATGTACTTAAAGTATGAATGCAATGCATGGATTATGTAATTAAATTAAAACTATGAATTAATCTATTTACATCCTAATTTATACTAAATAAATGTTAGAATTAACCTAATGTGTAGGCACTTAAATACTTAAATAGCCTACAACTATGGGCTAATCACTCATCCATTCCATACCACCGGCCTCCCACCGCAGCAGTGCGACTCCACCATTGTAGGCGTGTGGGATGACAACCCACACTGCCAAGAGTCCCTGCAACTTCTCCTCCCCGTGCCTCAACCCTGCCAAGTGCGCCACCACGCGTGCCTTCAGCCAGCGCACTTTATCTTCTGCAGAAGACCATGCGCACGCGTTGCACCTCCACCACAGCAGGCGTGCGCATGCCTACCTTAACCGCTGCCTCACCTTAGCGCACCCACGCCAACACCTGCATGCCCGCGCCTTCACCTCCAAAGCACCCACGCTTCCTCGCGCCATTAGACCCCGCGCACCTTCACCTCCAGTGCACTCGCCTAGTGCGCCTGCCCACCGCGCGCCTTCAACCCTAGCCAGCATGCCTGCGCGCCCTTGCCTAGCGTGCGTCCTCCAGCAACGCCTTCACCACGCCCCAGAGCCCCCACTTTAGCGCCTCCCTGCAGCACTTGCAGCTGGCGCCATCAGACAGCGCACGTCCCCGTGTGACCTGCAGAGTGCCCACCCCTCCTCAGGCCAGCAGCGCCTGCAACACCCGTGCTCCGCACCTCCTTGCACCTGCAATGCGCACGACCAGCAGTAGCAACCTCCACTGCTGCCGCTTCTCTCCGTTGTCCGGCCGACTCCGGCTGTTTCGCAACTTGCCGCTGCCACCGTTGCGGAGCCCTCGCTCCGGCCAATCTATGCCCAGAAGAGTTCCTCGAACAATCCTCTCTCCCATGTGCGAGGAGGTGATTGAACAGCAATCATGGGTCCTAATCAACCTAAATAATGTCTGAACCTAACTTAAATTGTGGATATTGCACTCATATCTTGCATATCATGCATTGCATCAATCTATTTAGAATAAGATGAGATATCCTGCTAGTTAATGGTTTTTATTGCTATTTAAAGATAATAAAGTGATCCAAGATGAAGATAGTGGAATAAAGCAATAAAGGAAGAAGAAGACTGATTCAGATAAGAGGAGTGAGGAGGATAGCCTTACCCCTACCCTTAGAAACCCTAGGACAGCCTTCCCAAACCCAAAACAACCTCCATTAGGGCACCTTAGCCTCAAAACCCAAACATGGATAGCACTATCCATGTTCTATCCATGTTCTTATCCACCCTATCCCTCTCCCAAATACTTAGGAACCAAAACCAACCTTAGAAAACCTAAAACCCACTCTCCAGCACCTTTTAGGACGTCCAGACATCTGGCTGGACGTCTGATTTCTACAGAATAACAATCCAAGAAGCCAAAACTCATACTGACACATAATTATATGTCTAATTTAATGTCCAGACATCCAAATTTTTAGTATAAGACGTCTGACCACTATCATGGATGTCTAATACTACTGTCTGGTTCCTGATTTTGGTGTTGGAAGCCCTAGCTTGCCTATTTTGACGTAGGAACCCCACCGGACACCCTAGGAAACCTATGTAGAGACCTCCTAAGCCTAATCCACTATCCATAGCCCTACTTGTCCTATCCCTAACCCAATTGAACCATTCCATACCTAATTAGGTGCATCTACAGTTGATTGGGTGCACCCGAGCTTAATTAGATCCACCCAGGATCTAATTAACTCATACCTATTAGGGTTACCCTAGCCTAATCACATGCACACATCTAATTAGACTTGACCTAGACCTAATTAGGTTCACTCCTACCCAATTAGACTTTCCTAAGCCTAATTAGGTCCATACCCACTTAATCTTGATTGACCCAACCTATTTAGCACCTAATCCTACCAAAACCCACAACCTAGCCCTACGAAAAATACACACACACACACATGCACACCTTCCCATTTTACTCCCACCAAACCCATGCACACTCTCTTGGAAACCCTAAAAGCTTGTGTCAAACCTAGATCCAAAAAATGTGGCATTGACTATTTTTGGAGCCACCAAAAGTGGCAACCAAATGGAGCCTTCCATAAGGGCAAAGAGAGAGCCACGAAATTGGACCATCTCCATACACTCTAAACTTGCTTCCACCCTCCAAAACCTTAAGGCCGTCCTCCTCATCCTCCTCCAAGGCTCTGTGGACGGCTATCTAGAGAAGCTTCTCTCCAAAGCTTCAAGGACAGCCATTGGTAGAGAAAGGGTGCAACACCCTCCTCTCTCCACTTGGGTGCACTCACCCCCATCTTCTTCTCTTCTTGGACGACCATGAAGGCTCACCCATAGCCTCTTGTGGCTGGCCATCCCTTTTGGTAGGCATGTAGATGAGTTTGCATACCCAAGCTCTAGCCTACACCCTCACACAAGGCCGATGGCCCTAGTGGCAACTTTCCGGCGTGAGGGATTTCTTCTATTTATTTGCTTTCTAGTGTAGATGATATGTGATAATATTTTATGCATAAATAATTTCATGATGTTTCTATGATTGATATTGTCCTCATGTTTTCTTGCCTATATGATACTTAGGTTTGATCACACCATGCACGGCCACCATGGCCTCATTTAGATGCACATAGTCACTGAGGTTTTTGCTAGTTTATCTAGATCTCGGTTTCATTTTGCTTTTCAAAATAAAGATCAAAAACACAAAAAAAAAGTGCAAAAGACAAAAAGACAAAAAAATATTAGGTTAGATTTAGGTTATAAAAGCCGATTCAAATCTCGATTCGTTTTCACGCCTCCCAGAGACGAATGACCGGGACTCAAGTTCTAAAAAGAATAAAATCTATGTGAGTTTCGTTATCATAAATACCTTTGATGAATGGTTTTTGCAAGTATACTACGATTTCCGACGACCTTAAAATGCGTGAAAACCATTTCCGTCAGGAGGAGAGAGGTAGAATCCTCTATTTATGATGGAATTAATATTTACATTTCATGCCATTGCCACAAAAATGGATTTTTATTTATCATTATTTTATTATGGTGAATTTATGCCTTCATGCTCATGCTTCTAGAGAATTGTTAAACCTTATTATTCATCTCTATGTGCATTGAATTTAATTTTGAATTACATTTTAGTATGCATGCAAGTGAATAGTACATGGCCTACCCTTGTTGATGTAAACATGTTTACACTACTTAAGATGTCTATTTATGCATGTTCTTAAGCATATGATTGCATTGCATGCTATAAATATTGCATAACATGCATCATCTTGCATTTAGAGTTGTTTGAATAAAATGGAGGTTAATTATCTCCTTTTATGTTCATGGACAGGGCAAACTTTTTATCAGGGCCTCGGATCGAAGATCCAACCGTACAGATGTGATCAGGGCAACTATTGGAGTTCAATGACTCTAAGATCGCCCTAATCAGGCATCTGTAGCATCAGATAGAGACCGGGGAATCCTAGAAGATCAAGGGCCAAGATGGTGTAAATTCATACTTCAAATGACAAATCCGATCACACTGATGTATTCGGATCGACGATCGCAGCCTAACGACATGAAAACCGACTCAATCCGTCAACCGTGGCACCATCTACATCATCCAGAAGATGGAAGGCCAAGATGGCACCACGTGGTGCCATCCCAGTCGTCCAACCGACCCTCAGGATCGCCGCTGCCTCTCCAAAGAAAATCCAAAGCGCGATCTAGGCCGTTGGATTAAGAGCCAACGGCCATGAGCACGTGCAGCTTAAAATGTCTCCGCGACCGTCTCTCCTCTGTAGCGTAGTGGGTGAACGCCCTAACGTGAAGTGCTGGCGCGAGTTCGATCTACGCCGCACTGGAATTGGAGTGGAGGTGCACGCCTGATCGACTGCTCGATCACGATCGAGCGGCTGCGGGCGCTCGATAGCGCCCATGCGCTATTGCATGCCGTGCCTCACGCGGAATCGCATGCGGGCAGGCGCGCAAAGGAGGCAGGCGGTAGCGCGATCGAAGCCGTTAGATCGAGAGAGCGACTGGACGTGTATGTGCGTTACACGCATGAGTAAGCGAGCGGGCATGCTCACTGCCCACTACGCCCACGTTCGGACCTTTAGCGACGATTTTATCTGTCACTAAAGGTCCTGAATTAATTTCTTAGAGTTGTAATGACCAAATTGCACCCACTCCTTGCAACTATAAAAGGAGATCCCCTCCACATGAAATTCTCATCCCTTCTCTTCTCTCCCTCTCCAAAGCTCAAGAGAAGCTTGTCCCATACCCGGGATGCTTCTCGCGAGATAAAGTCAATTTTTCGTCCCCTTTCGGAAGCGGATCCCGCGACGACGATGACGTGCTGCCCCGTTCCCGTTCTTCCTCTTCGTCCTACTTCATCCTACTCCGTCCTCCTTCGTCCAGGCGTCGTTTCGTCTGGCTCGTCCTCCAAGCGACCGTCGAGGAGGATATCTCTCTCCTCATTCTTTTTACTACTTTCTAGAATATATTTACTACTTCCTAGAGTAGATTTACTTCTTTCTAGTGTAATCATTTTCCTGCTTTCTAGTCGTAATATTTAGTGTAACGAACAATCCTTTCGATAATGAATTCCATGTGCATTCCATATCTCTTTTGATTTTTGTTTATATTATTCTCTCTCTCTTATTCTCTCTCTCTCTTCTATTTATTGTAAATAGTTAGCTAGTTCTAATCAATTAATTTACTTCGTGACAAATAAATCAAACACGTGTTTTAAAATCAAACGTTTGCCTCCCTGTGTTCGACCTGGGATTTCCATTCCAGTATAAATTTTATTTGTTGAACATGAGTTCTTCGCTTTCATACTACGACGACAGGTTTTCAAAACCAAACATGTTAGCGTAGTAACCCGACATTTGACACTTGCACATGGATAATTTTCTGACGTAAAAATTACATTAACATCCCTTGACTTCTCTATAAATTTAAGGTTTACTTTCAGAGCTACACAGGCATTGTTTAATTTGGTGAATAGTTTAGCGAACTTGATTTCGACCTAATCGCAAGTTTAAATAAGTCATTGCCTCCCTGTGGACACGACCCGCTCTCTTGTGAGTGGTTTAATTTTAATTTTAATTATTTTGTTAAGCGATTTTCCACCACTTTGATCCTACAACGACAAATCATCTTAATACATTATTTGAAAGAGAAAATCGTCTTATCGAGGGCCATCGGATGCAGCAGTGCAGAACTATGCGCGGTTGCATGCCTGACTAGATGGCTCGATATATGCGGGCAAGCGAGATTTGAAGAGGCGGTGCGGCGCGTGATGAGAGTTGTCCAATCATTAGATCGGACAGTTGAGTTTGAAAGCGCACGATCATGCGTGCGAGCAGCGAGCGCCGTGGATCACAATCGGATGAGCGGGAGCGTGCCAGGTGTCAGCAGCAGAAGAAATCCATTCGTTGAAGGCATGTTTAAGGTTATTTTGAGGCACGATCAAAGCCGTTGTTCTCTCGATCGACGGATTTGATCAAACCAAGGTTGTTGCACAATTTTGGGGGCTAAAATGCCTACTTTGCCCCTCATTAAATCTATAAAAAGAGCCCCAAGGCCCCCTAGTTGAGAGGCAACTCCCACTAGACAGATCTCTAGCCTCTCTCTCTGCAACTTCTCTCTGGTCTTCCTCTCGACACTGTGGATCTGAAGTGCTGCTGCACTTCGCACAAGCATCCCACAAGCAGCGTTGCCCTTCATTTGCTCTCTCTTTCTCTCTCTACTCCTTAGCATAGTTATTTTTAGTTTGAAAACTGTTTACAAGTAGTAATAAAATTCTGATTCTCCGGATATCTGATTTCTATTTTGCATTAGCAGTTAGTATGAAAAGCTTTTAAGAATCATGTTTTGCCTCCCTATGAATGACTTGGTACTCACCGAAACTCTATAAATGTTATTTATTCATCGTGATTCACACTACAATGATACAAAATCTTTTAACGCATTTTGTGGTTGAATAGGCACCACCAAAGCCAATATTGATTATGATTCTGGAAAGATGAAAATCATGTGCAGCGGTGAATTTGTTGCCCTATATATTTTCCAAGCTTCTAGGCATTTCCAAGAACTCGATTTCTTTGATGACTCGAATTTTGAGATTGAAAATTTAGTGGAAGAAACAATGCAAATTTCACACATGGGTTCCTACTTTGCAATTAACATGGTTCCTGAACAATCTAATTTACGCACCCTCCCACCCTAACCACACCTTCTCCATTTGACTCTTCATCTAACCTCCTCCCTCTCACTTCACCCCTAAATCTAAAAGCAGAAATCATTTCGGAGCCGAGCCCTCAACTGGAATTAAAACCCTTGCTTGACTCCCTTAAATATGTTTTCCTGGGACCAAACTAGACCATGCCCTTGATTATCAACTCTGGACTTATTGGGGCACAAGAGGAAAAACTTCTCCAGGTTTTGAGTAAACATAGAAAAGCCATTGGCTGGACCCTTTCTGATCTTAAGGGTATTAATCCATCCTATCTCACCCATTGAATCTATCTTGAGGACGATTCTCGCCCCTCCCACCAACCACAAAGGCGTTTGAACCCTAATATGCAAGAGGTGGTAAGAAAGGGATTATAAAGTGGCTTGATGTTGATATCATCTACCCCATTTCTGACAGCTCCTGGGTTAGTCCCACGTAGGTAGTTCCTAAAAAAGCTGGACTAATAGTTGTCACTAATGAACATGGGGAGAATATAGCCACGAGGATCGCTTCTTCTTGGAGCGTGTGCCTTGATTACCGAAAACTAAACACCACCACCAAGAAAGACCATTTTCTGCTCCCATTTATTGATCAAATCTTGGAGCGATTAGCCAAACATGATTACTACTATTTTCCTGACGGTTATTCTGGCTATAATCAAGTTGCGGTCCATCCTGAGGATCAAGACAAAACTACATTCACTTGCCCCTTTGGAATCTTTGCTTTTTGAAGGATGTCTTTCGATCTTTGCAACATACCTATGACTTTTCAAAGGTGTATGCTTATAATTTTTTCGGACCTGGTAAGTGAATGTCTAGAAGTCTTTATGGATGACTTCTCTATATTTGGAGACTCTTTCTATCTTTGTCTTAGAAATCTTGAAAGAACTCTCCAGAAATGCATAGAAGTTAATTTGGTCCTTAGTTGTGAAAAAAGTCATTTCATGGTCCAGGAAGGAATCGTCCTGGGCCATGTCATTTCCAAAAAGGGAAATGCGGCAGATCGAGCAAAAATTGATGCTATCTCATAAAGAATTTTTCCCAAATCTCCAAGCCCTTAAGTCACCTACTTACCAAAGACCAACCTTTTGACTTTAATAATCAATGACTAGAGAGTTTCAATAAGTTGAAGAAAGAAGTCAAAGAGGCACCAATTTTACAAGGACTTGACTAGAATTACCCCATTGAGTTAATGATCGATGCCTTTGATTTTGTTGTGGGGGCCATTTTAGGGCAGAGAATTGACAAGAAGCCCATTGTGATCTATTATGCCAGTAAAACTCTTGATGATGCATAACGAAATTACACTGTTACTGAAAAAGAACTTCTTGCCATTGCCTTTGCCCTAGAAAAATTCCACTCTTATTTATTGGGGTCACATGTGACTGTATACACTGATCGATCATCACTTAAATAACTGCTGAACAAAAAAGATGCGAAACCCTGCCTTATCTGCTGGATCCTGCTGCTCTAGGAACTTGACTTGGAAATCAAGGATAAGGCGGGATCACAAAATGTAGTGGCCGATTGATAACGAAAATACGCGGTTTGTTAAAATACGTCGTTGTAATGCGTAAAACCGATTAACTCTTAAATTTATATTCCTAGATAGGGGAGTATCTAGGGTCGTCCAAGGAGGCCAAATGTTTGCAATAGTGATTCTCTTGCTTGGAATACAATCTCAACTTTCTTTTTGGTATTTTTCAATATATCATTTTTTTGTTTCAAATTAAGACAACATGTGGAATGGTGACGAGAAGGTGATTTACACTTCAATTTAAAATACTACTTCTAAGTGGCAAGTAGTGCCTTTCCCTAAGCTCACTCTAGGCAAGTGGAGGCCTAGAATAATTAGGGAGAGGGAGTGAGGAATGCTAAAAACAAGCAAATAAAAATGCAAACAAGAAATTGCAAAGAAGGCAACTAGATAATTAAAAAAAAGTGTTTAACAAAAATGCCTAGTAGAGGAATGCTTCTACTACTAGAAAATTGACATAAAGAAAGGAAAACACAAATCCTATAGATAGATGGTGAAGAAGAGGGCTTCTTGCTCCAAGGTTGGTGGCTCCCAATCTTGAAAAGAGTCATTCAACTCCTTCCTTGCAGTGCTCCGCCAAGGTGATGTCCTCCAAGGCAAGCCCTAAGGGGGCGTGCCCTAAGCTTCTCTCCAAGGGTGGACGTCCACCCTAGGTCCTTCTCCCTTGCCTGGCCGTCCTTCTTGAAGTGGAAGAGTCCTCCTCCTTGGCGTGGCCTAAGTTGAAGAGAGTGGGGAGAAGAAGGCACCAAAAGGGCTGGTGATGTGCCCCTTTAATCTCCTTCTCTACTCCTTCTCCTTGGGCGTAGGTATAGGTGGATGTAGGTAGAAAAATACACTAATGGAGGATGCCCCCAAATGGTGGTAGGTGGTGGGTTTTTATAGAATAGGAAGGAGGCTAGGGTGTCCCTTGAAATGGAGGGCCAAGATGGAATGATGGAGGTGGTTAAGGATCCAATGGCCAAGGGTGTTTGGCGCCACCTTAAGAGGCACCAAGGGGGTAGTTATGGGGGTTGACACCCCTTGATATTGGCGCCAAAATGGCTTCTAGAAGAGGGTCTAAGTTGGCGCCAAGAAGGATTCTAGAAGGGGGGTTAGGTGGATGGCTAGGATGGCTTATGTGGGTAGGTGTAGGGTGGATTAAGGGCTGAAAGTTGGCACCAATATAGAGGTGGTTAGGGGTAGTTTTTGGCGCCAACTTAAGGTGTCTTTTGGTGGAGATAATGGGGTGAAGGGATGGCTAGGAGGTGGCGCCAACTTGAGTAGAGTAGCTAGCTTAAGTAGGCTTAAGTTGGTGAAGCTAGTTAGGGTTGACTTTGAAGGTGGTGGATGACCAAGGAGCTGGTTGTTAGCTAAGCTAAGCTAAGATAAGATAAGCTAGCTTAGCTAATGGAGGAGTAGAGGAGAAGGTGTTGGAGCTAGGGTTTGGAGGGAGGAGCTGAGGAGGAGAAGTCTGGAGTTGGAGCTGGTAGCTGCTGAAGAGGCTGGTATGGGGCTACTCTAGTTGGCTTAGCTTGCTAGTTCTTTGCTAGTTGCTAAGCCAAGCTAAAGTGAGCTAGCTTCTACCAAAGTAAGCTGAGGTGAGCTAGGTCTGGTGCTCCCGGGGAGAATCAAGCTGGTTGAGGCAGCTAAGGTAGCTTAGCTCAACTGAGTTGAGCTAAGCTGAGTCGCCGGGAGCTGGACTTGAGCTTCCTGAGCTGGGATGAATTCTTCTTCAGCTGGCTGGAGCTGAGTGGAGCTGGATGTAGCTGGATCTGAGCTGGGGTGAACTCCTGTCAACTTAGCTGAGCTAGCTAGAGCTCCCTGTGGACTAGTGGGAGTTGAGATGAGCTAGACTCAGCTAAGTTGAGCTGGATCTGAGCTGACTTGAGCTAGGGTGAGCTAAGGTGAACTCTCTTGAGCTGCCATCCAGCTGAGATTAGCTGAATGGAGCTGGGATGAGCTAACCCTACTTCAAGTAAGCTAGGTTCCAGCTACGGTGAGCTGAATCAAGCTGAGGTGAGCTGGATTAGGCTAAGTTCCAGCTAGTCTGGGCTTCTCCTTCACCATTTGCCTTCTTGAGTGCTAGGGTTTTAGGGATCTATATATCTGTACATCCCTAACACTCACAAAAACATATTAAAAAGATAATAAAAAAAGCAATGCATGCCTAACCTATTTTATGCCTAAATGCAGCCCAAAAACCCGTTTGCGGAGTAAAATCCTAAGAGCTAGGTTTATTTTAATGCATAAGAATGATGATAAACTGGCGTTTATCACCGATCATCTCTCTCACCTTATGACGAATGATATGTTGACCCCTCCTGATGTATTCCCTGATGAGACCATCTTAGCTGCCAATACCATCCTATTCGTAGCGTAAATCGTGTTTTAAAGTGAATCAATTGTAGTATAGCGTGAAGTACGTAGAAACAAATAAAATTTACGAGATGTGAGTCTCGGTCGAACTCAGGGAGGCAGAAAGCGTTTCGGATTTCATAACTGATCTAGATGTAATTACTAACTAGATAATACTAATCACAATATATATATAGCGAATCATAGCCAGTAGTTGATCATGAATTGCAATAAACCATAGTTGCAAAGTAGAATTAGAACATGTACTTGCTATCTAACTATAACAAGAATTAAAATAACTATCTAGCAGAATAAGGGCACCACGAGTGATCTGTGGTGGCCTTCGGGGGAGGTCGGGGAGAGCAACGGCAGACCACCAAGGTGGCTTAGTGGGCGCTTCAGAGGAGAGAGCCTGCTTTCTAGTGTAATTTCTCGCTTTCTTAGTTGTACAAACATTTTGCAATATCAAGGGGATGTTTTCTCTCTTTCTCTTATTATCTATAGTATTTCATTTCATTGTAATTACTCCGCTTTTTAATAAAAGACAAAAAGAATATAATTGAGAATTTTGATCGACATAGCCTCCCTGAGTTCGACCCGGGATTTCTATTTCGGTATAAATTTCTTTTGTTGAACTCGAGTTCTTCACTATTCAAACTACGATGACAGGTTTTCAAAACCAAATCCGATAGCGTAGTCCTTCGGCATTTCAATATTTTGGCGTCGTTACTGGGGAGGCCATGCTCTTTGCTTTTTTTCACGTTTTCCAACTGACGAATCATTTATCTCACTTCTCTCCTTTCTTATTGTGATTGTAGGTACTCCTTTGATACGAGCAAAAGTGGTAGATTGGAGCAAAGTGCTGTTGAAGGTTCTGTAAGTTTTCCCCCACTTCCCACCCATTAGTTTTCATTCCACCACGTAATAACACAAACATAAATCAACCTAGGTGTTCTTATAAACTCTAGGTTAGTTTTGTTTGTTTGTTTGACACCCACCTCAACCTCCACATTTAAAAAGAAATATTAGAAAAAATATCACAGAGGTACACAACCTCATCTGATTTTCAAACTCAACCAGTAAACCGATCTTTAGAATCGGTACACACATCCAAACACATAATTGAGTAGAAATCAGATAAGGTAATCACTTGTGTGCCTAATTAAGTGGGGCAACATGCCAATTGTTTGAGTTGATTGGGCCACACCACTTCAATTAAAATCAACTCATCAAGTAGCTGCCGCATAGGTTCAACTCTTAGGGATTTACCAGGCACTTCACATTCTTTTAAGTTTTAAAGGAAAACATCTTCACTTGTGCTTTAAAAACCTGGTGTGCCAACAAAACTTGATTGAAAATACCTAAAGTTGAATCATAAAAGCTATGAAGCAAGATTTGAACCCTAAAATTCATCGCATAAAAAATAATCTTGCTTGAAAACCACTGGTTGTGCACACACACACACATCAATCAATCATTAAGGGCACAACCCAGATAAAGGGTCCACCATATTCCAAAGCGCATTCAAACCTAGCCCTAAATAAAACAGAGTAGACGTTGGCCTTAAGGATTCGACTCGCTCTTTGGAGCCCAGAACGAGATTATTTTCAATTAGTCTATTTCTACTGTTCAATTTGATGTCTAGCTAGGGGAGCAGAATCAAACGATCGCAGCTGGGGGGTACACTAGGAACCAAAGGCACAAGCTGAAGGAAGAGCCTTCTCCCCAGTCCCTCCTTCTAACTGGTTGGATTGAATAGACAGAAGTAGATCAAATTGTTTCTTTATTTCAAGATGGGTTCTGGGAGTTTGTAGGTCTTTAGGCTAGCCCACTTAAGGACAGGTTTAATTGTTCGTATTGCAGGGTGCCTTTCTTCCTCCCATCCATCATGAATGATTCCACATTTTATATGCATTCCCGCTCTTTCCCTCTTGTTATGAGTTATCCTCAACATGACGATTATCCTGACTCGTACTGTAATCAACCATTGGTTAGTTGGGATAACTTGGATTGGGGATACAGTTTTGGACCTCCGTGTTTAGGGTCTGACCTTGAACACCATGATTGTGATTTCTATCCTTCTGAGAGCCACATCGATTATAGATCGCCACCCTTTCATGGACAACCTAATATGATCTACAATCAAGGAGGATACACTGATCCTTACCCATCCTCTGAATACATTGCCTTTAGGTCATCACCACCTCTTGAACAATCCGAAATGACCTATTATCAGGAAGGGTATCACGAATCTCAATTTGTTAACTCCTCTGCACTATTCCCAAACTCGCCCAACCCTGAAACAAGTCATCTGGTTCAGGTAACCAGGTTCAAGATAAGGCTTTGGCTAACTTGAGGAATACCATACAATCTTTAGGAGTTCAGCCAATACCTTGCATTGAAGAATTGGAGCCCCTGATTGAAATGATCGATGATTTGAACAAGTATTTGTTGGATTGGCTCCAGGATGTTAAGGATAATAACCTGGGTGAGTTTCTACTTGCAAAGTTAGCGAAATTGAGAATAAGATTTGTGGTTGCTTTAGTTCAATCGTGGGATGTTTCCCAGGATGAACCCCCTTCAGGAGAGCCAATGTCAGAACCTACTCAGGCACCTGTTTGGGGGGACATGTGTTACGAGGTTGACCAGATTGATTTAGAGCAACCAATTAAGGATGATCCAATTTCTTCACCTGAAATCTTTGAGTCGAGGTGTGAGGAAACGTATGTCTCCATGGATCAGAAAGTGACGGATGATTTTGGGATGTACATCAATATGGATTTAGATTTCTTTGAGTCTGAGGGTGAAGAATCAAGTTGCGAAGTTTCACATGAGTTTGCAAAACACGATTTTTGTGAGACAACTGGGCCTGAGGAATCTGATAAATCAAATGATGGCTCAATAACTGAGGAAACTGATCTTATTGGGGTTCACATGACGGATTCAGAATCACATTTTCTGAAGGATACAATTCAATGCCCTGATTGTCAGTTACACCCCATTGAGCTTACTGATGATTCTATTTTTTAGATAATTAGACCCAAGTCAATTCTGATTCAGTCACATCTTTTAGACTTGGACGGGGTGATTAATATGCAGGAGGTCTCGGAATTTGACATTCTGAAAGAGGAGAATAGAAGCTGGGAAATTTTGATTTGGGAAGTGACATGCCTTCGTGCGTGTGTGTTAATAGGTGTCGTCATAGTTGCACTTGATACGTCGGTTTTAAAAGAAGTAAACGGATGTGAGTCTGAGTGTCGATCTCAGGGAGGCGTGAAAATCGGATTTTGTTTACCACTTGTTGTCACGAAAAAGGCGGAGTTTTGCTTGCGAAAGAGACGGTTTTGAAAAGCGAGAGATAGAGAGAGTTTAGGGTTAGAAAGCTCTTGGTTTTGATCATGCACTTTAAACAGAAATTAAAATGGCAACTAAATGGAAAATAATTTCATTAAACATGCATTCATAGTTCATGGTTTACAATATTAAATACATGCTTCAACAAAAGTAAATGAAAGCTTAAAAGAGAGAGAGAGAGAGGTAGAGAGAGAGTGGAGAGCGACGAGGCAGCCACGGCGGTGGAGGAGGCTCCGTCGGCGGCTCGTCGTCTCCGGCGATTACAAGAGTGCCTAAGACTAGCTAGGAGAGGAGTGGAGTAGTTGCAAGTGGGAGAGGACGCCTTGAATGGTGGTAGAAGGGGGTTTAAATAGAGTTAAGGGCTTCCTAAAAGAAGAATGTGCTTTAGCGACATCCAGAACGTCGCTAAAACCGCTTCCAGATACGTCGGTGAAGGCCTTCTGCCGCCGGTCAGCCGCCCGCCCCCTCTCTCTCCCCAAGCGCGATCCGTGGATGATGAACGAGAGCCGTCCGATCGAAGATCGGGCGGCTGAGATCCTCCCGCGCCCGTGCTGAGATCGCGCTTCGGGCTCGCGTGCGCGCGTGCGTGGGCGCTCGGGCGCTGTCATCGCGCCACGTGGCGCAATCCTGACCGCCTGCTGCTGATCGGGCGGGTCAATTTCATCGTGCCCTTCGCTCGCGCTTGATTTCCGCTCCACGCGATTCGAACACTCGTCGCTGCGACGCGGGCGTGCGCGCTAACCGTTGCGCCACGCCCGCGCTTTGTCGCGGCGACCGTGGGCGAGCGCGCGGATCTCGACCGTTCGATCGAAGATCAATGGCCGAGATTCGTTCTTGGCTGGCTTGAGGGCGAGAGAGCGGCGGGGGCGGGGCGACGTGGTGCATTCTGGGCCGTTGATCTCCAGATCAACGGTCATGATTTCTTGGGCCCATTGTGGGAGCTCCGGATGTCGGATTTGGCTGATCTTGAGTCCGTTGGACTCCGTTCGTCGTCCTGAATCCATCCGTGCGATCCGATTGCTCATCTGAGGCCTGCTTTGACAAATACTTTATACAAATGGCCATTAATACGGTTTATAAGCAATCTTGGTACTTGATGCATGCAACTTTCCTATTCTACTTTATGTTGTGCCTTTTATTCTAAATATGGGCCATATTCAACCTAATTACTACCCCTTTGCGTGGTGTTATCATACCCCCATGCTTACTCCTTGATAGTCCCTAGCAAGGTTTATTCTAGCCTTTATTTCTTTGGAGAATTCAAGAAGTAATTGCTTCGACACTTCGTTACTCGTCAATAAGAGGAAATATACGAAGATCTTAATCTACAAAGACTAAGCAGCGCCCGGGTGTCTTCCAAAATACAAATCGCCCGAATCCTTGCTTTGTATATATAACTATACATATGTATACGTATATATCTATATATGTCTTTTTAGAATTTTCGGAATGGGTTGGTAACTTTTTACGGCTACCCAACCCACCCAAAACTCGATCAAAACCCTAAGTGCTAAGCATCTTGGTGCGAATGTTGTGATAGACTCACTTAACGGTAATTGAGACAGACTTCGAGTTTCTACGCCTCTAGGTGTCCGGAAAAGAAAATAAATTTTTGCCTGAAGGTGTATTTGTTCGACTGGTAGCTTTCTCCCTACGTTCATTTTACTTGGGGTCAACACAAGGATTTTCCAGTGTATATCTCCCCGGCTTGTACTACTTCCCCGCTTCGTCCTTAGGTGTTTTGGTCTTTTTTGTGTAATTATTGAGCTGGGCTCTGGACAACCGACCAATGGGCTGTTACCCACGATCACTTGCCAGCCATACTTGTGCGGTGAAGTGTGGTTTATTTTCTTTTCTTTTTCTTTTTTTTTCTTTTTTTTCTTTTTCGTAGGTGGCTTCCTTAATCTCAAATGTACCTAGAGGCAGCGAAAAAGAAATGGCCTGTGGCTGGGTTCTGGACAACCTGCCAATGGGCTGTTACCCACGACAACTTGCCAGCCATACCACCCTAGAGAGTTCATTAGCTACCCAATTTCTGTCAAAATCTCCAAGAAGTGAGTATGTGCAAAAATGTGTGTAGATGCTTAGACTCAAAGTTTTCCTGAGTTAGAGGGTGAGTTGATAAGTCGTATACTTATTACCTTATTTATTAGGTGGATTAGAATAGCTTAAAGTTGCAAGGATTCGCCGCTAAATCCATATTTTAATGGACACTAGGGTTGATTAAGATTGAAGGCCTGAAAAGTCTAAGCGTTTAAGTTCTTTTTGTATTATTTCCCACTATTGACAAGTTTCTAATGCCTAAGTTTTTCTTCCTAAATTCAAAATTTTTTTTTAATCAATTAATTTATTCATTCAGATTGATTAATTAAGCTCAGGATTATGCAATTTACCATCCCCCCATGCTTAAGTTGGACAATGTCCTCATTGGCAGATGCATGGATGCAGAAGGGTTCAAAAAGATAGTACCTGAGTGACGTAAACTACCAGATCAGTCTGAATTCGCTGGGTTGCCTCCCAGGAAGCGCTGAGTTTAACGCCTCCAGCTGGGCGGTGCACAAACAGGAATGGCTTGGGTCAAGAAGATATGTTCAAAATTAACCAGACCCAAAATCAGAAGTCCACAGATGCGAATAAGGTTGTGGTGGAGTCCCGTTCCTAAGGGGCGGGAATTCTGTAACAGATATATCATGCATGCCCGTGTCAGATCCTCTCTTAGTTTGTGGGCATGCAAACAAGTTGCTGTGGACGAACGCACCCTAAATATGACATGCCAAACACTAAAGATGTAGGTCATATATTCAGCTTGTATCCCCATAAAATTGTAATCCATCGAAAGTGTATCAATTCTAGTGCATTCGGGTTGCGGGATCTTTATTCTGGTAGGGCAAGTAACAAAGTCCAGAGTTTCATACTGAGCCCTACAACCAAGCATGAGTCTTCTCTTCAAAGACGAATCCATCTCTTCCGCAACTATGGTTTCATTTCTCATTCCCTCCAAGCCCTTGATCTCAAGAATATTTTCTTCAACCTCCTTTGTATCAGATTCACTGTTTGGGGTTGCATTAGAGGTAGGGTCAATTTCATCCTCCAGATCATATTCTTTCTCTCGGCCCTCCTCCAAATTTGTGATGGGGATTCTAACCGATTCATAATCAATTTCTTTGAAATTGTAACTCCATTCTCCATCTCCGACGTTGGCTGCTATTCCCACCGGATTACTTGTCTTGAGCCGATTAGATTCAGATTCTAAGGTCTCTCCCCTCACCTTCTCAGTTTCCTCTTGATGTTTGTTCTCAATGCTCCCCAAATTGTGTTCCAAGGAATCCTTACTTTCCTTATCCACTGAGCTATCCAACTCCTGAGGGGTATCAATGGTGGACTGAACCAAATCAGGATGGCTAGGTGTAGTCCAATTGATCATGGTAGGTCCTTGCTTTATGAATTCCATGAATGGCGTTGTATTCAACAGCTTTCTTTGGCCTTCTTCCCCCAATTGTTGGAACAACTCCAACATGGCATGTTGCCCTTTAACCAATTCTTGATTCTGTCTGTGTAGTTCTAACTGGAGGTTATCAAGAATTGACATGGTGTCATTTGGTGTCCTTTGGATTTCCTCCTTGAAATCCAGGTTAAGAGAGTATGGTTGAGGTTGTGGATCAGAATCCATATTGGTGTTTAGGTTCTTGGGTGGGTCCTCTATTCTGTCTTGTTCAGGGTCCAGTTCTTCAAGAGGAACCATTCTCTGTTTGGTCCTACTCCAGAATAGTTGAGGTTCTAAGTCCTCCTCCCAGTCAGATTCTTCATCAGGGGACCAAATCAGAGGTTGATGATCCTGAGCTTGCCTAGATTTCTGATCATTTTCTGATTTCCATTTGTCTAGAACTCCTTCTAATCCAAAGGTCAAGTAGGCAAGGTTGTTGAATTCAGATGACCTTTCTTGGTTATTATCTTGAGATGGGTAGGGTTCTTGGTGTTCTCCTAAAGTGTAGGTCCTATCACAGTAGAGCGGGTCGGACCTAAATGAGGAGGCATCGTGAGGACAATCGAGATATGGAGCCCCATGATTTGAATCGTATCCTTGGGTGGCTATGTTAGTTGTATTCCAATAAGAAGTTGGTGCGGTTTGGTCATAGTTGGGCCAAGAGGGATATTCAAGGTTGTACCCCCAACTTGGTGGTTGGTTAGCCCAAGTAGGCCGCGAGTATGGTCCACTTGGGTTAGCATACGAATCCTGTTGGGGGTAGTTTGGGTAAGATGGATAGGCATTGAAATCCATGGTTTGGAAGAAATGGAGGGATGTGGGAAGAACAGATGCGAGAGTTGTGTCCTCAACCAAGCAAACAAGCCTAGTCCTTATGGTGTATTCCTTAGAAGACTTAGAAATCTCACAAAGGTTGATTAAGTTCGTAAGCACTGGACTCCCCTTTCCGAGGTTAATCTGGCCAGGTTGATTACGAGGGGATTGCAGGGAAGGTTCTTCCTTTGGCTTGCGCCTCCGGTTCCATAGACCCCACAACCGCGGTCGTTTGACACTGCCCCGCAGCCTAGTCACCAGATTCTACCAAGGGAATGAAAGCCAAGTGCCTAGCGAACAAAACCTTACCTTTTGAGACTTAACTCAGTCCTGCCTAGGGCACGTCTACTCATTTTTAAAGGGTTAGGATAGTGCTTGTGCTTAGGGTGATGTGATGAGGCGTTGATTGGGGTGGTGCCTCTTAATTTTCTACTTTCAAAGTGTGTGCTTCTAGCAAAACATGGTTTTCAAGCAAGGATTTTTAAGGTGTGGTGTCTTTTAGTATTTTATCCTTACTTTAGTGCTTTTTAGGGTTGACGTGTCTTAATGTTTTCAACCAAGTTTCAGTGGGCACGTCAAGTTCTGCACACAATTTGACGAAAGTAGATTTCCTTTTTCTTCTGTAGAGGCTCTAAAACCCTAGTGTACTCATCCTAATGATCATGCAGCTTCTATTAGATGAGTCAGTTTTAGGGTTGAGTGGTGCGGCCCAGGTCAACTCATGGTGGCTTCACAAACACTACTCAAGAAAGAAAAGAACACTCCAAGAACTTATTCAGCATATTAGAGTGTACAATTTTTTGTAGGGTGATGTGTTAAGAATGTGGGTCAAGCAATCATTCACCACGCCAATTTTTTTAGCTTTTTACAAATTTTTTTAGCTTTTTCACGCAAGCAAACAATGAGAGACAGGTTACTCACTATCGGTCCTCGAGGCGCCTACTCCCTTGCTACCGTCGTGGAATGCGTCGCTTCGCCATCCATGCGTCGAATTCCTGCAACCACCAAGTAAAAAGGAAAATATGGCATTAGACGATGTGAGAATGAGTGTGGAATGGAGGTGATAAAACAAATCCGTTGCCTTCGTGCGTGTGTGTTAAGAGGTGTCGTTATAGTTGCACTTGATACGTCGGTTTTAAAAGAAGTAAACGGAGGTGAGTCCGAGTGTCGATCTCAGGGAGGCGTGGAAATCGGATTTTGTTTACACTTGTTGTCACGAAAAAGGCGGAGTTTTGCTTGCGAAAGAGACAGTTTTGAAAAGCGAGAGATAGAGAGAGTTTAGGGTTAGAAAGCTCTTGGTTTTGATCATGCACTTTAAATAGAAATTAAAATGGCAACTAAATGGAAAATAATTTCATTAAACATGCATTCATAGTTCATGGTTTACAATATTAAATACATGCTTCAACAAAAGTAAATGAAAGCTTAAAAGAGAGAGAGAGAGAGGTAGAGAGAGAGAGTGGAGAGCGACGAGGCAGCCACGGCGGTGGAGGAGGCTCCGTCGGCGGCTCGTCGTCTCCGGCGATTACAAGAGTGCCTAAGACTAGCTAGGAGAGGAGTGGAGTAGTTGCAAGTGGGAGAGGATGCCTTGAATGGTGGTAGAAGGGGGTTTAAATAGAGTTAAGGGCTTCCTAAAGGAAGAATGTGCTTTAGCGACATCCAGAACGTCGCTAAAATCGCTTCCAGATACGTCGGTGAAGGCCTTCTGCCGTCGGTCAGCCGCTCGCCCCCTCTCTCTCCAAGCGCGATCCGTGGATGATGAACGAGAGCCGTCCGATCGAAGATCGGACGGATGAGATCCTCCCGCGCCCATGCTGAGATCGCGCTTCGGGCGCACGTGCGCGTGCGCGTTTCCGTTGGGCGTGCGCGCGCGCGTTTCCGCCGGGCGCGCGCGCGCGCGTGGGCGCTCGGGCGCTGTCGTCGTGCCGCGTGGCGCAATCCTGACCGCCCGCTGCTGATCGGGCGGGTCAATTTCATCGCGCCCTTCGCTCGCGCTTGATTTCCGCTCCGCGCGATTCGAACGCGCGTCGCTGCGACGCGGGCGTGCGCACTAACCGTTGCGCCACGCCCGCGCTTTGTCGCGGCGACCGCGGACGAGCGCGCGGATCTCGACCGTTCGATCGAAGATCAACGGCCGAGATTCGTTCTTGGCTAGCTTGAGGGCGAGAGAGCAGCGGGGGCGGGGCGACGTGGCACGTTCTGGGCCGTTGATCTCCAGATCAACGGTCATGATTTCTTGGGCCCATTGTGGGAGCTCCGGATGTCGGATTTGGCTGATCTTGAGTCCGTTGGACTCCGTTCGTCGTCCTGAATCCATCCGTGCGGTCCGATTGCTCATCTGAGGCCTGCTTTGACAAATACTTTATACAAATGGCCATTAATACGGTTTATAAGTAATCTTGGTACTTGATGCATGCAACGCTCCTATTCTACTTTATGTTGTGCCTTTTATTCTAAATATGGGCCATATTCAACCTAATTACTACCCCCTTGCGTGGTGTTATCAGGAAGCAAACTCTAGAGGAAGTAGAAGATCGAGTTTAAGGGTTCCAATTAAGCTGAAACCATCAAACCAGGACCCTTACGACATCTATACTGAGGATGACCAACCCAAGCACACATTTATTGATTATCCTTTGGAGCTTGATTTCTCTGTAACCTGACTTTTTAGTATTGGGTTGCATCCTCATAGATCACAGGCCTGACCCCGCTTGCATATTGATTTTAGGTTTTGGGTAATTTTTATCTAGAACCTTAAATATTTTGGACCATGGGGTATGGGTTTGCATCACAATATGGTCTACAACTGTGGACTTCTGTTGGCAGGTCCTAAAGTGAATCTTTTTATTCTGATTCTGACCTGCACTTTACTTCTCTTCTTTGTATAGTGTGCCTAGCTGAATGCACTAAATTCAGCACGTATACATTTTTTGTTTATCTCAGAGTGGACCTGTCATTCACGTAATTCGGGTGCTTTCTACTCTATTCCACTCTACTTTATGTCTTTTTAATATAATGAGGACATTGCATTAGATAGGCATGGGAGGGTGGATATTCATCTCTAAATTAATTCGTCAGCTCTGTAGATTCATTTATTTTCTTTTATTTATATATATTTATATATAAAAAAATTGAATTAGGAAGGAATACTTGGACATTCGAACTTTTCAATCTTAGAAAATAGTACATTAGGATCTAAACACAAAACCCTTCAGGTGTTTGGGCTTAATCAGCCCGTGTATCCACTAAAATGTGGATTTATTTTTCAAGTCCTCGCCATCTTAATTCTATTGTAATTTGATTAAATAAGTTTGGGTGATAAGTACATGACTTATCAACCCACCCTCTGATTTGAGGAAACTTTAAGTTTAAAGCATCTACACATTATCTTTTCACTGACTTGTTGATCGGCGGTTTTAACAGAAATTGGGTAGCTAATGAACCTTCTAGCGTGATATGGCTAGCAAGTTATCGTGGGTAACACCCCATAGGTAGGTTGTCCAGAGCCCAGTCACTAGACCAGTCTCTTCTTGCTGCCTTTAGGTAAATCTTAGACCATGGAAGCCACCTACTTAAAGAAAAAAATGTCAAAAAGAAAAAGAAAAGAAGAAAAGAAAAAGAAAACAAAAGAAATAAACTACACTTCGCCACACGAGTATGGCTGGCAAGTTTTCGGTGGTAATAGCTCATCGACTGGTTGTCTAGAACCCAGCTCAAGAAATGCACTGAAAATTCTCAAAACACTTAGGAAGAAGCGGAGAAGTAGAATAAACCGGGGAGATATGCACTGGATTCACCCTTGTGTTGACCCCATAAAAATAAAAGTAGGAAGAAAGCTACCGGTTGTAAAGATACACCTTTAGGTAGAACTCTCTTTTTAAGGTCACCTAGAGACATAGAAACTTGAAGTCCGTTCTAATTGCCGATCAACAAGTCTATCACATTCACAATAAGATGCTTAGAACTTAGGGTTCTTATCAAATCTTGGGTGGGTTGAATGGCCGTAGAAAGCCACTCTTTAACCTTAAACTCAAAAATCCAAAAAACTTAGAAAAGAAGAAAAAGAAAAAAAAGAAAATTTTCTTTGAATAAGGTGAGGGCTTGAGGCGGTCTGCATTTTGGCAGATACCCGAACACTGTTGTGTCTTTGAACGTTCAAATCCTAAGTAAAAAAATTTCTTAATGTTGAAAATAACTTATGCCCAAATAATCCAACAAAATTCTTTTATAAATATCATATAGTTTTTGCTAGGCACTAGTGAAAGATAGTGTTGTCACGCTTTTTGTGTGGGTTTAAAGCATATCACGTTGTAGTATAGCCGACAAAGCGTTCAAACACATAGAGAATTTTATTACTCGAAAATCGGAGTATCCGAGGTCGAACACAGGGAGCAAATGAAATTTACTACTAATCAAAATGTAATTGAACACTCTAATTTACTCAAAATGTTAATTCAAATATGAATGTATGCCATTAAAAGTAATTATGACAAAAAATATGAAATTGGACGTCTGATCTGGTGATCAGACGTCTTAAAAGTATTTTCCCCTTTTTCTTCTTCTGATCTTCTTTCTCTTCTTTGCTTGCGAAGGCTTCTTCTTCCTGCCTTTGTATCTTCTTGTTTCTTCTCCTGCCTTGCCTTCCTTCTTTCTTCTTCTTCTGATCTTTGCTGTCTTCACTTGACCTTTCTTTCGTTCTCTAGCTTGCTCCTGCCTTGCTCTTCCTTCTTCTCCTGCAAAGGCTTCTTTCTTCTTCTTCTTCTCTGCCTTGGTCTCTCCTTCGCTCAGTTTCCTCTTCTGCTTCTTCTCTTCTCCTTGCGGCTAAGTCTCTCCACGCTCAGTCTGCCTGCACAGGAGCAAAACATACCCATTTTCCTCTACCCGCGCGTCTCTCTCTCTCAACGATTCACTCAAGGTCGCTCTCCCAGAGCCACACGGATATTCGGGTCAGATCGTACCCGGGACCAGGCGCATCTGCAGGTGGTGTGATGCGTGAGGAGTGCTCAACGATTGGGTCAGTCGGATCCCGCCAGATTCGCGTGGTCAAGCCGCGGACGAGGCGTGCGTGGGGGGCAAGTGAGGGACCTCACCCCTGTGCTTACGGAGGCGTTAAGGTAATTTCACAAATTCAATTTATGTCGCAGCGATGCCTCGTCTCTCCACGATGTGGGACTAAAGACTCTGCCCTGATTTTGCGTGCACCCGCAGACTCGCGTGCCATCCTCACAGCTGCTGGCTCTACTTGCGCTCCTTGCTAGCCTCACTCACTTCGTGACGCTCGCGTGAGCCTGCTGCACCTGCAGCCTGGGAGTCCTGATACCTGAAGCTGCTGCAAGCTCCTTGCTGCTTCGGCTGATAATGGCGGCCGGAGCTTAAACCTGTCACACACAAGAACGGCCTATTGGCCCAATCAGATTGGTTAGAAACCTTCGCCGTGGTACGGCGAAGGCGGTGGGCGGTGCTGCAGGCTGCAGGTCGGCCTAGGCGTGCGTGCCTAGGTCAACCTGTGGCCGGAGATGTTGGGTTGTTCGGGGGTGATTGTGGAGGTCTGGAGTGGCAGTGGTGGGGTGGAACGAATTCCTGGTGGTGGGGCGGAGCTCACGAGATGGTTGGCGAGCCGTGTGGAGGGGCGGAGTGGTGTGGGCGGCTCGCCGGAGGTCGGTCGGAGGCGAGGAAGATGGAGGTGTTCAGGCACTGTCGGGGGGTAAGTAGATAAAATAGCAAGGGAAAAAGAGAGAGGGGAATGTGGGGAAGGTATTTGGACTAACTACAGGGATGAAGGGGGACAGAGAGGCGAACAGCAGTACCTGCTGTCGCCGGAGAAGATGCTGCCCAGTGGGGGAGAACGTCGACGACGGAGCTGAGGCGGCATGCGCGGGTGCTGCGCAACGCGGAGGAGAGTCAGGAAGATAGCTCTACCACTGGTTTTGTGGCAGAGCGAAGAGGGAGGGGAGGGGGGCTCGTCGGAGCTTGCTGGGAAATTTGGCCGGGCAGGAGGAGATGAATTGGAGGTGGAAACTCGGCCAAATCAAGCTGACCATGAGCTTCCGGAGGTGTAGTCTCTTTTATAGACGCTGGGCTGGGTGTGCAGAGCATGGAGGGCATGCCAACGTCTGAGGTTGGTCGCCGGAGATGGAAAGAAGTTAAGATACCCAAATCTCTCGTGCATTAGCACGAGAGATTGGGTTCACACCAGGGATCAAGATTGGCCTCAGATGGAAGGGAATTCCTCAGAGAATCTCCCTTCCATTTCTGGGAGGGGATCTCTGAGGAATCAGAGAGGATTCCCTCTCAAATCCTCGCCGGAGAAGGATTCTGCCCTAATAATGGCGGCAGGACCTGATTGCAAAGGTGGCGAGGAAGTTAGGGGGCGTTCTGTTATGCTTTTCAAAAGATAGGGACCAAATTATGATTTGGGAGTACGAAATTGCAAAGTAGGTCAAGATGACCTCCCCTTAAGTCCAAATGTTGGTACAAACCTAATTTTGACCTAAGGAATCCAATGGTGAAGTTGGATTTTAGGTTTTACCTCGTTTGATAGGATATTTTGCGTAAAAACCCAAATTAGGTTAATTGATGAACTAGGACCCTAATCTAGGTCAAACTGGGTTCCAAAGGCCAAATTAAGTGTTCTAAACCCTAGGAGATATTTTTCCCTGATTTTTAGAGGGTTTAATTAATTTTTATCCTGACCGGAACCTTGTTGAATTAAGCGGGTCTGTTTTAGGGTTACCACATATCATTTACTTCCTGGACTGCACATGAACCCATTTCTGATTGACTCAACCCACTTTTTATCTCATTTAGACCTTTTGACCTGTGTTTTGCCTTTGAGAAATCCCGTTTATGTACTGCAATGGTAAAATTATAGTTTTAACCTTTAATTCATGTTTTCTTCTCAGAGCACTTATTCCTTCAGTTAAGCCTTCTTCTAGGTTATGTATGAGCTTTTATCTTCTTTATTGGGTCAAAATGAGCTAGTTATGGCTCATGATGAGGCTCTCATCATACCCCCATGCCTAGCTTTTGCTAGTCCCTTAGCAAAATTTCAAAGTTTTAACTTCCATTCTAGATCCTGAGTGTCTGTCAACAATGATAAGTGCTTCCCCTTTTGTGATTAGGTAGGAATGCCGACAATAGGCCTAGAGGTACTCAAGTACCAACCAAAATCCAGACCAATTCCGCTTTAGCCTCAGTCCTCCGCAAAGGTTTCTCAGGCCCACAGAAACTAACCTAGGGTTTGTTGGACTCCGCGGTTAAAGCTCCCGTGCTTGAGACATTTTTAGCCTAAGTTCAGTTTGCAGTGCGTTTTTTTGTAAGAGAGAGAGAAGATTTATTTGTTTGGAGAGCTTTTCTCTCTCTTTTCTTTTCGTTTCTAGCTTCGGATTAGCTTCTCAACATGGTATGTATCGGATTCCTCGTCCCCATCATCAATCCTCAAGGGTTCCTGGCTTTCGAGATTTCGAGATAACCCTGCCCATGGCAACCCCCAGAACCCTGGCTTTCGAGATTTCGAGATAATCCCGCCCATGGTGTTCCGTGGCCGAATTCAGCCCCTGGCGATCGACATTTCGTGATAATGCCGCCCATGGTATCTGAACCAGCAGAGTGCTTACCTGCCCCCAGTAGGGTATTTAAATATCCTAAGAGACAAGCACCGAGGAGACGATATGTTGTTACGCATCTTCAAGGGGAATTTCCCACCTCTCCGCTCTGGGAACTAGTCCAAATCAACTTGTGTTGATTGGCCGCTCCTAATCTAGGTGACTTTTGTAGAACATTAAACGCTCTTGTGTGATTTGGATGTTTATGTGCACTGAACCAGACTGTGTGTGAATTTGGGGTGCTTAGGTTACCGAATCCCGCAAACCGGAGGTCAGTTAGCGAGGCCGAATACTTCCTAAGCCTTAGACCTAATACTTAAGCTTCGCATTTTCCTCAACCTCTTGAGGATTATCCAGATTTTAACGGATACGTGAATTTTTAAGCTAAAGATACTAGCCCAAAAGACCTAAGACCGGCGTTCCCGCTAATCTCTTGCTATATCTCCGTTGCACTTTTCTTTTCTTTTTCTTGATTCGGTCTAGAACTTCAGTTAATTCCTTAATCTTTTACTAATGACTATTTCTTTTTCTTTTCCTTTTGTGCTCCTTTCTTCATTTTTGCTCTTTTTCTCCTTCTTATGCTTATGTGGCTCACAAAATTTCCTCCCTCCCCCCATTTTTTGTTCTTTTTCTTAATTTTTTTTCAATTTTTTTTGTGTTTTTGACATATGCAAATTTTTTGTGTGTGAGACTCCTTCTGATTTTTTTCTTGGTTCTGTATGTATGCACTTTATCACCCCCCCATGCCTAAGTTTTGCAATGTCCTCATTGTAAATAGAGGGTGTGAATTAGTGTTGAGGTCAGGGACTTAGAACAGGATACATCGGGTGGGTGAATGGGTCGAAGATGACTGATGCGGATGATTTTAAGCTCTGATACGTGTACTAGAGGTGGGATCAACTGTCTAAGGCTGGACTCAAGGTGCAATAGACGTGGAGTACAGATGGATAATCAGACGGGTCTCTGTTTTTGGGAATGACGGGTTGCCTCCTGTTAAGCGCTAAATTTAATGCCTTCGGCAGAGCGGAAAATGGGGTGGAGAGGGGGTGGTCAAATCAATGGAGTTTTGGAAAACAAGCACCTTGATTAAGAGCCTGATTGGTCCAACCAGGTGCTTGTTGAGATCAGTGGGCTGATGATGTAGCCTGAACCCAATAAGTCTGGTGGGTTGATAGATGTAGATCAGCAGATGCGGAATCCACCATATGCAGTGAAGTTCTGATGGATATGGAAGTGAAAACTCGGGTTTAGGCTGAGTCAAATCAGCCTGGTCAAAGTAGGTGATGAGAACCTCATCATGAGCCATAACTAGCTCATTTTGACCCAATACAAAGGATAAAAGCTCCTACATAACTCAAGGAAAGGCTTAACTCAGAGAATTCTGAGTTTAAGGAGAAAACAAGTCATAAGGGGTAAAAATGCAATTTTACCAGTATAATCTGCATACAGGGTAATTCATGGCCCAAACACAGGTCAAAGCAACTTAATAAGAATAAAAGTGGGATGAAATGATCTAGCAAGGGCTACAGCAATTCCAAGAAACTAAATGATAATCTGTAACCCTAAAACAACCCACTTCAATTCACAAGGTTCGAGGCAAAGTAAAAATAGAATAAACCCTCTAAAATTCATAGAAAAATAATCTCTAGGGTTTAGAACCTTCAATTTGGCCTTCAGAACCCATTTTGACCTACATTGAGAACCATGCCCAATTAATAACTTAATTTGGGTTTTTGCGTAAATTGATCGGTCAAACAAGGTTTAATATAGAAATGAAATTCACCATCAGATTCCTTAGGTCCTAATTAGTCATGTATAAAAACTTGAGCCTAAGAAGAAACCTCCTTGACCGACTTTACACTTTGGTCCTCATATATTTACTCTTTGGCCCTCAACTTTTGAACCCTCGCATTTTGGCCCCTAACTCTCCTTCGTTCTTTGCGATCAGGTCCCCCCTGCAAAACCTGCCAGCACCATGCTCCGGCGACCTTGCGCGGAGCATGGCGCCGCGCAGGGTGAGGGGGGGACCTGGCAAGTAAACCGGGGGTGCCCTGCGTCGTCAGCCGTTGCAGGGACACCCCCCTGGTCGTTATAACCCACCATACCGGCCGTGCGAACGCACGGACGGTATGGGTTCTTGTTTCCGGCCATCCTCCGGCGAGGGAGACACGTCGTCTCCCTCCGCCTTCCTCCCTGTTTGATCCCTATAAATACCCCCCGTTGCTCCACCGACCGGGGCAGCTCGGATCTGACGGAGAAAACCCCCAACTTTCCTCTCTTCTCTCTCCGGCAGATGCTCACCAGCTCCGACGGTTCCTCCCCCTTCTCCTCTTCGCTCTGCCGCAATACCAGCAGCAGAGACTTCCTCCCCTGCTCTTCCCGCGCCACGCCGCACCCAGCTGGCGCCTCTCCGGCTCTCTGCTCGCCGCCGCCCCTTTCCCTGAGCATCGTCTTCTCCGGCGACAGTCGATACGACTGTCGCCCTGTTCCTCCCCCTTCGTCCCTGCAAGTAAGTTAGAACTATTTCCCTTCTTCTCCTCTTTCTTTCCCCGGTTCCAATTTGTTCAATTACGCCCTCGACCGACCCTGACCATCGTCACCCCCTTCGACTCCGGCCACCCTCCGGCGAGATGTTCCCATCGCTCCACAGCCTCACACACCTCGCCGACCCTCACCGAACCTCCGCCTCATCACACTGAGCACCCCCCACCCCTCCACTGCCACTCCACACCTCCGTAACACTCCCCCGAACAAACCCATTCCTCCGGTTGCAGTCCAACCTAGGGCTGCCGCCAGACACCACCTTGCGGCCTGCCGCGCAGCTCCTCACCTTCGCCGTGCCACGGCGAAGGTTCCCCAGTGGTTTGATCAGGCCGAGAGGCCATATTCGTGTCCGACAGGTTTTGAGGTTCGACCGCCATTAACGCACATTGAAGCAGCTTCTCCCGTGCTCCAGGCTTGAGGACTCCAGGTCTCCAGCTGCTGCGGATTATGGGGAGTCTTGCGAAGGCAGCCAGCCAGCAACCTACGCAAATCAAAGCCGCAGCTGCAGAAGCCAGGCCGCGGTCTCCCAGCAGGCACACGCGAGGAAAGGTCTGCGTTTAGTCCCACATCGGTAAGCCTCACACACTTTCCACTGTTTAAATTGATTTTGTGCACTAGCCTTACTGCCTCAGCACACGGGGTGAGGTCCCCTTACACCCGCCCGGTTACCCAGTCTCGTCCGCGCTCATGCCCCGCGGACCTGACCCGACCCGACTTAGACTGACCTGCACTCCTTGCCCACCACGCACGCCGGTGGGCCTGGACCCGGGCGTGACCCGAACCCGATTACCCGGCAGCTCTGGGAGAGCTTTCCCAAGAGTGGTTTGAGAGAGAGAGAGACGCGGGGGGAGAGGGTAGAGTAGGTTTTGTTCTCTGACGTAAGCTCTGAAGTGTGCAGGCACAGGTGAAGAAGAAGAACCGCGGAAGAAGAAGGAAGCTGACTGTAGCAACAGGCAGTTTAAGTCATCTGATTTGGAAATCAGGCGACGTCCTGAAGGGAAAAGAAGAAAGAAGGAGGGGCGACGTCCGGACTGGAAAAAGAAAAGAAGAAAGAAGAAGATCTGAAGAGCAACAGAAGAAGGCGAGGCAGAGAAGAACACAAAAGAACAAGGGAAGAACTGAAAGAAGAAAAACAAAGAAGAAAGAAGAAGATTTGAAGAAAGACAGAAGAAAAAGGAAGAACTGCTGGAACAAGAAGAAGAACATCACCTCTGTAGACAAGAAGAAGAAGATCTGAGACGAGGAGAAACAAAGAAAAAAAGACACCAAATTCTTTCTCTCTCTTTGTTTATTTTTTGTAAAAGAAACATGTATATCTCTAGAATACAACTTGCTCCCTGAGTTCGACCTCGGGAACTCTTTTATTTTCCGAGTAAAAAATTTATATATTTGAAATGATGGCAATAACTGGCTATATTACATCGACATAACAATCAAACCCGGTTATCTCTCGCACCCATCGTTATCAATTTGGCGCCGTTGCCGGGGAGCAACGGCTATTCTAGAGGTGAACATTCCTGTTTCTTTTTAATTTCTGATAATCTCCTCTCTTTTGTGCAGAAAACTACAGGAAATCAAGAAGACAAGCAACCGCACAACAACCACTCCGAGGACAGGTAAATTTTTTTTCCTCTCGCTATTAACCCCTAAAACTCAAAAGAAAGAAAAGAACAAGCAATATAGGGCTAACCTGTCTTCCATACCTAGTAACCATAAAAGTTGCATGTTTTCAACTCATTATTCCTGCACACTATTAAGGGTATTTAAGGGCTAACACATTCTTTCTTGAGCCCTAATTACCCAACAAAGAATTAACTAGACCAAGTAGAGCCAACCTAGGATCCAACACTAGGGATTTAGAGACACACTCCTTAAGCAAGAATTGAGAAAACCAAATGAAGTGTGCCCAAGCCCTTGTCTGAAAATACCTATTCAAGGGAAACCTAAAACAATTGGCTCTCTAAACACTTGAACCCTAAAAGAAAGGACCCAAAAAGCTCTGAAAGGAACAAGAGGTAAAGTTGACTCCTTGGGTCAACCAACCTTAAAATTAGGTCACTTTCTCACTCAAAATACCTAAGAGTTCAAGTGTAACTTTAAGCACTCTGATCATTAAGCTAAAATTGGTAGACCTAAGAGGTCAAGATCCCCATTCTGGTCTACCTGGACCCGCAGTGACAAGAGAGGTCGGGTGGGGGAAACCCTGTAACCCGTGGGGACGCTCTACCGTGTAGGGGTCTTCGCGGGACTCTCCCTCTCTGGCTGCCCAGGTAATTCTTAGGTGGACGATCTTTCTGATCAAGGGGTCCATCTGCCCCGCACCTCTATAGTCACCCAACACATTTTTGGGTGCCTTGATTGGGTCCAGCACCTTCTAAACTTACCTCTTCCAACTGTGCATGTACGGAAGGAGGTCTCTAAGACCACCCTTAAGACCTCCTTTAGAAATTCGCTCTCGTCAAGGCCAAGCCTCGACGCCCGTGTTTGTGCAGAAACACCCTCACATTATTCTCTCTTCTGATTCAGAACCAAGTTCTTCTTCTTCCCCCATCATGGCTCAGCCAGTTGAGGAAGAAAATAATCTGGAACACCAGCTCCAGCGACTCAATGACCTCTTCCAAAACTTCATGCACCCACCACAGCATCCTATGATGCGGGACCACTACAATCCCGCTGCGGTGGCCATTGAGCCTCGAGTCAGAATCCCGACTGGAGGACCTGATTCCGAACTAAAGCCCAACATGATTCATGCTATACCTAAATTCCATGGGCTTAATTCTGAAGATCCCTTCCAGCACATCAAACAGCTAAAGCATCTGGCCCACACTTTTGGATCAGATGCGCAAAATCGGGATATTCTTCTCATGAAGATGTTCTCCTTTTCTCTTATGGACAAGGCCGCCCATTGGTATCAAACTCAGACCCGGCCGATCAACACTTGGGAAGAACTTCAATCCGAGTTTTTGAAAAAGTTCTTTCCCGTTGGTCGGACCAACGCCTTGCGCCATCAGATTACACACTTCACTCAACAATCAGGAGAACCTCTTCATGAGCCATGGGATCGTTTTCAGGATCTCATGAGGAAGTGCCCCCATCACGGAGTTCCTAAATGGGAACAAGTCCAATCTTTTTACCAGGGACTCCGTGAGGACATCCGTCTTTTCGTCAATGCAACTTGCGGAGGAAACATCATGGGTCAACATGAAGACACCGTATGGGAGATTCTCGAAAACATGTGCAAGAACTCCATCAACAATGACTCCATGGGATTATTCGACAGGACGAATACCCGCGCAGCGACGAATCTTAAGGGAGCACATGAGACGCAGGGCCTGTCCGCATCAGTCGACCTGGAATTAATGGCCAGTCGATTGGACAAGGTCTCAATCATTGAAAAGAAGGTGGATGAGCTGACTCAGCACTTGCAGCGAGCCACCTCCACGCGTAACTCCTTTGTACAACCTCCTTCCACACAGGAGACTGTGCAAAACATCCTCCACCGATCTTCCCCTGGGATGGATCCATATCCATCCCCATCTGATTCTTGGACTGGAAGATCATCCGATCCTTTCTACACCAGCCGGGGGAACTCCATTCCTCCTTTCCCTGATTCTCAGGAGGTTCCTCAGACCTGCGAGGACCTCAACGCCATCCAGAACGACCCATTCTCCAACACTTACAACCCTGGATGGCGAAACCATCCCAATTTTCAGTGGGCGGGAAATTCCCAAACCCAAAGACCACCTTTTCAGTCCCGCCCATAGCCCTCTCGTCACTACCAGCCGCCTCAGCCTCGGCCCAACCCTACTTATCCATCAGGGCCAAATCAAGATCAAATGTCCTTAATCCTTCAGACTCTGGCTGACATTCAAAAAACGAATGCGGCTATTCAGAAACAGCACAAGGACGAGCTTACAGAAGTTAAAACTCAACTGGCCCAGTTGGCAAATTCTCGCCAACCAGGCACACTCCCTTCCCAACCTCTTCCTAACCCAAATAACGTGCCAACCCAGAAGCGCGTTATGAATCCAAATTTAGGCCACGCCCAATGGATTTATCAGGCTCCTACTGCTCCATCTCCAGACGAGATGGAAGCCTCAACTTCTTATGCGGGATTTCAGCAGTAGCCACCCCTCCTACCAAACCCAAACCAAAATCAGGCCGGATTAAATTCTGTAACAACACGTAGTGGTAAGACAACTCAAGACCCGCATTATCCAAACCACTCCCAGCCTGATAACCATGACCCTAGGATAGTTATCCAAGGTACCGCTGTTCCAGATCCACAACCTGGACCTATCCTAGAAGAACCAACCAAGATCCCGTTTCCCGAGGCCCTGACCAAGGGAAAGAAGACCACCAAACCCGTGGCCCCTGAGGAGGACCTGGTCAAGCTCTTTGAGCAGGTCCACATAAACATCCCCTTGATGGATGCAATCCGCCACGTACCAGCTTACGCACGATTTCTAAAGAATATATGTACACCCCAGCGTAAGCCGCGAACCAAGGGAGGGAGCCCAATTGTTCTGTCAGAGCAAGCCAGCTCTGTAATCCTTAGTAGACTCCCACCCAAGGCAAAAGATCCTGGAACTCCCCTGATTTCCTGTAAGATAGGTGGTACCCAATTTGATAGAGCATTGTTAGACTTGGGTGCATCCATAAACCTGATACCCACATCCTTACTTGACCATCTAGAAGAATCTGAGCTGAAACCAACCGAGGTGACATTACAATTAGCAGATCGATCTATAAAGTCACCAAAAGGGATTCTCGAAGATGTTATCGTGAGAGTACAGGATTTCTATTTTCCAGTGGACTTTATAGTCTTAGATATGGATGCACCTGAGAACCCTAGGGATACACCAATCATTCTAGGGAGACCTTTCTTGGCTACTGCTAGAGCCAACATCAGCTGTGAGGAGGGCCAAATAGAGCTTAAGTTTGGAGATCAAACATTGAAAATTGATATATTTAAGGCCCAACAAGGAATTAATTGCGGCGTCATCGAACAAATTTGTGACATCAAGACTTTGGTTGATGAATCACACCTCCAGAATGACTCGATTATGCCTCATCAACCACAGAAGGATCTTGACCCGCAAACAGAGGAGTTGAATCCAGATATGAACAACCCAGTAACTCCCACCCTTGAACCTCACATCTATACTGAACCACCCGCTGCTGCTGAAAACCCCATCCTCGAACTGAAACCCCTTCCCGCTCACTTGAAATACGTATTTTTGGGTTCTAATCAGACCTTTCCTGTGATTATCAATTCCAACCTCAATCCTGAACAGGAATCCCATCTGATTATTGTCCTCCAGCAACATCGCAGAGCCATCGGATGGACTCTCGATGATCTGACTGGAATAAGTCCCTCTTATTGTACTCATCATATCTATTCAGAAGAGGGCACACTACCTTCTCGTGAAATGCAGAGACGCTTAAACCCCAATCTGCAGGAGGTCGTGAAAAAGGAGATCATCAAATGGTTAGATGCCGGAATCATCTACCCGATCTCCGATAGTCGTTGGGTGAGCCCAATTCAGGTCGTGCCCAAGAAGGCAGGACTCACCACTATAACGACTGAGACCGGAGAAATCATTCCTACCCGATTAGCCAACTCGTGGAGAGTCTGTATAGATTACCGTCGACTCAATTCCTCCACGAAGAAGGATCATTTCCCACTACCCTTCATTTATCAAATTCTTGAAAAACTAGCGGGAAATAGGTTCTTCTGCTTTCTTGACGGGTACTCCGGTTATAACCAGGTGGCAATCCATCCTGAGGACCAAGAAAAGACCACGTTCACCTGCCCCTTCGGAACATATGCTTTCCGAAGGATGCCTTTTGGTCTTTGCAATGCACCCGCTACTTTTCAGCGATGCATGCTTGCCATATTCTCAGATATGGTAGGTGACTATCTGGAAGTCTTCATGGATGACTTTTCAGTTTTCGGAGCATCATTCGACGATTGCCTCCAACACTTGGTCCAGATACTCAGGCGGTGCATCGATGTGAATTTGGTTCTTTCCTGGGAAAAGAGCCATTTCATGGTGCCTGAGGGAATTGTCCTGGGACACTCAATTTCGGAGAAAGGTATCCAAGTGGATCGAGCTAAGGTTAATCTGATTTCTCACCTTCCCATGCCTAGCTCGATCAGGGACATCCGATCCTTTTTAGGGCATGTCGATTTTTATCAACGATTTATCCCTGATTTTTCAAAAATCGCACGCCCCCTGACCACTCTTCTCTCCAAGGATGTTCCCTTCAAAATTTCCAAGGAATGCACTCAAGCATTTGAAATCCTGCGTGACCGAGTCACCCAAGCCCCGATCCTACAGTCCCCTGATTGGTCTCAACCCTTTGAGATCATGTGTGATGCATCCGACTTCGCTGTGGGAGCGGTTTTGGGGCAGAAAATTGACAAGAAACCTGTGGTCATTTACTACGCCAGCAAAACACTCGATGAGGCTCAGCGTAACTATACGGTTACTGAGAAAGAGCTGCTAGCTGTAGTATTTGCCCTAGAAAAGTTCAGATCATACCTTCTGGGTTCCCGTGTCATCATATACTCGGATCACACAGCTGTGAGGCATCTCCTTGCAAAGAAGGACGCGAAACCTCGATTAATCCGATGGATCTTGCTGTTGCAAGAATTTGACCTTGAGATTCGCGACAAAGCAGGAAGCAAAACGTGGTAGCTGATCACTTGTCCCGTCTTCCTTCTGAAATAATTGACCCTTCCGGACCCATCACTGAGCATTTTCCCGATGAGCACCTGCTGACTATTGGTACTAGCCTTCCATGGTTTGCTAATATAGTAAATTACTTGGCATCTCATCAGATCCCGTCCGATTGGCCGAAGGCCAAGAAAGACAAATTACGCTCCGATGCCAAGTATTACATTTGGGAAGACCCGTACCTCTTCCGCATAGGTGCCGATCAGATCATCCGGAGATGTGTCCCGGAAGGGGAAGTCAACAATATCCTCTCTTTCAGCCATGACCAGGCATGCGGTGGCCATTTTGCCGGACATAAAACCGCATCAAAAGTCCTCCAGTGCGGCTTTTTCTGGCCCACACTGTTCAAAGACGCATACAGTCATTGCAAGGCATGCAGTCGTTGCCAGACTTTGGGCAACATGAGCCATCGCGACATGATGCCTATGCAACCGATTCTAGTATGCGAAATCTTTGATGTTTGGGGGATTGATTTTATGGGCCCCTTTCCTGTTTCGGATGGTTTCGAATACATTCTGTTGGCTGTGGACTACGTGTCCAAATGGATCGAAGCCATACCGACCCGAACCTGTGATCACAAAATCGTTCTCAAATTCATTCATCAACACATTTTCTCAAGGTTTGGGATTCCTCGTGCAATAATCTCTGATGGGGGGACCCATTTCACAAATGCTCAGTTTAGGTCACTGATGACCAAATACGGGGTGTCTCACCGAATCTCTACTCCTTACCACCCCCAAACTAATGGTCTAGCTGAGCTGTCTAATCGGGAGATCAAGAAAATCCTGCAAGTCACTGTTCGACCTGACAGGAAGGACTGGTCGTCCCGACTTTCGGAAGCATTGTGGGCCTATAGGACCGCCCACAAGACCCAATTGGGCATGTCTCCCTTTAGACTGGTGTACGGAAAGGCATGCCACCTTCCCGTAGAACTGGAGCATAAAGCCTATTGGGCAGTACGGAACTGTAATCTAGATCTTTCCAAGGCTGGGACCCACAGAAAACTCCAAATCAGCGAGATCGATGAATTACGCCTAGACGCGTACGAGAACTCGCAAATCTACAAGGAGCGGGTTAAAGCCTTCCACGACAAACACATCTCGAGAAAGATCTTTCATCCTGGTCAAAAGGTCCTACTCTTTGATGCCCGACTCAAACTCTTCCCAGGAAAACTGAGATCTAAGTGGGTCGGACCATATTTGGTCCGACAGGTTTTTGGAAATGGAGCAATCGAAATCAGTCCACTCAGCCACGATTCTGAACCTTTCATCGTGAACGGTCAGAGACTCAAGCCGTTCATTGATGTAACTTCTACTGATTTGGCTGAGGCATCTTATATCCTCCTTTCCCCTTGAGCTTATTGCGCCCAGCCGATGGCGTAAAACTCAGCGCTTAACGGGAGGCAGCCCGTCATTCTCTTTGTAAACCTGGAACTTGTTCTGACACCTTTTAGCACTCGAAGTTCACCCTTGTAGACAGCCGACCCCAACTCAGATGCTTGCATCTGGGATTTGAAATCGTCCGCAAAAATTCAACCCGACCCATCCACTCATCCAAATTTCTGTCTTAAGGAATGAACTAAGACCCCCTAGGTTACAATGAGGACATTGCAAATCTTAGGCATGGGGGGGTATGAAAGTGCAAAACTTGTAAGAAAAGGTTTCAAACAAAAAAATTCACATATGCCAAAACACCATAAAAATTAAAAAAAAAAAAAAATTTTCGAAAAAGAATAAGAGGAAAGGAGGAGAAGGAAATTTTGTGAAGGAGAAAAGAAACAAAATGAAAAAGGAGCACAAAATTATGAGAAAAAGTGATAGTCATTAGTAAGGAACTAAGGAATTAACCTAAGTTCTAGACCTCATTCAAGAAAAGTGCACAAAGAGATTAGTAAAGAATGCAAACCTTAGGCATTCTTGAATAGACTCTTAGTACCCATTAAGATCTGGACACTCCTCAAGAGGTTGAGGAAAATGAAAAGCTGAAGTATTAGGTCTAAGGCTTAGGGAGTATTCGGCCTCGTTAACTAATTTTTGGTTTACGGGACTCGGTAACCTAAGCACCCTAACCTCACACACAGCCTGGTTCAGTAAGCGTAAAAATCAGAATCACGCAGAAGCGTCGTAAAATTCTGAAAAGAACACCTAGAATAGGAGCGGCCGATCAACACAAGTTGATTTGGACGAGTTCCCAACGCGGAGAGGCGGGAAATCCCCTCGAAGATGCGTAACAAAATATCATCTCCTCAGTGCTTGTCTCTTAGGATATCTACATATCCTACTGGGGGCATGTAAGCACTCTGCTGGTTCAGATTCCATGGATGGCATTATCTCGAAGTGTCAATTGCCAGGGTCTGGATTCAGCCACGGAACATCATGGATGGGATTATCTCGAAATCTCAATAGCCAGGGTTCCGGGGGTTGCCATGGGCGGTGCTATCTCGAAGCATCGATCGCCAGGAACCCTTGAGGATTGATGATGGGAGCAAGGAATCTTATACAGACCGTGTTGAAAAGCCAATCCTAGGCTAGAACTAAAAAGAAAAAGAGAGAGAAAACTCTCTAAACAGAAAAACTTTCTATCTCTCTCTTACAAAACGCACTGCGAACTGAGCCAGGGCTAAAATCATTTCAAGCACGGGTGCTTTAACCACAAAGTCCAATAAACCTTAGGTTAGTTCTTGTGGACCTTAAAAACCTTTGCTAAAGACTGAGGCTAAGGCTAGACAGATTTGGATCTTGATTGGTACTAGAGTACCTTTTAGGCCTATGGTCAGCATTCTAACCTAATCTATGCTCAAATAAAAAAGGCACTTATCTAAAACTATTAAAAACTTCATGGTCTAGAACAAGGGTTGAAACCTTAAGTTTTTGCTAAGGGACTAGCAAAAGCTAGGCATGGGGGTATGATGAGAACCTCATCATGAGCCATAACTAGCTCATTTTGACCCAATACAAAGGATAAAAGCTCCTACATAACTCAAGGAAAGGCTTAACTCAGAGAATTCTGAGTTTAAGGAGAAAACAAGTCATAAGGGGTAAAAATGCAATTTTACCAGTATAATCTGCATACAGGGTAATTCATGGCCCAAACACAGGTCAAAGCAACTTAATAAGAATAAAAGTGGGATGAAATGATCTAGCAAGGGCTACAGCAATTCCAAGAAACTAAATGATAATCTGTAACCCTAAAACAACCCACTTCAATTCACAAGGTTCGAGGCAAAGTAAAAATAGAATAAACCCTCTAAAATTCATAGAAAAATAATCTCTAGGGTTTAGAACCTTCAATTTGGCCTTCAGAACCCATTTTGACCTACATTGAGAACCATGCCCAATTAATAACTTAATTTGGGTTTTTGCGTAAATTGACCGGTCAAACAAGGTTTAATATAGAAATGAAATTCACCATCAGATTCCTTAGGTCCTAATTAGTCATGTATAAAAACTTGAGCCTAAGAAGAAACCTCCTTGACCGACTTTACACTTTGGTCCTCATATATTTACTCTTTGGCCCTCAACTTTTGAACCCTCGCATTTTGGCCCCTAACTCTCCTTCGTTCTTTGCGATCAGGTCCCCCCTGCAAAACCTGCCAGCACCATGCTCCGGCGACCTTGCGCGGAGCATGGCGCCGCGCAGGGTGAGGGGGGGACCTGGCAAGTAAACCGGGGGTGCCCTGCGTCGTCAGCCGTCGCAGGGACACCCCCCTGGTCGTTATAACCCACCATACCGGCCGTGCGAACGCACGGACGGTATGGGTTCTTGTTTCCGGCCATCCTCCGGCGAGGGAGACACGTCGTCTCCCTCCGCCTTCCTCCCTGTTTGATCCCTATAAATACCCCCCGTTGCTCCACCGACCGGGGCAGCTCGGATCTGACGGAGAAAACCCCCAACTTTCCTCTCTTCTCTCTCCGGCAGATGCTCACCAGCTCCGACGGTTCCTCCCCCTTCTCCTCTTCGCTCTGCCGCAATACCAGCAGCAGAGACTTCCTCCCCTGCTCTTCCCGCGCCACGCCGCACCCAGCTGGCGCCTCTCCGGCTCTCTGCTCGCCGCCGCCCCTTTCCCTGAGCATCGTCTTCTCCGGCGACAGTCGATACGACTGTCGCCCTGTTCCTCCCCCTTCGTCCCTGCAAGTAAGTTAGAACTATTTCCCTTCTTCTCCTCTTTCTTTCCCCGGTTCCAATTTGTTCAATTACGCCCTCGACCGACCCTGACCATCGTCACCCCCTTCGACTCCGGCCACCCACCGGCGAGATGTTCCCATCGCTCCACAGCCTCACACACCTCGCCGACCCTCACCGAACCTCCGCCTCATCACACTGAGCACCCCCCACCCCTCCACTGCCACTCCACACCTCCGTAACACTCCCCCGAACAAACCCATTCCTCCGGTTGCAGTCCAACCTAGGGCTGCCGCCAGACACCACCTTGCGGCCTGCCGCGCAGCTCCTCACCTTCGCCGTGCCACGGCGAAGGTTCCCCAGTGGTTTGATCAGGCCGAGAGGCCATATTCGTGTCCGACAGGTTTTGAGGTTCGACCGCCATTAACGCACATTGAAGCAGCTTCTCCCGCGCTCCAAGCTTGAGGACTCCAGGTCTCCAGCTGCTGCGGATTACGGGGAGTCTTGCGAAGGCAGCCAGCCAGTAACCTACGCAAATCAAAGCCGCAGCTGCAGAAGCCAGGCCACGGTCTCCCAGCAGGCGCACGCGAGGAAAGGTCTGCGTTTAGTCCCACATCGGTAAGCCTCACACACTTTCCACTGTTTAAATTGATTTTGTGCACTAGCCTTACTGCCTCAGCACATGGGGTGAGGTCCCCTTACACCCGCCCGGTTACCCGGTCTCGTCCGCGCTCACACCCCGCGGACCTGACCCGACCCAACTTAGACTGACCTGCACTCCTCGCCCACCACACACGCCGGTGGGCCTGGACCCGGGCGTGACCCGAACCCGATTACCCGGCAGCTCTGGGAGAGCTTTCCCAAGAGTGGTTTCAGAGAGAGAGAGAGACGCGGGGGGAGAGGGTAGAGTAGGTTTTGTTCTCTGACGTAAGCTCTGAAGTGTGCAGGCACAGGTGAAGAAGAAGAACCGCGGAAGAAGAAGGAAGCTGACTGTAGCAACAGGCAGTTTAAGTCGTCTGATTTGGAAATCAGATGACGTCCTGAAGGGAAAAGAAGAAAGAAGGAGGGGCGACGTCCGGACTGGAAAAAGAAAAGAAGAAAGAAGAAGATCTGAAGAGCAACAGAAGAAGGCGAGGTAGAGAAGAACACAAAAGAACAAGGGAAGAACTGAAAGAAGAAAAACAAAGAAGAAAGAAGAAGATCTGAAGAAAGACAGAAGAAAAAGGAAGAACTGCTGGAACAAGAAGAAGAACATCACCTCTGTAGACAAGAAGAAGAAGATCTGAGACGAGGAGAAACAAAGAAAAAAAGACACCAAATTCTTTCTCTCTCTTTGTTTATTTTTTGTAAAAGAAACATGTATATCTCTAGAATACAACTTGCTCCCTGAGTTCGACCTCGGGAACTCTTTTATTTTCCAAGTAAAAAATTTATATATTTGAAATGATGGCAATAACTGGCTATATTACATCGACATAACAATCAAACCCGGTTATCTCTCGCACCCATCGTTATCAGTAGGGTTCCGAAAAATTATCCATGTAAGGTGTGGAATCCCTACAGGGGTGATCAAAGGATGGAGGCTCTTGATTTGTGGTCTGATCAATACCCGATACCCGGTCTAGATATGGAGTTGAATCATCTGCAAACGGCTCAGTGAGAGGTGAATCGGAATAGAAATTGAGTCCGGTTGCGAGTCGGGGTGGGGAACGGGTTTTGATTGGTTCTGTATATGTGAAGCAGGTGGCTTCAAAGAAGATTGACATGTTATAATCAGGAGGCAGATTTTCTCCGATGTTATGGTCAGATTTGAGATCGTCGGAGAGTTTGCGAAAATCAAAATTTGAATGAGATTCTAGATCATGAGTTCCACCATAGAATAAATCATATGTTGTATATTCAGCAGCCTGACTGGGATCTAGCCTAAATGTTAATTCTGAGCTTAAAAGGGTATCCTTATCTGGTAGAGGCTCAGATTCTAAGCTATTAGGGCAGGCCCAATTGAAACCCTGCTCGTCCAACTCCTCAATTTCTGTGTCGTAGATTGGCATGACTTCCCAAAAATCAATTCGTTCCTCTGAGGAGGTTGGCGAGGGATATTCATCAAATCGAGGCCCAAAATCATATTCTTCATTAAAAGATTGATCTTCTTCATCTGGGGCCTTGAAATCTTCAAAATATGTTTCAGATCTAGGTTCTAGGCTTAGGATGTGGGTTGAATTACTAGAATTTAGGTCTGAATAACCTTCGAGGGTCACCTTGTCGGAATAGGGGACGGAATTTACACCCTCGAGAGGTTCAGTTGTACTCTCATACTTGCAGGGGTCTTGGGATTCTAAAATGGGCTCATCATGGATTTTTCCTGCATTTGGAGCTTCCCAACCTTCTTCAATATCAGGTGCATTATACTCCATCTGGGTTGGGAATCCACAACCATTTTGTGCCTCAAACCCGAGGTCAAATTTATCCTCGATGTTGTTCCAAGATAGCTCATCCTCTGTTGGTGGTATGTATGGGTATTTCTGATCAATCACTTGTTTTATTAATCTCATTATCTCTTCCCGTTTTTCAAGACTATCTTGGTGTTGCTTCCAAAGCCGAGGGTTTGTCATACATTGAAGGTATTCACTATTGTGCAATTTTTCTATCTCAATGTATGCAGTAATGAGCAAGTCACGGGTTGATCCTTTGTTGGCTTCTGCTAATAGTACTTGGGCACAAGTTATGACAAAGGTTGTGGTTGTTGGGACATCAACCTGAATGTTTCCTACTGTTGTTGAGGTTTCTTCATTTTCATAAAATCTCATGGCATCCTCAATCATTTTATCTCTCATGGATCTCCGGTATTTAGGTTTCTTGAATGGTAGTCCTAGGTGGTTTGGCTGCATATTTGGATCAGGTGGTGGAATCAGAGTTTGAATCAAGATGTGTTATGAAGCGATCAGATATGAATACTGAGTCCCACTGAAAACGTATATGTGTGCTCTAAAGAGAAAAGATGAGGGACTGGAGATGTTCTTGACCCAATCAAGACACCCAAAAGATGTTTGGATGACTATGGAGGTTCGGGGCGGATGGACCCCTGGATCCGAAGATCGTCCACCTGAGAATTACCTGGGCAGCCAGAGAGGGAGAGTCTCGCAAAGACCCCTACACGGTAGAGCGTCCCTACGGGTTACAGGGTTTCCCCCACCCGACCTCTCTTGTCACTGAGATTCCAGGTAGACCAGAATGGGGACCTTGACCTCTTAAGTCTATCACTTTTTATTTCAAAGGTGCTTTTAGGGTTCTCACTTGAACTTTAGATGTTTTTGGTATTGTGACCTAATTTAGAGGTTGGTTGACCCAAGGGGTCAACTTCACCTGACTTGTCCTATAGATGGCAGAATGATTCTATGTTTGGAGCCTAGAGATCCCCCTGATTCGACTCCCAGGTTATTAGGTCCAAAAATTTTAAGATTCAAGTGATTTTAGAGCTCAATTTTAGGGTTTGTCTTATTTAGCTCTCTTCAATCAAGGGCTTGGGTAGCACACTGATGCGGGAGGGTTTATTTCCTTTTATACGGGCATGTGTGACTAGCGCTTCAAGATCCTAATGTGGAAACCCTAATTTGGTTCTATTTCCAATCCTCTTTTTATTTCTCAAAAGTTCTCTTTGACTTATAAACAAGAAGTGTGTGGTCCACCGAGATTAAGCGTTATTTCAATTAGGCACAAGAATTTGTGGGATGGAATCTAAAAAAAATCACTCCAACTTCAAGAATATTTGCAGAAATTTTCGCAAAATCAGGAAATGTTTTGCCTTAGAGAAGGTGATTACTATATAAAGAAGGCAATTGATTCCTAAATTGATTTTCTTCCTTTTGTCTTTCAAAGATTAGGGGATGACTAAGGAAGAAAAGAAATTACCTGCCCTGGAGTGGTTGACTTGCGGGAGAGATTTTCTCATGAAGTACCTGCAAGATCACATCAAAGAAAAGTAGGGCAAGTTAGTGTTCAATATGATAAAAAGAATGTAGAGACTAGTGGTAAATTGCGCATTGCTCCCCGGCAACGGCGCCAAAATGTTGTCACGCTTTTTGTGTGGGTTTAAACTATATCACGTTGTAATATAGCCGACAAAGCGTTCAAACACATAGAGAATTTTATTACTCGAAAACCGGAGTATCTGAAGTCGAACACAGGGCGCAAATGAAATTTACTACTAATCAAAATGTAATTGAACACTCTAATTTACTCAAAATGTTAATTCAAATATGAATGTATGCCATTAAAAGTAATTATGACAAAAAATATGAAATTGGACGTCTGATCTGGTGATCAGACGTCTTAAAAGTATTTTCCCCTTTTTCTTCTTCTGATCTTCTTTCTCTTCTTTGCTTGCGAAGGCTTCTTCTTCCTGCCTTTGTATCTTCTTGTTTCTTCTCCTGCCTTGCCTTCCTTCTTTCTTCTTCTGATCTTTGCTGTCTTCACTTGACCTTTCTTTCGTTCTTTAGCTTGCTCCTGCCTTGCTCTTCCTTCTTCTCCTGCAAAGGCTTCTTTCCTCTTCTTCTTCTCTGCCTTCGTCTCTCCTTCACTCAGTTTCCTCTTCTGCTTCTTCTCTTCTCCGTGCGGCTAAGTCTCTCCACGCTCAGTCTGCCTGCATAGGAGCAAAACCTACCCATTTCCCTCTACCCGCACGTCTCTCTCTCTCAACGATTCACTCAAGGTCGCTCTCCCAGAGCCACACGAATATTCGGGTCGGATCGTACTCGGGACCAGGTGCACCTACAGGTGGTGTGATGCGCGAGGAGTGCTCAACGATTGGGTCAGTCGGATCCCGCCAGATCCGCGTGGTCAAGTCGCGGACGAGGCGTGCGTGGGGGGCAAGTGAGGGACCTCACCCCTATGCTTACGGAGGCGTTAAGGTAATTTCATAAATTCAACTTATGTCGCAGCGGCGCCTCGTCTCTCCATGATGTGGGACTAAAGATTCTGCCCTGATTTTGCGCGCACCAGCAGACTCGTGTGCCATCCTCACAGCTGCTGGCTCTGCTTGTGCTCCTTGCTAGCCTCACTCACTTCGTGACACTCGCGTGAGCCTGCTGCACCTGCAGCCTGGGAGTCCTGATACCTGAAGCTGCTGCAAGCTCCTTGCTGCTTCGGCTGATAATGGCGGCCAGAGCTTAAACCTGTCACACAAAAGAATGGCCTATTGGCCCAATCAGATTGGATAGAAACCTTCACCGTGGTATGGCGAAGGCGGTGGGCGGTGCTGCAGGCTACAGGTCGGCCTAGGCGTGCGTGCCTAGGTCAACCTGTGGCCGGAGATGTTGGGTTGTTCGGGGGGTGATTGTGGAGGTCTGGAGTGGCAGTGGTGGGGTGGAACGAATTCCTGGTGGTGAGGCGGAGCTCACGAGATGGTTGGCGAGCCGTGTGGAGGGGTAGAGTGGTGTGGGCGGCTCGCCGGGGGTCGGTCGGAGGCGAGGAAGATGGAGGTGTTCAGGCACTGTCGGGGGGTAAGTAGATAAAATAGCAAGGGAAAAAGAGAGAGGGGAATGTGGAGAAGGTATTTGGCCTGACTACAGGGATGAAGGGGGACAGAGAGGCGAACAACAGTACCTGCTGTCGCCTGAGAAGATGCTGCCCAGTGGGGGAGAACGTCGGCGACGACGGAGCTGAGGCGACGTGCGCAGGTGCTACGCGACGCGGAGGAGAGTCAGGAAGATAGCTCTGCCACTGGTTTCGTGGCAAAGAGAAGAGGGAGGGGAGGGGGGCTCACCGGAGCTTCCTGGGAAATTTGGCCGGGCAGGAGGAGATGAATTGGAGGTGGAAACTCGGCCAAATCAAGCTGACCATGAGCGGCCGGAGGTGTAGTCTCTTTTGTAGACGCTGGGCCGGGTGTGCAGAGCATGGAGGGCACGCCAGCGTCTGAGGTTGGTCGCCGGAGATGGAAAGAAGTTAAGATACCCAAATCTCTCGTGTGTTCGCACGAGAGATTGGGTTCACACCAGGGATCAAGATTGGCCTCAGATGGAAGGGAATTCCTCAGAGAATCTCCCTTCCATTTCTGGGAGGGGATCTCTGAGGAATCAGAGAGGATTCCCTCTCAAATCCTCGTCGGAGCAGGATTCTACCCTAATAATGGCGGCAGGACTTGATTGCAAAGGTGGCAAGGAAGTTAGGGGGCGTTCTGTTATGCTTTTCAAAAGATAGGGACCAAATTGTGATTTGGGAGTACTAAATTTCAAAGTAGGTCAAGTGACCTCCCCTTAGGTCCAAATTTTGGTACAAACCTAATTTTGACCTAAGGAATCCAATGGTGAAGTTGGATTTTAGGTTTTACCTCGTTTGACTGGACATTTTGCGTAGAAACCCAAATTAGGTTAATTGATGAACTAGGACCCTAATCTAGGTCAAACTGGGTTCCAAAGGCCAAATTAAGTGTTCTAAACCCTAGGGGATATTTTTCCATGATTTTTAGAGGGTTTAATTGATTTTTATCCTGACCGAAACCTTGTTGAATTAAGCGGGTCTGTTTTAGGGTTACCACATATCATTTACTTCCTGGATTGCACATGAACCCATTTCTGATTGACTCAACCCACTTTTTATCTCATTTAGACCTTTTGACCTGTGTTTTGCCTCTGATAAATCCTGTTTATGCACTGCAATGGTAAAATTGCAATTTTAACCTTTAATTCATGTTTTCTTCTCAGAGCACTTATTCCTTCAGTTAAGCCTTCTTCTAGGTTATGTAGGAGCTTTTATCTTCTTTATTGGGTCAAAATGAGCTAGTTATGGCTCATGATGAGGCTCTCATCAGATAGGCATGGGGGTTTGATGTGCATACATCTGATTAACCTAAAATGTTTATTAATGCAAGTTCTTAGTGTCACATTAGCATCATACATTGTAAATAGTGTATAACATGCATAATCTTGCATTTAAATTATGTTGTATAAATTATACAGTAATTATCTCTTTTTTATGGTCAGGGACAAGGCGACTTTTTATCAGGGCCTCGGATTGAAGATCCAACTATACGAATCTAATTAGGGTGACGATTGGAGTTCAACGACTCTAAGATCGCCCTAATCAGATATCCGTAGCACCAGATAGAGATCGAGGAACCCTAAAGATCAAGGGCCAGGATGGTGTTAATCCGTACCTCAGACGACAAATCCAACTGCATGAATGGATTCAGATCGACGATCGCAGCCTAATGGCGCAAAAATCAATCCAATCTGACACCTGTGGCACCATCTACAATACTCAGAAGATGGACGGCCAAGATGGCGCCACATGGCACCATCTCAGCTGTCCAATTGGCCCCAAGCACCCGCCACAGCCTTTCCTCTTCATCTGATCGACGCTTCTCCGCCGCACGATGGTGGTCCAACGGCTACAGGGCACGTGAGCACAAAACGAGCGCTCGACACAAAAGCGCCCACAGCACGTTGGTCGAGCGCTCTATCAAGAAGAGAAGATGCCCGTTTGAAGTCGCTGGCGCCTCAAATTGGTGCGGGGTCGAGTGGGCGCGCGAGCGCGCGGAGCCACTCGATCTTGATCGAACGGTGCTGCGCAGCTAATGGCGCCCACGTGCGATCGGACGCGCGGCGAGGACGTGAGATCACATGTGGGCGCACGGCGCGAGCGGGGATCATTTAAGCCATCTGATCTCTTGATTGAACGACTGTAAATGTGTGAACATGCGCGTACGTTGTGTGACGCGGAGGAAAGGAGGGACACGGCGCGTGCCCACGAAGGCCACATTCAGGCCTTTAGTGATGGATTTATCCATCACTAAAGGTTTTGAATTAATGTTTTTCAAATTGTAATGACCAAAATGCCCCAACTCCTTGCAACTATAAAAGGAGACCCCCTCCATACGAATTTCTCATCCCTTCCTTCTCTTCTCTCCCTCTCCAAAGCTCAAGAGAAGCTTGTCCCATACCGAGGTTGTTCCTCAAGAGAAAAATCAATTTTTCGCCCTCATTCCGGAAGCGGATCCCGTGACGACGACGACGTGCTGCCTCGTTCCCGTTCTTCCTGCCTCGACCTCCCTCTTCCCGCTCCGTTCCCCGTCTTCTAGGCATCGTCTCGTCCGGCTTATCCTCCAAGCGATTGTCGAGGAGGATAACTTCTCTCTCCCATTCCTTTTTCCTACTTTTTAGAGTAGAATTTTCCTGCTTTCTAGTTGTAATAGTTTTCCTGCTTTCTAGTGTAACTTCTCGCTTTCTTAGTTGTACAAACATTTTGCAATATCAAGGGGATGTTCTCTCTCTCTCTCTTTCTCTTATTATCTATAGTATTTCATTTCATTGTAATTACTCCACCTTTTAACAAAAACACAAAAAGAATATAATTGCGAATTTTGATCGACGTAGCCTCCCTAAGTTCGACCCGGGATTTCTATTCCGGTATAAATTTTATTTGTTGAACCCAAGTTCTTCACTATTCAAACTATAACGACAGGTTTTCAAAACCAAATCTGATAGCATAGTCCTCCGACGTTTCAACACCAGGTAGAAACCATCACCTAAGCCTTCCAATCTAGGATTTTCCAATTGACCTAGTCAATCAAATCCACTAACCAAGTCACTTGAATGACGGTGGCCTAACCTCTTACAAACATGCTACTTAGACGAGGGTAGCATACCTCAAATCCCCTCCTCTTCACAAGGAGTATTTTGTCTGGTGAGGGAGACGGGAATTCGCAAGGTGAATACCCAAACAAAGACAATTACAACAGTCCTATAAAACCACAAAGCAAATGAAAATCAACCTAGCTTCTATAGGAAAAAGGACTTCCCTTTGATGGAAGTGGTGCGATGTGAAGTCGATAGTGTGAGGGTGCTCTCGGATGGATGCTGGAGGGCTTGGAGAGCAACAACACTTTCTTCTTTGATTCTACTCTCTTCTTGGACACAATATGAGTGGAAGTTGTATACTTAAGGTGTGTGTAGCTTAGGAAGGGTGTTCCTCTATTTATAGAGGTCCTAAGAAGGCTTTGGAAGGCCTTGAAAGGCTTCTATAGTTGTTGGGAATAAACCCAAGATAAATCAGGCTGAAATCAGGGTCATTTATGATTTTGATAGGGTTATCAGATGTCTGGTTCTAAGGTCAGATGTCTAGGCCATCGTCTGATCTAGGGATCAATCGTTTGATCTAGAAGGGTAGAAGAATTGATCAGGGTTGGATCAAGATGGACATCTAATGAGGTGTTTTAAGACGTCTGGGAATCTAATCAGACATCTAATTTTAGATGGGTTTCCTTCTTATTTTGTCCATACCTAAACAGGGTTCTAAGATAAGTTGTCTAGACGATAGATCGAACGATCCACGTTTTGGTTGGGGAGTCTTAGAGTTGATTTGACTCCAACCTTACCACGATCTTATATTTCGACCCTTAATTTGATCTTGAATTTCAACCCCAATATATTCATTTTCATCTTCCATTATCTTGGTGGTTGAGCCTTTGTGTGGATTTCCATTGTGGTGATTGGGAGCATTTGAATTGAAATGTTTGGTTCCCATTCACATTAAACCAAAAGAGATTCGTGCATCCACACCTAGAAACATCCATTTAGGGGCCCATTGAATTGTAGCATGCATTCAATCAATTAAACTGAAGGAGGGTTGTTTGGGCATAAAGAAAATGTATTTCTTGAAACCCAGAGATTGGTTGAATTGGTAATTCATTGGAATCTTAAAATCCATACTACTTAAAAGCGGAATTCTAAAAGCCATTCACCATCTAAAACTTCAACTAGGGGAAGTTCATGTTGCATGCTTGTTTTACACACTTATCAATCAACGCACTTAGGCATTACCCATATACAATGCCTTTTACATTCCAAAGCACTTGTATCCTAAGCCTCTTACTCTAAAATTGGTAGTAACTTGACCCCAATAAGGTTTGGAGGTCTAACTGCTTGTGTGTAGCGCCTACGTGCTGGTGTAGGTTCTCGCATGCTATCGGGTTGTCAAAGACTAGGGCAAATGGCCTTTCAATCTAGCTCGATGGTTCCACAGTGCTCTGATAAATGCCAGTTTATCATCATTCTTATGCATTAAAACAAACCTAGCTCTTAGGATTTTACTCCACAAACGGGTTTTTGGGCTGGATTTAGGCATAAAATAGGTTAGGCATGGATTACATTTTTTATTGTCTTTTTAATATGTTTTTGTGAGTGTTAGGGATGTACAGATATATAGATCCCTAAAACCCTAGCACTCGAGAAGGCAAATGGTGAAGGAGAAGCCCAGACTAGCTGGAACTCAGCTTAATCCAGCTCACCTCAGCTTGATCCAGCTCACCACAGCTGGAACCTAGCTTACTTGAACTAGGGTTAGCTCATCCCAGCTCCATTCAGCTAATCTCAACTGGATGGCAGATCAAGAGAGTTCACCTTAGCTAACCCTAGCTCAAGTCAGCTCAGATCCAGCTCAACTTAGCTGAGTCTAGCTCATCTCAGCTCCCACTACTCCACAGGGAGCTCTAGCTAGCTCAGCTAAGTTGATAGGAGTTCACCCCTGCTCAGATACAGCTACATCCAGCTCCACTCTGCTCCAGCCAGCTGAAGGAGAACTCATCCCTGCTCAGGAAGCTCAAGTCCAGCTCCTAGGGACTCAGCTTAGCTCAACTCAGTTGAGCTAAGCTACCTTAGCTGCCTCAACCAGCTTGATTCTCCCCGGGAGCACCAGACCTAGCTCACCTCAGCTCATTTTGGTAGAAGCTAGCTCACTTTAGCTTGGCTTAGCAACTAGCAAAGAACTAGCAAGCTAAGCCAGCTAGAGTGGCCCCATGCCAGCCTCTTCAGCAGCAGCCAGCTCCAGCTCCAGCTCCAGATTTCTCCTCCTCAGCTCCTTCCTCCAAACCCTAGCTCCATTACCTTCTCCTCTACTCCTCCATTAGCTAAGCTAGCTTAGCTTAACTTAGCTTAGCTTAGCTTAGCTATGCTCCAACTTCCTTGGCTTGTATCACCCCAAAAACCCACCTACCAACTCCACCCAACTAGCTCCACCTAAGCTCCACATAAGCTAACCTACTTGGCACCAACCTAACCTACCCACCACCTCCAAAAGGCACCTAAAAGTGGCGCCAAAAACTACCCATAACCACCCCTTAATGGCGCCACTTTTCCCTCCAAAATCTCCCCTCATCTCCACCACACAATCCCCCTTGAACCCATCTCCACCATCCACCTAACCCCCCTTCTAGAAGGACCCATGTTGGCGCCAACATGGTGGTGTCTCTCCACCACCAAAAGACACCAACACCACCATAACTACCCCCTTTAACACCCCTTGAGTTGGCGCCAACTCTCCTTAGCCATAGGATCACCAACCACCTCCATTCTTCCATCCTAGTCCTCCATTTCAAGGGGCACCTTAACCCCCATCCTACCCTATAAAAATACCACTACCCGCCACCATTCAAGTCATCCTTGGCTAGCAATTTCATTCTCATATTCCACCAAGAAGCCCACGTCCAAGAGAGAAGAAGAAGAAGATTAAGGGGATATTCTGTCCCCTTGGTGCCTTCCCCTCTTCCCTTCTCTCTTGGGTCACGCCAGCCAAAGGAGAAGCCAGGCAAGGAAGATCTTGGAGGAGATCTTGAAGGTGGTCCATGCCACCTTGGAGGAGTTCTTGAGGGTGGTGCACGCCCACCCCTTGGAGAGAGCATTGAAGGTGGAAGCTTCCACCTTGGAGGAGCTCTCAAGGAAGGAGAAGAAGGAGGCTCTCTTTTCAAGCCAAGGAGCAGCTAGGCTTGGAGCAAGAAGACTCCCTTCTTCACCATTTTTCAAGAGGATTTGTGTTTCTTTTCTTGCTTTCAGATTGTTTAATTATAGTAGAAGCATTCCTCTACTTGTCCTTGAAAAGAACACTCATTCTACTCAATCAAATTGCCTTCTTTTAGCTTTTTATTGCAGTTATTTTTGGTTCTAGCACTTGTTTCACCTCTTCTTCCTAATTACCCTAGGCCTCCACTTGCCTAGAGTGAGCTTAGGAAGAAGATATTTCTATCTTTTAGATTTTAGTTAATCATTTGTAGGTGTTAGTTCTTTTCGCTACAATCTGCAGTTTGCCTTCGTCTTTTCAAAATACAAAAAAAAATTACATATTGAAAAATATCGAAAAGAAAGTTGAGATCTATCTGTAAGCAAGAGGATTAATTTTGCAATTTTTGCCTCCTTGGACGACCCTAGATACTCCCCTATCTAAGATATAAATTTAAAAGCGAAAGCGGATTCGCGCGTTACAACGACGTTAAAAACCCGCATTTACAAATCGCGCGTATTTCGCAATCATGCTCATATTCGGTTTCGTAGGTTGCGATAGTAGGTAAATTAGATCTTTAGGTCTTAGGTCACATTTAAAGGTGATCCAACGGCTAGGATTCGAAGGCGCGGAAGATGGAGGGCATGGTCGGTTGCTGCTGGCCGGTGTTGGGTGGCCTGGATAGTGCCACATGGCACCATCTGGGTCGTCCATCTTTTATCTGTTACAGAGGATGCCACGGTGCTCAGATCGAGATGATTCCTGCATTGCCGAACTTCGATCGTCACTCCAGATCCATCCGTACGGTCGGATTTTTCATTCGAAGCCCGTAAGGATGTCGCATTGCCCTCCTGGCCGTTGATCTTCCTCGAATCGCATAAGGTACTACGGGACTCCGATCTAGACGATCTTGGAGGTGTTAGACTCTGATTGTTGTCTTGATCAGATCTGTATGGTCAGATCATCCATCTGAGGGTCTGAAATAAATCTCCCTCCCTCCTAGCCTTAAAAAAAACCTAATTAATCTAAAATATATACAACTATTCTAAATGCAAAATGATGCATGCTGTGCAATATTTATAACATGAAATGCAAATCTAAGCCTAGGAACATGCATGATTAGACATTTTAACCTAAATAGATGTGTCTATATCAGGTATTTTTGATTAATGCCTTCATAATGCATCCAGTGCTATACCACGTGCCTTCATGAGATCTTGGTGTTTCTCTAAAAGTATGGGGTTTGACCAACATTGTAAATACTCATTGTCATGTAATGTCCTCAATTTAAAATATTCTTGTAAGAGATCATCGTGGGTTGAACCATGTATTATTTGGGACAAAATCATCTGAGCATGGTTAAAAATGAATTTTAATATGTTATTAACTTGAATCTCCCTAAATGGATTTAAGGATCTATAATATTCTTCATGATGTCTGTAAGCATCCTCAATCATTTTCCTTTTCATGCTCATTTCGGACTCAGGTTTCCTAAACGCTTTTCGTAGCATGTCAGGTTGCATTTTTGAATCAGATGGTGGAACCAAGATGTAGAATCAAACTCAAGATTAGATTGAAGTGGATCAAATCATATTAGAAATTCCCAAGAAGATCTAATGAGGTCTCTTAGGTTAAAAACCTAATGACCTTCCTGTGTATGTGCTCTAGAGAAAAGATGAGGGACTGGATATTATTTAGACCCAATCAAGGCACCCAAAGATTTTTGGATGACTAAGGTAGTTTCGAGGCAGATGATACCTTTGAATCAGAAATCTGCACACCCGAGAAATACCTGGGCAGCCAGGAAGGGAGAGCCCACAAAGACCCTTACACGGTAGAACGTCCCCATGGGTTATAGGGTTTCCCCCACCCGACCTTCCTTGTCATTACGGTTCCAAGTAGATCGGAATGTACGGACTTAAGACCTTAAGTCTACCAATTTTAGCCTAATTTGTGCCTTGAATTTCACTTGATTAGAAGTTAATTTGACTTATGACCTAATTTAGAGGTTGGTTGGCCTACAATGTAGACCAACTTCACCTGACCTGCCCTAAAGATGACAGAACGAAATCTTGGTCAAGACCCAATGATCACCCTGATTGACTCTCAAGTTATTAGGTCACAATTTTAGGGTTCAAGTGAATCTTAGAGCTTGACTTTTAGGGTATGGGTAGCACACAAATGCGGGAGGGTTAATTTCCTTTTATTCAGGTAAATGTGAACTTAGCACTTCAAACCCTAATGTAGAAACCCTAATTGGCTTTATTTCAAGTCCAATTTAATCTCCAAATGCTCTCCTTGGACTTCAAACAAGAAGGTGAGTAGTCCAAGATGCTTAGAACTTAAGCATAATCCCTAATAGGTACAAAAAATGGGGTAGGGATCTCTAAAAAAAATTATCTCAAGCTTCAATCAAATATGAATTTTTTTCGCAAACAAGGAAACTTGTCTTTTAAATGAAAATTACTATGAAAATAAGGCAGGTAGTTCCTAATTGATTTTGTTTCCTTTTCTCTCTTCCAAGGATTAGGAAATTAGGGAAGAGAGATTACCTGCCCTGGGAGTGGCCGTTTTGCATGAAAGATCGCCTCACGATGTACCTCGCAAAATCATAAGAAATCAAACAAGGCAAGTTAGTGCTCAAATATAATCAAATATAGCATAGAGAATATCGGTAAATTGCGCATTGCTCCCCGGCAACGGTGCCAAAAGGTTGAAGAGATCTAGAGAGGATTAAGATTAAGTTATCATCGTTGTAGTGCATAATCCTCAATCAATCTCTCAACAAATACAATTTATAACTCAAAAATCTTAGAAATGAAGTCCGAGGTTGAACATAGGGAGCAAATAGGAATTCACACGCTAAATCTTCAATTAAAACATAAATGAGAACAAGAAATGAAGGATTATAAAGATATTCAATGAATATTAATGTCACATTAGATATTCAATGAAGCTCAATGCATTTCAAGAGTTAAAGAAGATACAAAGATATCTAAGACAAAATAATGGTGATTTAGATCACCAATTATTAGCCTCAGCACATGTATATCAATTACTCAAATGTTTGAAATAAGTGAACAGTGATCAGATGTCTGACAGGTGTATCAGACGACTTAACTGTCGCCTGCTACAATACTCTTCTTTCTTTTTCAATTCTGCTCTCTTCTTCCTTTTCTTCATTTCTCTTCTCTTGCACAATCTCTATTTCTTCTTCTTCTTCTTCTTCTTCTGCTTTCTTCCTTAGCCCTTCTCTTCTTCTTCTCAGGCACGGCCAAGGGTCTTCTCCTTGTTCTCAACCTTTAAGTCTTCTTCTTCTTCAATCTCTACCTTTAGCTTCTTCTTCTCTCTTCTTCTTCCTTCTACTCACAATGGCTAAGGGTCGAGCTTTCTCTCTGAAGAGCAAAACCCACCCCTACCCTACTCTTTCTCTCTTTCCTTCCTCCTCTCCTCTTTCTCTTTAACTATGAATCTTTACTTAACCAACATGGAACCCTTTGAACAAACCCATTCCCTTCTGACCGGATGTTTAGAGTAAGGACAGTGATCTTCCCCCCATGAAGAACTCATCCAATTCCTCACCCGACCCCTTAAAGCGAAGGAGAGCTTCCCCCGCGGATTCTAGGTTGGGGTCCGCACCTGCTTTCCCAATCAGGAATAGATTTGGCCTTAGATAATCAGTTTCGAGGTTGAGCTTGTATAATGAATTTACTTGTTTACCGAGATCCGGGTAAGCATCAAAGAAAGCTATGTGAGGTGCGAGTCTACGGTGGGAGTCTTTGGACGTGAAGGACAAAGGTGAGTTGCTCGTTATGTTCCACTTCACTTCACTTGAGCTTAACTCAATTCACTCATTCCTGTAGTGCAAGTCGTTTGAGCGAGTCATAGGATATGAAGACGAGCATAACTCATTCCTCTATCGCTTCACTTCGTAGGAGACTCACTCGTTATGTTCCACTGCACTTCATATCGTAGGGAATTGCATGATTAGCCTAGTTCAGAGCTACTAATAGATTCCTGGGAATGTTCTTTCTCGAAGCAGGAGTTTGAGTATTATTTATTATAGGCTGACAACAGAGGGTGTAATCATTACTATCTTCATGATTGACTTGATTACTTCCTTGGGTAACTAGACACTTTTTCTTACCTGTGTTTCATTAAGACCCTGCAGTTGATTGAAAGAACCCTATTATCTATGCAGATCACATTACTGATTCCAGTCCGGGTAGTCAAACTCACTTCACTGATTATTATCCCTTCACAGAGACCCTAATGCATATATTAGTTTAGGCCCTGTCCCATTTTCTTTCTTCCCATATGTCCGTCGCAGTTGCTGCGTGCTACCTTGTATGTACCTGGCTTTATTCTGGGCCAAGCATTGAGACCATACAGGTGGTTGTTCCTGCCAATCACTCGACCTCTTGGCATGGGACGTCCCAATCTCATATAGTCCGAAACAACTAGTGCCCGCCTTCTCGTCCATACTCGAATTCATTCTTTTGTTAGTTAACCCATTCGAACACTATATAGGATATTAGGAACAACATAGGAACTACAATCTTCTGATGGGAACACCATCATGAGCCCTAACTAGCTCATTTTGACCCAATAAAGAGAATAAAAGCTCCTACATAACCAACTGGAGGTCATAATTCACTAAATAACCTTTCTGAGAGAAAAGAAAGAAACAAGGGGTAAAACTGTAATTTTACCATTGCAGTACAACAAAAGGTTTTCTCAAGGGCTAAATACAGGTCAAAAGGTCTTAACAAGATAAAAAGTGGGTTGGATTTGACAGAAAAGGGTTTATGTGTACCCTGTGAATTAAATGACTTCTTGTAATCCTAAAATAGACCCACTTGAGTAACCAAGGTTCTGGCAAGGATAAAATTTACCTAAACCCTCTAAAAATCATAGAAAAATATTCTCTAGGGCTTAGAACTTTCAATTTGGCCATCAGAACCCATTTTGACCTAGAATGGGGTCTCAGACAGATATTTACCATAAATTAGGTTTTTACATAAATTGTCTAGTCAAACATGGTCAAATCCAACGTCACCGTTGGATTCCTTAGGTCCAAATTAGGGTTGTACCAAAATTTGGTCCTAAGGGGAACTCATCTTGACCCATTTTGCAAATAGGTTCAACCCGATTACATTTTTACCCCTATCTTTCGAAAACCCTTACAATCAGCCCCCTAGTTTTCTTATCATCTTCACAGATAGGTCCCTCCACCATTATAGCGGAGGAATCCTACTCTGGTGAACTTTAGAAGGTGATTTCTCCTTGATTGCTTAGAGAATCCCTCCTAAAATTGGAAGGGAGATTCTCTGAGTAATCTCCTCCAGCCTGAACCCATCGGTGATCCATAATTCCTACTCAATCTCTCATGCGAACGCATGAGAGATTTGGGTATTTTGAATATTCCAACTCCGGCGACCTTACCTTGCTTGTAAGCTTGGCTTCAAAGCACAAATCCCTCTCCAGAAGTCTATTTAAGGAGCCCTAGATCCAACCAACTCCTTGAAGCTTGAAATCGACCGGGAAACCCCCTCAAATTCTTCTCTCCTCCTTCGGCCAATTCGCTCATCAAGCTCCGACGACCTCCCCTACTCTCCCTCGTTGCCTGGCCACAATACCAGTGGCAGATTCCTCTTCCTTGAGTTCGTCTGCATCGCGCAGCACCCGCCGATGCCCCTGTCTCCCCTTCATCCTCACCGACCGTCTCTCTCTGAGCGCCTTTGTCTCCAGCACCACTATCACCCTAGATAAGTTCCTTTCACCCTCTACTTCCTTTCCCCCTCTTTATTTCCCTAAATCAACTTGCCGCACTTCACCACCATCATCTCCTTCACCTTTGGCCACCAACTCCGGTGAGACCGCTCCACCACCACAGACCACCCCCCCTCCTCGCCGACAAGTCCATAAGCATCCCCTCATTCCACTCAACATTTCCCCTCACTCCATTCACTTCTTCACTCACCCAAAAGCACCCCCGAACACACCCACACATACGCACACAGTGTGCCCTAGGCATGCTCGCACAGGCATCCCCACGACGCATCGACCACCGCTGCACATTCGCCATGCCTCAACGAGGCTTCCTGAGCGTTTTAACATGGCCGTGAGGCCATCTTGGTGATTTCAGGTGGCAGGCATCGTCCACCATTAGAGTAAAGCTCGAAGCAAGCTTAAAGCAAGCTCCAAGCTTCGCCACCTCCAGGCCTGAGTACCAGGTGGTGCGAACTTGAGGCGCGCACACACCTAGGCCTTTGATTGGGGTAGAGAGCAGCTGCAGCCTCGCGATTTGAAGGAACACCTCTGCCGCAGGCGTGAGCAAACGAGGGCGGGACATTTAGTCCCACCTTGGAAAAGGAAGGACACCCGCATGCGCATAAATTGAATTCTTGCCTTAGCCATGTCGCCTCCAGCTCACAGGGTGAGGTCCCTCTCTCCCCTCTCATGGCCTCATTCGCGACACTGACCATGCGGACCTGGCCATGACCCATTTACCCGACCGACTCACTCCTCGCTCACCACCCACACTTGTGAGCCTGGACCCGGGTCTCCGTTAGGTCCGATTACCCGAACTGATTGTGGCTCTGGGAGAGCGAACCTGAAATAGAGAAGAGAGAAAGAGAGGAAAGATACGCAGGGGAAGGGGGGTTTTGCCTTGGAAAACTTAGGTCGACACTTAGCCAAATCAGAGAGGAAGAAAAGAAGAAGGAAGGAAGAGAAGCTAAGGCAGAGAAAGACAGAGATGAAAGAATATGAAGGAAGAAACTGAAGTCAAGGCAAGACAAAAGAGAAAGAGAGAAGGCAGCTGGTAGAGGAAGAGAAAGAAAGAGCAGAAGACAGAGAAAAGCTAAAGAAAGAGAAAGCAGAGAAAGCCAAAGGCAAAGAGAAAGAAGAAAAGGAGTAGAAGCAGAAGAAAGAAGTCAGGAGCACTATAGCATCATCATTTTAAGGTGTCCGATTTACAAATCAGACGTCCGATTTTGAGTTTAATTCATATACATTGAGTTTCTTTAGTATTTTGTGCTCTACATTTACTCCTATATTTTTGCATTGTGATATTATTGCATATTCTTTCAAATTATAAATTGTGATCTTGATTCTAAACACCAATTTGCTTCCTGTGTTTGACCTCGGACTTTAAATTAGAGTAGTAAAATTGTATTTGTTTTGAACGCTTTTTTGGCTATATTACAATGCAATATTCTTAAAACCCGATTCAGCGATCTAAACATTTTGGCGCCATTGTCGGAGAGCAATGGGCGATTTAGAATTCTTGATTGCAATTTCTGATTTGGTACTAACTTGCTATATCTCTTTGTTGTGGTTATTTCAGGGAGAAGATTCAAAGGAAGACAGCCGCACATTAAACAAGCTATGGGCAGGTAATTTCTGATTACTTTCTCTTAAGCCCCTTGATGAGTCCATTAAAATGGACTAATATTAAGCCTAAGTATCTTTAATTATACAATTTAGGTGTGTTAATAATGGTAATTAAGTTATAGAAGATTTGTACACCTCATAATTTAAGTTATAACATTCTATAACTTCATGATTCTATTATTTTTATGTGCAGGTAATAAAATACACAAAGAGCAAGGGTGGGGGGATAAAATTCCCCAAACAGCCGCAACTCTCTTTCCCCCCTGCCCCATCGGACATTGGGCAAATCTTCTGGCGCCACCTTTCTCAACAGCCATGACCAGGGATTTGGGAAAATCCCTGAACTCACGCGGTGAAGGGAGAACTTAAAAAGAAGAGGCGGGGAGAGAGGAAGGCCATCCAGAGAAAAGAAAAGCGTGCACTGTGCTGCACTATGTCCTCTTTCCCCTTGCGGGGAAAAAGTCTCTCCGCCCACACGCCTCCGTCGGCGCATCCTTCTTGCGCGCTGCAGGCAACCGCGTGCCAGCCCCAACACCCTCTCCATCACCTGCAGACCTGCAAAGCCACGCCGCCCACAGCGCTCACACGGCCTCCTTGCTGCGTCCCTGCAGCCTGCACGCCCATCAGCAGGTGCGGCGCCGCTCGCCCGCGCACCGCTCCCGCAGGCACATCCTCCCTTCCAGCGCCTTTTTGCAGCACACCCATCCACCTCTGCAGACCTGCCTTAGCAACTCCAGCCGCGACTGAAGGCACTGTGCGCCCGCACCCTCTCCTTGCTGCCCACACGCCTATCAGCAGGCATGGCACCGCTTGGCCACGCACCGCTCCCACAGGCGCTAATTGCAGACCGCCGCACCCTCATGCACAAGCCCGCGCCACTCCTCCCTGCATCCGCAGCCTGCAGGCGCTCTCGGCCCTTGCACCAGCACGCACGCATGCCCGCTCGAACAGCCGCAGCAGCAGCCGCCCTCTTGCTCCATAGGCCAGAGCTCCGGCCACCGCCTCCGGCCACCTCCGTCACCGCTGCTGCCACCGTCGAAAAGCTCTCGACCTCGCCGTCCTCTTGAGCCTTGATCTACCCCTGCAGTTCTCTCTCTCTCACGAGGAAGTGAGAGAGCAAATGCTCTGTTTTTGTTGGAATTAAAAATTACATTCAATGCCATTGCCACCAATTTGATTTATTATTATTATTATATTGTGGCAGAATTGCATTCAGACACTCTTAGTTATTTATAATTGCATGGTATTGATAGTGGCTAGTTTGAATGTTGATTTTGGACTTAATTTAAGTACTAATTGTCTTTAGTGCACATCACGTGAAAACTGCATGAATTCATCCTAAATTTATTGAGGATTTCTGTGAGGGAAAACTACACTTACACCCTTAACTTTTTAGGTTATTGCAAATTTACTTCACATTTTAAGCCCGATTTGAAAAAGGATTTCACACTATCTGAAATAACATTAAATAATTAAAGTATTGATTGCATCATTGCCTCTTTATGGATACGACCCGCTCTTCTGTGAGTGGTTATTTTCATTATTTTTGATTAGTCGATTTTTCCACCACTTAAATACTATAACGCTAAGTGAAAAGTCGACCATCAAAATTGGCGCCGTTGCCCGGAGGCAACAGGCGCAATAGATTTACTTTATTATTTTTAAATCTTTTGAGTTGTGAAATTATCTAATCATTTTTATTATTGTGCAAGGAACCTGACACGGCGACGAGGTGCAGCAAAGCGACAACTTTAAACGTGAACAACGCTCACGGCGGAGATGATCCTTTTTGTGAACCTTGACGCCACTTGGAGGACGACAACAGGAACACGTGGGCCTTGATCCCACTCACATAGGCTTACTGAGAAGCCTATTTCTGATTTAGGCAGTAGGTCTTAGTTAGATTTAGTTAGATAAACATTAGAATTTAAATTACTGTCTTTTGGGCCCTTGTTGGGTATTTTTGGGAATATGTTCCCATTTATTTAGATTATAGGATTATTTGAATTATGTTGAACTGCATTTCAGTTAGTTAGTTAGATTAGGTCTGTTTGTTATTCTTATTAAAAAAAAAAAATTCGAATTGCCTGCTAGAAGCTACATATCTGTAGGACGATCATCTAGGACTGAATGAGCAGCATCTAGTTTAGCTTTTATTGCACTGCATTCATCACTGCACGAAGAAAGTTGGAGTAAGGTACGTCTTCTCTTGAGCATTAATTACTTGTCATGCATATTCATTGAACCTAAATCTAAGACCACAAAAGTGCGTGAATCAAATTAATTCAGTGGTTACTTTAAACAAATTGGGACTGTTAAGAGGTTGGACTTTAAAATCTGTGACTGAAAATTGTGTGCAAAAGGATCCTGTTTGCGGAATTTCAAAAAATCAAAACACGATCGTATGCTTGCACACTTGAGATACTGTGCACCTCACACATAAGGTCACTAGATAAATTTCTACCTCTCCTCTTTTGCACCACAAGGGAAGTTAGTCGGAAATCAACAAGCCTATCCACCAAGTTACTTCAGTTCCTCGTGTGTGGGCTCGATTCGAGACTTCCATATCTTGCGAGTAGGTTATAGGCACCAACGAAGGTTGGCCTAGGAAGCGTAATTTTTGCAAAACTTGTTTGGCCACCATCTAGAGATATAACTCTAAGGCCTACAATATACTAAAAACAGATCCCGTTGAATTTGCGTTTGCTTTGACAATAGAACTCTCTAGGAAGTTTTCTGCTTATATTCTGAATTTTGCTAAAGCCTAAGAGAGTTAAAATTATTTTGCTTAAAGAAATGGATTATTCTTACTCCTATCATTCAGATTATCAGAGTCAATACTTCCCATCTTTTAATCAGGATCCCATGCTCCGAGCGTATCCATCCTTTGATGGGTACATTGATAATTCATGGGATCATTCTCATTCTTACCCTGGGAGTACTAGCTTGATAACTCCCACTTTTGAGCAGAGCCTAGGAGTGGGATTTTCCAATCCTGAAATACCTACTTCCATGCAAACACCCAACCCTCCCACCCTTCATGATTTTCCGTATCGAGGTTGGACCGATACCCCTAGGCAACCAGAGCCTGAAATTGACTATCCTCCCCAACCTGATAATAGTAGCCTCTCCTATTTTATGATAGAAATGCAAAAACAACAAAAGGAAATAATGGAATCAATGGGAGAGATGTTGAGGAATAGTCAACAATTAAATGAAGAAATAAGATAACTTAGCTACACGGTTCCCAATAATCCTGATCCCTACCCATCCGATCATGATCATGAAAATAATTCTGAGGTACTTAATGACAATAGGGATCCAATTTCATGTAGCGATCACTTAGACTCTCCCAATGAGATGCTGCCACTAGAGGACAACAATCATAGTGATTATCCACTTGAACTATATTGGAGTCAAAAGATAGAGAAGATTATTGTTCCTATCACTTCCCTTCTTGATTATTTGGTGGAATCCCATTCTACTCTTAGTGAGCCTACTCCTAACCCTCCACTTAGGGAATCAACACCTGCCCTTCAATATTCTGAGGATTCAAATGCACCTAATGAAGGTGACCCTAAGGGAATAAAGGATGATCAATTCTGGTCTCAGGGTTATGAAGAGTCTAATTCAGAGGATGAGGATGCCCCAACAGAGGAACATGGACTGAAAATCTGGAGTGAATCATAGCAGAATTATTTATCATTTGAGGATTTAGCTCCAGAGGATAGAAATAATATGATTAAATCCAGATTCCTCCTTTCTTTTGAGAGTCATCCTCCATCAAAACAGGAGTTGATATTAGAGGAGGACAAACAAAATGAGAAGTCTATGGGAGACTCTCGGGGACAAAACACATCATTTGAGGATTTATACCTCGAGAACAATAATGAATTCAATGATATAAGCTTCCTCCAAAATATTAAAACTGATCCTCTTTTAGAAATAATTGAAAAAACTGATCCAACTCCTAATGAATCACATATACACCCCGACAAATATTTGAGTGAACCAAACAAATTTGGGGATGAGCGGAATGATAATGATTCTGACATTTTCACCCTGCCATCAAAGAGTTCTAATTTGGAGTCTACCCTTGATTCAAATATGACTCCGATTATTAATACTAGGCAGGGTAATGTGAAGTTGTCTTCAACTGTTAGGGAGTGTACACAATCTGAATCATTGTTGGAATTGGACCCAACTAAGCCCTCATTGAACTTAACCATTACCTTCCAACACTACAAACAAACCTTATACTCCCTAACCGATCCGTGGCTCAGATCTCTGCTCATGTACATTCTTTCTGGAGAATATATCAGGCCAGTACATCCTCGGATAGAATGGCGAGTATGGATTGATGCTTGTACTTTTACTCTCGCCATTCAAGGGTTTGAACTAATAATGATTATATCTTTTAAAACCCTTCCTACTTTGGAGGACCCTTTTATCCTCCACTTATTCCGTTTTGGGAGGTCCCTTTTCATATTCCGTTTATTATCCCTAGACCTCCCAAGGTAGCCAACGAGGTTTTTCGCTTTCATATCTTCTGGCGAGCATTTGGAATTACATTGCATCATCTGCTCGCCAACATCTGTGGTTACCTGTTTTCTAGGCCTGCATTGTTACGCATATTCTTAGGGCCTTACCTTTTCTGTTTGGAACTAGACTTATAGGTTCCTTCTTAATTTGGCTGCTGGCAGAAAATGCAGCACTTGTTGAGAGGCAACCCAGTAGACCGTGTCAGGTGATTTCTTTCCTTTCTCCACCTGTTTTAATTTTACAATGGGGACATTGTAGGATTTAGGCATGGGGGAGTGCATTTTCATTTTAGGTGCATTTAGGTTAGCATATAAAAAAAAAAATTTCTTTTCTTGAGCTGATTGGGTTAGTCCCTAGCAGAATACCTTTGTCATTGGAGGTTTTTCTTCTTGAATTATTTCTTAAGTTTAGAATCCAGTACATTTATTTCACGTGTACATAGACTTGGTAATGGATCCTTGAGGAAAATCAATGAGCATTTGTAAATCTACTGACCCCTTAGATAGTTCATAGGGAGTCAGGCATACTATCTTCTAGTAGATCCACCTCATATTTGTGAGAAGAAGTAGAGAGATTACTGGTGTGCTAAGTCTAGTGCAAGGACTCTTAAGTTTTGGATAATTAGATAACGATACTTCAGAGTTAGGCGTAGTTTTCACTCTCTGTTCCTGTGTACATACTTTGAGTGAATTCCTGAGAGTCACCAAATAAGGCAGATACACAGAGATTGAGTCTTAATAAAGCTATAACTATGGTGGATGGTTACGACCGTCCTTCATAGAGTCCTCAGCTGGAGGAGGGTAATAGTGTCAAAGTTTAGAAATACGCTTGTCCTATCCATTCCTTCCCGATGCCGAGAATAGGCACTTCCACCAAATAAGCCACACAACTTCCTCTTGACCGTCATCATCCCTAATAATGCCTTGTAAATAAAAGTCTATATTGTGTTGTGCTGATTGAAAAAGAAATAAAAACAAGAAGAAATAAAATAAAAAAAAAGAAAGAGAAAAGAAGAAGAAAAAGAAGAAACAGAAAGAAGAAAAAGAAAAAAATAGTTATATTACAAAAAAAAAAGAAAGTCCAAGTGTATAATATAACACTGTTTCCGAGGCAGCAAAACACCTATCCCATTCCACCAAATATGACCCATACCTACCTTCTAGTATTTCTGATTGCCTGAATGCTGGTTGAGAACTCTAACTTAGTTATAGAGTTATTAGGACTTTAATTGAAGTGTAGATGCCATGTGAGGCCACCAAATAGTGAGTATAATTTCTAATTCTGGCGAGATTCGTGATCTCAGAAAGAAAGAAAAGAGAGTGCCCAGGAACATTAAGAGAGCACAGATATGTAGCCTCTCTCAGAGTTGACTTGTCTAATAGTCTAGAGAGCTAGAGTCTACAGTACTAGACTATATGTAGCACCAGTTGAGTGTGTGCCACCAAATACAAATCCATTCAATTTGATATCTCCTACCTAAGCCAAACGCCAGGGTCAAATTACAAATTATCGTTTGCTTTATCCCCGAAGGAAGTGGTTGCCTATCTCGACAGAAATTTTTGCCAAGGGTGATGTATGAACTCCCAATGCGATTCGGCTCTTTCACTTGGATCTGTTACCTAGGTTATCAGCACTTCACATTTGTCTGGATTTCTAAAGTTTTGAAATAAGAAAAGAAGAAGTCTTCTGATTACTTCTATTATTTCTATTATTTTTGCTAGGGACTAGCAAATATTAGGCATGGGGGTATTTGATGAGTCCATTAAAATGGACTAATATTAAGCCTAAGTATCTTTAATTATACAACTTAGGTGTGTTAATAATGGTAATTAACTTATAGAAGATTTGTACACCTCATAATTTAAGTTATAACATTCTATAACTTCATGATTCTATTATTTTTATGTGCAGGTAATAAAATACACAAAGAGCAAGGGTGGGGGGATAAAATTCCCCAAACAGCCGTAACTCTCTTTCCCCCCTCCCCCATCGGAAATTGGGCAAATCTTCTGGCGCCGCCTTTCTCAACAGCCATGACCGGGGATTTGGGAAAATCCCTGAACTCATGCGGTGAGGGGAGAACTTAAAAAGAAGAGGCAGGGAGAGAGGAAGGCCATCCAGAGAAAAGAAAAGCGTGCACTGTGCCGCACTGTGTCCTCTTTCCCCTTGTGAGGAAAACGTCTCTCTGTCCGCACGCCTCCGCCGGCGCATCCTCCTTGAGCGCTGCAGGCAACCGCACGCCAGCCCCAACACCCTCTCCATTGCCTGCAGACCTGCAAAGCCACATCGCCCACAGCGCCTGCACGGCCTCCTTGCTACATCCCTGCAACCCGCACGCCCATCAGCAGGAGCGGCACCGCTCGCCCGTGCACCGCTCCCGCAGGTGCATCCTCCCTTCCAGCGCCTCCTTGCAGCACGCCCATCCACCTCTGCAGACCCGCCTTAGCAACTCCAGCCGCGATTGAAGGCGCTGCGCGCCCACACCCTCTCCTTGCTGCGTCCCTGCTGCCTGCACACCTATCAGCAGGCGCGGCACCGCTCGCCCGTGCATCGCTCCCACAGGCGCTAACTGCAGACCGCCGTGCCCTCATGCAGAAGCCCACGCCACTCCTCCCTACATCCGCAGCCTGCAAGCACTCTCGGCCCTCACACCAGCGTGCGCGCACGCGTGCTCGAACAGTCGCAACAGCAGCCGCCCTCTTGTTCCACAGGCCGGAGCTTTGGCCACCACCGCCGGCCGCCTTTGGCCACCTCCGTCGCCACCGCTGCCACCATCGGAAAGCTCTCGACCTTGCCATCCTCTTGAGCCTTGCATCGACCCCCGCGATTCTCTCTCTCTCGCGCGAGGAAGAGAGAGAGCAAATGCTCTGTTTTTGTTGGAATTAAAAATTACATTCAATGCCATTGCCACCAATTTGATTTATTATTATTATTGTTATATTGTGGCAGAATTGCATTCAGACACTCTTAGTTATTTATAATTGCATGGTATTGATAGTGGCTAGTTTAAAGGTTGATTTTGAACTTAATTTTAGTAATTGTCTTTAGTACACATCACGTGAAGACTGCATGAATTCATCCTAAATTTATTGAGGATTTCTGTGAGGGAAAACTGCACTTACACCCTTAACTTTTTAGGTTATTGCAAATTTACTTTCCTTCACATTTTAAGCCCGATTTGAAAAAGGATTTTGCACTATTTGAAATAGCATTAAATAATTAAAGTATTGATTGCATTATTGCCTCCCTATGGATACGACCCGCTCTTCTGCGAGTGGTTATTTTCATTATTTTTGATTAGTTGATTTTTCCACCACTTAAATACTATAACGCTAAGTGAAAAGTCTACCATCACCCCTCATTCTGAAAAGAAAAAAAAAAGATAAAATCAATTAGGGCTACTTGCTTTACATTCCTAGCTAATTCATCAAGTTACCTGATTTGATTTCAACAACAAATTGATTTGTGTGCCCATTTAAGGTAACTAGGGCTACCACTTTCTTGATTGAGCCCTAGATACCACATTTGACAAACTAAATTGGACCAAGATTAGAGCCAAATTAAGGATTTCAGTTTAGGGTTTTAGAAACACACCTTCATAAGCAAGAATTAACTTTCCAAAAAGAGGTGTGCCTAAGCCTTGGTTGAAGTGATTTATTCAAGAAAACCCTAAAATTCAGGCTCTTAATCTCACTTGAATCCTAAAAGAAGGGACCTAAAACTTATCAAAGGACAAATAGGTGAAGTTGACCCACCTTATTGGGTCAACCAACCTTGAAATTAGGTCACTTTTTGCACTCAATACATCTAAAGTTCAAGTGAAATCTTAAGCGCCCTTGCTCTTTAATAAAACCGGTAGACTTAAGAGGTCAAGTCCCCATTCTGGTCTACCTGGAACATCAGTGACAAGAAAGGTTGGGTGGGGGAAACCCTGTAACTCATGGGGGCACTCTACCATGTAGGGGTCTTTGTGGGACTCTCCCTCTCTGGTTGCCCAGGTATTTCTTAGGTGGACGGCTTTCTGACTATGGGGTATCATCCGCCCCGAACCTCTATAGTCATCCAAATTTTTTGGGTGTCTTGATTGGGTCCATCACATTTTACTCTCATCCAGACCATCGATTCATGTTCGGTAGGAGGTCCTTAAGACCATCCTTGAGGCCTCCTTTAGTGATTCATTCCCATCGAGGCCAGGCCTTGACTTCCGTGTTTGTGTAGCAATCCATCACATAGACATCTCCTCTGATTCATCTGAACCCAATTCTCCTTCTTCCATCATCATGGCACAACCCGCAGAAGAAGAGAATAACCTTAAAAACCAACTCCAGCGCCTTAATGATTTATTCCAAGCCTTTGTAAACCCTCCGTAGCGTCCCATGATGCGAGATCACTACAATCCCGCTGCAGTGGCGATCGAACCTCGAGTCTAAATCCTGGCTGGAGGTCCTGATTCTGAACTCAAGCACAACATGATTCATGCTATTCCAAAGTTTCATGGGCTTAATTCCGAGGATCCCTTCCAGCACATCAAACAACTCAAGCATCTGGCCCAGACCTTCGGGTCAGATGTCCAAAATCGGGATATTCTTCTCATGAAGACGTTCTCCTTCTCTCTCATGGACAAAGCAGCTCATTGGTATCAGACTCAAACACATCAAATCAACACATGGGTTGAACTACAATCCGAGTTTCTGACAAAGTTCTTCCCAGTTGGTTGAACGAATGTCTTACGACACCAGATCACGCACTTCACCCAGCAGTCTGGAGAACCCCTTCATGAAGCATGGGACCTGATAAACGCCAGTTTATCATCATTCCTATGCATTAAAACAAACCTAGCTCTTAGGATTTTACTCCGCAAATGGGTTTTTGGGCTGCATTTAGGCATAAAATAGGTTAGGCATGCATTGCATTTTTTTATTGTCTTTTTAATATGTTTTTGTGAGTGTTAGGGATGTACAGATATATAGATCCCTAAAACCCTAGCACTCAAGAAGGCAAATGGTGAAGGAGAAGCCCAGACTAGCTGGAACTCAGCCTGATCCAGCTCACCTCAGCTTGATCCTGCTCACCTCAGCTTGATCCAGCTCACCGCAGTTGGAACCTAGCTCACTTGAACTAAGGTTAGCTCATCCTAGCTTCATTCAGCTAATCTCAGCTGAATGGCAGCTCAAGAGAGTTCATCTTAGCTCACCTTAGCTCAAGTCAGCTCAGATCCAGCTCAACTTAGTTGAGTCTATCTCATCTCAGCTCCCACTAGTCCACAGGGAGCTCTAACTAGCTCAATTGAGTTGACAGGAGTTTACCCCAGCTCAGATCCAGCTACATCTAGCTCCACTCAACTCCAGCCAGCTGAAGAATAACTCATCCCAGCTCAGGAAGCTCAAGTCCAGCTCCCGGGGACTCAACTTAGCTCAACTCAGTTGAGCTAAGCTACCTTAGCTGCCTCAACCAGCTTGATCCTCCCCGGGAGCGCCAAACCCAGCTCACCTTAGCTCATTGTGGAAGAAGCAAGCTCACTTTAGCTTGGCTTAGCAGCTAGCAAAGAACTAGCAAGCTAATCCAGCTAGAGTAGCTCCATGCCAGCCTCTTCAACAGCAGCCAACTCCAGTTTCAGCTCCTGACTTTTCCTCCTCAGCTCCTCCCTCCAAACCCTAGCTCCAACACCTTCTCCTCTACTCCTCCATTAGCTAAGCTATCTTAGCTTAGCTTAGCTTAGCTAGCAACCAGCTCCTTGGCCATCCACCACCTTCAAAGTCAACCCTAGCTAGCTCCACCAACTTAAGCCTACCTAAGCTAGCTACCCTACTCAAGTTGGCTCCACCTCCTAGCCATCCCTTCACCCCATTATCACCACCAAAAGACACCTTAAGTTAGTTCCAAAAACTACCTCTAACCACCTCTATATTGGCGCCAACTTTCATCCCTTAATCCACCCTGCACCTACCCACATAAGCCATCCTAGCCATCCACCTACCCCTCCTTCTAGAATCCCTCTTGGTGACAACTTAGACCACCTTCTAGAACCCTTTTTGGCGCCAACATCAAGGGGTGTCAGCACCCATAACTACCCCCTTGGTGTCCCTTAAGGTGGTGCCAACTCACCTTGGCCATAGGATCTTTAACCACCTCCATCTCTTCATCTTGGCCCTCCATTTCAAGGGACACCTTAGCCCCCTTCCTATTCTATAAAAATCCACCACCTACCACCATTTTGGGGCATCCTCCATTAGTGTATTTTACTACCTAAACCATCTATACCTACGGCCAATAAGAAGGAGTAGAGAAGGAGATTAAAGGGGCACATCACCAACCCTTTTGGTGCCTTCTTCTCCCCACTCTCTTCAACTTGGGCCACGCCAAGGAGGAGGACTCTTCCACTTCAAGGAGGATGGCCAGGCAAGGGAAAAGGACCTAGGTTGGATGTCCACCCTTAGAGAGAAGCTTAGGGCACGCCCCCTTAGGGACCGTTTCCTGGATTTCATGCGAAAGTGCCCCCATCATGGAGTTCCTAAATGGGAACAAGTCCGATCTTTTTACCAGGGACTCCGTGAAGATATCCGCTTATTCGTCAATGCAACTAGCAGAGGAAATATCATGGGTCAACATGAAGACACTGTGAGGGAGATTCTCAAGAATATGTGCGAGAACTCCATCAATAATGACTCCATGGGCTTATTCGACCGGACGAATGCCCGCGCATCGATGAATCCAAGGGGAGCACACGAGACGGAGGGCCTGTCTGCATCAGTCGACTTGGAATTGATGGCCAGTCGTTTGGACAAGGTCTCTATCATTGAGAAGAAGGTGGATGAGCTAACTCGACATCTGCAGCGAGCCACCTCTGCGCAAAACCCGTTTGCACAATTGCCCTCTGGGAGGGAAGCTGTGCATAACATCTATCACCGATCTTCTCAGGGGATGGACCCGTATCCACCCCAGTCTGACTCTAGGAGCGAAGGAAACTCTGATCCTGCTTACTCTAGTTGGGGGAACTCTGAACCCTCGTACACTGATCTCTCTGAGGTTTCTCAGACCTGTGAGGACCTCAACGCCATCCAAAATGACCCATTCTCTAACACTTATAACCTTGGATGGCAGAATCATCCAAATTTCCTATGGGCGGGAAATAATCAAAATCAAAGACCACTATATCAACCCCGTCCACAAGCTCCTCATCCATATCAGCTGCCACAGCCACGGCCCAACCCCACCTATCAATCTGGGTCAACTCAGACAGATCAAATGACTCTTATCCTTCAGACACATTCAGAAGACGAATGTGGCTATGCAAAATCAACACAAGGACGGGATCACAGAGGTTCACAATCAACTCCCCCATATGGAGAATTCCTGCCAACCTGGCACACTCCCTTCGCAACCTCTTCCGAATCCAAACAACATGTCGAACCAAAGGCGCGTTATGAACCCAAATCCGGGACAAGCCCACATGATTTATCAGACCCCTTCTGTTCCATCACCTGACAGGATGGAAGCTTTGACATCATATTCAGGATTTTAGTAGCAGCCACCTATTTTACCAACCTGAACCAGAACCAGGCAGGACTGAATTTAGTAATAACCCTATTGGAAAAGCAACACAAGAACCACCTTATCCAAGCCACTTTCAGCCTGGTAGTGCTAACCCAAACCCTAGGATAGTTATCCAAGATACCCCTATCGCTGATCAAGAACCCAGACCTACTCTAGAGGAACCACCCAAGGTTCCATTTCCCGAGGCCTTGACCAAGGGAAAGAGGACAAACAAACCTGTGGCACCTGAGGAGGATTTGGTCAAGCTCTTTGAATAGGTCCACGTACCGGCTTATGCACGATTTCTGAAAGATGTGTGTACACCTAAGTGATGTAAACATGTTTACACTACTTAAGATGTCTATCTATGCATGTTCTTAAGCAAAGAATTGCATTGCATACTATAAATATTGCATAACATGCATCATCTTGCATTTAGATTAGTTTGAATAAAATGGAGGTTAATTGTCTCCTTTTATGTTCAGGGACAGGGAAAACTTTTTATTGGGGCCTTGGATCGAAGATCCAATCGTACAGATGTGATCAGGGCGATAATTGGAGTTCAATGACTCTAAGATTGCCCTAATCTGACATCTGTAGCTTCAGATAGAGATCGGGGAACCCTAGAAGATCAAGGGCCAAGATGGTGTGAATCCACACTTCAAATGACAAATCTAACCGTACGGATGGATTCGGATCTTCAATCATAGCCTAACGGCACGAAAATTGACTCAATCCAACAACCGTGGCACCATCTACATCATCTAGAAGATGGACGGCCAAGATGGTGCCATGTGGTGCCATCTCAGCCACCCAATCGGCTGCTGCACCCTTCGCACCCTCTCTTCTTCATTGCTTCTCCTCCGCTGGATGATCATCCAACGACTGTGGATGCAAGCGGATAAATCGTAACCGCGACGCAAGTGCTTGTGTAGCACGTTGGTCAAACGCATTCGCGAGAAGGCGAGGCATGCGTTCGAGCCTGTGCGAGCGGCTGCTGGGGCGCGGGTTAGCGGGCTCTACGATCTCTCGATCGTGATTGAGCGGCTGTAGGCGCTCAATCTGTTTCACGCGCTATCGCACGCCCGTGCATGACGCGAGATCGCATGTGGGCATTGCGCGCAGAGGAGGTGGGTGAGGGTGCATCTTAGCCGTTTGATTTGATGAACGTGGAAAGGCGTTGAGCACGTGAAAGATGGGCAGGTGGCACACGTCGCCCACGATGGGGCTTTAGCGATGGTTTTATCCATCACTAAAGACCCCTTATTTAATGTTTTGAGATTTAAATGACCAAATTGCTCTCATTCCTTGCAACTATGAAAGGATACCTCCTTCATATGAAATTGGCATCCCTTCCTTCTCTTCTCTTCCTCTCCAAAGCTCAAGAGAAGCTTGTCCCACACTTGGATGCTTCTCGCGAGATAAAGTCAAATTTTCGTCCCCCTTTCGAAAGCAGATCCCGCGACGACGACGACGTGCTGCCCCATTCCCGTTCTTCCTGCTTCATCCTCTTTCATCCTACTCTGTTCCTTGTCTTCCAGGCATCGTCCTGTCCGGCCCGTCCTCCAAGCAACCGTCGAGGAGGATAATTCTCTCTCCATTCTTTTTAATGCTTTCTAGAGTAGATTTACTGCCTTTTAGTGTAATCATTTTCTATTTTCTACTCATAATGTTTAGTGCAATGAACAATCTCATTATTAATGAATTTCATGATCATTCTACATCTCTTTTTGGTTTTTGTTTGTAATATTCTCTTTCTCTCATTCTCTCTCTCTCTTCTATTTATTGTAAATAGATAGATAGTTTCTAATCAATTATTCTGCTTCGTGACAAATAAAACAAACGCGTATTTTTAAATCAAACGTCGCCTCCTTGAGTTCGACTTGGGATTTCTATTCTGGTATAAATTTTATTTTTTGAACACGAGTTCTTCGCTTTCACACTACAACAACAGGTTTTCAAAACCAAATACGCTAGCATAGCAATTCGCAGCTTCAACATTTGAGCGCTGTTGTCGGGGAGGCGACGCTCTTTGATTTTTTTTCGCGTTTTATAACTTATAAATCATTTACCTCACTTTTCTCCTTTCTTATTGTGATTGCAGGTACTCTTTTGAGACGAGCAAAAGCGGTATATTGGAGTAAAGTGCTGATGAAGGTTCTGTAAGTTATCCCCCACCTCCCACCCATTAGTTTTCATTTCACCACATAATAACACAAACATCAATTAACCTAGGTGTTCTTATAAACTCTAAGGTTAGTTTTGTTTGTTTGTTTGACACCCACACCTACCCCAACCACCACATTTAAAAGGAAAAATAAAAAAATCTCACAGAGGTACACAACCTCATCTTATTTTCAAACTCCACCGATAAACCGATCTTTGGAGCTGGTACACACATCCAAACACATAATTGAGTAGAAATCAGATTAGGTAATCATTTGTGTGCCTAATTAAGTGGTGCAACAGGCCAATTGTTTGAGTTGATTGGGCTGCACCACTTCAATTAAAATCAACTCATCAAGTAGCTGCTGCTTAGGTTCAACTCTTAGGGATTTACCAAGGACTCCACATTCTTTTTAAGCTTCAAAGGAAAACATCTTCACCTGTGCTTTCAAAACCTGGTGTGTCAACAAAACTTGTTTGAAAACACCTAAAGTTGAATCCTAAAAGCTACTAAGCAAGATTTGGACCCTAAATTCACCTCATCAAAAATAATCTTGCTTGAAAACCACTGGTTGTGTATGCACACACATCAATCAATCATTAAGGGCACAACCCAGATAAAGGGCCCATCACATTCCAAAGCACATTCAAACCTAGTCCTAAATAAAATAGAGTAGACGTTGGCCTTAAGGATTTGACTTGCTCTTCAGAGCCCAGAATGAGATTATTTTTGATTAGTCAGTTTCTACTATTCAATCTGATGTCTAGCTAGGGGAGCAGAATCAAACGATCACGGCTGGGGTGTACACGAGGAACCGGACGCGTAAGCCAAAGGAAGAACCTTCTCCCCAGTCCCTCCTAACTAGTTGGATTGAACAGACAGAAGCAGATTAAATCGTTTCTTTATCTCAAGACTGGTTTTGGGAGTCTGTAGGTCTTTAGGCTAGCCCACTTAAGGATAGGTTTGATTGCTTGTATTGCAGGGCACCTTTCTTCCTCCCGTCTCTCATGAATCCTTCCACATATTACACGCATTCCCGCTCTTTCCCTCCTATTTTGAATTATCCTCAACATGACGATTATCCCGATTCGTACTGTAATCAACCATCAGTTAGTTGGGATAACTTGGATTGGGGATACAGTTCCGGACCTCCGTGTTTAGGGTCTAACCCTTAACACTATGATTGTGATGTCTATCCTTCTCAGAGCCACATCGATTATAGGTTATCAACCTTTCATGAACAACCTAATACAATCTACAATCAAGAAGGATACACTGATTCTTACCCATCCTCTGATTACATTGCCTTTAGGTCATCACCACCTTTTGAACAATCTGAAATGACCTATTATTAGGAAGGGTATAATGAATCTCAATTTGTTAACTCCTTTGCTTTGATCCCAAACCTGCCCAACCCTAAACCAAGTCATTTGGTTCAGGTTAACCAGGTTCAAGATAAAATTTTGGCTAACTTGAGATATATCATACAATCTTTAGAAGTTCATCCAATACCTTCCATTGAAAGATTGGAGCCCCTAATTGAAATGATTGATGATTTGAACAAGTATTTGTTGGATTGGCTCCAGGATGTTAAGGATAAGAACCCGGGTGAGTTTCTACTTGGGAAGTTAGCGAAATTGAGGATGAGATTTGTGGTTGCTTTGGTTCAATCGTGGGATTATTCCCAGGATGAACCCCCTTCAGGAAAGCTAATTTCAGAACCTGCTCAGACACCTATTGGGGGGGACACGTGTTATAAGGCTGACCAGATTGAATTAGAGCAACCAATTAAGGATGATCTGATTTCTTCACTTGAGATCCCTGAGCTAGGGTATGAGGAAACGTATGTCTCCATGGATCAGAAAGTGACAGATGATTTTGGGACATACATTAATACGGATCTTGATTTCTTTGATTCTGATGGTGAAGATTCAATTTGCGAAGTCTCACGCGAGTTTACGGAATATGATTTCTGTGAGACGATTGGGCCTGAGGAATATGATAAATTATTTGATAGCCCAAAAACTAAGGAAACTGATCTTATTGGGGCTCACATTACGGATCCAGAATAGCATTTTCTGGAGGATTCAATCCAATGCCCTGATTGTTAGTTACACCCCATTGAGCTTATCAATGATTCTGTTTTTGAGATAACTAGACCCAAGTCAATTTTGATTCAGCCACATCTTTTAGACTTGGAAATTTCAGACGGGGTGATTAATATGCAGGAGGTCCTGAAATTTGACATTCTGAATGAGGAGGATAGGAGCTGGGAAATTTTGATTTGGGAAGCAAATTCTGGAGGAAATAGAAGACTGAGTTGAAGGGTTCCAATTAATCTGAAACCATTAAACCAGCATCATTACGACATCTGTTCTAAGGACGACCAACCCAAGCACACATTCATTGATTATCCTTTAGAGCTTGAATTCTTTGTAACCCGACTTCTTGGTCTTGGGTTGCATCCTCATAAATCACAGGCCCGACCCTGCTTGCATGCTAATTTTAGGTTTTGGGTAATTTTTATCCAAAACCTTACATATTCTCGATTATGGGGTATGGGTCTGCACCATAATCTGGTCCACATCTGTGGACATCTACTAGCAGGTCCGAGGTTTCATCTTTTGATTCTGACATGCCCTTGTGAATTCTTTATTTCTCTTCTTTGTATAGTGTGCCTAGTTGAAGGCACTAAATTCAGCATGTATACAGTTCTTTTTAGTTTTTATCTCGGAGCGGACCCAACATTCACACAATTCAGGTGCTTTCTACTTTATTCCACACTGTTTTATGTCTTTTTAATACAATGAGGACATTGCATTAGATAGGCATGGGGGGGTGGATAATCATCTCTGAATTTATTCGTCAGCTTTGTAGATTTGTTTTATTTTCTTTTATTTATATTTAAAAAAAAATTGTGGAATTAGGAAAGAGAACTTGGGTTTAAGAAAATTTTCAATCTTAGCAAATACTACATTATAATCTGAACACAAAGACCCTTCAGGTCTTTGGACTTAATCAGCCCATATATCCACTAAAATGTGGATTTATTTTTCGAGTCCTTGCCATCTTAATTCTATTGTAATTGGAGTAAATAAATTTGGGTGATAAGTACACGACTTATCAACCCACCCTCTGATTTGAGGGAATTTTGAGTTTTAAACATCTACGCACTTTCTTTGCACTGACTCATTGTTCGGCAATTTTAATGGAAATTGGGTAGCTAATGAACCTTCTAGGGTGATATGGCTGGCAAGTTATCGTGGGTAACAGCCCATAGGTAGGTTGTCTAGAGCCCAGTCACTGGACCCTTATCTTTTTGCTGCCTTTAGGTAAATCTTAGACCAGGGAAGCCACCTACTTTAAAAAATAGAGTCAAAAAGAAAAGAAAAAGAAAAGGAGAAAAGAAAATTAAAAAAAAAAGAAAAAAAGAAAAAAGAAATAAGCCACACTTCACCGCACGAGTATGACTGGCAAGTTGTCGGTGGTAACAGCTCATCGACCGGTTGTCCAGAACCCAGCTCAATAAATGCATTGAAAATTCCCAAAACACTTAGAAAGAAGCGGAGAAGTAGAATAAACCGGGGAGATATACACTGAATTCACCCTTGTGTTGACCCCACAAAAATAAAAGTAGGGAGAAAGCTACCGATTGTAAAGATACACCTTTAGGCAGAATTCTCTTTCTAAGGTCACCTAGAGGCGTAGAAATCCGAAGTCCATTTTTACTGCTGCTCAACGAGTCTATCACATTCATACTAAGATGCTTAGAACTTAGGGTTTTTATCAAATCTTGGGTGACTTGAATAGCCGTAGAAAGCCACTTCTAAACCCTAAAACTCAAAAATCCAAAAAAATTAGAAAAGAGGAAAAAGAGAAAAAGAAATTTTGCTTTGAATAAGGTGAGGGCTTGAGACGGTTTGTAGTTTGGTAGATACCCGGGCACTATTGTGTCTTTGAAAGTTTAGTTCCTAAGTAGACATTTTCTTAATGATTGAAAATAACTCATGCCCAAATAATCCAACCTGATTCTTTTATAAATAGCATGTAGTTTTTGCTAGGGACTAACAAAAGATAGGCATGGGGGTATGATGTAAACTTGTTTACACCACTTAAGATGTCTATTTATGCATGTTCTTAAGCATAGAATTGCATTGCATACTATAAATATTGCATAACATGCATCATCTTGCATTTAGATTAGTTTGAATAAAATGGAGGTTAATTGTCTCCTTTTATATTCAAGGACAGGGCAAACTTTTTATCGAGGCCTCAGATCGAAGATCCAACTGTGTAGATGTGATCAGGGAGACGACTGGAGTTCAACAACTCCAAGATCGCCCTAATCAGACATCTGTAGCTTCAGATAGAGATCAGGGAACCCTAGAAGATCAAGGGCTAAGATGGTGTGAATCCACACTTCAAACGACAAATATGACCACATGGATAGATTCGAATTGACGATCGCAACCTAACGACGCAAAAATCGACTCAATCCGACAACCGTGGCACCATCTACATCATTTAGAAGATGGACGGCCAAGATGGCGCCATGTGGTGCCATCTCAGCTGCCCAACCGGCTGCTGCACCTGCCGCACCCTCTCTTCTTCATCGCTTCTCCGCCGTTGGATGATCATCCAATGGCTGTGGATGCACGCGCCTAAATCGTAACTGCGACACAAGCGCTTGTGTAGCGCATTGGTCGAACGCAATCGCGAGAAGGCGAGGCGCACGTTCGAGCCTACGCGAGCGACTGCTGGGGCGCGGGTGAGCAGGCTCCGCGTTTGCTCGATCGTGATCGAGCGACTGTGGGCGCTCAATTCATTTCACGTGCTATCTCATGCCCGTGCGTGATGCGAGATCGCATGTGGGCGTTGCGCGCACAGGAGGCAGGTGAGGGTGTATCTCAGCCATTCGATCTCACGATCGAACGGTCGAGATTTGATGAACGTGGAAAGGCGTTGAGTGTGCGCAAGATGGGTGGGCGGCACACGTCGCCCACAATGGGGCTTTAGCGACAGTTTTGTCCTTCACTAAAGACCCCTTATTTAATGTTTTGAGATTTAAATGACCAAATTGCCCTCATTCCTTGCAACTATAAAAGGAGACCTCCTCCATACGAAATTGGCATCCCTTCCTTCTCTTCTCTCTCTCTCCAAAGCTCAAGAGAAGCTTGTCCCACACTTGGGATGCTTCTCGTGAGATAAATTCAAATTTTCATCCCCCTTTCAGAAGCGGATCCTACGACGACGACGACGTGCTGCTCCGTTCCCGTTCTTCCTACTTCATCCTCCTTTGTCCTGCTCTGTTCCCAGTCTTCCAGGCGTCATCCCGTCTTCCAAGCGACCGTCGAGGAGGATAATTCTATCTCCATTCTTTTTAATGCTTTCTAGAGTAGATTTACTGCTTTCTAGTGTAATCGTTTTCTGCTTTCTAGTCATAATGTTTAGTGTAATGAACAATCTTGTTATTGATGAATTTCATGTTCATTCTACATCTCTTTTTTATTTTTGTTTGTAATATTCTCTCTCTCATTCTCTTTTTCTCTCTTCTATTTATTGTAAATAGATAGATAGTTTCTAATTAATTATTCTGCTTCGTGACAAATAAAACAAATGCGTATTTTTAAATCAAACGTCCACCTCCCTGAGTTCGACCTGGGATTTCTATTCCGGTATAAATTTTATTTGTTGAACACGAGTTCTTCGCTTTCACACTACAACGACAGGGTTTCAAAACCAAATACGTTAGCATAGCAATTCGTAGCTTCAACACTAAGCGTAAGTTGCGAACCAAAAGTGGGAGCTCAATCGTATTGTCAGAGCAAGCCAGCTCTGTAATTTTGAACAAACTCCCACCTAAGGCAAAAGACCCAAGTACTCCCCTGATTTCCTGTACAATTGGTGATACCCAATTTGATAGAGCTTTGTTGGACCTTTGAGCCTCCATAAACCTAATACCTACATCCCTACTTGATCATATTGAGGAATCTGAGCTAAAACCAACAGAGGTGACATTACAGCTGGCTGATCGATCTATCAAGTCACCTAAAGGAGTTCTTGAGGATGTCATTGTTAGGATTTGGGATTTCTATTTCCCGGTGGACTTTGTAGTCTTGGATATGGATGCTCCAGAAAATCTGAGGGATACACCAATTATACTAGGGAGACCCTTTCTGGCCACTGCTAGGGCCAACATAAATTGTGAGGAGGGCCAAGGGATTAACTGCGGTGTTATAGAACAGATATGTGATATCAAAGATGTGGTTGATGATCCATATATTGAGGAAAACCTGACTACTTCTGATCAACCACAAGAGATCAAAACCCACAATCAGAGGAGGCCGAACTTGACTTAGACACACCCGTAACTCCTTCCCTTCCTCCTGACACACACCCTAAACCCCCCGCTGCTGCTGATAACCCTGTTTTGGAACTCAAGCCTCTTCTCGATCATACGAAGTACGTCTTTTTGGTTTCCAATCAGACGTTTCCTATGATTATCAACTCCAGACTCACATTTGATCAGGAATCCCATCTGATTACTGTTCTTCAGCAACATCGAAGCGCCATTGGATGGACTCTCGATGATTTGATTGGCATCAGCCCCTCTTACTGCACACACTGTATCTACACTGAAGTGGGCACACGACCTTCTCGTGAAATGCAGAGGCATCTGAATCCTAATCTGTAGGAGGTCATGAAAAAGGAGATCATCAAGTGGTTAGATGCTGAGATCATCTACCTGATCTCCGATAGTCGATGGGTGTGTCCAATCCAGGTTGTACCTAAGAAGGCAAGACTCACCGTGATCACAACTGAAATCGGAGAAATCATACTGACCCATGTGGCAAATTCGTGGAGTTTTCATTGATTACAAAAGACTCAATACCTCCACAAAGAAGGATCATTTCCCACTATCGTTTATTTATCAGATCCTCGAAAAACTAGTGGGAAATAGGTTCTTCTGCTTTTTGGATGGGTACTCCGGTTATAACCAGGTGGCAATCCATCCTGAGGACCAAGAAAAGACCACTTTCACCTACCCCTTTGGGACGTACGCATTCTGAAGGATGCCATTTGGTCTCTGCAATGCACCTGCTACTTTTTAGTGGTGCATGCTTGCCATATTCTCAGATATGGTAGGTGATTATCTGCAAGTCTTCATGGATGACTTTTCAGTATTTGGAGAAACATTTGATGATTGCCTCCTGCACTTGGTCCAGATCCTCAGGCGGTGCATTGACGTGAATCTGGTTCTTTCCTGGGAAAAGAGCCATTTCATGGTGCCTGAAGGAATTATCCTGGGACATCTCATATCAGAAAAAGGCATCCAGGTCGATCGAGTCAAGGTGAATCTGATTTCCAAACTCCCTATGCTTAGCTCGATCAAGGACATTTGATCTTTTCTGGGGCTCATCGGTTTTTACTGTCGGTTCATTCCTGATTTCTCAAAGATCACGTGCCCCCTTACTACTCTACTATCTAAGGATGTTCCTTTCGAAATCTCCAAGGAATGCACTCAAGCATTCGAAATCCTTCATGATCGAGTTACCCAAGCTTCGATCCTACAGTCCCCTTCTTGGTCTCAACCCTTTGAGATCATGTGCGATGCATCTGATTTCACTGTAGGAGCGGTACTTGGGCAGAAAATTGACAGAAAACTCGCGGTCATCTACTACGCTAGCAAGACACTTGACGAGGCTCAGCGTAACTACACAGTTACTGAGAAAGAGCTGCTAGCTGTAGTATTTACCCTGGAAAAGTTTAGATCATATCTTATGGGCTCCCATGTTATCATTTACTCTGATCACACAGCTGTGAGGCATCTCCTTGCGAAGAAGGACACGAAACCTCGATTAATCTGCTGGATCTTGCTGTTGCAAGAGTTTGACCTCGAGATTCATGACAAAGTGGGAAAATAGAATTTGGTAGCTGATCACTTGTCCCGCCTTCCTTCTGATATTATCGACCCTTCCAGACCCATGACGGAACATTTTCCTGATGAACACCTCCTGACTATCAGTACAGGGCTTCCATGGTTTGCTGATCTAGTAAACTACTTGGCATTACATCAGATTCCATTTGATTGGGCAAAGGCCAAGAAAGATAAATTGCTTTACGATGCCAAGTATTACTTCTGGGAAGACCTGTATCTTTTCCGCATCGGTGCTGATCAAATCATTCGATGATGTGTCACGGGAGCAGAAATTCAGGACATCTTGTCCTTCTACCATGACTAGGAATGCGGTGGACACTTCTCAGGTCATAAAATCACAGCAAAAGTCCTCCAGTGTGGCTTCTATTGGCCCGCGATTTTCAAAGATGCATACAATCACTGTAGGTCATGCACTCGTTGCCAGACCCTAAGCACCATGAGCCACTCGTTGCCCTTACAGCTGATTCTTGTATGTAAATTCTTCGACATCTGGGGGATTGATTTTATGGGACCCTTTCCTGTTTCGGACGGCTTCGAGTACATTCTACTCGCTATTGACTATGTGTCCAAATGGATCAAAGCCATTCTGACCGGAACCAATGATCATAAGGTGGTTATCAAATTCATTCATTATAACATCTTTTTGCAGTTCGAGATTCCATGTGTTATAGTATCTGATGGAGGGACCCATTTCACTAATGCTCAGTTTAGGTCACTGATGACCAAATACGGGGTGTCACACCGAATCTCTACTCCTTACCACCCCCAAACTAATGGTCTAGCTGAGCTATCAAATTGGGAGATCAAGAAAATCCTCCAGGTTACTGTTCAACCTGACAAGAAAGATTGGTTATCCCGACTTCCGGAAGCTTTGTGGGCTTATAGGACCGCCCACGAAATCCAATTAGGTATGTCTCCCTTCAGATTGGTGTACGGGAAGGCATGTCACCTCCCCGTCGAATTGGAGCACAAAGCCTATTGGGCAGTACGGACCTGCAACCTAAATCTAAGGCAGGAACCTACAGAAAGCTTCAAATGAGCGAGATCGATGAATTACACCACAACGCATATGAGAACTCATGAATTTATAAAGAGCGGGTTAAAGCCTTTCACGACAAGCACATATCCAGAAAGATCTTTCACCTTGGTCAAAAGGTCCTATTCTTTGATGCCAAGCTCAAACTGTTCCCAGGAAAACTAAGATCAAAATGGATCAGACCTTACCTCGTCCGACGAATCTTCGAAAATGGGGCCATCGAGATCAGTCCACTTAGCCACGATTCAGAACCTTTTGTCGTGAATGGTCAGAGACTCAAACAGTTCATTGACCTTACAGATACAAATTTGGCTGAGACATCCTTTACCCTCCATTCTCCCTGAGCTCATTGTACCTAGCCGATGGCGTAAAACTCAGCGCTTAACGGGAGGCAACCCATCATTTTTGAAAAACCCGAAACCTTTCTTGACATTCCTATGCTGAATTCATATTGCACTTTAGGATTCATCCATTAGAACAGCCGACCCCACCTCAGGTACTCGTACCCGAGTTTGAAATTGTCCGCAACAGTCACCTTGACCCATTTACCCACCCAGAACCTGTTCTAATGAATGATCTAAGCTGAACTCGAACCCACCTAATTTACAATGGGGACATTGCAAATCGTAGGCATGGGGGGGTATGAAAGTGCAAAACGCCATGAAAATCATCTCACAAGAGAAGGTTTCATCAAAAAATCACATATCACAAAAATACCAAAAAAATGAAAAAATTCTTGAAAAGAATAAAAAAAATTTTGAGGGGAGAGAAAAATTTTGAGTCCATATAAATCTTGAGGAGAAAAAGGGGAAAAGTAAAAAATATCAAAAAGGAGCACAAGTTGAAAAGAAAAGAGATAGTCATTAGTAAGAAATTAAGGGATTAACCGAGTTCTAGACCATATCAAGAAAAAGGAAATGAAAGAAAAAAAAAAGTGCTAATGAAACACAGAAGATATTAGTAGGAACATTGATCTTAGGCCTCTTGGGCTATACTCCTAGGCATAAAAATTCAAGTATCTGCTAAGATCTAGATAATCGTCAAGAGGTTGGGGAAAATGAGAAGCTTAAGTATTCAGTCTAAGGCTTAGGGAGTATTCGACCTCGTTAACTGGCCTATGGTTTGTGGAACTCGGTAACCTAAGCACCCCAATCTACACACAGTCTGGTTTAGTGCGCATAAGTATCAAAATTACACAACTGTGTTTAAACTACTTTGAAAAAGTCACCTAGATTAGGAGCGGCCGATCAACACAAGTTGATTTGGACGAGTTCCCAGCACGGAGAGGTGGGAAATTCCCCTCGAAGATGCGCAATAACATATCGTCTCCTCGGTGCTTGTCTCCTAGGATATTTACATATCCTACTGGCGGCATGTAAGCACCCTGTGCTGGTTTAGATGCCATGGGCGGCATTATCACGAAATGTCGATTGCTAGGGTCTAGATTTAGCTATAGAATGCCATGGGCGGGATTATCTCAAAATCTCGAAAGCTAAGGTTCTGGGGGTTGCCAGGTTGCCATGGGCGGTGCTATCCCAAAGCATCGATCACCAGGGACCCTTTGAGGATTGATGATGGGGACTAGGAATCCGATACAGACCGTGTTGAGAAGCCAATCCGAAGCTAGAGATAAAATGAAAAGAGAGAGAAAACTCTTCAAACAAAGAAAATACCTCTATCTCTCTCTTACAAAAATGCATTGCAGACTGAATCGAGGCTAAAATATGTTACAAGCACAGGTGCTTTAACCGCGGAGTCCAATGAACCTTAGGATAGTTCCTATGGGCCTTAAAAACCTTCGCGGCAGACTGAGGGTAGAGCTGGTCAGGTCCTGATCATGGTTGGTACTTGAGTACCTTTAGGCCTACTGTTGGCATTTTAACCTAATCTACAAAAAAAAGGCACACATCACAATTTTGAACATCAAGGAACTCGTAGTCTAGAATCAAAGTTAAAACCTTAAAATTTTGCTAAGGGACTAGCAAAAACTAGGCATGGGGGTATGATGGGAACACCATCATGAGCCCTAACTAACTCATTTTGGCTCAATAAAGAGAATAAAAGCTCCTACAAAATCAACTGGAGGTCATAATTCACTGAATAACCTTTCTGAGAGAAAGGCAAGAAACAAGGGGTAAAACTACAATTTTACCATTGCAGTACAACAACGGATTTTCTCAAGGGCTAAACACAGGTCAAAGGTCTTAACAAGATAAAAATTGGGTTAGATTTGACAGAAAAGGGTTTGTGTGTACCCTGTGAATTAAATGACTTCTTGAAATCCTAAAACAGACCCACTTGAGTAACCAAGGCTTTGGTCAGGATAAAATTTACATAAACCCTCTAAAAACCATAGAAAAATATTCTGTAGGGCTCAGAACTTTCAATTTAGCCATTAGAACCCATTTTGACCTAGAATGGGGTCTCAGATAGATATTTACCCTAAATTAGGTTTTTACATAAATTGCCTAGTTAAACATGGTCAAACCCAAAATGCAACTTTACCATTGGATTCCTTAGGTCCAAATTAGGGTTATACCAAAATTTGGACCTAAGGGGAACTCATCTTGACCTACTTTGCAAATAGGTCTAACCTGATTACATTTCTACCCCTATCTTTCAAAAACCCTTACAGTCAGCCCCCTAGTTTTCTTATCATCTTCACAGATAGGACCCTCCTCCATTATAGCAGAGGAATTCTACTCCGATGAGCTTTAGAAGGTGATTTCTCCTTCATTGCTTAGAGAATTCCTCCCAAAATTTGAAGGGAGATTCTTTAAGTAATCTCCTCCTGTCTGAACCCATCGATGATCCATAATTCCTACTCAATCTCTCATGCGAACACATGAGAGATTTGGGTATTTTGAATATTCCAACTCTGATGACCTTACCTTGCTTGTAAGCTTGGCTCCAAAGCATAAATCCCCCTCCAGAAGTCTATTTAAGGAGCCCCAGATCCAACCAACTCCTCGAAGCTTGAAATCGACTGGGAAACCCCCTCAAATTCTTCTCTCCTCCTTCGGCCGATTAGCTCATCAAGCTCCGACGACCTCCCCTACTCTCCCACGTCGCTTGGCCACAATACCAGTGGCAGGTTCCTCTTCCTTGCATTCGTTCGCATCACGTAACACCCGTCGACGCCCCTATCTCCCCTTCATCCTCACCGACCGTCCTTCTCTGAGCACCTTCATCTCCGGCATCGGCAATACACGCCCGACACCATCCTCGCCTTCCTTTCGTCCACTATCACCCTAGATAAGTCCCTTTCCCCCTCTTTATTTCCTTAAATCAACTACTACCGCACTCCACCATCATCTCCTTCACCTCCGGCCACCAACTTCGGTGAGACTGCTCCACCACCACAGACCACCCCCTCCTCACTGACAAGTCCATAAGCATCCCCTCATTCCACTCAACATTTCCCGTCACTCCATTCACTCCGCCACTCACCCAAAAGCACCCTCAAACACACCCACACATATGCACACAGTGTGCCCTAGGCACACTCGCACAGGCATCCCCACGACACGCCAACCACCGTTGCACATTCGTTGTGCCTTGGCAAAGCTTCCTGAGCATTTTAACATGGTCATGAGGCCGTCTTGGTGATTTCAAGTGGCAGGTGTTATCCTCCATTGGAGCAAAGCTCGAAGCAAGCTTGAAGCAAGCTCTAGGCTTCGCCAGCTCTAGGCCCGAGCACCAGGTGGTGCGGACTTGAGGCACGCACACACCCAGCCCTTTGGTTGGGGTAGAGAGAAGCTGTAGCCTCGCAATTTGAAGGAACACCTCTACCGCAGGTGTTGAATGTACAAATGGCTTCACTAACGTGTTCGGTTTTGGAAAACCTGTCGTTGTAGCTTGAAAGCAAAGAATTCGTGTTCAACAAACAAAATTTATATTGAAATTAAAATTCTGGGTCGAACACAGGGAGGCGGACGTTTGATTTAAAAACTACGCGTTTCTTTTTATTTGTCACGGAATAATTCATTTTAAAACTATCTAATTATTTACAATAAATAGAAGAGAGAGAGTAAGAGAGAAAGAGAATATTACACAGAGAAATCAAAATGAGATGTGGAATAAACAAGGAATTTATCATTAAGGAGATTGTTCAGTTCACTCTTACAACTACAAAGCATAAAACAATTACTCTAGAAAGCGATAAATTTACACTAGAAAGCATTAAAAGAATGGAGGGAGAAATGTCCTCCTCGACGGTCGCTTGGAGGACGACAAAACTACACTAGAAAGCAGTAAAAAGAATAGGGAGAGAGAAATCCTCCACGATGGTTGCTTGGAGGACGAGCCGGACGGGACGACGCCTGGACAAAGGAGAATGAAGCAGGATGAAGGAGGACGAAGCAGAAGAACGGGAACGGAGCAGCACGCTGTCGTCGTCGCGGGATCCACTTCCGAAGGGGGAAGAAAATTTGGACTTTATCTCGCGAGAAGCATCCCGAGTGTGGGACAAGCTTCTCTTGAGCTTTGGAGGGGTAGAGAAGAGAAGGAAGGGATGAGAATTTCGTATGGAGGGGGTCTCCTTTTATAGTTGTAAGGAGTGGGGGCAAAATAGACATTACAACTTTAAAATAATAAATGAGGGGTCTTTAGTGACGGATAAATCCGTCACTAAAGCACCGACGTGGGCGTAGCTCCCGCGCCCACGTGTGCCTCCTCAGCTGCTCGCTTCCTCAACGCCATCGCACGTTCATTGATTCTCAGTCGTTCGATCGCGACATCGGACGGCTTAAGACGCATCTCCGCCCGTTGCTGCGTGCTCACCCGACACGTGCGATGCCGCATGACGCCGCGCCTTCAATCGCGCGTGAACGCTATCGGGTGCGCATGGCCGTATAATCGCGATCCAACGCTCACCCGCGCTCAATCGCCCGCGCCTTCCAGCCCTTCGCTGCGGCTCGAACCCGCGCCCGCCGCTCGCGTAAGCGCGCTCCACCGCTACGCTACGAGGCGCAGATGGTCAAGCGGACGCTTTTAGGCGCAGTTGACCACAGCCGTTGGATCAAGATCCAACGGCGGAGAGCGAGCTGGTGCGGGGTCTTCAGAGGTTGCATGCGGCCATTTGGGCGGCCGAGATGGCACCACGTGGCGCCATCTTGGCCGTCCATCTTCTGGATGTTGTAGATGGTGCCACAGATGTCGGATTGACTCGATTTTTTTGTCGTTGGGCTGTGATCGTCGATCTGAATTCATCCGTGTGGTCAAATTTGTCATCTGAAGTGTAGATTTACACCATCCTAGCCCTTGATCTTCTAAGGTTCCCCGGTCACTATCTGATGCTACGGATGCCTGATTAGGGCAATCTTGGAGTCGTTGAACTCCAATCGTCGCCCTGATCACATCCATACGGTTGGATCTTTGATCCGAGGCCTCGATAAAATGTTTGCCCTATCCAAGCACATAAAAGGCGACAATTAACCACCATTTTATTCAAACTAATCTAAATGCAAGATGATGCTTGTTATGCAATATTTATATCATGAAATGCAATCCTATGCTTAAGAACATGCATAAATAGACATCTTAAGTAATGTAAATGTGTTTACATCATACCCCCATGCCTATCTTTTGCTAGTCCCTAGCAAACACTATATGTTATTTATAAAAGAATTATGTTGGATTATTTGGACCTGAGTTATTTTCAATCATTAAGAAATTGTCTACTTAGGAACTGAACTTTCAATGAGACAACAGTGCCCGAGTATCAGCCAAAATGCAGACCGCCTCAAGCCCTCGCCTTATTCACAGAAAAATTCTTTTTCTCTTTTTACTCTTTTCTAATTTTTTTTTTTTTGGATTTTCAAATTTTAGGGTTTAAGAGTGGCTTTCTACGACCATTCAACTCACCCAAGATTTGATGAGAACCCTAAGCTTTAAGCATCTTATTGTGATTGTGATAGACTTGTTGGCCGGTAATTAAAACGGACTTCGGATTTCTACTCCTCTAGGTGACCTCAAAAAGAATTCTACCTAAAGGTGTATCTTTACAACCGATAGCTTTCTCCCTACTTTTATCTTTTTTATAGGGTCAACACAAGGGTGAATCCAGTGTATATCTCCCCGGTTTATTCTACTTCTCCGCTTCTTCCTAAGTGTTTTGGGAATTTTTAGTGCATTTACTGAGTTGGGTTCTGGACAACCGGTCGATGAGCTGTTACCACCGACAACTTGCCAGCCATACTCGTGCGGCAAAGTGTGGCTTATTTCTTTTTGTTCTTTTCTCCTTTTCTTTTTGATTTTTTTTTCTTTTTTCTTTTTTTTAAGTAGGTGGCTTCCCTGGTTTAAGATTTACCTAAAGGCAGCAAAAAGGGAAAGGTCCAATGACAAGGCTCTGGACAACCTACCTATGGGTTGTTACCCACGATAACTTGCCAGCCATATCACCCTAGAAGGTTCATTAGCTACCCAATTTCCATTAAAATCATTGAACAACGAGTCAGTGCAAAGAAAGTGTGTAGATGCTTAAGACTCAAAATTCCCTCAAATCAGAGGGCGGGTTGATAAGTCGTGTACTTATCACTCCAAACTTATTTACTCCAATTAAAATAAAATTCAGGTTGGCGAGAACTCGAAAAATAAATCCACATTTTAGTGGATACACGGGCCTGATTAAGTCCAAAGACCTGAAGGGTCTTTGTGTTCAGATCTTAATGTAGTATTTCCTAAGATTGAAAATTTTCTTAAACCCAAATTCTCTTTCCTAATTCCGATTTTTTTTTTCTTAATAAAATAAAATAAAATAAATCTACGGAGCTGACGATTGAATTCATAGATAAATATCCACCCCCCATGGCTATCTAATGCAATGCCCTCATTATATTAAAAAGATATAAAACAGAGTGGAAAAGTGTAGAAAGCACCTGAATTGCGTGAATGTCAGGTCCGCTCCGAGATGAAAACGAAAAAGAACTGTATATGTGCTGAGTTTAGTGCCTTCAGCTAGGCACACTATACAAAGAAAAGAAATGAAGAATTCACAAGTGTAGGTCAGAATTAAAATAAACAGAAGAATCCTCCGACCTGTCAACAGAGGTCCACAGATGTGGACCAGATTGTGGTGCAGACCCATCCCCCATAATCGAGAATATCTTAGGTTCTGGATAAAAATTACCCAAAACCTAAAATCAGAATGCAAGCGGGGTAGGGCCTGCGATTTATGAAGATGCAACCCAAGACCAAAAAGTAGGGTTATAGAGAATGGAAGTTCAAAAGGATAATCGTTGAATGTGTGCTTGAGTTTGACATCCTCGAAATAAATGTCGTAAGGGTTCTAATTTGATGGTTTCAGCTTGAAAGGAACCCTTCGACTCAATCTTCCATTTCCTCCAAAATTAACTTCCCAAATCAGAACCTCCCAGCTCTTATCCTCCTCATTCCGAATGTCGAATACCAGGACCTCTTGTATATTAATCAACCCATCTGAAATCTCCAAGTCTAAATGATGTGGCAGAATCAAAATTGACTTGGGTCTAATTATCTCAGAATTAGAATCATCAATAAGCTCAACGGGGTGTAACTGACAATCAGGGCATTGAATTGAATCCTCCAGAAAATGTAATTCTGGATCCGTAATGTGTGCCCTAAGATTAGTTTCCTCAATTATTGGGTAATCAAATGATCTATCAGATTCCTCAGGCCCAATCGTCTTACAGAAATCGTGTTCAGAAAACTCGTGTGAGACTTCGCAACTTGAATCTTCACCATCAAAGAAATCAGGATCCGTATCAATGTATGTCCAAAATCATTTGTCACTTTTTGTTCCAAGGAGACATACGTTTCCTCATAACCCGGCTCAGGGATCTCAGGTAAAGAAATCAGATCATCCTTAATTGGTTGCTTTAATTCAATCTGGTCAGCCTCGTAACACGTGTCCCCCCCAACAGGTGCCTGAGCAGGTTCTGTCATTGGCTTTCCTGAAGAGGGTTTATCCTGGGAATCATCCCATGATTGAATCAAAGCAACTACGAATCTCATCCTCAATTTTGCTAATTTCCCAAGTAGAAACTCACCCGGGTTCTTATCCTTAACATCCTGGAGCCAATCCAACAAAGACTTGTTTAAATCATCAATCATTTCAATCAGGGGCTCCAATCTCTCAATGTAAGATATTGGCTGAACTTCTAAAGATTATATGATATTCCTCAAGTTAGCCAGAACCTTATCTTGAACCTGGTTAACCTGAACCAAATGAGTTGGTTCAGGGTTGGGCGGGTTTGGGCTCAATGCAGGGGAATTAACGAATTGAGATTTGTTATACCCTTCCTGATAATAGGTCATTTCAGATTGTTGAAAAGATGGTGATGACCTAAAGGTAGTGAAATCAGAGGATGGATAAGGATCGGTGTATCCTTCTTGATTGTAGATCGTATTAGGCTGTTCATGAAAGGAAGACGATCTATAATCGATGTAGCTCTGAGAAGGACAGAAATCAGAATCAAAGTGTTCAGGGTTAGACCCTAAACACGGGGGTCCAAAATTGTATCCCCAATCTGAATTATCCCAACTGACTGATGGTTGATTACAATACGAGTCGGGATAATCGTCATGTTGAGGATAATTCACAACAGGAGGGAAAGAGTGGGAATGCGTGAAATATGTGGAATGATTCATGAGACACAGGAGGAAGAAAGGTGCCTTGCAATACAAACAATCAAACCTGTCCTTAAATGGGTTAGCCTAAAGACCTACAGACTCCTGATAGCGGTTTCACGCGGTTTGTTAAATACGTCGTTGTAACGCGCAAAACCAATCAACTCTTAAATTTATATCCTAGATAGGGGTGTATCTAGGGTCGTCCAAGGAGGCCAAATGTTTGCAAAAATGATTCTCTTGCTTGGAATACAAATCTCAACTTTCTTTTTGGTATTTTTCAATATATTATTATTATTATTTTTGGATTAAGACAACATGCGAAATGGTGGCGGGAAGGTGATTTGCACTTCAAATTTAACTATTACTTTTAAGTGGCAAGTAGAGCCTCTCCCTAAGCTCACTCTAGGCAAGTGGAGGCCTAGAACAATTAGGGAGAGGGAGTGAACAATGCTAAAAAACAAACAAAGCAAGTAGAAATGCAAAATAGAAAATTGCAAAGAAGGCAACTTAGATTGACGAAAAGTGTTTTACAAAAAAAACCTAGTAGAGGAATGCTTCTACTACTAGAAAAATTAAAATAAAGAAAAGTAAACACAAATCCTCTAGATAGATGGTGAAGAAGAGGGCTTCCTGCTCCAAGGTTGGTGGCTCCCAATCTTGAAAGGACTCCTTCAACTCCTTCCTTGCAGTGCTCTGCCAAGGTGATGTCCTCCAAGACAAGCCCTAAGGGGGTGTGCCCTAAGCTTCTCTCCAAGGGTGGATGTCCACCCTAGGTCCTTCTCCCTTGCCTGGCCGTCCTCCTTGAAGTGGAAGAGTCCTCCTTGGCGTGGCTCAAGTTGAAGAGAGTGGGGAGAAGAAGGCACCAAAAGGGCTGGTGATGTGCCCCTTTAATCTCCTTCTCTACTCCTTCTTCTTGGCCGTAGGTATAGGTGGTTTAGGTAGCAAATTACACTAATGGAGGATGCCCTAAAATGGTGGTAGGTGGTGGGTTTTTATAGAGTAGGAAGGGGGCTAAAGTGTCCCTTGAAATGGAGGGCCAAGATGGAATGATGGAGGTGGTTAAGGATCCAATGGCCAAGGGTGTTTGGCGCCACCTTAAGAGACACCAAGGGGGTAGTTATGGGGGTTGACACCCCTTGATGTTGGCGCCAAAAATGGTTCTAGAAGGTGGTCTTGATGTTGGCGCCAAGAGGGATTCTAGAAGGAGGGGTAGGTGGATGGCTAGGATGGCTTATGTGGGTAGGTGTAGGGTGGATTAAGGGCTGAAAGTTGGCGCCAAAATAGAGGTGGTTACGGGTAGTTTTTGGTGCCAACTTAAGGTGTCTTTTGGTGGTGATAATGGGGTGAAGGGATGGCTAGGAGGTGGCGCCAACTTGAGTAGGGTAGCTAGCTTAGGTAGGCTTAAGTTGGTGGAGCTAGCTAGGGTTGACTTTGAAGGTGGTGGATGGCCAAGGAGCTGGTTGCTAGCTAAGCTAAGCTAAGCTAAGCTAGCTTAGCTAATGGAGGAGTAGAGGAGAAGGTGTTGGAGCTAGAGTTTGGAGGGAGGAGCTGAGGAGGAGAAGTCAGGAGCTGAAACTGGAGCTGGCTGCTGCTGAAGAGGCTGGCATGGAGCTACTCTAGCTGGCTTAGCTTGCTAGTTCTTTGCTAGCTGCTAAGCCAAGCTAAAGTGAGCTGGCTTTTACCCCAATGAGCTAAGGTGAGCTGGGTCTGGTGCTCCCGGGGAGGGTCAAGCTAGTTGAGGCAGCTAAGGTAGCTTAGCTCAACTGAGTTGAGCTAAGCTGAGTCCCTGGGAGCTGGACTTGAGCTTCCTGAGTTGGGATGAGTTCTTCTTCAGCTGGCTGGAGTTGAGTGGAGCTGGATGTAGCTGGATCTGAGCTGGGGTGAACTCCTGTCAACTCAGCTGAGCTAGCTAGAGCTCCCTGTGGACTAGTGGGAGCTGAGATGAGCTAGACTCAGCTAAGTTGAGCTGGATCTAAGCTGACTTGAGCTAGGGTGAGCTAAGATGAACTCTCTTGAGCTGCCATTCAGCTGAGATTAGCTAAATGGAGCTGGGATGAGCTAACCCTAGTTCAAGTGAGCTAGGTCCCAACTGCGGTGAGCTGGATCAAGCTGAGGTGAGTTGGATCAGGCTGAGTTTCAGCTAGTCTGGGCTTCTCCTTCACCATTTGCCTTCTTGAGTGCTAGGGTTTTAGGGATCTATATATCTGTACATCCCTAACACTTACAAAAACATATTAAAAAGGCAATAAAAAATGCAATGCATGCCTAACCTATTTTATGCCTAAATGCAGCCCAAAAACCCGTTTGTGGAGTAAAATCCAAAGAGCTAGGTTTGATTTAATGCATAAGAATGATGATAAACTAGCGTTTATCAACTTCCAAAACCCGTCTTAAGATAAAGGAACAATTTGATCTACCTCCGTCTGTTCAATCCAACCAGTTAGAAGGAGGGACTGGGGAGAAGGTTCTTCCTTCGGCTTGCACCTCCGGTTCCTACTGTACCCCCCAGCCGCAATCGTTTGACTCTGCTCCCCTAGCTGGACATCAGATTTAATAGTAGAAATAGACTAATCGAAAATAATCTCGTTCTGGGTTCTGAAGAGTGAGTCCAATCCCTAAGGCTAATCCTTAAGGCCAACGTCTACTCTGTTTTATTTAGGACTAGGTTTGAATGTGCTTTGGAATGTGATGGGCCCTTTAAATGGGTTGTTCCCTTAATGATTGATTGATTTGTGTGTGCGTGCACAACCAGTGGTTTTCAAGAAAGATTATTTTTGATGTGGTGAATTTTAAGGTTCAAATCTTACTTAGTAGCTTTTAGGATTCAACTTTAGGTGTTTTCAAACAGGTTTAGTTGGCACACCAGGTTTTGCAAGCACAGGTGAAGATGTTTTCCTTTAAAGCTTAAAAAGAATGTGGAGTGCCTGGTAAATCCCTAAGAGTTGAACCTAAGTGGCAGCTACTTGATGAGTTTATTTTATTTGAAGTGGTGCGACCCAAACAACTCAAACAACTGGCCACAAATGCACCACTAAGTTAGGCACACAAAGATGGTTAACCTAGAATGACTTCTACTCTTTTATGTGTTGCTTTGTGTGTATCGGTCCCACAGATCAGAACCCGGTTGAGTAGAAACAAATCAATTCGGTTAAGTGCCTTTGAATGTGGGTGTACGTTGTGTGTTTGTTGAAAATTGCCCCACAAAATTATCTTTTTGTTTTTTGTTTTTATATAGATGAAGGTGGAATGAATGTGAGTGAGAATCCAAACAACCAAACTATAACTAGGATTTATACAAACACCTAGGTTAATTGGAATTTGGATTTAATGTGACGAATGAAATCTATGGAGGGGGAAAGAATGGGGGATAACCTACAAAACCTTCCACAGCATTTACTCCAATCTACCGCTTTTGCTTGTCTCAAAAGAGTACCTGCAATTACAATAAGAAAGGAGAAAAGTGAGGTAAATGATTTGTAAGCTACAAAACACAAAGAGAAATCAAAGAGCGTCACCTCCCCGACAACGGTGCCAAAATGTTGAACGTACGAATGGCTTCGCTAACGTGTTCGGTTTTGGAAAACCTGTCGTTGTAGCTTGAAAGCGAAGAATTCGTGTTCAACAAAAAAATTTATATTGAAATTAAAATTCCGGGTCGAACACAGGGAGGCGGATGTTTGATTTAAAAACTACGCGTTTCTTTTTATTTGTCACGGAATAATTCAATTTAAAACTATCTAATTATTTACAATAAATAGAAGAGAGAGAGAGTAAGAGAGAAAGAGAATAGTACACAGAGAAATCAAAATGAGATGTAGAATAAACAAGGAATTTATCATTAAGGAGATTGTTCATTTCACTCTTACAGCTACAAAGCATAAAACAATTACTCTAGAAAGCGATAAATTTACACTAGAAAGCATTAAAAGAATGGAGGGAGAAATGTCCTCCTCGACGGTCGCTTGGAGGACGAACAAAACTATACTAGAAAGCAGTAAAAAGAATAGGGAGAGAGAAATCCTCCACGACGGTTGCTTGGAGGATGAGCCAGACAGGACGACGCCTGGACGAAGGAGAACGAAGCAGGACGAAGGAGGACGAAGCAGAAGAACGGGAACGGAGCAGCACGCCGTCGTTGTCGCGGGATCCACTTCCGAAGGGGGCAAAAATTTGGACTTTATCTTGTGAGAAGCATCCTGAGTGTGGGACAAGCTTCTCTTGAGCTTTGGAGGGGTAGAGAAGAGAAGGAAGGGATGAGAATTTCGTATGGAGGGGGTCTCCTTTTATAGTTGTAAGGAATGGGGGCAAAATAGACATTACAACTTTAAAATAATAAATGAGGGGTCTTTAGTGATGGATAAATCCGTCACTAAAGCCCCAACGTGGGCGTAGCTCCCGCGCCCACGTGCGCCTCCTCAGCTGCCCCCTTCCTCAACGCCATCGCACGTTCATTGATTCTCAACCGTTCGATCGCGAGATCGGACGGCTTAAGACGCATCTCCGCCCGCTGCTGCACACCCGCCCGGCGCGTGCGATGCCGCGTGATGCCGTGCATTCAATCGCGCGTGAACGCTATCAGGCGCACGCGGCCGTCCGATCGTGATCCAACGCCCGCCCTCGCTCAATCGCCCGTGCCTTCCAGCCCTTCGCTGCGGCTTGAACTCACGCCCGCCGCTCGACCGCTGCGCTATGGGGCGCGGATGGTCGAGCGGATGCTTTTAGGCGCAGCTAACCACAGCCGTTGGATCAAGATCCAACGGCGGAGAGCGAGTGGGTATGGGGTCTTCAGAGGTTGCATGCGGCCGTTTGGGCGGTCGAGATGGCACCACGTGGCGCCATCTTGGCCGTCCATCTTCTGGAAGTTGTAGATGGTGCCACAGATGTCGGATTGACTCGAATTTTGTGTCGTTGGGCTGCAATCGTCGATCCGAATTCATCCATGCGGTCGGATTTGTCATCTGAAGTGTGGATTTACACCATCCTGGCCCTTGATCTTCTAGGGTTCCCCAGTCACTATCTGATGCTACAGATGCCCGATTAGGGCGATCTTGGAGTCGTTGAACTCCAATCGTCGCCCTGATCACATCCATATGGTTGGATCTTTGATCCGAGGCCCCGATAAAATGTTTGCCCTGTCCAAGCACATAAAAGGAGAAAATTAACCTCCATTTTATTACATATTCACGGCCTTATCCATGGCACTAACCACATGGACCTGGCCACAACCTGTTTACCTGACCGACTCACTCCTTGCTCACCACCCACATCGATGAGCCTGGACCCAGGTCTCCGTTAGGTCCGATTACTTGAACCGATTGTGGCTCTGGGAGAGCGAACCTAAAATAGAGGAGAGAAAGAGAGGAAAGATATGCAAGGGAAGGGGGTTTTGCCTTGTAAAGCTTAGCTCGGCACTTAGCCAAATTAGAGAAGAAGAAAGGAAGAGAAGCTAAGGTAGAGAAAGACAGAGAAGAAAAAAGCTAAAGGAAGAAGAAGTTGAAGTCAAGGCAAGGCAAAAGAGAAAAAGAGAAGGCAGCTAGCAGAGGAAGAGAAAGAAAGAGCATAAGACAAAGAAAAGCTAAAGAAAGAGAAAGCAGAGAAAGCCAAAGGCAAAGAGAAAGAAGAAAAGGAGTAGAAGTAGAAGAAAGAAGAAGTCAAGAGCACTGTAGCATCATCATTTTAAGGCGTCTGATTTACAAATCTGATGTCTGATTTTGAGTTTAATTCATACATTGAGTTTCTTTTGTATTTTGTGCTCTACAGTTACTCATATATTTTTGCACCGTGACATTATTACATATTCTTTCAAATTCTAAGATGTGATCTTGATTTCTAAGCACCAATTTGCTCCCTGTGTTCGACCTCGGACTTTAAATTCGAGTAATAAAATTGTATTTATTTTGAATGCTTTTTTGGCTATATTACAATGTGATATTCTTAAAACCCGATTCAGCGATCTAAACATCTTCCTTCCCTCCTTCCTTCCTGATACTAGAACAGACCGAGTGAGTATCCCCAGGTGGGGAGCACAAACGTGCGAGGCTTCACCGATTTAGAACAAAGAAAGCAGGGTCATCTATTTGTGGTTTAGTAGTAAGGTATGTATGTTAGTAGGTAGGTGTCTAGTAGTAGGTGTGTAGTTAGATAGGAATAGGAGAAGTAGTAGGTGATCAGTCCATTTTAATGGACTAATATTAAGCCTAAGTACCTTTAATCGTACCTTGTAGGTGTGTTAATAATTACAATTAAGTTGTAGAAGAATTGTATGCATCATGATTTACGTTTATAACATTTTATAACTTAATATATAATGATTTTGTTGTTTTTATGTGCAGGTATTATATTCAGAAAGAGCAAGGGTTGGGGAGCAAATTTCCCCAACAACCGGAGGAACTTTTCCCTTTCCTCCGGCCGTCTCCTCCAACGCCTGCCGGCCAAAAATAGAAAAGGGATTTGCAAATCCCTTGATTGGCACACGCGGAGAGAGAGAAGAGTTAAAAAAAGAGAGGAGGCGGCGTGGACTGGAGGAATCTCCCCCCTGTGGGGAACTGCTCTCTCTTCTCCACTGTGGATAGGGCGAGCACTATGCCTCTCCTTCTCTACCTTGCCCAGCCACGCCCGCACCAAGTAGCACGCTACCACTACAGGAGTTTGCCTGCACCCAACGCTGCACCCACCAAGCACCCACTGCAGCACACCTACGCCTTCAGGTGCAGCACCATCACCGTGCCCACACCAAACGCCTGCATCCTCCACCAGCCATCCCTGCAGCACCCGCTCCATCACCTCCGTGCGCTCCTCAGCATGCCCATCTTCCAGTGTGCCTCCCTCCTTCTTGCAAGCACATCGCTAGCCTTCCTCCTGCCGCTCCAGCTCCCTGCAGAGCGCCATCGCGCCTCTCCTGCGCCACAACCTCCAACAGCGCTTAAGGGCGCTGTGCGACTCAGCACGCCCATCTTCCAGCGCGCCCCCTCCTCCCTGCAAGCACATCGCTCGCCTTCCTCCTGCCGCTCCAGCTCCCTGCAGAGCACCATCATGCCTCACCGCAACCACTCACCTCCCTCTAGCGCCCCCTGCTGTAGGCACTCTCGCCACCCCGCCTGCGCGCCTACCTCCGTCCATCTGTAGGCGCACCCACAAGCACTCCCAACTGCGTGCCTCACTGTAGGCACACCTCCCGCAAGCGCACGTCTCCTACCCTGCAGCAACCTCCACCCTCTGCATGCGCCTGCCCGCGCGCCTTCCTCCCATCTCCAGCGCACCAGTGCATGCACGCATGCACGCCACCAGCCGCAGGCGCTGCGTGCACCTTCATCCTTCAACAGGCCGATGCTCTGGCCACCTCTGCCAGATGCCGCCGACCACCTCCGGCCACGCCGCTGCTACCATTGCGTAGCTCTCGTCAAGCCGCACCTCCCTGTCGACTCTCGTGGCCAACCGTGCGTGGCCGCACACGTGAGGAGGAGAGAGGAGAAATCCTCTATTTTTCCCTATATTAAAAATTACATTCAATGCCATTGTCAAGTTTATATTAATATTTATTTTTGCCACATTGCACTGATGCACTCAGATTTTCTTGAAATTATTTATTTTATGCTATGTGCATGTTTCTATCTTGAATTTCAAATTAGAATTGCATGAAACTTGAATTCACATGATAAACCAGTACACATGCATCTTACACATATTTTTGGGGCTTAATTTCTGATGTGAAAATTGCATAAACACTCCTGAACTTTTAAAGAAATTGCAAACTTCATTTAAAACAGCATTTTCCTCGCATTAAAGTTGCAGAAGAGTTTGCGAACTGTGCATTCCTTGACTGGTGAATTTATTAGGCTAATTCCTCCCTGTGGAGATGACCTAACTCTTCGTGGTTAGTTTTGAAATTTTAAATGTTTTGAAAAGCGATTTTCTACCACGCGATTAAATACAACGACAAATCAATTTATGATAAAGTTTTCAACGAAAACGAAGATCGCTCTTTCAAATGGCGCCATTGCCGAGGAGGAAAAATGCCTATTAATTTTTCAGGAATTTTATGTTATTTTTACACTATTTTGAAAACTTTTCTGAATTACTAACTGTGGATTTTCTTCTGTGCAAAAACATGCAGCGAATGCGACGGGCGCGTACGGCGGAGACGATCTTTTTGGTGGACCTTGAAGCCACCTGGAGGACGGCAACAGGAACACGTGGGCCTTGATCCCACGCACATAGGCTTACAATGAAGCCTACTTCTAATTTAGGCAGTAGATCTTAGTTAGATTTAGTTAGATAGACATTAGAATTTAATTTTTGTCTTTTGGACCCCTGTTGGGTATTTTTGGGAACGTATCCTGAGTGCCACTTTATTTCTTATTTGCTCTTGTATGCGGGAGCGTATTTTCGGGAGCGTGTTCCCATTTATTTAGATTACAAGATTATTTGAACTGTTTTGAACTACATTTCGGTTAGTTAGTTAAATTAGGTCTGTTTGCTATTATTATAAAAAAAAAGAAAGAAAAAAAAAATTGAACTGCCTGCTAGAAGCTGCATATCTATAGGATGACCATCTAGGATTGAATGAGCAGCATCTAGTCTATTTTTATTGCATTGCATTCATTACTGCACGAAGAAAGTTGGAGTAAGGTACTTCTTCTCTTGAGCATTAATTACTTGTCATGCATATGCATTGAACATAAATCTAAGACCACTAAAGTGCTTGAATCAAATTAATTTAGTGCTCACTTTAAAAAAATTAGGACTGTTAAGATGTTGGAGTTTAAAATCTGTGACTGAAAATTGTGAGCAAAAGGATCTTATTTGCGGAATTTAAAAAAAATCAAAACACGATCGTATGCTTGCACACTTGAGACACTGTGCACCTCACACATAAGGTCACTAGATAAATTTCTACCTCTCCTCTTTTGCACCACAAGGGAAGTTAGTCGGAAATCAACAAGCCTATCCACCAAGTTACTTCGGCTCCTCGCGTGTGGGCTCGATTCGAGACTTCTACCCCTTGCGAGTAGGTTATAGGCACCAACGAAGGTTGGCCTAGGAAGCGTAATTTTTGCAAAACTTTTTTGGCCACCAACTAAACATATAACTCTAAGACCTGCAATCTACTAAAAACATATCCCATTGAATTTGTGTTTGCTGTGACAATAGAACTCTTTCGGAAGTTTTCTGCTGAATCCTAAGAAAGTTAAAATTATTTTGCTTAAAGAAATGGATTACTCTTACTCCTATCATTCAGATTATCAGAGTCAATACTTCCCATCTTTTAATCAGGATCCCATGCTTCGAGCGTATCCATCCTTTGATGGGTACATTGACAATTCATGGGATCATTCTCATTCTTACCCTGGGAGTACTGGCTTGATAACTCCCACTTTTGAGTAGAGCCTAGGAGCGAGATTTTCCAATCCTGAAATCCCTACTTCCATGCAAACACCCAACCCTCCCACCCTTCATGATTTTCCGTATCGAGGTTGGACCGATACCCCTAGGCAACCAGAGCCTGAAATTGACTATCCTCCCCAACCTGATAATAGTAGCCTCTCCTCTTTTATGATAGATATGCAAAAACAGCAAAAGGAAATAATGGAATCAATGGGAGAGATGTTGAGGAATAGTCAACAGTTAAATGAAGAAATAAGACAACTTAGCTACATGCTTCCCAATAATCATGATCCCTACCCAATAAACCATGATCATGAAAATAATTCTGAGGAACCTAATGACAATAGGGATCCAATTTTAGGTAGCTATCACATAGACTCTCCCAATGAGACACGGCCACTACAGGATATCGATCATAGTGATTATCCACCTAAATTATATTGCAGTCAAAAGCAAGGGAAGGTGCTACCTCTTGAGGACCTTGACCCCAATGACAGTACTCTCCTTACCCCTACCAACCCGGGTCAAGGTTGTATTATTCCTATCACTTCCCCTATTAATTATTTTGTGGAATCCCATTTTACCCTTAGTGAGCTTGATAAACACCAGTTTATCATCATTTTTATGCTTTAAAACTAACCTAGCTCTTAGGATTTTACTCTGCAAACGGGTTTTTGGGCTGCATTTAGGCATAAATTAGGATAGGCATGCATTGCATTTTTTATTATTGTTTTAATGTATTTTTGTGAGTGTTAGGGATGTACAGATTCACAGATTCCTAAAACCCTAGCACTCAAGAAGGCAATTGGTGAAGGAGAAGCCCTGACTAGTTGGAGCCCAGCTTGATCCAGCTCACCATAGCTGGAACCTAGCTTACTTGAACTAGGGTTAGCTCATCCCAGCTCCATTCAGCTAATCTCAGCTGGATGGCAGCTCAAGAGAGTTCACCTTAGCTCACCCTAGCTCAAGTCAGCTCAGATCCAGCTCAACTTAGCTGAGTCTAGCTCACCTCAGCTCCCACTAGTTCACAGGGAGCTCTAGCTAGCTCAGCTGAGTTGACAGGAGTTCACCCCAGCTCAGATCCAGCTACATTCAGCTCCACTCAACTCCAGCCAGCTGAAGAAGAATTCATCTCAGCTCAGGAAGCTCAAGTCCAGCTCCCGGGGATTCAGCTTAGCTCATCTCAGTTGAGCTAAGCTACCTTAGCTGCCTCAACCAGCTTGATTCTCCCCGATAGCACCAGACCTAGCTCACCTTAGCTCATTTTGGTAGAAGCTAGCTCACTTTAGCTTGGCTTAGCAACTAGCAAAGAACTAGCAAGCTAAGCCAGCTAGAGTAGCCCCATGCCAGCCTCTTCAGCAGCAGCCAGCTCCAGCTCCAGCTCCAGACTTCTTCTCCTCAGCTCCCTCCTCCAAACCCTAGCTCCAACACCTTCTCCTCTACTCCTCCATTAGCTAAGCTAGCTTAGCTTAGCTTAGCTTAGCTTAACTTAGCTATGCTCCAACTTCCTTGGCTTGTACTACCCCAAAAACCCACCTACCAACTCTACCCAACTAGCTCCACCTAAGCTCCACATAAGCTAACCTACTTGGCACCAACCTAACCTACCCACCACCTCCAAAAGACACCTAAAAGTGGCGCCAAAAACTACCCATAACCACCCCTTAATGGCGCCACTTTTCCCTCCAAAATCTCCCCTCATCTCCACCACACAATCTCCCTTGAACCCATCTCCACCATCCACCTAACCCCCCTTCTAGAAGACCCCATGTTGGCGCCAACATGGTGGTGTCTCTCCACCACCAAAAGACACCAACACCACCATAACTACCCCCTTTAACACCTCTTGGGTTGGCGCCAACTCTCCTTAGCCATAGGATCACCAACCACCTCCATTCTTCCATCCTAGCCCTCCATTTCAAGGGGCACCTTAACCCCCCATCCTACCCTATAAAAAGACCACTACCCACCACCATTCAAGCCATCCTTGGCTAGCCATTTCACTCTCATATTCCACCAAGAATCCCACGTCCAAGAGAGAAGAAGAAGAAGAAGATTAAGGGGATATTCTGTCCCCTTGGTGCCTTCCCCTCTTCCCTTCTCTCTTGGGTCACGCCAGCCAAAGGAGAAGCCAGGCAAGGAAGATCTTGGAGGAGATCTTGAAGGTGGTCACGCCACCTTGGAGGAGTTTTTAAGGGTGGTGCACGCCCACCCCTTTGGAGAGAGCATTAAAGGTGGTAGCTTCCACCTTGGAGGAGCTCTCAAGGAAGGAGAAGAAGGAGGCCCTCTTTTCAAGCCAAGGAGCAGCTAGGCTTGGAGCAAGAAGACAACCTTCTTCACCATTGTTACAAGAGGATTTGTGTTTCTTTTCTTGCTTTTAAATTGTTCAATTCTAGTAGAAGCTTTCCTCTACTTGTCCTTGAAAAGAACACTCATTCTACTCAATCAAAAATTGCCTTCTTTTAAGTTTTTTATTGCAGTTGTTTGTTTTGGTTCTAGCACTTATTTCACCTCTTCTTCCTAATTACCCTAGGCCTACACTTGCCTAGAGTGAGCTTAGGAAGAAGATGTTGGTGCTAGAGCACTACGATCATTTATTTTGATGATAACAAAACACGTGTTATTTAACATTTGCAATTTGAGTCCTAGATTTCAGGTCAATTGCAAATGAGGACGTGTTTAGACGGAGTTCGAGCTCGCATCCAGGACGGATTGGAGGAGCTTGACGGAAAATAGAGGAGGTTCGCGTGGAGCGAAAGATTGGAGATGGAAGACAAGAAGAATAGGATAGATTCTTTTTTATCCTTTCATGTATCTCTTGTATTTATTTTCTTGCTCTTTATTTTCCTTAGACATTATGTTAAAGAGCCTCAAAGAACCCTAACAGTAGTCCTAGGAACACCTGCACAACCCTAGGATACGTAGGTTTTCTGTAGAACACTTAGAAAACCAATATAGGGTTAAAACTGACTTTCCAGACGTCTAATTCACTAATCAGACGTCTGATAAAGGATTTTAAGACGTCTGACTGTTGTTTCAGACGTCTGATAACTGTTAGGCTGGACATAGTTACTTCTGTCTGATGAATTCAGACGTCCAGACCTTATACCAGACGTCTTAGGAGACATCTGATGACTTTGCCAGACGTCCAGTTAGTGGACCGTTGGCTGGCTTCGAAGACACTCAAGAATATGACCGTTAGAGCCTTATCAGACGTCCATAGGACTTCACAGACGTCTGATAAATGACCGTTTTGCCTCGGCTGACCCAAAATCTCTTCTCAGAGATTTTCTAGCCGTTGCAACGTTTGGAAATCAATTCCCACGGTAAAAGTAGGTTTCCAGACGTCCAGACTTAGTGCCAGACGTCCTCTATGTCGTCTGATGGACTTGTACAAAAACCCTGTTTAGATCTGATTCAAGTCAGGGAGAAACCCGCATAGAATCAGACGTCTGACCTTGGAATCAGACGTCTTAAAGTGGCCTTCCAGACGTCTGATGCCAGATTTAGACGTCTGATAACCCTGTGAAGTGTAATCATTGTCCTGATTTCGGCCTGATTCTCTTGGGCTTTGCACCCAACGGCTATGGAAGCTTTTCCAAGCCTTCCAAAGTCTTCCTAAGGCCTCTATAAATAGAGGGGAGCCTTTGAAACACCTAACAACACAAGATACACACTAAGAGAAACAAGAGACACACCTAAGCAACTTAGTTCCACTCTTTTGTGTCCAATTGAGGCCCTTCCTCTCCAAGCTCTAGCTTCATTCTCTCGAGAGCATCAAGCCTTCGCGTGCCCGCTCTCCCACTGTTGATAACGAGAGCGACGAAGCGCCATCGCGTGGCACACGCACCGCGTCATCGTCGACGCACTCCTTGCAAAGGGGAGTTTTCTATTTCCTATAGAAGCTAGGTTTAATTACTTTGTTGGCTCTATAGGACTATTGTTTCTTTTATCTTTGTCTTTTGGTTGGGTATTCGCTTTGCGAATTCCCGTCTCCTTCGTGGGACAAAATCCTTCTCGTGGAGAGAAGGGGTTGAGGAACGCTACCCTCGTACTTGTAGCGTGGTTGTATTGAGGTTGAATCACCCTCGTTCAAAGTGATTCGGTTAGTGGATTTGATCAACTTGGTTGATCGGAAAATCCTAACTCGAGAGGGTTAGGTGGTGGTTTTCACCCGGTTTGGGTTTCCACCTAAAAATTACTTGTGTACATTGTGTGATTGCTCATTTTTGTGATATTGCTTTATATATTCAATTCCGCAATTTTATTACGTCACCCCTCCTGGTAGAAGGGAACCTTCAGAAGATATTTCTATCTTTTAGAATTTTAATCATTTGTAGGTGTTAGTTCTTTTCGCTACAATCTGCCATTTGCCCTCGTCTTTTCAAAATATAAAAAAAATTACATATTGAAAAATATTAAAAAGAAAGTTGAGATTATATTCCAAGCAAGAGAATCATTATTGCAATTTTTGCCTCCTTGGACGACCCTAGATACTCCCCTATCTAGGATATAAATTTTAAAAGCGAAAGTGGATTCGCATGTTACAACGACGTTAAAAAACTGCTTTTACAAATCACGCGTATTTTCGCTATCACTTTTTGGCGCCGCTGCCGGGGAGGCACGGCTTTGCATTAACTCATTTTCTCTTGCTTGAAGTGGATCTCATCCCCTTCTCTTTTTTTCTTTTGTGTGTGCAGGAACTACAGCGGGAAGGCGGGAATCTGGAAGAGAAAGCTCAAAGGTCCTTTTCTTCCCGCGAAAATTCAGGTTGGTTCCTCTTTCTGGTCACATAAATAATTAAAACTACCAAAAATATATTAAACTTGGCTTTCAGGACCCTAAACACTTAAATTAAGTGGAGTGGTGCATTTTAAAATCCATTGTTTGCTTGTATGCTTCTTTAACACCACTCCATTGCAAGTATTGGTGTTCTATTTTTCGGGTCCAGATTTCTGTCCGGACTTGAAAAATCGATTCCTAACACCCCAGGCCTCCTAAAATCATAAAATTTCATAGAGTGATTCCCAATTAAGTTAGGAACATCTGTTCCAAATTTCAAATCAATTGGGTTTGTATTTAATTTTTAAAAATTCGTGGATTGCAGAGAGGTCATACCCTCTTATCTTCATGTTTTGCTACTGTCCGCGAATTTTCAGAATTTTTATACTCATCCAATTTTTGGGAAATTGAGCTTGCTGGAATCCTTGTGAAATTTTATATATCATATAAAATCATAAAAATTTTCTGAGGTCGGTGGTAGTACTAAAAAGTTCATAATACCCACAGGTATTATTTCTGGACTTTGACACCAGTACAATTAAAAATTCAAAACAATTATCAAACGAATTCCTAAAATCTTACAAAATCTTTTCTGGAATCCTTGTTTGATTTTATTCAAAGTAGTGGTGTTGTTTGACTTGTTTGGACCACTACTTAATTTCTGTCTTAGGGATAATTGGCTTAGGGTTTCTTTCTTTCTCTTTTGAGGATTAATTCAAAGGAAATATACAATCACCCATACAACTTGTTTTCCTTTGATTGTGGGTTTTCAAACTTGTTTGAAAAGTTAACTAAAGAAACCCTAAAATACATTCAATTAAATCAAATCCTAAAAGACAAAAATACAAAAAAAAAAATTTGTGTGACAACTTGATTTTCATTGGAGCCACTCTCCAATTCTTGCACACACACAAAAAAATCAAATAACAGGGCCACATCCCAATAAACGCCCTCTATATTCCATGTGCACTATAGCATCCTAGACCTAATTAAAATTTGTAGCAACTTGACCCCTAAGGCTTTATCAACTTAGGCTTGCTATTTAGGTCTTAAGTTTTCTTTAGTTAGTACCAATTTTGTCATCTATATCTGGTGTTCAGGCTGAGGGGCTGTGTCAAACGACCAGGCGCGGGTTTGTACAAGCACCTGGGGTTTTCCCTGGGAAACGTTTGGGCCCAAACCTCCCCTTAAGCAACCTGGCCAGATTTGTTGATAGAACGGGTATTCACTATTGACTACTTAATTCCTACATAGACCAAGTCTTAGGTTTATTTTTTTAGGGAGTCACAACTAAGTTAGGTCTAGAATTTGATTGCTTGTGTGCACATTTCTATCATCTCTATCTCTTCTCCTCCCCTCCATTTCTTCCAAGTAGTGCATGCACGGGCGACGGTCCCAAAAGCCACACCTTGAGGGACCATCTGATTTCGCCCCCCGTAGCAAGAAATCATTGTTTTCTTCCCCCTCGTCTTCTAGAAAAATGGAAAACCCAGGAAGCCGTCAAAAAAATTCTGCTTCCACTTCTAACCCGTCAGCCGACCCACAAGCTGACTCCACCCTCCCTCACCTTCCTAACTTGGAGCAACCAGAAATATCAGCAGGGCCAGGTGGCCCTCCAATTATAACCCATAATACAAATCCCTTTGCATTAATGGTCGACCATTTGGCTCGACTACAACAAAATCAAGAAGATCTAGCTAGGACTGTCACGAACCTAGCTAATCAAGGACAAAATCCACCACCTCGCCAACAGCCTGTCATTCCTCTGAAGGATTTCTATGATCCTTCCAATTATGAGGAAAGACCAGGGGTGGTCATACCACAAGGGGGTTTTGAAATCAAACCCGCTATTCTAAACCTTATCAAGCATTTTCATGGTCTTCCAAGAGAGGACCCTTTTTGTCATCTCGAGGAATTAACTGTCCTCGCTCAAACCACTCGTTCCCGCCATGTGCAGGAAGACATGTGGTTAATGAGACTCTTTCCTCTCTCTCTCAAAGACAAAGCATCACATTGGTTTAGAACAGTTGGGCGTCCTATTACCACCTGGCCCCAATTAAAAAGTGCTTTTCTTAAAAAAATTTTTCCGATCGGTCGAACAAATGCATTAAGAAGATCTATAACGACCTTTCAACAAAAAATTGGTGAACCCCTCCATGAAGCCTGGGAAAGATTTCAGGAACTTCTAAGAAGTTGTCCCCACCATGAAATTCCACAATGGCAGCTAGTGCAGATCTTCTATCATGGATTAGAAGATCAATTAAAACGATTTGTGGATGCCTCATGTGGGGGCAATTTTCTTAACAAAGACACCGAAAGTGCCTATCTTCTCTTTGAAGAAATGAGTGAAAACTCATTTAACATGACTTCAATGGACACTTTTGGCAGATCACAAAACCCCAGACATGGAGTCCATGAAATTGACTCCAAAACCACCTCTGTTCCAGTCACACAAGATGATTTATATATGTTAGCTCAACGACTGGACCAGATGCAAATTCACCAAAAGAAAATAGAAGAAAAGCTCACAAACAAACAAGCTCCACACGTCCACTCTCCACACACTCACCCCCCACACATTCTCCGAAGAGAGAATCTGCACAATATCGATGCCACATCTGTTGACCAGCAATTCCCGGCTGATTTCCCGCAAGATTTAACTGGGAATTTCGACCAAAATATTGTTGATTCCACCTCGGAAAATATTTATGCTCTCCAGGAGCAATTTAGAAACTCCTCCAACATTTCCAATCAAAATTGGAGGACTAACCCGAATCACTCCTGGAAAAACCCGAATCCGATTTCTCTTCCCAAACAAAACTATTGTGGGAATTATGGGCAACCTTTGTATCAACCTGGACCATCCCAGGATGATATTAATAATCAGGTCATGAAAACTCTGCAAGGAATGCAGACTCAAATGACAGAAGTAACCCGCATGGTTACCAATTTACAACAACAAGTTAAGGTTACTCCTGATCATCGACCTATTGGGAATTTACCATCCCAACCCATGCCCAACCCCAACAATCAAAGGAGTCAATTCCAAGGTGGATATCACAGTCAACCTATTCATCCAGCACCTCAGCATCCGCCGGGTTTCAATAACAGCCAGGCTCCCCGTCCTCACCCTAGAAACAACCAGACTGCAAATGCAGTTACCTTGAGGAATGGGAAAACCACTCAAAATACCCTGCCTGTTAAAGAAACCCGCTCTAATGACACACAGATTAACTCTTCCCCTCCTATTGTTCAGGAACCAATTCACGCAAAACAGGGCAACCCTGCCCCATTTCCACAAGCCCTCCACTCTTCAAAAAAGAAAAAAACAAAATCTGAGCCCACTGAGAAGGAATTAATGGATTTATTTGGGCAAGTAGAAATTAATATCCCTATCCTAGATGCCATTAAGTATATCCCTGCCTATGCAAAATTCTTAAAAGATTTATGTACTCCAAAAAGGCAGCCCAAGAATTTAGGAAAGGTGATTCTTCCAGAGACAGTCAGCTCAGTTGTGCAGAGCCGACTGCCTCTTAAGAGAAAAGATCCCGGCGCCCCCCTAATCCAAGTTATCATTAATGATACCTCATTTGATCGCGCTCTGTTGGATCTTGGTGCCTCAATTAATCTTATCCCCACAATTATTTTTGAGGAATTTAAGATCGGTGAATTGAAACCTGTTGAGGTTACTCTCTAATTAGCCGACCGATCTACGATTAAACCAAGGGGAATTGTTGAAGATGTTCTTGTCCGGGTCAAAGATTGTCTATTCGCTGTAGACTTTTTAGTCCTGGACATAGAGGTACCTGAAGCACTTAAGTTTGCCCCCATTATTCTTGGAAGACCATTCTTAGCCACCGCCCGCGCCAATATTGATTGTGATTCTGGAAAGATGAAGATTATGTGTGGCGGTGAATCTGTAACCCTAGACATTTTTCAAGCCTCTAGGCGATTCCAGGAACCAGATTTCTTTGATGATTCGGATTCAGAAATAGAAAACATTGTGGAGGAAACATTGCAGATTTCCCAATTAGGTTCCTGTTTTGCTGTAAATACGGTTCCTGAACAATCTACTTTTTCTCACCCTTCCACCTCAACTACACAACCAGCTAACATTCCAGCTGACCCTTTCACTCTCACCTCACCTCTAACCCACAAAGCAGAAACTCTTTCGGAACCGGGCCTACAATTGGAATTAAAACCTTTGCCCGATTCACTTAAATATGTTTTCCTGGGTCCAAATCAGACCCTGCCCCTGATTATAAATTCTGGACTCACCGGGGCACAAGAGCACAAACTTCTCCAGGTTTTGAGTAAATATCGAAAAGCTATTGGCTGGACCCTTTCTGATCTTAAAGGCATTCATCCGTCCTATTGTACGCACCGTATATTTTTAGAGGACGATTCTCGCCCCTCCCGCCAACCACAAAGGCACTTGAATCCTAGTATGCAGGAGGTGGTAAAAAAGGAGATTATTAAGTGGCTGGATGCTGATATCATCTACCCCATTTCTGACAGCTCCTGGGTTAGTCCAACTCAAGTAGTCCCCAAAAAGGCTGGACTAACAGTTGTCACCAATGAAAAGGGGGAAAATATAGCCACTCGAACTGCTTCTTCTTGGCGCGTGTGTATAGATTATCGAAAATTAAACACCGCCACTAAGAAGGATCATTTCCCGCTCCCTTTTATTGATCAAATCTTGGAGCGGTTAGCCGGACGGGAATTTTACTATTTTTTTGACGGTTATTCTGGCTATAATCAAGTAGCGGTTCATCCTGAGGACCAGGATAAAACAACTTTCACCTGCCCCTTCGGAACCTTTGCTTTCCGAAGAATGCCCTTCGGTCTTTGCAACGCACCTGCGACTTTTCAAAGGTGCATGCTTGCAATTTTTTCAGACCTGGTAGGTGAATGTTTAGAAGTTTTTATGGATGACTTCTCTATTTTTGGAGATTCTTTTGATCATTGCCTCAAAAATCTTGAAAGAACCCTCCAAAAGTGCATAGAAGTTAACCTGGTCCTCAGCTGGGAAAAAAGCCATTTCATGGTCCAAGAAGGTATTGTCTTGGGCCATGTTATTTCTAAACAAGGAATTGCGGTAGATAAAGCAAAAATAGATGCTATATCTAAGCTCCCACCGCCCACTACTGTCAGACAAATCAGATCCTTTTTGGGTCATGTGGGTTTCTATCGTCGATTCATACAAAACTTTTCCCAAATCTCCAAGCCTTTAAGTCAGCTTCTTACTAAAGACCAGCCATTTGATTTTAATAATAAGTGCCTGGAGAGTTTTTTGAGGTTGAAGAAAGAGGTTACTGAGGCACCAATATTGCAGGGACCTGACTGGAATAGTCCCTTTGAATTAATGACAGATGCCTCAGATTTTGCTGTAGGGGCCGTTCTAGGGCAAAGAATTGGCAAGAAACCCGTTGTGATCTATTATGCCAGCAAAACCCTTGATGACGCACAACGGAATTACACGGTTACTGAAAAGGAACTTCTTGCCATTGTATTTGCCTTGGAAAAATTTAGATCTTATCTGTTGGGGTCACGTGTCACTGTTTATACCGACCACTCAGCAATTAAATATTTGCTGACTAAGAAAGATGCGAAACCCCGCCTTATCCGTTGGATTCTGCTGCTCCAGGAATTTGACCTGGAAATCAAGGATAAGGCGGGATTGCACAATGTAGTGGCCGATCATCTCTCTCGTCTTATGACAAATGACATAATGACCCCACCAGATCAGTTCCCTGATGAAAGTATTTTAGCTGCTACAACCCTCCCTTGGTTTGCACCCATTGCAAACTACTTAGCAACAGAACAAATCCCCGCTGATTGGCCAAAAACAAAACGGGATAAGTTCTTTGCTGATATTAAATATTATTTTTGGGAGGAGCCCGACCTTTTCCGCATTTGTGCCGATCAGGTTATTTGACGATGTGTCCCTGATTCTGAAATCCATGATATCTTAACACATTGTCACTCAATGGCCTGTGGCGGACATTTTTCGGGCAAGAAAACTGCAGCTAAAATCCTTAATGCAGGATTTTATTGGCCCAGCTTGCACAAAGATGCTCATGACTTTGTTCGGTCCTGTGTGCGTTGCCAGAGCATCGGCAACATGACTCGAAAGGATATGATGCCCCTTAATCCTATTTTAGAGGTTGAAATTTTCGATGTTTGGGGCATCGACTTCATGGGACCGTTCATCAACTCTGGTGGGTATTTGTATATATTAGTCGCAGTAGACTATGTTTCTAAATGGATAGAAGCAATACCCACCCGCACTTGTGATCACCGTGTGGTTGTCGAATTTCTTAAGAAAAATATTTTCTCAAGATTCGGCATACCAAAAGCCATTATCAGTGATGGAGGCTCACATTTCACCCACTCACACTTCCGTCACCTCATTTCTAAATACGGGGTTAATCATAAAATTTCCACACCATATCATCCCCAAACTAGTGGCCAGGCTGAAGTTTCTAACCGGGAAATTAAAAATATTCTACAAAAAACGGTTAGGTCCGACCGTAAAGACTGGTCCACCAAATTGGACGACGCTTTATGGGCCTACCGTACCGCTTTTAAAACTCCGCTTGGCATGTCTCCCTTCCGTCTAATTTTCGGGAAGGCATGCCATCTCCCGGTAGAATTAGAACATAGGGCTTTTTGGGCAATAAAACAACTTAATATGGATTTATCTGATGCCGGTAACCATAGAAAATTACAATTAACTGAATTGGAAGAATTACGTAATTTTTCCTATGAAAATGCGAGGATTTATAAAGACCGAACAAAGAAATTTCATGATAAATATATTGTTCCGAAACACTTTGACGTTAATCAACGTGTTTGGCTTTTCGATGCGAGATTACGTCTTTTTCCTGGCAAATTAAAATCTAAATGGACCGGCCCCTTTATTGTTCATAAAACATATCCATACGGCGCTGTTGACCTTTTTGATCCACAAACTAATTCGATATTTCAAGTCAATGGCCAGCGTTTAAAGCCCTATTTTGACCATACGCCTAAAATTCCATCTGAATCTTTTAATTTTACTGAGTCAACCGCCCTTGATCACTAGTACACATCACGCCCGGCTGAATGGCGTAAAAGATAGCACTGGATGGGAGGTAACCCATCATTTTCTTGCTTTCTTTTTTTTTCTTCTTTTTCCAGGTTTTGATCATCCTAAACCCGACCGTCATCACTAAGGTGATCCCTTTTCCCTCCTAATGCATGAGGACATGGCATATCTTAAGCATGGGGGGGTGTTTTTCAATTTTTATGATCGATTCAGGATGTTCAAAACCTAAAAACATGCAATTTTCTTTAATTTATTTCCTGCTTGCATACCCAAAAAAAAAAAAACAAATGTTGAAAACTTTTTGAGGAAAAATTTTGAAATCAGGACTAAGGTCGTAAAATTCACTTCTGGTACAATGGGATTTAATATTTAACAAACTAAGGATGAGGATAAGGATCTGATCATTAGAATTTCAGGGTCTATTTTAGACTAGATCAGATATCCTTCTCTAAAATTCCACCTGAACTCATGATAGTTCAAGTGACTTGATCCTATTTTGTAATATGGAAAGTATTTGACTTAGTTTCTGATTCAAAAACTTGCGGGTCTCAAGAAACTTCTTGTGTCAATTTTCACACACAAGCCAACACTTAAAAACAACTAAAAAAAAAATTTGAAAAGCTTCCTTGTTTGGATTTAGTAAAAGTCTGAAGCAGATCATTGGTTTGAGTTCCCACCGCCGAAAGGAAGGAAAATACCTTCTTTGAGGACGCGATGTCAACATGTTACCGCCTCGGCGCTGCCCTATATCTATATTTCATATCTTTAGACGGAGCATTAAAGTGCATTTCAGCAGCTCAAGTGTCTTGGACGGTGCTCTACCTATAGCGTCGGAGCAAGAGCTTGAGTTTGCTTGGAGCGCCCCTTTTCACCGCATCGTGTTTTGGGGTTGTGAGCTCCTGGGTGGTGTCATGGACAGTGCTATCCCGAAGTACTGGCGCCAGAGCCCCCTCGAGGAATGGTAATGGGAATGATGATACCGACACATCTGTTGTAAGACTAAGCTAAAAATAAGCATGGGTAAATAAAAAAAAAAAAAAAAAAAAAACGTCCTTATAAAGGTTGGCTTTTCACAAGCACAGACACAGGGTTTTAAAGGAATTTGCAAGTTGCGAATCAGATTCACGAGCCAGAAAAATCCTAAAAACAAACATTTCAAGTCATCTGAACTAACAAGGGGTTAATTTGTGAATTTTCTGAGGATATATCGATCCCGTTCTATCTCATGGTTGGATCCAAAAACAAATCCTGATGTTTATCTTCAACAAATCCCGTATCTCCTGTGTTTTAATCTACCAAGGTCCCTTAATCTCTTTTTCTCCTCAAAAGTAAAAAAAAAATTAGATTTCCCAAAAATTCCATTTTCAAAAAAAAAAAAATTAATGTTTTGCTAAGAGACTAGCAAAAGATAAGCATGGGGGTGTGATAAACACCAGTTTATCATCATTTTTATGCTTTAAAACTAACCTAGCTCTTAGGATTTTACTCTGCAAACGGGTTTTTGGGCTGCATTGAGGCATAAATTAGGATAGGCATGCATTGCATTTTTTATTATTGTTTTAATGTATTTTTGTGAGTGTTAGAGATGTACAGATTCACAGATTCCTAAAACCCTAGCACTCAAGAAGGCAATTGGTGAAGGAGAAGCCCTGACTAGTTGGAACCCAGCTTGATCCAGCTCACCATAGCTGGAACCTAGCTTACTTGAACTAGGGTTAGCTCATCCCAGCTCCATTCAGCTAATCTCAGCTGGATGGCAGCTCAAGAGAGTTCACCTTAGCTCACCCTAGCTCAAGTCAGCTCAGATCCAGCTCAACTTAGCTAAGTCTAGCTCACCTCAGCTCCCACTAGTTCACAGGGAGCTCTAGCTAGCTCAGCTGAGTTGACAGGAGTTCACCCCAGCTCAGATCCAGCTACATTCAGCTCCACTCAACTCCAGCCAGCTGAAGAAGAATTCATCTCAGCTCAGGAAGCTCAAGTCCAGCTCCCGGGGATTCAGCTTAGCTCATCTCAGTTGAGCTAAGCTACCTTAGCTGCCTCAACCAGCATGATTCTCCCCGATAGCACCAGACCTAGCTCACCTTAGCTCATTTTGGTAGAAGCTAGCTCACTTTAGCTTGGCTTAGCAACTAGCAAAGAACTAGCAAGCTAAGCCAGCTAGAGTAGCCCCATGCCAGCCTCTTCAGCAGCAGCCAGCTCCAGCTCCAGCTCCAGACTTCTTCTCCTCAGCTCCCTCCTCCAAACCCTAGCTCCAACACCTTCTCCTCTACTCCTCCATTAGCTAAGCTAGCTTAGCTTAGCTTAGCTTAGCTTAACTTAGCTATGCTCCAACTTCCTTGGCTTGTACTACCCCAAAAACCCACCTACCAACTCTACCCAACTAGCTCCACCTAAGCTCCACATAAGCTAACCTACTTGGCACCAACCTAACCTACCCACCACCTCCAAAAGACACCTAAAAGTGGCGCCAAAAACTACCCATAACCACCCCTTAATGGCGCCACTTTTCCCTCCAAAATCTCCCCTCATCTCCACCACACAATCTCCCTTGAACCCATCTCCACCATCCACCTAACCCCCCTTCTAGAAGACCCCATGTTGGCGCCAACATGGTGGTGTCTCTCCACCACCAAAAGACACCAACACCACCATAACTACCCCCTTTAACACCTCTTGGGTTGGCGCCAACTCTCCTTAGCCATAGGATCACCAACCACCTCCATTCTTCCATCCTAGCCCTCCATTTCAAGGGGCACCTTAACCCCCCATCCTACCCTATAAAAAGACCACTACCCACCACCATTCAAGCCATCCTTGGCTAGCCATTTCACTCTCATATTCCACCAAGAATCCCACATCCAAGAGAGAAGAAGAAGAAGAAGATTAAGGGGATATTCTGTCCCCTTGGTGCCTTCCCCTCTTCCCTTCTCTCTTGGGTCACGCCAGCCAAAGGAGAAGCCAGGCAAGGAAGATCTTGGAGGAGATCTTGAAGGTGGTCACGCCACCTTGGAGGAGTTTTTAAGGGTGGTGCACGCCCACCCCTTTGGAGAGAGCATTAAAGGTGGTAGCTTCCACCTTGGAGGAGCTCTCAAGGAAGGAGAAGAAGGAGGCCCTCTTTTCAAGCCAAGGAGCAGCTAGGCTTGGAGCAAGAAGACAACCTTCTTCACCATTGTTACAAGAGGATTTGTGTTTCTTTTCTTGCTTTTAAATTGTTCAATTCTAGTAGAAGCTTTCCTCTACTTGTCCTTGAAAAGAACACTCATTCTACTCAATCAAAAATTGCCTTCTTTTAAGTTTTTTATTGCAGTTGTTTGTTTTGGTTCTAGCACTTATTTCACCTCTTCTTACTAATTACCCTAGGCCTACACTTGCCTAGAGTGAGCTTAGGAAGAAGATATTTCTATCTTTTAGAATTTTAATCATTTGTAGGTGTTAGTTCTTTTCGCTACAATCTGCCGTTTGCCCTCGTCTTTTCAAAATATAAAAAAAATTGCATATTGAAAAATATTAAAAAGAAAGTTGAGATTGTATTCCAAGCAAGAGAATCATTATTGCAATTTTTGCCTCCTTGGACGACCCTAGATACTCCCCTATCTAGGATATAAATTTTAAAAGCGAAAGCGGATTCGCGTGTTACAACGACGTTAAAAAACTGCTTTTACAAATCACGCGTATTTTCGCTATCAGAGCTTACTCCTGACCCTCTACTTAGGGAATCAACACCTACCATTCAACAAACATCCTGAGAATGCACTCAATGAAGGTGACCCTAACGGAATAGAGGATGATCAATTCTGATCTCAGGGATATGACGAGTCTAATTTAGAAGATGAGGATACCCCAATAAAGGAACCTGGACTGAAAATCTGGAGTGAATCACAGGAGAATTATTTATCATTTAAGGATTTACCTCCAGAGGGTAGAAATAATATGATTAAATCCAGATTCCTCCTTTCTTTTAATAGTCATCCTCCATCAAAACAGGAGTTGATATTAGAGGAGGACAAACAAAATAATGAGAAGTCTATGGGAGACTCTCGGTAACAAAACACGTCAATTGAGGATTTATACCCAGAGAAGAATGACGAATTCAATGATATAGGCTTCCTCCAAAATATTAAGACTGATCCTCCTTTAGAAATAATTGAGGATACTGATCCAACTCCTAATAAATCACATATACACCCCGACAAATATTTAAGTGAACCAAACGAATCTGGGGATGAGCTGAATGATAATGATTCTTACATTTTGACCCTGCCATCAAAAAGTTGTAATTTGGAGTCTACCCTTGATTCAAATATAACTCCGATCATTAATGCTAGGTAGGATAACTTGAAGTTGTCTACTACTATTAGGGAGTGTACACAATCTGAATCATTGCTGGAATTGGACCTAACACCAACTAAGCCCTCATTGGACTTAACCATTACCTTCCAACACTACAAACAACCCATATACTCCTGATGTAAACACATTTACACTACTTAAAATGTCTATTTATGCATGTTCTTAAGCATAGGATTGCATTTCATGATATAAATATTGCATAACATGCATCATCTCGCATTTAGAGTAGTTTGAATAAAATGGAGGTTAATTATCTCCTTTTATGTGCTTGGACAGGGCAAACATTTTATCGGGGCCTCGGATCAAAGATCCAACCATATGAATATGATCAGGGCGACGATTGGAGTTCAACGACTCCAAGATCGCCCTAATCAGGCATCCGTAGCATCAGATAGAGACCAGGGAACCCTAGAAGATCAAGGGCCAGGATGGTATAAATCCGCACTTCAGATGACAAATCTGACCGCATGGATGAATTCGGATTGACAATCGCAACCCAACGACACAAAAATCGAGTCAATCCGACATCCGTGGCACCATCTACAACTTCCAGAAGATGGATGGCCAAGATGGCACCACGTGGCGCCATCTCAGCCGCCCAAATGGCTGCCGGCATTTTGTGAAGGCCCCCACCCGATCGCTCTCCGTCGTCAAATGGAGATCCAACGGCTTTGGCCGCCTGGCGCTTAAAACGTGCGCTCGACCATCCGCGCCCCGCAGCGCAGCGGTCGAGCGTGCTTACGCGAGCGCGGGGCGCGGGTTCGAGCCGCGGCGAGGGGATTGGAGGCGCGGGTAATTGAGGCGCGTGGAGCGTCTAATGGAGATCATGCGATCGCGGGCGCCCGATAGCGCCGACGCGCGATTGGATGCCCCGCGTAACGTGCGATCGCACGCGCAGGCGGGTTGCAGCGGACGCGGACGCGATTTAAGCCGTCCGATCTCGCGATCGGACGGCTGAAAAGCACTGGACATGCGCGAGTGTTGAGGAGCGGGCAGCCGAGGAGGCACGCGTGGGCGCGATGGTGATGGCCACGTCGGGGCTTTAGTGACGGATTTATCCGTCACTAAAGACCCCGTATTTATTATTTTGAAGATGTAATGTCCATTTTGCCCCCACTCCTTGCAACTATAAAAGGAGACCCCCTCCATACGAAATTCTCATCCCTTCTTTCTCTTCTCTACCCCTCCAAAGCTCAAGAGAAGCTTGTCCCACACCCGGGATGCTTCTCGCGAGATAAAGTCCAATTTTCGTTCCCCTTCGGAAGTGGATCCTACGACGACGACGGCGTGCTGCTTCGTTCCCGTTCTTCTGATTCGTCCTCCTTCGTCCCACTTCATTCTCCTTCGTCCATGCGTCGTCCCGTCCGGCTCGTCCTCCAAGCAACCGTCGAGGAGGATTTCTCTCTCCCTATTCTTTTTACCGCTTTCTAGTATAGATTTACTGCTTTCTAGATTAATTTAGTCGTCCTCCAAGCGACCGTCGAGGAGGACATTTCTCCCTCCATTCTTTTAATGCTTTCTAAAGTAAATTTATCACTTTCTAGAGTAATTATTTTATGCTTTCCAGTTGTAATGAACAATCTCTTCAATGCAAAAATTCCTTGTTTATTCTACATCTCATTTTGATTTCTCTGTGTAATATTCTCTTTCTCTCTTACTCTCTCTCTCTCTTCTATTTATTGTAAATAATTAGATAGTACTAAATTGAATTATTCTGTAACAAATAAAAAGAAACGCGTAGTTTTTAAATCAAACGTCCGCCTCCCTGTGTTCGACCCGGAATTTTAATTTCGGTATAAATTTTATTTGTTGAACACGAATTCTTCGCTTTCGAACTACAACGACAGGTTTTCCAAAATCGAACACGTTAGCGTAGGTTCGTAAACGTTCACCATTTTGGCGTCGTTGCCGGGGAGGCAACGATCTTTGATTTCTCTTCGCGTTTTGTAACTTACAAATCATTTACCTCACTTTTCTCCTTTCTTATTGTAATTGCAGGTACTCTTTTGAGGCAAGCAAAAGCGGTAGATTGGAGTAAAGTGCTGTGGAAGGTTTTGTAAGTTATCCCCCATTCTTTCCCCCTCCATAGATTTCATTCGCCACATTGAATCCAAATTCCAATTAACCTAGCTGTTTGCATAAATCCTAGGAATAGTTTGGTTGTTTGGATTCTCACTCACATTCATTCCACCTTCATTTATATAAAAAAAAGCAAAAAGATAATTTTGTGGGGCAATTTTCAACAAATACACAATGTACACCCACATTTAAAGGCACTTAACCGAATTGATTTGTTTATACTCAACCGGGTTCTGATCTTTGGAACCGGTACACATAAAGAAACACATAAAAGAGTAGAAATCATTCTAGGTTAACCATCTTTGTGTGCCTAACTTAGTGTTGCATTTGAAGCCAATTGTTTGAGTTGATTGGGCCGCACCACTTCAAATAAAATCAACTCATCAAGTAGCTGCCAATTAGGTTCAACTCTTAGGGTTTACCAGGCACTCCACATTCTTTTTAAACTTTAAAGGAAAACATCTTCACCTATGCTTATAAAACTTGGTGTGCCAGCGAAACTTGATTGAAAACACCCAAAGATGAATCCTAAAAGCTACTAAGCAAGATTTGAATCTTAAAATTCACCACATCAAAAATAATCTTGCTTGAAAACCACTGGTTGTACACTCACACACAAATCAATCAATCATTAAGGGCACAACCCATTTAAAGGGCCCATCACATTCCAAAGCACATTCAAACCTAGCCCTAAATAAAACAGAGTAGACGTTGGCCTTAAGGATTGGACTCGCTCTTCAGAACCCAAAACGAGATTATTTTCGATTAGTATGTTTCTACTGTTCAATATGATGTCTAGCTAGGGGAGCAGAGTCAAACGATCGCGGCTGGGGGGTACACTAGGAACCGGAGGCACAAGGAAGAACCTTCTCCCCAGTCCCTCCTTCTAACTGGTTGGATTGAATAGACGGAAGTAGATCAAATCGTTCCTTTATCTCAAGATGGGTTTTGAGAGTCCGTAGGTCTTTAGGCTAACCTATTTAAGGACAGGTTTGATTGTTTGTATTGCAGGGCACCTTTCTTCCTCCCGTGTATCATGAATCCTTCCACATATTTCACGCATTCCCGCTCTTTCCCTCCTGTTGTAAATTATCCTCAACATGACGATTACCCCAACTCGTATTGTAATCAACCATCAGTTAGTTGGGATAATTCGGATTGGGGATACAATTCCGGACCCCCGTGTTTAGGGTCTAACCCTGAACACTTTGATTCTGATTTTTATCCTTCTCAGAGCTACATCAATTATAGATTGTCCTCCTTTCATGAACAACCTAATACGATCTACAATCAAGAAGGATACACTGATCCTTACCCATCCTCTGATTTCACTGCCTTTAGGTCATCACCATCTTTTGAACAATCTGAAATGACCTATTATCAGGATGGGTATAACGAATCTCAATTCGTTAATTCCCCTGCATTGAGCCCAAACCCGCCCAACCCTGAACCAACTCATTTGGTTCAGGTTAACCAGGTTCAAGATAAGGTTCTGGCTAACTTGAGGAATATCATTCAATCTTTAGAAGTTCAGCCAATACCTTGCATTGAGAGATTGGAGCCCCTGATTGAAATGATTGATGATTTAAACAAGTCTTTGTTGGATTAGCTCCAGGACGTTAAGGATAAGAACCCGGGTGAGTTTCTACTTGGGAAATTAGCGAAATTGAGGATGAAATTCGTGGTTGCTTTGATTCAATCTTGGAATAATTCCCAGGATGAACTCTCTTTAAGAAAGCCAATGACAGAACCCGCTCAGGCACCTGTTGGGGGAGACACGTGTTACGAGGCTGACCAGATTGAATTAAAACAACCAATTAAGGATGATCTGACTTCTTCGCCTGAGATCCCTAAGCCGGGTTACGAGGAAATGTATGTCTCCTTGGAACACAAACTGACAACTGATTTTGGGACATACATTGATACGGATCCTGATGGTGAAGATTCAAGTTGCGAAGTCTCACGCGAGTTTTCTGAACAAGATTTCTGTGAGACGATTGGGCCTGAGGAATCTGATAGATCAATTGATAGCCCAATAACTGAGAACACTGATCTTATTATGGCACACATTACGGATCCAGAATCACATTTTCTGGAGGAATCAATTCAATGCCCTGATTATCAGTTACACCCTGTTGAGCTTTGATGGCGATTTCACGTGGTTTGTTAAAATACGTTGTTGTAACGCGTAAAACCGCTTTTGCTCTTAAATTTATAATCCTAGATAGGGAAGTATCTAGGGTCGTCCAAGGTGGCAATATGGTTGCAAAATTGATTCTCTTGCTAGGAATATAAATCTCAACTTTCTTTTTGGTATTTTTTTTCAATATATCATTTTTTTTTTGTTTTTAAGCTAAGGCAACATGCGAACTAATGGCGGGAAAAGTGATTTACACTTCAATTTAAATACTACTTCTATGTGGCAAGTAGAGCCTCTCCCTAAGCTCACGCTAGGCAAGTGGAGGCCTAGAATAATTAGGGAGAGGGAGTGAAGAATGCTGAAAATAAGCTAATAGAAATGCAAACAAAAAAAATTGCAAAGAAGGCAACTAGATAATTGATAAAGTGTTTTACAAAAGGCCTAGTAGAGGAAAGCTTGTACTACTAGAAAAATGAAAATAAGAAAAGAAAACACAAATCCTCTAGATAGATGGTGAAGAAGAGGGCTTCTTGCTCCAAGGTTGGTGGCTCCCAATCTTGAAAAGAGTCCTTCAACTCCTTCCTTGCAGTGCTCCGCTAAGGTGATGTCCTTCAAGGCAAGCCCTAGGGGGGCGTGCCCTAAGTTTCTCTCCAAGGGTGGACGTCCACCCTAGGTCCTTCTCCCTTGCCTGGCCGTCCTCCTTGAAGTGGAAGAGTCCTCCTCCTTGGCGTGGCTCGAGTTGAAGAGAGTGGGGAGAAGAAGGCACCAAAAGGGCTGGTGATGTGCCCCTTTAATCTCCTTCTCTACTCCTTCTTCTTGGCCGTAGGTATAGGTGGTTTAGGTAGAAAATATACTAAGGGAGGATGCCCCAAAATGGTGGGAGGTGGTGGCTTTTTATAGAATAGGAAGGGGGCTATGGTGACCATTGAAATGGATGGCCAAGATGAGTTGATGGAGGTGGTTGGAGATCCCTTGGCCAAGGAGAGTTGGCGCCACCTTAAGGGACACCAAGGGGGTAGTTATGGGTGTTGACACCCCTTAGTGTTGGCGCCAAAATGGGCTTTCTAGAAGGCTATTAGGTGGCGCCACCTTAAGGTTCTAGAAGGGGGGTATGTGGATGGCTAGGATGTGTTATATGGGTAGGTGTAGGGTGGATGAAGAGGCTGAAAGTTGGCGCCAAAATGGGGGTGGTTAGGGGTGGTTTTTGGCGCCAACTTGAAGTGTCTTTTGGTGGAGATAATGGGGTGAAGGGGTGGCTAGGTGGTGGCGCCAACTTAAGTAGGGTAGATAGCTTAGGTAGGCTTGAGTTGGTGGAGCTAGCTAGGGTTGATTTTTAAGGTAATGGATGGCCAAGAAGCTGGTTGTTAGCTAAGCTAAGCTAAGCTAAGCTAAGCTAGCTTAGCTAAAGGTGGAGTAGAGGAGAAGGTGTTGGAGCTAGGGTTTGGAGGAAGGAGCTGAGGAGAAGAAGTCTGGAGTTGGAGCTGGAGCTGGCTGCTGCTGAAGAGGCTGGCATGGGGCTACTCTAGCTGGCTTAGCTTGCTAGTTCTTTGCTAGTTGCTAAGCCAAGCTAAAGTGAGCTAGCTTCTACCAAAATGAGCTGAGGTGAGCTAGGTCTGGTGCTCCCGGGGAGAATCAAGCTGGTTGAGGCAGCTAAGGTAGCTTAGCTCAACTGAGTTGAGCTAAGCTGAGTCCCCGGGAGCTGGACTTGAGCTTCCTGAGCTGAGATGAATTCTTCTTCAACTGGCTGGAGTTGAGTGGAGCTGAATGTAGCTGGATCTGAGCTGGGGTGAACTCCTGTCAACTCAGCTGAGCTAGCTAGAGCTCCCTGTGAACTAGTGGGAGCTGAGATGAGCTAGACTCAGCTAAGTTGAGCTGGATCTGAGCTGACTTGAGCTAGGGTGAGCTAAGATGAACTCTCTTGAGCTGCCATCCAGCTGAGATTAGCTGAATGGAGCTGGGATGAGCTAACCCTAGTTCAAGTAAGCTAGGTTCCAACTGCGGTGAGCTGGATCAAGCTGAGGTGAGCTGGATTAGGCTGAGTTCCAGCTAGTTTGGGCTTTTCCTTCACCATTTGCCTTCTTGAGTGCTAGGGTTTTAGGGATCTGTGCATCTGTACATCCCTAACACTCACAAAAACTTATTAAAACGACAATAAAAAATGCAATGCATGCCTATCCTAATTTATGCCTAATTGCAGCCCAAAAACCCATTTGCGGAGTAAAATCCTAAGAGCTAGGTTTGTTTTAATGCATAAGAATGATGATAAACTGGCGTTTATCACACCCCCATGCTTATCTTTTGCTAGTCTCTTAGCAAAACTTAAAACGGAATTTTTGGGAAATCTAATTTTTTTTTACTTTGGAGGAGAAAAAGAGATCAATGGACCTTGGCAGATTAAAAATACTGGAGGTACGGGATTTGTTAAAGATAAACATCGGGATTTGTTTTTGGATTCAACCATTAGATAGAACGGGATCAAAATATCTTCCAAAAAATTCTCAAATTAACCCCTTGTTAATTCAGATGACTTGAAATGTTCGTTTTTAGGAATTTTTTTGGCTCATGAATCTGATTCTCAACTTGCAAAATCCTTTAAAACCTTGTGGTTGTGCTTGTAAAAAGCCAACATTTATAAGGGCGTGTTAATTTATATATATATATATTTTTTTTTTCTCCCCCATGCTTATTTTTAGCTTAGTCTTACAACAGATGTGTTGGGATCATCATTCCCGTTACCATTCCTCGAGGGGGCTCTGGCGCCAGTACTTCGAGATAGCACTGTCCATGACACCACCCAGGAGCTCACAACCCCAGAACACGATGCGGTGAAAAGGGGCGCTCCAAACAAACTCAAGCTCTTGCTCCGACACTATAGGTAGAGCACCGTCCAAGACACTTGAGCTGCTAAAATGCGCTTTAATGCTCCGTCTAAAGATATGAAATATAGATATGGAGCAACGCCGAGGCGGTAACATGTTGACATCGCGCCCTTAAAGGAGGCATTTTCCTCCTTCTCGGCGGTGGGAACTCAAACCAATGATCTGCTTCAGACTTTCACTAAGTCCAAACAAGGGAGTTTTTCAAATTTTTGGTTATTTTTAAGTGTTGGCTTGTGTGTGAAGAGTGACACAAGAAGTTTCTCAAAACATGCAAGTTTTTGAATCAGAAGCTAAGTCAAATAATTTCCATATTGCAAAATACGATCAAGTCACCTAAACTATTATGAGTTCAGGTGGAATTTTATAGAAAGATATCTGATCTTGTCTAAAATAGACCCTGGAATTCTAATGATCAGATCCATATCCTCATCCTTAGTTTGTTAAAGATTAAATCCATTGTACCAAAAGTGAATTTTTCGACCTTAGTCCCGATTTCAAAATTTTCCCTCAAAAAGTTTTGAACATTTTTTTATTTTTTATTTTTTTGGGTATGCAAGCAGGAAATAAATTAAACAAAAAATGCATGTTTTTAGGTTTTGAAAATCCTGAATCGATCGTAAAAATTTAAAAACACCCCCCCATGCTTAAGATATGCCATGTCCTCATGCATTAGGAGGGAAAGGGGATCACCTTAGTGATTACGGTCGGGTTTAGGATGAACAAAACCTGGAAAAAGAAGAAAAAAGGAAAGCACGAAAATGATGGGTTACCTCCCATCCAGTGCTATCTTTTACGCCATTCAGCCGGGCGTGAAGGTATGCACGGAAGACGTAAGATCATGTAAATAATTGGACACTTGGATCCCCGCAAAAAAGGTGTCGTCTTCTAGATCCCTAGAAAATTGATTAGAAATAATATTGGGATCAAAGTTGGATGGAAAATGATAAGTGTAGCTCGAGTCTGGCCATGGGTTTAAATTAGGTTGGGTGCCAAACTCAGGCGGGGTTGGTGGCAGGTCCGTTAGAAAGGGGTCGGGGAAGGAATGGTGAGGATTGGGTGAAGTTAGTGTGGAAAAGTTAGGTGCGTGAATAGTGGGTGGGTTAGGGGGGGTATCAGGAATAAATTTGGGGTCAAGACAAGTTTCCGGATCACAGATTTCGCCGACCACTGATTCTGAATCAGAGTCCTCAAAAAAATTATGGTCGGTAAGGGTATCTATTAACATTGTCTCCTCCACCATATTGGAAATTTTAGTATCTGAGTCCTCAAAGAAGGTATCATCATGGAATCTCCTGGAGGATTTAAAAATATCTAAAGTGATGGTTTGGCCTGCACAGTTGATATCCATTTTGCCTGTGTGACAATTGATATTTGCCTTTGCAGTGGCCAAAAAGGGGCGTCCAAGGATTATTGGGGAGTCCAGTAATGATTTAGGTGCCTCAATGTCAAGAACCAGAAAGTCTGCAGGGAAGACACAATTCTGGACCTTGACTAAAACATCCTCGATAATCCCACGGGGTTTGATTGTAGATCGGTCGGCTAATTGCAGGGTAACCTCGACGGGTTTTAATTCACCGATCTGAAATTCTTCGAATAAACTCGTGGGAATAATATTCACTGAGGCACCAAGATCAAGGAGGGCGCGATTAAATGTAGTGTCATCAATAATTACAGAAATTAAAGGCGCCCCTGGATCTTTCATCTTAGGAGGCAGCTTACTCTGTATGACAGAGCTTACTGTCTCCGAAAGATGCACCTGTCCTAGATTTCTGGCCTGCCTTTTAGGAGTAAAAATCTCCTTCAAAAATTTAGCATAGGTAGGTATATATTTGATGGCATCTAGGAGAGGAATATTGATATGAACTTGCCCAAATAGCTCCATGAGTTCTTCTGTAGTGGGCTCAGATTTCTTTTTTTTGTTGGTGGTGGGGTAGAGAGCTTGTGGGAAAGGGACAGGAATCTTGTCTTGAGATTTTTGTTTTTCTCTTTCTTCCTGATGGGGAGGTGGGGAGTCAATTTGCACAGGTATCTTACCAGGTTCGTGTGAAGGCCCGGGGTCAGTGGTGGTTTTCCCACTCCTCAAAGTAACTGCATGTGCAGTCGGATTATTATTTAGAGTAGGTGGGGGGGCCTGTGATTGCAGAAACCTGGGCGGCTGCTGAGGTGGTGGATTAGGAGGAGGCTGATGTGGATAATGTGGATTTCTGCCCATATAATGGTTTCCTTGGTGATTAGGGTTGGGTATGGGTTGGGACGGAAGATGTCCTACAGGTCTTTGCGTGGGAGTAACCCCAATCTGATTATTCAGATTTGTGATGTTGTGGGTTACTTCCGTCATTTTTGTTTGCATATCCTGCAGGGTTCGCAGCATCTGGGCTTTAATATCTTGTTGGGAAGGCCCAGGATGGAAGTTTGGATTCGACCCATACCCATTAAAATGATATGGTTGGGAGGAAACTTGATTATTCCAGGAGTAGTTCGGGTAATTTTTCCAATTGGAAGAATTTTTAAAGGGCTCCTGGATGCTAGAAATATTTTGAGTGGGGTTAAGATCTGGATAGTTGTAGTTCCCCAGTGAATCATGGGCAACCTCAGAATAATCAGCAGGAGTAGTGTTGAGATTGTGCAAATTTTCTCTTCGTGGAAAGTTAGGTTGGGTTAGATGTGGGTGTGGAGCTTGAGTTGATGTGGCGAGTCTTTCCTCAATTTTCTTCTGATTAATATGCATCTGGTCGAGTTTCTGAGCGATCAATTGAAGATCTTCTTGGGTGACTGGGATAGATTGAGTGCTTATTTCATGAACACCGAACTGCGGGTTTTGGGTTCTGCAAAATGTGTTCATGGAAGCTTGATTAAATGAGTTTTCACTCATTTCTTCAAACAGGTCATAGGCACTTTCAGCATCTTTATTTAAGAAGTTGCCGCCACACGAGGCGTCGACAAAATGTCAGATTTGATCTTCTAATCCATGATAGAAGATTTACACGAGCTGCCATAAAGGAATCTCGTGGTGCGGGCAACTTCTTAAAAGGTCTTGAAATCTTTCCCAAGAATCATGGAAAGTTTCACCAGATTTTTGGTGAAAGGTCGTAATAGATCTTCGTAAGGAATTGGTACGACCTATGGGAAAGAATTTCTTGAGGAAGGCACTCTTGAGTTGAGGCCATGTTGTAATGGGTCGGCCAATGGTCCTGAACCAATAAGCGGCCTTATCTTTGAGAGATAATGGAAAAAGCCGCATCAGCCATATGTCTTCTTGCACATTTCGGGAACGGGTTGTCTGTGCAAGAAGAGTTAGTTCTTCAAGGTGGCTGAAAGGGTCTTCCCTAGGAAGGCCATGAAAGTGTTTAATCAGGTTCAGGACGGCTGGCTTGATCTCAAAGTCCCCCTCCGGTATGACCACCCCTGGTCGTTCCTCATAATAAGACGGATCATAGAAATCTTTTAGAGGAACAACACGCTGCTGACGGGGTGGTGGGTTTGGCCTTGGATTGGCTAGGTTTTGGATGTTTTTAGTCAATGTTTGTTGATTGGAATTTAATTTATTAATCTGATCGGCCATCAATTTTAAAAGATCAGGTAGGGGGTCTTGATGTTGTGTGTGGGGCAACTCAAGATTAGGGAGCTCCAAGTGTGGGAAGTTACTGGTGGTTGGGTTTTGGGTGGAAGGGTTAGAATTAGGGTTAGTGGTGGGGTTAGAGGTGGACGTGGAAGGGTCAGTGGACCTATTTTGTTGTGTTTCCATTTTTTCAGGAGAAGAAGACAGAAAAGGTGGTCTTTTTGCGTGGGGGGCAAAATCAAATGGTCCTTCCAAGTGCGGATTTTGAGACCTTCGCCCGTGCATAAAATGGAAGAACGGGAGGGGAGGAGAAGAGAAAGAGATGAGAGAAAGTGTGCAATTCAAACAAACAAACTAGACCTAATTTAAATGTGACTCCCTAATAATAACCTAAGACTTCGTCTTTATAGGAAATAAGTAGTCAATAGTGAATACCCGTTCTATCAACAAATCTAGCCAAGTTGCTTAAGGGGAGGTTTGGGCCCAAACGTTTCCCAGGGAAAACCCCAGGTGCTTGTACAAACCCGCGCCTGGTCGTTTGACACGGCCCCTCAGCCTGAACACCAGATACAGATGACAGAATTGGTATTAACTAAAGAGAACTTAAGATCTAAATAGCAAGCCTAAGTTGATAAAGCCTTAGGGGTCAAGTTGCTACAAGTTTTAATTAGGTCTAGGATGCTATAGTGCACACGGAATGTGGAGGGCGTTTATTGGGCTGTTGCCCTGTTATTTGATTTTTTTTTGTGTGTGTGCAGGAATTGGAGAGTGGCTCCAATGAAAATCAAGTTGTCACACTATTTTTATGTATTTTTGTCTTTTAGGATTTGATTTAATTAAATGAGTTTTAGGGTTTTTCTCTTTAAGTTTTCAAACAAGTTTGAAAGTTCACAATCAAAGGAAATTCAAGTTGTATGTGTGATTGTATATTTCCTTTAATTGAGTCTCTAAAAAGAAAGAAGAAACCCTAAGCCAATTTTCCCTAAGACAGAAATTTTACTACCAATGAATTATTTTTAGGCTTTCAGAATTAAGTAGTGGTCCAAACAAGTCAAACAACAGCACTACTTTGAAGAAAATCAAACAAGGATTCCAAAAAAGATTTTTGAAAGATTTTAAGAATTTGTTTGATAATTATTTTAAATTTTTAATTGTACTGGTGTCAAAGTCCAGAAATGATACCCGTGGGTATTGTGGACTTTTCAGTATTACCACCGACCTCAGAAAATTTTTGTGATTTTATATGATGTGTAAAATTTCACAAGGATTCCAGAAAACTAAAATTCACAAAAACTGGATGAGTACAAAAATTCTAAAAATTCACAGATAATAGCAAAACAGGAAGATTAAAGGGTGTGACCCCTCTGCAATCCATGAATTTTTAAAATTTAAATACAAATCCAATTGATCTAAAATTTGGAACAGATGTTCCAAACTTAATTGGGAATACTCTATGAAATTTTATGATTTAGGAAGCCTGTGATGTTAGGAATCGATTTTTCAAGTCCGGACAGAAATCTGGACCCGAAAAACAGAACACCAATACTTGCAATGGAGTGGTGTTAAAGAAGCATACAAGCAAACAATGGATTTTATAATGCACCACTCCACTTAATTAAGTTTTTTGGGATCCTGAAAGCCAAGTTTAATATATTTTTGGTAGTTTTAATTAATTATGTGACCAGAAAGAGGAACCAACTTGAATTTCGCGGGAAGAAAAGGAACTTTGAGCTCTCGCTTCCAGATTCCCGCCTTCCCGCTGTAGTTCCTGCACACACAAAAGAAAGAAAGAGAAGGGGATGAGATCCACTTCAAGCAAGAGAAAATTAATTAATGCAAAGCCGTGCCTCCCCGGCAATGGCGCCAAAAAAGTGATAGCGATTTCACGTGGTTTGTTAAAATACGTCGTTGTAACGCATAAAACCGCTTTCGCTCTTAAATTTATAATCCTAGATAGGGAAGTATCTAGGGTCGTCCAAGGAGGCAATATGGTTGCAAAATTGATTCTCTTGCTAGGAATATAAATCTCAACTTTCTTTTTGGTATTTTTCAATATATCAATTTTTTTTTTTTAAGCTAAGGAAACATGCGAACTGATGGCGGGAAAAGTGATTTACACTTCAATTTAAATACTACTTCTATGTGGCAAGTAGAGCCTCTCCCTAAGCTCACTCTAGGCAAGTGGAGGTCTAGAATAATTAGGGAGAGGGAGTGAAGAATGCTGAAAATAAGCTAATAGAAATGCAAACAAAAAAATTACAAAGAAGGCAACTAGATAATTGATAAAGTGTTTTACAAATGGCCTAGTAGAGGAAAGCTTGTACTACTAGAAAAATGAAAATAAGAAAAGAAAACACAAATCCTCTAGATAGATGGTGAAGAAGAGGGCTTCTTGCTCCAAGGTTGGTGGCTCCCAATCTTGAAAAGAGTCCTTCAACTCCTTCCTTGCAGTGCTCTGCCAAGGTGATGTCCTTCAAGGCAAGCCCTAGGGGGGCGTGCCCTAAGTTTCTCTCCGAGGGTGGACGTCCACCCTAGGTCCTTCTCCCTTGCTTGGCCGTCCTCCTTGAAGTGGAAGAGTCCTCCTCCTTGGCGTGGCTCGAGTTGAAGAGAGTGGGGAGAAGAAGGCACCAAAAGGGCTGGTGATGTGGCCCTTTAATCTCCTTCTCTACTCCTTCTTCTTGGCCGTAGGTATAGGTGGTTTAGGTAGAAAATATACTAAGGGAGGATGCCCCAAAATGGTGGTAGGTGGTGGCTTTTTATAGAATAGGAAGGGGGCCATGGTGACCTTTGAAATGGATGGCCAAGATGAGTTGATGGAGGTGGTTAGAGATCCCATGGCCAAGGAGAGTTGGCGCCACCTTAAGGGACACCAAGGGGGTAGTTATGGGTGTTGACACCCCTTAGTGTTGGCGCCAAAATGGGCTTTCTAGAAGGCTATTAGGTGGCGCCACCTTAAGGTTCTAGAAGGGGGGTATGTGGATGGCTAGGATGTGTTATATGGGTAGGTGTAGGGTGGATGAAGAGGCTGAAAGTTGGCGCCAAAATGGGGGTGGTTAGGGGTGGTTTTTGGCGCCAACTTGAAGTGTCTTTTGGTGGAGATAATGGGGTGAAGGGGTGGCTAGGTGGTGGCGCCAACTTAAGTAAGGTAGCTAGCTTAGGTAGGCTTGAGTTGGTGGAGCTAGCTAGGGTTGATTTTTAAGGTAATGGATGGCCAAGAAGTTGGTTGTTAGCTAAGATAAGCTAAGCTAAGCTAAGATAAGCTAAGCTATCTTAGCTAAAGGTGGAGTAGAGGAGAAGGTGTTGGAGCTAGGGTTTGGAGGAAGGAGCTAAGGAGAAGTCTGGAGTTGGAGCTGGAGCTGGCTGCTGCTGAAGAGGCTGGCATGGGGCTACTCTAGCTGGCTTAGCTTGCTAGTTCTTTCCTAGTTGCTAAGCCAAGCTAAAGTGAGCTAGCTTCTACCAAAATGAGCTGAGGTGAGCTAGGTCTGGTGCTCCCGGGGAGAATCAAGCTGGTTGAGGCAGCTAAGGTAGCTTAGCTCAACTGAGTTGAGCTAAGCTGAGTCCTGATGTAAACACATTTACACTACTTAAAATGTCTATTTATGCAAGTTCTTAAGCATAGGATTGCATTTCATGATATAAATATTGCATTACATGCATCATCTTGCATTTAGAGTAGTTTGAATAAAATGGAGGTTAATTGTATCCTTTTATGTGCTTGGACAGGGCAAATATTTTATCGGGGCCTCGGATCAAAGATCCAACCGTATGGATATGATCAGGGCGACGATTGGAGTTCAACGACTCCAAGATCGCCCTAATCAGGCATCCGTAGCATCAGATAGAGACCGGGGAACCCTAGAAGATCAAGGGCCAGGATGGTGTAAATCCGCACTTCAGATGGAAAATCCGACCACACGGATGAATTCGGATCGACGATCGCAGCCGAACGACACAAAAATCGAGTCAATCCGACATCCGTGGCACCATCTACAACTTCCAGAAGATGGACGGCCAAGATGGCGCCACGTGGCACCATCCCGGCCGCCCAAACGGCCGCCTACACTCTATGAAGACCGCACACCCATCCCCTCTCCGCCGTTGGATCTCAATCCAACGGCTGTGGACGCATCGTTTTAAAAGCATCCGCGCGACCATTTGGGCGAGGCAGCGCAGCGATCCAGCGCCTTATCGCGAGGCGCTGGCGCGCGTTCGAGCCTCGCCAAGCGATTTCTGAGGCGGGCGGGCGCGCTCCAATTGACCGCACGATCGCGATCCAACGGCCGAGCACGCACGATAGCGCCGACGCGCAATTGGACGCTCTGGTGAACGCGCAGGCGGGCGGGCGGCAGCGGTGAAGGAGCGATTTTAAGCCGTCCGATCTCGCGATCGGACGGCTGAAAATCAAGCGGCGTGCGTAGGCGTTACGCGCGCAGCCAGCCGAGCGGGCGCGTGTGGGCGCGGCGGTGACGGCGACGGCGGGGCTTTAGCGACGGTTTTATCCGTCACTAAAGACCCCTTATTTATTATTTTGAAGATGTAATGTCCATTTTGCCCCCACTCCTTGCAACTATAAAAGGAGACCCCCTCCATACGAAATTTTCATCCCTTACTTCTCCTCTCTACCTCTCCAAAGCTCAAGAGAAGCTTGTCCCACACCCGGGATGCTTCTCGCGAGATAAAGTCCAAATTTTCGTCCCCCTTCGGAAGTGGATCCCGCGACAACGACGGCGTGCTACTTCGTTCCCGTTCTTCTGCTTCGTCCTCCTTCGTCCCGCTTCGTTCTCCTTCATCCAGGCGTCGTCCCGTCCGGCTCGTCCTCCAAGCGAACGTCAAGGAGGATAACTTCTCTCTCCCATTCTTATTTACAGCTTTTCTAGTGTAGAATTTTCCTGCTTTATAGTGTAATTGATTTCCCGCTTTCTAGTGTAACTTTCATTTCGTTTGCTTGTATAAACAATTGAAATATTGAATGCATGTTCTCTTTCTCTCTCTCTTTCTCTCTCTCTCTCTCAGTTTGATAGCTCCATTGTAATTATTTCGCCTTGTTTATCGAAAAATCCTAAAAAAACATAATTGCGAATATAGATCAACGTAGCCTCCCTGAGTTCGACCCGGAATTCTTATTTCGGTATAAATTTTATTTGTTGAACTCGAATGCTTCGCTTTCGAACTACAACGACGGGTTTTCCAAAACCAAACACGTTAGCGTAGGTTCGTAAATAAGTTCAACATTTTGGCGCCGTTGCCGGGGAGGCAACGATTTCCAATCTTTTCTTCGCATTTCTTGCACTTTATTTGTTTTCTAACTAAGCTTTCTCTTGTGTCTATTGTTCTACAGAGACCTCCATCAAGGAATCAACAAGCGGTAGACTGGAGTAAAGTGCAGTTGAAGACAACTGTAAGTGCTCCCCCATTCTTTCCCCCTCCATAGATTTCATTCGGCACATTAAATCCAAATTTCAATTAACCTAGGTGTTTGCATAAATCCTAGGTATAGTTTGGTTGTTTGGATTTCTACTCACACTCATTTCACCCTCATTCATAAAAAAAGAAATAATAACAAAAAGATAATTTTGTGGGGTAACTTTCAACAAACACACAACACACACCCACATTCAAGGCACTTGATTAACTTGATTTGTTTTCTACTCAACCGGGTTCTAATCTGTGGAACCGGTACACACAGAGCAACACATAACAGAGTAGAAATCATTCTAGGTTAACCATCTTTGAGTGCCTAACTTAGTGGTGCAATTGTGGCCAATTGTTTGAGTTGTTTGGGCCGCACCACTTTATTTAAAACCAACTCATCAAGTAGCTCCTCCTTAGGGTTTTCAATCTAGGTATATTCTAGGCACTCCGCTTTCTTTCTGATTTTAAAGGAAAACTATCTTCACCCGTGTTTTACAACTTGGTTTGCCTAGAAATTTGATTGCAATTCACCTAATTTGAAACCCTAAAAGCTACTTAAGCAGGATTTGAACATTAAAATTCACACATTATAAATAATCTTGCTTGAAAACCCTGGTTGTGCACGCACTTACACAAATTTCAATCAATCATTAAGGGCACAACCCATTGTAAGGGCCCATCACATTCCATAAGCACCACAATCCCAGGCCGTAATAAAATTGAGTAGACGTTGGCCCTAAGGTTTGATTCGCTCTTCAAGGCCTAGTCTGAGATTGTTTTTGATTAACCTACTTGTACTGATTAATCTGATGTCTAGCTAGGGGAGTAGCGTCAAACGACCGCGGCTGGGGGGTACACTAGGAACCGGAGGCGAAAGCCAAAGGAAGAACCTTCTCCCCAGTCCCTCCTTCTAACTGGTTGGATTATACAGACGCAAGTAGAGTAAATCAGTTACAGTCTTAAGGCTGGTGTTGGGAGTCAGTAGATCCTTAGGCTACCTCACTTAAGGACAGCCTTGTTTTGTTGTACTGCAGGGTCCCTATCCCCGGTCCTTCCGACCTACTCCTAGTTTATGCTGGGAAGACGGTCATTGAATCCCCGATTAGAAGGACCATTAGAACATTCTAGGAGGCGCAAGTTAGATTTTGGTCAATTTGATCCCATGGCCGAACAACAGCCTCTTCTGCCTGGAAATCCACAGGAAGAATTTCGAATGCAGCTGGAACAAATGCAGAGAATGCAAGAATGGTTCCAGAGAATGCAGGGCATTCAGCCCTTGAAGGATTTTTATGATCCTTCAAATTACGGGGAACGTCCCGGCGTCCAGATTCCAGCCGGTGACGTAGAAATCAAGCCCCAGGTGTTAAGCCTGATTAAACATTATCATGGGCTTGGCTCCGAAGATCCGTTTCAACACTTGGAGGACTTGACTAATTTGGTCCAGACCACCAAGTCTCGAAACGTAAACGAGGAGCAAATGATCATGAGGCTCTTCCCTCACTCTCTTAGGGATAAGGCCGCGCATTGGTATAGGACAATAGGAAGACCAATTACAACTTGGAATGAGTTGAAATCGGCCTTTCTGAAGAAATTTTTCCCAGTCGGTCGTACCAATGCTTTGAGACGGGCAATCACTACTTTTACCCAGCGGCCGGGGGAGCAGTTTCATGTGGCCTGGGAGCGATTCCAGGACTTATTGCGGAGGTGTCCACACCACGAGGTGCCGAAATGGCAACTCGTGCAAATTTTTTATCATGGGTTGACTGAGCAACTCAGAAACCATGTGGATGCTTCTTGCGGAGGCAATTTCCTTAATAAAGATGCAGATAGTGCACATGATTTATTTGAGGAAATGAGTGAGAATTCAATAAATCATGCCTCCATGGATACTTTTAACCGGTCCCAACAACCCAGATCAAATGTCAATGAAGTCCATGACTCATTCATTTGATATGGAATTGATTTGTAATAAACTTGACAAAGTGGACTTGGTTGCTAAAAGAATGGAAGAGTGGATGGCTGGCAATTCTATGAACAACTCTCAATCCACTCAATCCCAAAATTCGGGATTCCATTCTTCACGAGCTCTTTCTGGACGGGAGTTCGTGAATCAACTTGATGCGACTCAACCTATGAGTCAGCATTTTTCGGAACCCCATGGGTTCCCAACTGGGGCCTTTGATCCCAGTTTTTCTAATCCTTCCTTTTCTTTCTCTCCATCCTCACTTTATGAGGATGTCTGTGCTGTACAAGAGAATGTTAGATCCAACCCCTACTCGAATGCCTATAATCCAGGTTGGAGAAACCACCCTAACTTCTCTTGGAAAAATCCGGGGCAACAGACCCAATTCCGACCCAGCAATTATGCTCCGCAACGACTAATGGGTCAGGGTCAAGTATATACTCAGTTGCCTCCGAATCAGGTCAATCAGCCAGCTTGGAATGCCCGTCAACCCGCAGGGCAGGCTGATTTGAACCATAAAATAGTAGAGATGCAAGGATCTATGCTCCAGCTCATGCAGCAAATGAAAAACTCACTGGACAACTTGCAATCCGGGCTCATTGCTAACTCTCGCCAACCTGGATCTCTACCATCCCAACCCGTACCCAACCCACGAAACATTACGAATTCGGGCAATCAAGCCCAAGGGTACGGAAATCAGAGGGACCCACACGCGCATGCTCAGGTGGTTGAGCAGGGTTCCTCGTCTTCTTCTTCTGGAAATCAACAATTCATGGTCAATCAAGCCCCTCCAATCTTTCCTAACCCTCCTCAAGACCCAAATTCTTACGCTTCTGCAAATTCTGTCACTTTGAGAAGTGGTAAGAAGACTCAAGATCCACAACCACATTATTCTAATCTTTTGAATCCTGAAGAATCTGAGGAGAGAGAAGAGAATTCTAAAGGAGAAATCAAGGCTCAGGAATCCGATTCCAAAGATCTGACTCGTGTTCCTTTTCCTGAAGCCTTAACCAAAGCAAAGAAGAAGAAGTCTGTTGATAGCAATGAGGAGCTTCTGAATTTATTTAAGAATGTTGAGATCAATATCCCGCTCCTTGATGCTATCAAGCACATACCGACTTACGCAAGATTTTTAAAGGAATTATGTACACAAAAGCGTAAGTCGAGAGAATCTGTTCCAAGGAAGGTGGTACTCTCCGAGCAGGCTAGTTCTGTTATCCTGCACTACCTCCCTCAGAAAAAGAGAGATCCTGGTGCTCCTTTGATTTCTTGCGTTATCGGAGATTACACATTTGATAGAGCACTTTTGGATCTCGGTGCATCCATCAACCTAATTCCGACTTCTCTTTACGAGAAGTTTGGGTTAGGCGAACTTCGGCCAACTTCAGTAACGCTACAATTAGCGGATCGTTCGGTCACAAACCCGCGAGGCGTTATTGAAGATGTTATAGTTAAGGTCAAGGATTTCTATTTTCCTGTAGATTTCCTTGTCCTTGACATGGATGTACCAGATAATCTAAGGAACACGCCCATCATTCTGGGGCGTCCGTTCCTGGCTACCGCAAAGGCCAACATTAATTGTGAAAGCGGTAGCATGGAAATCGCCTTTGGGGACCAACGTATGAAATTAGATATTTTTAAGGCGATCAATAAATTTGAGGATTGTGGAGTTATTGAGGAACTTGATGAGGATAATGTTAATATTGAAACTTGTTTGACAGTTTCTTCAATTGAAAGTTCCTCTTTGGTTGATGAATTTGACCCGCAACCCTCTGACTTAACATCTTCGGAAGAGGTTACTGATTTTGTCCACTCACAACCTCTCCCTCTTGTTGAATCTTCAGCATCTACCCGACCATCAATCATCACCCCACCCCAGCTCGAATTGAAACCATTGCCCGAGAATTTGAAATATCAATTTTTAGGACCTCAGAATACGCTCCCTGTGATTATCAGTGCTAAATTGACAAAGGAGCAAGAGATTAAATTGATTAAGGTCCTAAAGGAACATAAGGAGGCAATTGGTTGGACCATTCATGACCTTAGGGGGATCGAGCCATCTTACTGCAATCATAGAATATTCTTGGAAGATGGATCCCGCCCTTCTCGCCAGATGCAGAGGAGATTGAATCCAAATATGCGAGAAGTGGTCAAAAAGGAAATCATCAAGTGGCTCGATGCAGGAATTATTTATCCAATCTCTGACAGTCCCTGGGTAAGTCCCATTCAGATTGTTCCAAAGAAAGCCGGGATTACTGTTGTGACTAATGAGAAAGGAGAATCTGTCACAACTCATTCAGCTTTATCTTGGAGAGTTTGTATTGATTACAGGAAGCTGAACACTGCCACTAAAAAGGATCATTTTCCCCTGCCCTTCATTGATCAAATCCTGGAAAAATTAGCCGGGCGGAAGTACTTCTGTTTTCTTGATGGCTACTCGGGATACAACCAAGTTCCTATCCATCACGAGGATCAGGAAAAAAACTACTTTCACCTGTCCCTACGGAACCTTTGCTTTTCGTAGGATGCCTTTTGGGTTATGCAATGCACCTGCGACTTTTCAAAGGTGTATGCTAGCCATATTTTTCGACATGGTGGGAGAGTTTATGGAAGTCTTCATGGATGATTTCTCTATTTTCGGAGAATCATTTGACTCTTGTTTGGTTAATTTGGAAATGATTCTTAAGCGATGTATCAAGACACGATTGGTCCTTAGCTGGGAAAAGAGTCATTTCATGACCCAAGAGGGCATCGTTTTGGGTCATGTAATCTCTGAACGGGGAATTGAAGTGGACAAAGCTAAGGTTGATGCTATCGCTAAACTTCCTCCTCCCACATCAGTTAAACAAATCAGATCATTTCTTGGCCATGTGGGATTTTATCGAAGATTCATCAAGGACTTCTCGAAGGTTGCCCGCCCTTTGAGCAATCTTCTTGCCAAAGAAACACCGTTCGTTTTTGACGAATCATGCCAAAAGGCATTTGATTTCCTAAAAACGGCGGTCACCTGTGCGCCTATTTTGCAACCACCTATTTGGACAACCCCATTTGAGATCATGACCGATGCTTCTGATTACGCGGTCGGGGCTGTCCTGGGTCAGAAAATTGATCGAAAGCCCTTTGTCATTTACTACGCTAGTAAAACTTTGGATGAAGCCCAGAGGAATTACACTGTTACTGAAAAGGAATTACTCGCTGTAGTATTTGCGTTGGAAAAATTCAGGGCTTATCTCTTGGGGTCTCATGTTATTGTTTATACCGACCACTCGACCTTGAGACATCTCTTGGCTAAAAAGGATGCTAAACCCCGGCTTATTCGTTGGGTTCTTCTTCTTCAAGAATTTGATCTTGAAATCAAGGATAAAATCGGGGTACAAAATGTGGTGGCGGATCATTTGTCAAGACTCCTAGGTGATTCTTCTTGTCCGGACATTCCGATTGCTGACACTTTTCCAGACGAAACCATTCTTACAGTTTTAGGTGTCCACACCCCATGGTTTGCTGACATTGTTAACTATTTGGCCGTTGGTCAAATCCCCCAGGATTGGACCAAGCAACAACTGGATAGACTCAAATCTGAGGCCAAATACTACTTTTGGGAGGACCCTGAACTGTATCACATCGGCTCTGATCAGATTATTCGCCGATGCATACCGGAGAATGAATTCAACAGTATACTTGAGTTCTGCCATGCATCTGGGTGTGGTGGACATTTCTCCGGGAAAAAGACGGCTGCAAAAATTTTGCAATCTGGCTTCTATTGGCCGTCTTTATTCAAGGATGCCCAGGATTTCTCACAGTCATGCCCTCGATGCCAGGCACTCGGGAGCATAACTAAGAGAGACATGATGCAGTTAAACCCTATTCTTCCTGTCGAAATTTTCGATGTTTGGGGCATTGATTTCATGGGACCCTTTATCCCTTCATTTGGACATCAGTATATTCTTGTCGCTGTTGATTATGTGTCTAAATGGATTGAGGCAATTCCCACCCGAACCAATGACCACAAGGTGGTCATCAACTTTGTCAAGAAAAATATCTTCAGTAGATTCGGGATTCCGAGGGCTATCATCAGTGATGGTGGCACTCATTTTACTAATGCCCAATTCCGGAGTTTATTGGCCAAATACGGGGTTAATCATCGAATTTCCACACCTTACCATCTCCAAACGAATGGACAAGCCGAGATCTCTAATCGAGAGATCAAGAACATTCTGCAAAAAACGGTTAGGCCCGATCGCAAGGATTGGACTCAAAAGCTTGAGGACGCTCTTTGGGCCTACCGTACGGCGTATAAAACACCTATCGGCATGTCTCCATTCCGTCTGGTGTATGGAAAGGCGTGTCATCTACCCATGGAGATTGAACACAGGGCATTCTGGGCAATCAAACAATGCAATCTAGATCTAAATCTAGCTGGGAAGACCAGGAAACTCCAACTATCTGAGTTGGAGGAGCTTAGAAATGATGCTTATGAGAATGCCAAGATCTACAAGGCACGGACCAAAGCTCTACATGATCAAATGATTTCCCGCAAGAGCTTTGAGCCAAACCAGAAGGTCTGGTTATTCGATTCTAAACTTAAGCTCTTTCCTGGTAAACTTAGATCTAAATGGAGTGGCCCATTCATAATTGATCAGATTTTTTTAAATGGTGCCGTTCAGATTTCTGACCCAAAGACGGGTAACACCTTTAAAGTCAACGGTCAACGTCTGAAGCCTGTTGTTGACCATAATCTTCCAGAACCCGTTTCAGACTCTGTTGCTCTAGCCATTCTGTGACTTCTTTGGCTGGACTTCGCCTAGCTGACGGCATTAAACTCAGCAGTTGTACATATAACACAAGGCTGATACGAGCTTCATATCCAGGTGACATCTTTCATATTCTACCCTTTCTTTCATGTCTCTTTTTCAATGAGGACATTGCATCAGCTAGGCATGGGGGGGTGGATTCATTTTTGAATTAGTTGGTCAGCTTTGTGAAATCCATATAAATTGCTCTCTTTCTAAAAAAAAAAAAAAAAAAGGAAGGATTAGTTGGACATTAGGACTTTTCAATCCTAAGAAATTTTACATTAGGATCTGAACACAAAGACCCCTCAGGTCTTTGGACTTAATTAGCCTGTGTATCTACTAAAATGTGGATTTGTCTTTGAGTTCTCGCCATCTTAATTCTATTATAATTGGAATAAATAAGTTTGGGTGATAAGTACACGACTTGTCAACCCACCCTCTGATTTAAGGGAATTTTGAGTTTTAAGCATCTACACACTTTCTTTGCACTGACTCGTTGCTCGGCAATTTTAATGGAAATTGGGTAGCTAATGAACCTTCTAGGGTGATATGGCTGGCAAGTTATCGTGGGTAACAGCCCATAGGTAGGTTGTCCAGAGCCCAGTCACTGGACCTTTCTCTTTTTGCTGCCTTTAGGTAAATCTTAGACCAGGGAAGCCACCTACTTAAAAAAAAAAAAAAAAAAAAATCAAAAAGGAGAAAAGAACAAAAAGAAATAAGCCACACTTCACCGCACGAGTATGGCTGGCAAGTTGTCGGTGGTAACAGCTCATCGACCGGTTGTCCAGAACCCAGCTCAGAAAATGCACTAAAAATTCCCAAAACACTTAGGAAGAAGCGGAGAAGTAGAATAAACCAGGGAGATATACACTGGATTCACCCTTTTGTTGACCCCGTTAAAAATAAAAATAAAAATAAAAATGAAAGTAGGGAGAAAGCTACCGGTTGTAAAGATACACCTTTAGGCAGAATTCTTTTTGAGGTCACCTAGAGGCGTAGAAATCCGAAGTCCGTTCTAATTGCCGGTCAACGAGTCTATCACAATCACAATAAGATGCTTAAAACTTAGGGTTCTCATCAAATCTTGGGTGAGTTGAATGGCCGTAGAAAGCCACTCTTAAACCCTAAAATTTGAAAATCCAAAAAAAAAAAAAAAAAAAAGAGAGTAAAAACAGAAAAAGAAATTTTTCTTTGAATAAGGCGAGGCTTGAGGCGGTTTGCATTTTGGCTGATACCCGGGCACTGTTGTGTCTTTAAAAGTTCAGTTCTTAAGTAGACAATTTCTTAATGATTGAAAATAACTCAGGTGCAAATAATCTAACCTAATTCTTTTATAAATAGCATATAGTTTTTGCTAGGGACTAGCAAAAGATAGGCATGGGAGTATGATGTAAACACATTTACACTACTTAAAATGTCTATTTATGCATGTTCTTAAGCATAGGATTGCATTTCATGATATAAATATTGCATTACATGCATCATCTTGCATTTAGAGTAGTTTGAATAAAATGGAGGTTAATTATCTCCTTTTATGTGCTTGGACAGGGCAAATATTTTATCGGGGCCTCGGATCAAAGATCCAACCGTATGGATATGATCAGGGCGACGATTGGAGTTCAACGACTCCAAGATCGCCCTAATCAGGCATCCGTAGCATCAGATAGAGACCGGGGAACCCTAGAAGATCAAGGGCCAGGATGGTGTAAATCCGCACTTCAGATGGAAAATCCGACCACACGGATGAATTCGAATCGACGATCGCAGCCGAACGACACAAAAATCGAGTCAATCTGACATCCGTGGCACCATCTACAACTTCCAGAAGATGGACAGCCAAGATGGCGCCACGTGGCACCATCCCGGCCGCCCAAACGGCCGCCTACACTCTATGAAGACCGCGCACCCATCCCCTCCCGCCGTTGGATCTCAATCCAACGGCTGTGGACGCATCGTTTTAAAAGCATCCGCGCGACCATTTGGGCGAGGCAGCGCAGCGGTCCAGCGCCTTATCGTGAGGCGCTGGCGCGCATTCGAGCCTCGCCAAGCGATTTCTGAGGCGGGCGGGCGCGCTCCAATTGACCGCACGATCGCGATCCAACGGCCGCGCGCGCCCGATAGCGCCGACGCGCAATTGGACACTCTGGTGAACGCGCGATCGTACGCGCAGGCGGGCGGCAGCGGTGAAGGCGTGATTTTAAGCCGTCTGATCTCGCGATCGGACGGCTGAAAATCAAGCGGCGTGCGTAGGCGTTACGCGCGCGGCCAGCGGAGCGGGCGCGCGTGGGCGCGGCGGCGACGGCGATGGCGGGGCTTTAGCGAAGGTTTTATCCATCACTAAAGACCCCTTATTTATTATTTTGAAGATGTAATGTCCATTTTGCCCCCACTCCTTGCAACTATAAAAGGAGACCCCCTCCATACGAAATTTTCATCCCTTCCTTCTCCTCTCTACCTCTCCAAAGCTCAAGAGAAGCTTGTCCCACACCCGGGATGCTTCTCGCGAGATAAAGTCCAAATTTTCGTCCCCCATCGGAAGTGGATCCCGCGACAACGACGGCGTGCTGCTTCGTTCCCGTTCTTCTGCTTCGTCCTGCTTCGTTCTCCTTCGTCCAGGCGTCGTCCCGTCCGGCTCGTCCTCCAAGCGACCGTCAAGGAGGATAACTTCTCTCTCCCATTCTTATTTACAGCTTTTCTAGTGTAGAATTTTCCTGCTTTATAGTGTAATTGATTTCCCGCTTTCTAGTGTAACTTTCATTTCGTTTGCTTGTATAAACAATTGAAATATTGAATGCATGTTCTCTTTCTCTCTCTCTTTCTCTCTCTCTCTCTCAGTTTGATAGCTCCATTGTAATTATTTCGCCTTGTTTATCGAAAAATCCTAAAAAAACATAATTGCGAATATAGATCAACGTAGCCTCCCTGAGTTCAACCCGGAATTCTTATTTCGGTATAAATTTTATTTGTTGAACTCGAATCCTTCGCTTTCGAACTACAACGACGGGTTTTCCAAAACCAAACACGTTAGCGTAGGTTCGTAAATAAGTTCAACAAGTCCCCGGGAGCTGGACTTGAGCTTCCTGAGCTCAGATGAATTCTTCTTCAGCTGGCTGGAGTTGAGTGGAGCTGAATGTAGCTGTATCTGAGCTGGGGTGAACTCCTGTCAACTCAGCTGAGCTAGCTAGAGCTCCCTGTGAACTAGTGGGAGCTGAGATGAGCTAGACTCAGCTAAGTTGAGCTGGATCTGAGCTGACTTGAGCTAGGGTGAGCTAAGATGAACTCTCTTGAGCTGCCATCCAGCTGAGATTAGCTGAATGGAGCTGGGATGAGCTAACCCTAGTTCAAGTAAGCTAGGTTCCAGCTGCAGTGAGCTGGATCAAGCTGAGGTGAGCTGGATCAAGCTGAGGTGAGCTGGATTAGGCTGAGTTCCAGCTAGTCTGGGCTTTTCCTTCACCATTTGCCTTCTTGAGTGCCAGGGTTTTAGGGATCTGTGCATCTGTACATCCCTAACACTCACAAAAACTCATTAAAACGACAATAAAAAATGCAATGCATGCCTATCCTAATTTATGCCTAAATGCAGCCCAAAAACCCATTTGCGGAGTAAAATCCTAAGAGCTAGGTTTGTTTTAATGCATAAGAATTATGATAAACTGGCATTTATCAAGCTTATTGATGATTCTGATTCTGAGATAATTAGACTTGAGTCAATTTTGATTCTGCCACATCATTTAGACTTGGAGATTTCAGACGGGGTGATGAATATACAAGAGGTCCTGGAATTTGATATGCTAAATGAGGAGGATAGGAGCTGGGAAGTTTTGAGTTGGGAAGTTAATTCAGGAGGAAATGGAAGATTGAGTCGAAGGGTTCCTTTTAAGTTGAAACCATCAAATCAGAACCCTTACGACATTTGTTTCGAGGATGTTCAACCCAAGCACACATTCAACGATTATCCTTTTGAGCTTCAATTTTCTGTAACCCGACTTTTTGGTCTTGGGTTGCATCCTCAGAAATCGCAGGCCCGATCTCACTTACATTCTGATTTTAGGTTTTGGGTAATTTTTATCCAGAACCTAAGATATTCTCGATTATGGGGTGTGGGTCTGCAACACAATCTGGTCCACATCTGTGGACCTCTGCTGACAGGTCAGAGGATTCTTCTGTTCATTCTAATTCTGACCTGCACATGTGAATTCTTCATTTCTTTTCTTTGTATAGTGTGCCTAGCTGAAGGCACTAAACTCAGCACTTATACAGTTCTTTTTCGTTTTCATCTTGGAGCAGACCTGATATTCACGCAATTCAGGTGCTTTCTACACTTTTCCACTCTGTTTTATGTCATTTTAATACAATGAGGACATTGCATTAGATAGGCATGGGGGGGGGATATTCATCTCTGAATTCATTCATCAGCTCCGTAGATTTGTTTATTTTCTTTTATAAAAAAAAAATTCGGAATTAGGAAAGAGAATTTGGGTTTAAGAAAATTTTCAATCTTAGGAAATACTACATTAGGATCTGAACACAAAGACCCCTCAGGTCTTTGGACTTAATTAGCCTGTGTATCCACTAAAATGTGGATTTGTCTTTGAGTCCTCGCCATCTTAATTCTATTATAATTGGAATAAATAAGTTTAGGTCATAAGTACACGACTTATCAACCCGTCCTCTGATTTGAGGGAATTTTGAGTTTTAAGCATCTACACACTTTCTTTGCACTAACTCGTTTAATGATTGAAAATAACTCAGGTCTAAATAATCTAACCTAATTCTTTTATAAATAGCATATAGTTTTTGCTAGGGACTAGCAAAAGATAGGCATGGGGGTATGATGTAAACACATTTACACTACTTAAAATGTCTATTTATGCATGCTCTTAAGCATAGGATTGCATTTCATGATATAAATATTGCATAACATGCATCATCTCGCATTTAGAGTAGTTTGAATAAAATGGAGGTTAATTGTCTCCTTTTATGTGCTTGGACAGGGCAAACATTTTATCGGGGCCTCGGACAAAGATCCAACCATATGGATATGATCAGGGTGACGATTGGAGTTCAACGACTCCAAGATCGCCCTAATCAGGCATCCGTAGCATTAGATAGAGATCGGGGAACCCTAGAAGATCAAGGGCCAGGATGGTGTAAATCCGCACTTCAGATGACAAATCCGACCGCACGGATGAATTCGTATCGACGATCGCAGCCCAACGACACAAAAATCGAGTCAATTCGACATCCGTGGCACCATCTACAACTTCCAGAAGATGGACGGCCAAGATGGCACCACGTGGCACCATCTCAGCCGCCCAAACGGCCGCTGGCATTTTGTGAAGGCCCCCACCCGATCGCTCTCCGCCGCCAGATGGAGATCCAACGGCTATGGCCGCTCGGCGCTTAAAACGTGCGCTCGACCATCCGCGCCCCGTAGCGCAGCGGTCGAGCGCGCTTACGCGAGCACGGGGCGTAGGTTCGAGCCGCGGCGAGGGGATTGGAGGCGCGGGTAATTGAGGCACGTGGAGCGTCGGATGGAGATCGTGCGGTCGCGGGCGCCTGATAGCACCGACGCGTGATTGGACGCCCCACGTAACGCGCGATCGCACGCGCAGGCGGGCGGGTTGCTTTGGGCGCGGACGCGATTTAAGCCATCCGATCTCGCGATCGGACGGCTGAAAAGCGCTGGACGTGCACGAGCGTTAAGGAGCGGGCAGCCGAGGAGGCGCGCGTGGGCGCGGTGGCGACGGCCATGTCGGGGCTTTAGTGACGGATTTATCCGTCACTAAAGACCCCTTATTTATTATTTTGAAGATGTAATGTCCATTTTGCCCCCACTCCTTGCAACTATAAAAGGAGACCCCCTCCATACGAAATTCTCATCCCTTCTTTCTCTTCTCTACCCCTCCAAAGCTCAAGAGAAGCTTGTCCCACACCCGGGATGCTTCTCGCGAGATAAAGTCCAATTTTCGTTCCCCTTCGGAAGTGGATCCCGCGACGACGACGGCGTGCTGCTTCGTTCCCGTTCTTCTGATTCGTCCTCCTTCGTCCCGCTTCGTTCTCCTTCGTCCAGGCGTCGTCCCGTCCGGCTCGTCCTCCAAGCAACCGTCGAGGAGGATTTCTCTCTCCCTATTCTTTTTACCGCTTTCTAGTATAGATTTACTGCTTTCTAGATTAATCTACTCGTCCTCCAAGCGACCGTCGAGGAGGACATTTCTCCCTCCATTTTTTTAATGCTTTTTAGAGTAAATTTATCGCTTTCTAGAGTAATTATTTTATGTTTTCCAGTTGTAATGAACAATCTCTTCAATGCAAAAATTCCTTGTTTATTCTACATCTCATTTTGATTTCTCTGTGTAATATTCTCTTTCTCTCTTACTCTCTCTCTCTTCTATTTATTGTAAATAATTAGATAGTACTAAATTGAATTATTCTGTAACAAATAAAAAGAAATGCGTAGTTTTTAAATCAAACGTCCGCCTCCCTGTGTTCGACCCGAAATTTTAATTTCGGTATAAATTTTATTTGTTGAACACGAATTCTGTGCTTTCGAACTACAACGACAGGTTTTCCAAAATCGAACACGTTAAAGTAGGTTCGTAAATGTTCAACAACTCCCTAACCGATCCTTGGCTCAGATCTCTGCTCATGTATATTCTTTCTGGAGAATATATCAGGCCACTACATCCTAGAGTAGAATGGCGAGTGTGAATTGATGCTTGTACTTTTACTCTTGCCATTCAAGGGTTTGAACTAATTTTGTGTATATCTTTTAAAACCCGTCCTACTCTGGAGGATCCTTCTTATCCTCCACTTAGTCCATTTTGGGAGGTCCCTTTTCATATTCCGTTTATTATTCTTAGACCTCCTAAGGTAGCCAAGGAGATTTTCTGTTTTAATTTCTTCTGACAAGCATTTGGAATTACATTGCATCATCAGCTTGCCAACATCGGTGGTTACCTATTTTCAAGGCCTGCGCTGTTACGCATATTCTTAGGCCCTAACTTTTTCTATCTAGAACCTGATTTACAGGTTCCTTATAAGTCTGGCTGCTGACAGAAAATGCAGCGCTTGTTGGGAGGCAACATAGCAAACCGTGTCAGGTGATATTTTTCCTTTCTCCTCCTATTTTAATTTTACAATGGGGACATTCTAGGATTTAGGCATGGGGGAGTGCATTTGCATTTTAGGAAGTATTCATGCATTTAGATTAGCATAAAAAAAATTTTGAGCTGAATGGGTTAGTCCTTAGAAAAATACCTTTGTTATTGGAGGTTCTTCTTCTGGAATTATTTCTTAAGTTTAGAATCCAGTACATTTATTTCATGTGCACGTAGATTTGCTAATGGATCCTTGAGGAAAATCAATGAGCATTTGTAAGTCTTCTGAACCCTTGGACAGTTCATAGGGAGTTAGGCATACTATCGTCCTATAGAACCACCTCATATTTGTGAGAGGAAAGTAGAGAGATTACTGGTGCGCTAAGTTTAGTGCAAGGACTCTTAAGTTTTGGATAATTAGATGATGATACTTCAGAGTTAGGCGTAGTTTTCACTCTGTGTTCCTGTGTATGTACTTTGAGTGAGTTCCTGAGAGTCACCAAATAAGGCCGATACACAGAGATTGAGTCTTAATAAAGCTATAACTATGGTTGATGGTTACGACCGTCCTTCATAGAGTCCTTAGCTGAAGGAGGGTAATAGTGTCAAAGGTCAGAAATACGCCTGTCCTATTCATTCCTTCCCGATGTCGAGAATAGGCACTTCCACCAAATAGGCCACATAACTTCCTCTTGACCATCATCATCCCTAATAATGCCTCGTAAATAAAAGTCCGTATTGTGTTGTGTTGATTGAAAATGAAACAAAAACAAGAAGATAAAAATAAAAAAAGAAAAGAGAAAAGAAGTAGAAAAAGAAGAAATAGAAAGAAGAAAAAGTTATATTACAAAAAAAAAAATGTCCAAGTGTATGATGTAACACTATTTCTGTGGCAGCTGAACACCTATCACATTCCACCAAATATGACCCATACCTACCTTCTAGTATTTCTGATCGCCTAAATACTGGTTGAGAACTCTAACTTAGTTGTAGAGTTATTAGGACTTTAATTGAAGTATGGATGCCATGTGAGGCCACCAAATAGTGAGTACAATTTCTAAATCTAGCTAGCTTCATGATCTCAGAAAGAAAGAAAAGAGAGAGTGCCTAGGAACATCAAGAGAGCACAATTGTGTAGCCTCTCTCAGAGTTGACTTGTCTAATAGTCTAGAGAGCTAGAGTCTGCAGTACTAGACTATATGTAGCACCAGTTGAGTGTGTGCCACCAAATACAAATCCATTCAACTTGATATCTCCTACCTAAACCAAACACTGGGGTCAAATTACAGATTATCGTCTGCTTTATCCCCGAGGGAAGTAGTTGCCTATCTGGACAGAAATTTTTGCCAAGGGTGATCTATGAACTAATGCGAATTGGCTCTTTCACTTGGATCTGTTACCTAGGCTATCAGCACTTCACATTTATCTGGATTTCTAAAGTTTTGAAGTAAGAAAAGAAGAAATCTTCTGATTACTTCTATTATTTTCATTTTTGCTAGGGACTCGCAAATCTTAGGCATGGGGGTATTTGATGAGTCCATTTTAATGGACTAATATTAAGCCTAAGTACCTTTAATCGTACCTTGTAGGTGTGTTAATAATTACAATTAAGTTGTAGAGGAATTGTACGCATCATGATTTACGTTTATAACATTCTATAACTTAATATGTAATGATTTTGTTGTTTTTATGTGCAGGTATTATATTCAGAAAGAGCAAGGGTTGGGGAGCAAATTTCCCCAACAACTAGAGGAACTTTTCCCTTTCCTCCGGCCGTCTCCTCCAACACTCGCTGGCCAAAAATAGAAAAGGGATTTGCAAATCCCTTGATTGGCGCACGTGGAGAGAGAGAAGAGTTAAAAAAAGAGAGGAGGCGGCATGGACTGGAGGAATCTCCCCCCTACGGGGAACTGCTCTCTCTTCTCCACTGTGGAGAGGGCGAGCACTGTGTTGCTCCTCCTCTACCTTGTCCAGCCGTGCCCGCACCAAGTAGCATGCTACCACTACAGGAGTTTGCCTGCACCCAACGCCGCACCCGCCAAGTGCCCACTGCAGCGCGCCTACGCCTTAAGGCACAGCACCATCACCACGCCCGCACCAAACGCCTGCATCCTCCACCAGCCATCCCTGCAGCACCCACTCCATCACCTCCGCGTGCTCCTTAGCACGCCCATCTTCCAGTGCGCCCCCCTCCTTCCTGCAAGCACATCGCTCGCCTTCCTTTTGCCGCTCCAGCTCCCTACAGAGCGCCATCGCGCCTCTCCCGCACCATAACCTCCAGCAGCGCCTCAGCACACCCATCTTCCAACGTGCCCCCATCCTTCCTACAAGCACATCGCTCGCCTTCCTCCTGCCGCTCTAGCTCCCTGCAGAGCGCCAACATGCCTCACCGCAACCGCTCACCGCCCTCCAATGCCCCCTGCTGCAAGCGCTCACGCCACCCCGCCCGCGCGCCTACCTCCGTCCATCTGCAGGTGCACCCACACGCGCTCCCAACCGCATGCCTGACTGCAGGCGCACCTCCCGTAAGCGCACGCCGCCTGCCCTGCAGCAACCTCCAGCCTCTGCAAGCACCTGCCCACGCGCCTTCCTCCCATCTCCAGCACACCAGTGCGCGCACGCTCGCGCGCCACCAGCCACAGGAGCTGCGTGCACCTTTATCCTTCAACAGGCCGGCACTCCAACCACCTCTGCCGGCCGCCGCCGACCGCCTCCGGCCACGCCGCTGCCACCGTTGCGTAGCTCTCGTCAAGCCGCACCTCCCTGCCGACTCTCGCGGCCAACCGTGCGCGGCCGCACATGCGAGGAGGAGAGAGGAGAAATCCTCTATTTTTCCCTCTATTAAAAATTACATTCAATGCCATTGTTAAGTTTTTATTAATATTTTATTCTGGCCACATTGCACTGATGCACTCAGATTTTCTTGAAATTATTTAATTTATGCTATGTGCATGTTTCTATCTTGAATTTCAAATTAGAATTGCATGAAAGTTGAATTCACATGATAAGCCAGTACACATGCATCTTACACATATTTTTGGGGCTTAATTTCTGACGTGAAAATTGCATAAACACTCCTGAACTTTTAAAGAAATTGCAAACTTCATTTAAAATAGCATTTTCCTCGCATTAAAGTTGCAGAAGGGTTTGCGAACTGTGCATTCCTTGACTCATGAATTTATTAGGCTAATTCCTCCCTGTGGAGACAACCTAACTCTTCGTGGTTAGTTTTGAAATTTAAATGTTTTGAAAAGCGATTTTCTGGCACACTATTAAATACAACGACAAATCATTTTTTGATAAAGTTTTCAACAAAAACAAAGATCGCTCTTTCAGTAGGTAGAGGGAATCAATGACCTCCTTCCGTATTGCAAGATATAGTTTGTTTCCCACTATTCCTATAAGAAAAGAAAGAAACCCATCCACTCTACCATACTCCCCTCTCGTTATTGATTTGACCATTGAGGATAAAGGAGAAAGGGAAGCAGCCAGTCAGAGAGATGGTACTCGTAAACGGCCCAAGGATTTTACTACTCAAAAACCAGGGGATTCTAAGGTTTTATATGATTATAAATAGTTCTAAAATCATCTCTTCAATGCAATGATTTGTTGAATGAACAAATTATCAAAGAATTGGGAAGAAGTCTCTTCATCAATAAGGTTATCATAGATTAGTCTGTTGACATGATAGAGAGGGCCTAACATATTTATCAAGCTATCGGTATATAAAGAGGCTTTTTGCATTGATTGTGTTAGTGATAAAGTGGTTGTGAACAGTGTATATAGGAATCTGATTCAAAACACATTTCATGACTACATTGCATGCAATCTCAGCATCCTTTTGGTGAATGAAATTGGCTGATATAAGGTAAGGTGGCTTTCATGCTCTTTCTTTGATCCCTAGTGGTAGAATGGTCGGCAGTGTGAGAGTCATTTTTCTCCACTTTTGTTTCAATCTATCATAAAGCCATACATATATTGAGTTTTTCACCATATAATCTTGTATGGTTGTCATGAACCGATTTCTATAAATGATAGGTTTATTCATGAAAGCTGCCAACCACCCTATCTCATTGCTTAAAGACATCAAAATTGTAAATGGAGGGGAACATTTTCATCCAAAATTGGATCAATGCCTTAGCAATCTTCAAGCTTTCATTGGATTTGATTATCAAACTCAGAGATTCCTTAATATCTAAAGCTGAGCTATGCAATGACTTTCCATACACAAATGGCATATAGAGTGTTTTCACTAGATTACAAGTCAGGAAATCATGAATAATCTTAGCAAGTTTAGGTTCCAATAATTGATCACTCTCATTTTGGATTTGATCTAACATAAATAGGTACAAATCTTGAATCTTATCATCATAAGATTGGATCAAATTAGCCTGTTTTGCCAAGTCAATATTGAAAAGGAAGTAACTCATTATCTGATATGCTGATGAGGAAGCATCTTGAGTGATAGGAATGGTGTGAAATGCATCATCTAATTCGGTTAGATCAATACTAATGAGATTTGCAATGAACTGAAAAGGTAGTGATGTTTTGCTTTCGATGCTAGCTTAATTAGATTCTTAGCTCTACTCTTCAATACCAAGTATGTATTGAAAACAATGAGTTTTTAACCATTCTAAAGCTTCTAGATGTCCTATCAATGATTGATAATGATTAGCTATTGAGCAATACAACAAATTTAGCAATTCTAAAAAAACATTTTTAGTAGTCTCATAGGTTTGTTGAGGAGTGGAGAAAAGTATCTGACTTCTAGCAAAATCCCTTTCATGAAAATGTAAGATTCTAGTTCGGTAAATCCTTCCTCTAAAATCTATAAAAGCTGGTAAGTCAAACTTGTATCCTTCGTAGGCTGAAGCAAGTCTAATAATACACTACTCATAGCGAGCTCTTTGTATTTGTTTGTCCATCATATCCACTAAATGGGAATGAAAAATGGAACTTCTTCCTATCCACGTATGAGGTTAGCTCTTCTTTGAGTTTCCCATATACAAGATGTGGATTCACACTTGCAAGAAAAGGAGGCATTAGAAGAGCCAAAGATGATAAGTCTTCCTGATGTGACTTCAGAAAATGTAACATCTGACTGTTTATCTGGAAAGGCTAATTTGAAAAGTAAGGTAATCTGACAAAAAAGGGAGCAATTCTCTTTAGAAATGAATTTTACATAAAAGTGTTCGTAGTTACTACTTGTTAATAAATTCCTGTTTCACCACTTTCGGGACCCGTATGACTGGTTTCCCACTCCTGACCCTTCACGGCTACCACTTGCTCCCTATCACTCTGGCACTTGGATTTATTTCTCTTGTAGCACTTGGCTATAACCAGTTCCAGCCCTTGTGATTCTATTCTACCACCTGATGGAGAGAATTTCGCTTGATTAAGAAGATAATAGAATGATATGTCGTTGTAATTTATGTGGTGAAAATCTCTCAATCAAAGATTAAAATAGATATCAATTTAAACCACAAAAAGGATGTCGTATTCACAGGGTGGAACAGCTACAATAAATCATAGATAAGCAACAATCATGTTTGCAAAAATATTTGCCAAATGAATCAATGGATATGCTGCTATGAATATACTTGTGATTTTATGAAAAATTATGGACTATTTATGTAAATTTTGCATCAAAGCTCAAGTTTCCAAAATCTCTAAAGGACACAGGTGTAGTGGCAGAGGAAGTACTTCTTAATTGCATGCAACTATGAATCAAATTTCAATGTGAATTGACATGTATAGCTAGAACCAATCAAATATGTGGAAATATAAGTGCACGCTTGCAAATCCACCAGAATATAATAATCAAATAATCAAAATCCCACAACTTCCAATGGCATGCAAATGTAAATTTTAATAGGGGGTTCACTGTAGCAAAACATAGCATTTGAAGCCCTTGTGCGTGCGAGGAGGAGGGATGGATGGCCGTGCGAAGCTCGGTGAAGGTGGAAGGCACGAAGGGCATTCAATGGTGGTGGTCTCACTTCGAGAGATGGCTGGAGTTTGTCGGACGGGGAGATGGAGGTCGTCGATGGTGGGTTCCTTCGTGCATGCACGTGGACTGCCATCGGCTTTTCTAATGATGTGGCGACGCTCGTGGAGTCGAGGCGAGGTCAACTGCATCAGCGGCATGGAGTGCAGTGGCCGGACGAGGCGACTGTGCGTTGAGATGAACGGTCGGCATTGGGTTCTTCTTCTCTGTTGGAGGCGAAGAAGAAGATGAAGAGGCTATTGGCATATGGGTGGCTGCACGCGAGGGTGTTGCATGCGCACAAGGGCGTGGCTGCCCATGGGCATGCTGCGCGATGAGGGGGATGCATAGCGGGGCTGCTGAACGCGCATGCTTGCTGGAGCGCAGGAGGGCGTGGCTGCGCTGTGAGGGGGCGTTGAGTAGCACGCGCAGAGCGTGCGGGCAGTGTGTGGAAAGGAAGCAGATGGGGACCTACGGCCTGGTGCGCACTGTTGGTTGTGGGGCAATGCGCTGTCACCACTCCACCGATCGATGAGGTGTTCGCGGTGGCTCCCCGGTGTAGATTGAGAGGGCCATAGTGTGTGTGGCTTCCATGGTGCACGCTTTGCTTCTCGGTGGAAAGGAAGGGAAGAGATCCCCCTGGGGTCGACTGTGCCTCTTTTTAACTCTTCTTAGTTTATTTCTTCTGCCGAGATCCTCTCCAACAGTCTTGGTGATGGGACGGTTGCAAGATTGTGGGACGCACTATCACCTTGGATGGGCACGGGTGCACTGTTGGCCGCTAGTGGGAACGCGAAGAGGCGCGTGGGCATTGTGCTGAGGCTGGAAGGAGTTGCACCTTCTGCGGGAAGGAAGAAAACAAAAGAAAACAAATAGGGTTATTTATAAAAATCATCTAAACTAATACATGAAATGCATGTATGCCCCTATATGCAAACATTAATTTATTTACACATCAAAGTATGCTTTGTATATGTAGATGCTACCATAATAATTAGGCATTTATGTATTAATTAGACCACAAATGTGGTCTCATCAAATGCTCCCAAGCCTAAATTTTGCTAGTCCCTAGCAAAAGTAAAAAACAATGGAAGTAACCAAGAGATTTCTTCTTCCCTTATTCCAAAAACTTAGAGATCCAGACAATTGTGAAGTGAAGCCAACTTTCATTTGCAGTTCGTACTTATTCTTTAGTAAATTTTATTAGGATAGGCAACTTCTTCTCTTGGGGATAAAGCAGAAAATAATCTGTAGTTTAATCCTGACTTTTTGGCTTAGGTAGGAGAGACAGAGTCAAATAGATTTATACTTGGTAGCTCATACTCATCTGGTGCTACCTGTAGTCTAGTAGTACAAACTCTAACTCTCCAAACTATCAAATGAGTCAACCCAAAGAGAAGCTAAACAACTATGCTCTCTTGATGTTCTGTTGTGCTCACTCTTTTCTTTGTTGTCTTTCCGAGATCACGAATCTCACCAAATTTGGTAAATGTACTCACTATTTGGTGGCCTCACATGGCATTCACACTTCAACTATAGTCCTAATAACTCTACAACTAAGTTAGAGTCCTCAGCCAGTATTTGGGCAATCAGAAATACTGAAAGGTAGGTATGGGTCATATTTGGTGGATCAGGATTGGTGTTTTTGTTGCCTCAGAAACAACGTCACAAAGATAAAATTATAAACTTGGACTCTTTCTTTTTCTTTTCTCTCTCTCTTTTCTTTTTTCTCTTTTTTTTCTTTTTCTTTCTTTATAACACGATGCAGACTTTTATTTATGAGGCATTATTAGAGATGATGATGGTCAAGAGGATATTGTGTGGCTTATTTGGTGGAAGTGCCTACTCTCAGCATTGGGAAGGAATGGATAGAACAAGCGTATTTCTGACCTTTGACACTATTACCCTCCTTCAGCCGAAGACTCTATGAAGGATAGTCATAACCATCCACCATAGTCATAGCTTTATTAAGACTCAATCTCTGTGTATCTGCCTTATTTGGTGACTCTCAGGAATTCGCACAATGCACACAGGAACAGCGAGCGAAAACTATGCCTAACTCTGAGGTATCATCATCTAATTGTCCAAAACTTAAGAGTCCTTGCATTAGACTTAACGCATCAGTAATCTCTCTACTTTCTTCTCACAAATATGAGGTGGATCTACTAGAAGATAGTATGTCTGACTCCCTATTAACTGTCCAAGGGTTCAGTAGACTAAAAATGCTTATTAGTTTTCTTCAAAGATCCATTACCTAGTCTACATGCAAGTGAAGTAAATGTACTGGATTCTAAACTTAAGAAACAATTAAAGAAGAAAAATCTTAAATGACACCTCCATGACAAAGATGTTTTGCTAGGGACTAACCAATTCAGCTTAAGAAAATAAAAGATTTTTTTTTTCTTTATAACTATCCTAAATGTATGCAAATATTTATAAATGCTATAAACATTCTCAGGTTATACCCCCCCATGCCTAAGATTTACAATGTCCTCATTGGAAAAATGCAAACATAGAAGAATATCACATGAGGAGGAGAGTGGGAGGAGCTAAGGCTCCTCAAGCCGAAGTGCATCCAAAACCTGGCCATCTGAAAGAGTAATATAAGCTTTAAGTCGCTAGCCATTTACCTTAAAGCTCGCACCAGAAGTAGGGTTCCGAATTTCTATAGCTCCATGGGGGAAAGTATTGATAACAACGTATGGCCCATCCCAGTGGGATTTGAGCTTTCCTGGAAATAATTTAAGCTTGGAATTGAAAAGCCAGACCCACTGGTTGGGCTCAAAGGTCTTTCTAATGATGTGCTTATTATGGAAGACCTTTGTACGTTGCTTGTAAGCTTGAGAAGTTTCATAGGCTTCATTACGAAGCTCCTCAAGCTCACGTAACTCTAACATACGTGCCTTTCCCACTTTATCTAGATTCAAATAACATTTTTAATAGCCCAATAGGCTTTATGTTGGATTTCAACGGGAAGATGGCACACCTTTCTGTAGACAAGATGGAAAGGAGACATGCCCAAGGGAGTCTTATATGTGGTTCTGTAGGCCCAAAGAGCATCATTTAGTTTTTAGACCAATCCTTACGATCGGGCCTGACAATTTTTTCTAAAATTTGCTTAATCTCCCTATTAAACACTTCAACTTGTCCACTCGTTTGGGGATGGTAAGGTGTGGCTATCATGTGGTTGACTCCCAAATTTTGGAGTAGTCTTGTGAAGTGTACGTTCTTGAAGTGAGGTCCTCCATCACTTATGATTGTCCTTGGGCACTTGTACCGAGAAATGATATTAGCCTTAACAAAGCCCAAGACCATGGAATGGTCATTGGTTCGCGTGGGTATGGCTTCTATCCATTTCGATACATAGTCCACAGCCACAAGGAAGTACTCATATCCAAAGGACACAGGAAAGGGACCCATGAAGTCGATGCCCCAAATATCAAAGATCTCAACAGGGAGGATAGGTTGCTGGGGCATCTCATCCCTTTTTCCAATGGTTCCCATCTACTGGCAACATAGACAAGTGCCCACATATGTATGTGCATCTCAGAATAATGTGGGCCACCAAAAGCCAGATTGAAGAACCTTATGGGCAGTCTTTTTCCCACTAAAATGTCCCCAACAGTGGAGGTCATGGTAAAAACTTAGAACACTTCTTTGTTCTTCATCAGGGATGCAATGGCAGAAAAGCTAGTCAGGACCTACTCTAAAAAGCTTGGGTTCCTCCCAGTGATAAAATTTAGCATTAGCAAGAAACCTGTCTTGCTTCTACTTATCCCAAGTACTGGGGGTAATGCTCGTGACCAGATAGTTCACTACGTCAGGGAACCAAGGAGTTTTGGCCTCCACGGCCATCAGAGACTCATCAGGGAAAGTCTCTTGAATACCGCCAACAGGGTTTGATGCCTCAATAGGGATCCTAGATAGATGATCTGCTACCACATTCTCAACTCCTTTCTTATGTTTAATTTCCAGGTCAAATTCCTGTAGTATTAGAATCCAACGAATTAGGCGAGGTTTGGTGTCCTTTTTAGCAAGAAGATGCTTTAAGGCAGAATAATTAGTGAACACCACAACCTTGGATCCCAAAAGATAAGACCAAAACTTTCCAAAGCAAATACTATAGCAAGAAGTTCCTTTTCAGTGACCATGTAGTTTTGTTGAGGATCCGTAAGGGTCTTGCTAGCATAATGCAGCATATGAGGTTTGCCATCAACCCTTTGACCTAAGACCGCTCCCATTGCAAAATCAGAAGCATTGCACATTAGCTCAAATGAGAGGGTCCAATCTGGTGCTTGGAGAATCGACAAGGAAATAAGGGCTTTCTTTAAGACTTGGAAAGTCTCGCCACATCTATCATCAAAATCAAAGGAGACATCCTTCGCTAACAGGTCGCAGAGTGGCTTAGAGATTTTACTGAAATCTCTAATGAAGCGCCTATAAAATCCTGCATGGCCAAGGAAAGATCTAACTGACGAACATTAGTGGGTGATGGAAGCTTAGAGATGGAATCAATTTTTGCGGTGTCCACCTCTAATCCTCTCTCGAAAACTATATGCCCTAACACAATGCCCTGCTGGACCATAAAGTGGCTTTTCTCCTAGCTAAGCACCAGCTTTGCCTCTTTGCAACGGGTTAAGACTTTATCAAGGTGCGAAAGGCATAGGTCAAAAGACAAGTCATAAACGAAGAAATCATCCATGAAAATTTCAACAAACTCGTCGATCATATCAGAAAAGATAGCCATCATACAACATTGGAAAGTGGCAGGAGCATTACATAACCCGAATGGCATTTGGCGGAACGCAAATGTGCCATACGGACTCATGAAGGTGGTACGCTCTTGATCGTCAGGAAAAAAGGCTATCTAATTATACTCAGAGTAACCGTCAAGAAAATAGTACTTATTCCCCACCAGTCGTTCCAAAATTTGATCGATAAATGGTAAGGGGAAATGGTCTTTCTGGGTAGCCGTGTTCAAACGGCGATAATCAATGCAGACCCTCCAACCAGTTGAGGGTCTAGTGGTCACCAGCTCTCCTTGGTCATTCTCTTCCACAGTGATTCTTGCCTTTTTGGGTACCACATGAATAGGACTGACCCATTTACTATCTGAAATGGGATAGATAATCCCTACATCCAGCCATTTTAGAATCTCTTTTTTAACAACCTCCCACATATTAGGGTTGAGATTTCTCTGCATGTCTCGGAAAGGTTTCACAGACTCATTCGTGTATACATGATGCATGCAAAGGGAGGGATCAACACCCTTAATATCAGCAATTGACCAGGTAATTGCTTCCTTGTGCCTTTGTAAACACTCATGCAGAGCTCCTTCCTGCGATTCAGATAATGCAAACGAGATAATAACAGGGAGCGTGTCATTAGGGCAAAAAAAGCATATTGCAATGTGCTCAGGAGGGGTTTCAACTCCAACTCAGGAACCTGTTGGATTGAGGGTTTAAGTTGATATGTCCCCGCCTCAGGTAACAGGTCTACCTTTACGGTCCTGGGAGGGGACAGAGACTCCGTGTGTATCCCCAGCAACTCTTCTAATTCGGGTATTTCCCCTTTAGTTTCTTCAATAGTCGGAGGATGGTCCTTAGATATGACCTTTTAAAGGGGATCTCTACATAGGAGTGCTGGAGTAGTCTCTTCAATTATTTCATCAACGACCTCAATCTGAGAACAATCTTCAAATCCGGATTGCTTGTAAGTATCAAAGACATTCAACCGGATCTTCTTGTTCCAAAGCCCATTTTAAGTGCCCCTGATCTACAATTGATAGAGGTGTTGGTTGTGGCCAAGAAGGGGCATCCCAGAATAATGGACGGCTTTGTTGGCATATTAGATGGGTCAATATCAAGCACCAGAAAGTCAACAGGGAAGAAGTCCTCCACTCTCATAAGGACATCTTCCAGTAATCCCCGTGGTGTCTTAAGTGATCTGTTTGTGACCTGGAGGATGACTGGACTAGGTTTTAGCTCACCTCCTCCCAAAAGGTCATAGACAGAGCTGGGTAAAATGTTCACCCCTGCCCCCAGATCGAGTAGAGCCTCGTCAATGTTTTGGTTACCTATAACCATTGAAATATACGGGGCCCCTAGGTCTTTCATTTTGGGGGGTGTTCCATGTTGGAGAATCGAGCTAACATGGTCAGGCACTATGATTTTGGCTTAGACCTATCTCCTAGATCGGTGCTTCTGGGTGCACAGGTCTTTTAGAAACTTGGCATAGGACGGGATCTGTTTGATAGCTTCCAACAGAGGCAAGTTGATCTGGACTTGCCTAAAAGTGTCCATAATCTCCTCCGTCCTATCCTTGGATCTAGGCGAGCCAACAGAAGATTCCCCAGGAGCAGATAGGCACTCTAGATAGGGCACCCTCGGCTTCTAGGTAGAGGGGTGGTGGAAGGACGACATCCTCATTGTGGGTGATTTCAAGTGAGGGAGAGCAGTGTGGCTCTTCCTTGGTGGAGATGGAAGTCGGGTCGGGTGTAGAAGGGGAATTCTGAGATGTAACCGTAGGAGTGTTATCAAGCTTGTCAATTTTCTTTCCACTCCTCAGCACGGTCACAACTTGGGCGTGCTCCCTGAATACGACCCCCTTGCCCTTAGGGTTCTCCTCAGAAGATCTAGGCAGCTTCCCCAGATCACGTTGCCTAACTGCCTCAGTAAGATGACCAATTTGGGATTGCATATCAGTAATCATCTTATTCTGAGATTGGATGACCATATTCTGATGCTCTTGCATCGCTTTCATCATGGCTTTAAGTTCATCCATCTGCAAGGAGGTGGGTGGAAACGTTGGGCCGTATTCAAGTCTGCCTGAATCAAATAAGGGAATTGATTTTCCTGGTGGCACTCCACAGTGGCATGCGTTGTGCTTTGGCAAATGGAGCATTCACTTGAAGCCTGAAAGATAGAGGCTGCTTGTGGGTTCATGCCGGGGTTTGCTAAAAGCCTATCAAAGTTTTTATTCAATAATTGAATCTGATAAGCCAAACCCTGAGAAGCCCCAGCTTCATGGGCCTCTATCTTCCTCTGCAAGATTGATGGTTTTCTTTCTTGATATGCAAAGGACAAATGTATGGAGTTGTCACTTAATGTTTCAAATAATGCCCAGGCTTCATCCTCAATTTTGGTCATGAAGGTTCCTGCACAGGCTGCATCAATGGTTTGCCTATGCCTTTCAGATAATCCATTATAAAACCTTTCGCTCAACTGCCATCTTGGCACCTGATGGTGGGGGCATAACCTAAGAAGGTCATTAAAGCACTCCCAAGTCTCATGAAATTGCTCCCCTTCTTATTGAGTAAAACCCATAATCTCTCTTCTGTAATGGTTGGTCTTACTCATAGGAAAATACTTTTTCAAAAATTCTCCCTTAAGGGTGGCCCAATCATTTACCCTTGCATTGAGGGTATGATACCAGTGCTTGGCCTTATCCTTTAGGGAGAATGGAAATAAAGTCCTCATCTGGGCTTCATCAGTAAAGCCCTAGAGCTTCATCATGGAATAGACCTCAATGAATTCCTCCAAATGTCGGTAGGGGTCCTCCCTAGTAGTACCATAAAAGGAGGGCAACGAAGATATGGTACTGATCTTGATCTCATATGGATTATCCCCTGCCGGTCATCTCAATGCTTGTGCGACTTGGCTGGTTGGAATAAAATAGTCCCTCAGGGTCCTTTGTTGATTTGCTCCTTGATCAGCCATGCCTTCTCTTTTCTCTCCTAGGTGAGCTCTTCTAAGAATTCTCTCGGGCTCAGGATCAAACACTAGACTGCCCTCAAGAGAGCATCTACCAAGCATACAATATCAATCACAATTCAAGTTCTTGTTGATTGAGTAAGTGAAACCTCCACTCCAAAGATAGGTCAAAAGGTCAAGGCTTATCCCTCCACTCCCACATAAGTGGTATAAGAGGGGTGATGACTTAAGATCTTAACCTTCGTTGTTGCAGATGTAGAATTGGTTGATATAGATGGCCAAACAAGTTATTCACTGCAATTATGTGACCTAATTCAACCTTTGAGTGCCCTAGGACCTATACTTTGCTTAGATGATACTCCCAGGTGATCAAGTGAGAAGTTACTCCAAGGACGAACAAAGGGATGCAAGTAGGGCAAACCCTTCCTTTGAGGCGATGCATATGCAGTGCCTCTTAACTACCCTTTTGTTCCTTTAAGGGGTGTCCCCCTCCATGAAGTATCAAAACACTTGGTCAAAAGATAGTATCACCACTACAAAGCATGATAGGAGGGTCTGCATCGATAAAGAGATCGGTGCCTATAGCCTTAAGGGATCGAGCCTTAGTGCGGTGCCTAATGTGCGTGCTCAGTGTCAGAAGTGTGCATCACACTGCAAATCTTTTTTTTTATTTTGAAAACGTAGACAAGTCCCTTTGACTAAAATTAAGTGTGATTTGATTTTAAGGTCGAATCTGATTATTAGTCCCACTTTCAGTTAAGCGACCACTGAATTAGTAAATTCAATCAACTTGGTAGTCTTGAATTTTAATCTGAATGCAAATGCGTGAACAGGAGCTGGATGCAAAAGTTAGAAAGGTGTACCTGTCTCCAGCAATCTTCGTGCCAATATGCTCGCAATGCAACAATGAGATCTAATGTGCTGCTCAATCACCCCTAAATGCATGCACCTAAGGGCATGCAACTCCTAAACAGGCAACTCAATATTTTCTTTTGTTTGTCATAGAGGCAAGTAGGTAGAAAAATGAATTACGCATACAGAAGAATGTAAACCCTAGTAGTTAAAGAATGTGGGGATAGACCCCCAAAAATTCAGCCCTAATTACTACAAGGGTGAGAAGACAGAAATAAAATTTGTGACGAAGGAGAATCCCCTATGAAAGCGAGATATAGGTCTCCTACGTCTTCTCCTTGTGTGGGCGTCGCTCAAGGTTGATGTCGCCGCTCTGCTGCACCTGTCGCGCCATCAGATTCCTCACACAAAAAGATAAAGAATGATCAGATAATTGCATAACTCAGAATACTCAGAAATAATCAAGTAAATCTATTGCGTCTGTTGCCTCCCTGGAAACAGTGCCATTTGATAGAGAGAATTTCGCTTGATTAAGAAGATAATACAGTGCCATTTGATAGAGAGAATTTCGCTTGATTAAGAAGATAATAGAATGATATGTTGTAATTTATGTGGTGGAAATCTCTCAATTAAAGATTAAAATAGATATCAATTTAAGCCACAAAAAGGATGTCGTATTCACAGGGAGGAACAACTACAATAAATCACAGATAAGCAACAATCATGTTTGCAGAAATATTCACAAAATGAATAAATGGATATGCTGCTCTGAATATACTTGTGATTTTATGAACAATTATGGACTATTTATGTAAATTTCACATCAAAGCTCAAGCTTCCAAAATCTCTAAAGGACACAGGTGTAGTGGTAGAGGAAGTACTTAATTGCATGCAACTATGAATCAAATTTCAATGTGCATTGACATGTATAGTTAGATCCAATCAAATATGTGGAAATATAAGTGCATGCTTGCAAATCCACCAGAATATAATAATCAAATAATCAAAATCCCACAACTTCCAATGGCATGAAAATGTAAATTTTAATAGAGGGGTTCACGGTAGCAAAATAGGGCATTTGAAGCCCTTGTGCGTGCGAGGAGGAGGAGGGACAGATGGCCGTGCGAAGCTCGGTGAAGGTCGAAGGCACAAAGGGCATTCCAATGGTGGTGGTCTCACGTCGAGAGATGGCTGAAGTTTGTTGGAAAGTGAGACGGAGGTCGTCGGTGGTGGGTTCCTTCGTGCGTGCGCATGGACTGCCATCGGCTTTTCTGATGATGTGGCGGTGACAAGTCGATTTTTCGCTTTCGATTAGGTTTAGAAAATGAAATAACGCGTTGTTGTAGTATGTAAGTGGTGGAAAAATCAACTAATCAATAATTAAAATAACTACTTAATTAGGAGCAGGTCATATCCACAGGGAGGCAATGGCCTATTTAAACTCGCCATGGTGAAAAAACAATGTTCGCTATTAATTTCATTAAGAAATCAAGTTAAAATCGCTTTTCAATCAAGATAAAAAGACTTTAACATGCTGATTTTGCAATTATGCAGAACAAGAGGAAGATGCTCATAAATGTGCCATAGTAAAATATCCAATAAATTAAAAATCAACTTCCACAATGGCATTCACATGTAATTATTAATAGGGATGAAAACAGAGGATTAATTCTCTCACTTCGTCGCGCATGGAGGAGACCTTGACTAGAAGCGTGAATCTTACCTGAGGTCAAGTGGGTTGAGGGCTACTCGGCGGTGGTGGCAGCTTGGTGAATGGCGGCGAGGGGGAGACGGCTGTGAGTACACTGGGCGACTCTTACTCTGCTGCTGGTGAGGGAACTCACGGGCTGTTGGCCGCAAGTGCTGCTGGAGGTGTGCAACTGCTGAGGTGCACGGGCCATGCGTGAGGACACGCGCGGGCAGAGCTGCTGCGTGTAGGGGTGTAGCGTGGAAGCGCACGAGGCAAGGGGGCTGCTGTGTGCTGGAGGTGCGCTGGAGGAGGTCGGCGATGGCGCTGAAGGGGCGCGTGCGTGGAGCTACTGGCGGGCCGCTGGAGGCAACACGCATGCATGGAAGAGGAGAGCCTGCTGGTTGCTAGCGGGCACTGCAGGCCGGTGTCCCGACAGTGGTTGGGCGGGCCCGCAGTGCTGTGCAACAGCTGCTGCTGGAGGTGCGTAGGTGCACGTGGGGAGGAGCTGGAAACTATGGTGTACGGGTGGTGGTTGCAGCTGCTGGAGGCGTGCTGGCCGCATGGGTGCGTGGTGGGCTCAGCTGCAAGTGGCAGCTGCTGCTGGAGCTGCGCTGGTGAGGGGTTTTGTTGAAGTGGAGGGGAAACAGAACATAACAAATAAAAAGAAGAGAAGATATGGGAGTTCAGACGTCTGGGATCATTCCCAAACGTGTTAATTGGCGTGGGGATGAGGAACTGAAGGTGGTTGGTGGCGGTGGTTGCTGGCAGTGGTTGCGTGGCCCTTAGGCGCACACTCGCAGTGATGCACAAGCCACAGATGGTGCGGTGGTCTATCACCCCGCCTGCCTGCAGTGGAGTGGTCTTGTGCTCACGGAAGGAGGTCAGTGGTGTGGAATGAAGAGGCTCTAGGCTCTGCGTAGTGGTGGGTCGGAATGGTGGTGGCCTCCAAAGCTCGGCTGCCTCCTCCTCTCCCTTGTAGTCAACTGCCCCGACCAGATCCAACACACCTGCTCCTCCATGAATGGGGCCATGATTGCGGCAGCTGGAGGAAATGCAGCCATTGCTCATAGAAGGAGAATGAAAAATAATAATAAAATATTATGGTTATTTATATATAAACCCTCAACTTTTATGTTAACTTAAAATAATGCATGCAATGTACCTGATTGGTTAACTAATTAAATGAATGTAATTCTAAGTTAATTCTAAATGCATTTAGTTATGAATGCAATGCATGAATTATGTAATTAAATCAGAAATATGAATTAATCTATTTACATCTTAATGCATGCTAAATAAATGTTAGAATTAACTTAATGTCTAGGCACTTAAATACTGAAATAGCCCACAAATATGGGCTAATCAGGTGACGCTTGTGGAGTCGAGGCGAGGTCAACTGCATCAACGGCATGGAGTGCAGTGGCCAAATGAGGCGGCTGTGCGTCGAGATGAATGGCCGGCATTGGGTTCTTCTCTATTGGCAGAGAAGAAGAAGAAGATGAAGAGGTCGTTGGCGCATGGGTGGCTATGCGTGGGGGTGTTGCACGCACACAAGGGTGTGGATACCTGAGGGTGTGCTATGCGGTGAGGGGTTCGCACACAGCGGGGCTGCTGAACACGCATGTGATAAATGCCAGTTTATCATCATTCTTATGCATTAAAACAAACCTATCTCTTAGGATTTTACTCCGCAAATGGGTTTTTGGGCTGCATTTAGGCATAAAATAGGTTAGGCATGCATTGCAATTTTTATTGTCTTTTTAATATGTTTTTGTGAGTGTTAGGGATGTATAGATATATAAATCTCTAAAACCCTAGCACTCAAGAAGGCAAATGGTGAAGGAGAAGCCCAGACTAGCTGGAACTCAGCCTGATCCAGCTCACCTCAGCTTGACCCAGCTCACCTCAGCTTGATCCAGCTCACCGCAGCTAGAACCTAGCTCACTTAAACTAGGGTTAGCTCATCCCAGCTCCATTTAGCTAATCTCAGCTGAATGGCAGCTCAAGAGAGTTCATCTTAGCTCACCCTAGCTCAAGTCAGCTCAGATCCAGCTCAACTTAGTTGAGTCTAGCTCATCTCAGTTCCCACTAGTCCACAGGGAGCTCTAGCTAGCTCAGCTGAGTTGAAGGGAGTTCACCCCAGCTCAGATCCAGCTACATCCAGCTCCACTCAACTCCAGCCAGCTGAAGATGAACTCATCCCAGCTCAGGAAGCTTAAGTCCAGCTCTCGAGGGCTTGCCTTGGAGGACATCACCTTGGCGGAGCACTGCAAGGAAGGAGTTGAAGGAGTCCTTTCAAGATTGGGAGCCACCAACCTTGGAGCAGGAAGCCCTCTTCTTCACCATCTATCTAGAGGATTTGTGTTTGCTTTTCTTTATTTTAATTTTTCTAGTAGTAGAAGCATTCCTCTACTAGGCTTTTTTGTAAAACACTTTTCATCAATCTAAGTTGCCTTCTTTGCAATTTTCTATTTTGCATTTCTACTTGCTTTATTTTTTTTAGCATTTTCCACTCCCTCTCCCTAATTATTCTAGGCTTCCACTTACCTAGAGTGAGCTTAGGGAGAGGATCTACTTGCCACTTAGAAGTAGTAGTTAAATTGAAGTGTAAATTACCTTCCCGCCACCATTTCGCATGATGTCTTAATTGAAAAACAAAAAAAATGATATATTGAAAAATACTAAAAAGAAAGTTGAGATTTATTCCAAGCAAGAGAATCACTATTGCAAACATTTGGCCTCCTTGGACAACCCTAGATACTCGCCTATCTAGGAATATAAATTTAAGAGTTGATCGATTTTGTACGTTACAACGACGTATTTAACAAACCGCGTGAAATCATTATCAGCATGCTTGCTGGAGCATAGGCAGGCGTGGCTACGCGGTGAGGGGGTGCTGAGCGACGCGCGTAGAGCCCGTGGGCAGCGTGTGGAAAGTAAGCTGAAGGGGATGTGCAGCTCGGTGTGCACTGTTGGCTGCGGGGCAGTGCACTGTCACCGCACCGCCGATCGATGAGAAGTTCGCAGTGGCGCCCCGATGCACACTAAGAGGGCCACAGTGCATGGGGCTTCCACGGTGCAGGCTCTGCTTCACGGTGGAAAGGAAGGGAAGAGATCCCCCTGGGGATGGCTGTGCCTCTTTTTAACACTTCTTAGTTTGTTTCTTTCGCCGAGATCCTCTCCAACAGTCTTGGTGATGGGGCAGTTGCGAGATTGTGGGACGCACTATCACCTTGGATGGGCATGAGTGCGCTGTTTTCCGCTGGTGGGAGAGTGAAGAGGTGCACGGGTGTTATGCTGAGGTTGGAAGGAGTTGCACCTTCTACGGGAAGAAAGAAAACAAAAGAAAAACAAATAGGGTTATTTATAAAAATCGTCTAAACTAATACATGAAATGCATGTATGCCCCTATATGCAAACATTAATTTATTTACACATCAAAGTATGTGTTGAAACATCGAAGGACTACGCTATCGAATTTGGTTTTGAAAACATGTCGTTGTACTTTGAATAGTGAAGAACTCGAGTTCAACTAATAAAATTTATACCGAAAAATCCATAAGAAGTTCCGGGTCGAACACAGGGAGGCGGACGTTTGATTAAAAATACGTGTTTGTTTTGTTTGTCACAAAACAGAATAGTTGGTTGAAAACTAGCTATCTATTTAACAAATAATAAATAGAAGAGAGAGAGAATATTACAAATAAAAGAAAAAGGGATGTAGAATAAACATGGATATCATTATAAAAAATTATTCATTACACTTACTCATTATGACTAGAAAGCAGTAAAAAGAATGGAGAGAGAGATATCCTCCACGACGATCGCTTGGAGGACAAGCCGGAAGAGATGACGCCTGGAAGATGGGGAATGGAGCAAGAAGAAGGAGGACGAAGCGAGAAGAATGGGAACGAAACAACACATCATCATCATTGTGGGATCTGCTTCTCGAATGCAGAGAGAGGACAACCGCAGGATGCTCCACGAAGGGGGACGAAGGTGGAAAAATTAAGATTTCTACTCTAGAGGAGCATCCCAGGTTTGGGACATGCTCTTAGGTCTTTGGAAGGGGTGAGAGAAGAGAAGGGACAAGAAATTCGTATAGAGGGGGTCTCTTTTTATAGTTGTAAGGAGTGGGGGCATTTTGGGCATTAAGCATTAATTCAAGACCTTTAGTGACGGATAAATTTGTCACTAAAGGCCTAAACGTGGCCTTCGTGGGTGGCGCTCGCGCGCCCGCTCGCCTTCCGCGCCTAAAACGTGCGCTCATGTTCTTTAAATCTTAGCCGTCCGATCGTGAGATCGGGCGACTTAGATCGCTTCTCGCCGTGCCTCAACTGCGTGCGCCTACACGTGCGATCTCGCGTCCTCTCCATGTGTCCAATTGTGCATGTTTGACGAGCTGATTCTTCACTTTTACAGTCGTTTGTTACATAAAATGTCACGTCGTTTGTAGTTCTACGTGGTGGAAAAATCGACTAATCAATAATTAAAATAACCACTCGCAGAAAAGCGGGTCGGGTCTACAGGGGGCAATGACGTATTTAAACTCGCACCGGTTAAAAATGTATGTTCACAGTTAGTTTCGACGAGAATCGAGCCAAAACTGCCTTCAGATTAAGAAAGCATCAAGAGAAGATGCTGAAATCGCAATTTTGAATAACTAACGGATATTTTTTGCAATGCAGCTTTAATAAAATATTAATAAAAGATGACAATGGCAGAAAATGTAAATATTAATAGGGCATGTACTGTAGCAAAATAGGGGATCTTCTTCCCCTTGGCCGTGCGCAAGGCGGAAGGAACGGCCGGAGGCGTGAAGCTCGGAGGAAGTTATTTAGACCGAGGACTTCGCAGCGGTGGTGGCGGAGAGTTGAGAGGCGGCCAGAGCCGACTGGACGGAGCTTCGGTGAAGGTGGGTTTCGACGATGGCCGCACCTGCTGGAGAAGGTGCGGATGGGCGCGCGCGGAGGTTGCTGCAGGTGGTGCGCGTGGAGGCTGCTGTTGCGCGCAATGAGGCTGCACGCACTGTTGGAGGCGTGTTGGCTACAGGTGCTGGAGTTGTGCAAGTGATGGAGGCGCTAAAGGGGTGTGCCTGCTGCGGGTAGGCGAAAGGTGTTGCTGCAGGCGGTGAGGCGGGTGCGCTAAGGGATGAAGGCGGTGAGGCGCAGTAAGGGCATGCGCCGTGGATACTGCAGGAGGTGCGGCGCGCTGAGGCTGCAAGGCTGGTGCAGCCGGAGAGGCGCGGGCGTGAAGTGAGCGGCTGGTCCTGTTGCTGTGTGTGCGGGTGGTGCGCTGGAGGCAGTGCGTGTGCGTGCAGGTGAGGAGTTGGTGGCCGGTGCTGCAGGGTGCGCGCGTGGGTGGTGCAGGCATGAAGTCGGTTGCTGTTGCAAAGGGTGCGGCACACCAAGGTTGCAAGGAAGGTGCGCACAGGCTGGGGATGGCGCTGGAGGTTGGAAGAGATGAAGAGGCATGAAGTGGAGGTTGTTGGTGATGACGGCGAGGGTGGTGATGTTGATTCTGGTGAGACACAGTGACACAGACGAGCTCCAGATGGCGGTGTGGCCTGCCACGCCACACGCCCACGGTGGTGGAGGGTCGTCGCCGCGATTAGGCCGGCAGTGGTGGAATGGATGAGAGATGAACTCTCTGCATAGTGTGGATTGTTGGGATGGTGGCCTCCTCAGCTTGGCAGCCTCCCTCCTTTTGTAGCCACCTGCATAGATTTGAATGGAGAGGCGGGAGCAGATCCACGTTCTTCGCTAGTCCTTGAATGCAGGCTTCATTGCAGCAACTGGTGGCATTGGAGCGGTAGCCGAAGGAAATGCAGCCGTTGCTGAAAGAAGAAGAATAAAAAATAATGTTAAAATATTATGATTATTTATATACAAACCCTCAACTTTTATGTTAACTTAAATTAATGCATGCAATGCACCTAATTGGTTAACTAATTAAATGAATGCGATTCTAAGTTAATTCTAAATGCATTTAAATATGAATGTAATGCATGAATTATGTAATTAAATTAGAAATATGAATTAATCTATTTACATCCTAATTTATGCTAAGTAAATGTTAGAATTAACTTAATGTCTAGGCACTTAAATACTTAAATAGCCCACAAATATGGGCTAATCAAATACCCCCATGCCTAGTTTTTGCTAGTCCCTAGCAAATCCAAGCAAAACCTAGCACTCCAAGTAGACTAGTCAACTCAGTCGGTCTTCCTTTAGAAACATATTAAGTTCAGACTCTAGACCTAAGGTTCCCAAGTAGTTCTAAGTTACAGACTAGGTCGGCTAAAGACGAGTTACAGGCACGAGTTTCTCTGATTTCTGACTCTACCCTAAGGTTTATTAACCCCTGAGATTAAAGCATCTGTGCATGTGCATTGGTCTGAATTATTTGAGTTAAAGGAAAAATATTTTTTTTTCTTTTTTTTTTTATTCCTTTAAGTCTAACCTTGGATCAGCTATCAACATGGTCTGTATCGGATTCATTGTCCCCATTACCATACCTCGAAGGGTGCCTGGCTTTCGATGCTTCGAGATAGCATCGCCCATAACGACCCCAAGAACTCCTGGCAATCGACACTTCAAGATAGTATCACCCATGGATTTCTTAAGCGAATTCAGGCCTATGGCAATCAGCACTTCGAGATAGGGCCGCCCATGGTACCTGAACTACACAATGTGCTTACATGCCCCCAGTAGGATGGATATCCTAAGAGACAAGCACCGAGGAGGTAATATATTATCACCGCATCCTCAAGGTGAGTATATACTCCACCTCTCCTGCGGTAGGAACTCTTCCAATCAAATTGTGTTTTCAAGCCTCTCCTAAGTCAAAACTAAGAGAACCAAATCTCTTTTAAGAAAGGAATTAAGTTGATAACTTATTTATACCAGACCAAGTGTGTGAAATTTAGATGCTTGGGTTACAAGGACCCGTAAACCAAAAGGTAGAACAAGACTCTTGGTACTACCCCACCTTTTAACTCAAACCCTAGCTTTCCTTCCTCAACTTCTTGAGGAATGGTCCGCAACATAACTCTTACTTAAGTTTTTAAGTCCACAAAGGACCCTAAAGGTCTAAAGCTAGTAGCTCATTTAGCCTCCAAAGTTTGACCCTAGAATTAACTTAGTCTACCCTAGAGTTCTGATTTGCTTAAGAATGCCGGACCTAGCCAGTTAGGCTCAATTTTTTTTTTAATTATATATATATTTTATTTATTTATTTATATTTTTTTTAATGCAAATGTATGCATGCTATAAACAAAATGCCTCAGGTCCTCTCCCTCATGCCTGGTTCAAACAATGTCCTCATTGAAAACAAAAATAGTTAAAGGAAGATATTACATGAGGCGGAGAATGGTAGGAGCTAAGGCTCCTCAAGAGTGACTTCGTCAACCAGATGGTCATCCAATGTTATGTAAGGTTTTAACCGTTGACCATTGACGATAAAGGGAGTTGCTGAAGAGGAAGGATTTTTAATCTCCACAGCTTCATGCGGAAATACTTTGGTGATTATGTAAGGCCCATCCCAACGAGATTTTAACTTCCCAGGAAAAAGCTTAAGTCTGGAATTGAAAAGCCAGACTTGTTGGTTGGGCTCAAAGGTCTTTCGAAGTATAAACTTATCATGCAAGACCTTAGTTCTTTCTTTATAAGCTTGAGAGGTGTCATAAGCATCATTTCTTAGCTCCTCAAGCTCACTTAATTCTAGAAGTCGTGCCTTACCCGCCTTCTCTAAATCCATGTTAACACTTCGAATAGCCCAAAGTGCCTTATGTTCCAACTCAACAGGTAAATGGCATGCTTTCCCATACATAATCCAAAAAGGGAGAAGTACCCAAAGGGGTCTTATAGGCCGTTCGATATGCTCACAAAGCATCATCGAGCTTTTGGGACCAGTCTTTCCTATCAGGTCTAACGGTCTTTTCCAAAATATTTTTTATCTCCCTATTCGACACTTCAACCTGGCCACTTGTTTGAGGATGGTAAGGGGTAGCGACCTTGTGAGTCACTCCCAGACTCCTGATTAGCCGATTGAAGTGGTGGTTTCGGAAATGAGGTCCCCCATCACTTATAATGGTCTTGGGGTAGCCGAAACGGGATATGATATTGGCCTTCACAAATTTCAAAACCACATAGTGGTTATTTGCGCGCGTAGGAATGGCCTCTATCCATTTAGAGACATAATCAACTACCACCAAGATATATTCATAACCATGGGACGATGGGAAGGGGCCCATAAAATCAATTCCCCACACATCAAAAATTTCAATAGATTGAATAGGATGTTAAGGCATTTCATTCCTCTTCCCAATCGTTCCAGTCCGCTGACATCTAATATAGACCTTAACAAAATTATGAGAATCCTTAAATAAGGAAGGCCACCAGAAATCGGACTGGAGAACCTTAAAAGCAGTTTTCTTAGCACCAAAGTGTTCTCCACAATGAAGTTCATGGCAAAAACTCAGCACACTTTGTTGTTCTTCTTCAGGTACACAACGTCTCAATACTTGATCTTGTCCAATTCTAAATAATTCTGGCTCTTCCCAATGAAAATATCTTGCTTGGGAAATGAATCTCTTTCTTTTCTGTTCATCCCAAGAGCCAGGAGTTTGTCCAGTGACCAAGTAATTTACAGTATCAGCATACCAAGGTAAAGTTGGTGTTATCGCCATCAGAGTTCCATCGGGAAATGTCTCGCAAATGTCTCTAGAAAGAGAGTCATTAAGAGGAAGGCGAGACAGGTGGTCAGCCACAACATTTTCTACTCCTTTGTTTTCACGTATTTCCAAGTCAAATTCTTGAAGGAGTAGGATCCACCTAATCAAACGTGGCTTAGAATCTTTCTTAGCAATGAGATGTTTCACTGCCGCATGATCAATAAAAATAACCACCTTAGACCCAAGCAGATAAGACCTAAACTTCTCCAGAGCAAAAACTACAGCAAGTAATTCTTTTTCAGTGACGGTGTAGTTTTGCTGAGGTTCGGTTAAAGTCTTGCTTGCATAATGCAACACATGAGGTCTTCCCTCAACCCTTTGTCCAAGGACTGCTCTTACTGCATAATCCGAGGCATCACACATCAGCTCAAATGGGAGTGTCCAATCAGGAGCTTGGAGAATAGGCGCAGAGATCAAGGCCTCCTTTAGAGTTTGAAAGGCCTCGGCACACTTTGAATCAAAATTGAAGGAAGATTCCTTCGCCAACAAGTCACAAAGTGGCCTAGAAATTTTACTAAAATTCTTAATAAAGCGCCTATAAAAGCCAGCATGGCCCAGAAAGGATCTAATCTGTTTAACGTTCGTAGGCAATGGAAGTTTGGAAATAGAATCAATCTTGGCTTTGTCTACTTCCAAACCTTGCTCGGATACAACATGCCCAAGTACAATTCCTTTTTGTACCATGAAGTGACTTTTCTCCCAGCTGAGGACTAAACCAGTCTCCTTACATCGCTTCAACACATTCTCCAGGTACAGGAGACACTGGTCGAAAGACGAGCCATAAATGGAGAAGTCATCCATAAACACTTCAACACACTCGTCAATCATGTCCGAAAAGATAGACATCATACACCGTTGGAAAGTTGCAGGGGCATTACATAATCCAAACGGCATACGCCTGAATGCAAAAGTACCGTAAGGACTCGTGAATGTCGGCTTTTCCTGGTCATCAGGAAAGACTGCCACTTGATTGTACCCAGAATATCCATCGAGAAAGCAATAGTACTTATTCCCTGCCAATTTTTCAAGAATTTGATCAATAAAAGGCAGAGGAAAATGATCCTTCTGGGTAGCGGTGTTTAGCTTGCAATAATCAATATAGACCCTCCATCCAGTTGAGGGTCTAGTGACAACTTATTCACCTTGGTCGTTGAATTCCATGGTAAAGCCTGCCTTCTATGGCACCACATGAATAGGACTTACCCATTTACTATCTGCAATGGGATATATGATCCCAGCGTCCAACTACTTCAGGATTTCCTTTCTTACCACCTCCCTCATATTAGGGTTTAGATATCTCTGCATGTCCCTAAATGGCTTGATGGAATCATCAGTATAAATGTGGTGCATGCAGAGTGTAGAGTCTATACCCTTAATGTCAGCAATGCTCCAAGCAATAGCTTCCTTGTGCCTAGACAAGCATTCAATCAAGGCTCCCTCCTGTGCCTTAGATAGCACATCCGAGATGATAACGGGGAGTGTATCATTGGCACCTAGGAAAACATACTTGAGAGTGTCAGGGAGGGGTTTAAACTCAAGGTCGGGGGCTTGTATGGTTAAGGGCTTCATAATAGATGTCCCCATCTCAGGTAGCAGATCTACCTTCGGCGAAAATGATGGGGGAAGAGACTTAGCAGAAACACCTAGCAATTCCTCAAGTTCTAGTATATACCCTTCACATTCCTCCAAGAGATGGGAATGCTCATTTAGCATGACATGCTGAAGGGGGTCATCACATAACATTGCAGGGGTTGCCTCTTCAATCAGGTCATCTATCACCTCAACTTGAGAACAATCCTCAAGTCCAGCTTGTTTGTAAGCATCAAACACATTAAGCCGGATTTTCCTATTCCCAAAGCCCAATTTCAATGCCCCAGTATTACAATTTATTGAAGCATGCGAAGTTGCAAGGAAGGGGCGACCCAAAATGATGGAGGGTTTGGTTGGCTTGTTGGTAGGGTCAGTGTCGAAAACTAAGAAGTCGATGGGAAAGAAGAAATCCTCCACTCTTATGAGGACATCTTCCAAAATTCCCCGTGGTGTTTTAAGTGATTGATCAACAACTTGAAGGATTACAGGGATAGGCTTCAGATTGCCTCCCCCAAGTTGTTCATACACGTAGCTCGGAAGGATGTTCACCCCCGCACCCAGATCAAGTAGAGCCTCATCAAGTCACCACTAAGTACTGAGATGTATGGGGCTCTTGGGTCCTTAAGTTTCGGGGGTGTGCCATGTTGAATAATTGAGCTAACAGAATCAGGCAGGACAACTTTGGATTGGACCTGTTTTCTAGATTGCCGCTTTTTCGTGCACAGGTCCTTTAAAAAGCGGGCATAAGACGGAATCTGCCTGATAGCTTCAAGCAAAGGCAGGTTAATCTGCACTTACTTGAAAGTTTCCGTAATCTCATCCATCTTATCTTTGGCTCCAGAAGAGCCAGCAGAAGTCTGCCCAGAGGTGGATAAGCGCTCTGGAAAAGGCACTCTCGATCTCTGGGTGGAAGGGTTGTCATGTCGAGTAAGGGGTGGAACGGGGGCAACTTCTTCCGTTGAGGTGATTTCAAGCGGAGAAGATTTGGGCAAGTCCTCTCCGGTGGGGGTGAAAGTCGGGGTGGATGGTTTTTTAGGGGGTGAGACTATAGGAGCATCGGATTTGGAAATTTCTTTCCCACTCCTCAGAATAGTCACCGCCTGAGCATGCTCCCTAAAGACAATCCCTTTTGCTTTAGGATTTTCCTCAACAGCACTAGGGAGCTTCCCAGTTTCCCTCTAATGGCCTCAACAAGGTGTCCTATTTGTGATTTCATCTCATGTATAGCCTTGTCATGAGATTGGATGATGGCACTTTAACTTTCTTGCATAGTTTTCAACATCGCCTTCAATTCATCCATCTCAGAGGTCTTAGGTTGGGCAAAGGTCTAAGGTTGGTTCACTTGATGGTTTTGAAAGGATTGTGGTTTGTAATTCCCTGAATTTGAGACATTTCCTTGTCTCCATGAAAAGTTTGGGTGGTTCTTCCATCCCTCATTATAAGTGTTGGAGAAAGGGTCATTACGAGGTCTCGGATGGAACCCTTGAGTGGCATTCAGATCCGCTTGTACAAGCTCATGGAATTGGGAGGCCAAATGAAAATCCACAGTGGCGTATGTATTGCCTTGGCAAATTAAGCATTCGGAAGCTTGGGATGTTGAGGTGTTAGATACGAATGAACTCAGGTTCGACATAAGCCTTTCCATGTTTTGATTCAATAATTGAATCTGATAGGCTAAATTCTGGGTGTCCCTTGCCTCATTCGCCTCCAACTTTCATTGTATGAGAGTGAGCTTTCTATCCATGTAGGCAGAATTCAAGTGAATAGAATTCTCACTCAAAGTATCAAATAGGTTCCAAGCTTCATCCTCAGTCTTAGATAGAAAGGTTCCTACACAGGCATCATCCACAGTTTGCCTATGCGAATCATTAAGTTCAGTGTAGAACCTTTCAACCAGTTGCCATTTAGGCGCCTGGTGATGTGGGAAAAGTCTCAGCAAGTCGTTAAAGTGCTCCCACGCATCATGGAATGCTTCCCCATCCTTTTGAGAAAAACTCATAATTTCCCTCCTAAAGTGATTGGTTTTGCTCATGGGGAAGTACTTCTTCAAAAACTCCTTCAAGGCATCCCAAGTATTAATATTATCAAGGGTGTGGTACCAATACTTGGCTTTGTCCTTAAGGGAGAAGGGAAAGAGGGTCGGCATTTGAGCGTCATCAGTAATGCCCTGTAGCTTCACCGTGGAACAGACCTCGGTGAATTCCTCTATATGCCTGTAAAGGTCTTCCCTAGTAGTACCATAAAAGGAGGGCAGCAAGGATATGGTACTGCTTTCGATCTCATAAGGATTGTCCCCTCCAGGTCTACGTAGTGCAGGGCCAGCTTGATTGGTTGGAATAAAATATTCCTTAGGGCTCCTTTGACCGGCCATTTCTACCCTTGGAAGGTTTCTTCTTAAGATTCTTTTAGGTTCAGGATCAAACACCAGTTGTCTCCTAAGAGAACGCCTACCAAGCATGCACTACAAACACAATTCAGAAGACTTGTTTGGTCTTTACAAATTTAGGCTTTTGACTTTAGTTCAAACTGTAGGTGACAAAGCAAGTTGCCCAATCAATTACGTGCCTATTGTCAACCTTTGAAATGCCTAAAAAGACCTAGTTGGAGCTTAGGTATTCTTCCCTAAATCTCAAATGGTCAAGCAAATCCAAAGATGGAAGATCGAGGGATGCAAGTAGGCCTAAGCCTTCCTTTGAAGCTGTGCTTTCGCGGTGCTTCTCAACTACACCAAAAAATCCGTGACAGGGTATCCCCCTCTTTGGATTTACAAAACCTTTGATCTTAAGTTCCAAACACTTCAGAATCCAACGGTAGGAGGACTCTTGTCCTAGTCGTTCCAAGACTTAGGAGTGTTTAAATGCGTGCCATGGTACAAAAGATATAAGTGTGCATTCACCGCAAAAGGATTTTGAATTTTGAATCGCACACCACGTTTGACAATCAAGTCCTTGATTTTTAGATGTCCCTCCTTTAATTAGTCCTTTTTCGCGAATATATGTGACCACTTGTTAGATCGCTTCAAGACAAATTATGTGGTCTTCGAATTAAGTCCAAATGCAATGCGTGATCAAGAATAGGATGCAAAGTAAGAGAATGCGTACCTTGCTTCGAGCAATCAACGATGCGAGAATGCATGCAATGCAGAGAAATAAATCTAGAGGCTGCTCATACAGACCTAAATGGTTCGTCCTAGGGGCAGGCAGCTTCTAGCGGGTAGCTCATTTTTTTCTTATTTTTTTTAACTACTTATACACAAGCAAATAAAAGTAAACAATCCACAAAATAAATTAAAAAAAACCTAAATATGAAGAAAAGGGAACAAGCTCCCAAAAATTACCCAACACGGGCCTAGAACAAAATTGGGGAACAAACCCCTCAAAATATACCCCAGAACAAGGGTTTCAAATCAAATGTGCAATGAAAAATTAAATCTAAAGTATTAATCCTACTTTAATTAAATTAGCGACTAAATGATCGTCGTGTCCTCGTCCTTCTCCTCCTCTGCAAGGTAGCTCGATCAATTTCTCCTCTGGCGATGTCAAGGGTCACCTCTCACGGTGGTGATTCCTCGCACAAATTTTGCAGCACAGAAAAAAAAAAATGGTCAAATCACTACACAATGAGAAATAATCAAAAATAAAATCAGGTGAAATTATTGCGTCTGTTGCCTCCCCTGCAACGGTGCCATTTGACAAGCCGATTCTTCACTTTTACAGTCGTTTTTTACATAAAATGTCGCGTCATTTGTAGTTCTAGTTGGTGGAAAAATCGACTAATCAATAATTAAAATAACCACTCGAAGAAGAGTGGGTTGTGTCCATAGGGAGGTCATGACTTATTTAAACTCACATCGATTAAAAACGTATGTTCACAGTTAGTTTCGACGAGAATCGAGCTAAATCTACCTTCAGATTAAGAAAGCATCAAGAAACATGCTGAAATGGCAATTTTGAATAACTAACGGATATTTTTTGCAATGCAGCTTTAATAAAATATTAATAAAAGATGACAATGGCAGAAAATGTAAATATTAATAGGGCATGTACTATAGCAAAACAGGGCATCTCCTTCCCCTTGGCCGTGCGCGAGGAGGAAGGAATAGCCGGAGGCGTGAAGCTCGGAGGAAGTTCTTTAGACCGAGGGCTTCGTAGTGGTGGTGGCGGCGAGTTGCGAGGTGGCTAGAGCCGACTGGACGGAGCTCCGGTGAAGGTGGGCTTCGACGGTGGCTGCACCTGCTGGAGGAGGCACGGATGGGCGTGCGCGGAGGCTGCTGCAGGTGGTGTGTGCGGAGGCTGCTGTTGCGCGCAATGAGGCCGCACGCATTGTTGGAGGCGCGTTGGCCTCAGGAACTGGAGCTGCGCAGGTGATGGAGGCGCTGAAGGGGTGTGCCCGCTGCGGGTAGGCGGAAGGTGTTGCTGCAGGCGGTGAGGTAGGTGCGCTAAGGGCTAAAGGCAGTGAGGTGCAGCAAGGGCATGCGCGGTGGATACTGCAGGAGGTGCGGCACGCCGAAGCTGCAAGGCTTGTGCAGCTGGGGGGTGCAGGCGTGAAGTGAGCGGTCGGTCCTACTGTTGTGTGAGTAGGTGGTGCACTGGAGGCGATGCGTGTGCACGCAGGTGAGGAGTTGGTGGCCGGTGCTGTAGGGTGCGCACGTGCGTGGTGCAGGAGTGAAGTCGGTTGCTGTTGCAGAAGGTGCGGCGCGCCGAGGTTGCAAGGAAGGCGTGCGCAGGCGGGGGATGGCGCTGGAGGCTGGAAGAGATGAAGAGGCATGAAGTGAAGGTTGTTGGTGATGATGGCGAGGGTGGTGATGTTGATTCCGGTGAGACACAGTGATGAAGACGATCTCCAGATGGCGGTGTGGCCTGTCACGCCACACGCCCACGGTGGTGGAGGCTCGTCGTCGCAGTTGAGGCCGACAGTGATGGATTGGATGAGATGAACTCTCTGCATAGTGTGGATTGTTGGGATGGTGGCCTCCTCAGCTCGGCAGCCTCCCTCCTCCTTTTGTAGCCACTTGCATAGATTTGAATGGAGAGGCAGGAGAAGATCCACATTCTCCGCTCGTCCTTGAATGCAGGCTTCATTGCGGCAGCTGGTGGCATTGGAGCGACAGCCGAAGGAAATGCAGCCGTTGCTGAAAGAAGAAGAATAAAAAATAATGCTAAAATATTATGGTTATTTATATACAAACCCTCAACTTTTATGTTAACTTAAATTAATGCATGCAATGCACCTAATTTGTTAACTAATTAAATGAATGCAATTATAAGTTAATTCTAAATGCATTTAAATATGAATGCAATGCATGAATTATGTAATTAAATTAGAAATATGAATTAATCTATTTACATCCTAATTTATGCTAAATAAATGTTAGAATTAACTTAATGTCTAGGCACTTAAATACTTAAATAGCACAAAAATATGGGCTAATCAGGTGCTATCGGTGCGTCTAATCATGATCGTCCGTTGGATCACGATCGTGAGGCTCCTCGCGCCCACGCGCCCACTCACCTTCCGCTCCAAATTGAGGCGCCTACGGCTCGAACGGGCGTCTCTTCTTCTCGATAGCGTGCTCGATGAATGCACTGTGGGCGCGTTTGTGTTGAGCGCTCATTTCATGTGCGCGTGCCCCGCAGAGGTTGGATGAGCATCCAATGGCGGAGAAGCGTCGCTCAGATGAAGAGGAATGGTTGCGGTGGGTGCATGCGGCTGGTTAGGCGGCTGAGATGGTGCCACGTGGCGCCATCTTGGCTGTCCATCTTTTGAGTGATGTAGATGGTGCCATGGGTATCGGATTGGATCGATTTTTGTGCCGTTAGGCTGGGATCGTCGATTTGAATCCATCCGTGCAGTCAGATTTGTCGTCTGAGGTGTGGATTAACACCATCTTGACCCTTGATCTTCTAGGGTTCCTCGATCTCTATCTGATGCTACGGATATCCGATTAGGGCAATCTTGGAGTCGTTGAACTCCAATCGTCGCCCTGATCAGATCCGTATAGTTTGATCTTCGATCTGAGGCCCCGATGAAAAGTCTACTTGTCCTTGACCATAAAAAGGAGACAATTACTGTACAATTTATACAACTTAACCTAAATGCATGATTATGCATGTTATGCACTATTTACAATGTATGATGCTATTGTGACACTAAGAATATGCATTAATAGACATTTTAGGTTAATCAGATGTATGCACATCACACCTCCATGCCTATCTTTTGCTAGTCCCTAGCAAAAACTACATGCTATTTATAAAAGAATTAGGTTGGATTACTTGGGCATAAGTTATTTTCAACATTAAGAAATTTTTTTTACTTAGGATCTAAACTTTCAAAGACACAACAGCGCCCGAGTATCTGCCAAAATGTAGACCGCCTCAAGCCCTCGCCTTATTCATAGAAAAATTTTTCTTCTTTTCTAATTTTTTTTTTTAGATTTTTGAGTTTAGGGTTAAAGAGTAGCTTTCTACGACCATTCAACCCACCCAAGATTTGATGAGAACCCTAAGTTCTAAGCATCTTATTGTGAATGTGATAGACTTGTTGATCGGCAATTAGAACAGACTTCAGGTTTCTATGCCTCTAGGTGACCTTAAAAAGAGAGTTCTGCCTAAAGGTGTATCTTTACGACCGGTAGCTTTCTCCCTACTTTTATTTTTATGGGGTCAACGCAAGGGTGAATCCAGTGTATATCTCCTCGATTTATTATACTTCGTATATAAACCAGGAGGATCTGGTCAAGCTCTTTGAACAGGTCCAGATAAACATCCCCTTGATGGATGCAATTTGCCACGTACCGGCTTACACACGATTTCTGAAAGACGTGTGTACACCCAAGCGTAAGCGGCGAACCAAAAGTGGGAGTCCGATCATACTATCAGAGCAAGCCAGCTCTGTAATCTTGAGTAAACTCCCACCCAATGCTAAAGACCCAGGTACTCCCCTAATTTCATGTAAAATTGGTGATGCCCAATTCGACAGAGCCTTGTTAGACTTAGGTGCCTCCGTAAACCTAATACCTACATCCCTCCTTGACCACCTTGAAGAGTCTGAGCTTAAATCAACAGAGGTGACATTGCAGTTAGCCAATCGATACATCAAGTCACCTAAAGGAGTCCTCAAGGATGTCATTATTAAGGTACAGGATTTCTACTTCTCGATGGATTTTATAGTTCTAGATATGGATGCACCAGAGAACCCAAGGGAGACACCGATTATACTAGGGAGACCTTTTCTGGCTACTACTAGAGCCAACATAAACTATGAGGAGGGCCAAATAGAATTAAAATTTGGGAACCAAACTCTAAAGATTGACATCTTTAAGGCCCAACAAGGGATTAATTGCGGTGTTATAGAATAAATATGTGATATCAAAGCCATTGTTGATGAATCGCATACCGAGGACAACCTGATTATTCCCGATCAACCACCAGAAGATCAAAACCCGCAAACAAAGGAGTGTGAACCTGATCTAGACACACCCATGACTCCTACCCTTATCCCTGATACACACCTTGAACCACCCGCTACTACTGATAATCCCATCCTGGAACTCAAGCCCCTTCCTGATAATCTAAAATATGTCTTTTTGGGTTCCAATCAGACGTTTCCTGTGATTATCAACTCCCGACTCACACTTGACCAGGAATCCTGTCTAATTATTGTTCTCCAGCAACATCGTAGAGCCATTGGATGGACTCTCGATGACTTGACTGGCATAAGCCCCTCTTATTACACACATCGAATCTACACAGAAGAGGGTGCACGACCTTCGCGAGAAATGCAGAGACGTTTAAATCCTAATCTACAGGAGGTCATCAAAAAGGAGATCATCAAGTGGTCAGATGAAGGGATCATCTACCTAATCTCCGACAGTCGCTGGGTGAGTCCAATCCAGGTTGTGCCTAAGAAAGCCAGACTCACCATCATTACGACTGAAACCGGAGAGGTCATACCGACTTGAATAGCTAACTAATGGAGAGTCTGCATTGATTACAAAAGACTCAATTCCTCCACGAAGAAGGACCATTTCCTACTATCGTTTATTGATCAGATCCTCTAGAAACTAGCGGGAAATAGGTTCTTCTGCTTTCTTGACGGGTACTCCGGTTATAACTAAGTGGCAATCCATCCAGAGGACCAAGAAAATGCCATTTTCACCTGCCCCTTCAGGACGTACGCATTCTGAAGGATGCCATTCGGTCTCTGCAATGCTCCCACGACTTTTCAGCGATGCATGCTTGCCATATTCTCAAATATGGTAGGTGATTATCTGGAAGTCTTCATGGATGACTTTTCAGTATTCGGAGCATCATTTGACGATTGCCTCGAACACTTGGTCCAAATACTCAGGTGGTGCATCGACGTGAATCTAGTTCTTTCCTGGGAAAAGAGCCATTTCATGGTGCCTAAGGGAATCATCATGGGACATCTGATTTCGGAGAAAGGCATCCATGTCGATCGAGTCAAGGTTAACTTGATTTCCAAACTTCCTATGCCTAGATCGATTAAGGACATCCAATCTTTTTTGGGGCACGTCCATTTTTACTATCGATTTATCCCTGATTTTTCAAAAATCGTGCGCCCCCAGACAACTCTTCTCTCCAAGGATGTACCTTTCGAAATCTCTAAGGAATGCACTCAAGCATTTGCGATCCTTCGTGATCGAGTTACCCAAGCCTCGATCCTACAGTCCCCTGATTGGTCTCAACCCTTTGAGATCATGTGCGATGCATCTGACTTCGCTGTAGGAGAGGTTTTGGGGCAGAAAATTGATGGGAAACCCATGGTCATTTACTATGCTAGCAAAACACTTGACGAGGCTCAGCGTAACTACATGGTTACTAAGAAAGAGTTGCTAGCTGTAGTATTTTCCCTAGAAAAATTCAGATCATACCTCATGGGTTCCCATGTTATCATCTACTCAGATCACACTGCTGTGAGTCATCTCCTTGCAAAGAAGGATGCAAAACCTTGATTAATCCACTGGATCTTGCTGCTACAAGAATTTGACCTTGAGATTCACGAGAAAGCGGGAAAACAGAACGTGGTAGCTGATCACTTGTCCCGCCTTCCTTCTGAGATCATTGACCCTTCCGGACCCATCACGGAACATGTTCCTGATGAGCATCTCCTGACTATCGATATAGGGCTTCCATGGTTTGCTAACATAGTAAACTACTTGGCATCACATCAGATTTTGTTCGATTGGCCAAAGGCCAAGAAGGAAAAATTATGTTCCGATGCCAAGTATTACCTTTGGGAAGACCCGTATCTATTCCGCATTGGTGCTGATCAAATAATTCGACGATGTGTCGCGGAAGCGAAAATCAAAGATATACTCTCTTTCTGCCATGACCAGGCATGTAGTGGACAATTTCTAAGGACATAAAACTGCATCAAAAGTCCTCCAGTGTGGCTTTTACTGGCCCACAATTTCCAAGGATGCATATAATCATTGTAAGGAATATACCCGTTGCTAGACCTTGGGCAATATGAGCCATCGAGACATGATGCCTTTACAGTCGATTCTGGTATGCAAGATTTTTGACATTTGGGGGATTGATTTTATGGGACCCTTCCCTATCTCGGATGGCTTCGAATACATCCTACTCGCCATTGACTATGTGTCCAAGTGGATCGAAGGCATTCTGACCCAAACCAATGATCACAAAGTTGTTATCAAGTTCATTCATCAAAACATCTTCTCAAGGCTCGAGATTCCACATGCAATAATTTTCGATGGAGGGACCCATTTCACGAATGCTCAGTTCAGGTCAAAACATCTTCTCAAGGCTCGAGATTCCATGTGCAATAATTTTCGATGGAGGGACCCATTTCATAAATGCTCAGTTCAGGTCACTGATGATCAAATATGGGGTGTCGCACCGAATCTCTACTCCTTACTACCCCCAAACTAATGGTCTAGCTGAGCTATCAAACCAGGAGATCAAGAAAATCCTCCAGGTTACTGTTCGACCTAACAGGAAGGATTGGTCATCCCAGCTTTCGGAAGCTTTGTGGGCTTATAGGACCGCCCACAAGACCCAATTAGGAATGTCTCCCTTTAGACTGGTGTACAGGAAGGTATGCCACCTCCCCATTGAATTGGAGCATAAAGCCTATTGGGCAGTATGGAATTGCAACTTAGACCTTTCTAAGGCTGGAACCCATAGAAATCTTCAAATGAGCGAGATCGATGAATTACGCCACGACGCGTATGAGAACTCACGAATTTACAAAGAACGAGTTAAAGCCTTTCACGACAAGCACATATCTAGAAAGATCTTTCATCCTGGTCAAAAGGTCCTACTCTTTGATGCCCGACTCAAATTATTCCTAGGAAAGCTACGATCTAAATGGATCGGACCCTACCTAGTTCGATAAATCTTCGAAAGTGGAGCTGTTGAGATCAGTCCACTCAGCCACAATTCTGAACCCTTTGTCATGAACGGTCAGAGACTCAAACCATTCATTGACATGACCAATACAGATTTGACTGAGACATCCTTTATCCTCCATTCTCCCTGAGCTCATTGCTCCCAGCTAATGGCGTAAAACTTAGCGCTTAATGGGAGGCAACCCATCATCCTTTGAAAAACCCGAAACCTTTCCTGACATTTCTATGCTGAATTCATATTGCACTTTAGGGTTCATCTATTAGAACATCTTACTCCACCTCAGGTACCCGTACCCGAGTCTAGAAATCATTCGAAATAGTCACCTCGACCCATTCGCTCACCCAACACCTGTCCTAATGAATGAACTAAGCTGAATTCAAACTCACCTAATTTACAATGGGGACATTGCAAATCGTAGGCATAGGGGGGTATGAAAGTGCAAAATGTTACGAAAACTCATATCAAGAAAAGGTTTCAACAAAAAAATCACATATCACAAAAACCATAAAAAAATTGAAAAATCTTGAAAAAGAACAAAAAAACTGAGGGGGGAGAGAAATTTTTGGGCTATACAAAATATGAGGAGGAAAAAGAGCAAAATGCCAAAAAGGAGCACAAAATGAAAAAGAAAAATAGTCATTAGTAAAAGATTAAGGGATTAACTGAAGTTCTAAACCACTTAAGGAAAAAAGAGGAAAATGAGAAAAAAGATTAGTAGGAACGCTAACTTTAGGCCTTTTAGGCTAGACTCTTAGGCTTAAAAATTCAAGTATCCACTAAGATCTGGATAATCCTCAAGAGGTTGAGGAAAATGCGAAGCTTAAGTATGAGGTCTAAGGCTTTGGGAGTATTCAGTCTCGTTAACTAATCTTCAGTTTACGGGACTCGGTAACCTAAGCACTCCAATCCACACACAGTCTGGTTCAGTGCGCATAACTATCAAAATCATGCAAAAGCATTTTAATATTTTGAAAAAGTTGCCTAGATTAGGAGCGGTCGATCAACACAAATTGATTTAGACGAGTTCCCAGCACGGAGAGGTGGGAAATTCCCCTCGAAGATGTGCAAGAACATATCGTCTCCTCGATGCTTGTCTCCTAGGATATTTACATATCCTACTGGGGGTACGTTAGCACCCTGTGCTGGTTTAGATGCCATAGGCGGCATTATCACGAAATGTCTATTGCCAGGGTCTGGATTTAACTATAAAACACCATGGGCGGGATTATCTCGAAATCTCGAAAGCCAGGGCTCTGGGGGTTACCATGGGCGGTGCTATCCTGAAGCATCGATTGCCAGGGACCCTTTGAGGATTGATGATGGGGATGAGGAATCCAATACAAATCATGTTGAGAAGCCAATCTGAAGCTAGAAATAAAAAGAAAAGAGAGAGAAAACTCTCCAAATAAATAAATCCTCTATATCTCTCTTACAAAAATGCACTACAAACTGAACCAAGGCTAAAATATCTCAAGCACGAGTGCTTTAACTGCAGAGTCCAATGAACATTAGGATAGTTCCTGCGGGCCTTAAAAACCTTCGTGGAGGACTGAGGCTAAAGCTGGTCAGGTACAGATTTTGGTTGGTACTTGAGTACCTCTAGGCCTATTGTCGGCATTCTGACCTAATCACAAAAGAAAAAGAAAAAGCACTTAGCATAACTGGTGAAAGAAACTCATGGTCTGGAACAAAAGTTAAAACCTTGAAATTTTGCTAAGGGACTAACAAAAGGTAGGCATGGGCGTATGATGAGAACCTCATCATGAGCCCTAACTAACTCATTTTGACCTAAGAAAGTAAGCAAAAGATCCTACATAACCTAAAGGAAGGCCTAATTCAAGGAAGAACTATTCCAGGAGGAAAACATGAAATAAAGGGTAAAACTGGAATTTTACCATTGCAATACATCAACGGGATTTCTCAAGGCCTAAACATAGGACAATTGGACTTAATAAGAGGAAAAGTGGGATGGTTCAATCAGAAAAGGGTTATTAAGAAATTTAAGAATTAAATGACATTCTGTAACCCTAAAACAAACTCACTTAATTTCACAAGGTTCTGGTCAGGATAAAAATCAACTAAAACCTCTAAAATTCATTAAAAAAATATCCCCTAGGGTTTAGAACCTTCAATTTAGCCTTTGGAACCTATTTTGACCTAGATTGGGGTCCTAGCTCATTATTTGACCTAATTTGGGTTTTTGTGCAAAATATAGCGTCAAACGTGGTTAAACCTAAAATATAACTTACCATTGGATTCATTAGGTCCAAATTAGGTTTTTACCAAAATTTGGACCTAAGGGGAGGTCGCCTTGACCTACTTTGCAAAATGGTCCACCTAATTACATTTTGACCCTTAGCTTTTGAAAACCCTTGCGTGGACCCCCTATCTTCCTCACCACTGTTTGCATTTAGGTCCCTCCACCATTACAGCGGAGGAATCCTACTCCGGTGAGGATTTGAGGAGGATTTCTCCCCGAATCCTCAGAGATCTCCCAGATTTGGAAGGGAGATTCTCTGAGAAATTCCCTACCGTCTGAACAGGATCCCAAGTTCAGATTTACACCCAATCTCTCGTGCGAACGCTCAAGAGAATTGGGTATCATCCGCACCTTCCATCTCTAGCGAGATCCTTGTGATTGGAAGTTTGCCTTCCAAGCACAAGGACCTCGGCCAGTAGCTATAAAAGGACCCCCGGTCCTTGCCACATCTTCTAGGCTTGTTTTGGCCACAGATACACCCCTAATTTCTTCTTCCCTCGTCTTCGGCCAACTGCCTGCAAGCTCCGACGATCCCTCCTCCCTCTTCTCGTCGCTCTGCCACCATACTAGTGGCAGAGTCATCTCCGCCTTGCTTCTCTACGTCGCACCGTACCCGAACGTGCCTCTCCAACCCCTTCCTCGTCACCATCTTCCTCACCTCAGGGCTTTCTTCTTCGACGATGGCACATACGCGCTGCTCATCCTCCACCTTTCCCCCTTCGTCTAACCTTCCTCAGTAAGTTCCTCTCTCTCTACCCTTCATTTTCCCCCACTAAATTTCATAAAACACCCCTAGACAACCACCTCTATCTATCTCATCTCCGGCAGACCACCGGCGAGGCACAACCGTCGCTCCACCAATACACACGCCTCGCCACCCACCTCAGAACCTTCGCCATCACTCACTGATCACCATCACTCCTCCACTGTCCGTCACACACACCCTACACCCTCACCAAACACATGCATTTCCACAGTCACAGTTCGACCTAGGCACGCATGCCTAGGCCATTCTGTGCCACACCAACCCCCACCTCACCTTCGCCGTGATACAATGAAGCTCCCCAAGTCATTTGACAGGGCTGAGAGGCCGTGTTCGTGCGTGTCAGGTTTGAGCTTTCGACCACCATTAGCGAAGGCATGAAGGAGCTTGCTCGCTCACTCCAGGTCGCGCCACTCCAGGCAGACGCACCCCAGGTGCGCGGAATCCTTCCACGAACCGTTCGCACCCAACAATCAAGGGCCTTAGCGACTGCAGCTACCTAATTGGATGGACCTTTCTCCCTGCAAGCGTGTGAAGAAGCGGGCGGGACTTTAGTCCCACCTCGAAAATGCTCGGTGTAGGTGAGTCACTTAAATTATTTTTGTGCTTTTATCTAGTCGCCTCAAGTACATGAGGTGAGGTCCCTCGCCCACGCCACCTGCCTTGTCCGCGACCACAGCCACGCGGACCTGGCCTACCCGTTTACCCTGCACTCCTCGCACACCACCCACACCGATGCACCTGGACCCGGGCGCACGTAACTTGACCTGATTACCCGGTTGGCTCTAAGAGAGCGAAGAGAGAAATAAAGATAGAGGGTATGCAGGGGAGGGTAGGGGTAGGTTTTGCTCTGCTCTGTGCAGGGAAAGAAGAAGGAAGAGGCAAGGACTTGTGAAGGCTTAGAATGAAGAAGCTGTAGAAGAAGCTGAAGGTAGGAGCGTCTAAGGAAGTAATAAGAAGGACTTGAAGGCAGAAGTCAAGGAAAGAGGAAGAAGTACTATAGCGGTTGAAGAAAAGGCTAAGGAAGAAAGCCAAGGGCAGAAGAAGCAACGGCTGAAGAAAGAAGAAGGAAGGAGGAGCAGCCAAGTAGAGAAGGAAAACTGAAGGAAAGAAATCAAAGAAGAAATTGAAGCCAAGAGAAGACAAAGAAGAAAAGAAGAAAAGGAAGGAGTTGCAGAGAATCAAAGGCAGAGGAAAGCTGAGGAAACAAGAGAAGAAAAAGAAGGAAGAAAAAGGCAGAAGAAGAAGAGTAGCCACAGAGAAAGTAAGGAGAAATCAAAAAAGAGAAGAAAGAAGAAGCCATCAGAGAGAGAGAAGAAAGAACAGACAATTTCTTTTTACATCTTTTCTTCTCTCTTTAGCTTTCATATACATTGAATTGCATTGATATTATTGTTGAACATCATATTTTGAGTAATTTGAGATTGTGATCTTAGTTTTTAAAGATCAATTTGCTCGCTGTGTTCGACCTCGGATATTTAGGTTTTTGAGTAATAAATTTTTTATTTGTTTTCAAGGAGATTTCACTTATACTGCAACGCACATCTTTTTAAAACCAATTTTGCCCTGTTAACAACACCCTATCCCTGATGAAAGAGCGATCTTTATTTTCGTTGAAAACTTTAACATAAAATGTTGTCATATTTAATCGCATGGTAGAAAATCGCTTTTCAAAAATATTTAATAATTCTCAAAACTAACCACGAAGAGTTAGGTCGTCTCCATAGGGAGGAATTAGCCTATTTAAACTAGTGTGTTGTGCTTTGTTTATTCGAGAATCTCAGTGGGTATGCATACTAGTTATTGCACTTCATTTTCAACATAAGTTTAGCATTTATGTAATTACTTAAAAATATAGGGAGGTTTTATGTAAAATCACCACTACAACATACGTGAATCGTAATCGTAGTACTGAAAAATATCATCAATATAAATCCAAACCAAACCCATTCCCTATAATCAATATTCCATACTTGATTAGTTAAGAGATAAATGCACTATTCGTCATTCAATTGAACTTGAGGGACATTCATGCAATTCTGTCTTATTAAAATAAAGAGATAAATAAATGAATAGTATTCTCTACAATGGCATTATTCCTAATTACTAATAGGGGCTTTACTGTAGAGAAACAGGGGAATACTTTCCCTTGTGCTCGCACGAAGAGGAGTCGATGGACGGTGTGGTCGCCAGTGGTGGGTCTCTAAGGTGTGGCCTTCGCGATGGTTGTGATGCGGCGGCCGGAGGTGGCCGGTGGTGGCTGGACGGAGGAGGAAATCGCCAGCGACAACGAAGCCCACGCGAGCTGCTGTGGCTGCGTGAGCGGGCCGCGTGTGGCTGCACGTGGCTTTGGTGCTTGGCGATGCTCGACGTTGAGCTTTAGCGGTTGGTGGAGGCTCAACGATGGTGGCTACGTGGAGGGGGTCCACTTGGAGCTTTGGGTTCTTCCTGCCGGTGGAGAAGAAGAAGATGACGAAGTGGAGGAGCACGCAAGCGGGCTGGGGCGCGTCTTTGCTTGCGTTGGTGCATGTGGAGCGGTGCAGGCGTGTGGCTACAGGTGTGTGAGGGCATTGCACGAGGTGAGGATGTTGCACACGCACAAGAGTGTGGCTGCCTGCGGGCGTGGCTGCCTGCAGGTGTGTGGCCATGTGCCGTCACCACACGACCCACATAGTGAAGCTTGCGTAGTGAGAGAGGCTAGCGGTGCATGGTGTGGGTTCTCTGCAGGTTACGATGCACATAGATCTCCACAGTGCTCGCTAGTTCCATAGTGCATGTCTCCTTCACGGTGGAGAAGGTGTTGAGATAGTCCCCCCTGGAGGAGAAGAAAGATGGATGGCGAGAGTCCTCAAACCGCTCTTCTTATCTGCAAGTTGTTGCTTCTGCCGAATGCTTCTCCAACCACCCGCGAAGGATGCGAGTGGTTGGTGCGGTAGAATCTGTCAGGCAACTTCTTCATCAGACGTCTGATCAGACCTTCAGATGTCTTAAAAATGTAGATATTAGTAAGTTCCTGCTGGAGGTCCCAGACATCCGTCATTTTCTCCAGACATCTTATAGATGTAGAAATGGACGTCTAAACTCATGTACCTGGCCTGCATTCATCAAATGAATTATATTATCATATCATATTTGGTTAAATGTAAAATTAATGCATAAAATTATATGCAGACTAAGGTAAATTACCATATATCTCCTAGTCAATTAACAACTAAGAGCAAATAATTAAATAGTACTTAGGCTAAATAATGGTCCACGAAAGTGGACTTATCAAATGCCCCCATGCCTAAGTTTTGCTAGTCCCAAGCAAAAATGAAAGACAATAGAAGTAATCAGAAGATTTCTTCTTCCCTTATTCCAAAAATTTAGAGATCCAGACAAACGTGAAGTGATAATAGCCTAGGTAACGGATCCAAGTGAAAATAACCAACTTACATTTTCAGTTTGTACTTATCCCTTGGTAAATATTTCTATTGGAATAGGCAACTACTTCCCTTGAGAATAAAGCAGAAAATAACATGTAAATTGACCCCAGCTTTTTAGCTTAGGTAGGAGATATTCAGTTGAATGGATTTGTATTTGGTGGCACACACTCATCTGGTGCTACATGTAGTCTAGTACTATAGACTCTAGATATCCAGACTATCAAATGAGTCAACCCAGAGAGAGGCTGAACACTGTGCACTCTTGATGTTCATTTGTGCTCACTCTTTTCTTTCTTTTCTTTCTGAGATTCACAAATCTCACTAGATTTAGTAAATGTACTCACTGTTCGGTGGCCTCACATGGCATTCACACTTCAACTAAAGTCCTAATAACTCTACAACTAAGTTAGAGTACTCAGCCAGTATTCGGGTGATCAGAAACACTGAAAGGTAGGTATGTGTCATATTTGGTGGATCAATAATGGGTGTTTTTGATGCCTTAGAAACAACGTCACGAAGATAAAATTATAAATTTGGATTCTTTTATATATATATATATATACATGCTAACCTAAATGCATAAATACTTCCTAAAATGCAAAATGCACCCCCTATGCCTAAATCCTACAATGTCCTCATTATAAAATTAAAACAGGGGGAAAAAGGAAGGAAATCACATGGTGATGGTGTTATTCTGGATGCTGGGTTGCCTCCCAACAAGCGCTGCATTTTCTGTCAGCAGCAAGACTTATAGGGAACCTGTATGTCTGGTTCCAGACAAAAAAAGTTAGGTCCTAAAAATATGCGTAATAGCATGGGCCTAGAAAATAGGTAGCCACGGATGTTGGTGAGTTGATGATGCAGCGTAAACCCACTTGCTCGCCAGAAGACATGAAAGCAGAGAACCTCGTTGGCTACCTTGGGAGGTCTAGGAATAACAAAAGGAATATAAAAAGGGACCTCCTAAAACGGAATAAGTGGAGGATAACAAGGATCCTCCAAAGCAGGACAGGTTTTAAAAGATATAGACATTATTATTTTACACCCTTGAATGGCGAGACTAAAAGTATAAGCATCAATCCACACTCGCTATTCTACTCGAGGATGTACTAGCCTGATATGCTCCCCAGAAAGAATGTAACTGAGCAGAGACCTGAGCCAAGGATTGGTTAGGGAGTGGAAGGGTTGTTTGTGGTGTTGGGCGGTAATGGTTAAGTCCAAGGAGGGCTTAGTCGGTGTCGAGTCCAATTCCAACAATGATTTAGATTGTGTATTCTCCCTAACAATTATTACAGAAAGATTCATGTCACCCTGCCTATCATTAATGATCGGAGTCATATTTTCACCTTCCAGTATATGTGAAGCAATGGACTCCAAATTAAATTCCTTTGATGGTAGGGTCGAAGCAACATAATTATTATCATTAATTTCATCCTCGGATTCTTTTGGTTCACTTGAGTTTTTGTCGGGGTGTATATGTGATTCATCAGTAAAGAGAGGAGTTGGATCAATATCCTCAATTATTTTTGAAGGAGGACCCATCTTAATGTTTTGGAGTAAGCCTATATCACTCAATTCTTTGTTCTTCTCGGGGCATAAATCCTCAATTGACGTGTATTGTCCTCGAGAGTCTCTCCTAGGCTTCTCACTATTGTGTTTGTCCTCTTCCAATATCAACTCCTAGTTATGCAGAGGATGATTCTCAAAATCGAAAGAAGGAAGGAATCCTGATTTCACCAGATTATTTATATCCTCAAGGGGCAAGTTCTCAAATAACACATAATCCCCCTGTGATTCACTCTAGATTTTTAGTCCGGGTTCCTCCATTGGGTCATCCTCGTCCTCTGAAATAGACTCTTTATGTCCCTGAGATCAAAATTGATCTAATTCATCCTCCGTTCCCTTAGGGTCACCTTCATTGGGTGCATTTAAATCCTCAGGATGCTGAGTGGTAGGTGTTGATTCCCTAAGTGGAGGGTCAAGAGTAGGCTCACTAAGGGTAGAATGGGATTCCACCAAATAATTAATAGGGAAAGTGATATGAACAATACAACCTTGACCTGGATTAGTAGGGGTAAGGAAAATACTGTCATTGGGGTCAAGGTCCTCAAGAGATACCATTTTCCCTTTCTTTTGACTCCAATATAGCTCGGGTGGATAATCACTAGGATCGTTCTCCTCTAATGGCCGTGTCTCATTGGGAGCATCTAAGTGATAGCTACGTAAAACGGGATCCCTATTGTCATTGGTTTCCTCATAATTATTTTCATGATCATGGTCGTATGGGTAGGGATCATAATTACTGGGAAGAGCGTAGCTAAGTTGTCTAATTTCATTGTTCAATTGTTGACTATTCCTCAACATCTCTCCCATGGGTTCCATCATTTTTTCTTTTTGTTGTTTTTGCATTTCTATCATAAAAGAGGAGAGGCTAGTACTATCAGATTGGGGAGGATAGTCAATCTGAGGCTCTGGTTGCTTAGGGGTATCGGTCCAACCTCGATACGGAAAATCATGAAGGGTGGGAGGGTTGGGTGTTTGCATAGTAGTAGGGGTTCCAGGGTTGGAAAATCCCGCTCCTAGGCTCTGCTCAAAAGTGGGAGCTATCGGGTCAGTGCTCCCAGGATAAGAATAAGAATGATCCCATGAATTGTCAATGTACCCATCAAAGGATGGATACGCTTGGGGCATGAGTTCCTGGTTAAAAGATGGAAAGTATTGACTCTGATAATCTAAATGATAGGTGTAAGGGTGATCCATTTCTTTAAGCCTAACAGGTTTAACTCTCTTAGGATTTAAAAGAAATCAGAAACTTCCTATAGAGTTTTACCACTGTCAAAACAAATGCAAATACAATGGGATCTGTTTTTAGTAGATTCTAGATCTTAGTTGTTCAGTTGGTAACCAAACAAGTTTTGCAAGAATTACGCTTCCTAGGCCGACCTTCGTTGGTGCCTACAACCTACTTGCAAGGGATGGAAGTCTCGAATCGAGCCCACGCACGAGGAACCGAAGTAACTTGGTGGATAGGCTTGTTGATTTTTGACTAACTTCCCTTGTGGTGCAAAGAGGAGAGGTAGAAATTTATCTAGTGACCTTATGTGTGAGGTGCACAGTGTCTCAGGTGTGTAATCATACGTTCATGTTTTGAGTTTTGAAATCTCACAAATAAGTTCCTTTTGTACACAATTTCAAGTCACAGATTTTAAGGTCTAACCACTTAGCAGTCCCAATTTTTAAAGCGACCACTGAATTAGTTCGATTCAAACACTTTAGTGGTCTTGAATTTAAGTCCAATGCGGATGCATGACAGGTATTCGATGCTAAAGAGAGGACATACCTTACTCCAGCTTTCTTCGTGAAAGATGTTTGCAATGCAGTAAAGATAAACTAGATGCTGCTTATTCAATCCTAATTGGTCGCCCTATAGAGATGCAGCTTCTAGCAGGCAGTTTGATTTTTTTCTTTTTTCTATAATAATAATAAGCAAACAAACCTAATCTAGCTAACTAACTAACCAACATGCAGTTCAAACAATTCGAATAATCCTATAATCTAAATAAAATGGGAACACACTCCCGAAAATACGCTCCCGCATACAAGAGCGATAAGAAATAAAGAAACATTGGGAACACATTCCCAAAAATGCTCAATAAGGGTCCACAAGATAGAAATTAAGTTCTAATGTCTATCTAAACTAAATCTAAACTAAGACCTAATGACTAAATTAGAAAAAGGTTCCTACGTGCATGGGATCAACGCCTACAACCACCCGTTGCTGACCTCCAGATGGCGTCAAGGTCCACCAAAAAGATAGTCTCTGCCGTGCGCGCCCGTCGCATTCGTTGCATGCGTTTTTGCATAGAAATAGAAACAGGGATAGTAATTCAGAAATGACTCAGAAATAAGATAAAAATAATATAATTTCCTAAAAAATTAATAGACATATTCCTCCCTAGCAATGGCGCCATTTGAAAGAGCGATCTTCATTTTCGTTGAAAACTTTAACATAAAATGTTGTGTCACTGTATTTAATTGCGTGGTAGAAAATTGCTTTTCAAAGATATTCAATAATTCTCAAAACTAACCACGAAGAGTTAGGTCGTCTCCACAGGGAGGAATTAGCCTATTTAAACTAGTGTGTTGTGCTTCGTTTATTCGAGAATCTCAGTGGGTATATATACTAGTTATTGCACTTCATTTTCAACATAAGTTTAGCATTTATGTAATTACTTAAAAATATAGGGAGGTTTTATGTAAAATCACCACTACAACATACGTGAATCGTAATCGTAGTACTGAAAAATATCGTCAATATAAAACAAAACCAAACCCATTCCCTATAATCAATATCCCATACTTGATTAGTTAAGAGATAAATGCACTATTCGTCATTCAATTGAACTTGAGGGACATTCATGCAATTCTGTCTTATTAAATAAAGAGATAAATAAATGAATAGTATTCTCTACAATGGCATTATTCCTAATTACTAATAGGGGCTTTACTGTAGAGAAACAGGGGAATACTTTCCCTTGTGCTCGCACGAAGAGGAGTCGACAGACGGTGTGGTCGCCGGTGGTGGGTCTCTGAGGTGTGGCCTTCATGATGGTTGTGACACGACGGCCGGAGGTGGCCAGCGGCGGCTGGACAAGGGAGGAAATCACCGGCGATGATGAAGCCCACGCGAGCTGCTATGGCTGCGTGCGCGGGCCGCGCGTGGCTTTGGTGCTTGGTGGTGCTCGGCGTCGAGCTTTGATGGTTGGTGGAGGCTCAATGGTGGTGGCTACGTGGAGGGGTCCACTTGGAGCATTGGGTTCTTCCTGCCAGTGGAGAAGAAGAAGATGACCAAGAGGAGGAGTGCACAAACGGGCTGGAGAGCAGGGTCTGCTGCTCGCACAAGCGGGTTGGGGCACGTCTTCGCTTGCACTGGTGCACGTGGAGCTACGTAGGTGTGTGGCTACAGGTGCGTGAGGGCACTGTGTGTGGTGAGGATGGTGCTTGCCCACAAGGGTGTGGCTGCCTGCGGGCGTGGCTGCTTGCGGGTGCTTGGCCGTGTGCTGTCACCACACAGCCCACGCAGTGAAGCTTGCACGATGAGAGAGGCTGGTGATAAACGCCAGTTTATCATCATTTTTATGCTTTAAAACTAACCTAGCTCTTAGGATTTTACTCCGCAAACGGGTTTTTGGGATGCATTTAGGCATAAATTAGGATAGGCATGCATTGCATTTTTTATTATTGTTTTAATGTGTTTTTGTGAGTGTTAGGGATGTACAGATTCACAGATCCCTAAAACCCTAGCACTCAAGAAGGCAATTGGTGAAGGAGAAGCCCAAACTAGTTGGAACCCAGCTTGATCCAGCTCACCATAGCTGGAACCTAGCTTACTTGAACTAGGGTTAGCTCATCCCAGCTCCATTCAGCTAATCTCAGCTGGATGGCAGCTCAAGAGAGTTCACCTTAGCTCACCCTAGCTCAAGTCAGCTCAGATCCAGCTCAACTTAGCTGAGTCTAGCTCACCTCAGCTCCCACTAGTTCACAGGGAGCTCTAGCTAGCTCAGCTGAGTTGACAGGAGTTCACCCCAGCTCAGATCCAGCTACATCCAGCTCCCCTCAACTCCAGCCAGCTAAAGAAGAATTCATCTCAGCTCAGGAAGCTCAAGTCCAGCTCCCGGGGATTCAGCTTAGCTCAACTCAGTTGAGCTAAGCTACCTTAGCTGCCTCAACTAGCTTGATTCTCCCCGGGAGCACCAGACCCAGCTCACCTTAGCTCAGTATGGTAGAAGCTAGCTTACCTTAGCTCGGCTTAGTAGCTAGCAAAGAACTAGCAAGCTAAGCCAGCTAGAATAGCTCCATGCTAGCCTCTTCAGCAGCAGCCAGCTCCAGCTCCAGCTCCAGACTTCTTCTCCTCAGCTCCCTCCTCCAAACCCTAGCTCCAACACCTTCTCCTCTACTCCTCCATTAGCTAAGCTAGCTTAGCTTAGCTTAGCTTATCTTAACTTAGCTATGCTCCAACTTCCTTGGCTTGTACTACCCCAAAAACCCACCTACCCACTCTACCCAACTAGCTCCACCTAAGCTCCACATAAGCTAACCTACTTGGCACCAACCTAACCTACCCACCACCTCCAAAAGACACCTAAAAGTGGCACCAAAAACTACCCATAACCACCCCTTAATGGCGCCACTTTTCCCTCCAAAATCTCCCCTCATCTCCACCACACAATCTCCCTTGAACCCATCTCCACCATCCACCTAACCCCCCTTCTAGAAGACCCCATGTTGGCGCCAACATGGTGGTGTCTCTCCACCACCAAAAGACACCAACACCACCATAACTACCCCCTTTAACACCTCTTGGGTTGGCGCCAACTCTCCTTAGCCATAGGATCACTAACCACCTCCATTCTTCCATCCTAGCCCTCCATTTCAAGGGGCACCTTAACCCCCCATCCTACCCTATAAAAAGACCACTACCCACCACCATTCAAGCCATCCTTGGCTAGCCATTTCACTCTCATATTCCACCAAGAATCCCACGTCCAAGAGAGAAGAAGAAGAAGAAGATTAAGGGGATATTCTGTCCCCTTGGTGCCTTCCGCTCTTCCCTTCTCTCTTGGGTCACGCCAGCCAAAGGAGAAGCCAGGCAAGGAAGATCTTGGAGGAGATCTTGAAGGTGGTCACGCCACCTTGGAGGAGTTTTAAGGGTGGTGCACGCCCACCCCTTTGGAGAGAGCATTAAAGGTGGTAGCTTCCACCTTGGAGGAGCTCTCAAGGAAGGAGAAGAAGGAGGCCCTCTTTTCAAGCTAAGGAGCAGCTAGGCTTGGAGCAAGAAGACAACCTTCTTCACCATTGTTACAAGAGGATTTGTGTTTCTTTTCTTGCTTTTAAATTGTTCAATTCTAGTAGAAGTTTTCCTCTACTTGTCCTTGAAAAGAACACTCATTCTACTCAATCAAAAATTGCCTTCTTTTAAGCTTTTTATTGCAGTTGTTTGTTTTGGTTCTAACACTTATTTCACCTCTTCTTCCTAATTACCCTAGGCCTACACTTGCCTAGAGTGAGCTTAGGAAGAAGATATTTCTATCTTTTAGAATTTTAATCATTTGTAGGTGTTAGTTCTTTTCGCTACAATCTGCCGTTTGCCCTCGTCTTTTCAAAATACAAAAAAATTACATATTGAAAAATATTAAAAAGAAAGTTGAGATTGTATTCCAAGCAAGAGAATCATTATTGCAATTTTTGCCTCCTTGGACGACCCTAGATACTCCCCTATCTAGGATATAAATTTTAAAAGCGAAAGCGGATTCGTGTGTTACAACGACGTTAAAAAACTGCTTTTACAAATCACGCGTATTTTCGCTGCCACTTTTTGGCGCCGCTACCGGGGAGGCACGACTTTGCATTAACTCATTTTCTCTTGCTTGAAGTGGATCTCATCCCCTTCTCTTTCTTTCTTTTGTGTGTGCAGGAACTACAGCGGGAAAGCGGGAATCTGGAAGCGAGAGCTTAAAGATCCTTTTCTTCCCGCGAAAATTCAGGTTGGTTCCTCTTTCTGGTCACATAAATAATTAAAACTACCAAAAATATATTAAACTTGGCTTTCAGGACCATAAACACTTAAATTAAGTGGAGTGGTGCATTTTAAAATCCATTGTTTGCTTGTATGCTTCTTTAGCACCATTCCATTGCAAGTATTGGTGTTCTGTTTTTCGGGTCTAGATTTCTGTCCAGACTTGAAAAATCGATTCCTAACACCACAGGCCTCCTAAAATCATAAAATTTCATAGAGTGATTCCCAATTAAGTTTGGAAGATCTGTTCCAAATTTCAGATCAATTGGATTTGTATTTAAGTTTTAAAAATTCGTGGATTACAGAGGGGTCACACCCTCTAATCTTCCTGTTTTGCTACTGTCCGCGAATTTTCAGAATTTTTATACTCATCCAATTGTTGTGAAATTTATCTTGTTGGAATCCCTGTGAAATTTTACATATCATATAAAATCATAAAAATTTTCTGAGGTCGGTGGTAATACTGAAAAGTCTATAATACCCACGGGTATTATTTCTGGACTTTGACACCAGTACAATTAAAAATTCAAAACTATTATCAAACAAATTCCTAAAATCTTACAAAAATCTTTTCTGGAATCCTTGTTTGATTTTCTTCAAAGTAGTGGTGTTGTTTGACTTGTTTGGACCACTACTTAATTCTGAAAGCTAAAAATAATTCATTGGTAGTTAAATTTCTGTCTCAGGGATAATTGGTTTAGGGTTTCTTCTTTCTCTTTAGAGACTCAATTAAAAGGAAATATACATTCACACATACAACTTGTCTTTCCTTTGATTGTGAACTTTCAAACTTGTTTGAAAACTTAAAGAGAAAAACCCTAAAATTCATTTAATTAAATCACATCCTAAAAGACAAAAATATAAAAAAATTGTGTGACAACTTGATTTTCATTGGAACCACTCTCCAATTCCTGCACACACACAAAAAAATCAAATAACAGGGCAACAACCCAATAAAGGCCCTCCACATTCCGTGTGCACTATAGAATCCTAGACCTAATTAAAATTTGTAGCAACTCGACCCCTAAGGCTTTATCAACTTAGGCTTGCTATTTAGGTCTTAAGTTTTCTTTAGTTAGTACCAATTCTGTCATCTGTATCTGGTGTTCAGGCTGAGGGGCCGTGTCAAACGACCAGGCGCGGGTTTGTACAAGCACCTGGGGTTTTCCCTGGGAAACGTTTGGGCCCAAACCTCCCCTTAAGCAACTTGGCTAGATTTGTTGATAGAACGGGTATTCACTATTGACTACTTATTTCCTATATAGACCAAGTCTTAGGTTATTATTAGGGAGTCACATTTAAGTTAGGTCTAGTTTGTTTGTTTGATTGCACACTTTCTCTCATCTCTATCTCTTCTCCTCCCCTCCATTTCTTCCAAGTAGTGCATGCACGGGCGACGGTCCCAAAAGCCACACCTTGAGGGACCATCTGATTTCGCCCCCCGTAGCAAGAAATCATTGTTTTCTTCCCCCTCGTCTTCTAGAAAAATGGAAAACCCAGGAAGCCGTCAAAAAAATTCTGCTTCCACTTCTAACCCGTCAGCCGACCTACAAGCTGACTCCACCCTCCCTCACCTTCCTAACTTGGAGCAACCAGAAATATCAGCAGGGCCAGGTGGCCCTCCAATTATAACCCATAATACAAATCCCTTTGCATTAATGGTCGACCATTTGGCTCGGCTACAACAAAATCAAGAAGATCTAGCTAGGACTGTCACGAACCTAGCTAATCAAGGACAAAATCCACCACCTCGCCAACAGCCTGTCATTCCTCTTAAGGATTTCTATGATCCTTCCAATTATGAGGAAAGACCAGGGGTGGTCATACCACAAGGGGATTTTGAAATCAAACCCGCTATTCTAAACCTTATCAAGCATTTTCATGGTCTTCCAAGAGAGGACCCTTTTTGTCATCTCGAGGAATTAACTGTCCTCGCTCAAACCACTCGTTCCCGCCATGTGCAGGAAGACATGTGGTTAATGAGACTCTTTCCTCTCTCTCTCAAAGACAAAGCATCACATTGGTTTAGAACAGTTGGGCGTCCTATTACCACCTGGCCCCAATTAAAAAGTGCTTTTCTTAAAAAAATTTTTCCGATCGGTCGAACAAATGCATTAAGAAGATCTATAACGACCTTTCAACAAAAAATTGGTGAACCCCTCCATGAAGCCTGGGAAAGATTTCAGGAACTTCTAAGAAGTTGTCCCCACCATGAAATTCCACAATGGCAGCTAGTGCAGATCTTCTATCATGGATTAGAAGATCAATTAAAATGATTTGTGGATGCCTCATGTGGGGGCAATTTTCTTAACAAAGACGCCGAAAGTGCCTATCTTCTCTTTGAAGAAATGAGTGAAAACTCATTTAACATGACTTCAATGGACACTTTTGGCAGATCACAAAACCCCAGACATGGAGTCCATGAAATTGACTCCAAAACCACCTCTGTTCCAGTCACACAAGATGATGTATATATGTTAGCTCAACGACTGGACCAGATGCAAATTCACCAAAAGAAAATAGAAGAAAAGCTCACAAACAAACAAGCTCCACACGTCCACTCTCCACACACTAACCCCCCACACATTCTCCGAAGAGAGAATCTGCACAATATCGATGCCACATCTGTTGACCAGCAATTCCCGGCTGATTTCCCGCAAGATTTAACCAGGAATTTTGACCAAAATATTGTTGATTCCACTTCGGAAAATATTTATGCTCTCCAGGAGCAATTTAGAAACCCCTCCAACATTTCCAATCAAAATTGGAGGACTAACCCGAATCACTCCTGGAAAAACCCGAATCCGATTTCTCTTCCCAAACAAAACTATTTTGGGAATTATGGGCAACCTTTGTATCAACCTGGACCATCCCAGGATGATATTAATAATCAGGTCATGAAAACTCTGCAAGGAATGCAGACTCAAATGACAGAAGTAACCCGCATGGTTACCAATTTACAACAACAAGTTAAGGTTACTCCTGATCATCGATCTATTGGGAATTTACCATCCCAACCCATGCCCAACCCAAACAATCAAAGGAGTCAATTCCAAGGTGGATATCACAGTCAACCTATTCATCCAGCACCTCAGCATCCGCCGGGTTTCAATAACAGCCAGGCTCCCCGTCCTCACCCTAGAAACAACCAGACTGCAAATGCAGTTACCTTGAGGAATGGGAAAACCACTCAAAATACCCTGCCTATTAAAGAAACCCGCTCTAATGACACACAAATTAACTCTTCCCCTCCTATTGTTCAGGAACCAATTCACGCAAAGCAGGGCAACCCTGCCCCATTTCCACAAGCCCTCCACTCTTCAAAAAAGAAAAAAACAAAATCTGAGCCCACTGAGAAGGAATTAATGGATTTATTTGGGCAAGTAGAAATTAATATCCCTATCCTAGATGCCATTAAGTATATCCCTAGCTATGCAAAATTCTTAAAAGATTTATGTACTCCAAAAAGGCAGCCCAAGAATTTAGGAAAGGTGATTCTTCCAGAGACAGTCAGCTCAGTTGTGCAGAGCCGACTGCCTCTTAAGAGAAAAGATCCCGGCGCCCCCCTAATCCAAGTTATCATTAATGATACCTCATTTGATCGCGCTCTGTTGGATCTTGGTGCCTCAATTAATCTTATCCCCACAATTATTTTTGAGGAATTTAAGATCGGTGAATTGAAACCTGTTGAGGTTACTCTCCAATTAGCCGACCGATCTACGATTAAACCAAGGGGAATTGTTGAAGATGTTCTTGTCCGGGTCAAAGATTGTCTATTCGCAGTAGACTTTTTAGTCCTGGACATAGAGGTACCTGAAGCACTTAAGTTTGCCCCCATTATTCTTGGAAGACCATTCTTAGCCACCGCCCGCGCCAATATTGATTGTGATTCTGGAAAGATGAAGATCATGTGTGGCGGTGAATCTGTAACCCTAGACATTTTTCAAGCCTCTAGGCGATTCCAGGAACCAGATTTCTTTGATGATTCGGATTCAGAAATAGAAAACATTGTGGAGGAAACATTGCAGATTTCCCAATTAGGTTCCTGTTTTGCTGTAAATACGGTTCCTGAACAATCTACTTTTTCTCACCCTTCCACCTCAACTACACAACCAGCTAACATTCCAGCTGACCCTTTCACTCTCACCTCACCTCTAACCCACAAAGCAGAAACTCTTTCGGAACCGGGCCTACAATTGGAATTAAAACCTTTGCCCGATTCACTTAAATATGTTTTCCTGGGTCCAAATCAGACCCTGCCCCTGATTATAAATTCTGGACTCACCGGGGCACAAGAGCACAAACTTCTCCAGGTTTTGAGTAAATATCGAAAAGCTATTGGCTGGACCCTTTCTGATCTTAAAGGCATTCATCCATCCTATTGTACGCACCGTATATTTTTAGAGGACGATTCTCGCCCCTCCCGCCAACCACAAAGGCGCTTGAATCCTAGTATGCAGGAGGTGGTAAAAAAGGAGATTATTAAGTGGCTGGATGCTGATATCATCTACCCCATTTCTGACAGCTCCTGGGTTAGTCCAACTCAAGTTGTCCCCAAAAAGGCTGGACTAACAGTTGTCACCAATGAAAAGGGGGAAAATATAGCCACTCGAACCGCTTCTTCTTGGCGCGTGTGTATAGATTATCGAAAATTAAACACCGCCACTAAGAAGGATCATTTCCCGCTCCCTTTTATTGATCAAATCTTGGAGCGGTTAGCCGGACGGGAATTTTACTATTTTTTGGACGGTTATTCTGGCTATAATCAAGTAGCGGTTCATCCTGAGGACCAGGATAAAATAACTTTCACCTGCCCCTTCGGAACCTTTGCTTTCCGAAGAATGCCCTTCGGTCTTTGCAACGCACCTGCGACTTTTCAAACGTGCATGCTTGCAATTTTTTCAGACCTGGTAGGTGAATGTTTAGAAGTTTTTATGGATGACTTCTCTATTTTTGGAGATTCTTTTGATCATTGCCTCAAAAATCTTGAAAGAACCCTCCAAAAGTGCATAGAAGTTAACCTGGTCCTCAGCTGGGAAAAAAGCCATTTCATGGTCCAAGAAGGTATTGTCTTGGGCCATGTTATTTCTAAACAAGGAATTGCGGTAGATAAAGCAAAAATAGATGCTATATCTAAGCTCCCACCGCCCACTACTGTCAAACAAATCAGATCCTTTTTGGGTCATGTGGGTTTCTATCGTCGATTCATACAAAACTTTTCCCAAATCTCCAAGCCTTTAAGTCAGCTTCTTACTAAAGACCAGCCATTTGATTTTAATAATAAGTGCCTGGAGAGTTTTTTGAGGTTGAAGAAAGAGGTTACTGAGGCACCAATATTGCAGGGACCTGACTGGAATAGTCCCTTTGAATTAATGACAGATGCCTCAGATTTTGCTGTAGGGGCCGTTCTAGGGCAAAGAATTGGCAAGAAACCCGTTGTGATCTATTATGCCAGCAAAACCCTTGATGACGCACAACGGAATTACACGGTTACTGAAAAGGAACTTCTTGCCATTGTATTTGCCTTGGAATAATTTAGATCTTATCTGTTGGGGTCACGTGTCACTGTTTATACCGACCACTCAGCAATTAAATATTTGCTGACTAAGAAAGATGCGAAACCCCGCCTTATCCGTTGGATTCTGCTGCTCCAGGAATTTGACCTGGAAATCAAGGATAAGGCGGGATTGCACAATGTAGTGGCCGATCATCACTCTCGTCTTATGACAAATGACATAATGACCCCACCAGATCAGTTCCCTGATGAAAGTATTTTAGCTGCTACAACCCTCCCTTGGTTTGCACCCATTGCAAACTACTTAGCAACAGAACAAATCCCCGCTGATTGGCCAAAAACAAAACGGGATAAGTTCTTTGCTGATATTAAATATTATTTTTGGGAGGAGCCCGACCTTTTCCGCATTTGTGCCGATCAGGTTATTCGACGATGTGTCCCTGATTCTGAAATCCATGATATCTTAACACATTGTCACTCAATGGCCTGTGGCGGACATTTTTCGGGCAAGAAAACTGCAGCTAAAATCCTTAATGCAGGATTTTTTTGGCCCAGCTTGCACAAAGATGCTCATGACTTTGTTCGGTCCTGTGTGCGTTGCCAGAGCATCGGCAACATGACTCGAAAGGATATGATGCCCCTTAATCCTATTTTAGAGGTTGAAATTTTCGATGTTTGGGGCATCGACTTCATGGGACCGTTCATCAACTCTGGTGGGTATTTGTATATATTAGTCGCAGTAGACTATGTTTCTAAATGGATAGAAGCAATACCCACCCGCACTAGTGATCACCGTGTGGTTGTCGAATTTCTTAAGAAAAATATTTTCTCAAGATTCGGCATACCAAAAGCCATTATCAGTGACGGAGGCTCACATTTCACCCACTCACAATTCCGTCACCTCCTTTCTAAATACGGGGTTAATCATAAAATTTCCACACCATATCACCCCCAAACTAATGGCCAGGCTGAAGTTTCTAACCGGGAAATTAAAAATATTCTACAAAAAATGGTTAGGTCCGACCGTAAAGACTGGTCCACCAAATTGGACGACGCTTTATGGGCCTACCGTACCACTTTTAAAACTCCGCTTGGCATGTCTCCCTTCCGTCTGATTTTCGGGAAGGCATGCCATCTCCCGGTAGAATTAGAACATAGGGCTTTTTGGGCAATAAAACAACTTAATATGGATTTATCTGATGCCGGTAACCATAGAAAATTACAATTAACTGAATTGGAAGAATTACGTAATTTTTCCTATGAAAATGCGAGGATTTATAAAGACCGAACAAAGAAATTTCATGATAAATATATTGTTCGGAAACACTTTGACGTTAATCAACGTGTTTGGCTTTTCGATGCGAGATTACGTCTTTTTCCTGGCAAATTAAAATCTAAATGGACCGGCCCCTTTATTGTTCATAAAACATATCCATACGGCGCTGTTGACCTTTTTGATCCACAAACTAATTCGATATTTCAAGTCAATGGCCAGCGTTTAAAGCCCTATTTTGACCATACGCCTAAAATTCCATCTGAATCTTTTAATTTTACTGAGCCAACCACCCTTGATCACTAGTACACATCACGCCCGGCTGAATGGCGTAAAAGATAGCACTGGATGGGAGGTAACCCATCATTTTCTTGCTTTCCTTTTTTCTTCTTTTTCCAGGTTTTGATCATCCTAAACCCGACCGTCATCACTAAGGTGATCCCTTTTCCCTCCTAATGCATGAGGACATGGCATATCTTAAGCATGGGGGGGTGTTTTTAAATTTTTATGATCGATTTAGGATGTTTTTTTCTTTAATTTATTTCCTGCTTGCATACCCAAAAAAAAAAAAAAATGTTGAAAACTTTTTGAGGAAAAATTTCGAAATCAGGACTAAGGTCGTAAAATTCACTTCTGGTACAATGGGATTTAATCTTTAACAAACTAAGGATGAGGATATGGATCTGATCATTAGAATTTCAGGGTCTATTTTAGACTAGATCAGATATCCTTCTCTAAAATTTCACCTGAACTCATGATAGTTCAGGTGACTTGATCCTATTTTGTAATATGGAAAGTATTTGACTTAGTTTCTGATTCAAAAACTTGAGGGTCTCAAGAAACTTCTTGTGTCAATTTTCACACACAAGCCAACACTTAAAAACAACTAAAAAAATTGAAAAGCTTCCTTGTTTGGATTTAGTAAAAGTCTGAAGCTAATCATTGGTTTGAGTTCCCACCGCCGAGAAGAAGGAAAATACCTTCTTTGAGGACGCGATGTCAACATGTTACCGCCTCGGCGCTGCTCTATATCTATATTTCATATCTTTAGACGGAGCATTAAAGCGCATTTCAGCAGCTCAAGTGTCTTGGACGGTGCTCTACCTATAGCGTCGGAGCAAGAGCTTGAGTTTGCTTGGAGCACCCCTTTTCACCGCATCGTGTTTTGGGGTTGTGAGCTCCTGGGTGGTGTCATGGACAGTGCTATCCCGAAGTACTGGCGCCAGAGCCCCCTCGAGGAATGGTAACGGGAATGATGATACCGACACATCTGTTGTAAGACTAAGCTAAAAATAAGCATGGGGGAGAAAAAAAAAATAATAATAATAACACGTCCTTATAAAGGTTGGCTTTTCACAAGCACAGACACAAGGTTTTAAAGGAATTTGCAAGTTGCGAATCAGATTCACGAGCCAGAAAAATCCTAAAAACAAACATTTCAAGTCATCTGAATTAACAAGGGGTTAATTTGTGAATTTTCTGAGTAATTTGTGAATTTTCTGAGGATATATTGATCCCGTTCTATCTAATGGTTGGATCCAAAAACAAATCCTGATGTTTATCTTCAACAAATCCCGTATCTCCTGTGTTTTAATCTACCAAGGTCCCTTAATCTCTTTTTCTCCTCAAAAGTAAAAAAAAAAATTAGATTTCCCAAAAATTCCATTTTCCAAAAAAAAAATTAATGTTTTGCTAAGAGACTAGCAAAAGATAAGCATGGGGGTGTGATAAACGCCAGTTTATCATCATTTTTATGCTTTAAAACTAACCTAGCTCTTAGGATTTTACTCCGCAAACGGGTTTTTGGGATGCATTTAGGCATAAATTAGGATAGGCATGCATTGCATTTTTTATTATTGTTTTAATGTGTTTTTGTGAGTGTTAGGGATGTACAGATTCACAGATCCCTAAAACCCTAGCACTCAAGAAGGCAATTGGTGAAGGAGAAGCCCAGACTAGTTGGAACCCAGCTTGATCCAGCTCACCATAGCTGGAACCTAGCTTACTTGAACTAGGGTTAACTCATCCCAGCTCCATTTAGCTAATCTCAGCTGGATGGCAGCTCAAGAGAGTTCACCTTAGCTCACCCTAGCTCAAGTCAGCTCAGATCCAGCTCAACTTAGCTGAGTCTAGCTCACCTCAGCTCCCACTAGTTCACAGGGAGCTCTAGCTAGCTCAGCTGAGTTGACAGGAGTTCACCCCAGCTCAGATCCAGCTACATCCAGCTCCCCTCAACTCCAGCCAGCTGAAGAAGAATTCATCTCAGCTCAGGAAGCTCAAGTCCAGCTCCCGGGGATTCAGCTTAGCTCAACTCAGTTGAGCTAAGCTACCTTAGCTGCCTCAACTAGCTTGATTCTCCCCGGGAGCACCAGACCCAGCTCACCTTAGCTCAGTATGGTAGAAGCTAGCTTACCTTAGCTCGGCTTAGTAGGTAGCAAAGAACTAGCAAGCTAAGCCAGCTAGAATAGCTCCATGCCAGCCTCTTCAGCAGCAGCCAGCTCCAGCTCCAGCTCCAGACTTCTTCTCCTCAGCTCCCTCCTCCAAACCCTAGCTCCAACACCTTCTCCTCTACTCCTCCATTAGCTAAGCTAGCTTAGCTTAGCTTAGCTTAGCTTAACTTAGCTATGCTCCAACTTCCTTGGCTTGTACTACCCCAAAAACCCACCTACCCACTCTACCCAACTAGCTCCACCTAAGCTCCACATAAGCTAACCTACTTGGCACCAACCTAACCTACCCACCACCTCCAAAAGACACCTAAAAGTGGCGCCAAAAACTACCCATAACCACCCCTTAATGGCACCACTTTTCCCTCCAAAATCTCCCCTCATCTCCACCACACAATCTCCCTTGAACCCATCTCCACCATCCACCTAACCCCCCTTCTAGAAGACCCCATGTTGGCGCCAACATGGTGGTGTCTCTCCACCACCAAAAGACACCAACACCACCATAACTACCCCCTTTAACACCTCTTGGGTTGGCGCCAACTCTCCTTAGCCATAGGATCACTAACCACCTCCATTCTTCCATCCTAGCCCTCCATTTCAAGGGGCACCTTAACCCCCCATCCTACCCTATAAAAAGACCACTACCCACCACCATTCAAGCCATCCTTGGCTAGCCATTTCACTCTCATATTCCACCAAGAATCCCACGTCCAAGAGAGAAGAAGAAGAAGAAGATTAAGGGGATATTCTGTCCCCTTGGTGCCTTCCCCTCTTCCCTTCTCTCTTGGGTCACGCCAGCCAAAGGAGAAGCCAGGCAAGGAAGATCTTGGAGGAGATCTTGAAGGTGGTCACGCCACCTTGGAGGAGTTTTAAGGGTGGTGCACGCCCACCCCTTTGGAGAGAGCATTAAAGGTGGTAGCTTCCACCTTGGAGGAGCTCTCAAGGAAGGAGAAGAAGGAGGCCCTCTTTTCAAGCTAAGGAGCAGCTAGGCTTGGAGCAAGAAGACAACCTTCTTCACCATTGTTACAAGAGGATTTGTGTTTCTTTTCTTGCTTTTAAATTGTTCAATTCTAGTAGAAGTTTTCCTCTACTTGTCCTTGAAAAGAACACTCATTCTACTCAATCAAAAATTGCCTTCTTTTAAGCTTTTTATTGCAGTTGTTTGTTTTGGTTCTAGCACTTATTTCACCTCTTCTTCCTAATTACCCTAGGCCTACACTTGCCTAGAGTGAGCTTAGGAAGAAGATATTTCTATCTTTTAGAATTTTAATCATTTGTAGGTGTTAGTTCTTTTCGCTACAATCTGCCGTTTGCCCTCGTCTTTTCAAAATACAAAAAAATTACATATTGAAAAATATTAAAAAGAAAGTTGAGATTGTATTCCAAGCAAGAGAATCATTATTGCAATTTTTGCCTCCTTGGACGACCCTAGATACTCCCCTATCTAGGATATAAATTTTAAAAGCGAAAGCGGATTCGCGTGTTACAACGACGTTAAAAAACTGCTTTTACAAATCACGCGTATTTTCGCTGCCAGCTGGCGGTGCGTGGTGTGGGTTCTCTGCAGGTCACGATGCACGCAGATCTCCACAGTGCTCGTTGGTTCCACAGTGCACGTCTCCTTCACGGTGGAGAAGGTGGAGAGATAGTCCCCCCCGAAGGAGAAGAAAGATGGATGGAGAGAGTCCTCAAACCGCTCTTCTTATATGCAAGTTGTCGCTTCCGCAGAATGCTTCTCCAACCACCCGCGAAGGATGTGAGTGGTTGGACGGTAGAATCTGTCAGGCAACTTCTTCATCAGACGTCTTAAAAATGTAGATATCAGTAAGTTCCTGCTGGTGGTCCCAGACGTCCGTCATTTTCTCCAGACGTCTTATAGATGTAGAAATGGACGTCTAAACTCATGTACCTAGCTTGCATTCATCAAATGAATTATATTATCATACCATATTTGGTTAAATGTAAAATTAATGCATAAAATTATATGCAAACTAAGCTAAATTACCATATATCTCCTAGTCAATTAACAACTAAGAGCAAATAATTAAATAATACATAGGCTAAATATTGGTCCATGAAAGTGGAATTATCACCTGACCATAAAAAGGAAACAATTACTGTACAATTTATACAACTTAATCTAAATGCATGATTATGCATGTTATGTTCTATTTACAATGTATGATGCTAATGTGACACTAAGAACATGCATTAATAGACATTTTAGGTTAATCAGATGTATGCACATCAGTATGCTTTGTATATGTAGATGCTACAATAATAATTAGGCATTTATGTATTAATTTGACCACAAATGTGTTCTCATCACCAACCATGTGGCCTTGGTATTCACAGGCAACTACTCTACATTATTGGCCTGTTGGTGACAGTGGAACACATGTTCTTGTCTATCTTTAGTTTGTCTCCTGCAGTCATTGATCCATCTGATGAGTTTCGCCCAGCTGGAGGCGTTAAACTCAGCATCGTAGATAGACATAGCATTTAGACTTCGCATTTACACATCACAGTTGCACTTATACATATATACATAGAATATGTCATTTTTGCATATTGTTTTGCATATTGTGTATGGCATTGCAGTCTTGGCATGAGCTGAACAAGAACTCAGAAGCAGTTCCAAGTGATTTCTATCCACGTACACCCTGCCTTATTCTAATTTCTTTTATTCATGCATGAGGACATGCAAACACTTAGGCATGGGGGGGTAGTCCACAAAAACTGAAAATTTTCTTGCAACAATTGGGGGATACGATCATTTTATCAAGAGGTTTTATCAGAGAATTATTCTTTAGTAGATTCCTAGACTTAGAATCCAATATAATTTCATACTTGCATGTAGATTTTGCAATGGATCCTCTGTGAAAATCGATAGACATCTCTAGTTTGTCAAGAAGAAGCATCGCTGCTTCTCCTGAACCCTTGGACAACAATCAGGGAGTTAGGTGAACTATCTTCTAGTAGATCCACCAAAACATATGTGATGTGAGAGTAGAGAGTCTACTGGTGCTCTAAGGATAGTATAAGGAATCTTTAATTGTGAATAATTGAATAATGACACTCGGAGATGGGCATAGTTTTCGCTCTCAGTTCTTGCATACTAATTCTGTGAGAAATTCCATACGAGAGCCACCAAATAAGGCAAAAACACAGAGAGCGGGTTCTAATAAAACTAGGACAGAGGTGGATGGTCACGACCGTCCTCTACAGAATCCTCGGCTGAAGGAGGGTATTGATGTTAAGGTCAAAAATACGTCGTCCTATCCATTCCCTACCCGATGCCAAGAGTAGGCACTTCCACCAAATATGCCACCCGAGATCCACTTGGTCATCCCCAAAAATCTCAAATAATGCCTCATGAATAAAAGTATGTATGTCCTATTGAATTGTTGTGTTATGTTATGTTGGTAACGACATTGTGCCAACAGATATATATATTGATAAAAAAAAGAAAAAGCACACAAAAGAGATATTTGCTTGTGAAAAAAAAAATGTTATGTTAAGAAGTTTGAGGCAAAAACACCTACCATCCCCACAAACCACCAAATACAGTCTAAACCTATTTTTCTGTATTTCTGACCGCCTAAATACAGGCTGAGGAATCTGACTTAGTCGTAGGGTTATTAGAACCTAATTAAAGTGTAATGCCATGTAAGACCACCAAATATAGTGCAAATATGGTAAGATGTGAGCTCAGGAAGAAAAAGAAAAAGAAAAAGAGAAAGAGAGAAGAAAACATACAAAAGATTAAAGAGAGCACAGTTTTCCAGCCCTTCTCTAAGTTAAGTTATTCAATAATCTAATAATCTAGATTCTAAAATACTAGTTGATGTAAACACATTTACACTACTTAAAATGTCTATTTATGTATGTTCTTAAGCATAGGATTGCATTTCATGATATAAATATTGCATTACATGCATCATCTTGCATTTAGAGTAGTTTGAATAAAATGGAGGTTAATTGTCTCCTTTTATGTGCTTGGACAGGGCAAACATTTTGTCGGGACCTCGGATCAAAGATCCAACCGTATGGATGTGATCAGAGCGACGATTGGAGTTCAACGACTCCAAGATTGCCCTAATCAGGCATCCGTAGCATCAAATAGTGACCAGGGAACCATAGAAGATCAAGGGCCAGGATGGTGAAAATTCGCACTTCAGATGACAAATCCAACTACATGGATGAATTCGGATTGACGATCGCAGCCCAACGACACAAAAATCGAGTCAATCCGACATCCATGGCACCATCTACAACTTCCAGAAGATGGACGGCCAAGATAGTGCCACGTGGTGCCATCTCAGCCGCCCAAGCGGCCGCTTCATCTTGTGAAAGCCCCGCGCCCGATCGCTCTCCGCCGTTGGAGATCCAACGGCTGTAGGTGCTCACTTTTAAGAGCGTCCGCTCGACCATCCTCGCCCGATAGCGCAGTGGTCGAGCGCGCTATCACAAATGCCGAGCGCGAGTTCGAGCCGTGGAGAGGAGGCTGGAAGGCGCGACGATTGGGCGCGGGTGGAGCGTCAGATGGAGATCGGACGGCCGCGCATGCCCGATAGCGTCGACGTGCGATTGGACGCGCAATTAGACGTGCAATCGGACGCGCAATCAGACGCGCGGGGGGCGCGCAACGCAGCGGGCACGGACGCATTTTAAGCCGTTCGATCCGTTGGACGTGCGTGGACGTTGATGAGCGGGCAGCCGAGGAAGCGCGCGTGGGCGTGGAAGCTACGCCCACAATTGGGGCTTTAGTGACGGATTTATCCGTCACTAAAGACCCCTTATTTATTGTTTTGAAGTTGTAATGTCCATTTTGCCCCCACTCCTTGCAACTATTAAAGGAGACCCCCTCCATATGAAATTCTCATCCCTTCTTTCTCCTCTCTACCCTCCAAAGCTCAAGAGAAGCTTGTCCCACACCTGGGATGCTTCTCGCGAGATAAAGTCCAATTTTCGTTCCCCTTCGGAAGTGGATCCCGCGACGACGACGGCGTGCTGCTCCGTTCCCGTTCTTTTGCTTCGTCCTGCTTCGTTCTCCTTCATCCAGGCATCGTCCCGTCCGGCTCATCCTCCAAGCAACCGTCGAGGAGGATTTCTCTCTCCCTATTCTTTTTACTGCTTTCTAGTATAGATTTACTGCTTTCTAGATTAATCTACTCGTCCTCTAAGCGACCGTCGAGGAGGACATTTCTCCCTCCATTCTTTTAATGCTTTCTGGAGTAAATTTATCGCTTTCTAGTGTAATTGTTTTATGCATTCTAATTGTAATGAACAGTCTCTTCTACGATAAATTCCTTGTTTATTCTGCATCTCATTTTGATTTCCATGTGTAATATTCTCTCTCTCTTACCCTCTCTCTCTTTTATTAATTGTAAATAATTAGATAATTTTAAATTGAATTATTCTGTGACAAATAAAAAGAAACGTGAAGTTTTTAAATCAAACGTCCGCCTCCCTGTGTTCGACCTGGAATTTTCATTTCGGTATAAATTTTATTTGTTGAACACGAATTCTTTGCTTTCGAACTACAACAACAGGTTTTCCGAAACCGAACACGTTAACGTAGCGTTCGAAAACCGTTCAACATTTTGGCGTCGTTGTCGAGGAGGCAACGATTTCCGATCTTTTCTTCGCATTTCTTGCACTTTATTTGTTTTCTAACTAGCTTTCTCTTGTGTCTATTGTTTTGTTGAAACCTCCATCAAGGAATCAACAAGCGGTAGACTGGAGTAAAGTCCAGTTGAAGACAACTGTATGTGTTTTCCTATTCTTTCCCCCTCCATAGATTTCATTCGCCACATTAAATCCAAATCCCAATTAACCTAGGTGTTTGCATAAATCCTAGGAATAGTTTGGTTATTTGGATTTTCACTCACATTCATTCCACCCTCATCCATAAAAAAAAAAAAACAAAAAGATAATCTTGTGGGGTAATTTTCAACAAACACACAACACACACCCACATTCAAGGCACTTGATCAACTTGATTTGTTTTCTACTCAACCGGGTTCTGATCTGTGGAACCGGTACACACAAAGCAACACATAACAGAGTAGAAATCATTCTAGGTTAATCATCTTTGAGTGCCTAACTTAGTGGTGCATTTGTGGCCAGTTGTTTGAGTTGTTTGGGCCGCACCACTTTATTTTAAAACCAACTCATCAAGTAGCTCCTCCTTAGGGTTTTCAATCTAGGTATATTCCAGGCACTCCACTTTCTTTTTGATTTTAAAGGAAAACAATCTTCACCCGTGTTTTACAACTTGGTTTGCCTAGAAACTTGATTGCAATTCACCTAATTTGAAACCCTAAAAGCTACTTAAGCAAGATTTGAACACTAAAATTCACACATTATCAATAATCTTGCTTGAAAACCCTGGTTGTGCACGCACTTACACAAATCTTAATCATTCATTAAGGGCACAACCCATTGTAAGGGCCCATCACATTCCATAAGCACCACAATCCCAGGCCTTAATAAAATTGAGTAGACGTTGACCTTAAGGTTTGATTCGCTCTTCAGGGCCTAGTCTGAGATTATTTTTGATTAACCTACTTGTACTGATTAATCTGATGTCTAGCTAGGGGAGCAGAGTCAAACGATCGCGGCTGGGGGGTACACTAGGAACCGGAGGCGAAAGCCAAAGGAAGAACCTTCTCCCCAGTCCCTCCTTCTAGTTGGTTGGATTAAACAGACATAAGTAGAGTAAATCACTTACAGTCTTAAGGTTGGTTTTGGGAGTCAGTAGATCCTTAGGCTACCCTACTTAAGGACAGCCTTGTTTTGTTGTGCTGCAGGGTCCCTATCCCCAGTCCTTCCGACCTTCTCCTAGTTTATGCTGGGAAGACGGTCATTGAATCCCCGATTGGAAGGACCGTTAGAACATTCTAGGAGGCGCAAGTTAAATTTTGGTTAATTTGATCCCATGGCCGAACAATAGCCTCCTCTGCTTGAAAATCCACAGGAGGAATTTCGAAGGCAGCTGGAACAAATGTAGAGAATGCAGGGCGCTCAGCCCTTGAAGGATTTTTATGATCCTTCAAATTATGGGGAACGTCCCGGCATCCAGATTCCAGCCGGTGATGTAGAAATCAAGCCCCAGGTGTTAAGCCTGATTAAACATTATCATGGGCTTGGCTCCGAAGATCCGTTTCAGCATTTGGAAGATTTGACCACTTTGGTCCAGACCACCAAGGCTCAAAACGTTAACGAGGAGCAAATGATCATGAGGCTCTTCCCCCACTCTCCTAGGGATAAAGCCGCGCATTGGTATAGGACAATAGGAAGACCAATTACAACTTGGAATGAGTTGAAATCAGCCTTTCTGAAGAAATTCTTCCCAGTCGGTCATACCAATGCTTTGAGATGGGCAATTACTACTTTTACCCAGCGGCTGGGGGAGCAGTTTCATGTAGCCTAGGAGCGATTCCAGGACTTATTACGGAGGTGTCCACACCACGAGGTGCCGAAATGGCAACTCGTGCAGATCTTCTACCATGGGTTGAATGAGCAACTCAGAAACCATGTGGATGCTTCTTGCGGAGGCAATTTCCTCAATAAAGATGCAGATAGTGCACATGATTTATTTGAGGAAATGAGTGAGAATTCAATTAATCATGCCTCCATGGATACTTTTAACCGGTCCCAGCAACCCAGATCAAATGTCAATGAAGTCCATGACTCTCATTCATTTGATATGGAATTGATTTATAATAAACTTGATAAGGTGGACTTGGTTGCTAAAAGAATGGAAGAGTGGATGGCTGGTAATTCTATGAACAACTCTCAATCCACTCAATCCCAAAATTCGAGATTCCATTCCTCACGAGCTCCTTCTGGACGGGAGTTCGTGAATCAACTTGATGCAACTCAACCTATGAGTCAGCATTTCTCGGAACCCCATGGGTTCCCAACTGGGGCCTTTGATCCCAGTTTTTCTGATCCTTCCCTTTCTTTCTCTCCATCCTCACCCTATGAGGATGTCTGTGCTGTACAAGAGAATGTTAGATCCAACCCCTACTCGAATGCCTATAATCCAGGTTGGAGAAACCACCCTAACTTCTCTTGGAAAAATCTGAGGCAACAGACCCAATTCTGACCCAACAACTATGCTCCGCAACAACCAATGGGTCAGGGTCAAGTATATACTCAGTTGCCTCCGAATTAGGTCAATCAGCCAGCTTGGAATGCCCGTCAACCCACAAGGCAAGCTGATTTGAACCGGCAAATCGTAGAGATGCAAGGATCTATGGTCCAGCTTATGCAGCAAATGAAAAACTCACTGGACAACTTGCAATCCGGGCTCATTGCTAACTCTCGTCAACCCGGATCTCTACCATCCCAACCCGTACCCAACCCGCGAAACATTATAAATTCGAGCAATCAAGCCCAAGGGTACGGAAATCAGAGGGACCCGCACGCACATGCTCAGGTGGTTGAGTAGGGTTCCTCATCTTCTTCTTCTGCTAATCAACAATTCATGGTCAATCAAGTCCCTCCAATCTTTCCTAACCCTCCCCAAGACCCAAATTCTTACGCTTCTGCAAATTCTGTCACTTTGAGGAGTGGTAAGAAGACTCAGGATCCACAACCACACTATTCTGATCTTTTGAATCCTGAAGAATCTGAGGAGAGAGAGGAGAATTCTAGAGGAGAAATCAAGGTTCAGGAACCTGATTCCAAAGATCTGACTCATGTTCCTTTTCCTGAAGCCTTAGCCAAAGCAAAGAAGAAGAAGTCTGTTGATAGCAATGAGGAGCTTCTGAATTTATTTAAGAATGTTGAGATCAATATTCCGCTCCTTGATGCTATCAAGCACATACTGGCTTACGCAAAATTTTTAAAAGAATTATGTACACAAAAGTGTAAGTTGAGAGAATCTGTTCCGAGGAAGGTGGTACTCTCCGAGCAGGCTGGCTCTGTTATCCTGCACTACCTCCCTCAGAAAAAGAGAGATCCTGGTGCTCCTTTGATTTCTTGCATTATCGGAGATTACACATTTGATAGAGCACTTTTGGATCTCGGTGCATCCATCAACCTAATTCCAACTTCTCTCTACGAGAAGTTTGGGTTAGGTGAACTTCGGCCAACTTCAGTAATGCTATAGTTAGCGGACCATTCGGTCACAAACCCGCGAGGCGTTATTGAAGATGTTATAGTTAAGGTCAAGGATTTCTATTTTCCTGTAGATTTCCTTGTCCTTGATATGGATGTACCAGATAATATGAGGAACACGCCCATCATTCTGGGGCGTCCATTCCTGGCTACCGCAAAGGCCAACATTAATTGTGAAAGTGGTAGCATGGAAATCGCCTTTGGGGACCAACGAATGAAATTCGATATTTTTAAGGCTATCAAAAAATTTGAGGATTGTGGATTTATTGAGGAACTTGATGAGGATTATGTTAATATTGAAACTTGTTTGACAGTTTCTTCAATTGAAAGTTCCCCTTTGGTTGATGAATTTGACCCGCAACCCTCTGACCTGACATCTTCGGAAGAGGTTACTGATTTTGTTCACTCAAAACCTCTTCCTCTTGTTGAATCTTCAGCACCTACCTTACCATCAATCATTACCCCACCCCAGCTTGAATTGAAACCATTGCCCAAGAATTTAAAATATCAATTTTAAGGACCGCAGAATACGCTCCCTGTGATTATTAGTGCTAAATTGACAAAGGAGCAAGAGATTAAATTGATTAAGGTCCTAAAGGAACATAAGGAGGCAATTGGTTGGACCATTCATGACCTCAGGGGGATCGAGCCATCTTACTGTAATCATAGAATATTTTTGGAAGATGGATCCCGCCCTTCTTGCTAGATGCAGAGGAGATTGAATCCAAATATGCGAGAAGTGGTCAAAAAGGAAATCATCAAGTGGCTCGATGCAGGAATTATTTATCCAATCTCTGATAGTCCCTGGGTAAGTCCCGTTCAGATTGTTCCAAAGAAAGCCGGGATTACTGTTGTGACTAATGAGAGAGGTGAATTTGTCACAACTTGTTCAGCTTCCTCTTGGAGTGTTTGTATTGATTACAGGAAGCTGAACACAGCCACTAAAAATGATCATTTTCCCCTACCCTTCATTGATCAAATCTTGGAAAAATTAGCTGGGCAGAAGTACTTCTATTTTCTTGATGGCTACTTGGGATATAACCAAGTTCCTATCCATCCTGAGGATCAGGAAAAAACTACTTTCACCTGTCCCTACGGAACCTTTGCTTTTCGTAGGATGCCTTTTGGGTTATGCAATGTGACCGATCGATCTTTCGCTTTTAAGTCGTTTGTAGTTTAATGTGGTGGAAAAATCGACTAATCAATTTTTAATAAGAAATAACCACTCGCAGAGGAGCGGGTCGTATCCACAGGGAGGCAATAACGTATTAAAATTCGCGCCACTTAAAAATGTTTGTTCGGAGTCAATTTGGACAAGAACCAAGCCAAGATTGCCTTTAGATTAAGGTTTAAGCAAGAAACAATGCTGAAATGGCAATTATGAGAAACTACAGGATATTTTCCGCAATGCAGAGTGAATAGAATATGATTAAAATGTGGCAATGGCAGAAAATGTAAATTTTAATTAACGTTTTACTGTAGCAAAACAGGGGAATTTTTCCCCGTTGTCTTGCGCGACGAGGAGCCGATGGTCAGGCGCGGGAAGCTCGGAGGAGGTCCCTTGGATCAAGGGCTTCGAATCGGTGGTGGCGGCGAGTCGCGCGGCGGTCGGAGGTGGCCGGACGAGCTCCGGCGGAGGTGCTGCAGCCGGCAGCTTGCGCAGCCTGTTGGCGTGAAGTCCGCCGCCTGCTGCTGCTGCGGGGGTGGCTGCTGCTGCTGCCGTGGGCACTGCTGCGGCTGGCGTGGCAGGCGTTCGTCTACCAGCGCGGGGAAGAGGGCGCTGCAGGCGGTTCTGCAAGCGCGACAGAGGGTGCTGCAGCGCGGTTGGAGGATGGCGTGCGCTGCGGAGGGTCTGCGGAGGGCGCTGCTGGCGGTTTTGCAGGCGCAGTGGTGAACGACGTGGACTGCAGGCGCTGTTGGAGGGTGCAGGCGCGTGGGCGAAGGACTCTGCAGTCGCGAGTGAATGGCGCTTGCAAGCGGCAGGCGCGGGAGGAGGCGTGCTCGGTTGTGCGGGTCTGCAGGCGCGGTTTGAGGAGGGCGCTGCAGCCGGTGAGTGTGTGGAGATGGCGTGAGCGGAGGGTCTGCAGGAGAGCGCTGGCGCGGTTGTGCATGGGCGGTGGTCTGCAGGAGACTTCAGGCGTGTGCGGTGAAGTGAGCGGGTAACTTCAGACGGGTGCGCCGGTGGTTGCGCGTGGAGATGGCGAAGGCTGCAGGTGCAGGGAAGGTGGCGTGAGCGGGCGTGAGGGCTGGAGGTTGTGCACGCCTTGCATGCGGTTAGAGATGAGCAGGCTGCTGCGGCGTAGGTGGTGGAAGTGAAGTGAGAGGACGGAGATTGCTGCTGGAGTGGGGGTGGACTTCAGACGTCCGGGAAATTTCCCGGACGTCTTAAGTGACTGAAAGGGTGATTGCACGGTGGCTCGGCGGTGGTGGTTTGCGACGACGGTGAGGAAGATGCACGCTAGGGTGCTCACGGTGATGCGGGCGAGCTCCGGATGGCGGTGTGGTCACACCACACGCCCACGGTGGTGGAGACTCGCCGCCACGGTAGAGGCCGGCAGTGTGGAGTGGAAGAGAGAGGTTCTCTCTGCACAGTGGTGGGTCGGTGGCGGAGGCCTCCTGAGCTCGGTTGCCTCCGTGCTCCTTTTGTAGTGTCTTGAACAATTTTGAAATCAGCCGCCGACCAGATCCACCACATCCGCTCCCCCTTGAATGGCTTCATCACTGCAGCAGCCGGGCGTTGGAGCGGCAGCCAGCTGTTCTGAAAGAAGACGAATAAAGAAAATATTATTAAAATATTAGGGTTATTTATGTATAGACCCTCAACTTCTATGTTAATAAAAACAATATACCTAATTGGTTATCTAATTAGATGAATGCTATTCTAAGCTAATTCTAAATGCACTTAAGATATGAATGCAATGTATGGATTATGTAATTAGATTAAAACTATGAATTGATCTATTTACATCCTAATTTATACTAAATAAATGTTAGAATTAATCTAATGTATAGGCACTTAAATACTTAAATAGCCCACAACTATGGGCTAATCAAATACCCCCATGCCTAGTTTTTGCTAGTCCCTAGCAAAATTAAGCGAAACCTAGCACTCTAAGTAGACTAGTCAACTCACTTAGTCTTCCTTCAGAAGCATATTAAGTTCAGGTTCTAAACCCAAGGTTCCTAAGTAGTTGCTAAGTTACAGACTAGGTCGGCTAAAGACGAGTTGCAAGCACAAGTTTCCCTGATTTCTGACTCTACCCTAAAGTTTATTAATCCCTGAGATTAAAGCATCCGTGCTTGTGCATTGGTCCGAGTTATTTGAGTTAAAGGAAAATTTTTTTTATATATACACCCTTTTTTTTTTTTTTTTTTTTGATTCTTCTAAGTCTAACCTCAGATCAGCTATCAACACGGTCTGTGTCGAATTCATTGTCCCCATTACCATACCTCGAAGGGTGCCTGGCTTTCGATGCTTCGAGATAGCACCGCCCATAACGACCCCAAGAACTCCTGGCAATCGACACTTCGGGATAGTATCGCCCATGGATTTCTTAAGCGAATTCAGGCCTATGGCAATCGGCACTTCGAGATAGAGCCGCCCATGGTACCTGAACCGCGCAATGCGCTTACATGCCCCCAGTAGGATGGATATCCTAAGAGACAAGCGTCGAGGAGGTAATATGTTATCATCGCATCCTCAAGGTGAGTATATACTCGACCTCTCCTGCGGCGGGAACTCTTCCAATCAAAATGTGTTTTCAAGCCTCTCTTAAGCCAAAACTAAGAGAACCAAATCTCTTTTCAGAAATTAAGTTAATTACCAGACCAAGTGTGAAAAATTTGGATGCTTGGGTTACAAGGACCCGTAAACCAAAAGGTAGAATAAGACTCCAGGTACTACCCCACCTTTTAACTCAAACCCTAGCTTCCCTTCCTCAACCTCTTGAAGAATGGTCCGCAACTTAACTCCTACTTAAGTTTTTAAGTCCACAAAGGACCCTAAAGGTCTAAAGCTAGTAGCTTATTTAGCTTCTAAAGTTTGACCCTAGAATTAATTTAGTCTACGCTAGAGTTCTGATTTGCTTAAGAATGCAGGACTTAGCCAGTTAAGCTCAAAACTTTTTTTTTTTTATATGTACAAATGTATGCAATTATGCTATGTATATCCCCAAGTACACCCCCCCATGCCTAAAATCTGCAATGTCCTCATTGCATAGAAGGATATTACCTGGGTCAAAGCTGGGCTGAATAGCCGAAGAACCTGCAAATCAGGTTCAAGAATTGCAGAAATAGGCCCTAAAAATGAGCAAAGCAAAATTGGCCTAGAAAATAGGTAACCTAGGATGTTGGCGAGCTGATGATGAATCCCGATAGCAAATGCTCGCCCAACTAAAATGGGAATGAAATCTTCCCAGGTCACCAGAAGAGGTTCTAAAGGATAAACAGTTAAAATAACCTCCAAAGGGGTAGGGGTAGGATGACAAGGATCCTCCAAAAAGAATGGGGAAGGAATGGTATAGAGATAAACCCCCAGGGTAATGGACTGACTAAAGAAATCATCAATCCATACCCGATACTCCATTACAGAAAATATTGGTCTGTTAAGCCCCCTAGTCAGAACAAAAATGAGCAATTCTCTAAGGCAAGGATCGTCTAGGGTGTCCAAGTTACGAGGTTGTGGGATGGCCATAAGATCTAGGTTGGGTTTAATCAGCTTGGTGTCCATCCCAAACACTCTTTCTAAATCCTCAATTTCATCCCTAACATTCCTTGCACCATCACGTGGATCTTCCTGCTCTTCATCAGGAGTCACAATTTCGCTTTCAGATATAAGAGAATCAGAGGGTGACTTCGAAGTGAATGAAGGCAGGTTGGAAGCAACAGATCTAGGGATTATCCTATTAATTTCATCCCTGGGTTTTTGTTTTTTACTCAAATCTTCCTCGGAGTCTATATGTGAATCCACATAAATCTTAGAAATTGCTTCCAAATTTTCCATCATTTTATCATGAGGAGAAATATCATCAATGGGTGTGCCAAGGAAACCTAATTTGGTCAAATTTGTGACATCCTCAGGGGCTAACTCTTCAAATAAGACATAATCACCCTTAGTGTCACTCCAAATCTTGAATGTAGGTTCCTCATATAATTCGTCTTCCTCCTCATCACACAATTCATCATGTACCCGAGGTCTAGAATCATTTAATATCTCAACAGATCCCCTAGGGTGCTCTATCTGAGGTAAATTATTTACATTGGTTACATCAGACTCCTCAGATAGGTCAATTTCTTTAGGGTTAGGTTCCCTAAGGGTGGGTTTGAGTTCCATATCGTGATCAGAAGGGAGGGTAGGATTAACAACTTGACTTTGACCCACTTCATCAAATGTCACGAAAATACTATCATCTGGGTCGAGGTCTTCCAATGGCACCATCATTCCCTTCTTTTGACTCCAATATAATTCAGGTGGATACTCAACCTTATCATCATCTTCCTCGAGTTGCCACCATTCTTCATCCAATGCATAGCTACTTTCATGTGTTTTTTTCTCCCACCTAAAGTGTAGATCTCTCAAGGAAGTGTCATCTAATGGGGAGGTTTCAAAATCGATCCTCGAAAAGTAGCTAATCTCCCCAGAATTTCCTTTCAACTTAAAGTGTAGCTTTCCCACGGGAGATGCATCTATTGTAGAGGGGTGTACGTCATCGTCAATGGGGCAGATTGGGTGGCTAATTTCATCTCTTTCTTATTGGCCTGCTCTCAAAGATTCTCCTAACAATTCACTCATTTCATTTTGCATTTTCTGTATTTCCATCTTCAAAGAGGAGAGGTCATTTCTATCATAAGAGAAGTCAGGCTCAGGCTTATAGTACCCAGGAGTGTTTGTCCAACCATTATAAGTTTTCAGGGAGGGTGGGTTGGGTATTTCTTTGGTATGTGGGATATTGGGCAAAGCAAATCCCGCTCCTGAGTTCTGCTCACTAATTTGGGGCTTAACTAGGCCAATACTCCTATAATAGGAGTAAAACGGATCCCAATGATTGTCATTATGTCCATCAAGGAATGGACCATCTCGGCGTCTGGGATCGAAGGATGCAGAGTGGGGGTGAGGGTGTGGGCAAGATGTGAAAGGATGAAAATCAATGTGGTCCATTCTAACTCACACTTCAATCAAAATTCCCCAAGCAAGACACAATTCAAAAAGGACCTTTTAGGTCTTTCCCAATTTAGGCTTTTGATTTTAAGTCAGATTGCAGGTGACAATACAATTTGTTCAATCAATTTACGCGCCTATTGTCGACCTACGGCTCGCCTAAAAAGGCCTAGTTGGAGCTTAGGTGTTCTTCCCTAAATCTCAAATGGTCAAGTAAATCCAAAGACGGAAGATCGAGGGATGCAAGTAGGCCTAAGCCTTCCTTTGAAGCTGTGCTTTCGTGGTGCTCCTCAACTACCCCCAAAAATCCATGACAGGGTATCCCCCTCTTTGGATTTACAAAACCTTTGATCTCAAGTTCCGAACACTTCAAAATCCAACGAAAGGAGGGCTCTTGTCCTAGTATTTCCAAACCTAAGGAGTGTCTAGAAACGTGCCGTGGTGCAAGTGAAATAAGTGTGCATACACCGTCAAAGATTTTGAACTTTGAATCGCACGCCAAGTTTGAAAATCAAATCCTTGGTTTTTAAAATGTCCTTCCTTTAATTAGTCCTTTTTCTAAAGAAAATATGTGACCACTTGTTAGATTTATTCAGTACAGATTAGGTGATCTTCGCATTAAATCCCAAATGCAATGCGTGATCAAAAATAGGATGCAAAGTAAGAGAATGCGTACCTTGCCTCCAGCGATCTTCGATGCAAAAATGCACGCAATGCAGAAAAGCAAATCTAGAGGCTGCTCATACAGACCTAAATGGTTCGTCCTAGGGCAGGCAGCTTCTAGCAGGCAGCTCATTTTTTTTTCTTTTTCTATTTTTTTTAGAACTACTTATGCACAAGCAAATAAAAGAAATAATAATAAAAAAAAAAAAAAAAATAAATAATAAACCTAAATCTAAAGAAAAGGGAACAGGCTCCCAAAAATTACCCAACACGGGTCCAAAACAAAATCGGGGAACCAACCCCTCAAAATTTGCCCCAGAACAAGGGTTTCAAACTAGCTGTAATGAAAAATTAAGTCTTCAGTCTTAATTCTATTCTAATTAAATTAGCGATTAAATACAATGGTGTCCGTCGCGTCCTCGTCCTTCTCCTCCTTTCAAAATTGCTTGTCCACTTCTCGTCTGGCGACGTCAAGGGTCGCCTCTCACAGTGGCTGATTCTTGCATAAATTTTCTCGCACAGAAAAGAAAATAATGAATGGTCAAATCTCTGTGCAATTGACAAATAATCAAAATAAAATTAGGCGAAATTATTGCATCTGTTGCCTCCCCGGCAACGGCGCCATTTGACCGATCGATCTTTCGCTTTTAAGTCGTTTGTAGTTTAATGTGGTGGAAAAATCGACTAATCAATTTTTAATAAGAGATAACCACTCGCAGAGGAGCAGGTCGTATCCACAGGGAGGCAATAACGTATTAAAATTCACGCCACTTAAAAATGTTTGTTCGGAGTCAATTTGGACAACAACCAAGCCAAGATTGCCTTTAGATTAAGGTTTAAGCAAGAAACAATGCTGAAATGGCAATTATGAGAAACTACAGGATATTTTCCGCAATGCAGAGTGAATAGAATATGATTAAAATGTGGCAATGGCAGAAAATGTAAATTTTAATTAACGTTTTACTGTAGCAAAACAGGGGAATTTTTCCCCGTTGTCTTGCACGACGAGGAGCCGATGGTCGGGCGCGGGAAGCTCGGAGGAGGTCCCTTGGATCAAGGGCTTCGAATCGGTGGTGGCGGCGAGTCGCGCGGCGGTCGGAGGTGGCCGGACGAGCTCCGACGGAGGTGCTGCAGCCGGCAGCTTGCGCAGCCTGTTGGCGTGAAGTCCGCCGCCTGCTGCTGCTGCGGGGGTGGCTGCTGCTGCTGCCGTGGGCACTGCTGCGGCTGCGTGGCAGGCGTTCGTCTGCCGGCGCGGGGAAGAGGGCGCTGCAGGCGGTTCTGCAAGCGCGACGGAGGGTGCTGCAGTGCGGTTGGAGGATGGTGTGCGGTGCGGAGGGTCTGCGGAGGGCGCTGCTGGCGGTTCTGCAGGCGCAGTGGTGAACGGCGTGGACTGCAGGCGCTGTTGGACGGTGCAGGCGCGTGGGCGAAGGACTCTGCAGTCGCGAGTGAATGGCGCTTGCAAGCGGCAGGCGCGGGAGGAGGCGTGCTCGGTTGTGCGGGTCTGCAGGCGCGATTTGAGGAGGGCGCTGCAGCCGGTGAGTGTGTGGAGATGGCGTGAGCGGAGGGTCTGCAGGAGAGCGCTGGCGCGGTTGTGCGTGGGTGGTGGTCTGCAGGAGACTTCAGGCGTGTGCGGTGAAGTGAGCGGGTAACTTCAGACGGGTGCGCCGGTGGTTGCGCGTGGAGATGGCGAAGGCTGCAGGTGCAGGGAAGGTGGCGTGAGCGGGCGTGAGGGCTGGAGGTTGTGCACGCCTTGCATGCGGTTGGAGATGAGCGGGCTGCTGCGGCGTAGGTGGTGGAAGTGAAGTGAGAGGACGGAGATTGCTGCTGGAGTGGGGGTGGACTTCAGACGTCCGGGAAATTTCCCGGACGTCTTAAGTGACTGAAAGGGTGATTGCACGGTGGCTCGGCAGTGGTGGTTTGCGACGACGGCGAGGAAGATGCACGCTAGGGTGCTCACGGTGATGCGGGCGAGCTCCGGATGGCGGTGTGGCCTGTCACACCACACGCCCACGGTGGTGGAGACTCGCCGCCACGGTAGAGGCCGGCAGTGTGGAGTGGAAGAGAGAGGTTCTCTCTGCACAGTGGTGGGTCGGTGGCGGAGGCCTCCTGAGCTCGGCTGCCTCCATGCTCCTTTTGTAGTGTCTTGAACAATTTTGAAATCAGCCGCCGACCAGATCCACCACATCCGCTCCCCCTTGAATGGCTTCATCACTGCAGCAGCCGGGCGTTGGAGCGGCAGCCAGCCGTTCTGAAAGAAGACGAATAAAGAAAATATTATTAAAATATTAGGGTTATTTATGTATAGACCCTCAACTTCTATGTTAATAAAAACAATATACCTAATTGGTTATCTAATTAGATGAATGCTATTCTAAGCTAATTCTAAATGCACTTAAGATATGAATGCAATGTATGGATTATGTAATTAGATTAAAACTATGAATTGATCTATTTACATCCTAATTTATACTAAATAAATGTTAGAATTAATCTAATGTATAGGCACTTAAATACTTAAATAGCCCACAACTATGGGCTAATCACAATGCACCTGCGACTTTTCAAAGGTGTATGCTAGCCATATTTTCCGACATGGTGGGAGAGTTTATGGAAGTCTTCATGGATGATTTCTCTATTTTCGGAGAATCATTTGACTCATGTTTGGCTAATTTGGAAATGATTCTTAAGCGATGTATCAAGACACGACTGGTCCTTAGCTGGGAAAAAAGTCATTTCATGACCCAAGAGGGCATCGTTTTGGGTCATGTAATCTCTGAATGGGGAATTGAAGTGGACAAAGCTAAGGTTGATGCTATCACTAAACTTCCTCATCCCACATCTGTTAAACAAATCAGATCATTTCTTGGCCATGTGGGATTTTATCAAAGATTCATCAAGGATTTCTCGAAGGTTGCTCATCCTTTGAGCAATCTTCTTGCCAAAGAAACGCCGTTTGTTTTTTATGAATCACGCCGAAAGGCATTTGATTTTCTGAAAATGGCAGTCACCTGTGCTCCAATTTTGCAACCACCAATTTGGACAACCCCTTTTGAGATCATGATCGACACTTCTGATTACGCGGTCGGGGCTGTCCTGGGTCAGAAAATTGATCGAAATCCCTCTGTCATTTACTACGCTAGTAAAACTCTGGGTGAAGCCCAGAGGAATTACATTGTTACTGAGAAGGAATTACTAGCTGTAGTATTTGCTTTGGAAAAATTCAGGGCTTATCTCTTAGGGTCTCATGTTATTGTTTATACCGACCACTCGGCCTTGAGACATCTCTTGGCTAAAAAGGATGCTAAACCCTGGCTTATTCGTTGAATTCTTCTTCTTCAAGAATTTGATCTTGAAATCAAGGATAAAGCTGGGGTGCAAAATGTGGTAGCAGATCATTTGTCGAGACTCCTAGGTGATTCTTCTTGTCCGGACATTCCGATTGCTGACACTTTTCCGGACGAAACCATTCTTACAGTTTTAAGTGTCCACACCCCATGGTTTGCTGACATGGTTAACTATTTGGCCGTTGGTCAAATCCCCCAGGATTGGACCAAGCAACAACGAGATAGACTTAAATTTGAGGCCAAATACTACTTTTGGTAGGACCCTGAACTATATCACATCGGCTTTGATCAGATTATTCGCCGATGCATACCGGAGAATGAATTCAACAGTATACTCGAGTTCTGCCATGCATTTGGGTGTGGTGGACATTTCTCCGGGAGAAAGACAGCTGCAAAAATCTTGCAATCTGGCTTCTATTGGCCGTCTTTATTCAAGGATGCCCAGGACTTCTCAAGGTCATGTTCTCGATGTCAGTCACTCGGGAACATAACTAAGAGAGACATGATGCCCCTAAACCCTATTCTTCCTATAGAAATTTTCGATGTTTGGGGCATCGATTTCATGGGACCCTTTATCCCTTCATTTGGACATCAGTACATTCTTGTTGCTATTGATTATGTGTCCAAATGGATTGAGGCAATTCCCACCCAAACCAATGACCACAAGGTGGTCATCAATTTTGTCAAGAAAAATATCTTCAGTAGGTTCGGGATTTCGAGGGCTATCATCAGTGATGGTGGCACTCATTTTACTAATGCCCAATTCCAGAATTTATTGGCCAAATACGGGGTTAATCATCGAATTTCCACACCTTACCATCCCCAAACGAATGGACAAGCCGAGATCTCCAATCGAGAGATCAAGAACATTCTACAAACAATGGTTAGGCCTGATCGCAAGGATTGGACTCAAAAGCTTGAGGATGCTCTTTGGGCCTACCGTACGGCGTATAAAATGCCCATTGGCATGTCTCCATTCCGTTTGGTGTATGGAAAGGCGTGCCATCTACCCGTAGAGATTGAACATAAGGCATTCTGGGCAATCAAACAATGCAATTTAGATCTAAATCTAGCTGGAAAGACCAGGAAACTCCAACTATCTGAGTTGGAGGAGCTTAGAAATGATGCTTATGAGAATGCCAAGATCTACAAAGCTCGGACCAAACCTCTACATGATCAATTGATTTCCCGCAAGAGCTTTGAGCCAAACCAGAAGGTCTAGTTATTTGATTCTAAACTTAAGCTCTTTCCTAGTAAACTTAGATCTAAATGGAATGGCCCATTCATAATTTATCAGATTTTTTCTAATGGTGCCATTCAGATTTCTGACCCAAAGACGGGTAACACCTTTAAAGTCAACGGTCAACGTTTGAAGCCTGTCGTTGGCCGTAATCTTCCAGAACCCGTCTCAGACTCTGTTGCTCTAGCCATTCTGTGACTTCTTTGGCTGGACTTCGCCTAGCTGACGGCATTAAACTCAGTAATTGTACATATGACACAAGGCTGATACGAGCTTCATATCCAGGTGACATCTTTCATATTCTACCCTTTCTTTCATGTCTCTTTTTCAATGAGGACATTGCATCAGCTAGGCATGGGGGGTGGATTCATTCTTGAATTTTTTGGTCAGCCTTGTGAAATCCATGTAAATTGTCTCTCTTCTTATTTAAAAAAAAAATAAAAAAAAAGATTAGGAAGGATTAGTTGGACATTGGGACTTTTCAATCCTAAGAAATTTTACATTAGGATCTAAACACAAAGACCCCTCAGGTCTTTGGACTTAATTAGCCTGTGTATCCACTAAAATGTGGATTTGTTTTTGAGTCCTCGCCATCTTAATTCTTTCGTAATTGGAGTAAATAAGTTTGGGTGATAAGTACATGACTTATCAACCCGCCCTCTGATTTGAGGAAATTTTAAGTCATAAGCATCTACACACTTTCTTTGCACTGACTCGTTGTTCGGCGATTTTAGCGGAAATTGGGTAGCTAATGAACCTTCTAAGGTGATATGGCTAGCAAGTTATCGTGGGTAACAGCCCATAGGTAGGTTGTCCAGAGCCCAGTCACTGGACCTTTCTTAGTTTGCTGCCTTTAGGTAAATCCTAGACTAGGGAAGCCACCTACTTTAAAAAAAAAAAAAAAGGAGAAAAGAACAAAAAGAAATAAGCTACACTTCACCACACGAGTATGGCTGGCAAGTTGTCGGTGGTAACAGCTCATCGACCGGTTGTCCAGAACCCAGCTTAGAAAATGCACTAAAAATTCCCAAAATAGTTATGAAGAAGCGAAGAAGTAGAATAAACCGGGGAGATATACACTGGATTCACCCTTGTGTTGACCCCGTAAAAAAAAAAAATAAAAGTAGGGAGAAAGTTACTGGTTGTAAAGATACACTTTTAGGTAGAATTCTGGTTAGGTCACCTAGAGGCGTAGAAATCCGAAGTCCGTTCTAACTGCCGGTCAACGAGTCTATCGCAATCACAATAAGATGCTTAAAGCTTAGGGTTCTCATCAAATTTTGGGTGAGTTGAATGGCCGTAGAAAGCCACTCCTAAACCCGAAAATTTGAAAATCAAAAAAATTAGAAAAGAGAAAAAGAGAAAAAAAAGGAAATTTTTCTTTTAATAAGGCGAGGGCTTGAAGCAGTCAGCATTTTGGTTGATACGGGGCACTGTTGTGTCTTTGAAAGTTCAGTTCCTAAGTAAACAATTTCTTAATGATTGAAAAATAACTCAAATCCAAATAATCTAACCTAATTCTTTTATAAATAGCATATAGTTTTTTTGCTAGGGACTAGGAAAAGATAGGCATGGGGGTATGATGTAAACACATTTACACTACTTAAAATGTCTATTTATGCATGTTCTTAAGCATAGGATTGCATTTCATGATGTAAATATTGCATTACATGCATCATCTTGCATTTAGAGTAGTTTTGATAAAATGGAGGTTAATTGTCTCCTTTTATGTGCTTGGATAGGGCAAACATTTTTTCGGGACCTCGAATCAAAGATCCAACTGTATGGATGTGATCAAAGCGACGATTGGAGTTCAACGACTCCAAGATCGCCCTAATCAGGCATCCGTAGCATCAGATAGTGACCGGGGAACCCTAGAAGATCAAGGGCTAGGATGGTGAAAATCCGCACTTCAGATGACAAATCCGACCGCACGGATGAATTCGGATCGACGATTGCAGCTCAACGACATAAAAATTGAGTCAATTTGACATCCGTGGCACCATCTACAACTTCCAGAAGATGGATGGCCAAGATAGCGCCACGTGGTGCCATCTTAGCCACCCAAGCAGCCGCTTCATCTTGTGAAAGCCCCGCGCCCAATCTCTCTCCGCTGTTGGATCTTAATCCAACGGCTGTGGGTGCTCGCTTTTAAAAGCGTCCGCTCGACCATCTGCACCCCATAGCGTAGTGTTCGAGCGCGCTATCGCGAGCGCCGGGCGCGAGTTCGAGCCGTGGAGAGGGGGCTGGAAGGTGCGGTAATCGGGCGCAGGTGAAGCGTCAGATGGAGATCGGACAGCCACACGTGCCCGATAGCGTCGACGCGCGATTGGACGTGCAATTGGATGCGCAATCAGACGTGCGGGGGGCGCGCAACGCAGCGGGCGCGCTAGACGTGCGTGGACGTTGATGAGTGGGCAGCCGAGGAGGCGCGCGTGGGCGCGAAAGCTACGCCCATGTTGGCGCTTTAGTGACGGATTTATCCGTCACTAAAGACCCCTTATTTATTGTTTTGAAGTTGTAATGTCCATTTTACCCCCACTCCTTGCAACTATAAAAGGAGACCCCCTCCATACGAAATTCTCATCCCTTCTTTCTCCTCTCTACCCCTCCAAAGCTCAAGAGAAGCTTGTCCCACACCCGGGATGCTTCTCGTGAGATAAAGTCCAATTTTCGTTCCCCTTCGGAAGTGGATCCCGCAACGATGACGGCGTGCTGCTCCGTTCCCATTCTTCTGCTTCGTCCTCCTTCGTCCTGCTTCGTTCTCCTTCGTCTAGGCGTCGTCCCGTCCGGCTCATCCTCCAAGCAACCATCGAGGAGGATTTCTCTCTCCCTATTCTTTTTACTGCTTTCTAGTATAGGTTTACTGCTTTCTAGATTAATCTACTCGTCCTCCAAGCGACCGTCGAGGAGGACATTTCTCCCTCCATTCTTTTAATGCTTTCTAGGGTAAATTTATCGCTTTCTAGTGTAATTATTTTATGCATTCTAATTGTAATGAACAGTCTCTTCTATGATAAATTCCTTGTTTATTCTACATCTCATTTTGATTTCCATGTGTAATATTCTCTCTCTCTTACCCTCTCTCTCTCTTTTATTAATTGTAAATAATTAGATAATTTTAAATTGAATTATTCTGTGACAAATAAAAAGAAACGCGAAGTTTTTAAATCAAACGTCCGCCTCCCTGTGTTCGACCCGGAATTTTCATTTCGGTATAAATTTTATTTGTTGAACACCAACTCTTCGCTTTCGAACTACAACGACAGGTTTTCCGAAATCGAACACATTAGCGTAGCGTTTGAAAACCATTCAACACTAGTCTCTATGTAGCACCAGAAGAGAGTGAGCCACTAAATACAAATCCAGTTAACTTAGACATCTTCTACCTAAGCCAAAAGTTGGGGTTAAAATCTGCGAATAGTTCATATCCCCAGGAGAAGAGGTTTACCTATCCCAACAGAATTTTACTAGGGGTCAAGTACAAGCTTTAAATGAATTTCGACTCTTCGCTTGGATCCGTTGCAAAAGCTACAACATTATATATTTATGGTTATCTGGATTCTGAATTTTTGGATGAAACAAAAAGAAATAAACCTATAGTAAACTCTTGATAAAATGCATTTAGTCTTGCACTTGCTAGGTGATAAACGCCAGTTTATCATCATTCTTATGCATTAAAACTAACCTAGCTCTTAGTATTTTACTCCGCAAATGGGTTTTTGGGCTGCATTTAGGCATAAATTAGGATAGGCATGCATTGCATTTTTTATTGTCGTTTTAATGTGTTTCTGTGAGTGTTAGGGATGTACAGATGCACAGATCCCTAAAACCCTAGCACTCAAGAAGGCAAATGGTGAAGGAGAAGCCCAGACTAGCTGGAACCCAGCTTGATCCAGCTCACCACAGCTGAAACCTAGCTTATTTGAACTAGGGTTAGCTCATCCCAGCTCCATTTAGCTAATCGCAGCTGGATGGTAGCTCAAGAGAGTTCACCTTAGCTCACCCTAGCTCAAGTCAGCTCAGATCCAGCTCAACTTAGCTGAGTCTAGCTCATCTCAGCTCCCACTAGTTCACAGGGAGCTCTAGCTAGCTCAGCTGAGTTGACAGGAGTTCACCTCAGCTTAGATCCAGCTCAACTTAGCTGAGTCTATCTCATCTCAGCTCCCACTAGTTCACAGGGAGCTCTAGCTAGCTCAGCTGAGTTGACAGGAGTTCACCCCAACTCAGATCCAGCTACATCCTGCTCCACTCAACTCCAGGCAGCTGAAGAAGAATTCATCTCAGCTCAGGAAGCTCAAGTCCAGCTCCCGGGGATTCAGCTTAGCTCAACTCAGTTGAGCTAAGCTACCTTAGCTGCCTCAACCAGCTTGATTCTCCCCGGGAGCACCAGACCTAGCTCACCTCAGCTCATTTTGGTAGAAGCTAGCTCACTTTAGCTTGGCTTAGCAACTAGCAAAGAACTAGTAAGCTAAGCCAGCTAGAGTAGCCCCATGCCAGCCTCTTCAGCAGCAGCCAGCTCCAGCTCCAGCTCCAGACTTCTCCTCCTCAGCTCTTCTCCCTGAAAACCCTAGCTCCAAATGCCTCCAACTCTACTCCCTATTAGCTAAGCTAGCTAAGCTGCTTAACATAGCTAGTCCACCTCCATGGCACCAAAACCGACTACCCTACTACCTAAGCTCCAGCAAAAAGACCACCTACTCCTACTTTATTTTGGTGCCAACTATCCCTTCCATCACCACCCTACATCCACCATCAAAGCCCATCTCCACCCTCCATTTTTTCCCTCCAAAATTGCCTTCTAGAAGGTATTTTTGGAGGGAAAACCAAGGCACCTCTTCATTTCCCTCCCATTTTTCCCTCCAAAAATAACTAAGCACCCCTTCATTTCCCTCCAAAAAAAACACCATAACCACCCCCCTTCCCATCCTATAAATACCCTACCCTACCACCACATAATTCCCATCCTCCCTTAGTATATTTTCTACCTAAACCACCTATACCTATGGCCAAGAAGAAGGAGTAGAGAAGGAGATTAAAGGGGCACATCACCAGCCCTTTTGGTGCCTTCTTCTCCCCACTCTCTTCAACTTGGGCCACGCCAAGGAGGAGGACTCTCCCACTTCAAGGAGGACGGCCAGGCAAAGGAGAAAAGCTTAGGGTGGACGTCCACCCTTGGAGAGAAACTTAGGGCACGCCCCCTTAGGGCTTGCCTTGGAGGTCATCACCTTGGCGGAGTTCTGCAAGGAAGGAGTTGAAGGATTCTTTTCAAGCTTGGGAGCCACCAACCTTGGAGCAAGAAGCCCTCTTCTTCACCATCTATTTAGAGGATTTGTGTTTTCTTTTACTTCAATTATCTAGTAGTAGAAGCATTCCTCTACTAGGCATTTTTGTTAAACACCTTATCAATTATCTAGTTGCCTTCTTCGTATATCTTGTTTGCATTTCTATTTGCTTATTTTCAGCATTCTTCACTTCCTCTCCCTAATTATTCTAGGTTTCCACTTGCCTAGAGTGAGCTTAGGGAGAGGCTCTACTTGCCACTTAGAAGTAGTATTTTAAATTGAAGTGTAAATCACCTTCCCGTCACCATTCCGCATGTTGTCTTAATTTAAAACAAAAAAATGATATATTGAAAAATACCAAAAAGAAAGTTGAGATTGTATTCCAAGCAAGAGAATCACTGTTGCAAACATTTGGCCTCCTTGGACGACCCTAGATACTCCCCTATCTAGGATATAAATTTTAAAAGCGAAAGCGGATTCGCGTGTTACAACGATGTAAAAAAACTGCTTTTACAAATCACGCGTATTTCGCTATCACTTTTTCGCGCCGTTGCCGGGGAGGCACGGCTTTGCATTAACTCATTTTCTCTTGCTTGAAGTGGATCTCATCCCCTTCTCTTTCTTTCTTTTGTGTGTGCAGGAACTACAGCGGGAAAGCGGGAATCTGGAAGCGAGAGCTTAAAGATCCTTTTCTTCCCGCGAAAATTCAGGTTGGTTCCTCTTTCTAGTCACATAATTAATTAAAACTACCAAAAATATATTAAACTTGGCTTTCAGGACCCTAAACACTTAAATTAAGTGGAGTGGTGCATTTTAAAATCATTGTTTGCTTGTATGCTTCTTTAGCACCATTCCATTGCAAGTATTGGTGTTCTATTTTTTGGGTCTAGATTTCTGTCCAGACTTGAAAAATCGATTCCTAACACCACAGGCCTTTTAAAATCATAAAATTTCATAGAGTGATTCCCAATTAAGTTTGGAACATCTGTTCCAAATTTCAGATCAATTGGATTTGTATTTAATTTTTAAAAATTCATGGATTACAGAGGGGTCACACCCTCTAATCTTCCTATTTTGCTACTGTCCGCGAATTTTCAGAATTTTTATACTCATCCAATTTTTTTAAAATTTATCTTGTTGGAATCCCTGTGAAATTTTACATATCATATAAAATCATAAAAATTTTCTGAGGTCGGTGGTAATACTGAAAAGTCTATAATACCCACGGGTATTATTTCTGGACTTTGACACCAGTACAATTAAAAATTCAAAACTATTATCAAACAAATTCCTAAAATCTTACAAAAATATTTTCTGGAATCCTTGTTTGATTTTCTTCAAATTAGTGGTGTTGTTTGACTTGTTTGGACCACTACTTAATTCTGAAAGCTAAAAATAATTCATTGGTAGTTAAATTTCTGTCTTAGGGATAATTGGCTTAGGGTTTCTTCTTTCTCTTTAGAGACTCAATTAAATGGAAATATACAATCACACATACAACTGGTCTTTCCTTTGATTGTGAACTTTCAAACTTGTTTGAAAACTTAACTAAAGAAACCCTAAAATACATTCAATTAAATCAAATCCTAAAAGACAAAAATACAAAAAAAAATTGTGTGACAACTTGATTTTCATTGGAGCCACTCTCCAATTCCTGCACACACACAAAAAAATCAAATAACAGGGCAACAACCCAATAAACGCCCTCCACATTCCGTGTGCACTATAGAATCCTAGACCTAATTAAAATTTGTAGCAACTTGACCCCTAAGGCTTTATCAACTTAGGCTTGCTATTTAGGTCTTAAGTTTTCTTTAGTTAGTACCAATTCTGTCATCTATATCTAGTGTTCAGGCTGAGGGGCCGTGTCAAACGACCAGGCGCGGGTTTGTACAAGCACCTGGGGTTTTCCCTGGGAAACGTTTGGGCCCAAACCTCCCCTTAAGCAACTTGGCTAGATTTGTTGATAGAACGGGTATTCACTATTGACTACTTATTTCCTATATAGACCAAGTCTTAGGTTATTATTAGGGAGTCATAATTAAGTTAGGTCTAGTTTTTGTTTGTTTGAATTGCACACTTTCTCTCATCTCTTCCTCTTCTCCTCCCCTCCCCGTTCTTCCATTTTATGCACGGGCGACGGTCTCAAAATCCACACTTGGAAGGACCATTTGATTTCGCCCCCCACGTAAAAAGACCACTTTTTCTGTCTTCTCCTGAAAAAATGGAAACACAACAAAATAGGTCCACTGACCCTTCCACGTCTACCTCTAACCCCACCTCTAACCCTAATTCTAACCCTTCCACCCAAAACCCAACCACCAGTAACTTCCCACACTTGGAGCTCCCCAATCTTGAGTTGCCCCACACACAACATCAAGACCCCCTACCTGATCTTTTAAAATTGATGGCCGATCAGATTAATAAATTAAATTCCAATCAACAAACATTGACTAGGAACATCCAAAACCTAGCCAATCCAAGGCCAAACCCACCACCCCGTCAGCAGCCTGTTGTTCCTCTAAAAGATTTCTATGATCCATCTTATTATGAGGAACGACCAGGGGTGGTCATACCGGAGGGGGACTTTGAGATCAAGCCAGCCGTCCTGAACCTGATTAAACACTTTCATGGCCTTCCTAGGGAAGACCCTTTCAGCCACCTTGAAGAACTAACTCTTCTTGCACAGACAACCCATTCCCGAAATGTGCAAGAAGACATATGGCTGATGCGGCTTTTTCCATTATCTCTTAAAGATAAGGCCGCTTATTGGTTCAGGACCATTGGCCGACCCATTACAACATGGCCTCAACTCAAGAGTGCCTTCCTCAAGAAATTCTTTCCCATAGGTCGTACCAATTCCTTACGAAGATCTATTACGACCTTTCACCAAAAATCTGGCGAAGCTTTCCATGATTCTTGGGAAAGATTTCAGGACCTTTTAAGAAGTTGCCCGCACCACGAGATTCCTTTGTGGCAACTCGTGCAAATCTTCTATCAGGGATTAGAAGATCAAATCCGACAATTTGTCGACGCCTCGTGTGGCGGCAACTTCTTAAATAAAGATGCTGAAAGTGCTTATGATCTATTTGAAGAAATGAGTGAAAACTCATTTAACCAAGCTTCCATGAACACATTTTGCAGAACCCAAAACCCGCAGTTTGGTGTTCATGAAATAGGCGCTCAATCTATCCCAGTCACCCAAGACGATCTTCAAATGATCGCTCAGAAACTCGACCAGATGCATATTAATCAGAAGAAAATTGAGGAAAGACTTGCCACATCAATTCAAGCTCCACGCCCACATCTAACCCAACCTAACTTTCCACGAAGAGAAAATTTGCACAATCTCAACACCACTCCTGCTGATTATTCTGAGGTTGCCCATGATTCACTGGGGAATTTCAATTATCCAGATCTTAACCCCACCCAAAATATTTCTGCCATCCAGGAGCCCTTTAAAAATTCTTCCAATTGGAAAAATTACCCGAACTACTCCTGGAATAATCAAGTTTCCTCCCAACCATATCATTTTAATGGGTATGGGTCGAATCCAAATTTCCATCCTGGGCCATCCCAACAAGATATCAATGCCCAGATGCTGCGAACCCTGCAGGATATGCAAACAAAAATGACGGAAGTAACCCGCAACATCACAAATCTGAACAATCAGATTGGGGTTACTCCCACGCAAAGACCTGTAGGACATCTTCCGTCCCAACCCATACCCAACCCTAATCACCAAGGAAACCATTATATGGGCAGAAATCCACATTATCCACATCAGCCTCCTCCTAATCACCACCTCAGCAGCCGCCCAGGTTTCTGCAATCACAGGCCCCCCCACCTCCTCTAAATAATAATCCGACTGCACATGCAGTTACTTTGAGGAGTGGGAAAACCACCACTGACCCCGGGCCTTCACACGAACCTGGTAAGATACCTGTGCAAATTGACTCCCCACCTCCCCATCAGGAAGAAAAAGAAAAACAAAAATCTCAAGACAAGATTCCTGTCCCTTTCCCACAAGCTCTCTACCCCACCACCAACAAAAAAAAGAAATCTGAGCCCACTACAGAAGAACTCATGGAGCTATTTGGGCAAGTTCATATCAATATTCCTCTCCTAGATGCCATCAAATATATACCTGCCTATGCTAAATTTTTGAAGGATATTTGTACTCCTAAAAGGCAGGCTAAAAATCTAGGACAGGTGCATCTTTCAGAGACAGTAAGCTCTGTCATACAGAGTAAGCTGCCTCCTAAGATGAAAGATCCGGGGGCGCCTTTAATTTCTGTAATTATTGATGACACTACATTTAATCGCGCCCTCCTTGATCTTGGTGCCTCAGTTAATATTATTCCCACGAGTTTATTCGAAGAATTTCAGATCGGTGAATTAAAACCCGTCGAGGTTACCCTGCAATTAGCCGACCGATCTACAATCAAACCTCGTGGGATTATCGAGGATATTTTAATCAAGGTCCAGAATTGTGTCTTCCCTGCAGACTTTCTGGTTCTTGACATTGAGGCACCTGGATCATTACAGGACTCCCCAATAATCCTTGGACGCCCCTTTTTGGCCACTACAAAGGCAAATATAAATTGCCACACAGGAAAAATGGATATCAACTGTGCAGGCCAAACTATCACTTTAGATATTTTTAAATCCTCCAGGAGATTCCATGATGATAACTTCTTTGAGGACTCAGATACTGAAATTTCCAATATGGTGGAGGAGACAAGGTTAATAGATACCCTTACCGACCACAATTTTTTTGAGGACTCTGATTCAGAATCAGTGGTCGGCGAAATCTGTGATCCGGAAACTTGTCTTGACCCCAAATTTATTCCTGATACCCCCCCTAACCCACCCATTATTCACGCACCTAATTTTTCCACACTAACTCACCATTCCTTCCCCGACCCCTTTCTTACGGACCTGCCACCAACCCCGCCCGAGTTTGGCACCCAACCTGAATTAAAACCATGGCCAGACTCGGGCCACACTTATCAATTTCCATCTCACTTTGATCCCAATATTATTTCTAATCAATTTTCTAGGGATCTAGACGAAGACACCTTTTTTGCGGGCATCCAAGTGTCCAATTATTTACATGATTTTCCGTCTTCTGTGCATACCTTCACGCCCGGCTGAATGGCGTAAAAGATAGCACTGGATGGGAGGTAACCCATCATTTTTTTTTCTTGCTTTCCTTTTTTCTTCTTTTTCCAGGTTTTATTCATCCTAAACCTGACCGTTCTTCACTAAGGTGATTCCTTTTCCCTCCTAATGCATGAGGACATGGCATATCTTAAGCATGGGGGGTGTTTTTAAATTTTTACGATCGATTTAGGATGTTTAAAACCTAAAAACATGCAATTTTCTTTAATTTATTTCCTGCTTGCATACCCAAAAACAAAAAACAAAAAGAAAAAAAAAATATTGAAAACTTTTTGAGGAAAAATTTTGAAATCGGGACTACGGTCGAAAAATTCACTTCTGGTACAATGGGATTTAATCTTTAACAAACTAAGGATGAGGATATGGATCTGATCATTAGAATTCCAGGGTCTATTTTAGACTAGATCAGATATCCTTCTCTAAAATTCCACCTGAACTCATGATAGTTCAGGTGACTTGATCCTATTTTGTAATATGGAAAGTATCTGACTTAGTTTTTGATTCAAAAACCTGCGGTTCTTGAGAAACTTCTTGTGTCAATTTTCACACACAAGCCAACACTTAAAAATAACTAAAAATTTAAAAAAAACTCCCTTGTTTGGATTTAGTAAAAGTCTGAAGCAGATCATTGGTTTGAGTTCCCACCGTCGAGAAGAAGGAAAAAACCTTCTTTGAGGACACGATGTCAACATGTTACCGCCTCGGTGCTGCTCTATATCTATATTTCATATCTTTAGACGGAGCATTAAAGCGCATTTCAGCAGCTCAAGTGTCTTGGACGGTGCTCTACCTATAGCGTCGGAGCAAGAGCTTGAGTTTGCTTGGAGCGCCCCTTTTCACCGCATCGTGTTTTGGGGTTGTGAGCTCCTGGGTGGTGTCATGGACAGTGCTATCCCGAAGTACTGGCGCCAGAGCCCCCTCGAGGAATGGTAATGGGAATGATGATACCGACACATCTGTTGTAAGACTAAGCTAAAAATAAGCATGGGGGAAAAAAAAATAATAATAATAATAACACGTCCTTATTAAGGTTGGCTTTTCACAAGCACCGACACAAGGTTTTAAAGGAATTTGCAAGTTGCGAATCAGATTCACGAGCCAAAAAAATCCTAAAAACAAACATTTCAAGTCATCTGAATTAACAAGGGGTTAATTTGTGAATTTTCTGAGGATATATTGATCCCGTTCTATCTAATGGTTGGATCCAAAAACAAATCCTGATGTTTATCTTCAACAAATCCCGTATCTCCTGTGTTTTAATCTACCAAGGTCCCTTAATCTCTTTTTCTCCTCAAAAGTCAAACAATTAGATTTCCCAAAAATTCCATTTTCCAAAAAAATTAAAGTTTTGCTAAGAGACTAGCAAAAGATAAGCATGGGGGTGTGATAAACGCCAGTTTATCATCATTCTTATGCATTAAAACTAACCTAGCTCTTAGTATTTTACTCCGCAAATGGGTTTTTGGGCTGCATTTAGGCATAAATTAGGATAGGCATGCATTGCATTTTTTATTGTCGTTTTAATGTGTTTTTGTGAGTGTTAGGGATGTACAGATGCACAGATCCCTAAAACCCTAGCACTCAAGAAGGCAAATGGTGAAGGAGAAGCCCAGACTAGCTGGAACCCAGCTTGATCCAGCTCACCACAGCTGAAACCTAGCTTATTTGAACTAGGGTTAGCTCATCCCAGCTCCATTTAGCTAATCGCAGCTGGATGGTAGCTCAAGAGAGTTCACCTTAGCTCACCCTAGCTCAAGTCAGCTCAGATCCAGCTCAACTTAGCTGAGTCTAGCTCATCTCAGCTCCCACTAGTTCACAGGGAGCTCTAGCTAGCTCAGCTGAGTTGACAGGAGTTCACCTCAGCTTAGATCCAGCTCAACTTAGCTGAGTCTATCTCATCTCAGCTCCCACTAGTTCACAGGGAGCTCTAGCTAGCTCAGCTGAGTTGACAGGAGTTCACCCCAGCTCAGATCCAGCTACATCCAGCTCCACTCAACTCCAGGCAGCTGAAGAAGAATTCATCTCAGCTCAGGAAGCTCAAGTCCAGCTCCCGGGGATTCAGCTTAGCTCAACTCAGTTGAGCTAAGCTACCTTAGCTGCCTCAACCAGCTTGATTCTCCCCGGGAGCACCAGACCTAGCTCACCTCAGCTCATTTTGGTAGAAGCTAGCTCACTTTAGCTTGGCTTAGCAACTAGCAAAGAACTAGTAAGCTAAGCCAGCTAGAGTAGCCCCATGCCAGCCTCTTCAGCAGCAGCCAGCTCCAGCTCCAGCTCCAGACTTCTCCTCCTCAGCTCTTCTCCCTGAAAACCCTAGCTCCAAATGCCTCCAACTCTACTCCCTATTAGCTAAGCTAGCTAAGCTACTTAACATAGCTAGTCCACCTCCATGGCACCAAAACCGACTACCCTACTACCTAAGCTCCAGCAAAAAGACCACCTACTCCTACTTTATTTTGGTGCCAACTATCCCTTCCATCACCACCCTACATCCACCATCAAAGCCCATCTCCACCCTCCATTTTTTCCCTCCAAAATTGCCTTCTAGAAGGTATTTTTGGAGGGAAAACCAAGGCACCTCTTCATTTCCCTCCCATTTTTCCCTCCAAAAATAACTAAGCACCCCTTCATTTCCCTCCAAAAAAAACACCATAACCACCCCCCTTCCCATCCTATAAATACCCTACCCTACCACCACATAATTCCCATCCTCCCTTAGTATATTTTCTACCTAAACCACCTATACCTACGGCCAAGAAGAAGGAGTAGAGAAGGAGATTAAAGGGGCACATCACCAGCCCTTTTGGTGCCTTCTTCTCCCCACTCTCTTCAACTTGGGCCACGCCAAGGAGGAGGACTCTCCCACTTCAAGGAGGACGGCCAGGCAAAGGAGAAAAGCTTAGGGTGGACGTCCACCCTTGGAGAGAAACTTAGGGCACGCCCCCTTAGGGCTTGCCTTGGAGGTCATCACCTTGGCAGAGTTCTGCAAGGAAGGAGTTGAAGGATTCTTTTCAAGCTTGGGAGCCACCAACCTTGGAGCAAGAAGCCCTCTTCTTCACCATCTATTTAGAGGATTTATGTTTTCTTTTACTTCAATTATCTAGTAGTAGAAGCATTCCTCTACTAGGCATTTTTGTTAAACACCTTATCAATTATCTAGTTGCCTTCTTCGTATATCTTGTTTGCATTTCTATTTGCTTATTTTCAGCATTCTTCACTTCCTCTCCCTAATTATTCTAGGTTTCCACTTGCCTAGAGTGAGCTTAGGGAGAGGCTCTACTTGCCACTTAGAAGTAGTATTTTAAATTGAAGTGTAAATCACCTTCCCGTCACCATTCCGCATGTTGTCTTAATTTAAAACAAAAAAATGATATATTGAAAAATACCAAAAGGAAAGTTGAGATTGTATTCCAAGCAAGAGAATCACTGTTGCAAACATTTGGCCTCCTTGGACGACCCTAGATACTCCCCTATCTAGGATATAAATTTTAAAAGCGAAAGCGGATTCGCGTGTTACAACGACGTAAAAAAACTGCTTTTACAAATCACGCGTATTTCGCTATCACTAGGGACTAGCAAGATTTAGGCATAGGGGTATGATTGCACAGCAATCATAGGCCCTAATTTGCCTGAATTAAGGTAGAACCTAGCTTAACATGGGCATTCTGCATGCATACACATCGTACTTTGCATCTTAGATGATTTATATGTTTTATACATAATAATGTCTATTTGAGAGGTATTATTAATTGCAGGTAATCCAGGGCTGCGGATGATCGATCCAACCTTATGGATCTGTTCGGAATAACAACGGGAGTCCAACGCTTCCAAGAGTGCATCAATCAGACTCTCGTAGCACCCTAGGGAGTCCGCAAAAGAAGCAAGAGCTAAGGGTAAATTGAAGAATATCCCAATCTCATATGACAAATCCAATCGCATGGATGGATCCGGATCAACGTTCGCAGTCCTTTGGAAAGGAGAACCGCGAGCTGTTGGATCGTCATCCAATGGCTATGATGTATCCACGTTGCCTCCTCCAGCCGCCTCATCACGCACAGGAGAGATCTCGATCATTGGATTCCCATCCAACGACCGAGAGCAGTTGCACAAGAAATGGAAAGGGCAACAATCTGCGTGTGTAGCGCAGTGGAGAGGGTGCCTAACAGACAGCGGGCGACGTGGGATCGAAGCACGCCCGGTGTAAAATTAGGAGAAGCGACTAGCACGGGAGCAATTAACCGTCGGATCTTCATCGGACGGCTTGGCAGCAAACACGTGGCGGGTGCGGAGGAGCTGGATCAAGAATGCACGCGATGACGCTTGCAGTGACGTGCATGTAAGCACTTTAGGATTCAAAGGCACACAATTGGGCGCTCAAAAGGGGCGAGCAGCGAAGGAGAGGAAACGAAGGCGCACGCGAGGAAGATCTGCAGCTGTGTGATGGAGGATGGATGCTTGACAGGCTGCCACGTGGCAGCATCAGAATGAATCGAGGATAAAAGAAGGATTTGGAAGGCTTAATCAGGGTCGTTGATCTCCCGATCAACAGATCTGATTAATCTGAAGCATTTGCAAGGATTTAAGGGGCCAAATACCTTAATTTCCCTTCACTAAAGCTATAAAAAGAGGCCTAAGGGCCCCCTTTGAAAGGCAATTCTCTTAATTCTTCTTCCTCCTTCTTCAACCTTTCTCTCTTCTTCTTCCTGTCTTCTCTACATCCGTCTCTACACCTCCGTCTGAAGCATCTGTTGGGCCACCACGATGGATTGTTGCTGCTTTTCCCAACCTCTCCAAAAGGCCACCATGAACCACCCGTGGTGCCCTTGTTCTATTACATAAGTAGTTTACATTTATGTTAGAATTTGTCTAGTTATATGTATGCAATTCATATTCAAACTCTTTTGATTGATATATACATTGTGCCTATACTATTTAGCATTTATATTTGGAACAACGTATAAAATCAAAAGTGCTTTCTGCCTCCCTGTGATCGACCGAAACTCACAAAGTTCCGTTAATTTATTTGCTCGAGACGTATTTCACGCTATACTACAACGTGCTCATCTTTTATGCGATGTACGCTGCGAACAGGACTCCGGAGATAGGATTTCTCAACTGTCGATTGATGTGACAATCATGTCTTCTTGACAAAGCCTTTTTAGTACCAGTCTCCCAATAAACTAAAAAGGATTGTTGGTGACAAGAAAGCTATGCTCAACGCTCTCTTTCCTCTTCCACTGCACTAAGTGGTCTTTCCCTTGCTGCTTTCTATGATTTAGAAAATTGCCTACATGAAAGAAAATATGAGACAAAATGGTAAGAGAAAGATATTGTATATAAATAGAGGAAAGGAAGATGTGGAAAATAGGACAGAGAATATCTACAATGACACTGTCAAAAAGAAAGGGATGTAGCGCAACTTGGTAACGCATTTGGTTTGGGTCAAAAATGTCACGATACCTTTGCTTTCATCCCTACCCCTTTGGTACGAGGGGCAGGGAAAAGGGATCAATTGAGATCGATGAAAATGGGATAGGAGAAGGGGTATGACCGGTAGGACAAGAAGGATCTTTTTCCTGACATACCTTAAGTGAAGAAAGTGCTCTTAGTTCAGTTCGGTGGAACGTGGGTCTCCAAAACCCGATGTCATTGGTTCAAATCCTACAGAGCATGAGTGGTTGAGCTTATCTTGTGTGACCAAAAAAAAACTTGCAAGGTAACCCTCTGATTCCATTTTCCAGTCCGCACTATCCCCATTCCATTTGAAACTACAATGCTTACCCTAGCTCAGTGTTCCTGCACAATCTTTCTTATAAAAACAAAACAACATGATGTTATCATTTGGTTATATGAATAATTTCCCCCCTAATTATATTCTTCATTTTCTGAGCAATTCTAATAAGCATCATCATTATACTGAGAAGAGATTTTTTTGAAACAGAAAGGAAAACTATTGAATCGCCGATAGCAGTCCAGGAGAGCTTTTATTGACTATATAAACAAGAGGATTATAGGATCGAACCCCACATATGTATGAGAGTCCAGCAATTATTTACAATATTATCCACACTCACTGGTCTCTCCTGAAATAATTTCTCATTTCTAGCTCTCCAAGCCGACCATAACACTACCACCATGGGCACATGGGGCTTATTTGTAACCAGGAAGGAACTCCATAAGTTCTCCCACGTGAGAATCAAACCCCTACAAACCTTTCTCTAGACACAATCTGTTACCATGCAAGAAGAAAAGATATGACGACTGCAGTCATTGTGTAACCCACATAGCTGGCAGAATTGAGCAAGGGTGCCCATCCTCCTATGCTGCATGTCACCTGGAATCAGACCATCCCTTCTACATAACCACAGAAAAATTTTCACCTTTAATGGGACTTTCAACTTCCATAAATTCCTCCCAATCTCATCCACCTTTGCCGACTTGGACGAAATGATGAGTCTTTCATAGGCAGCCGCTGGAGAAAAAATCCCCTCCCATTTTTATGTATCGCACTCCTCTGTTTTAGGTCTGAAGGCATTTAGTTCCTACTGGAGGCGTTCATTCTCCATCCATGTTCTGGTTCCATAGCCATTCCCCTTGTCATTGTTTATCTTCCACTTTTCTGATTCCATGTCCCAATAATCATGCATCACCACATTTTTATCAGGAGTAGCCGAATAGGCAAGAGGATATCTATCCTTTAACAACCCATCTGGTGACCACTTTTCAATCCAAAATCTAAACTTCTTCCATCTCCCAAGACTAATTTGAACAAGTTCCAATTATCAACCATAGCATGCACCACAGAGGCCCAAAAAGGAGAAGGCTTGATGGGATTCAGACGACTCTTCTCATCATTTGCTGCCCCATAACTATCATGCACAATCTCTGTCTAAGGCCTCTGTTCCCCTTGCAATAGCCTAACCGCCCACTTTAAAAGCAAGGCATCATTAAATTCTTCGAGAGATCTTATTCCCATGCCACCATACTTCTTAGGAGAGCAAATTGTATCCCATTTAACAGGTTGGAAGAAAGTACCTTGGTGAGAAGCCCCTTTCTAGAAGATTCTCTTGTGCATGACATCAAGTTTCTTCCATATTGACTTTGGAGCTCTGAAGACGGAAAAGAAGACTGGAATAGATGTAATCACTGAATTTAGCAAAATAAGCCTCCCCCCTTTCGACAAGTATCGACTGTTCCAGCCTTCTAACTTCGTAGCCACCTTCTCAAAGAGAAAATTCCAATCAATCTTCTTCATTTTTGTACACTTCAGTGGCAAGCCCAGATATTTGATTGGCAATGAGACCACAGACGTGCCTAAGATGGAAGAGATGTCACTTTGATCAATACCATTCATACCAAAGCAAACCAGAGATGATTTGCTTCCACTTAGCTTTAGACCAGAAATTTCTCCAAAGATGTTAACAATATAAGAGAGCGCTTGTGCATCCCTTTTCCCTCCTATAAAAAAGACTGTGTCATCTGTGTATTGGAGAATGCGGGCCAAAGCCCTTCTATTTGTCATCGAATAGCCCCTTATCAACCCATCTTCTGCCAACTTGCATGCATATCTGGCTAAAGTATCCACGGCAAAATTCAAAATCAGCGGGGCCAAGGGGCAACCTTGTCGCACCCCACATTGAGGCTATATCCTGCCTCTACAAGGTTTCCCATTTATCAAGGGGGAATAGGAAGCAGTCGTGATGCACCGTTTCATCCACTGGATCCAAACGGGGGGGGGGGGGGACTTTCTTCTTTTAAGAATTTCCCATAAGTACGACCACAAGATTGGATCATATGCTCTAGAGAAATCTACCTTCCATAGGAAGGCCTTAGACTTTCTCCTGTGCCAACCCGTCACCATCTCTTGGGCCATAATAAATGATTCTTGCAAAGACCTCCCAGGAAAAAAGCAGACTGAACAGGCATAATCAGGCCTTGCAGAACTCCACGAATTCTGTTGGCGAGGATTTTGCTAATGATTAGATATATGGAATTCGATAGCATAATAGGCCTATAATCAAAGAAACATTCTGCTCCTGACTTCTTTGGTAACATGAAAAGGTATAATTTGTTTAGGTTTTCAAAACCAGAGTTTCCCTTTTCAAACTCATGTATAACCCCCATCACTTCCTCTTTAAGAATGCTCCACATTTCTTTATGAAAAAGTGATAGAACCACATGCAGGTTTGTTGATTGCATCAGGTTACTATCATTTACCTGATACTTTCAAAGTAAGGCGATATAAGAAGTGTCTTTCAGACTGTTAGCAAGGTATTGATTAAGAATGTGATTCCTACTATTAATGGATATGCAAAAATGACTTTAAGTTATACTCTGCATAAGGCAATTTCATCTAGTGATTTGGTCTTCACAATAGGTGAATCTATATCATTAGCAGATGATAAAGGAAATTTGTTGAGTCTTTACTAAATCTATTGTAATTTGTATCACATGATGTCAAGAAGACCTGTATCCAAGGACTCATCTAATGTCCATATATCACAAATGACTCTGAGAGTGTATATGGTGAAAAAGAAAGTTGAGAGGGTCTGATGAGGAAGTGGAAAAGAGGTATCACTCCATATTTATTGATGAACTTACACCAATTCCATCAATACCCACATTACCAATCCTCCATAGAACCAAGTATTGTACTCGTAAAGAATTCATAAGCAAGATCCAATCTAATATAAATCAAAAGAGAGATCCCTTCTTAGTTGCTGATATTGAAACAATACTTAATGAGAATGAAGAGAAAATGAACCACCTTACCTTAAGCTGCTGGAGTGTTTAAAGTGAATCCAATGTAAGCATTGCTTGACAAAAGCGGGGCTTATTGTTGGTATAGTGAGGATTCTTTTCTATTTTATACCTTTGCAGAAAGAAGTGAGAAGGTTTTGTACCAATTGATTTGAAAAGTGATTTATCTTACTAAAAATGATGAGAGATGAAAAGTGATTTACGAAAGAAATACCCAGGAGGTCAAAGGCCATCGTCAAGGCCCAACCACCACCACAAGTTTCTTTGGAGGTGGAAATGTTGGAAAGGCCAGGTGCAAGCCTTTGGTGGGAGTCGTAGTAGATGAAGACAAGCTTTATTCCAGCTATTCACTCCAGGCACATCACTTCAATTACCAGGCCGATTAAGTCAGTTTAAGAGATACCCTATATACATACGCATATATTAGTATATCCTTCCTCCAACCACTTGTGAGGAGCTTGTCGAGCTAATGTGAAAAAAAAGCCGACAATGAATAACTAAGCTCCACCAACCAATCACCCTCTTCCACCCACTTCTCAACAAGGATCAGATTGATCTCACGGGTTGCTCATGAGACTAACCATGCTATCTTTTCCTCCCTCACTCGATCTATCTCTTGATCCCTGGGGTAGGCTCTACCCTTGACAAAAACCGATTTTCGCTCATTTGGAAGTCGTCAGAAATCGTAGTATAGTCGCGCAAAAACGTTCATCAAAAATTGATTTCTAAAGATAACGAGACTTGAGTCCCGGTCGTTCGTCTCTGGGATGTGTTGCTTTTACTTTTGAAATCGATCCTTTTGCCGCTCTACTTTGTTTAGAATCGCATGTCGGTTCGTGATTATTACGTATTTACATACGACATGCTTAGTTGCAAGAATATTAAGAGTTAGAAACAGGTAACATTAATCACGCAAAAGATAATAGCAATCATTAAGCCCATGGTGATTTCAAACAGATAGAGATATATATATATATAAATGTGTTTTCATTCATTCATTTGAGAGTTGTTGCACAAGGAATCTAGAGGAAAGCTTGTACATAAATGCTTGAAAATTAAATCTAGCTACCAGAAAATGACCACATACAAGAATCGATGGGGGGATTTCGCATGCATCATTGGGGGAGAAGTAAGACTACACTACTAAGCAGTAAATGTACGAAGAGCATAATCTAAATCTAGTAGAATGGAAGGGCATTCAGGGGTGGTCCCCGATGGCCTTTGAATGGTTGAGAGGAGGGGCGGCCAATGGAACTTTGATAGCGATTTCACGCGGTTTGTTAATTAGGTCGTTGTAACGCGTAAATCCGCTTTCTCTCTTAAATTTATATTCCTAGATAGGGGAGTATCTAGGGTCGTCCAAGGAGGCAATATGTTTGCAAAATTAATTCTCTTGCTTGGAATATAAATCTCAACTTTCTTTTTGGTATTTTTCAATATATCATTTTTTTGTTTTTTAAACTAAGGCAACATGAGAACTTATGGAGGAAAGGTGTTTACACTTTGAATTCAATAAACTACTTCTAAAGTGGCAAGTAGAGCCTCTCCCTAAGCTCACTCTAGGCAAGTGGAGGCCTAGAATAATTAGGGAGAGGGAGTGAAGAATGCCGAAAATAAGCAAATAGAAATGCAAACAAGAAATGCAAAGAAGGCAACTAGATAATTGAAAAAGTGTTTAACAAAAATGCCTAGTAGAGGAAAGCTTGTACTACTAGAAAAATGCAAATAAGAAAGGAAAACACAAATCCTCTAGATAGATGGTGAAGAAGAGGGCTTCTTGCTCCAAGGTTGGTGGCTCCCAATCTTGAAAAGAGTCCTTCAACTCCTTCCTTGCAGTACTCCGCCAAGGTGATGTCCTCCAAGGCAAGCCTTAGGGGGGCGTGCCCTAAGTTTTTCTCCAAGGGTGGATGTCCACCCTAAGCTTTTCTCCTTTGCCTGGCCGTCCTCCTTGAAGTGGGAGAGTCCTCCTCCTTGGCGTGGCTCAAGTTGAAGAGAGTGGGGAGAAGAAGGCACCAAAAGGGCTGGTGATGTGCCCCTTTAATCTCCTTCTCTACTCCTTCTTCTTGGCCGTAGGTATAGGTGGTTTAGGTAGAAAATATACTAAGGGAGGATGCCCCAAAATGGTGGTAGGTGGTGGCCTTTTATAGAATAGGAGGGGGGCTATGGTGACCTTTGAAATGGATGGCTAGGATGGAAGGAGGGAGGTGGTTAAGGATCCAATGGCCAAGGGTGTTTGGCGCCACCTTAAGGGACACCTAAGGGGTGGTTATGTGTGTTGACACCCCTTGATATTGGCGCCAAAATGGCTTCTAGAAGAGGGTCTAAGTTGGCGCCAAGAAGGATTCTAGAAGGGGGGTTAGGTGGATGGCTAGGATGGCTTATGTGGGTAGGTGTAGGGTGGATTAAGGGGCTGAAAGTGGCGCCAATATAGAGGTGGTTAGGGGTGGTTTTTGGCGCCAACTTGAAGTGTCTTTTGGTGGAGATAATGGGGTGAAGGGATGGCTAGGAGGTGGTGCCAACTTGAGTAGGGTAGCTAGCTTAGGTAGGCTTGAGTTGGTGGAGCTAGCTAGGGTTGATTTTGGAGGTAATGAATGGCCAAGGAGCTGGTTGTTAGCTAAGCTAAGCTAAGCTAAGATAAGCTAAGCTAGCTTAGCTAAAGGTGGAGTAGAGGAGAAGGTGTTGGAGCTAGGGTTTGGAGCAAGGAGCTGAGGAGAAGAAGTCTGGAGCTGGAGCTGGAGCTGGCTGCTGCTGAAGAGGCTGGCATGGGGCTACTCTAGCTGGCTTAGCTTGCTAGTTCTTTGCTAGCTACTAAGCCAAGCTAAAGTGAGCTAGCTTCTACCAAAATGAGCTGAGGTGAGCTAGGTCTGGTGCTTCCGGGGAGAATCAAGCTGGTTGAGGCAGCTAAGGTAGCTTAGCTCAACTGAGTTGAGCTAAGCTGAGTCCCCGGGAGCTGGACTTGAGCTTCCTGAGCTGAGATGAATTCTTCTTCAGCTGGCTGGAGTTGAGTGGAGCTGGATGTAGCTGGATCTGAGCTGGGGTGAACTCCTGTCAACTCAGCTGAGCTAGCTAGAGCTCCCTGTGAACTAGTGGGAGCTGAGGTGAGCTAGACTCAGCTAAGTTGAGCTGGATCTGAGCTGACTTGAGCTAGGGTGAGCTAAGGTGAACTCTCTTGAGCTGCCATCCAGCTGTGATTAGCTGAATGGAGCTGGGATGAGCTAACCCTAGTTCAAGTAAGCTAGGTTCCAGCTGCGGTGAGCTAGATCAAGCTGAGGTGAGCTGGATCAAGCTGAGGTGAGCTGGATTAGGCTGAGTTCCAGCTAGTCTAGGCTTCTCCTTCACCAATTGCCTTCTTGAGTGCTAGGGTTTTAGGAATCTGTGAATCTGTACATCCCTAACACTCACAAAAACACATTAAAACAATAATAAAAAATGCAATGCATGCCTATCCTAATTTATGCCTAAATGCAGCCCAAAAACCCGTTTGCGGAGTAAAATCCTAAGAGCTAGGTTAGTTTTAAAGCATAAAAATGATGATAAACTGGCGTTTATCACAACCAAAAAGTGATAGCGATTTCACGCGGTTTGTTAATTAGGTCGTTGTAACGCGTAAATCCGCTTTCTCTCTTAAATTTATATTCCTAGATAGGGGAGTATCTAGGGTCGTCCAAGGAGGCAATATGTTTGCAAAATTAATTCTCTTGCTTGGAATATAAATCTCAACTTTCTTTTTGGTATTTTTCAATATATCATTTTTTTGTTTTTTAAACTAAGGCAACATGAGAACTTATGGAGGAAAGGTGTTTACACTTTGAATTCAATAAACTACTTCTAAAGTGGCAAGTAGAGCCTCTCCCTAAGCTCACTCTAGGCAAGTGGAGGCCTAGAATAATTAGGGAGAGGGAGTGAAGAATGCCGAAAATAAGCAAATAGAAATGCAAACAAGAAATGCAAAGAAGGCAACTAGATAATTGAAAAAGTGTTTAACAAAAATGCCTAGTAGAGGAAAGCTTGTACTACTAGAAAAATGCAAATAAGAAAGGAAAACACAAATCCTCTAGATAGATGGTGAAGAAGAGGGCTTCTTGCTCCAAGGTTGGTGGCTCCCAATCTTGAAAAGAGTCCTTCAACTCCTTCCTTGCAGTACTCCACCAAGGTGATGTCCTCCAAGGCAAGCCTTAGGGGGGCATGCCCTAAGTTTTTCTCCAAGGGTGGATGTCCACCCTAAGCTTTTCTCCTTTGCCTGGCCGTCCTCCTTGAAGTGGGAGAGTCCTCCTCCTTGGCGTGGCTCAAGTTGAAGAGAGTGGGGAGAAGAAGGCACCAAAAGGGCTGGTGATGTGCCCCTTTAATCTCCTTCTCTACTCCTTCTTCTTGGCCGTAGGTATAGGTGGTTTAGGTAGAAAATATACTAAGGGAGGATGCCCCAAAATGGTGGTAGGTGGTGGCCTTTTATAGAATAGGAGGGGGGCTATGGTGACCTTTGAAATGGATGGCTAGGATGGAAGGAGGGAGGTGGTTAAGGATCCAATGGCCAAGGGTGTTTGGCGCCACCTTAAGGGACACCTAAGGGGTGGTTATGTGTGTTGACACCCCTTGATATTGGCGCCAAAATGGCTTCTAGAAGAGGGTCTAAGTTGGCGCCAAGAAGGATTCTAGAAGGGGGGTTAGGTGGATGGCTAGGATGGCTTATGTGGGTAGGTGTAGGGTGGATTAAGGGGCTGAAAGTGGCGCCAATATAGAGGTGGTTAGGGGTGGTTTTTGGCGCCAACTTGAAGTGTCTTTTGGTGGAGATAATGGGGTGAAGGGATGGCTAGGAGGTGGTGCCAACTTGAGTAGGGTAGCTAGCTTAGGTAGGCTTGAGTTGGTGGAGCTAGCTAGGGTTGATTTTGGAGGTAATGAATGGCCAAGGAGCTGGTTGTTAGCTAAGCTAAGCTAAGCTAAGATAAGCTAAGCTAGCTTAGCTAAAGGTGGAGTAGAGGAGAAGGTGTTGGAGCTAGGGTTTGGAGCAAGGAGCTGAGGAGAAGAAGTCTGGAGCTGGAGCTGGAGCTGGCTGCTGCTGAAGAGGCTGGCATGGGGCTACTCTAGCTGGCTTAGCTTGCTAGTTCTTTGCTAGCTACTAAGCCAAGCTAAAGTGAGCTAGCTTCTACCAAAATGAGCTGAGGTGAGCTAGGTCTGGTGCTTCCGGGGAGAATCAAGCTGGTTGAGGCAGCTAAGGTAGCTTAGCTCAACTGAGTTGAGCTAAGCTGAGTCCCCGGGAGCTGGACTTGAGCTTCCTGAGCTGAGATGAATTCTTCTTCAGCTGGCTGGAGTTGAGTGGAGCTGGATGTAGCTGGATCTGAGCTGGGGTGAACTCCTGTCAACTCAGCTGAGCTAGCTAGAGCTCCCTGTGAACTAGTGGGAGCTGAGGTGAGCTAGACTCAGCTAAGTTGAGCTGGATCTGAGCTGACTTGAGCTAGGGTGAGCTAAGGTGAACTCTCTTGAGCTGCCATCCAGCTGTGATTAGCTGAATGGAGCTGGGATGAGCTAACCCTAGTTCAAGTAAGCTAGGTTCCAGCTGCGGTGAGCTAGATCAAGCTGAGGTGAGCTGGATCAAGCTGAGGTGAGCTGGATTAGGCTGAGTTCCAGCTAGTCTAGGCTTCTCCTTCACCAATTGCCTTCTTGAGTGCTAGGGTTTTAGGAATCTGTGAATCTGTACATCCCTAACACTCACAAAAACACATTAAAACAATAATAAAAAATGCAATGCATGCCTATCCTAATTTATGCCTAAATGCAGCCCAAAAACCCGTTTGCGGAGTAAAATCCTAAGAGCTAGGTTAGTTTTAAAGCATAAAAATGATGATAAACTGGCGTTTATCAAACTTAGGCCAGCCCTTGGAGAGAGGTTGGGGAGCTAATCCAGCTTCCTGGCATGGAGATGGTGGCCTCCATGGTGGTGCTCAACTCGTGGAGGTGGAGTGGAGATGGATGCCAAGGAAGTGAATGGGTGCAAATGGCCACCCAAGGGGTCTTTTTATAGACCTAAGGGAAGCTCTCTAGAGAATTATGTAATTCTCTAGAGAGGCCTATGGTGAGAGCTCATGGGATAGAGAGAGAGAGAGAGGGTGGATGGTGGTTTTTAGATCCACCAAATGTGGATCTAAAAATTGAATGGCTCTTGGTTGCTATTTTTGGCAACCAAGGCAACCACACATGGTAGAGAGTTCTAGAGAACTCTAGGCTAGGTATTTTAGTGTGGATGGTGTGTGTGGGTGTGTGTGGGTCGAGACTTAGGTGGCTAGGTTGATTAGGTTAGGTTCTAGTGGGTATAGGTCAAGGTATGTCTCAAATTAGGGTTATAAACCCTAATTCACTAAGGTAAAGTGCAATTAAACTTAATACAAGTTTAATTGGGTGTGTGAAAACTTAATTGAGAGTAAAACAACTCAATTAAGTTAGGTCTAGGTCAATTAGACTCTCACTGAGTCCAATTGGACAGTGTGTGCTGAGATCAGGGCTTAATTAGACGCGATGAGTCCAATTGAATAGGCTGATGGAATTGACTAAGATCCAAGTCAATTAGGTTAAGTGAGGACCTAATTAGGTCCTTAGGAAGGTCTAGAGATGATGTACTAGGGTTAGGGAACCTTAATTTATGTTCCTATGGGGTTGGAATTGGGTTTAGGGACCTAGAGATCCAAGATCAAGGCTTAAATCTCAAAACAGGAATTGGAGAGCAGTATCAGACGTCTAATAATAGAATAAGATGTCTTATACTAAAAAATCAGAAGTCCAGACATGTTGTCTGGACGTCCAATCAGAGTCAGGAAGGATTTCGGGTTCTGTTTTGGGTATTCTGCAGAAATTAGATGTTTGACAGTGTCTGGACGTCCAATAACACTGCAGAAGTGGGTTTGAAGTGTGCGGGAGTTGGCTAAGGGTCCTGGACATCTTAAAACTTATCTGGACGTCCAGAGAAGGGTTGGAACTATGGTTTTAGGGCTTCCTAGGGTGTTGTGACCTAATCTAGGGGTGGCTAAGGCTTAGGGAAGTCTCTAGGCTATCCTAGGGCTAGGATGGACCTAAGCTCTTCACATTTTACTGCTTTATTCCTACTTAATATAGAATAGCAGACCTTTAACTCCGTTACATCATTATTCCTACATCTAATCTAAGCCTTCTACTCCAGCTCTGCTGCAACTCCTGTTATTCCTGATCTAGCTTCAGATCCAGCTCCTGATCAGCTTATTCCCTGCAATCGACATAATGCACTTAATCAGTGCAATATAACATTATTTTATGCATAGCTAAAGGGAAGCAGTAATGATGCAGAGAGTGTGTATGCATGTATGAATAACCCTAATGATGAGAACCTCATCATGAGCCATAACTAGCTCATTTTGACCTAATACAAAGGATAAAAGCTCCTACATAACTCAAGGAAAGGCTTAACTCAGAGAATTCTGAGTTTAAGAAGAAAACAAGTCATAAGGGGTAAAAATGCAATTTTACCAGTATAATCTGCATACAGGTCCAAACATAGGTCAAACAAACCGAATAAGAAGGAAAGTGGGATGATCGGATAAGGGCTACAGCAATTCCAAGGAACTAAATGATAATCTATAACCTTAAAACAAACCCACTTCAATTCACGAGGTTCGAGGAAAAGTAAAAATAGAATAAACCCTCTAAAATTCATAGAAAAATAATCTCTAGGGTTTAGAACCTTCAATTTAGCCTTCGGAACCCATTTTGACCTACATTGAGAACCATGCCCAATTAATAACTTAATTTGGGTTTTTGTGTAAATTTATCGGTCAAACAAGGTTTCATCTAGAAATAAAATTCACCATCAGAATCCTTAGGTCCTAATTAGTCACGTATAAAAACTTAAGCCTAAGAAGAAACCTTCTTGACCAACTTTACATTTTGGTCCTCATCTATTTACTTTTTGGCCCTCAACTTTTGAACCCTCGCATTTTGGCCCCTAACTCTTCTTCGTTCTTTACATTCAGGTCCTCCCTGCAAAACCTGCCAGCACCATGCTCCGGCGACCCTGTGCGGAGCATGGCGCCGCGCAGAGGAAGGGGGAGGGCCTGCCAGGTCAAATGGGGGTGCCCTACGTCGTTAGCCGTCGCAGGAACACCCCCTGGTCGCTGGAACCCACCATACCGACCGTGCGAACGCACGGACGGTATGGGTCTCCTTCCTCCAGTGTCCTCCGGCGAGGGAGACACGTCGTCTCCCTCCGCCCTCCTCTCTGGTTCAGCCCCTATAAATACCCCCGTCGCTCCACCGTTCTTCCCAGCTTGGTCCTGACGGAGAAACACCCTCTTTTCACTCTCTTCCCACTCCGACAGGAAGCCCTCCAGCTCCGGCGGTTTTTCCCTCCTCCTCCTCGTCGTTCTGCCGCACTACCAGCAGCAGGGCTACCTTCCCCTGCTCTTCCCGCGCCGCGCCGCACCCAGCGCGTGCCTCTCCAGCCCTCTCCTCGCCGTCACTCCTTCCTCTGGGAAGCTTCTTCTCCGGCGACAGTCGATACGACTGTCGCCTGTTCCGGCCCCTCCTTGTCCTGCTAAGTAGGTATAACTTCTCACCTTTCTCCCCTCTTCCTTTTCCTCACTTTAAACCCTTACTGTCGCCCTCGATTCCGACCAATCGCCCTCACATTCTCCACCTCCGGCCACACTTCGGCGACCCGCTCCCATCACTCCAGCACCCCACACGGCTCGCCGACCTGCACATAACCTCCCCTCCTCACCTTGATCCATTTCCGCCCTTCCAATTCCCGCCACCCGACCTCTGCAGATCCACCGAACACACCCACTTCCCAACCCACAGCTTGACCTAGGGCAGCCCGTAGGCTCCGCCCGGCCACCTGCAGACCTTCCAACCACCTTCGCCGTGCTACGGCAGAGGTCCTCCGCGTATCTAATTAGGCCGAGAGGCCCTTTCTCTGTAAACAGGAACTTCACTCGCTGCCGCCATTGCTGAGGTGAAGAAGCTCCTTCGACCTGCTGCTCCAGGCGCGCCGCGCCCAGGTCACGCTCCCAGGCTGTGCGAGGTATTTTCGCAAAGCGCCAGGCTGCAGTTGAGGCGAAGCCCTCGTGCGAAGCCTCGACCGCCGCTGTTTCCTCCGCACAGGTGCCAAATTGGGGTGGGACATTTAGTCCCACCTCGGAAGACTCCGAAGCAGCGCACTGATACAAATTGAAAAAGTGCTGGAGGCTTATCGCCTCAGCACACGGGGTGAGGTCCCCTTCACCCGCCCGATTACCCGGCCTCGTCCGCGCTCACGTCTCGCGGACCTGGCCTGACCCGAGTAAGCCCGACCTGCACTCCTCGCCCACCACGCACGCCGGTGGGCCTGGACCCGGGCGCGACCCGCGTACCCGATTACCCGGTTGCTCTGGGAGAGCTTACCTAGAGGGAATTCTGAGAAAGAGAGAGACGCGGGGGGAGGGTAGAGTAGGTTTCGCCCACTGACGTAAACTTTGAAGTGTGCAGGCACAGGTGAACAAAGAAGAAGAACCGTGGAAGAAGAGAAGAAGAAGGCCGACGAAGACTGAAGGAAGGAGGAGCACCGAGCTGCACTGTAGCAGCGGCGACTTAAGTCGTCTGAGTGAAAAATCAGACGACACTCTGAAGGAAGAGAAGAAAGAAAGAAGAAGAAGAAGAACATCACCACTGCTGCAAATAAAGAAGAAGAAAGAAGGAGAGACGACGTCCTGAAAGGAGAAGAAGAAGACCACAAGGAGATAAACAAAGAAGAAGCAGCTGAGACAGAGCTGAAGAAGGAAGACGAGAAGCGCAAGGAAAGAAGAAACAGGACCCGCAGCGAAGATCTGAAGAAAAAGACAGAAGAAGAACCAAGGAAGAAAGCAGAAGATCCGAGAAAGAAGAGAAGGAGAAGATAAGCAAAGAGAAAAGAAGAGAAGAAGAAAGAAGCCAACAAGACAAATCTCTCTCTCTCTCTATCTTTATTTTTGTAATAAGAATTTCTACCCCTAGAATACGACTCGCTCCCTGAGTTCGACCTCGGGAACTCTTTTCCGAGTAAAAAAATTATATATTTAAAATGATGGCAATAACTGGCTATACTACAACGCTATAATAAAACCTAGTTATCACGGCCACCATTTTTCATTGGCGCCGTTGCCGGGGAGCAACGGCTATTCTAGAGGTAAACATTCCTGTTTCTTTTTAGTTTCTGATAATCTCCTCTCTTTTGTGCAGCTACAGGAAATCAAGAAGACAAGCAACCGCACGACAACCACTCCGAGGACAGGTAATTTTTTCCTCTCGCTATTAACCCCTAAACTCTAAAGAGGAAGAAAAGAAAAGAACAAGCAATATAGGGCTAACCTGTCTTCCATACTTAGTAACCATAAAAAGTTGCATGTTTTCAACCCATTATTCCTGCACACTATCAAGGGTATTTAGGGGCTAACACATTCTTGCTTGAGCCCTAATTACCCAACAAAGAGCTAACTGGACCAAGTAGAGCCAACCTAGGATCCAACACTAGGGATTTGGAGACACACTCCTTAAGCAAGAATTGAGAAAACCAAATGAAGTGTGCCCAAGCCCTTGTCTGAAAATATCTATTGAAAGAAAACCTAAAACAATTGGCTCTCTAAACACTTGAACCCTAAAAACAAGACCCAAAAACTCTCAAAGGAAACAAGAGGTAAAGTTTCCCCCTTGGGTCAACCAACCTTAAATTAGGTCACTCTTTGCACTCAAAGAACTAAAAGTTCAAGTGAAACCTTAAGCACCCTGATCTTAAAGTAAAAATTGGTAGACTTAAGAGGTCAAGATCCCCATTCTGGTCTACCTGGAACCGCAGTGACAAGAGAGATCGGGTGGGGGAAACCCTGTAACCCGTGGGGACGCTCTACCATGTAGGGGTCTTTGCGGGACTCTCCCTCTCTGGCTGCCCAGGTAATTCTCAGGTGGACGATCTTTCTGATCAAGGGGTCCATCTGCCCCGCACCTCTATAGTCACCCAACACATTTTTGGGTGTCTTGATTGAGTCCAGCACCTTCTAAACTCATCTCTTCCAACGGTGCATGTACGGTAGGAGGTCCTTAAGACCACCCTTAAGACCTCCTTTAGAAATTCACTCTCGTCAAGGCCAAGCCTCGACGCCCGTGTTTGTGCAGCAACCCCCTCACATTATTCTCTCTTATGATTCAGAACCAAGTTCTTCTTCTTCCCCCATCATGGCTCAGCCAGTTGAGGAAGAAAACAATCTGGAGCACCAGCTCCAGCGACTCAATGACCTCTTCCAAAACTTCATGCACCCACCACAACGTCCTATGATGCGGGACCACTACAATCCTGCTGCGGTGGCTATTGAGCCTCGAGTCAGAATCCCGACTGGAGGACCTGATTCTGAATTGAAGCCCAACATGATTCATGCTATACCTAAATTCCATGGGCTTAATTCCGAAGATCCCTTCCAGCACATCAAACAGCTAAAGCATCTGGCCCAAACTTTTGGGTCAGATGCGCAAAATCGGGATATTTTTCTCATGAAGATGTTCTCCTTCTCTCTTATGGACAAGGCCGCCCATTGGTATCAAACTCAGACCCGGCCGATCAACACTTGGGAAGAACTTCAATCTGAGTTTTTGAAAAAGTTTTTTCCCGTTGGTCGGACCAACGCCTTGCGCCATCAGATTACGCACTTCACTCAACAATCAGGAGAACCTCTCCATGAGGCATGGGATCGTTTTCAGGATCTCATGAGAAAGTGCCCCCATCACGGAGTTCCTAAATGGGAACAGGTCCAATCTTTTTACCAGGGACTCCGTGAGGACATCCGCCTTTTCTTCAATGCAACTTGCGGAGGAAATATCATGGGTCAACATGAAGACACCGTGTGGGAGATTCTCAAAAACATGTGCGAGAACTCCATCAACAATGACTCCATGGGATTATTCGACAGGACGAATACCCGCGCAGCGACGAATCTTAGGGGAGCACATGAGACACAGGGCCTGTCCGCATCAGTCGACCTGGAATTAATGGCCAGTCAATTGGACAAGGTTTCAATCATTGAGAAGAAGGTGGATGAGCTGACTCAGCACTTGCAGCGAGCCACCTCTACGCGTAACTCCTTTGCACAACCTCCTTCCACACAGGAGACTGTGCAAAACATTCTCCACCGATCTTCCCCTAGGATGGATCCATATCCATCCCCATCTGATTCTCGGATCGGAGGATCATCCGATCCTTTCTACACCAGCCCAGGGAATTCCATTCCCCCTTTCCCTGATTCTCAAGAGGTTCCTCAGACCTGCGAGGACCTCAACGCCATCCAGAACGACCCATTCTCCAACACCTACAACCCTGGATGGCGAAACCATCCCAATTTTCAGTGGGTGGGAAATTCCCAAACCCAGAGACCACCTTTTCAGTCCCACCCACAGCCCTCTCGTCATTACCAGCCGCCTCAGCCTCGGCCCAACCCTACTTATCCATCAGGGCCAAATCAGGATCAAATGTCCCTAATCCTTCAGACTCTGGCTGACATTCAAAGAACGAATGTGGCTATTCAAAAATAACACAAGGACGAACTTACAGAGGTTAGAACTCAATTGGCCCAGTTGGCAAATTCTCGCCAGCCAGGCACACTCCCTTCCCAACCTCTTCCTAACCCGAATAACGTGCAGACCCAGAAGCGCGTTATGAATCCAAATTTAGGCCACGCACAATGGATTTATCAGGCCCCTACTACTCCATCTCCAGATGAGATGGATGCTTCAACTTCTTATGCGGTATTTCAGCAGCAGCCACCCCTCTTACCAAACCCAAACCAAAATCAGGCCGGAATAAATTCTGTAACAACACGTAGTGGTAAAACAACTCAAGACCCGCATTATCCGAACCACTCCAAGCCTGATAACCATGACCCTAGGATAGTTATCCAAGATACCACTGTCCCAAATCAAGAACCCGGACCTATCCTAGAAGAACCAACCAAGGTCCCATTCCCTGAAGCCTTAACCAAAGGGAAGAGACGAACCAAGCCCGTGGCACCTGAGGAGGACCTCGTCAAGCTCTTTGAGCAGGTCCACATAAACATCCCCTTGATGGATGCAATCCACCATGTACCGGCTTATGCACGATTTTTAAAGAATGTGTGTACACCCCAGCGTAAGCCGTGAACCAAGAGTGGGAGTCCAATTGTTCTGTTAGAGCAAGCCAGCTCTGTAATCCTAAGCAGACTCCCACCCAAGGCTAAAGATCCTGGTACTCCCCTGATTTCCTGCAGGATAGGTGATACACAATTTGATAGAGCATTGCTAGACTTGGGTGCTTCCATAAATCTGATACCCACATCCTTACTTAACCATCTAGAAGAATCTGAGCTGAAACCAACTGAGGTGACATTACAATTAGCAAATCGATCTATAAAGTCACCAAAAGGGATTCTCGAGGATGTTATTGTGAGAGTGCGAGATTTCTACTTTCCTGTAGACTTCATAGTCTTAGATATGGACGCACCTGAGAACCCTAGGGATACACCAATCATTTTAGGGTGACCTTTCTTGGCTACTGCTAGAGCCAACATTAGCTATGAGGAGGGCCAAATAGAGCTCAAATTTGGGAATCAAACACTGAAAATTGATATATTTAAGGCCCAACAAGGAATTAATTGCGGTGTCATCGAACAGATTTGTGACATTAGGACTTTGGTTGATGAAACACACTTCCAGAATGATCTAATTATACCTCATCAACCGCAGAAAGATCTTGATCCGCAAACTGAGGAGTCGAATCCAGATATGAACAACCCAGTAACTCCCACCCTTGAACCTCACATCTATACTGAACCACCCGCTTCTGCTGATAACCCCATCCTCTAACTGAAACCCCTTCCTGCTCACTTGAAATACATCTTTTTGGGTTCTAATCAGACCCTTCCTGTGATTATCAATTCCAACCTCAGTCCTGAACAGGAATCTCGTTTGATTGTTGTCCTCCAGCAACATCGCAAAGCCATCGGATGAACTCTCGATGATTTGACTGGAATAAGTCCCTCTTATTGTACTCATCATATCTATTCAGAAGAGGGTACACGGCCTTCTCGTGAAATGCAGAGACGCTTAAACCCCAATCTGCAGGAGGTCGTGAAAAAGGAGATCATCAAGTGGTTAGATGCCGGAATCATCTACCCGATCTCCGATAGTCGTTGGGTGAGCCCAATTCAGGTCGTGCCTAAGAAGGCAGGACTCACCACTATAACGACTGAGATCGGAGAAATCATTCCTACCCGACTAGCCAACTCGTGGAGAGTCTGTATAGATTACCGCCGACTCAATTCCTCCACGAAGAAGGATCATTTCCCACTGCCCTTCATTGATCAAATTCTCGAAAAACTTGCGGGAAATAGGTTCTTCTGCTTTCTTGACGGGTACTCCGGTTATAACCAGGTGGCAATCCATCCTAAGGACCAAGAAAAGACCACGTTCACCTGCCCCTTCGGAACATACGCTTTCCGAAGGATGCCTTTCGGTCTTTGCAATGCACCCGCTACTTTTCAGCGATGCATGCTTGCCATATTCTCAGATATGGTAGGTGATTATCTGGAAGTCTTCATGGATGACTTTTCAGTTTTCGGAGCATCATTCGACGATTGCCTCCAACACTTGGTCCAGATACTCAGGCGGTGCATCGATGTGAATTTGGTTCTTTCCTGGGAAAAGAGCCATTTCATGGTGCCTGAGGGAATTGTCCTGGGGCACTCAATTTCGGAAAAAGGCATCCAAGTGGACCGAGCTAAGGTTGATCTGATTTCTCACCTTCCTATGCCTAGCTCGATCAAGGACATCCGATCTTTTTTGGGGCATGTCGATTTTTATCGACGATTTATCCCTGATTTTTCAAAAATCGCGTGCCCCCTGACCACTCTTCTCTCCAAGGATGTACCTTTCAAAATTTCCAAGGAATGCACTCAAGCATTTGAAATCCTGCGTGACCGAGTCACCCAAGCCCCGATCCTACAGTCCCCTGATTGGTCTCAACCCTTTGAGATCATGTGCGATGCATCCGACTTCGCTGTAGGAGCGATTTTGGGGCAGAAAATTGACGGGAAACCTGTGGTCATTTACTACGCCAGCAAAACACTCGATGAGGCTCAGCGTAACTATACGGTTACTGAGAAAGAGCTGCTAGCTGTAGTATTTGCCCTAGAAAAATTCAGATTGTACCTTCTGGGTTCCCGTGTCATCATATACTCGGATCACACAGCTGTGAGGCATCTCCTTACAAAGAAGGATGCGAAACCTCGATTAATCCGATGGATCTTGCTGTTGCAAGAATTTGACCTTGAGATTCGCGACAAAGCGGGAAAGCAAAATGTGGTAGCTGATCACTTGTCCCGTTTTCCTTTTGAAATAATTGACCCTTCCGGACCCATCACTGAGCATTTTCCTGATGAGCACCTGCTGACTATCGGTACTAGCCTTCCATGGTTTGCTAATGTAGTAAATTACTTGGCATCTCATCAGATCCCGTCCGATTGGCCGAAGGCCAAGAAGGACAAATTACGCTCCGATGCCAAGTATTACATTTGGGAAGACCCATACCTCTTCCGCATAGGTGCTGATCAGATCATTCGGAGATGTGTCCCGGAAGAGGAAATCAGCAATGTCCTCTCTTTCTGCCATGACCAGGCATGCGGTGGCCATTTCGCCGGGCATAAAACCGCATCAAAAGTCCTCCAGTGCGGCTTTTACTAGCCCACACTGTTCAAAGACGCGTACAGTCACTGCAAGGCATGCAGTCGTTGCCAGACTTTGGGCAACATGAGCCATCGCGACATGATGCCTATGCAACCGATTCTAGTATGCGAAATCTTTGATGTTTGGGGGATTGATTTTATGGACCCCTATCCTGTTTCGGATGGTTTCGAATACATTCTGTTGGCTGTGGACTACGTGTCCAAATGGATCGAAGCCATACCGACCCGAACCTGTGATCACAAAATCATTCTCAAATTCATTCATCAAAACATTTTCTCAAGGTTCGGGATTCCTCGTGTAATAATCTCTGATGGGGAGACCCATTTCACAAATGCTCAGTTTAGGTCACTGATGACCAAATACGGGGTGTCTCACCGAATCTCTACTCCTTATCACCCCCAAACTAATGGTCTAGCTGAGTTGTCTAATCGAGAGATCAAGAAAATCCTGCAAGTCACTGTTCGGCCTGACAAGAAGGACTGGTCGTCCCGACTTCCGGAAGCATTGTGGGCCTATAGGACCGCCCACAAAACCCAATTAGGCATGTCTCCCTTTAGACTGGTGTACGGAAAGGCGTGTCACCTTCCCGTAGAACTGGAGCATAAAGCCTATTGGGCAGTACGGAACTGTAATCTAGATTTTTCAAAGGCTGGAACCCACAGAAAACTTCAAATCAGCGAGATCGATGAATTATGCCTAGACGCGTATGAGAGCTCGCGAATCTACAAGGAGCGGGTTAAAGCCTTCCATGACAAGCATATCTCGAGAAAAATCTTTCATCCTGGTCAGAAGGTCCTACTCTTTGATGCCCGACTCAAACTTTTCCCGGGAAAGCTGCGATCCAAGTGGGTCGGACCATATTTAGTCCGACAAGTTTTTAGAAATGGAGCTATCGAAATCAGTCCACTCAGCCACAATTCCGAACCTTTCATCATGAATGGTCAGAGACTCAAGCCGTTCATTGAAGTGACTTCTACTGATTTGGCTGAAGCATCTTATATCCTCCATTCCCCTTGAGCTTATTGCGCCCAGCCGATGGCGTAAAACTCAGCGCTTAACGGGAGGCAACACGTCATTTTCCAAAAGATCCAAAACTTTTTCTGACACCTTTTTGCACTTAAGGTTCACCCTTGTAGACAGCCGACCCCACCTCAGATGCTTGCATCTGGGATTAGAAATCGTCCGCAAAATTCAACCCGACCCATTCACTCATCCAAATTTCTGTCTTAAGGAATGAACTAAGTTGAATAAAAATCCCTTAGGCATGGGGGGGCATGAAAGTGCAAAACTTGTAAGAAAAGGTTTCAAACAAAAAATTCACATATGCCAAAAACACCATAAAAATTAAAAATTTTCGAAAAAGAATAAGAGGAAAAGAGGAGAAGGAAATTTTGTGAAGGAGGAGAAAAGAAACAAAATGAAAAAGGAGCACAAAATTATGAGAAAAAAGTGATAGTCATTAGTAAGGAACTAAGGAATTAACCTAAGTTCTAGACCTCATTCAAGAAAATAACTGAAAAGTGCATAATGAGATTAGTAAGAACGCAAACCTTAGGCATTCTTGAATAGACTCTTACTACCCATTAAGATCTGGACACTCCTCAAGAGGTTGAGGAAAATGAAAAGCTGAAGTATTAGGTCTAAGGCTTAGGGAGTATTTGGCCTCGTTAACTAATTTTTGGTTTACGGGACTTAGTAACCTAAGCACCCTAACCTCACACACAGCCTGGTTCAGTAAGCGTAAAAATCAAAATCACACAGAAGCGTCGCAAAATTCTGAAAAGAACACCTCGAGTAGGAGCGGCCGATCAACACAAGTTGATTTGGACGAGTTCCCAGCTCGGAGAGGCGGGAAATCCCCTCGAAGATGCGTAACAAAATATCATCTCCTCGGTGCTCGTCTCTTAGGATATTTACATATCCTACTGGGGGCATGAAAGCACTCTGCTGGTTCAGATTCCATGGATGGCATTATCTCGAAGTGTCAATTGCCAGGGTCTGGATTCGGCCACGGAACACCATGGATGGGATTATCTCGAAATCTCAATAGCCAGGGTTCCGGGGGTTGCCATGGGCGGTGCTATCTCAAAGCATCGATTGCCAGGAACCCTTGAGGATTGATGATGGCAGCAAGGAATCTGATACAGACCGTGTTGAAAAGCCAATCCTAGGCTAGAACTAAAAAGAAAAAGAGAGAGAAAACTCTCCAAACAGAAAAATTTTCTATCTCTCTCTCTTACAAAATGCACTACGAACTGAGCCAGGGCTAAAATCATTTCAAGCATGGGTGCTTTAACCACAAAGTCCAATAAACCTTAGGTTAGTTCTTGTGGGCCTTAAAAACCTTTGCTAAGGACTAAGGCTGAGGCTAGACAGATTTGGATCTTGATTGGTACTAGAGTACCTTTTAGGCCTATGGTCAGCATTCTAACCTAATCTAAGCTCAAATGAAAAAGCACTTATCTGAAGCTATTAAGAACTTCATGATCTAGAACAAGGGTTGAAACCTCAAGTTTTTGCTAAGGGACTAGCAAAAGCTAGGCATGGGGGTATGATGAGAACCTCATCATGAGCCATAACTAGCTCATTTTGACCTAATACAAAGGATAAAAGCTCCTACATAACTCAAGGAAAGGCTTAACTCAGAGAATTCTGAGTTTAAGAAGAAAACAAGTCATAAGGGGTAAAAATGCAATTTTACCAGTATAATCTGCATACAGGTCCAAACATAGGTCAAACAAACCGAATAAGAAGGAAAGTGGGATGATCTGATAAGGGCTACAGCAATTCCAAGGAACTAAATGATAATCTGTAACCTTAAAACAAACCCACTTCAATTCACGAGGTTCGAGGTAAAGTAAAAATAGAATAAACCCTCTAAAATTCATAGAAAAATAATCTCTAGGGTTTAGAACCTTCAATTTGGCCTTCGGAACCCATTTTGACCTACATTGAGAACCATGACCAATTAATAACTTAATTTAGGTTTTTGCGTAAATTGATCGGTCAAACAAGATTTTATCTAGAAATAAAATTCACCATCAGAATCCTTAGGTCCTAATTAGTCACGTATAAAAACTTGAGCCTAAGAAGAGACCTTCTTGACCAACTTTACATTTTGGTCCTCATCTATTTACTTTTTGGCCCTCAACTTTTGAATCCTTGCATTTTGGCCCCTAACTCTTCTTCTTTCTTTACATTCAGGTCCTCCCTGCAAAACCTGCCAGCACCATGCTCCGGCGACCCTGCACAGAGCATGGCGCTGCACAGAGGAAGGGGAAGGGCCTGCCAGGTCAAATGGGGGTGCCCTACGTCGTCAGCCGTCGCAGGAACACCCCCTGGTCGCTGCAACCCACCATACCGACCGTGCGAACGCATGAACGGTATGGGTCTCCTTCCTTCGGTGTCCTCCGGCGAGGGAGACACGTCGTCTCCCTCCGCCCTCCTCTCTGGTTCGGCCCCTATAAATACCCCCGTCGCTCCACCGTTCTTCCCAGCTCGGTCCTGACGGAGAAACACCCTCTTTTCACTCTCTTCCCACTCCGACAGGAAGCCCTCCAGCTCCGACAGTTTTTCCCTCCTCCTCCTCGTCGTTCTGCCGCACTACCAGAAGCAGGGCTGCCTTCCCCTGCTCTTCCCGCGCCGCGCCGCACCCAGCGCGCACCTCTCCAGCCCTCTCCTCGCCATCGCTCCTTCCTCTGGGCAGCTTCTTCTCCGGCGACAGTTGATACGACTGTCGCCTGTTCCGGCCCCTCCTTGTCCTGCTAAGTAGGTATAACTTCTCACCTTTCTCCCCTCTTCCTTTTCCTCACTTTAAACCCTTACTGTCGCCCTCGATTCTGACCAATCGCCCTCACCTTCTCCACCTTCGGCCACTGACAGCGAAATACGCGTGATTTGTAAAAGCAGTTTTTTTACGTCGTTGTAACACGCGAATCCGCTTTCGCTTTTAAAAATTTATATCCTAGATAGGGGAGTATCTAGGGTCGTCCAAGGAGGCAAAAATTGCAATAATGATTCTCTTGCTTGGAATACAATCTCAACTTTCTTTTTAATATTTTTCAATATGTAATTTTTTTTGTATTTTGAAAAGACGAGGGCAAATGGCAGATTGTAGCGAAAAGAACTAACACCTACAAATGATTAAAATTCTAAAAGATAGAAATATCTTCTTCCTAAGCTCACTCTAGGCAAGTGTAGGCCTAGGGTAATTAGGAAGAAGAGGTGAAATAAGTGCTAGAACCAAAACAAACAACTGCAATAAAAAGCTTAAAAGAAGGCAATTTTTGATTGAGTAGAATGAGTGTTCTTTTCAAGGACAAGTAGAGGAAAGCTTCTACTAGAATTGAACAATTTAAAAGCAAGAAAAGAAACACAAATCCTCTTGTAACAATGGTGAAGAAGGTTGTCTTCTTGCTCCAAGCCTAGCTGCTCCTTGGCTTGAAAAGAGGGCCTCCTTCTTCTCCTTCCTTGAGAGCTCCTCCAAGGTGGAAGCTACCACCTTTAATGCTCTCTCCAAAGGGGTGGGCGTGCACCACCCTTAAAACTCCTCCAAGGTGGCGTGACCACCTTCAAGATCTCCTCCAAGATCTTCCTTGCCTGGCTTCTCCTTTGGCTGGCGTGACCCAAGAGAGAAGGGAAGAGGGGAAGGCACCAAGGGGACAGAATATCCCCTTAATCTTCTTCTTCTTCTTCTCTCTTGGACGTGGGATTCTTGGTGGAATATGAGAGTGAAATGGCTAGCCAAGGATGGCTTGAATGGTGGTGGGTAGTGGTCTTTTTATAGGGTAGGATGGGGGGTTAAGGTGCCCCTTGAAATGGAGGGCTAGGATGGAAGAATGGAGGTGGTTAGTGATCCTATGGCTAAGGAGAGTTGGCGCCAACCCAAGAGGTGTTAAAGGGGGTAGTTATGGTGGTGTTGGTGTCTTTTGGTGGTGGAGAGACACCACCATGTTGGCGCCAACATGGGGTCTTCTAGAAGGGGGGTTAGGTGGATGGTGGAGATGGGTTCAAGGGAGATTGTGTGGTGGAGATGAGGGGAGATTTTGGAGGGAAAAGTGGCGCCATTAAGGGGTGGTTATGGGTAGTTTTTGGCGCCACTTTTAGGTGTCTTTTGGAGGTGGTGGGTAGGTTAGGTTGGTGCCAAGTAGGTTAGCTTATGTGGAGCTAAGGTGGAGCTAGTTGGGTAGAGTTGGTAGGTGGGTTTTTGGGGTAGTACAAGCCAAGGAAGTTGGAGCATAGCTAAGTTAAGCTAAGCTAAGCTAAGCTAAGCTAGCTTAGCTAATGGAGGAGTAGAGGAGAAGGTATTGGAGCTAGGGTTTGGAGGAGGGAGCTGAGGAGAAGAAGTCTGGAGCTGGAGCTGGAGCTGGCTGCTGCTGAAGAGGCTGGCATGGGGCTACTCTAGCTGGCTTAGCTTGCTAGTTCTTTGCTAGTTGCTAAGCCAAGCTAAAGTGAGCTAGCTTCTACCAAAATGAGCTAAGGTGAGCTAGGTCTGGTGCTATCGGGGAGAATCAAGCTGGTTGAGGCAGCTAAGGTAGCTTAGCTCAACTGAGATGAGCTAAGCTGAATCCCCGGGAGCTGGACTTGAGCTTCCTGAGCTGAGATGAATTCTTCTTCAGCTGGCTGGAGTTGAGTGGAGCTGAATGTAGCTGGATCTGAGCTGGGGTGAACTCCTGTCAACTCAGCTGAGCTAGCTAGAGCTCCCTGTGAACTAGTGGGAGCTGAGGTGAGCTAGACTCAGCTAAGTTGAGCTGGATCTGAGCTGACTTGAGCTAGGGTGAGCTAAGGTGAACTCTCTTGAGCTGCCATCCAGCTGAGATTAGCTGAATGGAGCTGGGATGAGCTAACCCTAGTTCAAGTAAGCTAGGTTCCAGCTATGGTGAGCTGGATCAAGCTGGGTTCCAACTAGTCTGGGCTTCTCCTTCACCAATTGCCTTCTTGAGTGCTAGGGTTTTAGGGATCTGTGAATCTGTACATCCCTAACACTCACAAAAACACATTAAAACAATAATAAAAAATGCAATGCATGCCTATCCTAATTTATGCCTAAATGCAGCCCAAAAACCCGTTTGCAGAGTAAAATCCTAAGAGCTAGGTTAGTTTTTAAAGCATAAAAATGATGATAAACTGGTGTTTATCACACCCCCATGCTTATCTTTTGCTAGTCTCTTAGCAAAACATTAATTTTTTTTTTTTTTGGAAAACGGAATTTTTGGGAAATCTAATTTTTTTTTGACTTTTGAGGAGAAAAAGAGATTAAGGGACCTTGGTAGATTAAAACACAGGAGATACGGGATTTGTTGAAGATAAACATCAGGATTTGTTTTTGGATCCAACCATTAGATAGAACGGGATCAATATATCCTCAGAAAATTCACAAATTAACCCCTTGTTAATTCAGATGACTTGAAATGTTTGTTTTTAGGATTTTTCTGGCTCGTGAATCTGATTCGCAACTTGCAAATTCCTTTAAAACCTTGTGTCTGTGCTTGTGAAAAGCCAACCTTTATAAGGACGTGTTATTATTATTATTATTTTATTTTTTTTTTTTTTTTTCTCCCCCATGCTTATTTTTAGCTTAGTCTTACAACAGATGTGTCGGTATCATCATTCCCGTTACCATTCCTTGAGGGGGCTCTGGCGCCAGTACTTCGGGATAGCACTGTCCATGACACCACCCAGGAGCTCACAACCCCAAAACACGATGCGGTGAAAAGGGGCGCTCCAAGCAAACTCAAGCTCTTGCTCCGACGCTATAGGTAGAGCACCGTCCAAGACACTTGAGCTGCTGAAATGCGCTTTAATGCTCCGTCTAAAGATATGAAATATAGATATAGAGCAGCGCCGAGGCGGTAACATGTTGACATCGCGTCCTCAAAGAAGGTATTTTCCTTCTTCTCGGCGGTGGGAACTCAAACCAATGATCTACTTCAGACTTTTACTAAATCCAAACAAGGAAGCTTCTCAATTTTTTTTTTTTTTTAGTTGTTTTTAAGTGTTGGCTTGTGTGTGAAAATTGACACAAGAAGTTTCTTGAGACCCGCAAGTTTTTGAATCAGAAACTAAGTCAAATACTTTCCATATTACAAAATAGGATCAAGTCACCTGAACTATCATGAGTTCAGGTGGAATTTTAGAGAAGGATATCTGATCTAGTCTAAAATAGACCCTGAAATTCTAATGATCAGATCCATATCCTCATCCTTAGTTTGTTAAAGATTAAATCCCATTGTACCAGAAGTGAATTTTACGACCTTAGTCCTGATTTCAAAATTTTTCCTCAAAAAGTTTTCAACATTTTTATTTTTATTTTTATTTTTTTTTTTTTTATTTTTTTTTTTTTTTGGGTATGCAAGCAGGAAATAAATTAAAGAAAATTGCATGTTTTTAGGTTTTGAACATCCTGAATCGATCATAAAAATTTAAAAACACCCCCCCATGCTTAAGATATGCCATGTCCTCATGCATTAGGAGGGAAAAGGGATCACCTTAGTGATGACGGTCGGGTTTAGGATGATCAAAACCTGGAAAAAGAAGAAAAAAGGAAAGCAAGAAAATGATGGGTTACCTCCCATCCAGTGCTATCTTTTACGCCATTCAGCCGGGCGTGATGTGTACTAGTGATCAAGGGTGGTTGGCTCAGTAAAATTAAAAGATTCAGATGGAATTTTAGGCGTATGGTCAAAATAGGGCTTTAAACGCTGGCCATTGACTTGAAATATCGAATTAGTTTGTGGATCAAGAAGGTCAACAGCGCCGTATGGATATGTTTTATGAACAATAAAGGGGCCGGTCCATTTAGATTTTAATTTGCCAGGAAAAAGACGTAATCTCGCATCGAAAAGCCAAACACGTTGATTAACGTCAAAGTGTTTCCGAACAATATATTTATCATGAAATTTCTTTGTTCGGTCTTTATAAATCCTCGCATTTTCATAGGAAAAATTACGTAATTCTTCCAATTCAGTTAATTGTAATTTTCTATGGTTACCGGCATCAGATAAATCCATATTAAGTTGTTTTATTGCCCAAAAAGCCCTATGTTCTAATTCTACCGGGAGATGGCATGCCTTCCCGAAAATCAGACGGAAGGGAGACATGCCAAGCGGAGTTTTAAAAGCGGTACGGTAGGCCCATAAAGCGTCGTCCAATTTGGTGGACCAGTCTTTACGGTCGGACCTAACCGTTTTTTGTAGAATATTTTTAATTTCCCGGTTAGAAACTTCAGCCTGGCCATTAGTTTGGGGGTGATATGGTGTGGAAATTTTATGATTAACCCCATATTTAGAAAGGAGGTGACGGAATTGTGAGTGGGTGAAATGTGAGCCTCCGTCACTGATAATGGCTTTTGGTATGCCGAATCTTGAGAAAATATTTTTCTTAAGAAATTCGACAACCACACGGTGATCACTAGTGCGGGTGGGTATTGCTTCTATCCATTTAGAAACATAGTCTACTGCGACTAAAATATACAAATACCCACCAGAGTTGATGAACGGTCCCATGAAGTCGATGCCCCAAACATCAAAAATTTCAACCTCTAAAATAGGATTAAGGGGCATCATATCCTTTCGAGTCATGTTGCCGATGCTCTGGCAACGCACACAGGACCGAACAAAGTCATGAGCATCTTTGTGCAAGCTGGGCCAATAAAATCCTGCATTAAGGATTTTAGCTGCAGTTTTCTTGCCCGAAAAATGTCCGCCACAGGCCATTGAGTGACAATGTGTTAAGATATCATGGATTTCAGAATCAGGGACACATCGTCGAATAACCTGATCGGCACAAATGCGGAAAAGGTCGGGCTCCTCCCAAAAATAATATTTAATATCAGCAAAGAACTTATCCCGTTTTGTTTTTGGCCAATCAGCAGGGATTTGTTCTGTTGCTAAGTAGTTTGCAATGGGTGCAAACCAAGGGAGGGTTGTAGCAGCTAAAATACTTTCATCAGGGAACTGATCTGGTGGGGTCATTATGTCATTTGTCATAAGACGAGAGAGATGATCGGCCACTACATTGTGCAATCCCGCCTTATCCTTGATTTCCAGGTCAAATTCCTGGAGCAGCAGAATCCAACGGATAAGGCGGGGTTTCGCATCTTTCTTAGTCAGCAAATATTTAATTGCTGAGTGGTCGGTATAAACAGTGACACGTGACCCCAACAGATAAGATCTAAATTTTTCCAAGGCAAATACAATGGCAAGAAGTTCCTTTTCAGTAACCGTGTAATTCCGTTGTGCGTCATCAAGGGTTTTGCTGGCATAATAGATCACAACGGGTTTCTTGCCAATTCTTTGCCCTAGAACGGCCCCTACAGCAAAATCTGAGGCATCTGTCATTAATTCAAAGGGACTATTCCAGTCAGGTCCCTGCAATATTGGTGCCTCAGTAACCTCTTTCTTCAACCTCAAAAAACTCTCCAGGCACTTATTATTAAAATCAAATGGCTGGTCTTTAGTAAGAAGCTGACTTAAAGGCTTGGAGATTTGGGAAAAGTTTTGTATGAATCGACGATAGAAACCCACATGACCCAAAAAGGATCTGATTTGTTTGACAGTAGTGGGCGGTGGGAGCTTAGATATAACATCTATTTTTGCTTTATCTACCGCAATTCCTTGTTTAGAAATAACATGGCCCAAGACAATACCTTCTTGGACCATGAAATGGCTTTTTTCCCAGCTGAGGACCAGGTTAACTTCTATGCACTTTTGGAGGGTTCTTTCAAGATTTTTGAGGCAATGATCAAAAGAATCTCCAAAAATAGAGAAGTCATCCATAAAAACTTCTAAACATTCACCTACCAGGTCTGAAAAAATTGCAAGCATGCACCTTTGAAAAGTCGCAGGTGCGTTGCAAAGACCGAAGGGCATTCTTCGGAAAGCAAAGGTTCCGAAGGGGCAGGTGAAAGTTGTTTTATCCTGGTCCTCAGGATGAACCGCTACTTGATTATAGCCAGAATAACCGTCCAAAAAACAGTAAAATTCCCGTCCGGCTAACCGCTCCAAGATTTGATCAATAAAAGGGAGCGGGAAATGATCCTTCTTAGTGGCGGTGTTTAATTTTCGATAATCTATACACACGCGCCAAGAAGAAGCGGTTCGAGTGGCTATATTTTCCCCCTTTTCATTGGTGACAACTGTTAGTCCAGCCTTTTTGGGGACTACTTGAGTTGGACTAACCCAGGAGCTGTCAGAAATGGGGTAGATGATATCAGCATCCAGCCACTTAATAATCTCCTTTTTTACCACCTCCTGCATACTAGGATTCAAGCGCCTTTGTGGTTGGCGGGAGGGGCGAGAATCGTCCTCTAAAAATATACAGTGCGTACAATAGGACGGATGAATGCCTTTAAGATCAGAAAGGGTCCAGCCAATAGCTTTTCGATATTTACTCAAAACCTGGAGAAGTTTGTGCTCTTGTGCCCCGGTAAGTCCAGAATTTATAATCAGGGGCAGGGTCTGATTTGGACCCAGGAAAACATATTTAAGTGAATCGGGCAAAGGTTTTAATTCCAATTGTAGGCCCGGTTCCGAAAGAGTTTCTGCTTTGTGGGTTAGAGGTGAGGTGAGAGTGAAAGGGTCAGCTGGAATGTTAGCTGGTTGTGTAGTTGAGGTGGAAGGGTGAGAAAAAGTAGATTGTTCAGGAACCGTATTTACAGCAAAACAGGAACCTAATTGGGAAATCTGCAATGTTTCCTCCACAATGTTTTCTATTTCTGAATCCGAATCATCAAAGAAATCTGGTTCCTGGAATCGCCTAGAGGCTTGAAAAATGTCTAGGGTTACAGATTCACCGCCACACATGATCTTCATCTTTCCAGAATCACAATCAATATTGGCGCGGGCGGTGGCTAAGAATGGTCTTCCAAGAATAATGGGGGCAAACTTAAGTGCTTCAGGTACCTCTATGTCCAGGACTAAAAAGTCTACTGCGAATAGACAATCTTTGACCCGGACAAGAACATCTTCAACAATTCCCCTTGGTTTAATCGTAGATCGGTCGGCTAATTGGAGAGTAACCTCAACAGGTTTCAATTCACCGATCTTAAATTCCTCAAAAATAATTGTGGGGATAAGATTAATTGAGGCACCAAGATCCAACAGAGCGCGATCAAATGAGGTATCATTAATGATAACTTGGATTAGGGGGGCGCCGGGATCTTTTCTCTTAAGAGGCAGTCGGCTCTGCACAACTGAGCTGACTGTCTCTGGAAGAAGCACCTTTCCTAAATTCTTGGGCTGCCTTTTTGGAGTACATAAATCTTTTAAGAATTTTGCATAGGCAGGGATATACTTAATGGCATCTAGGATAGGGATATTAATTTCTACTTGCCCAAATAAATCCATTAATTCCTTCTCAGTGGGCTCAGATTTTGTTTTTTTCTTTTTTGAAGAGTGGAGGGCTTGTGGAAATGGGGCAGGGTTGCCCTGTTTTGCGTGAATTGGTTCCTGAACAATAGGAGGGGAAGAGTTAATCTGTGTGTCATTAGAGCGGGTTTCTTTAACAGGCAGGGTATTTTGAGTGGTTTTCCCATTCCTCAAGGTAACTGCATTTGCAGTCTGGTTGTTTCTAGGGTGAGGACGGGGAGCCTGGCTGTTATTGAAACCCGGCGGATGCTGAGGTGCTGGATGAATAGGTTGACTGTGATATCCACCTTGGAATTGACTCCTTTGATTGTTTGGGTTGGGCATGGGTTGGGATGGTAAATTCCCAATAGGTCGATGATCAGGAGTAACCTTAACTTGTTGTTGTAAATTGGTAACCATGCGGGTTACTTCTGTCATTTGAGTCTGCATTCCTTGCAGAGTTTTCATGACCTGATTATTAATATCATCCTGGGATGGTCCAGGTTGATACAAAGGTTGCCCATAATTCCCAAAATAGTTTTGTTTGGGAAGAGAAATCGGATTCGGGTTTTTCCAGGAGTGATTCGGGTTAGTCCTCCAATTTTGATTGGAAATGTTGGAGGGGTTTCTAAATTGCTCCTGGAGAGCATAAATATTTTCCGAGGTGGAATCAACAATATTTTGGTCAAAATTCCCGGTTAAATCTTGCAGGAAATCAGCCGGGAATTGCTGGTCAACAGATGTGGCATCGATATTGTGCAGATTCTCTCTTCGGAGAATGTGTGGGGGGTTAGTGTGTGGAGAGTGGACGTGTGGAGCTTGTTTGTTTGTGAGCTTTTCTTCTATTTTCTTTTGGTGAATTTGCATCTGGTCCAGTCGTTGAGCTAACATATATAAATCATCTTGTGTGACTGGAACAGAGGTGGTTTTGGAGTCAATTTCATGGACTCCATGTCTGGGGTTTTGTGATCTGCCAAAAGTGTCCATTGAAGTTATGTTAAATGAGTTTTCACTCATTTCTTCAAAGAGAAGATAGGCACTTTCGGCGTCTTTGTTAAGAAAATTGCCCCCACATGAGGCATCCACAAATCGTTTTAATTGATCTTCTAATCCATGATAGAAGATCTGCACTAGCTGCCATTGTGGAATTTCATGGTGGGGACAACTTCTTAGAAGTTCCTGAAATCTTTCCCAGGCTTCATGGAGGGGTTCACCAATTTTTTGTTGAAAGGTCGTTATAGATCTTCTTAATGCATTAGTTCGACCGATCGGAAAAAATTTTTTAAGAAAAGCACTTTTTAATTGGGGCCAGGTGGTAATAGGACGCCCAACTGTTCTAAACCAATGTGATGCTTTGTCTTTGAGAGAGAGAGGAAAGAGTCTCATTAACCACATGTCTTCCTGCACATGGCGGGAACGAGTGGTTTGAGCGAGGACAGTTAATTCCTCGAGATGACAAAAAGGGTCCTCTCTTGGAAGACCATGAAAATGCTTGATAAGGTTTAGAATAGCGGGTTTGATTTCAAAATCCCCTTGTGGTATGACCACCCCTGGTCTTTCCTCATAATTGGAAGGATCATAGAAATCCTTAAGAGGAATGACAGGCTGTTGGCGAGGTGGTGGATTTTGTCCTTGATTAGCTAGGTTCGTGACAGTCCTAGCTAGATCTTCTTGATTTTGTTGTAGCCGAGCCAAATGGTCGACCATTAATGCAAAGGGATTTGTATTATGGGTTATAATTGGAGGGCCACCTGGCCCTGCTGATATTTCTGGTTGCTCCAAGTTAGGAAGGTGAGGGAGGGTGGAGTCAGCTTGTGGGTCGGCTGACGGGTTAGAAGTGGAAGCAGAATTTTTTTGACGGCTTCCTGGGTTTTCCATTTTTCTAGAAGATGAGGGGGAAGAAAACAATGATTTCTTGCTACGGGGGGCGAAATCAGATGGTCCCTCAAGGTGTGGCTTTTGGGACCGTCGCCCGTGCATGCACTACTTGGAAGAAATGGAGGGGAGGAGAAGAGATAGAGATGAGAGAAATGTGCACACAAGCAATCAAATTCTAGACCTAACTTAGTTGTGACTCCCTAAAAAAATAAACCTAAGACTTGGTCTATGTAGGAATTAAGTAGTCAATAGTGAATACCCGTTCTATCAACAAATCTGGCCAGGTTGCTTAAGGGGAGGTTTGGGCCCAAACGTTTCCCAGGGAAAACCCCAGGTGCTTGTACAAACCCGCGCCTGGTCGTTTGACACAGCCCCTCAGCCTGAACACCAGATATAGATGACAAAATTGGTACTAACTAAAGAAAACTTAAGACCTAAATAGCAAGCCTAAGTTGATAAAGCCTTAGGGGTCAAGTTGCTACAAATTTTAATTAGGTCTAGGATGCTATAGTGCACATGGAATGTAGAGGGCGATTATTGGGTTGTTGCCCTGTTATTTGATTTTTTTGTGTGTGTGCAGGAATTGGAGAGTGGCTCCAATGAAAATCAAGTTGTCACACAATTTTTTTATATTTTTGTCTTTTAGGATATGATTTAATTAAATGAATTTTAGAGTTTTTCTCTTTAAGTTTTCAAACAAGTTTGAAAGTTCACAATCAAAGGAAAGACAAGTTGTATGTGTGATTGTATATTTCCTTTTAATTGAGTCTCTAAAGAGAAAGAAGAAACCCTAAACCAATTATCCCTGAGACAGAAATTTAACTACCAATGAATTATTTTTAGCTTTCAGAATTAAGTAGTGGTCCAAACAAGTCAAACAACACCACTACTTTGAAGAAAATCAAACAAGGATTCCAGAAAAGATTTTTGTAAGATTTTAGGAATTTGTTTGATAATAGTTTTGAATTTTTAATTGTACTGGTGTCAAAGTCCAGAAATAATACCCGTGGGTATTATAGACTTTTCAGTATTACCACCGACCTCAGAAAATTTTTTTGATTTTATATGATATGTAAAATTTCACAGGGATTCCAACAAGACAAATTTCACAAAAATTGGATGAGTATAAAAATTCTGAAAATTCGCGGACAGTAGCAAAACAGGAAGATTAGAGGGTGTGACCCCTCTGTAATCCACGAATTTTTAAAAATTAAATACAAATCCAATTGATCTGAAATTTGGAACAGATGTTCCAAACTTAATTAGGAATCACTCTATGAAATTTTATGATTTTAGGAGGCCTGTGGTGTTAGTAATAGATTTTTCAAGTCTGGACAGAAATCTAGACCCGAAAAAAAAAGAACACCAATACTTGCAATGGAATGGTGCTAAAGAAGCATACAAGCAAACGATGATTTTAAAATGCACCACTCCACTTAATTTAAGTGTTTAGGGTCCTGAAAGCCAAGTTTAATATATTTTTGGTAGTTTTAATTAATTATGTGACTAGAAAGAGGAACCAACCTGAATTTTCGCGGGAAGAAAAGGATCTTTAAGCTCTCGCTTCCAGATTCCCGCTTTCCCGCTGTAGTTCCTGCACACACAAAAGAAAGAAAGAGAAGGGGATGAGATCCACTTCAAGCAAGAGAAAATGAGTTAATGCAAAGCCGTGCCTCCCCGGCAACGGCGCCAAAAAGTGACAGCGAAATACGCGTGATTTGTAAAAGCAGTTTTTTTACGTCGTTGTAACACGCGAATCCGCTTTCGCTTTTAAAAATTTATATCCTAGATAGGGGAGTATCTAGGGTCGTCCAAGGAGGCAAAAATTGCAATAATGATTCTCTTGCTTGGAATACAATCTCAACTTTCTTTTTAATATTTTTCAATATGTAATTTTTTTTGTATTTTGAAAAGACGAGGGCAAATGGCAGATTGTAGCGAAAAGAACTAACACCTACAAATGATTAAAATTCTAAAAGATAGAAATATCTTCTTCCTAAGCTCACTCTAGGCAAGTGTAGGCCTAGGGTAATTAGGAAGAAGAGGTGAAATAAGTGCTAGAACCAAAACAAACAACTGCAATAAAAAGCTTAAAAGAAGGCAATTTTTGATTGAGTAGAATGAGTGTTCTTTTCAAGGACAAGTAGAGGAAAGCTTCTACTAGAATTGAACAATTTAAAAGCAAGAAAAGAAACACAAATCCTCTTGTAACAATGGTGAAGAAGGTTGTCTTCTTGCTCCAAGCCTAGCTGCTCCTTGGCTTGAAAAGAGGGCCTCCTTCTTCTCCTTCCTTGAGAGCTCCTCCAAGGTGGAAGCTACCACCTTTAATGCTCTCTCCAAAGGGGTGGGCGTGCACCACCCTTAAAACTCCTCCAAGGTGGCGTGACCACCTTCAAGATCTCCTCCAAGATCTTCCTTGCCTGGCTTCTCCTTTGGCTGGCGTGACCCAAGAGAGAAGGGAAGAGGGGAAGGCACCAAGGGGACAGAATATCCCCTTAATCTTCTTCTTCTTCTTCTCTCTTGGACGTGGGATTCTTGGTGGAATATGAGAGTGAAATGGCTAGCCAAGGATGGCTTGAATGGTGGTGGGTAGTGGTCTTTTTATAGGGTAGGATGGGGGGTTAAGGTGCCCCTTGAAATGGAGGGCTAGGATGGAAGAATGGAGGTGGTTAGTGATCCTATGGCTAAGGAGAGTTGGCGCCAACCCAAGAGGTGTTAAAGGGGGTAGTTATGGTGGTGTTGGTGTCTTTTGGTGGTGGAGAGACACCACCATGTTGGCGCCAACATGGGGTCTTCTAGAAGGGGGGTTAGGTGGATGGTGGAGATGGGTTCAAGGGAGATTGTGTGGTGGAGATGAGGGGAGATTTTGGAGGGAAAAGTGGCGCCATTAAGGGGTGGTTATGGGTAGTTTTTGGCGCCACTTTTAGGTGTCTTTTGGAGGTGGTGGGTAGGTTAGGTTGGTGCCAAGTAGGTTAGCTTATGTGGAGCTAAGGTGGAGCTAGTTGGGTAGAGTTGGTAGGTGGGTTTTTGGGGTAGTACAAGCCAAGGAAGTTGGAGCATAGCTAAGTTAAGCTAAGCTAAGCTAAGCTAAGCTAGCTTAGCTAATGGAGGAGTAGAGGAGAAGGTATTGGAGCTAGGGTTTGGAGGAGGGAGCTGAGGAGAAGAAGTCTGGAGCTGGAGCTGGAGCTGGCTGCTGCTGAAGAGGCTGGCATGGGGCTACTCTAGCTGGCTTAGCTTGCTAGTTCTTTGCTAGTTGCTAAGCCAAGCTAAAGTGAGCTAGCTTCTACCAAAATGAGCTAAGGTGAGCTAGGTCTGGTGCTATCGGGGAGAATCAAGCTGGTTGAGGCAGCTAAGGTAGCTTAGCTCAACTGAGATGAGCTAAGCTGAATCCCCGGGAGCTGGACTTGAGCTTCCTGAGCTGAGATGAATTCTTCTTCAGCTGGCTGGAGTTGAGTGGAGCTGAATGTAGCTGGATCTGAGCTGGGGTGAACTCCTGTCAACTCAGCTGAGCTAGCTAGAGCTCCCTGTGAACTAGTGGGAGCTGAGGTGAGCTAGACTCAGCTAAGTTGAGCTGGATCTGAGCTGACTTGAGCTAGGGTGAGCTAAGGTGAACTCTCTTGAGCTGCCATCCAGCTGAGATTAGCTGAATGGAGCTGGGATGAGCTAACCCTAGTTCAAGTAAGCTAGGTTCCAGCTATGGTGAGCTGGATCAAGCTGGGTTCCAACTAGTCTGGGCTTCTCCTTCACCAATTGCCTTCTTGAGTGCTAGGGTTTTAGGGATCTGTGAATCTGTACATCCCTAACACTCACAAAAACACATTAAAACAATAATAAAAAATGCAATGCATGCCTATCCTAATTTATGCCTAAATGCAGCCCAAAAACCCGTTTGCAGAGTAAAATCCTAAGAGCTAGGTTAGTTTTTAAAGCATAAAAATGATGATAAACTGGTGTTTATCAGCCACACTCCAGCGACCCGCTCCCATCACTCCAGCACCCGACATGGCTTGCTGACCTGCACATAACCTCCGCCTCCTCACCCTGATCCATTTCCGCCCTTCCAATTCCCGCCACCCGACCTCTGCAGATCCACCGAACACACCCACTTCCCAACCCACAGCTTGACCTAGGTGGCTCGTAGGCTCCGCCTCGCCAGCTGCAGACCTTGCGACCACCTTCGCCGTGCTACGGCGGAGGTCCTCCACGTATCTAATTAGGCCGAGAGGCCCTTTCTCTGTAAACAGGAACTTCACTCGCCGCCGCCATTGCTGAGGTGAAGAAGCTCCTTCGACCTGCTGCTCCAGGCGCGCCGCGCCCAGGTCACCCTCCCAGGCTGTGCGAGGTATTTTCGCAAAGCGCTAGGCTGCAGTTGAGGCGAAGCCCTCGCACGAAGCCCTCGTGCGAACCTCGACCGCCGCTGTTTCCTCCGCACAGGCGCCAAATTGGGGTGGGACATTTAGTCCCACCTCGGAAGACTCCGAAGTGGCGCACTGATACAAATTGAAAAAGTGTTGGAGGCTTATCGCCTCAGCACACGGGGTGAGGTCCCCTTCACCCGCCCGATTACCCGGCCTCGTCTGTGCTCACGCCTCGCGGACCTGGCCTGGCCCGAGTAAGCCCGACCTGCACTCCTCGCCCACCACGCACGCCGGTGGGCCTGGACCCGGGCGCGACCCGCGTACCCGATTACCCGGTTGCTCTGGGAGAGCTTACCTAGAGCGAATTCTGAGAAAGAGAGAGACGCGTGGGGAGGGTAGAGTAGGTTTTGCCCACTGACGTAAACTTTGAAGTGTGCAGGCACAGGTGAACAAAGAAGAAGAACCGTGGAAGAAGAGAAGAAGAAGAAGGCCGACGAAGACTGAAGGAAGGAGGAGCACCGAGCTGCACTGTAGCAGCGGCGACTTAAGTCGTCTGAGTGAAAAATCAGACGACACTCTGAAGGAAGAGAAGAAAGAAAGAAGAAGAAGAAGAACATCACCACTGCTGCAAATAAAGAAGAAGAAAGAAGGAGAGACGACGTCCTGAAAGCAGAAGAAGAAGACCACAAGGAGATAAACAAAGAAGAAGCAGCTGAGATAGAGCTGAAGGAGGAAGACGAGAAGCGCAAGGAAAGAAGAAATAGGACCCGCAGCGAAGATTTGAAGAAAAAGACAGAAGAAGAACCAAAGAAGAAAGCAGAAGATCCGAGAAAGAAGAGAAGGAGAAGATAAGCAAAGAGAAAAGAAGAGAAGAAGAAAGAAGCCAACAAGACAAATCTCTCTCTCTCTCTCTATCTTTATTTTTGTAATAAGAATTTCTACCCCTAGAATACGACTCGCTCCCTGAGTTCGACCTCGGGAACTCTTTTCCGAGTAAAAAAATTATATATTTAAAATGATGGCAATAACTGGCTATACTACAATGCTATAATAAAACCTAGTTATCACGGCCACCATTTTTCACCTAACTTATGCTAAGGCCTAACTTAATCTAGGCCAATTAAGACCTATGATTGCTGCGCAATCAACCCTCTCCCTGGTGATGAGGGCATGCTTCGTGAATTAAAATAAAGATTTGGAGGACTGTTGAAGTTGCGAGTTACTACGCTATCGTATTTGGTTTTTGAAAACCTGTCGTCATAGTTTGAAAGTGAAGAACTCATGTTCAACAAATAAAATTTATACCGGAATAGAAATCCTGGGTCGGACTCAGGGAGGCAGACGTTTGATTAAAAATACGGGTTTATTTTATTTATCATGAAGCAGAATAATTGATTAGAACCTATCTATCTATTTACCATAAATAGAAGAGAGAGAATATTACAAACAAAAACTAAAAAGAGATGTAAAATGAACATGGAATTCATTCTCAAAGAGATTGTTCGTTGCACTACTCATTACAGCTAGAAAGCAGAAAATGATTACACTAGAAAGCAGTAAATCTACTCTAGAAAGCATTAAAAAGAATGGAGAGAGAGATATCCTCCTCGACGATCGCTTGGAGGACGAGCCGGACGGGAAGACACCTGGAAGATGGGGAACGGAGCAGGATGAAGGAGGACGAAGCGAGAAGAACGGGAACCAGGCAGCATGTCGTCGTCGTCATCGCGGGATCCACTTTCGAAATGGGGGCGAAAATTTGACTTTATCTCTTGAGAAGCATCCCGGGTGTGGGATAAGCTTCTCCTGAGCTTTGGAGAGGGAGAGAAGAGAAAGAAGGGATGAAATTTTCATATGGAGGGGGTCTCCTTTTATGGTTTCAAGGAGTGAGGGCTATTTGGTCTTTTTAATTTGACAAACATTAATTCAGAACCTTTAGTGACGGATAAATCCGTCGCTAAAGGTCCAAACGTGGCCTTCATGGGCGGCTCTCGCATGCCCACTCGCCTCCCGCACGTGAAACGCTCATTCACGTTCTTGAAATCTCGGTCGTTCGATCGCGAGATCGAATAGCTGAGATGCATCCTCGCCATGCCTCAACCGCGCGCTCGCTCGTGTCTTATCCCACGTTGCGCGTGGGCGTCTGATGCGGCATGAGCACTATTGAGCGCATGCGACCACTCGATCGTGATCGAACTCTCCATTGCACCCTCTCACCGCGCCTCAGCTGCCTCTCGCCAATTCTCGAACGCACACCTTGCCTTCTTGCGAGCGCGTTCGACCAACGCGCTATCAACGCGTTTGTGTTGCGCTTAAGATTTGTGTGCGCACTCTCATAGCCGTTGGATGATCATCCAACGGTGGAGAAGCGGCAATCAAATTGAAGAAGAGAAGGAGCGGCTGGTGCAGCGGCCAGTTGGGCGGCTGAGATGGTGCCATGTGGCGCTATCTTGGCCGTCCATCTTCTGGATGACGTAGATGGTGCCACGATTGTCGGATTGAGTCAATTTTCACGTCGTTAGGCTGTGATCATCGATCTGAATCCATTCATGTAGTTGGATTTGTCGTTTAAGGTGTAGATTCACACCATCTTGGCCCTTGATCTTCTAGGGTTCCTCGATCTCCATCTGATGCTATAGATGTCTGATTAGGGCGATCTTGGAGTCATTGAACTCCAATCGTTACCCTGATCAGATCTGCACGGTTGGATCTTTAATTCGAGCTCTCGATAAAAATTTTCCCTGCCCCTGAACATAAAAGGAGACAATTAACCTCCATTTTATTCAAACCAATCTAAATGCAAGATGATGCATGCTATGCAATATTTATAGTATGTAATGCAATTCTATGCTTAAGAACATGCATAAATTGACATCTTATGTAATGTAAACATGTTTACATCAAGGACTCATCATCATAGCTCGTAAAACACGTTTATCAGATAAAATTTATAACTGAAACTCAAAAAGTGAGTCCCGGGTTGAACACGGGGAGGTGAAAGTTTGGTTTTGAAAAATCCACGTTTTGTTTTTATTTATTTTTTTCATTTTTGTCTTTTCTAATTTTTTTGGTTTTTTTAATAGGGCAAGAGATCAGGTCAATGAAATCTAGCTAATCTACGTGCAAAAGAGAGAGTCACAGAGAGAGAGAGAAGAACAATCACATATATTTCTGAATCCAATGTTTTCTACAACTAAGAAAGTGGGAAAACTACACTAAGAAAGCAAAAAAGATAGAAAGAGGTGAGAGAATCCTTCTCGACGGTTGCTCGGATGACAACTCGCTCTGACGTCGCCTAGGGGAAGGTGGTGAGGAGCAGGACGAACAGGGACGGAGCCGGAGGATGGAGGGCAAGGCAGGACGGCGTTGCGGCGAGGTTTTTCTTCCTGAGGGGCGGTGAGAGGACGGCCACAGGATGCTCCACGAATGGGGATGAGGGGAGGGAAAACTATTTGATTTTCTACTCTAGAGGGGCATCCTGGGCTTGGCACAAGCTCTCTCTAGAGCTTTGGAGGTGGTGATAAACGCCAGTTTATCATCATTCTTATGCATTAAAACAAACCTAGCTCTTAGGATTTTACTCCGCAAATGGGTTTTTGGGCTGCATTTAGGCATAAATTAGGTTAGTCATGCATTGCATTTTTTATTATCTTTTTAATATGTTTTTGTGAGTGTTAGGGATGAACAGATATACGGATCCCTAAACCCTAGCACTCAAGAAGGCAAATGGTGAAGGAGAAGCTCAGACTAGCTGGAACTCAGCTTGATCCAGCTCACCACAGCTGGAACTTAGCTCACTTGAACTAGGGTTAGCTCATCCCAGCTCCATTCAGCTAATCTCAGCTGAATGATAGCTCAAGAGAGTTCATCTTAGCTCACCCTAGCTAAAGTCAGCTCAAATCCAGCTCAACTTAGCTGAGTTTAGCTCATCTCAGCTCCCACTAGTCCACAAGGAGATCTAGCTAGCTCAACTAAGTTGACAGGAGTTCAACCCAGCTCAAACCCAGCTACATCCACTCCACTCAACTCTAGCCAGATGAAGAAGAACTCATCTCAGCTTAGAAAGCTCAAGTCCAGCTCCTAGGGATTCAGCTTAGCTTAACTCAGTTGAGTTAAGCTACCTAAACTGCCTCAACCAGGTTGATCCTCCCTGGGAGCACCAGACCCAGTTCACCTCAGCTCATTATGGTAGAAGCCAATTCACTTTAGCTTGGCTTAACAGCTAGCAAAGAACTAGCAAGCTAAGCCAGCTAGAGTAGCTCCATGCCAGCCTCTTCAGCAGCTGCCAGCTCCAGCTCAAGACTTCTCCTCAGCTCCTCTCTTCAAACCCTAGCTCCAATACCTCCTCTACTCCATAGCTAGCTCAGCTAGCTTATCTTAGCTTAGCTTAGCTAGCAACCAGCTCCTTGGCCATCCACCACCTTCAAATTCAACCCTAGCTAGCTCCACCAACTTAAGTCTTACTTAAGCTAGCTATCCTACTCAAGTTGGCGCTACCTCCTACCCACCTCTTCACCCCATCATCACCACCAAAATGCACCAATTTTGGCGCCAAAACCTAACCCTAACTACCCCTCTTTTTGGCGCCAACATCCACCCCCACATCCACCATACACCTAACCCTACAACCCATCCTAGCCACCCACCTACCCCTCCTTCTAGAACCCTTCTTGGCGCCACCTAAGACACCCTTCTAGAAGCCATTTTGGCTCCAACATCAAGGGGTGCCACCACCCATAACCACCCCCTAGGTGTCCCTTAGGTTGGCGCCAATTAACCTTAGCCATAGGATCCCCAACCACCTCCATCTCTCCATCTTAACCCTCCATTCCAAGAGTCACCTTAGCCCCCTTCCTATTCTATAAAAACCCACCTCCTACCACCATTTGAGAGCATCCTCCATTAGTGTATTTTGCTACCTATACCACCTACACCAATGGCCAAGAAGGAGTAGAGAAGGAGATTAAAGGGGCACATCACCAGCCCTTTTGGTGCCTTCTTCTCCTCACTTTCTTCAACTTGGGCCACGCCAAGGAGGAGGACTTTTCTACTTCAAGGAGGATGGCCAGGCAAAGGAGAAGGACCAAGGGTGGATGTCCACCCTTGGAGAGAAGCTTAGGGCACGCCCCCATAGGGCTTGCCTTGGAGGACATCACCTTGGCAAAGCATAGCAAGGAAGGAGTAGGAGGACTCTTTTCAAGCTTGGGAGCTACCATGCTTGGAGCAAGAAGCCCTCTTCTTCACCATCTATCTAGAGGATTTGTGTTTGCTTTTATTTCTTGCAATTTTTCTAGTAGTAGAAGCATTCATCTACTAGGCTTTTTGTAAAACACTTTTTCATTAATCTAGTTGCCTTCTTTACAATTTCTTTAGTTGCATTTCTAATTGCTTTGTTTTTAGCATTCTTCACTCCCTCTCTCTAATTATTCTAGGCCTCCACTTGCCTAGAGTGAGCTTAGGGAGAGGCTCTACTTTCCACTTTAGAAGTAGTCTATTGAATTGAAGTGTAAGTCACTTTCCCGCCACAATTTCGCATGTTGCCTTAATTTCAAAAACAAAAAAATGATATATTGAAAAATACCAAAAAGAAAGTTGAGATTTATATTCCAAGCAAGAGAATCAATTTTGCAAACATTTGGCCTCCTTGGATGATCCTAGATACTCCCCTATCTAGGAATATAAATTTAAAAGCGAAAGCGGATTTACGCGTTGCAACGACACTAAATTACCTAATTAACAAACTGCGTATTTTCGCTATCAGGTGGTGAGAGGAAGAAAGGAGGGGATGGTTTGAAATGGTGGTGACTAGGTCCTTTTATAGTGGAAGAGGAAGAACAAATTCGTATATGGGTCATTACTGACATCCGTAAATGTCGCTACAGATCTGCCCTTTCTATCGCTGAAGATCTACACCTTCAATTCCTTTGCTGGTGATAGCCACAAGTGTCACTAAAGGCCCGCATATGTGTTGTTGAAGATCCGCCCTCTCGCATGGCATGCACCTACGCAGCAGCTAGTGCAAGGTTGAAAGGGTGAGGGCCGTTGGATGCGCATTGGAGGGTCCTGATTGCGTGGCTGAAGATCACGCATCCAATTGTTGCACGCCTGCTTGATTGCGCAGCAATCATAGGTCTTGATTGACCTAAATTAGGCTAGGACTTAGCATAAGTTAGGGTAATTCATGCATGCATAAGCATTACTAGCACCTTTACTGCTTTCTTTTAGCTATGCATAAAATAATGCTATAATGTACTGATTAGGTGCATTATGTCAATTGCAGGTAATAAGTTGATCACAAGCTAGATCTAAAGCTGGATCTAAAGCTGGATCTGAAGAATAAAGAACAACTGGTGTTACAGCAGAGCTGGAGCGGAAGACCTAGATTAGATGCAGTAGATAATAATGTAAGGGAGTTAAGGTATGCTATTCTATTAAGTAGGAATAAAGCAATAAATTGTGAAGAACTTAGGTCCATCCTAGCCTTAGGACAGCCTAGAAGCCTCTCCAAGCCTTAGCCACCCTTTAGATTAGGTCACCTCACCCTAAAAAACTTTAAAACCCTAATTCTAGCCTCTATCTGAACGACTAGATGAGTTATAGGACGTTCATAACCCTTAGCCAACTTCTACACACCTTAAACCCACTTCTACAGTGTTATTGGACATCCAAACACTTGGTCAGGCATCTAATTTCTGCAGAATACCCAAGACAGAACCTAGAATCCCTCCTAACTCTGATTGGACATCCAGACAACAAGTCTAGACTTCTGATTTTTCACTCTAAGTCATCTGAAACTTTTATTGGATGTCTGGAACTGCTCTCCAGTTCCTGTTTTGGAATTCAAGCCTTGATCTTGAATTTTTAGCTCCCTAAACCCAATTCCAACCCCCTAGGAACCTAAATTAAGGTACACTAACCCTAGTACACCATCTTTAAACCATCCCAAGAACCAAATTAGGTTCTCATTAAGCCCAATTGACTTAGCTTATAGTCAATCTCATCAGCCTATTCAATTGGACTCATAGAGTCCAATTGAGCTCAAATCTCAACCTGATGTAAATACATTTACACTACTTAAGATGTCTATTTATGCATGTTCTCAAGCATAGGATTGCATTTCATGATATAAATATTGCATAACAAGCATCATCATGCATTTAGAGTAGTTTGAATAAAATGGAGGTTAATTGTCTCCTTTTATGTGCTTGGACAGGGCAAACATTTTATCGGGGCCTCGGATCAAAGATCCAACCGTATGGATGTGATCAGGGCGATGATTGGAGTTCAATGACTCCAAGATCGCCCTAATCGGGCATCTGTAGCATCAGATAGTGACCGGGGAACCCGAGAAGATCAAGGGCCAGGATGGTGTAAATCTACACTTCAGATGACAAATCCGACCCCACGGATGAATTCGGATCAACGATCACAGCCCAACGACACAAAAATCGAGTCAATCCGACATCTGTGGCACCATCTACAACTTCCAAAAGGTGGACGGCCAAGATGGAGCCACTTGGCACCATCTCGGCTGTCCAAACGGCCGCATGAAACCTCTGAAGACCCCGCACCCACTCGCTCTCTGCCATTGGATCTCGATCCAACGACTGTGGTCAGCCATGCTTAAAAGCGCCCGCTCGACCATCCGCGCCTCGTAACGCAGCGGTCGAGCGCGCTTACGCGAGCTGCAGGCGCAGGTTCGAGCCGCAGCGAAGGTGAGGAAGGTGCGGGCGTGCGGACGATGGCGGGCGTTGGATCGCGATCAGACGGCTGCCAGCACTCAATCGAGTTTACGCCCTATTGAATGCGCTGCGTCACGTGCAATCGCACGCGCCAGGCGGGAGCAGCAGCGGGCGGAGATGCGTCTTAAGCCGTTCGATCTAGCGATCGGACGGCTGAGAATCAAAGTACGTGCGTGAGCGTTGTGCGCGGGCAGCTGAGGAGGCGAGCATGGGCGCGGGAGCTACGTCGACGTTGGGGGCTTTAGTGACGAATTTATCCATCACTAAAGACCCCTCATTTATTATTTTGAAGTTGAAATGTCCATTTTGCCCCCACTCCTTGCAACTATAAAAGGAGACACCCTTCATATGAAATTCTCATCCCTTCCTTCTCCTCTCTACCCCTCCAAAGCTCAAGAGAAGCTTGTCCCACACCCGGGATGCTTCTCGCGAGATAAAGTCCAAATTTTCGTTCCCCTTCGGAAGTGGATCCCACGACGATGAGGGCATGCTGCTCCGTTCCCGTTCTTCTGCTTCATCCTCCTTCGTCCTACTTCGTTCTCCTTCGTCCAGGCGTCGTCCCGTCCGGCTCGTCCTCCAAGCAACCTTCGAGGAGGATTTCTCTCTCCCTATTCTTTTTACTGCTTTCTAGTATAGATTTACTGCTTTGTAGTGTAGTTTTGCTCGTCCTCCAAGCAATCGTCGAGGAGGATATTTCTCCCTCCATTCTTTTAATGCTCTCTAGAGTAAATTTATCGCTTTCTAGAGCAATTGTTTTATGCTTTGTAGTTGTAAGAGTGAAATGAATAATCTCCTTAATGATAAATTCCTTATTTATTCTACATCTCATTTTGATTTCTCTGTATAATATTCTCTTTCTCTCTTACTCTCTCTCTCTTCTATTTATTGTAAATAATTAGATAGTTTTAAATTGAATTATTCGGTGACAAATAAAAAGACATGCGTAGTTTTTAAATCAAACGTCCGCCTCCCTGTATTCGACCCGGAATTTTCATTTCGCTATTAATTTTATTTGTTGAACACGAATTCTTCGCTTTCGAACTACAACGACAGGTTTTCCAAAATCGAACACGTTAGCGTAGAGATTCGTATATGTTCAACACAACCCATACAAGTCCAATTGGACTCAATGAGAGTCCAATTGACCTAAGCCCAACCTAATTGAGTTATTTCACTCTCAATTAGGTTCACACTCATTCAATTAAACTTGTGTTAAGTTTAATTTCATTTCCCCCTCAGCAATTAGGGTTTGCAACCCTAATTTAAGACCTACACAAACCCAAACCCCTTAGGACCTAACCTAGACCACTTAGCCACACACACACACACACACACCCATTCACGTGCTCCCACACCACCTAGAGTGTTCTAGGTTCTTCCAAAGGTGGCGCCACTCTTGGTTGCTAAAATTAGCAACCAAGAGACATTCAAATTCGTAGATCCACAAATGGTGGATCTAAAAACCACCTTCTCTCTCCTTGACCGGCCACTCTTGGAGCTCTCTCTAGAGAGTTCCACACTTCTCTAGAGAGTCTCCCTTAGTCTATAAAAAGACCTAAGGGGTGGCCTTTTGGACCCATTCACTCTTGGCTTCCATTTAGCTTAGCTACATTCCACCTCCACTCCACCTTCACGAGTTGCTTCACCATGGCCACCACCATCTCCATGCCAAGATGTTGGATCACCTCCTCAACCTCTCTCCAAGGGCCGGCCTAAGCACCATTGGCCACCCCTCCTCCTCTCAACCAACTTAAAGGCCATCGGAGCTCACCTCCGAATGCCCTTATTTCTGCTAGATTAGTAGCTTAGTTCTTCATAGTTTACATGCTTTATTTACTACTTAGTAGTGTAGCTCTATATTATCCTTAATGATGCATGCATAATCCCCCTTTAGATTCATGCATGCGATTATTTTCTACTAGCTAGATTTGTGCTTCCAAGCATTCCTCTATAAACTTTCCATGAGTTCCATGTTGCAAACACCATGGTGAATCAATGAAATATCTTTTTCTATATGTGTGTGTGTGTGTGTGTGTGTGTGTGTTGAGAATCGCCATGAGCTTATTGCAATATTTTTTGTGTGATTAAAGTTGCCTGGTTTTAATTATTATCTGTTGCAACTAGCATGTCGGTACCTGAAAATATCAAGGGTCTAACTATTAAAGCATTTTCTGTAAACAACCACCACATAACTAGAATCATGCGTACTGAAACTCACACTTTCACATTTGTCATCTATCTAACACATGCGCACATAATTAGGGTTCATAATGAAAGTGGCCGAACATTGATCCAGCGATTAGAAACCGGAGTGCAATTTTAAGCAAGTAGAGCGAGTGAGATCGATTTCAAATCTGCATTTCCATAAATGCCTCCCAGAGATGAACGACCAGGACTCAAGTCTCGCTATCTTATAAATTATTTTTGTTGATAGTATTTCGCAACTATACTACAACGCATTCTGATCAAATACGCATTCTACGATCCCAACACTACTTCATTCAAAATGCGTGGTCTTTGCGCCTGCAGGCAACCGTTGGATCCTTCAGATCAGATCGCTCACACGCCTCATCAAGGTTGCCCGATCAAGATCGTGCAATCTTGATCCAAATTAGATACGTACCTCTGAAATAAAGAAGCATGCGGGGACTCTAACGGTGGTCACAGATTTGCGCTCCTAGTCTCCAACCAATGCGCCAAGTCGTCGAATGCATCAAGCAGACGTCTTATGGCATGTGGTGGAGGAAGCTTCTCAGTCATTGGATTAAGATGATAATCAACTCATCTTATGGCCGTTGGGACCAGCAACGGGTATGCTCCTACCTCACTCGATCCCTGACCTACTCCACTCCCGATGTTTCGGTCCATTCGATCCACCATTTGAGCATTATGTATTACCATTAGGGTATTACCTCTAGAGTTGTTTCAGGGTTGTTGCAGGTATATCTATGTACCCGTACCCCCACCTTCAGTTGTACAACATCAGGACACTCTCAGCTTTCTTCCAACTGTAATTCTAGAAGAAAGGTTATTGTTGAGCTGCTAGAATATATCGGAGTCCATGCATCTTGAAACGTACAAGAGTCAATTCACTTCCGATTTCTTTTGTGAAAAGAGCATAAACATTCTTCTTAATGATACTTTCCCCAGTACCATCAACAGATGAAAGCAGAGGAGAGTACTATTATGATTAATATACGTTGGGGTAAAAATGTATTCACGACGAGCTCATAATGCGCTACTTAACCACTACGCAGATAAGTAGTAATACCGGGGTTAGGCCTGATATATGCGTACTTGATTCATCTCTCCGAGATCAGCACTTACACCACTATATACACATATATGACCATCAACTTCACTTTGTACCTCCCCCGCTGCCCCGCTTCGCTTTGGTGGATCGAAGTCTTTGACGAGGTTCAATGGTAGAACCTAGTGAAAGAGGCGTACTACTCCAAGGGAGACTGTGATTTGTTCTAAAAAAAGATAGGCACTGATAAACGCCAGTTTATCATCATTTTTATGCTTTAAAACTAACCTAGCTCTTAGGATTTTACTCTGCAAACGGGTTTTTGGGCTACATTTAGGCATAAATTAGGATAGGCATGCATTGCATTTTTTATTGTCATTTTAATGAGTTTTTGTGAGTGTTAGGGATGTACAGATGCACAGATCCCTAAAACCCTAGCACTCAAGAAGGCAATTGGTGAAGAAGAAGCCCAGACTAGCTGGAACTCAGCTTGATCCAACTCACCTCAGCTTGATCCAGCTCACCATAGCTGGAACCTAGCTTACTTGAACTAGGGTTAGCTCATCCCAGCTCCATTCAGCTAATCTCAGCTGGATGGCAGCTCAAGAGAGTTCACCTTAGCTCACCCTAGCTCAAGTCAGCTCAGATCCAGCTCAACTTAGCTGAGTCTAGCTCATCTCAGCTCCCACTAGTTCACAGGGAGCTCTAGCTAGCTCAGCTGAGTTGACAGGAGTTCACCCCAGCTCAGATCCAGCTACATTCAGCTCCACTCAACTCCAGCCAGCTGAAGAATAATTCATCTCAGCTCAGGAAGCTCAAGTCCAGCTCCCGGGGACTCAGCTTAGCTCAACTCAGTTGAGCTAAGCTACCTTAGCTGCCTCAACCAGCTTGATTCTCCTCGGGAGCACCAGACCTAGCTCACCTCAGCTCATTTTGGTAGAAGCTAGCTCACTTTAGCTTGTCTTAGCAACTAGCAAAGAACTAGCAAGCTAAGCCAGCTAGAGTAGCCCCATGCCAGCCTCTTCAGCAGCAGCCAGCTCTAGCTCCAGCTCCAGACTTCTCCTCCTCAGCTCTTCTCCCTGAAAACCCTAGCTCCAAATGCCTCCAACTCTACTCCCTACTAGCTAAGCTAGCTAAGCTGCTTAACTTAGCTAGTCCACCTCTATGGCACCGAAACCTATTACCCTACTACCTAAGCTCCAGCAAAAAGACCACCTACTCCTACTTTATTTTGGTGCCAACTATCCCTTCCATCACCACCCTACATCCACCATCAAAGCCCATCTCCACCCTCCATTTTTTCCCTCCAAAATTGCCTTCTAGAAGGTATTTTTGGAGGGAAAACCAAGGCACCTCTTCATTTCCCTCCCATTTTTCCCTCCAAAAATAACCAAGCACCCCTTCATTTCCCTCCAAAAACACCATAACCACCCCCCCTTCCCATCCTATAAATACCCTACCCTACCACCACATAATTCCCATCCTCCCTTAGTATATTTTCTACCTAAACAACCTATACCTACGGCCAAGAAGAAGGAGTAGAGAAGGAGATTAAAGGGGCACATCACCAGCCCTTTTGGTGCCTTCTTCTCCCCACTCTCTTCAACTTGAGCCACACCAAGGAGGAGGACTCTCCCACTTCAAGGAGGACGGCCAGGCAAAGGAGAAAAGCTTAGGGTGGACGTCCACCCTTGGAGAGAAACTTAGGGCACGCCCCCTTAGGGCTTGCCTTGGAGGTCATCACTTTGGCGGAGTACTGCAAGGAAGGAGTTGAAGGATTCTTTTCAAGCTTGGGAGCCACCAACCTTGGAGCAAGAAGCCCTCTTCTTCACCATCTATTTAGAGGATTTGTGTTTTCTTTTACTTCAATTATCAAGTAGTAGAAGCATTCCTCTACTAGGCATTTTTGTTAAACACTTTATCACTTATCTAGTTGCCTTTTTCGCATATCTTGTTTGCATTTCTTTTTGCTTATTTTCAGCATTCTTCACTTCCTCTCCCTAATTATTCTAGGTCTCCACTTGCCTAGAGTGAGCTTAGGGAGAGGCTCTACTTGCCACTTTAGAGTAGTTTACTTAATTGGAAGTGTAAACACTTTTCCCGCCATAATTTCACATGTTGCCTTAGTTCAAAAATAAAGAAAAATGGTATATTGAAAATTAACAAAAAGAAAGTTGAGATATATTCCAAGCAAGAGAATCAATTTTGCAACCATATTGCCTCCTTGGACGACCCTAGATACTCCCCTATCTAGGAATATAAATTTAAGAGCGAAAGCGGATTTACGCGTTACAACGACGTATTTTAACAAACCGCGTATTTTCGCCATCACTTTTTGGCACCGTTTCCGGGGAGGCACGGCTTTGCATTAACTCATTTTCTCTTGCTTGAAGTGGATCTCATCCCCTTCTCTTTCTTTCTTTTGTGTGTGCAGGAACTACAGCGGGAAAGCGGGAATCTGGAAGCGAGAGCTTAAAGATCCTTTTCTTCCCGCGAAAATTCAGGTTGGTTCCTCTTTCTAGTCACATAATTAATTAAAACTACCAAAAATATATTAAACTTGGCTTTCAGGACCCTAAACACTTAAATTAAGTGGAGTGGTGCATTTTAAAATCATTGTTTGCTTGTATGCTTCTTTAGCACCATTCCATTGCAAGTATTGGTGTTCTGTTTTTCGGGTCTGGATTTTTGTCCAGACTTGAAAAATCGATTCCTAACACCACAGGCCTCCTAAAATCATAAAATTTCATAGAGTGATTCCCAATTAAGTTTGGAACATCTGTTCCAAATTTCAGATCAATTGGATTTGTATTTAATTTTTAAAAATTCGTGGATTACAGAGGGGTCACACCCTCTAATCTTCCTGTTTTGCTACTGTCCGCGAATTTTCAGAATTTTTATACTCATCCAATTTTTGTGAAATTTATCTTGTTAGAATCCCTGTGAAATTTTACATATCATATAAAATCATAAAAATTTTATGAGGTCGGTGGTAATACTGAAAAGTCTATAATACCCACGGGTATTATTTCTGGACTTTGACACCAGTACAATTAAAAATTCAAAACTATTATCAAACAAATTCTTAAAATCTTACAAAAATCTTTTCTGGAATCCTTGTTTGATTTTCTTCAAAGTAGTGGTGTTTTTTGACTTGTTTGGACCACTACTTAATTCTGAAAGCTAAAAATAATTCATTGGTAGTTAAATTTCTGTCTCAGGGATAATTGGTTTAGGGTTTCTTCTTTCTCTTTAGAGACTCAATTAAAAGGAAATATACAATCACACATACAACTTGTCTTTCCTTTGATTGTGAACTTTCAAACTTGTTTGAAAACTTAAAGAGAAAAACTCTAAAATTCATTTAATTAAATCACATCCTAAAAGACAAAAATATAAAAAAATTGTGTGACAACTTGATTTTCATTGGAGCCACTCTCCAATTCCTACACACACACAAAAAAATCAAATAACAGGGCAACAACCCAATAAACGCCCTCCACATTCCGTGTGCACTATAGAATCCTAGACCTAATTAAAATTTGTAGCAACTTGACCCCTAAGGCTTTATCAACTTAGGCTTGCTATTTAGGTCTTAAGTTTTCTTTAGTTAGTACCAATTCTGTCATCTATATCTGGTGCTCAGGCTAAGGGGCCGTGTCAAACGACCAGGCACGGGTTTGTACAAGCACCTGGGGTTTTCCCTGGGAAACGTTTGGGCCCAAACCTCCCCTTAAGCAACTTGGCTAGATTTGTTGATAGAACGGGTATTCACTATTGACTACTTATTTCCTATATAGACCAAGTCTTAGGTTATTATTAGGGAGTCACATTTAAGTTAGGTCTAGTTTTGTCTGTTTGATTTGCACACTTTCTTTCATCTCCATCTCTTCTCCTCCCCTCCCGTTTCTTCCATTTTGCACGGGCGGCGGTCCAAAACTCCACACTTGGAGGGACCACTTGATTTTGCCTCCCCAAGAAAAGACTTTTCTGCATTCTTCCTATTCTTTTAAAATGGAAAATAAAAATTGGTCCTCTAACCCGCATGCTAATTTTTCTTTCCCCTATTCTTCCACCCAGGAGCTTCTTAATCAGGCCCCTCCACCTAATTTCTACTCTATCATGGCTCAGCTACAAGTTAAGCAACAACAGTTGCATAAGGATTTAACAAACCTGGCCAACCAAGGGAATCCTGCCACACCTGCCCAAGCTCCACACATTCCACATCTCACCCCTTTTAACACCCGCAAGAGAGAAAATCTGCATAAATCCCATGCTGAGTATAATTGTTATTCTGAGGCTTTCTATGGTTCAACAGGGAATTATGTTTATCCCAATCATCACCCCACCCAAAATGTCCCTACTATCCAGGAGAAATTGAAAAATTCCTCTAATGGGGGGGATTATCCGACCCACTCCTGGACCAATCCGGTTCCACACCAACAACAGAACCCGTTTGGAGGGTATGGTTCAAATCAGACTTATCAATCTGGGCAATCTCAAGAAGACATTAATGCCCAGATGATGAAAACCTTGCAAGAGTTACAAAGAAAAACAAAGGAAACAACCCATCTTATTAACAATCTCAATGATCAAATTGGGGATATTCCGACTCAAAGACCTGTAGGACACTCACCATCCCAACCCACACCAAACTTTATTAATCACAGGAACCAACACCCGGGTGTCTACCAACATCAGAACCACATGATTCAGCCTCCTATTAACCCAATATCACAGCACCTACCCAGTTTCTTTCAACATCAGGCCCCCCTACCTCCTCTCAGTGAACACCAAGCTGCATATGCAGAGACTATGAGGAGTGAGGAAACCACCATGGATTTAAGGCCTTCTCAATCAAATGATGAAACTGATTCTCAACCAATGCAGATTGACCCCCCTAACCTTAATAAGGAAGAAGAAAAAGAAACCCCAAAAACACTTGATTCAAACCCTATTTCCCACTCTCAAAAACTGCAATCCAACAATCCAAAATCAGAGCCCTCTGACCACAATTCTTTGGATTTATTTGAGCAAGTCGAGAGGAATATTCCCTTCCTAGATTCCCCCCATGCCTCTAAAGAATTTACTGCAAAAGGGCATGATCAGAATCTAGAAAGGTTGGTCCTTTCAAAGACAGCCAACTCAGTTTTTCAGAGCAAGCTGCCTTTCACAAAAAAGGACCAGGGCACATCACTTATCTCAATTGTCGTAACTGACACCATTTTTCGTGCCCCTCTCGACTTAGGTACCTCTAGTAATCTCATCCCCCCTGTCTTATTCGAGGAATTTCGATTCAGTGATTTAAAACCTACCAAGGTTCAATTTCAATTGGAAGATCGATCTACCATTCAACCGCGGGGAGTTGTTGAGGATAGTATTATCAAGGTCCGGAATTGTCTATTTCCGGTAAATTTTCTGGTCCTTGACATAGAGGTACCCAAGGCTCTCATTAATGCCATCCTTGGAAGACCTTTTCTGATTATGGCAGCAGCTAATATCAATTCTCATTCTGGGAAAATGAATATAAGTTGCAGTAACCAGACCTTCTCATTAGATTTATTTCAAGCTTCCAAGAGGTCCATTAATCACAAAATTTTTGAGGACACTGATAATAAAATGGAAGCAGAATTTGAAATGTCTATGTTGATCCAATCTCATTCATCTTTGACCACTATTGATCTAGATTTTATTGATTCTTATTCTAAGGATAGTTATGTGGTCCAAGACTTTCCAGATCAACTAGGGTTTGACTTTCCCCCTTTTCATCTTCCTGAAACATCCACACTAACTTCACACACCCTACATCTCATTGACTCCATTCCCCATCCCTTTCCATTGGACCTATCACTCGACCCACCAGAATCTGAAAATTTACAAGCACTTAAACCATGGCCAGATCTGGGTCATTTTTCCATTTCTCTATTTTATTTTGATCCCTTTATCTTTACCACTCATCTTTTTAGGAATCTTGAGGAAGACACTTTTATTGCGGACATTCAAGTGTCCAATTATTTACATGATCTTACGTCTTCCGTGCATACCTTCACGCCCGGCTGAATGGCGTAAAAGATAGCACTGGATGGGAGGTAACCCATCATTTTCTTGCTTTCCTTTTTTCTTCTTTTTCCAGGTTTTATTCATCCTAAACCTGACCGTTCTTCACTAAGGTGATTCCTTTTCCCTCTTAATGCATGAGGACATGGCATATCTTAAGCATGGGGGGGTGTTTTTAAATTTTTACGATCGATTTAGGATGTTTAAAACCTAAAAACATGCATTTTTCTTTAATTTATTTCCTGCTTGCATACCCAAAAACAAAAAAAACAAAAAGAAAAAAAAAATATTGAAAACTTTTTGAGGAAAAATTTTGAAATCAGGACTAAGGTCGAAAAATTCACTTCTGGTACAATGGGATTTAATCTTTAACAAACTAAGGATGAGGATTTGGATCTAATCATTAGAATTCCAGGGTCTATTTTAGACTAGATCAGATATCCTTCTCTAAAATTCCACCTGAACTCATGATAGTTCAGGTGACTTGATCCTATTTTGTAATATGGAAAGTATTTGACTTAGTTTTTGACTCAAAAACTTGCGGTTCTCGAGAAACTTCTTGTGTCAATTTTCACACACAAGCTAACATTTAAAAACAACTAAAAATTTGAAAAACTCCCTTGTATGGATTTAGTAAAAGTCTGAATCAGGTCATTGGTTTGAGTTCCCACCGTCGAGAAGAAGGAAAATACCTTCTTTGAGGACGCGATGTCAACATGTTACCGCCTCGACGCTGCTCTATATCTATATTTCATATCTTTAGACAGAGCATTAAAGCGCATTTCAGCAGCTCAAGTGTCTTGGACGGTGCTCTACCTATAACGTCGGAGCAAGAGCTTGAGTTTGCTTGGAGCGCCCCTTTTCACCGCATCGTGTTTTGGGGTTGTGAGCTCCTGGGTGGTGTCATGGACAGTGCTATCCCGAAGTACTGGCGCCAGAGCCCCCTCGAGGAATGGTAATGGGAATGATGATACCGACACATCTGTTGTAAGACTAAGCTAAAAATAAGCATGGGGGAGAAAAAAATAATAATAATAATAATAATAACACGTCCTTATAAAGGTTGGCTTTTCACAAGCACAGACACAAGGTTTTAAAGGAATTTGCAAGTTGCGAATCAGATTCACGAGCCAGAAAAATCCTAAAAACAAACATTTCAAGTCATCTGAATTAACAAGGGGTTAATTTGTGAATTTTCTGAGGATATATTGATCCCGTTCAATCTAATGGTTGGATCCAAAAACAAATCCTGATGTTTATCTTCAACAAATCCCGTATCTCCTGTGTTTTAATCTACCAAGGTCCCTTAATCTCTTTTTCTCCTCAAAAGTCAAAAAAAAATTAGATTTCCCAAAAATTCCGTTTTCCAAAAAAATTAATGTTTTGCTAAGAGACTAGCAAAAGATAAGCATGGGGGTGTGATAAACGCCAGTTTATCATCATTTTTATGCTTTAAAACTAACCTAGCTCTTAGGATTTTACTCTGCAAACGGGTTTTTGGGCTACATTTAGGCATAAATTAGGATAGGCATGCATTGCATTTTTTATTATCATTTTAATGAGTTTTTGTGAGTGTTAGGGATGTACAGATGCACAGATCCCTAAAACCCTAGCACTCAAGAAGGCAATTGGTGAAGGAGAAGCCCAGACTAGCTGGAACTCAGCTTGATCCAACTCACCTCAGCTTGATCCAGCTCACCATAGCTGGAACCTAGCTTACTTGAACTAGGGTTAGCTCATCCCAGCTCCATTCAGCTAATCTCAGCTGGATGGCAGCTCAAGAGAGTTCACCTTAGCTCACCCTAGCTCAAGTCAGCTCAGATCCAGCTCAACTTAGCTGAGTCTAGCTCATCTCAGCTCCCACTAGTTCACAGGGAGCTCTAGCTAGCTCAGCTGAGTTGACAGGAGTTCACCCCAGCTCAGATCCAGCTACATTCAGCTCCACTCAACTCCAGCCAGCTGAAGAATAATTCATCTCAGCTCAGGAAGCTCAAGTCCAGCTCCCGGGGACTCAGCTTAGCTCAACTCAGTTGAGCTAAGCTACCTTAGCTGCCTCAACCAGCTTGATTCTCCTCGGGAGCACCAGACCTAGCTCACCTCAGCTCATTTTGGTAGAAGCTAGCTCACTTTAGCTTGTCTTAGCAACTAGCAAAGAACTAGCAAGCTAAGCCAGCTAGAGTAGCCCCATGCCAGCCTCTTCAGCAGCAGCCAGCTCTAGCTCCAGCTCCAGACTTCTCCTCCTCAGCTCTTCTCCCTGAAAACCCTAGCTCCAAATGCCTCCAACTCTACTCCCTACTAGCTAAGCTAGCTAAGCTGCTTAACTTAGCTAGTCCACCTCTATGGCACCGAAACCTATTACCCTACTACCTAAGCTCCAGCAAAAAGACCACCTACTCCTACTTTATTTTGGTGCCAACTATCCCTTCCATCACCACCCTACATCCACCATCAAAGCCCATCTCCACCCTCCATTTTTTCCCTCCAAAATTGCCTTCTAGAAGGTATTTTTGGAGGGAAAACCAAGGCACCTCTTCATTTCCCTCCCATTTTTCCCTCCAAAAATAACCAAGCACCCCTTCATTTCCCTCCAAAAACACCATAACCCCCCCCCCTTCCCATCCTATAAATACCCTACCCTACCACCACATAATTCCCATCCTCCCTTAGTATATTTTCTACCTAAACAACCTATACCTACGGCCAAGAAGAAGGAGTAGAGAAGGAGATTAAAGGGGCACATCACCAGCCCTTTTGGTGCCTTCTTCTCCCCACTCTCTTCAACTTGAGCCACGCCAAGGAGGAGGACTCTCCCACTTCAAGGAGGACGGCCAGGCAAAGGAGAAAAGCTTAGGGTGGACGTCCACCCTTGGAGAGAAACTTAGGGCACGCCCCCTTAGGGCTTGCCTTGGAGGTCATCACTTTGGCGGAGTACTGCAAGGAAGGAGTTGAAGGATTCTTTTCAAGCTTGGGAGCCACCAACCTTGGAGCAAGAAGCCCTCTTCTTCACCATCTATTTAGAGGATTTGTGTTTTCTTTTACTTCAATTATCAAGTAGTAGAAGCATTCCTCTACTAGGCATTTTTGTTAAACACTTTATCACTTATCTAGTTGCCTTTTTCGCATATCTTGTTTGCATTTCTTTTTGCTTATTTTCAGCATTCTTCACTTCCTCTCCCTAATTATTCTAGGTCTCCACTTGCCTAGAGTGAGCTTAGGGAGAGGCTCTACTTGCCACTTTAGAGTAGTTTACTTAATTGGAAGTGTAAACACTTTTCCCGCCATAATTTCACATGTTGCCTTAGTTCAAAAATAAAGAAAAATGGTATATTGAAAATTAACAAAAAGAAAGTTGAGATATATTCCAAGCAAGAGAATCAATTTTGCAACCATATTGCCTCCTTGGACGACCCTAGATACTCCCCTATCTAGGAATATAAATTCAAGAGCGAAAGCGGATTTACGCGTTACAACGACGTATTTTAACAAACCGCGTATTTTCGCCATCAGGCACCTATATACATCACTTTACACGTCAAGGGAATCCCTACTGTGTGGGAATGGTCTAGTATGAGACTATACGTCCCTGCATTCCTGAACACGGACCACATCGCATCTCATATGAGATTTGCTCTTTGTGCAAAAGAGACCTATGGCTATGTCAGTACAAGTAGAACCTACAGCCCCCCTTTAACCCCCCACCCTCAAAGATTCAATCTTCCCTTTGTTTTTTCCTCCTTCAAAAGAGAGTCCATCCTATCCTCCACCCCGTCAAGAGACAAAATGTCCCTTGGTTTCCATAATACATCTTTTTTTCTGCTCAAGATAGCTTTGATTGATACGCTCCCGAAGCCCCCCTACCTGGAGACTCTACCGACGAGGGTTCCAGGGGAGCAGTTTGCAATTATGTCTCCTCTGCCCCAGCAACTAGTCCTTTTGTCAAGGGGGAGCTATTCCCTTTGTAAGTGATCAGGTAATATAGAGGAAAATAGGGGTGTGTTCCTAGGGTATTTTAGAGTGAAGGGAGGTGAAAGCGACCTACCTTACTACACTCCAATAAGCATCAAAGTGTGTAATTGATGCCTTGGTTAATAGAAGCAAGCAGGAAGGAAAGAAAATCAGCACATGCGAAAGAGAAACGAATCCCCAGAACCAACCGGTTAGTGAAGATTCATTCCATTATTATTATGATTCATTTCATGAATTTCTTAGTTTACGAAATCGTAGCATTGTGTGATTCGTAAGAAAAGGGGATGATAGCTACTTTTTTCTCTATAACAAGTTTATTAGTTATCCGTTGGTCGGGGCACTTTCCCTTAAGTAATTTATACGAATCATTCATGAGACTATAAAACATGGAGTTTCCTCATTATTCTGGAGTAGAATTCTGTATTTGAAAAATCATAAAAAAAATAGTGATTTAAGCGTCCACGCCAACTGAATTTCCATTTTGACTCAAGCTTTCGCTACTTTTGGTCTTTCCACTAGAATGCATCCATCCGCAATGCAATATTAGTATCTGCTCTACAATCTCAAAGGTTGCTAATGCATGTAAGTATGATGTTATTGAGCTATACAGCTCTATTATTGGGATCCTTATTTTCCATTACTCTTTTAGTGATTACATTTCGAAATAATATTCCGATTTTCTCTATATCTAAGGATAATCATTTCCTAATTAGGTCATTTTTCTCTAGCGACATTCACTTGAATGGTCAGAAAAAGACTTTTCAAAATATCGCTTTCTTTTCATTTCCAAATTACTATCAATATCAATTCACTCACAAATTAGATTATTAGAGCGATCGTGTCATTAGTCTAGGGTTTCTCTTTTTAACCATAGACATTCTTATCAAAACAACTGGAGTAGTATGGGCTAATGAAGCATGGAGATCTTATTTGAATTGGGATCTGAAAGAAACTTGGGCATTTATTACTTAGACTATTTACGCAATTGGTTTACATGCCAAAACAAACCACAATTGGAAACCTTCGGCAATTGTAGCTTCTATAGGATTTATTATCATTTGGATATGCTATTTTGGGGTGAATCTAGTAGGAATAGGTTTACATAGTTATGGTTCATTCTCATTTCCATCTAGTTGAGTAAGCTACTTAAAGTGTGAAAGAAAACATCAGGAGATCTATTCCTATTTCCTATATAGAATAGAAAGAAAATGGGTGTGAGTTCTTGAGAACTATTTCTCACTAAAAAAGGGGGTTAAATGGTTCTCAAAAACTAAAGAAATGAAGTAATAAAATGAATCTATTCCCAGTATTGATATTGATTATATATTTGAATTCATAAGTAAATGAAATAATAATTTCTTAAGAAGATATTTCATAGTTTTGATTGTTCTTATTATAAGCTTATAATTAATAAGTAAATGAAGTAAGAATATAATAAGATATTACCGGTATTGATATTTCTTATATATTTGAATTCATAAGTCAATTAAGTAAAGTAAGAATTTCTTATTAAGATATTATTAAGATATTATCGGTATTTTCATATTCATTCCATTATTATTATAAACTTATAACGCATTCACTCATGTTGAGATCTAATATACGCATAGCTAACTCCCAGCCCAATCCGGTGAATAATATAAGCGTGAGTGAGGGGGGGTGGGTGAATAGCATTTTTACTATCGGAACAAAGGGATGGAGTCTCTTTCTTTCTCTAGGAGGACTAACTAAGTCACAGAAGAGGGATCAAAGTGCTAGCGTGGCTAAGAGTCCGTATGGGAATATTTATAGTCTCCCTGTGCCTAATCAAGCAGTCCCTGCCCCAATAAGGATCCAATTCACTATAGTTTGAGTGGGAGTTTCCTCAAATCAAAACTCTTCAGTTGGAGTTTGAAGGTCAGCCTATCCTAGCATACCCATGTTGTAGTATTGCAGTTCTCTTTCTTGACATGGGTTTATTACAACTTCTTTCTTCATGTATGTCAAACCCTATGCCTCAAAACGCTTTCCCCGGGGAACACCAAAAGTGGAGTTGAGGAGCGAGAAATTCGCACTCACTTGTAATTGACTACCCAATTCCCGCTCAACCTCGGTTTGCTTTCAATTAGAGTATGTATAATTACATGAACAACCAGGCATATGCTTCAACGCTGAACATCCCCATCGGGATCTGGGGTAGGCTGGAGCCAAGCCGACTCGGCCCCATTTGTAGTAGTATGCGTATATAAGCTGCTATCTTGATCCACGGAATTATCATTGTTTTCATTCTTTGATTCCAATCCTGCTCTCTTTGGGACCTCGCAACCTGCATTACCTTGAGCCACTAAGCCAGGCTTTTTTCTTCGATTACATAAATAATCAACTACAACTTGGGTTTCTTAGTACTATTTGCTTATTCGCTACGACGAGCATTGATTCTAAGGGATGTCGATTAGAGAGTCATCGAGATCAGACAGTTGTATACTCTGCTATGAGGAGAGAATGGAGTCACTTATATTTCACAAGGAACCCTAGCCCTCCTTATATTATATAGAGAGGTGCTATGGGTCAATTACAGGGTCAAGAAAATGACAAATGATAAAGAAACCCATATCAGGCACATTTGAACACTCTCCCTCAAGCTGGAGCATATTTATAAAGCATGCCCAGCTTTCTACATAGAAACTAATGATGCTTCCGTGGGAGAGCCTTTGTGAATATGTCTGCAACCTGCTGCTCAGAAGTGTTTTTAAGTAGTAGTTAGGGTAGTAATCTTCCCTGTAATGACCATGTCTATGATAAAGTGGCAGTCCACCTCGATATGTTTTGTGCGCTCATGGAAGACTAGATTAGATGCAATGAAAGTGGCTTGGCTGACTGGTTGTCATAGAACATGGGTACCGGAAGAGTAGCATGGACTCCTAGATCGGCCAAGAAATTCACAAGCCACATGACCTCACAGGCTGTGTGGGCCATAGCTCGATATTCAACTTTGGCACTAGATCGAGCAACAACGGCCTGCTTCTTGCTCCTCCAAGTCACCATATTTCCACCTAAGAAGGTAGCATAGCATAATCGGTAGTGGACCTCCTGTCCTCAATGGAGCCCACATAGTTAGCATCAGAGTATGAATGCAAGTCCACATGCTTACCCCATTATTCTTCAAATGGATACCTTTACCATACCAGGATTCCCTTTAAGGTAGCTTACCTTAGGATAAGACAAACCACATGAACTACCAATGGTAGTTTTGTAACGAGAATGCTTCATGAACTGACTCGCTCGGCTGACGACGAAACTCATGTCTAGTCTAGTCATAGTAACATATAGAAGCTGACCCACAACACTCCTATACCTTGTTTTGTCTTCACAAAATGGGTCATCCTCCTCATCCAACCATCCTTGAGGCTCCACAGGAATGATGATGGCTTAGCCCCAAGCTGACTAGTCTCCCCGAGAAGCTCCATAACATACTTTCTCCGAGAAAGAACCATGCCATGGTGGTTTCTGGCCACCTCAATGCCTAGAAAATCTCTCAAGCCAAATCTTTTGTGTTTTTGGGGACAATAAATCTTTAGTCTCCTGAATCCCTGCAATATCATCACCTATCAGGACCATGCCATCCACGTAGAAAGCTAGAATCACAACTCCTGTATCCTTTGTATCACAAACACCGAATGATCAGAAGTGGACCTCAGAAAGCCAATCTTCTGAATTTCTCCACTAAGTCTTTCAAACCAAGCTCGTAGACTCTGCTTCAGAATGATAATATATGGCTTTTCTCAGGCGGCACACTTTCTCCCCCTCAACCACATATCCCGGTGGTTGGTGCATGTATACTTCTTCCTGCAAATCACCATATAGGAAGGCATTTGTCACATAAAGATGATACAACGGCCACTTAGAATCACTTGAATAGAACTGAGGCAAGCCAGTGGAGAGAATGTATCAAAATAGTATATGCCATTAGTCTGGGCATACCCTTTGCCACAAGTCTTGCCTTTAGGCGCTCGACAGTACTTCACTTCTATCTTTATGGTCTTTCACCGTGTACACCATCTGCAATCAATAGCTGTGGTGCCACTGGGGAGATCTGCCAGGTCCCAAGTGCCACGTGTAGTAAGAGCCCGCATTTCCTCATCCATAGCCATCCTCCATCCTGGGTCCTGCATAGCTCCTACGTGGGTTTTAGGAACTGTCATGGCAGATGGTGCTGTGAACCATTTTTCAAAGTAGGACTGAGGTGATCAATAGCAGTATAATGCGACATAGGATGAAGAGTGCAACTACTTACTACACAACCTTTCTCAAAGCAATAAGCAAGTCAGCTGACTGTTGGGGAGCATCCGGACTCGACGTTGATGGGGAAGATGAGTCAGGTGGGCCTTCCTCAAGAGTGTAAACCTACATAGAGGGTAAAGGAACTGACACATGATCCTTGGGACGACGCTAATAAGTATGAGTGAACCACTCTATAGTGGTACGTGTCCTCATCAGAGAAATATGGAGCCTTCTCAAAGGGTTGTGCAGGGTAGTAGGTCACATCCGCAGTTTTTTGCATAGGAACGACAACCAAGAGGATCAAAACATTGATACCTTGGAGCATAGGTAAAGCAGTCAATAACTAATTAACAACAACCAGGCCTATCAACGAGGTAATAACTCAAATAGCTCCTTATAGTAAAGGTGTGATTGAGCTTATCTTGAGTGTGAAGTAACCCTCCCAAGAGTGATGGGCTACTCAGAGATGTGAAGTTAGCTTTTTTGTGGCGGTGGGTGATATAGCTCCATGCAACGAGCGAACAAGCTCATCTACGTGCTTACTTCATAGACTCCGACTCACACCATGCTCAGCTCATCTTCGTTCCCGAGCTACCTAATAGGTCGCAGGGACAGTGCACTCAAAACTTCGAAACGTCACTTCACCAGGTACTGACGGATCGACGGGTGATTGGGAGTACCAAACACTTTGGTTGTTTCATATCATGCAATGTAGGTTGTGGTTGTATTGGCTGCAAGCAGAACGTAGGCGTTGTAGGTGTGTCTTGACCATGCACTCTTGCATCTTATAATGTCATATGTATTCTAGAGGTGGTCTAGTGATGGATTGACCTACACAAAATCAAGGCCAACGGTTCAACGAATGAATGAAGCGTTGTACCCAGGGTCCTCTTTGATTGGGCTCCAAGTCGGCCATCAAAGAAAGGAGAAGACAAATCACCTACGCTGCGGCAGTCTGTTCTCGCGATTATAGTCAATTCCCACGAGTTGCTTCCAATCCCAAGCTTTTGAGATGGAATGGATTTTTTTATAGAGTGGTCTTCTTACGGAAAGTCGAGGGTTTTTATAGAAGAGATCAGGAAAAAGAGCAGAGGACTCAGCCTTTCTAGCTCTCGTGAGGCCCAAGCACATCTGATGCCCTCTTCCCGGCATTACTATTACAGTTCAGAAAGTAGCTGGAATACCGCATAAACAATGGATCTGCTAGACACATGTGGGATGTAGTCAAGTAATAGTGAACAACCATGTCACTTTGAACTGTGACGCTTCTGGGAAGACCACTGGCGTTACTTTTGTCAGCAAAATGAGTATGGTTGGGATTCTCTTCTTCAAACTACCCTTGATATCAGAAGTAGCCATCGGTATGTATGGCCTCTGTACCTATAGTGGAGTGCTTTCAGTAGTAATGTAGGGTTAGTTGCTGCTTAGATGATAGGAAAAGTCAGATGGAGCAAGGGAGAAAGAAGTTGTCCCCCCTTCTTTGCTACTTGCAGGAGTAGTAACCCGCTGCCGGTCATATAGAGCGCTCTACCCGCAACCACATATGTAGTGGGAAGAACAACATGACTTAGGCTGCCACATGAGGTGGCAGGTTGTTTGGCTAGGTAACATAATGGAAATGTATTGGACTACAAATCCTGGAATGACGGTTCGACCTCGAGGATAACTTCAAAGCCTCGGGGAGTGGCGAGCAGCACGACACTTTTTTCAGTCAAATGCTTTGTCAAAAAGTAAAATCCTGGGATGGAGCTTTGTAGTCAAGTCCCCTCTGGGGCAGTACTAGCTTGCTCCATTTTTTTGGTTCTCCAGTATCCTTCTGCCAGTTTTGGATGGATTTTGTACTCTTCAAGCTAGTAGCTTTGCCCTGCATCTGAGGCCTTTTGTCAGCCTGTTCCGCTGACCTCTGAGGTTTGACACAGCATCTTTCTAGGGTCAGACTACTCGATCAATCTACCCCTTCCCTTCCATTCATCAATTCCGATCAGATCCCTCTTCTTTCCCTGATCAGTTTGAGGCGACGATTCTTCGATCCTCAGGTTTGACCTTTTTCTTGAAGGCTTTCTATCTTATCTAATTCATTGTTTTCCCAAAAACATCGAGCTTACCTCATTTTAGTTCCATCTTCTCATGAACCCTCATCATTTGCTGAAGCTGAACATCAATCTTGCAAGATAAAGAAAAGCTATGCAGGAATCCATCAATTCCTAGGAAAAGACAAGTGGTCAGGATGGGCTATCATAGCACTACAGGGAGACAAGCCACTATGTGAGGGGTAGCAAGTGGATTTGAAGAAGAAAGCGGTGGAGCAATATATTCTTATATCAGATCCAATCCATGAGTAACGCTCTGAGGGGGGGTGGGGCAGAATCATATATGCGTATATAGAGTCTCACTCGGAATCATGCACTAAGGGGGGGGAGGGTCAATAGTGTTGTGACCCATGCTAGATGAGGCAAGCTCATCTTTGTATCCTATAACTCGTATCCTCTCTACTTCGCTACGAGTCGCACCTCATTGGTAGCTAAAGTGCTGACATTACTCATAGGTATAGCGATCACGTGGTTTTCGAGTCAAACAGCTGAACTTACCATGCCACGCCATACATGGTTAGTCAAGCCCAACGAGCAATCATGATTGTTGCAGCTATGTTTTCAATTTTGTCCTGCTTTGTATTTCACTACTCTCTTTTCTTTACCCGCATATCAAGTGATAAAGTAAGCTCTTGTCGATCCAGTCGAGAAAGCAAGCTCATGATTGCGCAGCAATCATAGGTCTTAATTAACCTAGATTAAGCTAGGACTTAGCATAAGTTAGGGTTATTCATGCATGCATAGTCATTATTTGCATCTTTATTGCTTTCCTTTAGCTATGCATAAAATAATTTTATAATGTGCTGATTAAGTGCATTATGTTGATTGCAGGGAATAAGCTGATTAAGAGCTGGATCTGAAGTTGGATCAGGAATAACGGGAGTTGCAGCAGAGCTGGAGCAGAAGGCTTAAATTAGATGTAGGAATAATAACGTAAGGGAGTTAAAGGTTTGCTATGCTATTAAGTAGGAATAAAGCAGTAAAATGTGAAGAGCTTAGGTCTATCCTAGCCTTAGGATAGCCTAGAGACTTCCCCAAGCCTTAGCCACCCTTAGATTAGGTCACAACACCCTAGGAAGCCCTAAAACCCTAGTTCCAACCCTTATCTGGACATCCAGATAAGTTATAGGACGTCCAGGACCCTTAGCCATCTCCTACACACCTCAAACCTACTTCTGGAGTGTTATTGGACGTCCAGACACTTTGTCAGACATCCAATTTCTGCAGAATACCCAAAACAGAACCCAAAATCCCTCCTGACTCTGATTGGACATCCAAACAACAAGTCTGAACTTATGATTTTTGAGTATAAGACGTCTGACACTATTATTAGACATCTGATACTGCTCTTCAGTTCCTATTTTGATATTTAAGCCTTGATCTTGGATCTCTAGGTCCCTAAACCTACTTCCAACCCCATAGGAACCTAAATTAAGGTGCCCTAACCCTAATACATCACCTCTTGACCTCCATAAGGGCCTAATTAGGTCCTCACTAAACCTAACTAACTTGGATCTTAGTCAATTCCATCAGCTTATTCAATTAGACTCATTGAGTCCAATTGAGCCCTGATCTCGGCACGCACTGTCCAATTAGACTCAGTGAGAGTCCAATTGACCTAGACCTAAATTAATTGAGTTGTTTTACTCTCAATTAAGTTTCCACTCACCCAATTAAACTTGTATTAATTTTAATTGCACTTTACCATAGTGAATTAGGGTTTATAACCCTAATTTGAGACATACCTTGACCTAAACCCACTAGAACCTAACCTAATCAACCTAGCCACCTAAGTTTCGACCCACACACACCATCCACATGAAAATACCTAGCCTAGAGTTCTTTAGAACTCTCTACCATGTGTGATTGCCTTGGTTGCCAAAATTAGCAACCAAGAGCCATTCAATTTTTAGATCCACATTTGGTGGATCTAAACACCACCATCCATCCTCTCTCTCTCACTCTCCCACGAGCTCCCACCATAGGCCTCTCTAGAGAATTGCATAATTCTCTAGAGAGCTTCCCTTAGGTCTATAAAATGACCTAAGGGGTGGCCATTAGCACCCATTCACTTCCCTTGGCAAATTCACTCCATTGGTGCCATTCACGCTTACTTCCACTTAGCTAGCCACTCCACCTCCATGAGCTCACTACCACCACCATGGAGGACATCATGCCGGGATGCTGGATCAATCCTCCCTCTCTCCAAGGGTTGGCCTAAGCTACATTGGCCGCCCCTTATTCTCCTCCCGACCACTCCATGGCCATCAGGGACCACCCCTGAATGGCCTTTATTCTGCTATATTTAGTTTATGCTCTCCATGATTTTTACTGCTTTTATTACTACTTACTAGCGTAGTCTTAACTTCTCCCCCAATGATTCATGCGAAATCCCGCCATTGATTCTTGTATGCAGTCATTTTCTGGTAGCTAGATTTCCGTTTCAAACATTTATGTATAAGCTTTCCTCTAAATTTCTTGTGCAAACAACTCTCCAACGAAATGAATGAAAAGGCATTTTTATATATATGTATCTCTCTATATGTTTGAAATCACCATGAACTTAATAATTGTCATTTCTTTTGTGTGATTCAAGTTGCCTGTTTCTAACTCCTAATATTCTTGCAACTAAGTATGTCGTACCTAAATACGTAATAATCACGAACCGGCATGCGATTATAAACAAAGTAGAGCAATCGAAGATCGATTTCAGAAGTAAAAGCAAACACCTCCCAGAGACGAATGACCGGGACTCAAGTCTCATAATTTTTGCAAAATAATATCTTTGTTGGATCATACTTCGCGACTATACTACGACGCTTTTTTCTATCAAAAATGTGATTTTCGACTTTCAACAAATGGCGCCGTTGCCGGGGAGGCAACGTCATTTTCTTTGAGTTTGATGTTTTTAAAACATCACTGATGAATTTTCCTCTGCTTTGTTTTTGATGTGCAGGAAAACTAAGAAGAAAACGGGATCTGCGCACACAGCGAGCGCAGCAAAGAAATAATCCAAGTGCACATCATCAATTTTTTAGATTAGGTTTTACTTTCTACAATTTCCTTTGAAAAATTCTTCGTGAAAAAAATATATTTTACTCACTTTCGTGAAAAAAAATTTTAAATCTAGATTTGGTTTCCTTTCGAATCTAGGTTAGTTTGAAAAAAAAAGATATTTTTGTTGAATCCTTTTAAAATTTATTTTTGAAAAAAAAGAAAACGTGCAAAAGTTTTGAAAAAAAAATATTTTTGGTGGAAAGCTTATATTTCAATTCAAACCTCTTTAAAGAGCTTTTCCACCATCTTCTGATTTTCAACTAGATTTCAATCTTGATTTAAAAATTCAATTATCGAAAAATTAGCAAGCAAAAAATTCTGAAATTTAGGCTAAACCTTCATTTTCAAACGACCTTTCAAATAGCACCGTTATTTTGAAAAAATTCCATGTATACAATTTTTAAAAATTCATGAAGTGCACAAGGGTCAGACTGACCCAGATTCAAAATTTTTCAAATTTCAAAAAGCAATTCCGAGAAATCTGCGAATCTGTTTTAACTAAAAATGGTGGGGTTTGAAAGCTGATCTAATTGGCTTTATTTTTCATTTTTTTCCTGAATTTTTGAAGTCAATTGATATTGTTTCAAAGCAAAAGATCGACCAGGAGTCAAAATTCTAGATCTGACCCTCTGATATTCAAAATTTCCTAAAAAATTCAGTTGAAATAGTAAAAATTCCAAAAAAGTATTCTATGGAAATATAATTGAGAAAGGAATCTACTCACAAAATTTTAAATTAATTGGATTCCAATTATTATCAAAAAACAAACATTACTCTTGTGGTCTGCTGAAACAGAAAAAGAAAAACCCTAGAAGTGCATGTAACTTAGGTTGAATCTTTAGGGTTACAATTAGAGACCACACTTTGGGTTAACCTAGACTTAATCAAGTCTAAGGCTTAGCCGGTGAGCTTGGTCACCTTGTGGGCCACTCACCACAAACCCCACTGAAGAAAATGGGTTAAAAATTAATTTTAAAACACGAAATCAACCCGAGTTCGTTGTCATACTACTGGGTGTTTTTAATCTCTCTTGCCAAACCTGGTGACTAAGTCTGCGGGGTAGCGTCAAATGACCGCGGCTCGGGGGTCAATGGAACAGGAGGCGTAAGCCAAAGGAAGAACCTTCCCCCTAGTCCCCCCGTAACCAGACTGGCTGGGTTAGCTTGAGAGGCGGGAATCACCTTCAGTCGGTTGAACGACGAACTTATCTTTAGGAATTCAAATTTTTAATGAAAAATCCTGTCACCTGATCTATAAGGACCATTTGATTGACAGGGCCTTAGCCTTGTCCTGCGTGGCTACACCAACCCAGGGGTTGGGCAGTGTATGCACGGAAGGAGGTCACTTCGACCTCACTTGGTTGGACCTTGGGAGCCACTCCCAAGGAGGCGAGTCACCTCGCCCGGACCATCTTCCCCCCCCCACTTCTTCTACTTCCAGAGCTGCCATGGCAAATCCTGGACCTGGAACTAGACCGGGTTAGGACATCGAGAATCTGGACCCGATGGCTCGTCTAGAAGCCTGGGTTGCTGAATCTGAGGAGCGGCATCAGCAGAGCATGGATCGCATTCTGACGGCGCTTGACAGGATGCAGCACCCACCACAAGGAGAACAACTGTGAGATTTCTACGACTCGACTGCACATATCGTCGCACCTCTTGTCAGAATTCTAGCAGGCGGAGACATGTTTGAGCTAAAGCCCAATGTAATTGGGTTGATCAGCACTCATTTCTATGGGAACTCAAGCGAAGATCCATTCCAGCATCTTGAGGACCTAAGTTGACTCGCTGAAACAATTCGACCTAGGAATATTGATCTCGATATTGTTCTGATGAAGCTTTTCCCATTCTCTCTAAGGGACAAAGCCTCATACTGGTTCAAGACTATTGGGAAGCCAATTGGAACCTGGCTAGAATTACGACGTGAATTCCTACAAAAGTTCTTCCCAATCGATCAAACAAACACAATGCGACGCGTAATCACGACTTTCTCCCAGGGAGCTAGGGAGAAATTACACGAAGCATGGGGCAGATTTCACGACCTTCCCCGAAAATGCCCGCATCATGGTATACCCAGATGGCACTTAGCTCAGATTTTTTACCATGGGATGGATGACACACATCGGTATCTGGCTGATGCATCTAGCAGTGGGAATTTTCTTGCAAAAGACGAGAATAGCACATTTGAGCTGTTCGAATCATTAGCGGAGAACTCGATGAATGCCGCATCTATGAACTAGTTCCAGCGGCCTGGTCAACAGTGGGTTGGTGTCCACGAGGCTCACACCGAGTCTATTCAAGCCGACACGGATATCATCATCAAGCAGCTAGATAGAATAAACTTAATTGAGAAGATTGACCAGATTAGTCAGGGTCAATCTAACTCGAGCTCTGCCGCCGCAAGATCCCTTATACTTACCCTAGGGGCTTGGGTATGAGTATAGTAGATGTACAAAGAAGTCAGTGAACTAGGCCCTACTTCAATAAGGTAGGCCAGGGTAGGGTTTCGAGTTTAAGGGAAGAGCGACTCCCTTCTCTAGGGGATATGCGTTTACCGACGCGGCGCAATTAGGTAAGGGATAGATTTTCTTATTGAATATCCGATTTGTGCAAGTCTACGGTGCGAGTCTTTGGATGTGAAGGACAAAGGTGAGCTGCTCATTATGTTCCACTTCACTTCGCAGGTTCGAAGCAAAGTCTATTCGCTGAAAAATCTATTTATAAGTGGTAAGTCTAGTCGAAAGTGTCATTCGAGGCTTAAAAGCAGACTCATAGCCTATTCTCGCACTAGTGGGATGCGACTTTACCACACCACTAAGATGGGATGTGGGATGAGGATATTGAGACATGGGATTTTCCTATAATTAATAAGTAAATGAAGTAATAGTATATTCAAAAGATATTGAATAGGGGTTAAAGTTCTTATTATAAGCTTATAATTAATAAGTCAATGAAGTAAAGTAAGAATTTCTTATTAAGATATTCCCGATATTTGTCTAGAAAAAATAGAAATATGCTTTTACCTCTTTTCTATGGGGTTTAGTGACAAAAGACTACTCACATTTACCAGGACCGAAACGGGGAATGTAAGTTCAGGGTGGTATTTAGTTAACGATTTGTTTCCACAGGTTTCGAAGTCAGAGTACTATTCCAAGTATGATTCTGACGTGTGGGTAGATCATCCTGGCCACCAGGTGTGTGTAGAAGTGTCTTTGGTTAGCAGTTCACTTGAATCCCACCCATGGGAAAGGGCACCAAATGAAATAACCGAGTATTACCTGAGTCCAAGTTAGTCATAAGGATGTAAAGTCCGAGGGGTTTAGTGAACAAAGACTACTCACATTGTATATATAATACCCAAGTTGTTCAGAAAGGGATGGAGGAAAGGGGAGTCGGTTCCAAGGGAGGAGAACTGATAAGTACAAGGTAGTTGTTGGGAATTTTGTTTGGTTCAATCTTCCTCCGAGTTTGATTGATTATGATATTGACAACATAAGCAATTAACCTAGAGAGTTTGAGTGTATTCTTCATTTCACAAATATAGCCTAGAATCAGGTGGGGGAATCAACTCTTCAGAAGGGAGAGGGCTTGGCTCGATGGGAAGAAGTGAAGCTTTAGTGAATCCGCAGGGAAGTGAAGAGCTCCATGAGTCAAGCAGCTTTAGGCAGGGTGGAAGTAGGAATTGGCACTGAGACTAATTGTACAGGAAGAACCACCAAGTGTTTACTTCACCATTTGATGCCGATGCTCCACCTCCACGAGGAAGTAATTCATAAAGGGGCTGTAAGAGAGAGGGATAGAAGTAGATTTTTCATTTGGAGAGTTTTCTCTCTCTTTTCTTTTTAGATTTCCCTAGATCCAGCCTTGAATTGGCCCTAAACACGGTCTGTATCGAATTCCTTGTCCCCACCATCAATCCTCGAAGGGTCCCTGGCTTTCGATGCTTTGGGATAGCACCGCCCATGGCAACCCTCAGAACCCTGGCTTTTGACACTTTGAGATAGTGCCGCTCAAGGTGTTCTATAGCTAAATTCAGGCCCTGGCAATCGACATTTCGGGATAATCCCACCCATGGCACCTGAACCAGCACAAGGTGCCTATATGCCCCGGTAGGATATTTAGATATCCTAAGAGACAAGCACCAAGGAGACGATATGTTATTACTCATCTTCGAGGGGAATTTCCCACCTCTCCGCACTGGGAACTTGTCCAATCAACTTATGTTGTCGAGCCGCTCCTAAGATAGATCTTTAAGATGACTTTTCATAACAGAATACTTTTGGTAGATTTTTCTTTGTTAAGCGCACTGAACCAGACTAAGTGTGTGATTTTGGGTGCTTAGGTTATCAAGTCCCGCAAACCAAAGGGTAGGCAATGGAGTCAAATAATCCCTATGCCTTAGACCTAATACATCAGCTTTGCGCTTTCCTCAACCTCTTGAGGACTAATTCAGATCTTAACGGATACGTGAATGTTTAAGCCCTAAAACAAGCCCAAGAGGCTTAAGATTAGCACTCATACTAATCTCTTTGTCTCTTTGTTTTCATTTCAGGACTTAATTTTTCTTTTCTTTTTGATTAGGTCTAGAACTTAAGTAGATTCCATAATCAAGTGCTAATGACTAACAATTTTGTTCTTGATTTTTGTTCCTTTTTGACATTTGCATTTTCTCTTCTTTTCCTCAAGAAAGATATGTAATCAATTCTCAAAATTTTCCTCCCCTTTCCATTTTTTTCTTTTTCAATTTTTTATTTTTTTTATCAATTTTTGAATATGTATATTTTTTTGTGAGAACCCCTCAGAGAATTGAATTTCCATATGTCTGCACTTTAACACCTCCCATGCCTAAGTTTTGCAATGTCCTCATTATAAATCGCAGGGTATGAAATCAACTTGGTTCAAGGATTAGAATAGGGTCAAAGGATGGGTGAACAGGTCGAGATGACTGTTGCAGACGATTTCAAGCTTTGATACAAGTACCAAAGGTAGAGTCGGTTGTTCTAAAGTTGAACTATTGTATTCGGCAAACTATGCGATCGGAATTGGATTTTGCAAACCCGTTGTTGTAGTTCGATTTGCAAAGTAATCCGTCAACAGATAAATTTAACGAAAATTCATAAAGAAATTCCGGGTCGAACACAGGGAGGCTACGTCGATCTAAAATCCACGATATATTTTTTTGGTATTTTTGTTTGAAAGTGAGAAAATTACAATGGAATTAATATTAACACAAAGATAGAGAGAAAGAATAATCACTTGATATAATAATACTATTTTTACAACTAAAAAGTGGGAAATTATTACAACTAGAAAGTGGAAAATTCTATTCTAGAAAGCGATAAAAAGAAGGGAGAGAGATGTTATCCTCCTCGACAACTACTTGGAGGACAAGCCGGATGGAGCGACGCCTGGAAGACGAAGGATAGAGTGGGAAGAAGGAGGATGAAGTAGGAAGAAGCGGGAACGAGGCAGCACGTCATTGTCGTCGTGGGATCCACTTACGAAATGGGGGCGAGAAAACTTTGGATTTGGCTCTAAAGGAGCATCCCGGGTGTGGGACATGCTTCTCTTGAGCTTTGGATAGGGAGAGAGGTGAAGGAAGGGATGAAAAATATGTGGGGGTCGTAGGGCTATATATAAGTGTAGATTGGAGGGGTCAAAAAGGTCTTTTTATATATAAAACATTAATGTCAGGTCTTTAGTGACGGATTTATCCGTCACTAAAGGCCTGAACGTGGCCTGAACATGGGGTTGTAGCAACGCATTTATCTACACATGAGGTGTAGATAATAGCATGCATATAAAACCATTAGACAAGAGTATCATGCATCAAAAATTAAGTCACTATAAAATCCGAATACATGGAAATAAAGCTACACTAAATAAAGGGATCAACCAAGAGAGGTTAAGGAGAAGCCTTCTTAGTTGTCCACTAAAGAGAGGATGATGGGTGTGTGCACCCAAGTGGAGAGAGGACGATGTTGCACCCTTTCTCTACCAATGGCTGTCCTTGAGAAGACCTTGAGGGGGGTCTTCTCTATGGCCATCTAAGAGGAAAAGAAAATGGGGGTGTGGATCCTCTATGGTGGAAGAAGAGGGCACACCCACAAGAAGAAAGGAGAAGGTGTTGCATCCTTATGCTCTTCTTCTTCTTGCCAACCTTGAAGAAGCTTGGAGGAGAGCTTCTTCCTAGCCATCCATGGAAGAAACCTTGGAGGAGGAGGACGGCCTTGAGAGGGAGAGGAGGAGGTGTGGTCGCAAGTTGAGAGAAGAAGAGAGTGAATGGAAAATGGGGTTGAAATTTCGTGGCTCTCTCTTTGTCCTTATGGGAAGGTTCCATTTGGTTGCCACTTTTGGTGGCTCCAAAAATAGCTAATGCCACATTTTTAGGATCTAGGTTTGACACAAGTTTTAGGGTTTCCAAGAGAGTGTGCGTGGGTTTGGTATGGGTAAAATAGGAAGGTGTGTGTTTTTCGTAGGGCTAGGTTGTGGGTTTTGGTAGGATTAGGTGCTAAATAGATTGGGTCAATCTAGATTAAGTGGGTGTGGACCTAATTAGGCTTAGGAAAGTCTAATTGGATAGGAGTGATCTTAATTAGGTCTAGATCAAGTCTAATTGGATGTGTGCATGTGATTAGGCTAGGGTAACCCTAATAGGTATGAGTCAATTAGATCCTAGGTGGATCTAATTGGGCTCAGGTGCACCCAATTAGGTATGGGATGGTTCAATTCGGTTAAGGATAGGATAAGTAGAGCTATGGATAGTGGACTAGGCTTAGGAGGTCTCTAATTAGGTTTCTTAGGGTGTTTGGTGGGGTTCCTAGGTCAAAATAGGCAAGCTAGGGCTTCCAACACCAAAATTAGGAATCGACAGCAGTATCAGACGTCCAGGATAGTGATCAGACATCTTATACTACAAAATTGGACATCTGGACATTAAATTAGACGTCCAATTCTATGTCAATATGAGTTTTGGCTCCTGGATTGATATTCTGCAGAAATCAGACGTCTAGTCAGATGTCTAGACATCCTAAAAGGTGCTGGAGAGTGGGTTTTAGGTTTTCTAAGGTGGGTTTTGGTTCCTAAGTGTTTGGGAGAGGGATAGGGTGGATAAGAACATGGATAGTGCTATCCATGTTTGCATTTTGAGGCTAAGGTGTCCAAATGGAGGTTGTTTTGGGTTTGGGAAGGTTGTCCTAAGGTTTCTAAGGGTAGGGATAAGGCTATTCTCCTCACTCCTCTTATCTAGATCAATCTTCTTCTTCCTTTATTGCTTTATTCCACTATCTCCTTCATCGTGGATCACTTTATTACCTACAAATAGTAATAAAAATCATTAAATAGCAGGATATCTCATCTTATTCTAAATAGACTGATGCAATGCATGATATGCAAGATATGAGTGTAATATCCATAAATTAAGCTAGGTTCAGACATTATTTAGGTTGATTAGGACCCATGATTGCTGTGCAATCAATTCCCAAGATAGGTTAATGGTTAGAATATCTCACAAAGTGATTTTGGGTTAGTCGAGGCTCAACGATCAAATATCAGACGTCTGGGGTCCTCTACGGATGTCAGATAGAAGCCTAACAGTTATTTTCCTCAACATTTTGATTGTTAGCCAACGTTCCACTAATTGGATGTCTAGCACAACCATCAGACGTCTTCTAAGATGTCTGAACTAAGATCTGGATGTCTGATTTAATCAGACAGAACCTACAAAGTCCAGCCTAAGTTATTGGACATTTGAGTCAACAGTCTGACGTCTGATTAGGCTGTCAGAACCCTATTTTGGTTTTCTAAATTCTCTATAGGAAACCTAAGTATCCTAGGATTGTGCAAGTGCTCCTAGGACTACTTTAAGGGTTCTTTAAGGCTCTTTAACATAAGATCTAAGAAAGAAATAAAGTGCAAAAACAAAGTACAAAATACAATGAAGGAAATCTATTATATTCTTCATCTCTTTCCTTCTTCAAGCTTTTGCTCTTCACGAAGCTCCTTCTCTGTCAAGCTCTTCCAATCTACCATGGATGCGAGCTTGAACTCCATCTAAACACATCTACATTTGCAAATATCCTAAAATCTAAGACTTCAAATGCAAATGTTAAATAACACATGTTTTGTTATTATCAAAATAAACGATCGTGGTACTCTAGCACCAACAATCTCCCCCTTTTTGACATTATCAAAAAGGTGTTACAAATCTTAATTTTCCTATAACTCCCCCTTAAAGCATACTCTTCTAATTTCATCTTTTATAAAAGCAAGATAGCTGTGGTTATCTCCCCCTTTCTAAAGGAAATATAGCTATTTAATTTTTAAACCCTCCCCCTTAAGGATGGACAAATAGCTCATTTATTTTAACTACCCCTATCTATATGCTAATGATAAAAAGATAGGGTTAAGGGTTACCTCACCTACCATGGCCAGTAGAATGGCCCAAATGACGGTGTATGCCAAACGGGGCTCCCATCCATAGCGTGGAGGTCCAGGCATTGGCGTCGGTCTCCAATCAGGCGGTCGACGTGCGATGGATTGGTCGGTTATTCGTCATCCTGCCAGTCTTCTCGTCCTCCTCCTTGGTCTAAATATTGGTCCACCTAGCTCGAGTTGACTGCTTTTGAGCTTGTAGGTCCAGTCCTTTGTGTTGTAATCTTTATGACCTACAAAATAGAATTCTAAATCTTTCTTCGGTATCCAAGTTAATTTGGATCCGTATCTGCTAGCATACAACATGCATTTTTGTTTTTAAACTAGAAATTTTAGTTTTTAAGCTGATATTCTCCCTAATAAATTCACTATTTTCATTGATTAGTTCTTTATTTCCTAATAACAAGTTATCATCCTTAGGTCTAGAACTAGTTTCTAGATTCCTAAGTTGAATGTCTAATCTTTCATTTTCAGATTTAAGGAAACTAAGATTCTTTTTAATATTTTTATTTTCTACCTTTAATGACATACTAATCTCATACAACTCATTAAAAGCATCTTGGAGTTCAGAATTTACCTCTTTATCGTTGCCGTCGCTGTCGCCTTCTGCGATTGCCATGAAACCCATGCAATTGACTTCATCCTTCTCTTCTTTTGAACTGGAATCTTCATGAGTGCCTTCTAACATCCTCCAGATCTTGTGGGCAGTGGTGCGCTCTTGGATTCGCTCGAATTCCTTCTGACTCAATGCACAATACAAGGCATTCATAGCCTTAGCGTTGAGGTTGAGATCCCGAATATGGTCTTCTGAGTAACCTTTTGCAGGTTTCTTGGGAATCACAAATGTGGACTCGCATTTTTCCCACACTCGAAGGTCGTAGGCCTACAATCATAAGGACATACGGGTTTTCCAATAAAAGAAATCTATACCTACGAAATAAGGTGGTCGCAAGGTGTCGTGTCCTTCGGTGTGTACAAATGTCTTTCCCTCCATCAGATCGTTGCCAGTTTGTTATGCCAAAATGCAAGAACCTGCTCTGATACCAATTGTAATTCCCTTACGGGAGGGGGTGAGATATACGTGATGTAAAAAATGCAGAAAAATAAACAATCTCACAAAAATAAGCAATCACACAAAGGCACAAGAGATTTTTAGGTGGAAACCCAAATTGGGTAAAAATCGTCACTTAACCCTTTCGAGTTAAGATTTCCCAATCGACAAAGTCGATCAAATCCACTTAACGAACTAGTTAAAATGAGGGTAGTCAAACATGAGTACAACCACGTTCTTTATACACGAGGGTAGCATACCTCCAAACCACACCTCTTCACGAGGAGTATTTTGTCCCTCAATGGAGATGGGAATTGCAATGCGAATACCCAACCAAAGAAAATAAAACACAATAATCCTACAGAGCCACAAATATTAAAACCTAGCTTCTATAGGAGTTAGGAAACTTTCCTTTGGTGGAAGTGTGTCGATGTGACGACACAAGTGTGTGAACCTCGCGACGGCGCTTTGTCACTCTTGTAATTGCGGAGGGAGAGCAAATGTACAACTGGATGGAAGCTCTCTAGATGTAGAACAAAGCTTGGAGAGCTAGACCTTCTTCTAAAGTGTTTTGTACACAAATTGATGTGGAAATGTGTTGCTTGGTGTGTATTCACAAGGCAAGGGTCCTCCTCAGTTTATAGAGGGCCTAGGAAGGCTTTAGAAGGCCTTAGAAGGCTTCCATAGCCATTGCGGTTTGACCCAAGGCAAAACAGGCCATAATCAGAATCATTTATGATTCTAATAGGGTCATCAGATGTCTGGTCCAGGTATCAGACATCTGGAAAACAAGTTTAAGATGTTTGGGAACTAAGTCAGACGTCTGATTCTAGGTGGTTTTCCTTCCTGACTTGGTTCAGACCTAAACAGGGTTCTAGTGTAAGGCCATCAAATGACATATAAAACATATGGCACTAGGTCTGAACGTCTAGAAACTTATTGTATTGCGGGAATGGATTCCAAAGATAAGTTAACGGCTAGAATATCTCACAAAGTGATTTTGGGTCAATCGAGGCTCAACAGTCAGATATCAGACATCTGGGGTCCTCTACAGACGTCTAATAGAAGCCTAACAATTATTTTCCTCAACGTTTAGATTGTTAGCCAATATTCCACTAAGTGGACGTCTGGCACAACCATCAGACATCTTCTAAGACGTCTGAACTAAGGTCTGGATGTCTGATTTAATCAAACAGAACCTACGAAGTCCAGCCTAAGTTATTGGGCGTCTGAGTCAACAGTCAGATGTCTTAAAAGTTGTTATCATATGTCTGATTTCCAGATTAGACGTCTGATTAGGATGTCAGAACCCTATTTTGATTTTCTAAGTTCTCTATAGAAAACCTAGGTATCCTAGGGTTATGCAAGTGTTCCTAGGACTACTTTAAGGGTTCTTTGAGGCTCTTTAACATAAGATCTAAGAAAGAAATAAAGTGCAAAAACAAAGTACAAAATACAATGAAGGAAATCTATCCTATTCTTCATCTCCTTCCTTCTTCAAGCTTTCGCTCCTCGCGACGCTCCTTTACCTCTGTCAAGCTCTTCCAATCCACCATGAATGCGACCTCAAACTTTTAAGACATCTCCATTTGCAAATATCCTGACATCTAAGACTTCAAATTCAAATGTTAAATAACACGTGTTTTGTTATCATCAAAATAAATGATCGTAGTGTTCTAGCATCAACAATAGGGACCTAGGTGAGTTTCTTCTTGGGAAATTATCGAGGTTGAGGATGAAATTTGTGGTTGTCCTAGTCAAATCTTGGGATGATTCTCAAGATGAACCCCCTTCAGGAGCCAATGCCAGAACCTGCTCATGCGCCTATCAGGGGATACATACTCTGAGATTGGAGATGACCAGTTTGGTCTAGAGCAACCTATTGAGGATGAACGGAGTTTCTCACCTGAGATCCCAGAGCCAAGGAATGACAAAAAAATATGTCTCCATGGACCATGAAATGACATATGATTTTGAGACATATATAAATGAGGATCATTAATTCCTTGATTTTGAGGGTGAGGAATCTCTTAGTAAAGTCTCACTTGAGCTTAAGGAGAATGATTTTAGTGAGATAAACGGGCTTGAGGAATTTGATAAACCATTTGATAGCTCGACTATTGAAGATTCTGATTCGGTTGGGGCTAACTTGGACGATTTGAATCCTGATGATTCAATCAGTAGCCCCATTCCTCAACCGCACCCCGAAGAGCTGACTTTTGAGATCATTGTGCCCAAGCCAATCTTGATTCAACCATGATTTCTGGACTTGGGTAAATCTTATGGGGTGAACGGTATGCTAGAGGTCCCAGTGCCTAAGCACTTGATGTTGGAGGATAGAAATGTTGAAATGAAAATTTTTGGAGGTTAATTCTGAGGGAAAAATAAGTTTGGATTTAAGGGTTCCTGTTAACATAAAATCATCTACTTTCTACCAGGACCCTAACGATATCTTTCATGTGCAACCTAAGCTCGAAAAAACTGATTATTTTTTTAAGATGAACGTTAAGTGGAGATCTGCACCTATTGAACCATCTTTACCCGTTGCCCGACACTTTAGTCTTGGGTTGCACACCACAAAACCGTAGGCCCAGCCCCGCAAGCTTAACAACCTTAGGTTCTGGGTGATTTTCATCCAGAGCCTGAGAACCACTCGACCCTCGAGCATGGGTCTCTATCATAATCTGGTCCACATTTGTGGACATCTTCTGCTAGCGGCTCTGAGGACTAATCTTTTCATTTTGATTCTGACCTGCACTTGTGAATTCTCATTTCTTCCTTATATGTATTTTATGCCTAGATAAAGGCATTAAACTTAGCGCATGTGTATACTCTCTTCTCTCTACGGTGCTAACCAAATTTTTACGAAATTCAGGTGATATTCTGTTTACTCTGCCCTTTTCATATCTTTGTTTTTACAATGAGGACATTGCATCATTTAGGCATGGGAAGTGGATAATTAATTCCTGAAATCATTTTGTTAACTCCATAGAATTTCTTTTAGTTTCTTAAAAAAATGAAAATTCAAAAAAAAAAAAGAATTAGGAGAAGAGAACTTAGGCTTTTGGAATTTATTAATTTAAGGAATTGATACGATAGGACCTGAACACTTAGACTCTTCAAGTCTTCGGGTTTAATTAGCTCGGGTGTCCACTCGAATGTGGACTTAGTCTCGAGTCCTCGCCAATTCAATTTCACCTTTAATCTAGTAAATAAATTGGGATGATAAGTACACGACTCATCAACCTGCCCTCTGATTTGAGGGGATTTTAAGTCTAAGCCTCTACACATTATTTGCACTAACTCACTTTCCGGTGGTTTTTACAAAAATTGGGTAGCCAATGAGCTGTCTAGGGTGGTATGGTTGGCAAGTTGTTGGTGGTAATGGCACATCAGCCGATTGTCCAGAGTCTAGCCACACAACCATTCTCTTCATACTACCTTTAGGTAAATCTTAGATCAGGGAAGCCAGCTATTTAGGAAAAAGAAAAAAAGAAAAAAGTACCCAAAAGGCAAAAAAATAGAAAAAAGGAGAAAATAAAAAAAATAAAAAATAAAACCACACTTCACCGCACTAGTTTGGCTGGCAAGTTGCCATGGGTAATAGCCCATTGGCCGGTTGTCTAGAGCCCAGCTCACAAAAATGCATAAATAATTCCCATAACACTTAGGGAAGAAGCATGGAAGTAGAATAAATCAGGGAGATATACACTGGGTTCACCCTTGTGTTGACCCCATAAAAAATAAAGTAGGGAGAAAGCTACCATTCAAAAAGATAAACCTTTAGGTAGAAACTCTTAAGGTCACCTGGGGTTGTAGAAACCTGAAGTCCATTTTAACGGCCACCTAGTGAGTCCTTCACTCTTTTCACTAGATGCTTAGCACTTAGAGTCCTTTTAGAGTCTTGGGCGGGTCGGGTAACCATAAAAAGTTATCCCGAAACTCTCAAACTTCAAAAGTATAAAAAAATTAGAAATAAAAAAATGTATCTTTCCTTTTCAAATAAGGTGAGAACTTGGGCGGTCTGCATTCTAGCAAACACCTAGGTACTATTGAGTTTTCGTAGTTTAGGACCTTAGTTGAAATTTTCTATTATTAATAAACAACATAGGCCTAAGCGATTGAGTCTTAACTCTATTTTTATACATAACATGTAGTTTAATTTTGCTAGGGACTAGAAAAAGATAGGTATGGGGGTATGATATAGACACATATATTTAGGTTAAATTGCCTAATCATGCATGTTCCTAAGCTTAAACTTGCATTTCATGTTATAAATATTGCATAGCATGCATCATTTTACATTTAGAGTAGTTGTCTATATTTTAGGTTAATTAGGTCCTTTTATGGTCAGTAGAGAAGAAGATTTATTCCAGGGCCTCGAATGGACGATCTGACCGTACATATTTGATTAAGACGATGATCGAAGTCTAATGCCTCCGAAATCGTTGAGATTAGAACTCCGTAGCACCATATGCAGTCCGAGAAAGGTCAATAGCCAAGGGACTAAGTGACGTAATTTAGAGCTTCTATTGAGTCCCCAGCAACAGCGCCAAAATGTTGAATCCCCAGCAACGGTGCCAAAATGTTGAGACGTCGACGGATTACGCTATTGGATTTGGTTTTGAAAACCTATCGTTGTAGTTTGAAAAGCAAAGAACTCAGGTTCAACAAATAAAATTTATACCAAAAAATCCATAAGAAGTTCTAGGTCTAACATAGGGAGGCGAACGTTTGATTAAAAATACGCATTTGTTTTATTTGTCACGAAACAGAATAGCTGGTTGAAAACTAGATATCAATTTAATAAATAATAAATAGAAGAGAGAGAGAGAGAATATTACAAATAAAAGCAAAAGGGATGCAGAATAAACATGGATTTCATTATCAAAAATTATTCATTACATACTCATTACGACTAGAAAGCGGGAAATGATTACACTAAAAAGCAGTAAATCTACTCTAGAAAGCAGTAAAAAGAATGGAGAGATATCCTCCTCGACGATCGCTTGGAGGACGAGATGGACGGGACGACGCCTGGAAGACGGGGAACAGAGCAGGAAGAAGGAAGACGAAGCAGGAAGAATGGGAACGAAGTAGCACATCATCGTAGGATCCACTTCTCAAATACAGAGAGAGGACAACCATAGGATGCCCCACGAAGGGGACGAAGGTGAAAAAATTACAATTTCTACTCTAAAGGAGCATCCCGAGTTTAGGACAAGCTCTTAGAGCTTTGGAAGGGGTGAGAGAACAGAAAGGATGAGAAATTCGTATGGAGGGGGTCTCCTTTTATAGTTGCAAGGAGTGAGGGCATTTTGGTCATTACATGTTGAAAAACATTAATTCAGGACCTTTAGTGATGGATAAATCTGTCACTAAAGGCCTGACATGGCCTTCGTGGGCGATGCTTGCATGCCCGCTCGCCTTCCATGCTTCAACGTGCACTCCACGCCCATCAAATCTTAGTCGTCCGATCGTGAGATCGAACGGCTGAGAGCTCTCCTCGCTGCGCCTCAACACCGTGCCTTGCGCGTGAGATCCCGCGTCATGTGGGGGCATCAGATGGCACGTGGACGCTATCGACCGCGTAGTGCTGATGAGAGCCTCATCATGAGCCCTAACTAACTCATTTTGACCTGAGAAAGTAAACAAAAGCTCCTGCATAACCTCAAGGAAGACTTAAGTCAAGGGTTTACTATTCTAAGAAGGAAACATGAACTAAAGGGTAAAAACTGCAATTTCAACATTGCAGCACATAAATGGGATTTCTCAGAGGCAAAACATAGGTCAAATGGTCAGAATAAGATAAAGAGTGGGTTGGTTCAGTTATAAATAGGTTATTATGCAATCCAAGAATTAAATGACATTCTATAACCCTAAAACAGACCCGCTTAATTCAACAAGGTTCTGGTCAGGATAAAAATCAATTAAACCCTCTAAAATTCATGGAAAAATATCCCTTAGGGTTTAGAACCTTCAATTTGGCCTTTGGAACCTATTTTGACCTAGATTGGGGTCCTAGCTCAGTATTTATCCTAATTTGGGTTTTTATGCAAAATGTCCAGTCAAACGTGGTCAAACCTAAAATCCAACTTCATCATTGGATTCCTTAGGTCTAAATTAGGTTTATACCAAAATTTGGGCCTAAGAGAAGGTCATCCTGACCTACTTTGTGAAATGGTCCACCCAATTACATTCTGGCCCCTAACTTTTGAAAAAATCCTTACGTAGGGCCCCCTATCTTCCTCGCCACCCTTGCATTCAGGTCCCTCCATTACAGCGGAGGAATCCCACTCTGGCGAGGATTCAAGGCTGATATCTCGAATCCGTAGAGATCTCCCAGATTTGGAAGGAAGATTCTCTGAGGATCTCTCCATAGATTGAATGCAATCTCCAGATCAAATTTATGCCCAATCTCTCATGAGAAAGCTCGAGAGATTTGGGTATACTAACCACCTTCCTTCTCCAGCAAGGAGTTTGCGCTGGAAGGCTTGCCCTCCAAGCACCAAAAGCTCGGCCAGTGACTATAAAAGGACCCCCGGTCCTCTGCGAATCCCCCAAGCTTGATTTGGCCGAAGAATCCCCCAGAATTCCTCTTTCCCCTCTCCTGCCAAGTAGCCCACAAGCTCCGGCGACTCTCCCTCCCTCATCTCGTCGCTCTGCCACCATACTAGTGGCAGGGTTCACTTCGCCTCGTTCTTCTGCGTTCCGCCGCACCAACGCACGCCTCTCTGACCTCCTCCTCATCGTTATCTCCACCTCAGGGTCGTCTTCTCTGACAACGAACATACGTGCCGTTCGTCTCCGATGCCTCCCCTTCGCTCCAAGTACCCCAGATAAGTTCCTCTTCTCCTACTCTCTATTTTCCCACCTTTTATTTCACAAACCACCCCTTGACTGCCACTGTCCACCCTCATCTTCCTCATCTCCGGCTGACCTCCGACGAGGCGCATCCGTCACTCCACACATCCACAAGCCTCGCCAGCCACCTCACAAGCTCCACCTCCGTCCACTGTCCACTTTCCGCCCACTCACTACCCACCACACACGCTCCACAACTCCATCAAACAACCCCACACACACGATCACAGTTTGACATAGGCACTGGTCATGCGTGTTTCGCGTGTTAGAGGTTACAAGTAACCCGTCATCGGAGTTGCAAAACTCGTCACTCAGATAAAATTTATACCTAAACTCCAAGGGAGTCCTGGGTCGAACACAGGGAGGCGATGTTTACTTTACGTGAAAACCACGCTTCGTTTTGTTTCTTTTTGGCATTTTAGGGTTTTGATTTTTTTTTGTGCTTTTGAAATAAAAGACAAGTATAATAAATCACAAGATAGATATGGAACAAATATGATATATATATCAATTAAATGTCGATTACAATGAACTATGAAAGCATAAAAAGAGAGGGGGGTGAGACGAAATCTCCCGAATCGGCTGTTCGGTGAGACGACGGTGCCTGGTAGAAGCTCAGAAGAAGGAGGTGAGGAGCGAAACGACGGAGGTGAGATACAGGAGGATGTCGTGTTGAGGAAAGCTTCAGCATGTCTTCAGAATGGAGGTGAGAAGACGGAGTTGATCTGCTACCAGAATGGAGGTGGGAGGACGGCTCCAAGGGGACCTATGAAGGGAGATGGGAAGTTGGAGGAGTATTTGGTGGGGCAGAGTTTCGCTACACTAATAGGCACCTTGGGAGCTTGAGAACAAGCTCTAATGGAGCGTTGTAGGCTTGCTAGAGCTCGGGAGTAGGTGGAAGTAGAGTAGGTAGAGATGGCTTGGAAGGGAGGGTTTGTAGGTCCTTTTATAGTGGAGAAGAGGCAAAAATAGGTATGGAACCATTAGTGACATCCAGGCCATCACTGGAAACGTCACTGTAGCTAGCTCATGCTCGCTGATGCCCACAGCTGGCTTTGCTGGCATGCGATGAATTACCGACGGCTGTAAGCGTCGCTGTAAGTTCGGCTCATACATCATTATAGTCCACCTCACGCTGCTCTGGCGCCGTGCTCCTGCCTTGCCGCGCACATGCACGCGCCTACATGCACACCCTCGCTGCTGCGTGCGTGATGTGCTGTGAGCGTGTGCTGGCAGCCTAGGTTGCGCCACGTGGCGCAGTTTGGGCTGTCCATCTTCTTCTTGTTGTAGGGGCTGCTACAGAGGTCGAATTGAGTCGATTTTCGCGCCGTTAGGCTGCGATTGTCAACCGAAATCCATCCACGCGGTTAGATTTATCATTTGAAGCTCCGAATTATGTCTCCTAGTCCCTTGGCCGTTGATCTTCCTTGGACTGCATATGGTGCTACGAGACTCCGTTCGAGGCGATTTCAGAGGAGTTGGACTTCGATCGTCATCTTAATCAAATTCATACGGTCATATCGTCAATCTGAGGCTCCGAAATAAATATCCTTCTCTCCTAACCACAAAAAGGATGCAATTAGCCTAAATTATATACTACTCTAAATGCAGAATGATGCATGCTATGCAATATTTATAACATGAAATGTAAATCTAAGCCTAGGAACATGCATGAATAGGCATTTTACCCTTAATAAATGTGTTTACATCATACCCCCATGCCTATCTTTTGCTAGTCCCTAACAAAATTAAACTATATGCTATGTATAAAGGCAGAATTAGGATTAGATCGCTTAAACCTAAGTCGTTTATTAACAATAGAAAATTTCAGCTAAGGTCCTAAACTATGAAAACTCAACAGTACCCGAGTGTCTGCCAAAATGCGGACCACCCAAGTTCTCGCCTTATTTGAGAAGGGAAGATATATATATTTTTTTATTTTTCTTCTTTTCTAATTTTTTTGTACTTTTGGAGTTTGAGAGTTCCGGGATATTTTTTTACGGCTACCCGACCAGACCAAGACTCGAAAAGGACTCTAAGTACTAAGCATCTTTGTGAAAAAGTGATAGACTCACAAAACGACCGTTAAGACGAACTTCAGGTTTCTACGACCCTAGGTGACCTTGCTTAAAGGTTTATCTTTACGATCGGTAGCTTTCTCCCTACTTTCTTTTATATGGGGTCAACACAAGGGCGAACCCAGTGTATATCTCCCTGATTTATTCTACTTCCCCGCTTCTTCCCTAGGTGTTTTGGGAATTATTGTGCTTTTTTTTTTTGTGAGCTAGGTACTGGACAACCGGCTGATGAGCTGTTACCACCGACAACTTGCCAGCCATTCTCGTGCGGTGAAGTGTGATTTTATTTTATTTATTATTTTTTTTATTTTCTCCTTTCCTTTTTTTCTCTCTCTTTTTTTTTTTAAGTAGGTGGCTTCCTGATCTAAGATTTACCTAAAAGTAGTACAATGAAAATGGTCTTGTGGCTGGGCTCTGGACAACCGACCGATGAGCTATTACCACCAACAACTTGCCAGCCATACCACCCAAGTCGGTCCATTAGCTACCTAATTTCCGTAAAAATCGTCAGAAAGTGAGTCAATGCAAAAAAATGTGTGTAGATGCTTAGGCTTAAAGTCCCCCCAAATCAGAGGGCAGGTTGATAAGTCGCATACTTATCATCCCAAATTATTTACCAAATTAAAATAAATTTTAATTGGCGAAAACTCGAGACTAAATCCACATTTGAGTGGACACCCAAGCTAATTAAGCCCAAAGATCTAAAGAGTCTAAGTGTTTAGGTCCTCTCGTATCATTTCCTAAAGTTAATAACTTCCAAATGCTTAAGTTCTCTTTTCCTAATTTCTTTCTTTCTTTATCTTTTCTTCAAATTTTCAAATTTTTTTTTAATTTTATAAGAAACTAAAAGAAATTCTACGGAGTTAACATAATGATTTCAGGAATCGATTATCCACCCCCCCAGGACTAAGTGATGCAATGTCCTCATTGAAAAATTAAAGACATGAAAAGGGTGAAGTAAATAGAATATCACCTGAGTGTCGTGAAAATCCCATCAGCTCCGTAGAGAGAAGAGTGTATACACATGCGCTAAGTTTAATGCCTTCAGCTAGGCATAGCATACATACAAAGAAGAAAATGAGAATTCACAAGTGCAGGTCAGAATCAAAATCAAAAGGTTGATCCTGAAACCCGTCTGTAGAAGATGTCCACAGACGTGGACGAGATTATGGTGCAGACCCATGCCCCAGGGTCAAGTGGTTCTTAGGTTCTGGATGAAAATTACCCAGAACCGAAGGTTGTTGTGTTTGCAGGACTAGGCTTGCGGTTTAGTGGTGTGCAACCCAAGACCAAAGTGTCGGACAATGGGTAAAGATGGTTCAATAGGTGCGGTTGTCCACTTAACATCTAGCTCAGAAAAATAATCAGTTATTTCGAGCTTAGGTTGCATGTGAAAGATATCATAAGGGTCCTAGTAGAAAGTAGGTGATTTTAGGTCAACAGGTACCCTTAGATCAAAAATCAAACTTCCCTCAGAATTAGCCTCCCAAATCTTTATTTCAACAATTCTATCCTCCAACATCAAGGGCTTAGGCTTCGAGACCTCTAGCATATTATTCACCCCATATGATTCTCCTAAGTCCAGAAATTGTGACTGAATCAAGATTGACTTGGGCACAAAGGTCTCAGAAGTTAGCTCTTCGGGGTGCAGATGAGGACTAGGGTCACTGAATGAATCTTCAAGATTCGAATCCTCCAAGTTAACCCCAACCGAATCCAAATCTTCAATGAACAGGATATCAACTGGTTTGTTAGATTCCTCAAGTCCATTTGTCTTACTAAAATCCTCTTCCGTAAGTTCAAGTGAGACTTCACCAAAAGATTCTTCACCCTCAGAGTCAAAGAATCCATGATCCTCATTTATATATGTCTCAAAATCATATGTCATTTCATGGTCCGTGGAGACATATTTTTCCTCGCTCCCTGGCTCGGGGATCTTGGGTGAATCAATCGGTTCACCCTCAAATGGTTGCTCTAGCCCATCTTGGTTATCCCCAGTCTCAGAAAATGTATCCCCCTCGATAGGCGCCGCGGGTTCAGACATTGGCTCTCCTGAAGGGGGTTCATCTTGAGAATCATCCCAAGATTTGACTAGTGTAACCACAAATTTCATCCTCAACCTCGACAATTTCCCAAGAAGAAACTCACCCAAGTTCCTATCCCTAACACTTTGGAGCAAATCCAACAGAGAACTATTAAGTTCATCAATCATTTTGATCATAGGCTCTAGTGCTTCAGTGCAAGGTGTTGGCTGAGCTTCTAAAGATTGTATAGTGTTCCTCAAATTAGCCAACACCCTATCCTGGATCTGGTTCACCTGAACCAACTGGTTCGATTCAGGTTTGGGTGGGTTTGGGTTGAATCTAGGGGAGTCAAGATGTCAAGGTACCCTGAAAGTAGGTCATTCTAGGTTGTTCAAAGGATGGTGGCGACCTATATTCAGTGGAATACTGGGGAGAGTAGGTATTATAATCATGATATCCTTCCTGATTGTAGATCGGGTTGGTTTGGTCATCAAAGGATGGAGATCCATAATCATTATAGCTCTGGGAAGGATAATAATCATAGTCCTGTTGTCCAGGGTTAGGCCCTGGACACTGAGGTCCCAATTCATATCCCCAATCAAAGTCATCCCGGCTAGTGAATGGGTAATTACAAGTCAAGTCGGGATAGTAATCATCTTGGGGATAAGTGGTGGTAGGAGGATAAGATGTGAAATGTGTGTAGGATGTGGAAGGGTACATGGTGAAGTAAGGAGGGAAATCAAAAGAGAAAGGAGCCCTGCAATACAAAAATACAAGCCTGTCCTTAGGTTTGGTAGCCTAAAGGTCTACAGACTCTTAGAATCCATCCTAAGATTATCGACGATTTACTCTACTTATGTCCAGTCAATCCAACCAATTAGAAGAAGGGACTGGGGAGAAGGTTCTTCCTTTGGCTTACGCCTCCGGTTCCTAGTGTACACCCCAGCCGCGGTCGTTTGACGCTACTCCCCTAGCTAGACATCAGATTGACTAGTATAAGCAGGTTAATCATGAACAATCTCAATCTGGATCCTGACGAGCGAACCAGTCCTTAGGGCCAATGTCTAATCAATTGTAGTTAGGCTTGGGACAATTGTGCTTCAGGAGTGTGATGGGCCCTTTAGATGGGTTGTGCCCTTAATGATCAGTTAAAATGTATGTGCGTGCACAACCAGGGTTTTCAAACAAGGTTATTTGATGATGTGCCTTTTAGGATTTAACCTTGTTTAGTAGCTTCTAGGGTTTAATTCTTAGGTTGGTTCAATCAAGGTTTAGTAGAACACTCCAAGTTTTGAAAGCACGGGTGATGATATGTTCCTTTAAAAATAAAAAATAATGTGGAGTGCCTAGTTCAGCCCTAAGAATCAACCCTAAGTGGCAAGCTACTTGATGGATCAATTTTAGATAAAATGTATGTGCGTGCACAACCAGGGTTTTCAAACAAGGTTATTTGATGATGTGCCTTTTAGGATTTAACCTTGTTTAGTAGCTTCTAAGGTTTAATTCTTAGTTTGGTTCAATCAAGGTTTAGTAGAACACTCCAAGTTTTGAAAGCACGGGTGATGATATGTTCCTTTAAAAATAAAAAATAATGTGGAGTGCCTAGTTCAGCCCTAAGAATCAACCCTAAGTGGCAAGCTACTTGATGGATCAATTTTAGATTGAGTGGTGCGACCCAAACAGCTCAATCAATTGGCCTATTACACCACTTAGTTAAGGCACACAAGAATAATTAACCTATTCAGATTTCTACTCACTTATGTGTATTTAGTTGAAGTGTACTGGGTCCATAGGTCAAATCCTGATTAAGTGGTAGAATCAAAGTGATTGTGCACCTTGGGATAAGAAGTTGTGGGTGTTAAGTGTGTAGCTTTCAGAAAATCCCACAATCAGATAACACCTTTTTTATATTTTTTTTATTTTTGTGGATGGCGAGGTGAGTGGAGGTAGCAAACAAACAACCAAATCTATCCTAGGATTTATAAAAAGCACCTAAGTTGATTTAGGTTTGAGTTATTAGGTTATGAAATGAAAACTAAGGTGGGGGTGGTGTAGGGGACACTTACAAAACACTCCACCTGTACTTTACTCTGGTCTACTGCACTTGGATCTCCATGCTAGGGTACCTGCAAGACAGTTGATCAAAGACAAGTAGGGTTAGTGCTATGTAAATGCAAAGAAACACAGAAACAATGAAGTAAATTCCATGGGCGTTAATTGGGTTGTTGCCCTGTTATTTCAATTTTTTTTTGTGTGTGTGCAGGAATTGAAAAGTGGCTCCAATGAAAAGCAAGTTGTCACACAATTATTGTATTTCTGTCTTTTAGGATTGGATTTAACTTAGTGTATTCTTAGGGTTTTCTTTTTAAGTTTTCAAACAAGTTTTAGATTCCACAAACAAGAGGAAATCAAGTTGTATGGGTGAAGATGTCTCTTTTTGTTGTTTGTTTCTAAAAATGAAAAAAGAAGCCCTAATCCAATTGGTCCTAGGACAGAAATTTAACTACCAATTGATGAGTCCATTTTAATGGACTAATATTACGCCTAAGTAACTTTAATTATATCTTTTAGGTTTGTTAATGCTATATTAAGTTATAGAATGATTGCATGCATCATGATTTAGGTTTACATCTATTCTATAACTTAATACGTGCTTTTTATGTGCAGGAAAAATAAGTGGCAAAAGAATGAGGAGGAAAGGGTAAATTACCCTTTCAAATAATCGGTGGCTGCTCTTTTCCCTTTCCATCGGCCACACTCAACAGCCGTCGGCCTGAAGAATGTCTCCCCAACAAACTCTTGCCAAAATTAGAAAAGGGATTTGAAAATCCCTTGATTGGTGCACGCAGGGAGAGAGAGGAGTTAAAAAGCACGCGGAGAAAGAAGAGTATCGGCATCTTCCCCCTTGCGGGGAACTGCTTCCTAGCGTGCACTGTGGACCAGATTCTTCATCTTCCGCATGTGCCCACTCCTTCTCCACCTTGCGCGCCCACAGGCGCACGCCTTCCTTTAGCGCACCAAGCCTGCACCTGCACAGCGCCTCTCCACAGCCTACAAACACCGCCCACCACACCATCACACCTCCAGCAAGTCTCTGCGCCGGCCTGCACCCGCTCCAGCACCACCCAGTGCTCCCTCTAGCCGCGCCTGCAGGTGTTGTGTGCAGAGCGCACCTCCTTGCACGCCCCTCTCAAGCACCGCAGGCGCACCGCTCGCCCCCCTCCAGCCGAACCTGTAGGCGCTAGCTCTGCCTCACCGCGCGTCCGCACCTTCCAGCACCTGCAGATCCGCCTCCCTTCAGCGCATCCTCCTTGCGTGCCCCTACTGCAGACGTGCCTTTATCGACCCCACAGGCACCACACAAGCACGCACCAGCACTCCCCTCCAACGCTTCAGGCGCTCACGCCATCCCCACTGCCGTGCCAGATCCGCGCCCTCGCCACCAGACCGCTGCAGACGCGCACAGGCGTGCACCAGCACACAGCCACCAGCCAACAGCCCACCCTGCAGCAGCCGCTCTGCCTTCTTCTCCAACAGGCCGGCGGTCCTCCTCTGCCCGTCGGCCACCGCCGGCCACCTCTCGTCATTCTGCCACCGCATCATGATCCCCACGCGCTAGTCAATCTTCCTCCGTAGTAGCTCCATCGCCGGTGCTTCATCTCTCACGCGAGGAGGAAAGAGAGTAAATGCTCTATTTTCCTTGCAATTAGTTATTACATTTGATGCCATTGCCACCACCTAATTTTTTATTTATTAATATTTTATTGTGGCAAAATTGCAAATGCACACTCATACTTTCTAATAATTGCAAGTTATTATTATTCACCTGTTTCATGATTGATTTTGGGATTAACATGTGCACCAATTTTCTCTAGTATATGTCAATTGAAAATTACATAAAATCATCATATATTTACCGAAGATTTCAGTGAGAAAATTGCACATAAACCCTTATATTTTTGAGTTATTATGAATCGTCCTTCCATCGCATTTTCTGTCGGATTTGACTGGGGATTTTGCACTTAACTAAAAGAATACGAAATAATCGAGAGTTTATTGCATAATTGCCTCCTTGTGGACACGACCCACTCTTCTATGAGTGGTTATTTTTATTTTTGATTAGTCGATTTTTCCACCACTTAAATACTACAACGCAAAGCGGAAAATCGACTCTTTCAAATTGGCATCGTTGCTGGGGAGGCAATAGACGCAATAGATTCACGTTATTATTTTTTTGAATATTATGAGTTGCGTAATCATCTAATCATTTTATTATTGTGCGAGGAATCTGACACGGCGACGAGGCGCAGTAGAGCAACAACATTGAACCTGAATGACGCGCACGGCGGAGACGATCTGTTTGGTGGACCTTGACGCCACCTGGAGGCCAGAAACAGGAACACATGGGCCTTGATCCCACGTACACAGGCTTACGGAGAAGCCTATTTCTGATTTAGTCAATAGGTTTTAGTTAGATTTAGTTAAATAGACATTAGAATTTAAATTCTGTCTTTTGGACCCTTGTTAGGTATTTTTGAAAACGTGTTCCCAGTGCCACTTTATTTCTTATCGCTCTTGTATGCGGGAGCGTATTTTCGGGAGCGTGTTCCCATTTATTTAGATTACAGGATTATTTGAACTATTTTCAACTGCATTTCGGTTAGTTAGATTAGGTCTGTTTGTTATTATTATAAAAAAGAAAAATTGAACTGCCTACTGGAAGCTGCATATCTATAGGACAACCATCTTAGACTGAATGAGCAGCATCTAGTTTATTTTTATTGCATTGCATTCATTATTGCACGAAGAAAGCTGGAGTAAGGTACGTCTTCTCTTGAGCATTAATTACCTATCATGCATTTGCATAGAATTTAAATCTAAGACCACTAAAGTGCTTGAATCAAATAATTCAGTGGTCACTTTAAAAATTGGGACTGCTAAGAGGTTGGACTTTAAAATCTGTGACTAAAAATTGTGTGCGAAAGGATCCTATTTGCGGAATTTCAAAAATCAAAACACGATCGTATGCTTGCACACTTGAGACACTGTGCACCTCACACATAAGGTCACTAGATAAATTTCTACCTCTCCTCTTTTGCACCACAAGGGAAGTTAGTGGGAAATCAACAAGCCTATCCACCAAGTTACTTCGGTTCCTCGTGTGTGGGCTCGGTTCGAGACTTCCATCCCTTGCGAGTAGTTTATAGGCACCAACGAAGGTTGGCCTAGGAAGCATAATTTTTTGCAAAACTTGTTTGGCCACCAACTAAACATATAACTGTAAGACCTATAATCTACTAAAAACAGATCCCTTTGAATTTGCATTTGCTTTGACAATAGAAATCTCTAGGAAGTTTTTTGCTTATATTCTGAATTTTGCTAAATCCTAAGAGAGTTAAAATTGTTTTGCTTAAAGAAATGGATTACTCTTACTCCTATCATTCAGATTACCGGAGTCAATACTTCCCATCTTTTAATCAATATCCCATGCCCCGAGCGTATCCATCCTTTGATGGGAACATTGACAATTCATGGGATCATTCTTATCCTGGGAGTACTGGCCCGATAACACCCACTTTTGAGCAGAACCTAGGAGCGGGATTTTCCAACCCTGAAATCCCTACTTCCATGCAAACACCCAACCCTCCCACCTGTCATAATTTTCCATATCGAGGTTGGACCGATACCCCTAGACAACCAGAGCCTGAAATTGACTATCCTCCCCAACCTAATAATAGTAGCCTCTCCTCTTTTATGATAGAAATGCAAAAATAGCAAAATGAAATGATCGAATCAATGGGAGAGATGTTGAGGAATAGTCAACTGTTAAATGAAGAAATAAGACAACTTAGCTACACGCTTCCCAATAATCCAGATCCCTACCCAATAGACCATGATCATGAAAATAATTCTGAGGAACCTAATGACAATAGGGATCCAATTTTATATAGTGTTGAACGATTACGAATCTACGCTAACGTGTTTGGTTTTGGAAAAACCTGTCGTTGTAGTTCGAAAGCGAAGAATTCGTGTTCAACAAATAAGATTTATACCGAAAAAGAATTCCGGGTCGAACTCAGGGAGGCTACGTTGATCTATATTCCCAATTATGTTTTTTTTAGGATTTTTGATAAACAAGGTGAAATAATTACAATAGAGCTATCAAACTAAGAGAGAGAGAGAGAGAGAGAAAGAGAACATGCATTCAATATTTCAATTGTTTATACAAGCAAACGAAATGAAAGTTACACTAGAAAGCAGGAAAATTCTACACTAGAAAAGTTGTAAATAAGAATGGGAGAGAGAAGTTATCCTCCTCGACGGTCGCTTGGAGGACGAGCCGAACGAGACGACGTCTGGACGAACGAGAACGGAGCAGGACGAGGGAGGACGAAGCAGAAGAGCGGGAACAGAGCAGCACGCCGTCGTCGTCGTGGGATCCACTTCCGAAGGAGGATGAAAATTTAGACTTTATCTCGCGAGGAGCATCCTGGGTGTGGGACAAGCTTCTCTTGAGCTTTGGAGAGGTAGAGAGGAGAACGAAGGGATGAGAATTTTGTATGGAGGGGGTCTCCTTTTATAGTTGCAAGGAGTAGGGGCAAAATGGACATTACAACCTGAAAATAATAAATGAGGGGTCTTTAGTGACGGATAAAACCGTCGCTAAAGCCCCCAGCGCGCGTCGCTTCCACGCCCACCCACGCCCGCTCAGCCAACCGCGCGTGTAATGCCTACGCGCTTCTATTGATTTTCAGCCGTTCGATCGCGAGATCGGATGGCTTAAAATCGCGCCTTCACCGCTTCCGCCCGCCCGCCTGCACGTGCGATCGCGCGTCCACGCGGGCGTCCAATCGCGCGTCGTCCTGATTGAGCGCGCGCGACCGTTGGATCTCCATCTGACGCTCATCCGCGCCCGCTCAATCGCGCCTTCCGCTCCCTCGCCGCAGCTCAAACTCGCGCCCCGCGCTCGCGTAAGCACGCTCGACCACTGCGCTGCGGGGAGCGGATGGTCGAGCGCATGTTTTAAGCGCCGGGAGGCCATAGCCGTTGGATCGAGATCCAACGGCGGAGAGGAGACGGGTGCGCGGTCTTCACAAGATGCATGCGGCCGTTTGGGCGGCTGAGATGGCGCCACGTGGCGCCATCTTGGCCGACCATCTTCTGGAAGTTGTAGATGGTGCCACGGATGTCGGATTGACTCGATTTTTGTGTCGTTGGGCTGCCATCGTCGATCCGAATTCATCCGTGTGGTCGGATTTGTCATCTGAAGTGTGGATTTACACCATCCTGGCCCTTGATCTTCTAGGGTTCCCCGGTCTCTATCTGATGCTACGGATGCCTGATTAGGGCGATCTTGGAGTCGTTGAACTCCAATCGTCGCCCTGATCACATCCATATGGTTGGATCTTTGATCTGAGGCCCCGATAAAATGTTTGCCCTGTCCAAGCACATAAAAGGAGACAACTAACCTCCATTTTATTCAAACTACTCTAAATGCAAGATGTTGCAGTTATGCAATATTTATATTATAAAATGCAATCCTATGCTTAAGAACATGCATATATAGACATTTTAAGTAGTGTAAATGTGTTTACATCATACCCCCATGCCTACCTTTTGCTAGTCCCTAGCAAAACTATATGCTATTTATAAAAGAATTAAGTTAGATTATTTGGACCTGAGTTATTTTCAATCATTAAGAAATTGTCTACTTAGGAACTGAACTTTCAAAGACACAACAGTGCCCGGGTATCAGCCAAAATGCAGACCGCCTCAAGCCTCGCCTTATTCAAAGAAACATTTCTTTTTCTCTTTTTACTCTTTTCTAATTTTTTTTATTTTTTTTATTCTTTTGGATTTTCAACTTTTAGGGTTCAAGAGTGGTTTTCTACGGCCATTCAACTCACCCAAGATTTGATGAGAACCCTAAGTTTTAGGCATCTTATTGTGATTGTGATAGACTCGTTGACTGGCAGTTAGAACGGACTTCGGATTTCTACGCCTCTAGGTGACCTAACCAGAATTCTGACTAAAGGTGTATCTTTACAACCGGTAGCTTTCTCCCTACTTTTATTTTTTTTACGGGGTCAACACAAGGGTGAATCCAGTGTATATCTCCCCGGTTTATTCTACTTCTCCGCTTCTTCCTGAGTGTTTTGGGAATTTTTAGTGCATTTTCTGAGCTGGGTTCTAGACAACCGGTCGATGAGCTGTTACCACCGACAACTTGCCAGCCATACTCGTGCGGCGAAGTGTGGCTTATTTCTTTTTGTTCTTTTCTCCTGTTCTCTATTTTTTTTTTTTTAAGTAGGTGGCTTCCCTGGTCTAAGATTTACCTAAACGCGGCAAAAAGAGAAAAGTCCAGTGACTGGGCTCTGGACAACCTACCTATGGGCTGTTACCCACGATAACTTGCCAGCCATATCACCCTAGAAGGTTCATTAGCTACCCAATTTCCGTTAGAATCGCCGAGCAACGAGTCAGTGCAAAGAAAGTGTGTAGATGCTTAAAACTCAAAATTCCCTTAAATCAGAGGGTGGGTTGACAAGTCGTGTACTTATCACCCAAACTTATTTATTCCAATTATAATAGAATTAAGATGGCGAGAACTCAAAGACAAATCCACATTTTAGTAGATACATAGGCTAATTAAGTCCAAAGACCTGAGGGGTCTTTGTGTTCAGATCCTAATGTAAAATTTCTTAGGATTGAAAAGTCCTAATGTCCAACTAATCCTTCCTAATTTTTATTTTTTTAGAAAGAGAGCAATTTATATGGATTTCACAAAGCTGACCAACTAATTCAAAAATGAATCCACCCCCCCATGCCTAGCTGATGCAATGTCCTCATTGAAAAAGAGACATGAAAGAAAGGGTAGAATATGAAAGATGTCACCTGGATATGAAGCTCGTATCAGCCTTGTGTTATATGTACAACTGCTGAGTTTAATGCCGTCAGCTAGGCGAAGTCCAGCCAAAGAAGTCACAGAATGGCTAGAGCAACAGAGTCTGAAATGGGTTCTGGAAGATTACGGTCAACAACAGGCTTCAGACGTTGACCGTTGACTTTAAAGGTGTTACCCATCTTTGGGTCAGAAATCTGAATGGCACCATTTAGAAAAATCTGATCAATTATGAATGGGCCATTCCATTTAGATCTAAGTTTACCAGGAAAGAGCTTAAGTTTAGAATCGAATAACCAGACCTTCTGGTTTGGCTCAAAGCTCTTGCGGGAAATCATTTGATCATGTAAAGCTTTGGTCCGAGCCTTGTAGATCTTGGCATTCTCATAAGCATCATTTCTAAGCTCCTCCAACTCAGATAGTTGGAGTTTCCTGGTCTTCCCAACTAGATTTAGATCTAGATTGCATTGTTTGATTGCCCAGAATGTCCTGTGTTCAATCTCTACGGGTAGATGACACGTCTTTCCATACACCAGACGGAATGGAGACATGCCGATGGGAGTTTTATACGCCGTACGGTAGGCCCAAAGAGCATCCTCAAGCTTTTGAGTCCAATCCTTGTGATCGGGCCTAACCATTTTTTGCGGAATGTTCTTGATCTCTCGATTAGAGATCTCAGCTTGTCCATTCGTTTGGGGATGGTAAGGTGTGGAAATTCGATGATTAACCCCGTATTTGGCCAATAAACTCCGGAATTGGGCATTATTAAAATGAGTGCCACCATCACTGATGATAGCCCTCGGAATCCCGAATCTACTGAAGATATTTTTCTTGACAAAGTTGATGACCACCTTGTGGTCATTGGTTCGGGTGGGAATTGCCTCAATCCATTTAGACACATAATCAACAGCGACAAGAATGTACTGATGTCCAAATGGAGGGATAAAGGGTCCCATGAAATCAATGCCCCAAACATCGAAAATTTCAACAGGAAGAATAGGGTTTAAGGGCATCATGTCTCTCTTAGTTATGCTCCCGAGTGCCTGGCATCGAGGGCATGACCGTGAGAAATCCTGGGCATCCTTGAATAAAGACGGCCAATAGAAGCCAGATTGCAAAATTTTTGCAGCCGTCTTTTTCCCGGAGAAATGTCCACCACACCCAGATGCATGGCAGAACTCAAGTATACTGCTGAATTCATTCTCCGGTATGCATCGGGGAATAATCTGATCAGAGCCGTTGCGATACAGTTCAGGGTCCTCCCAAAAGTAGTATTTGGCCTCAGATTTGAGTCTATCCCGTTGTTGCTTGGTCCAATCCTGGGGGATTTGACCAACGGCCAAATAGTTAACAATGTCAGCAAACCATGGGGTGTGGACACCTAAAACTGTAAGAATGGTTTCGTCTGGAAAAGTGTCAGCAATCGGAATGTCCGGACAAGAAGAATCACCTAGGAGTCTCGACAAATGATCCGCCACCACATTTTATACCCCGATTTTATCCTTGATTTCAAGATCAAATTCTTGAAGAAGAAGAATCCAACGAATAAGCCGGGGTTTAGCATCCTTTTTAGCCAAGAGATGTCTCAAGGCCGAGTGGTCGGTATAAACAATAACATGAGACCCCAAGAGATAAGCCCTGAATTTTTCCAATGCAAATACTACAGCTAGTAATTCCTTTTCAGTAACAGTGTAATTCCTCTGGGCTTCATCCAAAGTTTTACTAGCATAGTAAATGACAAAGGGCTTTCGGTCAATTTTCTGACCCAGGACAGCCCCGACCGCGTAATCAGAAGCATCGGTCATGATCTCAAATGGGGCTGTCCAAATAGGTGGTTGCAAAATTGGAGCACAGGTGACTGCTGTTTTTAGGAAATCAAATGCCTTTCGGCATGATTCGTCAAAAACAAACGGCGTTTCTTTGGCAAGAAGATTGCTCAAAGGGCGAGCAACCTTCGAGAAGTCCTTGATGAATCTTCGATAAAATCCCACATGGCCAAGAAATGATCTGATTTGTTTAACTGATGTGGGAGGAGGAAGTTTAGCGATAGCATCAACCTTAGCTTTGTCCACTTCAATTCCCCGTTCAGAGATTACATGACCCAAAACGATGCCCTCTTGGGTCATGAAATGACTCTTTTCCTAGCTAAGGACCAATCGTGTCTTGATACATCGCTTAAGAATCATTTCCAAATTAGCTAAACAAGAGTCAAATGATTCTCCGAAAATGGAGAAATCATCCATGAAGACTTCCATAAACTCTCCCACCATGTCGGAAAATATGGCTAGCATACACCTTTGAAAAGTCGCAGGTGCATTGCATAACCCGAAAGGCATCCTACGAAAAGCAAAGGTTCCGTAGGGACAGGTGAAAGTAGTTTTTTCCTGATCCTCGGGATGGATAGGAACTTGGTTGTATCCCGAGTAGCCATCAAGAAAACAGAAGTACTTCTGCCCGGCTAATTTTTCCAAGATTTGATCAATGAAGGGCAGGGGAAAATGATCCCTTTTAGTGGTAGTGTTCAGCTTCCTGTAATCAATACAAACTCTCCAAGAAGAAGCTGAACGAGTTGTGACAGATTCTCCTCTCTCATTAGTCACAACAGTAATCCCGGCTTTCTTTGGAACAATCTGAACGGGACTTACCCAGGGACTGTCAGAGATTGGATAAATAATTCCTGCATCGAGCCACTTGATGATTTCCTTTTTGACCACTTCTCGCATATTTGGATTCAATCTCCTCTGCATCTGGCGAGAAGGGCGGGATCCATCTTCCAAGAATATTCTATGATTACAGTAAGATGGCTCGATCCCCCTAAGGTCATGAATGGTCCAACCAATTGCCTCCTTATGTTCCTTTAGGACCTTAATCAATTTAATCTCTTGCTCCTTTGTCAATTTAGCACTGATAATCACAGGGAGCGTATTCTGAGGTCCTAAAAATTGATATTTCAAATTCTCGGGCAATGGTTTCAATTCGAGCTGGGGTGGGGTGATGATTGATGGTCGGGTAGATGCTGAAGATTCAACAAGAGGGAGAGGTTGTGAGTGAACAAAATCAGTAACCTCTTCCGAAGATGTTAAGTCAGAGGGTTGCAGGTCAAATTCATCAACCAAAGAGGAACTTTCAATTGAAGAAACTGTCAAACAAGTTTCAATATTAACATTATCCTCATCAAGTTCCTCAATAAATCCACAATCCTCAAATTTGTTGATCGCCTTAAAAATATCTAATTTCATACGTTGGTCCCCAAAGGCGATTTCCATGCTACCGCTTTCACAATTAATGTTGGCCTTTGCGGTAGCCAGGAACGGACGCCCCAGAATGATGGGCGTGTTCCTCAGATTATCTGGTACATCCATGTCAAGGACAAGGAAATCTACAGGAAAATAGAAATCCTTGACCTTAACTATAACATCTTCAATAACACCTCGCGGGTTTGTGACCGAACGATCCTCTGACTGTAGCGTTACTGAAGTTGGCCGAAGTTCGCCTAACCCAAACTTCTCGTAAAGAGAAGTCAGAATTAGGTTGATGGATGCACCGAGATCCAAAAGTGCTCTATCAAATGTATAATCTCTGATAATGCAAGAAATCAAAGGAGCACCAGGATCTCTCATTTTCTGAGGGAGGTAGTGCAGGATCACAGAACTAGCCTACTCGGAGAGTACCACCTTCCTCGGAACAGATTCTCTCGACTTACGCTTTTGTGTACATAATTCCTTTAAAAATCTTGCGTAAGTCGGTATGTGCTTGATAGCATCAAGGAGCGGGATATTGATCTCAACATTCTTAAATAAATTCAGAAGCTCCTCATTGCTATCAACAGACTTCTTCTTCTTTGCTTTGGTTAAGGCTTCAGGAAAAGGAACACGAGTCAGATCTTTGGAATCGGATTCCTGAGCCTTGATTTCTCCTTTAGAATTCTCCTCTCTCTCCTCAGATTCTTCAGGATTCAAAAGATTAGAATAATGTGGTTGTGGATCCTGAGTCTTCTTACCACTCCTCAAAGTGACAGAATTTGCAGAAGCGTAAGAATTTGGGTCTTGGGGAGGGTTAGGAAAGATTGGAGGGGCTTGATTGACCATGAATTGTTGATTTACAGAAGAAGAAGACGAGGAACCCTGCTCAACCACCTGAGCATGCACGTGTGGGTCCCTCTGATTTTCGTACCCTTGGGCTTGATTGCCCGAATTCGTAATGTTTCGTGGGTTGGGTACGGGTTGAGATGGTAGAGATCCGGGTTGACGAGAGTTAGCAATGAGCCCGGATTGCAAGTTGTCCAGTGAGTTTTTCATTTGCTGCATGAGCTGGAGCATAGATCCTTGCATCTCTACCATTTGACGATTCAAATCAGCCTACCCTGCGGGTTGACAGGCATTCCAAGCTGGCTGATTGACCTGATTCGGAGGCAACTGAGTATATACTTGACCCTGACCCATTGGTCGTTGCGGAGCATAATTGCTGGGTCGGAATTGGGTCTGTTGCCTCGGATTTTTCCAAGAGAAGTTAGGGTGGTTTCTCCAACCTGGATTATAGGCATTCGAGTAGGGGTTGGATCTAACATTCTCTTGTACAGCACAGACATCCTCATAGGGTGAGGATGGAGAGAAAGAAAAGGAAGGATTAGAAAAACTGGGATCAAAGGCCCCAGTTGGGAACCCATGGGGTTCCGAGAAATGCTGACTCATAGGTTGAGTCGCATCGAGTTGATTCACGAACTCCCGTCCAGAAAGAGCTCGTGAAGAATGGAATCCCGAATTTTGGGATTGAGTGGATTGAGAGTTGTTCATAGAATTGCCAGCCATCCACTCTTCCATTCTTTTAGCAACCAAGTCCACTTTGTCAAGTTTATTACAAATCAATTCCATATCAAATGAATGAGAGTCATGGACTTCATTGACATTTGATCTGGGTTGTTGGGACCGGTTAAAAGTATCCATGGAGGCATGATTAATTGAATTCTCACTCATTTCCTCAAATAAATCATGTGCACTATCTGCATCTTTATTGAGGAAATTGCCTCCGCAAGAAGCATCCACATGGTTTCTGAGTTGCTCAGTCAACCCATGATAGAAATTCTGCACGAGTTGCCATTTCGGCACCTCGTGGTGTGGACACCTCCGCAATAAGTCCTGGAATCGCTCCCAGGCCACATGAAACTGCTCCCCCGGCCGCTGGGTAAAAGTAGTGATTGCCCGTCTCAAAGCATTGGTATGACCGAATGGGAAAAATTTCTTCAGAAAGGCCGATTTCAACTCATTCCAAGTTGTAATTGGTCTTCCTATTGTCCTATACCAATGCGCGGCCTTATCCCTAAGAGAGTGGGGGAAGAGCCTCATGATCATTTGCACCTCGTTTACGTTTCGAGACTTGGTGGTCTGGACCAAAGTGGTCAAGTCCTCCAAGTGTTGAAACGGATCTTCGGAGCCAAGCCCATGATAATGTTTAATCAGGCTTAACACCTGGGGCTTGATTTCTATGTCACCGGCTGGAATCTGGACGCCGGGACGTTCCCCGTAATTTGAAGGATCATAAAAATCCTTCAAGGGCTGAGCGCCCTGCATTCTCTGGAACCATTCTTGCATTCTCTGCATTTGTTCCAGCTGCCTTCGAAATTCTTCCTGTGGATTTCCAAGCAGAGGAGGCTGTTGTTCGGCCATGGGATCAAATTGACAAAAATCTAACTTACGCCTCCTAGAATGTTCTAATGGTCCTTCCAATCGGGGATTCAATGACCGTCTTCCCAGCATAAACTAGGAGTAGGTCGGAAGGACCGGGGATAGGGACCCTGCAGCACAACAAAACAAGGCTATCCTTAAGTGGGGTAGCCTAAGGACCTACTGACTCCCAACACCAGCCTTAAGACTGTAACTGATTTACTCTACTTGCGTCTGTATAATCCAACCAGTTAGAAGGAGGGACTGGGGAGAAGGTTCTTCCTTTGGCTTTCGCCTCCGGTTCCTAGTGTACCCCCCAGCCGCGGTCGTTTGACGCTACTCCCCTAGCTAGACATCAGATTAATCAGTACAAGTAGGTTAATCAAAAATAATCTCAGACTAAGCCTTGAAGAGCGAATCAAACCTTAGGGCCAACGTCTACTCAATTTTATTACGGCCTGGGATTGTGGTGCCTATGGAATGTGATGGGCCCTTACAATGGGTTGTGCCCTTAATGATTGATTGAAATTTGTGTAAGTGAGTGCACAACCAGGGTTTTCAGGCAAGATTATTTATAATGTGTGAATTTTAATGTTCAAATCCTGCTTAAGTAGCTTTTAGGGTTTCAAATTAGGTGAATTGCAATCAAATTTCTAGGCAAACCAAGTTGTAAAACACGGGTGAAGATAGTTTTCTTTTAAAATCAGAAAGAAAGCGGAGTGCCTGGAATATACCTAGATTGAAAACCCTGAGGAGCTACTTGATGAGTTGGTTTTAAATAAAGTGGTGCGGCCCAAACAACTCAAACAATTGGCCACAATTGCACCACTAAGTTAGGCACTCAAAGATGGTTAACCTAGAATGATTTCTACTCTGTTATGTGTTGCTCTGTGTGTACCAGTTCCACAGATCAGAACCCGGTTGAGTAGAAAACAAATCAAGTTAATCAAGTGCCTTGAATGTGGGTGTGTGTTGTGTGTTTGTTGAAAGTTACCCCACAAAATTATCTTTTTGTTATTATTATTTTTTTTATGAATGAGGGTGAAATGAGTGTGAGTAGAAATCCAAACAACCAAACTATTCCTAGGATTTATGCAAACACCTAGGTTAATTGGAATTTTGATTTAATGTGGCGAATGAAATCTATGGAGGGGGAAAGAATGGGGGAGCACTTACAGTTGTCTTCAACTGCACTTTACTCCAATCTACCGCTTATTGATTCCTTGATGGAGGTCTCTGCAAAACAATAGACACAAGAGAAAGCTAGTTAGAAAACAAATAAAGTGCAAGAAATGCGAAGAAAAGATCGGAAATCGTTGCCTCCCCGGCAACGGCGCCAAAATGTTGAACGATTACGAATCTACGCTAACGTGTTTGGTTTTGGAAAAACCTGTCGTTGTAGTTCGAAAGCGAAGAATTCGTGTTCAACAAATAAGATTTATACCGAAAAATAATTCCGAGTCGAACTCAGGGAGGCTACGTTGATCTATATTCGCAATTATGTTTTTTTTAGGATTTTTGATAAACAAGGCGAAATAATTACAATGGAGCTATCAAACTAAGAGAGAGAGAGAGAGAGAAAGAGAACATGCATTCAATATTTCAATTGTTTATACAAGCAAACGAAATGAAAGTTACACTAGAAAGCGGGAAATCAATTACACTATAAAGCAGGAAAATTCTACACTAGAAAAGCTGTAAATAAGAATGGGAGAGAGAAGTTATCCTCCTCGACGGTCGTTTGGAGGACGAGCCGAACGAGACGACGTCTGGACGAACGAGAACTGAGCAGGACGAGGGAGGACAAAGCAGAAGAGCGGGAACGGAGCAGCACGCCGTCGTCGTCGCGGGATCCACTTCCGAAGGAGGACGAAAATTTAGACTTTATCTGGCGAGGAGCATCCCGGGTGTGGGACAAGCTTCTCTTGTGCTTTGGAGAGGTAGAGAGGAGAAGGAAGGGATGAGAATTTCGTATGGAGGGGGTCTCCTTTTATAGTTGCAAGGAGTGGGGGCAAAATGGACATTACAACTTCAAAACAATAAATGAGGGGTCTTTAGTGACGGATGAAACCGTCGCTAAAGCCCCCAGCGCGCGCGTCGCTTCCGAGCCCACGCGCGTCCGCTCAGCCGGCCGCACGTGTAACGCCTACGCGCTTCTATTGATTTTCAGCCGTCCGATCGCGAGATCGGACGGCTTAAAATCGCGCCTTCACCGCTGCTGCCAGCCCGCCTGCACATGCGATCGCACGTCCACGCAGGCGTTCAATCGCGCGTCGTCCTGATTGAGCGCGCGCGGCCGTTGGATCTCCATCTAACGCTCATCCGTGCCCGCTCAATCGCGCCTTCCGCTCCCTCGCCGCAGCTCGAACTCGCGCCCCGCGCTCGCGTAAACGCGCTCGACCGTTGCGCTGCGGGGCGCGGATGGTCGAGCGCATGTTTTAAGCGCCGGGCGGCCACAGCTGTTGGATCGAGATCCAACGGCGGAGAGGAGACGGGTGCGCGGTCTTCACAAGATGCATGCGGCCGTTTGGGCGGCTGAGATGGCGCCACGTGGTGCCATCTTGGCCGTCCATCTTCTGGAAGTTGTAGATGGTGCCACGGATGTCGGATTGACTCGATTTTTGTGTCGTTGGACTGCGATCGTCGATCCAAATTCATCTGTATGGTCGGATTTGTCATCTGAAGTGTGGATTTACACCATCCTGGCCCTTGATCTTCTAGGGTTCCCCGGTCTCTATTTGATGCTAGGGATGCCTGATTAGGGCGATCTTGGAGTCGTTGAACTCCAATCGTCGCCTTGATCACATCCATACGGTTGGATCTTTGATCCGAGGCCCCGATAAAATGTTTGCCCTGTCCAAGCACATAAAAGGAGACAATTAACCTCCATTTTATTCAAACTACTCTAAATGCAAGATGATGCATGTTATGCAATATTTATATTATGAAATGCAATCCTATGCTTAAGAACATGTATATATAGACATTTTAAGTAGTGTAAATGTGTTTACATCATATAGCTATCACTTAGACTCTCCCAATGAGACATGGCCACTAGAGGACAACGATCATAGTGATTATCCACCTGAACTACATTGGAGTCAAAAGCAAGGGAAGATGGTACCTCTTGAGGACCTTAACCCCAATGACAGTATTCTCCTTACCCCTAGCAACCCGGGTCAAGGTTATATTATTCCTATCACTTCCCCTCTTGATTATTTGGTGGAATCTGACTCGTCGATCTTTCGCTTTAAAGTCGTTTGTAGTTTAATGTGGTGGAAAAATCGACTAATCAATATTTGACAAGAAATAACCACTCGCAGAGGAGCGGGTCGTAACCACAGGGAGGCAATGACGTATTAAAATTCGCACTAGTTAAAAACATTTGTTCGTAGTCAGTTTGGACAAGAATCAAGCCAAGATTGCCTTTAGATTAAGGTTTAAGCAAGGAACAATGCTGAAATGGCAATTCTGAGAAACTAGAGGATATTTTCCGCAATGCAGAATCAATAAAATATGATTAAAAAGTGGCAATGGCAGAAAATGCAATTTCTAATTGACAGTTTACTGTAGCAAAATAGGGGAATTTTTCCCCTTTGTCTTGCGCAACGAGGAGCGGATGGCCGGGCGCGGGAAGGTCGGAGGAGGTCCCTTGGACCAAGGGCTTTGAATCGGTGGTGGCGGCGAGTTGCACGACGGCCGAAGGTGGTCGGACAAGCTCCGACGGAGGTACTGCAGTTGGTGAGCTTGCGCGGCCTGCTGGCGTGAGATCTGCCGCGTGCTGCTGCTGGCGGGCCTGCAGGAGCGGGCGAACGGGTCTACAAGCACGGCTGCTGGTCTCGCAAAGGTAGGCACGGGCATGCAGGTCTGCAGGCGCAGGCGTGCGGGTCTGCAGGCGCGGGTGTGCGGGTTTGCAGGCACGGGGAAGGTGTGCGCTGCAGGCTGAGGAGGGCGTGGGCTGGAGGAGCTGCTGGAGGTTGGCGTGGGCGCGCAAGCTGCAGGCGCAGGCGTGTGGGTCTGCAGGCACGGGCGTGCGGGTTTGCAGGAGCAGGGAAGGTGTGTGCTGCAGGCTGAGGAGGGCGTGGGCTGGAGGAGCTACTGGCGGTTGGCGTGGGCGCGCAAGCTGCAGGCGTGGGCGGAGGCGTGCGCGGTTCTGCAGGAGCGGGCGGACTTCAAACGTGTGCGGTGGAAGTGAAGTGGGAGGATGGAGATGGCTCTGGATTGGGAGGTGGACTTCAGACGTGTACGCAGGCGAGTGGGTGCAGGTGAGCGGGTAGCTTCAAATGTCTGGGAAATTTCCCGGACGTCCTAAGTTACTGAAAGGGTGGCTGAATCAGTAGCTCGGTGGTGGTGGTCGGCGATGACGGTGAGGGAGATGAAGCTAAGGTGCTCACGGTGATGCGGACGAGCTCCGGATGGCGGTGTGGCCTGTCACACCACACGCCCACGGTGATGGAGACTCGTCGCCACTGTAGAGGCCAACAGTATGGAGTGGAAGAGAGAAGTTCTCTCTGCACAGTGGTGGGTCGGTGGTGGAGGCCTCCCGAGCTCGGCTGCCTCCCTCCTTTTGTAGTGGCCTGTACAAGTTTGAAATCAGCCGCCCGACCAGATCCACCACATCCGCTCTCCCTTGAATGGTTCTTCACTGCGGCCGTTCGACGTTGGAGCGGCAGTCAGCCATTCCTGCAAGGAGAAGAATAAAGAAAATAATGTTAAAATATTAGGGTCATTTATATACAGACCCTCAACTTCTATGTTGATGAAAATAATGTACCTAATTAGTTGTCTAATTAGATGAATGCTATTCTAAGCTAATTCTAAATGCACTTAAGATATGAATGCAATGTAAGGATTATGTAATTAAATTAATACTATGAATTAATCTATTTACATCCTAATTTATGCTAAATAAATGTTAGAATTAACCTAATGTGTAGGCACTTAAATACTTAAATAGCCCACAACTATGGGCTAATCAGAATCCCATTTCACTCTTAGTGAGCCTACTCCTGACCCTCCACTTAGGGAATCAACACCTACCATTCAATATCCTGAGGATTCAAATGCACCCAATGAAGGTGACCCTAAGGGAATAGAGGATGATCAATTCTGGTCTCAGGGATATGAAGAGTCTAATTCAGAAAATGAGGATGCCCCAATAGAGGAACCTGGACTGAAAATCTGGAATGAACAACATGGGAATTATTTTGAGGATTTACCTCCAGAAGATAGAAATAATATGATTAAATCCAGATTCCTTCCTTCTTTTGAGAGTCATCCTCCATCAAAACAGGAGTTGATATTAGAGGAGGACAAATAAAATAATTAGAAGTCTATGGGAGACTCTCGGGAACAAAACACGTCAATTGAGGATTTATACCCTGAGAAGAATGCTGAATTCAATGATATACGCTTCCTCCAAAATATTAAGATTGATCCGCCTTTAGAAATAATTGAGGATACTGATCCAACTCTTAATGAATCTCATATACACCCCGACAAATATTTGAGTGAACCAAACGAATCTGGGGATGAGCTGAATGATAATGATTCTTACATTTTGACCCTACCATCAAAAAGTTGTAATTTGGAGTCTACCCTTGATTCAAATATGACTCCGATCATTAATGCTAGGCAGGATAACTTGAAGTTGTCTACAACTGTTAAGGAGTGTACACAATCTGAATCATTGTTGGAATTGGACCTAACACCAATTAAGCCCTCATTGGACTTAACCATTACCTTCCAACACTACAAACAACCCTTATACACCCTAACCGATCCTTGGCTCAGATCTCTGCTCATGTACATTCTTTCTGGAGAATATATCAGGCTAGTACATCCTAGAGTAGAATGGCGAGTGTGAATTGATGCTTGTACTTTTACTCTCACCATTCAAGGGTTTGAACTAATTATGTGTATATCTTTTAAAACCCATCCTGCTCTGGAGGATCCTTGTTATCCTCCACTTATTCCGTTTCGGAAGGTCCCTTTTCATATTCCATTTATTATTCCTAGACCTCCTAAGGTAGCCAACGAGATTTTTTGTTTTCATTTCTTCTGGTGAGCATTTGGAATTACAATGCATCATCAGCTCGCCAACATCCATGGCTACCCGTTTTCTAGGCCTGGGCTGTGATAAACGCCAGTTTATCATCATTCTTATGCATTAAAACAAACCTAGCTCTTAGGATTTTACTCCGCAAATGGGTTTTTGGGCTGCATTTAGGCATAAATTAGGATAGGCATGCATTGCATTTTTTTATTGTCGTTTTAATGAGTTTTTGTGAGTGTTAGGGATGTACAGATGCACAGATCCCTAAAACCCTAGCACTCAAGAAGGCAAATGGTGAAGGAGAAGCCCAGACTAGCTGGAACTCAGCCTAATCCAGCTCACCTCAGCTTGATCCAGCTCACGTCAGCTTGATCCAGCTCACCGCAGCTGGAACCTAGCTTACTTGAACTAGGGTTAGCTCATCCCAGCTCCATTCAGCTAATCTCAGCTGGATGGCAGCTTAAGAGAGTTCATCTTAGCTCACCCTAGCTCAAGTCAGCTCAGATCCAGCTCAACTTAGCTGAGTCTAGCTCATCTCAGCTCCCACTAGTTCACAGGGAGCTCTAGCTAGCTCAGTTGAGTTGACAGGAGTTCACCCCAGCTCAGATCCAGCTACATTCAGCTCCACTCAACTCCAGCCAGCTGAAGAAGAATTCATCTCAGCTCAGGAAGCTCAAGTCCAGCTCCCGGGGACTCAGCTTAGCTCAACTCAGTTGAGCTAAGCTACCTTAGCTGCCTCAACCAGCTTGATTCTCCCCGGGAGCACCAGACCTAGCTCACCTCAGCTCATTTTGGTAGAAGCTAGCTCACTTTAGCTTGGCTTAGTAGCTAGCAAAGAACTAGCAAGCTAAGCCAGCTAGAGTAGCCCCATGCCAGCCTCTTCAGTAGCAGCCAGGTCCAGCTCCAGCTCCAGACTCTCCTCCTCAGCTCCTTCCTCCAAACCCTAGCTCCAACACCTTCTCCTCCACTCCACCTTTAGCTAAGCTAGCTTAGCTTATCTTAGCTTAGCTTAGCATAGCTAACAACTAGCTCCTTGGCCATTCATTACCTCCAAAATCAACCCTAGCTAGCTCCACCAACTCAAGCCTACCTAAGCTAGCTACTCTACTCAAGTTGGCGCCACCTCCTAGCCATCCCTTCACCCCATTATCTCCACCAAAAGACACTTCAAGTTGGTACCAAAAACCACCCCTAACCACCTCTATATTGGCGCCACTTTCAGCCCCTTAAATCCACCCTACACCTACCCACATAAGCCATCCTAGCTATCCACATACCCCCCCTTCTAGAACCTTAAGGTGGCACCACCTAATGACCTTCTAGAATGCCCATTTTGGCGCCAACACCAAAGGGTGTCAACACCCATAACTACCCCTTGGTGCCCTTTAAGGTGGCGCCAACTCTCCTTGGCCATGGGATCTCCAACCACCTCCATCAACTCATCTTGGCCATCCATTTCAAAGGTCACCATAGCCCCCCTCCTATTCAATAAAAAGCCACCACCTACCACCATTTTTGGGCATCCTCCCTTAGTGTATTTTCTACCTACATCCACCTATACCTACGCCCAAGGAGAAGGAGTAGAGAAGGAGATTAAAGGGCACATCACCAGCCCCTTTGGTGCCTTCTTCTCCCCACTCTCTTCAACTTGAGCCACGCCAAGGAGGAGGACTCTTCCACTTCAAGGAGGACGGCCAGGCAAAGGAGAAGGACTTAGGGTGGACGTCCACCCTTGGAGAGAACTTAGGGCACTCCAACCTAGGGCTTGCCTTGAAGGACATCACCTTGGCGGAGCACTGCAAGGAAGGAGTTGAAGGACTCTTTTCAAGATTGGGAGCCACCAACCTTGGAGCAAGAAGCCCTCTTCTTCACCATCTATCTAGAGGATTTGTGTTTTCCTTTCTTTATGTCAATTTTCTAGTAGTAGAAGCATTCCTCTACTAGGCATTTTTGTTAAACACTTCTTTTTTAATTATCTAGTTGCCTTCTTTGCAATTTCTTGTTTGCATTTCTATTTGCTTGCTTTTAGCATTCCTCACTCCCTCTCCCTAATTATTCTAGGCCTCCACTTGCCTAGAGTGAGCTTAGGGAGAGGCTCTACTTGCCACTTAGAAGTAGTATTTTAAATTGAAGTGTAAATCACCTTCCCGTCACCATTCTGCTTGTTGTCTTAATTTAAAACAAAAAAATGATATATTGAAAAATACCAAAAAGAAAGTTGAGATTGTATTCCAAGCAAGAGAATCACTATTGCAAACATTTGGCCTCCTTGGACGACCCTAGATACTCCCCTATCTAGGAATATAAATTTAAGAGTTGATCGATTTTACACGTTACAACGACGTATTTTAACAAACCGCGTGAAATCGCTATCAGGCTGTTACACATATTCTTAGGGCCTAACCTTTTCTGTTTGGAACCAGACTTATAGGTTCCTTCTTAGTCTGGCTGATGACAGAAAATGCAGCGCTTGTTGGGAGGCAACCCAGTAGACCGTGTCAGGTGATGTTTTTCTTTTCTCCTCCTGTTTTAATTTTACAATGGGGACATTGTAGGATTTAGGCATGGGGGAGTGCATGTGCATTTTAGGAAGTATTCATGCATTTAGGTTAGTATATAAAAAAAAATCCTCTTTTCTTGAGCTGAATGGGTTTGTCCCTAGCAAAATACCTTTGTTATTGGAAGTTTTTCTTCCGGAATTATTTCTTAAGTTTAGAATCCAGTACATTTATTTCACGTGCACGTAGACTGGGTAATGGATCCTTGAGGAAAACCAATAAGCATTTGTAGTCCACTGAATCCTTGGACAGTTCATAGGGAGTCAGGCAAACTATCTTCTAGTAGATCCACCTCATATTTGTGAGAAGAAGTAGAGAGATTACTGGTGCGCTAAGTTTAGTGCAAGGACTCTTAAGTTTTGGATAATTAGTGATGATACTTCAGAGTTAGGCATAGCTTTCACTCTCTGTTACTGTGTGCGTATTTTGCGTGAATTCCTGAGAGTCACCAAATAAGGCAGATACACAAAGATTGAGTCTTAATAAAGCTATAACTATGATGGATGGTTATGACCGTCCTTCATAGAGTCCTCGGCTGAAGGAGGGTAATAGTGTCAAAGGTCAAAAATACGCCTGTCCTATTCATTTCTTCCTAGTGCCGAGAATAGGCACTTCCACCACATAAGCCACAAAACTTCCTCTTGACCATCATCATCCCTAATAATGCCTCATAAATAAAAGTCTGTATTGTGTTGTGTTGATTGAAAAAGAAACAAAAACTAGAAGAAATAAAAAAAAAGGGAAGAGAGAAAAGAAGAAGAAAAAGAAGAAATAGTTATATTACAAAAAAAAAAAGTCCAAGTTTCTAATGTAATATTATTTCTAAGGCAACAGAACACCTTTCGCGTTCCACCAAATATGACCCATACCTACCTTTTAGAATTTCTGATCGCCCAAATACTAGTTGAGGACTCTAACTTAGTTGTAGAGTTATTAGGACTTTAATTGAAGTGTGGATGCCATGTAAGGCCACCAAATAGTGAGTAGAATTTCTAAATCTGGCGAGATTCGTGATCTCAGAAAGAAAGAAAAGAGGGAGTGCAAAGGAACATCAAGAGAGCACAATTGTGTAGCCTCTCTCAGAGTTGGCTTGTCTAATAGTCTAGAGATCTAGAGTCTATAGTACTAGACTATATGTAGCACCAGATGAGTGTGTGCCACCAATACAAATCCATTCAACTTGATTTCTCCTACCTAAGCCAAACGCCGGGGTCAAATTACATATTATCGTCTGCTTTATCCCCGAGGGAAGTAGTTGCCTATCCTGACAGAAATATTTGCCAAGGGTGATGTATGAACTCCCAATGCGAATTGGCTCTTTCACTTGGATCTGTTACCTAGGCTATCAGCACTTCACATTTGTCTGGATTTCTAAAGTTTTGAAGTAAGAAAAGAAGAAATCTTCTGATTACTTCTATTATTTTTCATTTTTGCTAGGAACTAGCAAATCTTAGGCATGGGGCTATTTGATGAGTCCATTTTAATGGACTAATATTACCCCTAAGTAACTTTAATTATATCTTTTAGGTTTGTTAATAACTATATTAAGTTATAGAATGTTTGCATGCATCATGATTTAGGTTTACATCTATTCTATAACTTAATATGTGCTTTTTATGTGTAGGAAAAATAAGTGGCAAAAGAATGAGGAGGAAAGGGTAAATTACCCTTTCAAATAATCGGCAGCTACTCTTTTCCCTTTCCATCGGCCACACTCAACAGCCGCCGGCCTGAAGAATGTCTCCCCAACAGCCTCCTACCAAATTTAGAAAAGGGATTTGAAAATCCCTTGATTGGCGCACGCAGGGAGAGAGAGGAGTTAAAAAGCACGCGGAGAAAGGAGAAGAGCATCGGCATCTTCCCCCTTGCGGGGAACTGCTTCCCAGCGTGCACTGTTGACCAGATTTTTCATCTTCCCCCTGTGCCCACTCCACCTTGCACGCCCGCAGGCGCGTGCCTTCCTCCAGCACACCAAGCCTACACCTGCACAGCACCTCTCCGCAGCCTGCAAACACCGCCCACCACGCCATCACACCTCCAGCCAAGTCTCTGCACCAGGCCTGCACCCGCTCCAGCACCACCTAGTGCTCCCTCCAGCTGCGCACGCAGGCGCTGCATGTAGAGCGCACCTCCTTGCATGCCCCTCTCAAGCACCGTAGGCACACCACTCACCCCCCTCCAACCGGACCTGCAGGTGCTAGCTCGGCCTCATCGCGCGCCCGCACCTTCCAGCACCCGCAGGTCCGCCTCCCTTCAGCGCATCCTCCTTGCACGCCCCTACTGCAGGCGCACCTCCATCGTCCCTGCAAGCATCGCACAAGCGCGCACCAGCGCTCCCCTCCAACGCTGTAGGTGCTCGCGCCATCCCCACTGCCCTGCCAAATCCGCGCCCTCACCACCAGACCACTGCAGACGCGCACAGGCGCGCACCAGTGCGCAGCCACCCGCCAATAGGCTGCCATGCAGCAGCCACTCTGCCTTCTTCTCCAACAGGCCAGCGGTCCTCCTTTGCCCGTCGGCCGCCGCCGGCCACCTCTTGCCATACTGCCACCTCCATCGTGATCCCCACGTGCTGGTCAATCTTCCTCCATAGCAGCTCCATCGCTGGTGCTTCATCTCTCACGTGAGGAGGAAAGAGAGTGAAAGCTCTGTTTTCCTTGCAATTAGTTATTACATTTTCTGCCATTTCCAACCCCTAATTTTTGATTTATTACTATTTTATTGTGGCAAAATTGCGAATGCACACTCATGCTTTCTAATAATTGCAAGTTATTGTTATTCACCTGTTTCATGATTGATTTTGGGATTAACATGTGTACCAATTTTCTCTAGTATATGTCAATTGAAAATTACATAAAATCATCATATATTTATCGAAGATTTCAGTGAGAGAAAATTGCACATATACCCTTATATTTTTGAGTTATTATGAATCTTCCTTCCATCGCTTTTGTGTAGGATTTGACTGGGGATTTTGCACTTAACCAAAAGAATACGAAATAATCGAGAGTTTATTGCATAATTGCCTCCATGTGGACACGACCCGCTCTTCTATGAGAGGTTATTTTTATTTTTGATTAGTCGATTTTTCCACCACTTAAATACTACAACACAAAGAGGAAAATCGACTCTTTCACCAATGAGTTATTTTTAGGCTTTCTGCATTAAGTAGTGGTCCAAACAATTCAAACAACACCACTACTTTGAAGAGAATCAAACAAGGATTCCAGAAATATTTTTGTAAGATTTTAGGAATTTGTTTGATAATTATTTTGAATTTGTATTTATACTGGTGTCAAAGTCCAGAAATGATACTCGTGGGTATTTTGGACTTTCCAATATTACCACCGACCTCAGAAAATTTTGGTCATTTTATATAATGTGTAAAATTTTACAAGGATTCCAGAAAGCTAGAGTTCACAAAAATTGAACGAGTATAAAAGTTCTAAAAATTCATGGACAGTAGCAAAACAGGAAGATTAGAGGGTGTGATCCCTTTGTAGTCCATGAATTTTTAAAAATTAAATACAAAGCCAATTGATCTGAAATTTGGAACAGATGTTTCTAACTTAATTTGGAATCACTGTGTGAAATCTTATGATTTTAGGAGTTCTCTGGTGTTGGGGATTGATTTTTCAATTCCAGAAAGAAATCTGGACCCGAAAAATAAAACACCAATACTTGAAATGGAGTGGTGTTAATAAAACATTCAAGCAAATAATGAATTTTAATAGGCACCACTCCACTTAATTAAGATGTTTGGGATCCTGAAAGCCAAGTTTAATATTTTTTTTGATAGTTTTAATTAACTATGTGACCAGAAAAGGGAACCAACCTGAAAATCTGTGGGAAGAAAAGGAACTTTGAGCTTTCACTTTCAAATTCTCGCTTTCCCACTGTAGTTCCTGCACACACGAGAGAAAAGAAAGAGAAGGGGATGAGATCCACTTCAAGAAAGAGGAAAATGATTAATGCAAAGCCGTGCCTCCCCGGCAACGTTGCCAAAAAGTGATCGCGTTTTTGCACGATTTGTTAATTTAGGGCTTTAAGTCGTTGCAACGCACAAAAACGGATTCGCTTTTAAATTTATATTCCTAGATAGTGGGGTATTTAGGGTCATCTAAGGAGGCAAGTTTGCAAAAATTAAATCTCTTGCTTGAAAAATAAATCTCAACTTTCTTTTTGGTCTTTTTGAATATATAGTTTTTATGATTTTTGAAATAAAGGCAACATGCAAGTTTTTGTTGAAAGCTATAAAATAACTAATACCTAATTCAAGAAACCTACCCTAAGGTGATAGGTAGAGCCTCTCCCTATGCTCACCCTAGGCACGTGGAGGCCTAAAATAATTAGGGAGAGGGAGTGAAACAATTGCTAGGCAAAATTTGTAACAAGCTATGCAACAGTAATTGAAAGAAGGCAATTTGAATTAAATCAAAATTGTGCACACAAAACCTATAGAGGAATGCTTCTACTCTACTTGAAAATACAAGAAAAATAAAGCACAAATCCTCTAGATAGATGGTGAAGAAGACGGCTTCTTTCTCCAAGCCAAGTAGCTCCTTGACTTGAAAAGACAACTCCTTCCTCTCCTTGGCGTAAGATGCTCCTCCAAATGATGTCCTCTAAGGTGGTAGCTACCACCTTTAATTCTCCTCCTCCAAGGGTGGACGTCCACCCTAGATTCTTCTCCTTTTCCTAGCCATCCTCCTTGAAGAAGAATGCTCCTCCTCCTTGGCTTGGCCCAAGTTGAAGAGAGTGGGGAGAAGAAGGCACCAAAGGAGCTAGTGATGTTCCCCTTTAATCTTCTTCTCTACTCCTTCTTGGCCGTAGGTATAGGTGGATGTAGGTGGAAGTAAACACTAATGGAGGATGCTCTAAAATGGTGGTAGGTGGTGGGTTTATATAGAGTAGGAAGGGGGCTAAGGTGACTCTTGAAATGGAGGGCTAAGATGGGAAGATGGAGGTGGTTGGGGATCCTACGGCTAAGGGTAATTGGCGCCAACCCAAGGGGCACCTAGGTGGTGGTTATGGGCGGTGGCACCCCTTGAAGTTGGTGCCAAAATGGCTTCTAGAAGAGGGGCTTAGGTGGCACCAAGTAGGGTTCTAGAAGGAGGGGGTAGGTGGATGGCTAGGATGGGTTGTAGGGTTATGTGTAGGGCCATGATGTGGGGGTGTTTTGGAGGGAAAAAGTGGCACCAATAAGAAGTTAGTTAGGGTGGTTTTGGCACCACTTTATGGTGTCTTTTGGAGGTAGTGGGTAGGCTAGGTTGGCGCTAAGGTGAGGTGGAAGTAGGGGTAGCTTATGTGGAGCTTAGGTGGAGCTAGTTGGTGGAGTTGTTAGGTAGGGTTTTTAGGTGGTAAAAGCCAAGGGAGCTGGAGCATAGCTAAGCTAAGCTAAGCTAGCTTAGCTAATAGTGGAGTAGAGGAGGAGGTGTTGGAGCTAGGGTTTGGAGGGAGGAGCTGAGGAGGAGAAGCCTGGAGCTTGAACTAGAGCTGGCAACTGCTAAAGAGGGTGGCATGGAGCTACTCTAGCTGGCTTAGCTTGGTAGTTCTTTGCTAGCTGCTAAGCCAACCTAAAGTAAGCTGGCTTCTACCATAATGAGCTAAGGTGAGCTGGGTCTGGTGCGCCCGAGGAGGATCAAGCTGGTTGAGGCAGCTAAGGTAGCTTAGCTTAACTAAGTTGAGCTAAGCTGAGTCCCCGGGAGCTGGACTTGAGCTTCTTGAGCTGGGATGAGTTCTTCTTTAGCTGGATGGAGTTGAGTGGAGATGGATGTAGCTTGATCTGAGCTGGGGTGAACTCTAATCGACTCAGTTGAGCTAGATAGAGCTCCCTATGGACTAGTGGGAGCTGAGATGAGATAGACTCAACTAGGTTGAGCTAGATCTGAGCTGACCTGAGCTAGGGTGAGCTATGATGAGCTCTCTTGAGCTGCCATTCAGCTGAGATTAGCTGAATGGAGATGGGATGAGATAACCCTAGTCCAAGTGAGCTAGGTTCTAACTGTGGTGAACTGGATCAAGCTGAGTTCCAGTTAGACTGAGCTCCTCCTTCACCTTTTGCACTTTTTTTTTTTCAAAAAGAAATTTTCAAAGGATTCAACAAAAATATCTTTTTTTTCCTTTTCAAACTAACCTAAGATTTGAAAGGAAACATGATCTAGATTTTTTTTTGAAATTTTGTTTTTTGTATTTTTTTCTGATTTTTTTCTTTTTCATGACAATGAGTAAAAAAAATTTCAAAGGAAATTTCAAAAAGTTAAACCTAATCTAAAAATACGATGATGTGCACCTAGATTTGTTTTCTACGCTCGTTGTGTGCGCAGATCCCGTTCTTTTCCCATTTTTCCTGCACATCAAAACAAAGTAGAGTGAAATCTGTCGGTGATAGTTTCAAAGATCAAAATCATAGAAAATGACATTGCCTCCCCGGCAATGGCGCCATTTGTTTGGTAAATCGTAGATCGTGTATTTGATTAGGAAAAGCGTCATAGTATAGTTGCGAAATACAATCCAACAAAGATATTCTTTCCTAAAGATAATGAGACTTAAGTCTCGGTCATTCGTCTCTGGGAGGCGTTTGTTTTACTTTTGAAATCAATCTTTTTTCCGCTCTAAAAATGCACGTCAGTTTCCAATCTCCTAATTAAGATTTCACCACTTCTGTTATGAACTCGGATTACGTGCGCGTGTGCTAAATAAATCACAAAGGTGAACATGTGAGTTTCTGTGCATACGATTCTAGTGAGGTGGTGACTATTTACGGAGAATGCATCTATTGTTAGATTTTCGATATTCTCGGGAAACGACATGCTTGTTGCGGAATGGATAGACAATTGAAAAACAGGCAACTTGAATCACGCAAATATAATAGCAATCAATAAGCTCATTGTGATTTCACAACATGGAGACATATATATATATATAAAAGCAATTTTCATTCATTCAGTGGGGGAGTTGTTTGCAACAAAAACTATAGAGGAAAGCTTGTACAAAAATGCTTGGAATTTAAATCTAGCTACCAGAAAACGACTGCATACAAGAATCAATGGGGGGATTTTGCATGCATCATTGGGGGAGAATAACGAATACGCTACTAAGCAGTAATAGAAAGCAATAAATCTATGAAGAGCATAAACTAAATATAGTAGAACAAAAGGGCATTCAGGGGTGGTCCCCGATGGCCTTGGAATGGTCGGGAGGAGAATAAGGGGCGGCCAATGGAGCTTAAGTAGACCCTTGGAGAGAGAGAGGAGTGATCCAGCATCCCAGCATGATGTCATCCATGGTGGTGGTGAGCTCATGGAGGTGGAGTGGCTAGCCCAAGTGGAGGTGGGCGTGAATGGAACCAATGGAGTGAGTGGTGCCAAGAGTGTGAATGCCAAGTGAATGGGTGCACTTGGCCGCCCATTGGGTCTTTTTATAGACTCAATGGCTTCTCTCTAGACAGGTGTGGAACTCTCTAGAGGGAGTCCAAGAGTGGCTGATAAACGCCAGTTTATCATCATTTTTATGCTTTAAAACTAACCTAGCTCTTAGGATTTTACTCCGCAAACGGGTTTTTGGGATGCATTTAGGCATAAATTAGGATAGGCATGCATTGCATTTTTTATTATTGTTTTAATGTGTTTTTGTGAGTGTTAGGGATGTACAGATTCACAGATCCCTAAAACCCTAGCACTCAAGAAGGCAATTGGTGAAGGAGAAGCCCAGACTAGTTGGAACCCAGCTTGATCCAGCTCACCATAGCTGGAACCTAGCTTACTTGAACTAGGGTTAGCTCATCCCAGCTCCATTCAGCTAATCTCAGCTGGATGGCAGCTCAAGAGAGTTCACCTTAGCTCACCCTAGCTCAAGTCAGCTCAGATCCAGCTCAACTTAGATGAGTTTAGCTCACCTCAGCTCCCACTAGTTCACAGGGAGCTCTAGCTAGCTCAGCTGAGTTGACAGGAGTTCACCCCAGCTCAGATCCAGCTACATCCAGCTCCCCTCAACTCCAGCCAGCTGAAGAAGAATTCATCTCAGCTCAGGAAGCTCAAGTCTAGCTCCCGGGGATTCAGCTTAGCTCAACTCAGTTGAGCTAAGCTACCTTAGCTGCCTTAACCAGCTTGATTCTCCCCGGGAGCACCAGACCCAGCTCACCTTAGCTCAGTATGGTAGAAGCTAGCTTACCTTAGCACGGCTTACTAGCTAGCAAAGAACTAGCAAGCTAAGCCAGCTAGAATAGCTCCATGCTAGCCTCTTCAGCAGCAGCCAGCTCCAGCTCCAGCTCCAGACTTCTTCTCCTCAGCTCCCTCCTCCAAACCCTAGCTCCAACACCTTCTCCTCTACTCCTCCATTAGCTAAGCTAGCTTAGCTTAGCTTAGCTTAACTTAGCTATGCTCCAACTTCCTTGGCTTGTACTACCCCAAAAACCCACCTACCCACTCTACCCAACTAGCTCCACCTAAGCTCCACATAAGCTAACCTACTTGGCACCAACCTAACCTACCCACCACCTCCAAAAGACACCTAAAAGTGGCACCAAAAACTACCCATAACCACCCCTTAATGGCGCCACTTTTCCCTCCAAAATCTCCCCTCATCTCCACCACACAATCTCCCTTGAACCCATCTCCACCATCCACCTAACCCCCCTTCTAGAAGACCCCATGTTGGCGCCAACATGGTGGTGTCTCTCCACCACCAAAAGACACCAACACCACCATAACTACCCCCTTTAACACCCCTTGGGTTGGCGCCAACTCTCCTTAGCCATAGGATCACTAACCACCTCCATTCTTCCATCCTAGCCCTCCATTTCAAGGGGCACCTTAACCCCCCATCCTACCCTATAAAAAGACCACTACCCACCACCATTCAAGCCATCCTTGGCTAGCCATTTCACTCTCATATTCCACCAAGAATCCCACGTCCAAGAGAGAAGAAGAAGAAGAAGATTAAGGGGATATTCTGTCCCCTTGGTGCCTTCCCCTCTTCCCTTCTCTCTTGGGTCACGCCAGCCAAAGGAGAAGCCAGGCAAGGAAGATCTTGGAGGAGATCTTGAAGGTGGTCACGCCACCTTGGAGGAGTTTTAAGGGTGGTGCACGCCCACCCCTTTGGAGAGAGCATTAAAGGTGGTAGCTTCCACCTTGGAGGAGCTCTCAAAGAAGGAGAAGAAGGAGGCCCTCTTTTCAAGCCAAGGAGCAGCTAGGCTTGGAGCAAGAAGACAACCTTCTTCACCATTGTTACAAGAGGATTTGTGTTTCTTTTCTTGCTTTTAAATTGTTCAATTCTAGTAGAAGCTTTCCTCTACTTGTCCTTGAAAAGAACACTCATTCTACTCAATCAAAAATTGCCTTCTTTTAAGTTTTTTATTGCAGTTGTTTGTTTTGGTTCTAGCACTTATTTCACCTCTTCTTCCTAATTACCCTAGGCCTACACTTGCCTAGAGTGAGCTTAGGAAGAAGATATTTCTATCTTTTAGAATTTTAATCATTTGTAGGTGTTAGTTCTTTTCGCTACAATCTGCCGTTTGCCCTCGTCTTTTCAAAATACAAAAAAAAAATTACATATTGAAAAATATTAAAAAGAAAGTTGAGATTGTATTCCAAGCAAGAGAATCATTATTGCAATTTTTGCCTCCTTGGACGACCCTAGATACTCCCCTATCTAGGATATAAATTTTAGAGCGAAAGCGGATTTACGCGTTACAACGACGTATTTTAACAAACCGCGTAAAATCGCTATCACTTTTTGGCGCCGTTGCCGGGGAGGCACGGCTTTGCATTAACTCATTTTCTCTTGCTTGAAGTGGATCTCATCCCCTTCTCTTTCTTTCTTTTGTGTGTGCAGGAACTACAGTGGGAAAGCGGGAATCTGGAAGCGAGAGCTTAAAGATCCTTTTCTTCCCGCGAAAATTCAGGTTGGTTCCTCTTTCTGGTCACATAAATAATTAAAACTACCAAAAATATATTAAACTTGGCTTTCAGGACCATAAACACTTAAATTAAGTGGAGTGGTGCATTTTAAAATCCATTGTTTGCTTGTATGCTTCTTTAGCACCATTCCATTGCAAGTATTGGTGTTCTGTTTTTCGGGTCTAGATTTCTGTCCAGACTTGAAAAATCGATTCCTAACACCACAGGCCTCCTAAAATCATAAAATTTCATAGAGTGATTCCCAATTAAGTTGTTCCAAATTTCAGATCAATTGGATTTGTATTTAATTTTTAAAAATTCGTGGATTACAGAGGGGTCACACCCTCTAATCTTCCTATTTTGCTACTGTCCGTGAATTTTTAGAATTTTTATACTCATCCAATTGTTGTGAAATTTATCTTGTTGGAATCCCTGTGAAATTTTACATATCATATAAAATCATAAAAATTTTCTGAGGTCGGTAGTAATACTGAAAAGTCTATAATACCCACGGGTATTATTTCTGGACTTTGACACCAGTACAATTAAAAATTCAAAACTATTATCAAACAAATTCCTAAAATCTTACAAAATTCTTTTCTGGAATCCTTGTTTGATTTTCTTCAAAGTAGTGGTGTTGTTTGACTTGTTTGGACCACTACTTAATTCTGAAAGCTAAAAATAATTCATTGGTAGTTAAATTTCTGTCTCAGGGATAATTGGTTTAGGGTTTCTTCTTTCTCTTTAGAGACTCAATTAAAAGGAAATATACAATCACACATACAACTTGTCTTTCCTTTGATTGTGAACTTTCAAACTTGTTTGAAAACTTAAAGAGAAAAACCCTAAAATTCATTTAATTAAATCACATCCTAAAAGACAAAAATATAAAAAAATTGTGTGACAACTTGATTTTCATTGGAACCACTCTCCAATTCCTGCACACACACAAAAAAATCAAATAACAGGGCAACAACCCAATAAACGCCCTCCACATTCCGTGTGCACTATAGAATCCTAGACCTAATTAAAATTTGTAGCAACTCGACCCCTAAGGCTTTATCAACTTAGGCTTGCTATTTAGGTCTTAAGTTTTCTTTAGTTAGTACCACTTCTGTCATCTGTATCTGGTGTTCAGGCTGAGGGGCCGTGTCAAACGACCAGGCGCGGGTTTGTACAAGCACCTGGGGTTTTCCCTGGGAAACGTTTGGGCCCAAACCTCCCCTTAAGCAACTTGGCTAGATTTGTTGATAGAACGGGTATTCACTATTGACTACTTATTTCCTATATAGACCAAGTCTTAGGTTATTATTAGGGAGTCACGTTTAAGTTAGGTCTAGTTTGTTTGTTTGATTGCACACTTTCTCTCATCTCTATCTCTTCTCCTCCCCTCCATTTCTTCCAAGTAGTGCATGCACGGGCGACGGTCCCAAAAGCCACACCTTGAGGGACCATCTGATTTCGCCCCCCGTAGCAAGAAATCATTGTTTTCTTCCCCCTCGTCTTCTAGACAAATGGAAAACCCAGGAAGCCGTCAAAAAAATTCTGCTTCCACTTCTAACCCGTCAGCCGACCCACAAGCTGACTCCACCCTCCCTCACCTTCCTAACTTGGAGCAACCAGAAATATCAGCAGGGCCAGGTGGCCCTCCAATTATAACCCATAATACAAATCCCTTTGCATTAATGGTCGACCATTTGGCTCGACTACAACAAAATCAAGAAGATCTAGCTAGGACTGTCACGAACCTAGCTAATCAAGGACAAAATCCACCACCTCGCCAACAGCCTGTCATTCCTCTTAAGGATTTCTATGATCCTTCCAATTATGAGGAAAGACCAGGGGTGGTCATACCACAAGGGGATTTTGAAATCAAACCCGCTATTCTAAACCTTATCAAGCATTTTCATGGTCTTCCAAGAGAGGACCCTTTTTGTCATCTCGAGGAATTAACTATCCTCGCTCAAACCACTCGTTCCCGCCATGTGCAGGAAGACATGTGGTTAATGAGACTCTTTCCTCTCTCTCTCAAAGACAAAGCATCACATTGGTTTAGAACAGTTGGGCGTCCTATTACCACCTGTCCCCAATTAAAAAGTGCTTTTCTTAAAAAATTTTTTCCGATCGGTCGAACAAATGCATTAAGAAGATCTATAACGACCTTTCAACAAAAAATTGGTGAACCCCTCCATGAAGCCTGGGAAAGATTTCAGGAACTTCTAAGAAGTTGTCCCCACCATGAAATTCCACAATGGCAGCTAGTGCAGATCTTCTATCATGGATTAGAAGATCAATTAAAACGATTTGTGGATGCCTCATGTGGGGGCAATTTTCTTAACAAAGACGCCGAAAGTGCCTATCTTCTCTTTGAAGAAATGAGTGAAAACTCATTTAACATGACTTCAATGGACACTTTTGGCAGATCACAAAACCCCAGACATGGAGTCCATGAAATTGACTCCAAAACCACCTCTGTTCCAGTCACACAAGATGATTTATATATGTTAGCTCAACGACTGGACCAGATGCAAATTCACCAAAAGAAAATAGAAGAAAAGCTCACAAACAAACAAGCTCCACACGTCCACTCTCCACACACTAACCCCCCACACATTCTCCGAAGAGAGAATCTGCACAATATCGATGCCACATCTATTGACCGGCAATTCCCGGCTGATTTCCCGCAAGATTTAACTGGGAATTTTGACCAAAATATTGTTGATTCCACCTCGGAAAATATTTATGCTCTCCAGGAGCAATTTAGAAACCCCTCCAACATTTCCAATCAAAATTGGAGGACTAACCCGAATCACTCCTGGAAAAACCCGAATCCGATTTCTCTTCCCAAACAAAACTATTTTGGGAATTATGGGCAACCTTTGTATCAACCTGGACCATCCCAGGATGATATTAATAATCAGGTCATGAAAACTCTGCAAGGAATGCAGACTCAAATGACAGAAGTAACCCGCATGGTTACCAATTTACAACAACAAGTTAAGGTTACTCCTGATCATCGATCTATTGGGAATTTACCATCCCAACCCATGCCCAACCCAAACAATCAAAGGAGTAAATTCCAAGGTGGATATCACAGTCAACCTATTCATCCAGCACCTCAGCATCCGCCGGGTTTCAATAACAGCCAGGCTCCCCGTCCTCACCCTAGAAACAACCAGACTGCAAATGCAGTTACCTTGAGGAATGGGAAAACCACTCAAAATACCCTGCCTGTTAAAGAAACCCGCTCTAATGACACACAGATTAACTCTTCCCCTCCTATTGTTCAGGAACCAATTCACGCAAAGCAGGGCAACCCTGCCCCATTTCCACAAGCCCTCCACTCTTCAAAAAAGAAAAAAACAAAATCTGAGCCCACTGAGAAGGAATTAATGGATTTATTTGGGCAAGTAGAAATTAATATCCCTATCCTAGATGCCATTAAGTATATCCCTGCCTATGCAAAATTCTTAAAAGATTTATGTACTCCAAAAAGGCAGCCCAAGAATTTAGGAAAGGTGATTCTTCCAGAGACAGTCAGCTCAGTTGTGCAGAGCCGACTGCCTCTTAAGAGAAAAGATCCTGGCGCCCCCCTAATCCAAGTTATCATTAATGATACCTCATTTGATCGCGCTCTGTTGGATCTTGGTGCCTCAATTAATCTTATCCCCACAATTATTTTTGAGGAATTTAAGATCGGTGAATTGAAACCTGTTGAGGTTACTCTCCAATTAGCCGACCGATCTACGATTAAACCAAGGGGAATTGTTGAAGATGTTCTTGTCCGGGTCAAAGATTGTCTATTCGCAGTAGACTTTTTAGTCCTGGACATAGAGGTACCTGAAGCACTTAAGTTTGCCCCCATTATTCTTGGAAGACCATTCTTAGCCACCGCCCGCGCCAATATTGATTGTGATTCTGGAAAGATGAAGATCATGTGTGGCGGTGAATCTGTAACCCTAGACATTTTTCAAGCCTCTAGGCGATTCCAGGAACCAGATTTCTTTGATGATTCGGATTCAGAAATAGAAAACATTGTGGAGGAAACATTGCAGATTTCCCAATTAGGTTCCTGTTTTGCTGTAAATATGGTTCCTGAACAATCTACTTTTTCTCACCCTTCCACCTCAACTACACAACCAGCTAACATTCCAGCTGACCCTTTCACTCTCACCTCACCTCTAACCCACAAAGCAGAAACTCTTTCGGAACCGGGCCTACAATTGGAATTAAAACCTTTGCCCGATTCACTTAAATATGTTTTCCTGGGTCCAAATCAGACCCTGCCCCTGATTATAAATTCTGGACTCACCGGGGCACAAGAGCACAAACTTCTCCAGGTTTTGAGTAAATATCGAAAAGCTATTGGCTGGACCCTTTCTGATCTTAAAGGCATTCATCCGTCCTATTGTACGCACCGTATATTTTTAGAGGACGATTCTCTCCCCTCCCGCCAACCACAAAGGCGCTTGAATCCTAGTATGCAGGAGGTGGTAAAAAAGGAGATTATTAAGTGGCTGGATGCTGATATCATCTACCCCATTTCTGACAGCTCCTGGGTTAGTCCAACTCAAGTAGTCCCCAAAAAGGCTGGACTAACAGTTGTCACCAATGAAAAGGGGGAAAATATAGCCACTCGAACCGCTTCTTCTTGGCGCGTGTGTATAGATTATCGAAAATTAAACACCGCCACTAAGAAGGATCATTTCCCGCTCCCTTTTATTGATCAAATCTTGGAGCGGTTAGCCGGACGGGAATTTTACTGTTTTTTGGACGGTTATTCTGGCTATAATCAAGTAGCGGTTCATCCTGAGGACCAGGATAAAACAACTTTCACCTGCCCCTTCGGAACCTTTGCTTTCCGAAGAATGCCCTTCGGTCTTTGCAACGCACCTGCGACTTTTCAAAGGTGCATGCTTGCAATTTTTTCAGACCTGGTAGGTGAATGTTTAGAAGTTTTTATGGATGACTTCTCTATTTTTGGAGATTCTTTTGATCATTGCCTCAAAAATCTTGAAAGAACCCTCCAAAAGTGCATAGAAGTTAACCTGGTCCTCAGCTGGGAAAAAAGCCATTTCATGGTCCAAGAAGGTATTGTCTTGGGCCATGTTATTTCTAAACAAGGAATTGCGGTAGATAAAGCAAAAATAGATGCTATATCTAAGCTCCCACCACCCACTACTGTCAGACAAATCAGATCCTTTTTGGGTCATGTGGGTTTCTATCGTCGATTCATACAAAACTTTTCCCAAATCTCCAAGCCTTTAAGTCAGCTTCTTACTAAAGACCAGCCATTTGATTTTAATAATAAGTGCCTGGAGAGTTTTTTGAGGTTGAAGAAAGAGGTTACTGAGGCACCAATATTGCAGGGACCTGACTGGAATAGTCCCTTTGAATTAATGACAGATGCCTCAGATTTTGCTGTAGGGGCCGTTCTAGGGCAAAGAATTGGCAAGAAACCCGTTGTGATCTATTATGCCAGCAAAACCCTTGATGACGCACAACGGAATTACACGGTTACTGAAAAGGAACTTCTTGCCATTGTATTTGCCTTGGAAAAATTTAGATCTTATCTGTTGGGGTCACGTGTCACTGTTTATACCGACCACTCAGCAATTAAATATTTGCTGACTAAGAAAGATGCGAAACCCCGCCTTATCCGTTGGATTCTGCTGCTCCAGGAATTTGACCTGGAAATCAAGGATAAGGCGGGATTGCACAATGTAGTGGCCGATCATCTCTCTTGTCTTATGACAAATGACATAATGACCCCACCAGATCAGTTCCCTGATGAAAGTATTTTAGCTGCTACAACCCTCCCTTGGTTTGCACCCATTGCAAACTACTTAGCAACAGAACAAATCCCCGCTGATTGGCCAAAAACAAAACGGGATAAGTTCTTTGCTGATATTAAATATTATTTTTGGGAGGAGCCCGACCTTTTCCGCATTTGTGCCGATCAGGTTATTCGACGATGTGTCCCTGATTCTGAAATCCATGATATCTTAACACATTGTCACTCAATGGCCTGTGGCGGACATTTTTCGGGCAAGAAAACTGCAGCTAAAATCCTTAATGCAGGATTTTTTTGGCCCAGCTTGCACAAAGATGCTCATGACTTTGTTCGGTCCTGTGTGCGTTGCCAGAGCATCGGCAACATGACTCGAAAGGATATGATGCCCCTTAATCCTATTTTAGAGGTTGAAATTTTCGATGTTTGGGGCATCGACTTCATGGGACCGTTCATCAACTCTGGTGGGTATTTGTATATATTAGTCGCAGTAGACTATGTTTCTAAATGGATAGAAGCAATACCCACCCGCACTAGTGATCACCGTGTGGTTGTCGAATTTCTTAAGAAAAATATTTTCTCAAGATTCGGCATACCAAAAGCCATTATCAGTGACGGAGGCTCACATTTCACCCACTCACAATTCCGTCACCTCCTTTCTAAATACGAGGTTAATCATAAAATTTCCACACCATATCACCCCCAAACTAATGGCCAGGCTGAAGTTTCTAACCGGGAAATTAAAAATATTCTACAAAAAACGGTTAGGTCCGACCGTAAAGACTGGTCCACCAAATTGGACGACGCTTTATGGGCCTACCGTACCGCTTTTAAAACTTCGCTTGGCATGTCTCCCTTCCGTCTGATTTTCGGGAAGGCATGCCATCTCCCGGTAGAATTAGAACATAGGGCTTTTTGGGCAATAAAACAACTTAATATGGATTTATCTGATGCCGGTAACCATAGAAAATTACAATTAACTGAATTGGAAGAATTACGTAATTTTTCCTATGAAAATGCGAGGATTTATAAAGACCGAACAAAGAAATTTCATGATAAATATATTGTTCGGAAACACTTTGACGTTAATCAACGTGTTTGGCTTTTCGATGCGAGATTACGTCTTTTTCCTGGCAAATTAAAATCTAAATGGACCGGCCCCTTTATTGTTCATAAAACATATCCATGCGGCGCTATTGACCTTTTTGATCCACAAACTAATTCGATATTTCAAGTCAACGGCCAGCGTTTAAAGCCCTATTTTGACCATACTCCTAAAATTCCATCTGAATCTTTTAATTTTACTGAGCCAACCACCCTTGATCACTAGTACACATCACGCCCGGCTGAATGGCGTAAAAGATAGCACTGGATGGGAGGTAACCCATCATTTTCTTGCTTCCCTTTTTTCTTCTTTTTCCAGGTTTTGATCATCCTAAACCCGACCGTCATCACTAAGGTGATCCCTTTTCCCTCCTAATGCATGAGGACATGGCATATCTTAAGCATGGGGGGGTGTTTTTAAATTTTTATGATCGATTTAGGATGTTTAAAACCTAAAAACATGCAATTTTCTTTAATTTATTTCTTGCTTGCATACCCAAAAAAAAAAAATGTTGAAAACTTTTTGAGGAAAAATTTCGAAATCAGGACTAAGGTCGTAAAATTCACTTCTGGTACAATGGGATTTAATCTTTAACAAACTAAGGATGAGGATATGGATCTGATCATTAGAATTTCAGGGTCTATTTTAGACTAGATCAGATATCCTTCTCTAAAATTCCACCTGAACTCATGATAGTTCAGGTGACTTGATCCTATTTTGTAATATGGAAAGTATTTGACTTAGTTTCTGATTCAAAAACTTGCGGGTCTCAAGAAACTTCTTGTGTCAATTTTCACACACAAGCCAACACTTAAAAACAACTAAAAAAATTGAAAAGCTTCCTTGTTTGGATTTAGTAAAAGTCTGAAGCAGATCATTGGTTTGAGTTCCCACCGCCGAGAAGAAGGAAAATACCTTCTTTGAGGACGCGATGTCAACATGTTACCACCTCGGCGCTGCTCTATATCTATATTTCATAGCTTTAGACGGAGCATTAAAGCGCATTTCAGCAGCTCAAGTGTCTTGGACGGTGCTCTACCTATAGCGTCGGAGCAAGAGCTTGAGTTTGCTTGGAGCGCCCCTTTTCACCGCATCGTGTTTTGGGGTTGTGAGCTCCTGGGTGGTGTCATGGACAGTGCTATCCCGAAGTACTGGCGCCAGAGCCCCCTCGAGGAATGGTAACGGGAATGATGATACCGACACATCTGTTGTAAGACTAAGCTAAAAATAAGCATGGGGGAGAAAAAAAAAATAATAATAATAATAACACGTCCCTATAAAGGTTGGCTTTTCACAAGCACAGACACAAGGTTTTAAAGGAATTTGCAAGTTGCGAATCAGATTCACGAGCCAGAAAAATTCTAAAAACAAACATTTCAAGTCATCTGAATTAACAAGGGGTTAATTTGTGAATTTTCTGAGGATATATTGATCCCATTCTATCTAATGGTTGGATCCAAAAACAAATCATGATGTTTATCTTCAACAAATCCCGTATCTCCTGTGTTTTAATCTACCAAGGTCCCTTAATCTCTTTTTCTCCTCAAAAGTAAAAAAAAAAAAATTAGATTTCCCAAAAATTCCATTTTCCAAAAAAAAAAAAAAATTTAATGTTTTGCTAAGAGACTAGCAAAAGATAAGCGTGGGGGTGTGATAAACGCCAGTTTATCATCATTTTTATGCTTTAAAACTAACCTAGCTCTTAGGATTTTACTCCGCAAAGGGTTTTTGGGCTGCATTTAGGCATAAATTAGGATAGGCATGCATTGCATTTTTTATTATTGTTTTAATGTGTTTTTGTGAGTGTTAGGGATGTACAGATTCACAGATCCCTAAAACCCTAGCACTCAAGAAGGCAATTGGTGAAGGAGAAGCCCAGACTAGTTGGAACCCAGCTTGATCCAGCTCACCATAGCTGGAACCTAGCTTACTTGAACTAGGGTTAGCTCATCCCAGCTCCATTCAGCTAATCTCAGCTGGATGGCAGCTCAAGAGAGTTCACCTTAGCTCACCCTAGCTCAAGTCAGCTCAGATCCAGCTCAACTTAGCTGAGTTTAGCTCACCTCAGCTCCCACTAGTTCACAGGGAGCTCTAGCTAGCTCAGCTGAGTTGACAGGAGTTCACCCCAGCTCAGATCCAGCTACATCCAACTCCCCTCAACTCCAGCCAGCTGAAGAAGAATTCATCTCAGCTCAGGAAGCTCAAGTCCAGCTCCCGGGGATTCAGCTTAGCTCAACTCAGTTGAGCTAAGCTACCTTAGCTGCCTCAACCAGCTTGATTCTCCCCGGGAGCACCAGACCCAGCTCACCTTAGCTCAGTATGGTAGAAGCTAGCTTACCTTAGCTCGGCTTAGTAGCTAGCAAAGAACTAGCAAGCTAAGCCAGCTAGAATAGCTCCATGCCAGCCTCTTCAGCAGCAGCCAGCTCCAGCTCCAGCTCCAGACTTCTTCTCCTCAGCTCCCTCCTCCAAACCCTAGCACCAACACCTTCTCCTCTACTCCTCCATTAGCTAAGCTAGCTTAGCTTAGCTTAGCTTAACTTAGCTATGCTCCAACTTCCTTGGCTTGTACTACCCCAAAAACCCACCTACCCACTCTACCCAACTAGCTCCACCTAAGCTCCACATAAGCTAACCTACTTGGCACCAACCTAACCTACCCACCACCTCCAAAAGACACCTAAAAGTGGCACCAAAAACTACCCATAACCACCCCTTAATGGCGCCACTTTTCCCTCCAAAATCTCCCCTCATCTCCACCACACAATCTCCCTTGAACCCATCTCCACCATCCACCTAACCCCCCTTCTAGAAGACCCCATGTTGGCGCCAACATGGTGGTGTCTCTCCACCACCAAAAGACACCAACACCACCATAACTACCCCCTTTAACACCCCTTGGGTTGGCGCCAACTCTCCTTAGCCATAGGATCACTAACCACCTCCATTCTTCCATCCTAGCCCTCCATTTCAAGGGGCACCTTAACCCCCCATCCTACCCTATAAAAAGACCACTACCCACCACCATTCAAGCCATCCTTGGCTAGCCATTTCACTCTCATATTCCACCAAGAATCCCACGTCCAAGAGAGAAGAAGAAGAAGAAGATTAAGGGGATATTCTGTCCCCTTGGTGCCTTCCCCTCTTCCCTTCTCTCGGGTCACGCCAGCCAAAGGAGAAGCCAGGCAAGGAAGATCTTGGAGGAGATCTTGAAGGTGGTCACGCCACCTTGGAGGAGTTTTAAGGGTGGTGCACGCCCACCCCTTTGGAGAGAGCATTAAAGGTGGTAGCTTCCACCTTGGAGGAGCTCTCAAAGAAGGAGAAGAAGGAGGCCCTCTTTTCAAGCCAAGGAGCAGCTAGGCTTGGAGCAAGAAGACAACCTTCTTCACCATTGTTACAAGAGGATTTGTGTTTCTTTTCTTGCTTTTAAATTGTTCAATTCTAGTAGAAGCTTTCCTCTACTTGTCCTTGAAAAGAACACTCATTCTACTCAATCAAAAATTGCCTTCTTTTAAGTTTTTTATTGCAGTTGTTTGTTTTGGTTCTAGCACTTATTTCACCTCTTCTTCCTAATTACCCTAGGCCTACACTTGCCTAGAGTGAGCTTAGGAAGAAGATATTTCTATCTTTTAGAATTTTAATCATTTGTAGGTGTTAGTTCTTTTCGCTACAATCTGCCGTTTGCCCTCGTCTTTTCAAAATACAAAAAAAAAATTACATATTGAAAAATATTAAAAAGAAAGTTGAGATTGTATTCCAAGCAAGAGAATCATTATTGCAATTTTTGCCTCCTTGGACGACCCTAGATACTCCCCTATCTAGGATATAAATTTTAGAGCGAAAGCGGATTTACGCGTTACAACGACGTATTTTAACAAACCGCGTAAAATCGCTATCAGTGGCCAGCCAAGAGAGGATAGAGGTGGTCTTTGAGATCCAAAAATTGTGGATCTCAATTTGAATGCCTGTTGGTTGCTAAATTTGGCAACCAAGAGGTGGCGCCACTTCAAGAGAGTTCTAGAGAACTCTAGAGAAGTGTGTGTGTGTGAATGGGTGTGTGTGTGTGTGTGTGGTCGTGCTCTATGTGGCTAGGTGGCTTAGGTTAGGTCCTAAAGGGTTTGGGTAGATGTATTCCTTGAATTAGGGGTACAAACCCTAATTGCTAAGGGGAAAGTGCAATTAAACTTAACCTAAGTTTAATTGGATGAGTGTGAACCTAATTGAGAGTGAAATAACTCAATTGGGTTGGGTTAGGTCAATTGGACTCTCACTAAATCCAATTGAACTTGTGTGGGTTGAGACCTAGGGTCAATTGGACTCAATGAGTCCAATTGACTTAGGTGAAGGTAATTGACTTTGATCTAAGTCAATTGGGTTTGGTGAGGACCTAATTAGGTCCTTAGGTAGGTCTAGAGGTGATGTACTAGGGTTAGGACACCTTAATTTATGTTCCTATGAGGTTGGGATTAGGTCTAGGGAGCTAGAGATCCAAGATCAAGGCTTAAATCTCAAAACAGGGACTGGAGACCAGTACCAGACGTCCAATAATGTGATCAGACGACTTATACTCAAAAATCAAAAGTCTAGACTTTAGTTCTGGACATCCAATCTAAGTCAGGGGGAAATCAAGGTTCTATTTTGGGTATTCTGCAGAAATTGGACGTCCAATAACACTGCAGAAGTGGGTTTGAGGTGTGTGGGAGTTGGCTAAGGGTCCTGGATGTCCTATAACTCATCTGGACGTCCATATAAGGGTTGGAACTAGGGCTTTAGGGCTTCCTAGGGTGTTGTGACCTAATCTAAGGGTGGCTAAGGCTTAGGGAAGTCTTTAGGCTATCCTAGGGCTAGGATGGACCTAAGCTCTTCACATTTTACTGCTTTATTTCTACTTAATAGAATAGCAAACCTTTAACTCCCTTACATTATTATTCCTACATCTAATCTAAGCCTTCTTTTCCAGCTCTACTACAACTCCCGTTATTCCTGATCCTGCTTCAGATCCAGCTCCAGATCAGCTTATTGCCTACAATAGACATAATGCACTTAATCAGCACATTATAACATTATTTTATGCAAAGCTAAAGTAAAGCAATAAGGAAGCAGATAATGCTTATGCATGAATGAATTACCCTAACTTATGCTAAGTTCTAGCCAAATCTAGGTCAATTAAGACCTATGATTACTGCGCAATTAATGGATGTAGGTGGATGATAAACACCAGTTTATCATCATTCTTATGCATTAAAACAAACCTAGCTCTTAGGATTTTACTCCGCAAACAGGTTTTTGGGCTGCATTTAGCATAAATTAGGATAGTCATGCATTGCATTTTTTATTGTTGTTTTAATGTGTTTTTGTGAGTGTTAGGGATGTACAGATGCACAGATCCCTAAAACCCTAGCACTCAAGAAGGAAAATGGTGAAGGAGAAGCCCAGAGTAGCTAGAACTCAGCCTAATCCAGCTCACCTCAGCTTGATCCAGCTCACCTCAGCTTGATCCAGCTCACCACAGCTGGAACCTAGCTTACTTGAACTAGGGTTAGCTCATCCCATCTCCATTCAGCTAATCTCAGCTGGATGGCAGCTTAAGAGAGTTCATCTTAGCTCACCCTAGCTCAAGTCAGCTCAGATCCAGCTCAACTTAGCTGAGTCTAGCTCATCTCCGCTCCCACTAGTTCACAGGGAGCTCTAGCTAGCTCAGCTGAGTTGACAGGAGTTCACCCCAGCTCAGATCCAGCTACATTCAACTCCACTCAACTCCAGCCAGCTGAAGAAGAATTCATCTCAGCTCAGGAAGCTCAAGTCCAGCTCCCGGGGACTCAGCTTAGCTCAACTCAGTTGAGCTAAGCTACCTTAGCTGCCTCAACCAGCTTGATTCTCCCCGGGAGCACCAGACCTAGCTCACCTCAGCTCATTTTGGTAGAAGCTAGCTCACTTTAGCTTGGCTTAGCAACTAGCAAAGAACTAGCAAGCTAAGCCAGCTAGAGTAGCCCCATGCCAGCCTCTTCAGCAGCAGCCAGCTCCAGCTCCAACTCCAGACTTCTTCTCCTCAGCTCCTTCCTCCAAACCCTAGCTCCAACATCTTCTCCTCTACTCCTCCATTAGCTAAGCTAGCTTAGCTTAGCTTAGCTTAGCTTAACTATGCTCCAACTTCCTTGGCTTGTACCACCCCAAAAACCTAACCTACCCACCACCTCCAAAAGACACCTAAAAGTGGCGCCAAAAACTACCCATAACCACCCCTTAATGGCGCCACTTTTCGCTCCAAAAATCCCCCCTCATCTCCACCACACAATCCCCCTTGAATCCATCTCCACCATCCACCTAACTCCCCTTCTAGAAGACCCCATGTTGGCGCCAACATGGGGGTGTCTCTCCACCACCAAAAGACACCAACACCACCATAACCACCCCCTTTAACACCCCTTGGGTTGGCGCCAACTCACCCTAGCCATAGGATCACCAACCACCCTCATCCTTCCATCCTAGCCCTCCATTTCAAGGGGCACCTTCACCCCCCATCCTATTCTATAAAAAGCCACCACCTACCACCATTTTGGGGCATCCTCCCTTAGTATATGTTTCTACCTAAACCACCTATACCTACGGCCAAGAAGAAGGAGTAGAGAAGGAGATTAAAGGGGCACATCACCAGCCCCTTTGGTGCCTTCTTCTCCCCACTCTCTTCAACTTGAGCCATGCCAAGGAGGAGGACTCTTCCACTTCAAGGAGGATGGCCAGGCAAAGGAGAAGGACTTAGGGTGGACGTCCACCCTTGGAGATAAACTTAGGGCACGCCCCCCTAAGGCTTGCCTTGAAGGACATCACCTTGGCGGAGCACTGCAAGGAAGGAGTTGAAGGACTCTTTTCAAGATTGGGAGCCACCAACCTTGGAGCAAGAAGCCCTCTTCTTCACCATCTATCTAGAGGATTTGTGTTTTCTTTTCTTATTTTCATTTTTCTAGTAGTACAAGCTTTCCTCTACTAGGCCTTTTGTAAAACACTTTATCAATTATTTAGTTGCCTTCTTTGCAATTTTTTTTGTTTGCATTTCTATTAGCTTATTTTCAGCATTCTTCACTCCCTCTCCCTAATTATTCTAGGCCTCCACCTGCCTAGAGTGAGCTTAGGGAGAGGCTCTACTTGCCACATAAAAGTAGTATTTAAATTGAAGTGTAAATCACTTTTCCCGCCATCAGTTCACATGTTGCCTTAGCTTAAAAACAAAAAAAAATGATATATTGAAAAAAAAATACCAAAAAGAAAGTTGAGATTTATATTCCTAGCAAGAGAATCAATTTTGCAACCATATTGCCTCCTTGGACGACCCTAGATACTTCCCTATCTAGGATTATAAATTTAAGAGCGAAAGCGGTTTTACGCGTTACAACGACGTATTTTAACAAACCACGTGAAATCGCTATCACTTTTTGGCGCCGTTGCCGGGGAGGCACGGCTTTGCATTAATTAATTTTCTCTTGCTTGAAGTGGATCTCATCCCCTTCTCTTTCTTTCTTTTGTGTGTGTAGGAACTACAGCGGGAAGGCGGGAATCTGGAAGCGAGAGCTCAAAGTTCCTTTTCTTCCCGCGAAATTCAGGTTGGTTCCTCTTTCTGGTCACATAATTAATTAAAACTACCAAAAATATATTAAACTTGGCTTTCAGGATCCCAAAAAAACTTAATTAAGTGGAGTAGTGCATTATAAAATCCATTGTTTGCTTGTATGCTTCTTTAACACCACTCCATTGCAAGTATTGGTGTTCTGTTTTTCGGGTCCAGATTTCTGTCCGGACTTGAAAAATCGATTCCTAACATCACAGGCCTCCTAAAATCATAAAATTTCATAGAGTGATTCCCAATTAAGTTTGAAACATCTGTTCCAAATTTAAGATCAATTGGATTTGTATTTAATTTTTGAAAATTTGTGGATTGCAGAGGGATCACACCCTTTAATCTTCTTATTTTGCTACAATCTGTGAATTTTTATAATTTTTCTACTCATCCAATTTTTGTGAATTTTAGTTTTCTAGAATCCTTGTGAAATTTGACACATCATAGAAAATCAAAAAAATTTTCTGAGGATGGTGGTAATACTGAAAAGTCCACAATACCCACGGGTATCATTTCTGGACTTTGACACCAGTACAATTAAAAATTTAAAATAATTATCAAACAAATTCTTAAAATCTTTCAAAAATCTTTTTTGGAATCCTTGTTTGATTTTATTCAAAGTAGTGGTATTGTTTGACTTGTTTGGACTACTACTTAATTCTGAAAGCCTAAAAATAATTCATTGGTAGTAAAATTTCTGTCTTAGGGAAAATTGGCTTAAGGTTTCTTCTTTCTTTTTAGAGAATCAATTAAAGGAAATATACAATCACACAAAAAACTTGAATTTCCTTTGATTGTGAACTTTCAAACTTGTTTGAAAACTTAAAGAGAAAAACCCTAAAACTCATTTATTTAAATCAAATCCTAAAAGACAAAAATACATAAAAATAGAGTGACAACTTGATTTTCATTGGAGCTACTCTCCAATTCCTGCACACACACAAAAAAAATCAAACAATAGGGCAACAACCCAATAAACGCCCTCCACATTCCGTGTGCACTATAGCATCCTAGACCTAATTGAAACTTGTAGCAACTTGACCGCTAAGGCTTTATCAACTTAGGCTTGCTATTTAGGTCTTAAGTTCTTTTTAGTTAATACCAATTCTGTCATCTGTATCTGGTGTTCAGGCTGAGGGGTTGTGTCAAACGACCAGGCGTGGGTTTGTACAAGCACCTGGGGTCTTCCCTGGGAAACGTTTGGGCCCAAACCTCCCCTTAAGCAACTTGGCTAGATTTGTTGATAGAACGGGTATTCACTATTGACTACTTATTTCCTATATAGACCAAGTCTTAGGTTATTATTAGGGAGTCACATTTAAGTTAGGTCTAGTTTTATTTGTTTGAATTGCACACTTTCTCTCATCTCTTTCTCTTCTCCTCCCCTCCCCGTTCTTCCATTTTATGCACGGGCGACGGTCTCAAAATCCGCACTTGGAAGGACCATTTGATTTCGCCCCCCACGTAAAAAGACCACTTTTTCTATCTTCTTCTCCTGGAAAAATGGAAACACAACAAAATAGGTCCACTGACCCTTCCACTCCCACCTCTAACTTTACCTCTAACCCAACCACTAACCCTAATTCTAACCCTTCCACCCAAAACCCAACCACCAGTAACTTCCCACACTTGGAGCTCCCTAATCTTGAGTTGCCCCACACACAACATCAAGACCCCCTACCTGATCTTTTAAAATTGATGGCCGATCAGATTAATAAATTAAATTCCAATCAACAAACATTGACTAGGAACATCCAAAACCTCGCCAATCCAAGGCCAAACCCACCACCCCGTCAGCAGCCTGTTGTTCCTCTAAAAGATTTCTATGATCCGTCTTATTATGAGGAACGACCAGGGGTGGTCATACCGGAGGGGGACTTTGAGATCAAGCCTGCGGTCCTGAACCTAATTAAACACTTTCATGGCCTTCCTAGGGAAGACCCTTTCAGCCACCTTGAAGAGCTAACTCTTCTTGCACAGACAACCCGTTCTCGAAATGTGCAAGAAGACATATGGCTGATGCAGTTTTTTCCATTATCTCTTAAAGATAAGGCCGCTTATTGGTTCAGGACCATTGGCCGACCCATCACAACATGGCCTCAACTCAAGGGCGCCTTCCTCAAGAAATTCTTTCCCATAGGTCGTACCAATTCCTTACGAAGATCTATTACGACCTTTCACCAAAAATCTGGTGAAACTTTCCATGATTCTTGGGAAAGATTTCAAGACCTTTGAAGAAGTTGCCAGCACCATGAGATTCCTTTATGGCAGCTCGTGCAAATCTTCTATCATGGATTAGAAGATCAAATCCGACATTTTGTCGATGCCTCGTGTGGCGACAACTTTTTAAATAAAGATGCAGAAAGTGCCTATGACCTGTTTGAAGAAATGAGTGAAAACTCATTTAATCAAGCTTCCATGAACACATTTTGTAGAACCCAAAACCCGCAGTTCGGTGTTCATGAAATAGGCACTCAATCTATCCCTGTCACCCAAGACGATCTTCAATTGATTACTCAAAAACTCGACCAGATGCATATTAATCAAAAGAAAATTGAGGAAAGACTAGCCACATCAACTCAAGCTCCACAACCACATCTAACCCAACCTAACTTTCCACGAAGAGAAAATTTGCACAATCTCAACACTACTCCTGCTGATTATTCTGAGGTTGCCCATGATTCACTGGGAATTACAACTATCCAGATCTTAACCCCACCCAAAATATTTTTGCCATCCAGGAGCCCTTCAAAAATTTTTCCAATTGGAAGAATTACCCAAACTACTCCTGGAATAATCAAGTTTCCTCCCAACCATATCATTTTAATGGGTATGGGTCGAATCCAAACTTCCATCCTGGGCCATCCCAACAAGATATCAATGCCCAGATGCTGCGAACCCTGCAGGATATGCAAACAAAAATGACGGAAGTAACCCGCAACATCACAAATCTGAACAATCAGATTAGGGTTACTCCCACGCGAAGACCTGCAGGACATCTTCCGTCCCAACCCATACCCAACCCTAATCACCAAGGGAACCATTATATGGGCAGAAATCCACAATATCCAAATCAGCCTCCTCCTAATCCACTACCTCAGCATCCGCCCAGGTTTTTGCAATCACAGGCCCCCCCACCTCCTCCAAACAATAATTCGACTGCACATGCAGTTACTTTGAGGAGTGGGAAAACCACCACTGACCCCGGGCCTTCACACGAACCTGGTAAGATACCTGTGCAAATTGACTCCCCACCTCCCCATCAGGAAGAAAAAGAAAAATCTCAAGACAAGATTCCTATCCCTTTCCCACAAGCTCTCTACCCCACCACCAACAAAAAAAAGAAATCTGAGCCCACTACAGAAGAACTCATGGAGCTATTTGGGCAAGTTCATATCAATATTCCTCTCCTAGATGCCATTAAATATATACCTGCCTATGCTAAATTTTTGAAGGAGATTTGTACTCCTAAAAGGCAGGCCAAAAATCTAGGACAGGTGCATCTTTCGGAGACAGTAAGCTCTGTCATACGGAGTAAGCTGCCTCCTAAGATGAAAGATCCGGGGGTGCCTTTAATTTCTGTAATTATTGATGACACTACATTTAATCGCGCCCTCCTTGATCTTGGTGCCTCGGTTAATATTATTCCCACGAGTTTATTCGAGGAATTTCAGATTGGTGAATTAAAACCCGTCGAGGTTACCCTGCAATTAGCCGACCGATCTACAATCAAACCTCGTGGGATTGTCGAAGATGTTTTAGTCAAGGTCCAGAACTGTGTCTTCCCTGCAGACTTTCTGGTTCTTGACATAGAGGCACCTGAATCATTACTGGACTCCCCAATAATCCTTGGACGCCCCTTTTTGGCCACTGCAAAGGCAAATATCAATTGCCACACAGGCAAAATGGATATTAACTGTGCAGGCCAAACTATCACTTTAGATATTTTCAAATCCTCCAGGAGATTCCATGATGATAACTTCTTTGAGGACTCAGATACTGAAATTTCCAATATGGTGGAGACAATATTAATAGATACCCTTACCGACCATAATTTTTTTGAGGACTCTGATTCAGAATCAGTGGTCGGCGAAATCTGTGATCCGGAAACTTGTCTTGACCCCAAATTTATTCCTGATACCCCCCCTAACCCACCCACTATTCACGCACCTAACTTTTCCACACTAACTTCACCCAATCCTCACCATTCCTTCCCCGACCCCTTTCTTACGGATCTATCACCAACCCCGCCTGAGTTTGGCACCCAACCTAATTTAAACCCATGGCCAGACTCGGGCTACACTTATCATTTTCCATCCAACTTTGATCCCAATATTATTTCTAATCAATTTTCTAGGGATCTAAAAGAAGACACCTTTTTTGCGGGCATCCAAGTGTCCAATTATTTACATGATCTTACGTCTTCCGTGCATACCTTCACGCCCGGCTGAATGGTGTAAAAGATAGCACTGGATGGGAGGTAACCCATCATTTTTTCTTGCTTTCCCTTTTTTCTTCTTTTTCCAGGTTTTGTTCCTCCTAAACCCGACCGTTCTTCACTAAGGTGATCCCTTTTCCCTCCTAATGCATGAGGACATGGCATATCTTAAGCATGGGGGGGTGTTTTTAAATTTTACGATCGATTTAGGATTTTCAAAACCTAAAAACATGCATTTCTGTTTAATTTATTTCCTGCTTGCATACCCAAAAAAAAATGTTCAAAACTTTTTGAGGAAAAATTTTGAAATCGGGACTAAGGTCGAAAAATTCACTTTTGGTACAATGGATTTAATCTTTAACAAACTAAGGATGAGGATATGGATCTGATCATTAGAATTCCAGGGTCTATTTTAGACAAGATCAGATATCTTTCTATAAAATTCCACCTGAACTCATAATAGTTCAGGTGACTTGATCCTATTTTGCAATATGGAAATTATTTGACTTAGCTTCTGATTCAAAAACTTGCATGTTTTGAGAAACTTCTTGTGTCACTCTTCACACACAAGCCAACACTTAAAAATAACTAAAAATTTGAAAAACTCCCTTGTTTGGACTTAGTGAAAGTCTGAAGCAGATCATTGGTTTGAGTTCCCACCGCCGAGAAGGAGGAAAATGCCTCCTTTAAGGACGCGATGTCAACATATTACCGCCTCGGCGTTGCTCCATATCTATATTTCATATCTTTAGACGGAGCATTAAAGCGCATTTTAGCAGCTCAAGTGTCTTGGACGGTGCTCTACCTATAGTGTCGGAGCAAGAGCTTGAGTTTGTTTGGAGCGCCCCTTTTCACCGCAACGTGTTCTGGGGTTGTGAGCTCCTGGGTGGTGTCATGGACAGTGCTATCTCGAAGTACTGGCACCAGAGCCCCCTCGAGGAATGGTAACGGGAATGATGATCCCAACACATCTGTTGTAAGACTAAGCTAAAAATAAGCATGGGGGAGAAAAAAAAAAAATATATATATATATATAAATTAACACGCCCTTATAAATGTTGGCTTTTCACAAGCAAAGCCACAAGGTTTTAAAGGATTTTGCAAGTTGAGAATCAGATTCATGAGCCAAAAAAATTCCTAAAAACAAACATTTCAAGTCATCTGAATTAATAAGGGGTTAATTTGAGAATTTTTTGGAAGATATATTGATCCCGTTCCATCTAATGGTTGAATCCAAAAACAAATCCCGATGTTTATCTTTAACAAATCCCGTACCTCCAGTGTTTTTAATCTACCAACGTCCATTGATCTCTTTTTCTCCTCCAAAGTCAAAAAAATTAGATTTCCCAAAAATTCCGTTTTAAGTTTTGCTAAGAGACTAGCAAAAGATAAGCATGGGGTGTGATAAACGCCAGTTTATCATCATTCTTATGCATTAAAACAAACCTAGCTCTTAGGATTTTACTCCGCAAATGGGTTTTTGGGCTGCATTTAGGCATAAATTAGGATAGGCATGCATTGCATTTTTTACTGTCATTTTAATGTGTTTTTGTGAGTGTTAGGGATGTACAGATGCACAGATCCCTAAAACCCTAGCACTCAAGAAGGCAAATGGTGAAGGAGAAGCCCAGACTAGCTGGAACTCAGCCTAATCCAGCTCACCTCAAATTGATCCAGCTCACCACAGTTGGAACCTAGCTTACTTGAACTAGGGTTAGCTCATCCCAGCTCCATTCAGCTAATCTCAGCTGGATGGCAGCTTAAGAGAGTTCATCTTAGCTCACCCTAGCTCAAGTCAGCTCAGATCCAGCTCAACTTAGCTAAGTCTAGCTCATCTCAGCTCCCACTAGTTCACAGGGAGCTCTAGCTAGCTCAGCTGAGTTGACAGGAGTTCACCCCAGCTCAGATCCAGCTACATTCAGCTCCACTCAACTCCAGCCAGCTGAAGAAGAATTCATCTCAGCTCAGGAAGCTCAAGTCCAGCTCTCGGGGACTCAGCTTAGCTCAACTCAGTTGAGCTAAGCTACCTTAGCTGCCTCAACCAGCTTGATTCTCCCCGGGAGCACCAGACCTAGCTCACCTCAGCTCATTTTGGTAGAAGCTAGCTCACTTTAGCTTGGCTTAGCAACTAGCAAAGAACTAGCAAGCTAAGCCAGCTAGAGTAGCCCCATGCCAGCCTCTTCAGCAGCAGCCAGCTCCAGCTCCAACTCCAGACTTCTTCTCCTCAGCTCCTTCCTCCAAACCCTAGCTCCAACATCTTCTCCTCTACTCCTCCATTAGCTAAGCTAGCTTAGCTTAGCTTAGCTTAGCTTAACTATGCTCCAACTTCCTTGGCTTGTACCACCCCAAAAACCTAACCTACCCACCACCTCCAAAAGACACCTAAAAGTGGCGCCAAAAACTACCCATAACCACCCCTTAATGGCGCCACTTTTCCCTCCAAAAATCCCCCCTCATCTCCACCACACAATCCCCCTTGAATCCATCTCCACCATCCACCTAACTCCCCTTCTAGAAGACCCCATGTTGGTGCCAACATGGGGGTGTCTCTCCACCACCAAAAGACACCAACACCACCATAACCACCCCCTTTAACACCCCTTCGGTTGGCGCCAACTCACCCTAGCCATAGGATCACCAACCACCCTCATCCTTCCATCCTAGCCCTCCATTTCAAGGGGCACCTTCACCCCCCATCCTATTCTATAAAAAGCCACCACCTACCACCATTTTGGGGCATCCTCCCTTAGTATATTTTTCTACCTAAACCACCTATACCTACGGCCAAGAAGAAGGAGTAGAGAAGGAGATTAAAGGGGCACATCACCAGCCCCTTTGGTGCCTTCTTCTCCCCACTCTCTTCAACTTGAGCCACGCCAAGGAGGAGGACTCTTCCACTTCAAGGAGGACGGCCAGGCAAAGGAGAAGGACTTAGGGTGGACGTCCACCCTTGGAGAGAAACTTAGGGCACGCCCCCCTAAGGCTTGCCTTGAAGGACATCACCTTGGCGGAGCACTGCAAGGAAGGAGTTGAAGGACTCTTTTCAAGATTGGGAGCCACCAACCTTGGAGCAAGAAGCCCTCTTCTTCACCATCTATCTAGAGGATTTGTGTTTTCTTTTCTTATTTTCATTTTTCTAGTAGTACAAGCTTTCCTCTACTAGGCCTTTTGTAAAACACTTTATCAATTATCTAGTTGCCTTCTTTGCAATTTTTTTTGTTTGCATTTTTATTAGCTTATTTTCAGCATTCTTCACTCCCTCTCCCTAATTATTCTAGGCCTCCACTTGCCTAGAGTGAGCTTAGGGAGAGGCTCTACTTGCCACATAGAAGTAGTATTTAAATTGAAGTGTAAATCACTTTTCCCGCCATCAGTTCGCATGTTGCCTTAGCTTAAAAACAAAAAAAAATGATATATTGAAAAAAAAATACCAAAAAGAAAGTTGAGATTTATATTCCTAGCAAGAGAATCAATTTTGCAACCATATTGCCTCCTTGGACGACCCTAGATACTTCCCTATCTAGGATTATAAATTTAAGAGCGAAAGCGGTTTTACGCGTTACAACAACGTATTTTAACAAACCACGTGAAATCGCTATCAGTGGAAGTAAACACTAATGGAGGATGCTCTAAGATGGTGGTAGGTGGTGGGTTTATATATAGTAGGAAGGGGGCTAAGGTGACTCTTGAAATCGAGGGCTAAGATGGGAAGATGGAGGTGGTTGGGGATCCTATGGCTAAGGGTAATTGGTGCCAACCCAAGGGGCACCTAGGTGGTGGTTATGGGTGGTGGCACCCCTTGAAGTTGGTGCCAAAATGGCTACTAGAAGAGGGGCTTAGGTGGTGCCAAGTAGGGTTCTAGAAGGAGGGGTAGGTGGATGGCTAGGATGGGTTGTAGGGTTATGTGTAGGGCCATGATGTGGGGGTGTTTTGGAGGGAAAAAGTGACGCCAATAAGGAGGTAGTTAGGGTGGTGTTGGCACCACTTTATGTTGTATTTTCAAGGTAGTGGGTAGGCTAGGTTGGCACCAAGGTGAGGTGGAAGTAGGGGTAGATTATGTGGAGCTTAGGTGGAGCTAGTTGGTGGAGTTGTTAAGTAGGGTTTTTAGGAGGTAAAAGCCAAGGGAGCTGGAGCATAGCTAAGCTAAGCTAAGCTAAGCTAGCTTAGCTAATAGTGGAGTAGAGGAGGAGGTGTTGGAGCTAGGGTTTGGAGGGAGGAGCTGAGGAGGAGAAGCCTGGAGCTTGAACTGGAGCTGGCAGCTGCTGAAGAGGGTGGCATGGAGCTACTCTAGCTAGCTTAGCTTGGTAGTTCTTTGCTAGATGCTAAGCCAAGCTAAAGTAAGCTGGCTTCTACCATAATGAACTAAGGTGAGCTGGGTCTGGTGCTCCGGGGAGGATCAAGCTGGTTGAGGCTGCTAAGGTAGTTGAGCTAAGCTGAGTCCTCGGGAGTTGGACTTGAGCTTCCTAAGCTGGGATGAGTTCTTCTTCAGCTGGCTGGAGTTGAGTGGAGCAGGATGTAGCTGGATCTGAGCTAGGGTGAACTCCAGTCGACTTAGCTGAGCTAGCTAGAGCTCCCTGTGGACTAGTGGGAGCTGAGATGAGCTAGACTCAACTAGTTTGAGCTGGATCTGAGCTAACCTGAGCTAGGGTGAGCTAAGATGAGCTCTCTTGAGCTGCCATTCAGTTGAGATTAGCTGAATGGTACTGGGATGAGCAAACCCTAGCCCAAGTGAGCTAGGTTCCAACTGTGGTGAACTGGATCAAGCTGAGTTCCAGTTAGTCAGAGCTCCTCCTTCACCATTTGCCTTCTTGAGTGTTAGGGTTTTAGGGATCTGTATATTTGTTCATCCCTAACACTCACAAAAACACATCAAAAAGATAATAAAAAATGCAATGCATGCCTAACCTAATTAATGCCTAAATGCATCCCAAAAACCTGTTTACAGAGTAATATCCTAAGAGTTAGGTTTGTTTTAATGCATAAGAATGATGATAAACTGGCGTTTATCAACATCGCCTGCGGAAGCGCGTAAAGAAGCGGGTGGGACTTTTAGTCCCACCTCGGTAAGTTTCGAGTTGCCTACGTAGTTTAAATTGATTTTGTGATTTGTGTTGTTTACCTCTGACACACAAGGGTAAGGTCCCTCGCCCTTACTCATGCCTCGTCTACGACCTGCCCCCGTGGACCTGGCACCCGACCTGACTACCTAACCTAGCACTCCTCGCACATCACAAGCACACCGGTGTGCCTGGACTCGGGTGTGCACCCGACCTGATTACCTGGCTCTGGGAGAGCGTACCGAAGAGAGAAATATAGAGAGAGAGACGCGGGGAGGCTAGGGGGTAGGTTTTGCTGCATGGTGTTGTGCAGGAAGAAGAAGCTAAGGAAGGAAGAGGCACAGCAAGAGAAGAAAAGGAAGAAGGTAGCCGCAGCAAGGAAGGAAAAAGGAGAAGAAAAGAGACGCACTGTCGCAGAGGAGAGGCAAACCAAGGGAAGAAGAAGAAGAAGGTAGCTGAAGAAAAGAAGAGAGGCAGGGACTTAGCTGTAGGAAGACAAAGAAGAGAAAGAAGAGAGAAAGCATGGGCAGAAGAAAGAGAGAAAGTAGGGGCGGCCAAGCAGAAGAAGAAGACAAGGAAAGTTAAAGAAGAAAAGAGAAGAAGCAGCCAAAGAACAAAGCAAAGAGGAAGAGAAAGAAGAGAGAAAATTCACATATAAGCACTGTAGCAAGATTTTTTAAGATGTTTGATTTTTTATCAGACGTCCAATTCTTTTTTAGCATTATTTCTCCATAACATTACTCTTCAATTTTGATTGAATTAGTTGTTGCTTTTTATTGAAAGTTGTGTTCTTAAGTTTTGAAATACCCAATTGCTCTCTGTGTTCGACCTCGGATACTTTGATTTTTGAGTTATAAATTCTTATTTGTTTTCGAAGAGATTTCATCTATATTACAATGAGACATCTTTTAAAACACGATCTAACTGCGTAAGCATTTTGGCACCGTTGCTGGGGAGAAACAGGCATTTTAGAAGCTTTGATCACAACTTCTAATTCAATACTAACTTAATTTCTCTCTTTTGTTGTGTTTGTCTCAGGGAAAGCAAAGAAAAGAAGAGCAGCCGCACAACCATACCAAGGAACAGGTAACTTTCATTAGCCCTCTCTCTTAATCCCCTCAAAGTCTAAAAAGAAAAAAACAAAGAAAAATCAATCTAGGGCTACCTGCTTCCATATTAATAATTCACTAAAGTTGCTTGATTTCATTTCAACACATTTTGAATTGCACATCCAATTAAGGTAACTAGGGCTAAAACCTTCTTGATTGAGCCCTAGACACCAACTTTTGAAGCAACTAAATTGGACCAACTAAAGGCAACCTAAGGATTGCAAAGCTAAGGTTTTTAGAGATACATCTTCTCTTAAACAAAAGAAGCAAAAATTTCAAAAAGTGGTGTGCCTAAGCCTTGTTTGAAAAGATCTATATAAGAGAAACCCTAAGCAAATCAAGCTCTTAATCCATTTGAACCCTAAAGGAAAGGACCAAAAAGCTATTAAAGGAATAAGAGGTGAAGTTGATCCTTTGGGTCAACCAACCTTAAAATTAGGTCACTTTTTGCACTCAAAAGGCCTAAAGTTCAAGTGGAACCCTAAGCACCTTGATCTTAATTAAAAAAGGTAGACTTAAGAGGTCAAGGTCCCCATTCTAGTCTACCTAGAATCTCAGTGACAAGAGAGGTTAGGTGAGGGAAACCCTGTAACTCATGGGGACGCTCTACCATGTAGGGGTCTTTGCGGGACTCTCCCTCTCTGGCTGCCCAGGTACTTCTCAAGTGGACGACCTTTCTGACTAAGGGGTATCATCCGCCCCGAACCTCTATAGTCACACAACAATTTTTGGGTGTCTCGATTGGGTCTAACACCTTCTAATCTCATCACATCCATCAAGCATGTTTGGTAGGAGGTCCTTATGACCACCCTTAAGACCTCCTTTAGAAATTCATTCTCACCGAGGCCAAGCCTCAACGCCCTTGTTTGTGCAGCAACTTCACCACATAGACCTTTCCTCTGATTCAAAACCAAGTTCTCCTTCTTCCATCATGGCACAACCCATTGAAGAAGAGAACAACCTTGAGCACTAGCTTCAGTGCCTAAATGATCTCTTCCAAAACTTTGTAAACCCACCGTAGCATCCAATGATGCGAGATTACTATAATCCCGCTACGATGGCAATTGAGCCTCGAGTCCGAATCCCGGCTGGAGGTTCTAGTTCTAAACTCAAGCCCAATATGATTCATGCCATACCAAAATTCCATGGGCTTAACTCCGAGGATCCATTCCAGCACATTAAACAACTCAAGCATCTAGCCCAGACCTTCGGGTCAGTTGCACAAAACCAGGATATTCTACTCATGAAAATGTTTTCTTTCTCCCTCATGGACAAGGCTGCTCATTGGTATCAACCTCAGACTCGTCCGATCAACACATGGGATGAACTTCAGTCTGAATTTTTGAAGTTCTTTCCCATTGGCCAGAAAAATGCTTTGCGCCACCAGATCACTCATTTCACCCAACAAATGGGAGAACCTCTTCATGAAGCATGGGATCGATTCTTAGATCTCATACGAAAGTGCCCCCATCACAGAGCTCCTAAATGGGAATAAGTCCAGTCATTTTACCAGGGACTCCGTGAAGACATTCGATTATTCATCAATGCAACTTGCGAAGGAAACATCATGGATCAACATGAGGACACGGTGTGGGAGATTCTCAAAAACATCTGCGAGAACATCAATAATGACTCCATGGGCTTATTCGACTAGACGAATGCCTACGCATCGACGAACCTTAGGGGAGCACATGAGACGCAGGACCTGTCCACATCCGTCGACTTGGAACTGATGGCTAGTAGGTTGGACAAGGTTTCTCTCATAGAGAAGAAGGTGGATGAGCTAACTCGGCATCTGCAGTGAGCCACCTCTGAACAGAACTCTTTTGCACGACCACCTCTGGCGAGGGAAACTGTGCAGAACATCTATCACCAATCTTCTCAGGGGATGGACCCGTATCCACCCCCGTCTGACTCTCAAACCGGAGGGACCTCCGATCCACTCTATTCGAGTTGGGGGAACTCTGAACCCTCATATTCTGACTTTCCTGAGGCTCCTCAGACCTGCGAGGACCTCAATGCCATCCAGAATGACCCATTCTCCAATACCTACAACCCTGGATGGTGAAATCATCCCAACTTCCAGTGGACGGGAAACTCTCAAACTCAAAGACCACCTTATCAACCTCGTCCACAAGCTCCTCGTCCATATCAGCCGCCTCAGCCTTGGCCCAATCCCACCTATCAATCTGGGCCAAACCTGGATCAAATGGCTCTTATCCTTCAAGCACTGGTTGACATTCAAAAGACGAATGCAGCAATGTAAAAATAGTACAAGGACGAGATCACAGATGTTCGCAATCAACTAGCCCGGATGGCAAATTCCCACCAACCTGGCACCCTCCCTTCGCAACCTCTGCCAAACCCAAATAACGTGTCGACCCAGAGGTGCATTATGAACCCAAATTCAGGCCACGCACATATGATTTATCATGCCCCTGCTGCTCCATCACCAGATAGGATGGAAGCTTCGACATCTTATTTGGGATTTCAACAGCAGCCACCCCTCTTACCAAACCCAAACCAAAACCAGGCAGGATTATACTTCGTAACAACTCGTAGTGATAAAGCAACCCAAGACCCACATTATCCAAAACACTCCAAGCCTGGTAGTAGCCAAAACCCTAGGATAGTTATCCAGGATACCCCTATCCCAGATCAAGAACTTGAACCTATTCTAGAAGAACCAACTAGGGTTCCATTTCCTGAGGCCTTGACCAAAGGAAAAAGGATAACCAAAATCGTGGCTCCCGAGGAGGATCTGGTCAAGCTCTTTGAACAGGTCCAGATAAACATCCCCTTGATGGATGCAATCCGCCATGTACTGGCTTACACAAGATTCCTGAAAGACATATGTACACCTAAGCGTAAGCCGCGAACCAAAAGTGGGAATTCGATTGTACTATCAAAGCAAGCCAGCTCTGTAATCTTGAGTAAACTCCCACCCAAGGCTAAAGACCCAGGAACTCCCCTGATTTCATGTAAAATTGGTGAAACCCAATTTGATAGAGCCTTGCAAACCTAGGTGCCTCCATAAATCTAATACCTACATCCCTCCTTGACCACCTTGAAGAGTCTGAATTTAAACCGACTGAGGTGACATTGCAGTTAGTCGATCGATCCATCAAGTCACCTAAAGGAATACTCGAGGATGTCATTGTTAGGGTATGGGATTTCTAGTTCCCGGTGGATTTCATAGTTCTGGATATGGATGCACTAGAGAACCCAAGGGACACACCAATTATATTAGAGAGACCTTTTTTGGCCACTGCTAGGGCCAACATAAACTGTGAAGAGGGCCAAATAGAATTAAAATTTAGGAATCAAACTTTGAAGATTGACATCTTTAAGGCCCAACAAAGGATTAATTGCAGGGTTACAGAGCAAATATGCGATATCAAAGCCGTGGTTGATGAATCGCATGTTGAGGACAACCAAATTATCCCCGATCAACCACTAGAAGATCAAAACCCGCAATTAGAGGAGTATGATCCTGATCTAGACACACCCATAACTCCAACCCTTGTTCCTAATATAGACCCCGATCCGCCTGCTGCTGCTGATAATCCTGTTATGGAACTCAAGCCCCTTCCCGAGCATCTGAAGTATGTCTTTTTGGGTTCCAATCAGACGTTTCCTGTGATTATCAACTCCAGACTCACACCTGACCAGGAATCCCATCTGATTATGGTTCTCCAAAAACATCGTAGAGCCATTGGATGGACTCTCGATGACTTGACTGCCATAAGCCCCTTGTATTGCACACATCGAATCTACACAGAAGAGGGTGCACGACCTTCACGAGAGATGCAGAGATGTTTAAACCCTAACCTGCAGGAGGTCGTGAAAAAGGAAATCATCAAGTGGTTAGATGCAGGGATCATCTACCCGATCTCCGACAGTCACTAGGTGAGTCCAATCCAGGTTGTGCCTAAGAAGGCCAGACTCACCATCATCACAACTAAAATCGAAGAGGTCATACATACCCGAATAGATAACTCGTGGAGAGTCTACAATGATTACAGAAGACTCAATTCCTCCATGAAGAAGGACCATTTCCCACTACCGTTTATTGATCAGATTCTCGAGAAACTAGCGGGAAATAAGTTCTGCTTTCTTGACGGGTGCTCCGGTTATAACCAGGTGGCAATCCATCCAAAGGACCAAGAAAAGACCACGTTCACCTGTCCCTTCAGGACGCATGCGTTTCAAAGGATGCCTTTCGGTCTCTGCAATGCACCCACGACCTTTCAACGGTGCATGCTTGCCATATTCTCAGATATGGTAGGTGATTATCTGGAAGTCTTCATGGATGACTTTTCAGTTTTTTGAGCATCATTTGATGATTGCCTCCAGCACTTGGTACAAATACTTAGGTGGTGCATCGATGTGAATTTGGTTCTTTCCTGGGAAAAGAGCCATTTCATGGTGCCTGAGGGTATCGTCCTGGGACGTCTAATCTTGGAGAAAGCCATCCAATTCGATCGAGCCAAGGTTAACTTGATTTCCAAACTCCCTATGCCTAGCTCAATCAAGGACATCCGATCTTTTTTGGGGCACGTCGATTTTTACAGTCGATTTATCCTTGATTTTTAAAAAATCGCGTGCCCCCTAACCACTCTTCTCTCCAAGGATGTGCCTTTCGAAATCTCCAAGGAATGCACTCAAGCATTTGAGATCCTTCGTGACCAAGTCACCCAAGCCCCGATCCTACAGTCCCCTGATTGGTCTCAACCCTTTGAGATCATGTGCGATGCATCTAACTTTGTTGTAGGAGCGGTTTTGGGGCAGAAAATTGATGGGAAACCCGTCATCATTTACTACGCTAGCAAAACACTAGACGAGGCTCAACGTAACTACACGGTTACTGAGAAAGAGCTGATGGTTGTAGTATTTACCCTAGAAAAATTCAGATCATACCTCCTGGGTTCCCATGTTATCATCTACTCGAATCACACAGCTGTGAGGTATCTCCTTGCAAAGGATGCAAAACCTCGATTAATCTGATGGATCTTGCTATTTCAAGAATTTGACCTCGAGATTCATGACAAAGCGGGAAAACAATATGTGATAGCTGATCACTTGTCCCACCTTCCTTCTGAAATAATTGACCTTTTTGGTCCCATCACAGAACACTTTCCTGATGAGCACCTCCTAACTATCAATACAGGGCTTCCATGGTTCGCAAACATAGTGAACTACTTGGCATCACATCAGGTCCCATCCAATTGGCCGAAGGCCAAGTTGTGTTCCGATGCCAAGAATTACCTATGGGAAGACCCGTATCTATTCTGCATTGGTACTGATCAAATAATTCGCCGATGTGTCGCGGAAGCAGAAATCAAAGACATACTCTCCTTCTACCATGACCAAGCATGCGGAGGACATTTCTTAGGACACAAAATCGCATCAAAAGTCCTCCAGTGTAGCTTTTACTGGCCTACAATTTTCAAGGATGCATACGATCACTATAAGGCATGTACCCATTGCCAGACCTTTGGCAACATGAGCCATCGAGACATGATGCCTTTACAGCCGATCCTGGTATGAGAGATTTTTGACAAATGGGGGATTAATTTTATGGGACCCTTCCCTATCTCGGATGGCTTCGAATACATCTTACTCACCGTTGACTACGTGTCCAAGTGGATAGAAGCCATTCTGACTCTAACAAATGATCATAAGGTTGTTACCTGATTCATTCATCAAAACATCTCTCAAAGTTTGGGATTCCACGAGCAATAATTTTCGACGGAGGGACCCATTTCACAAACGCTCAATTTAAGTCACTGATGACCAAATACGGGGTGTCGCATCGAATCTCTACTCCTTACCACCCCCAAACTAATGGTCTAGCTGAGCTATCAAAATGAGAGATCAAGAAAATCCTCCAGGTTACTGTTCAACCTGACAAGAAGGATTGGTCATCTTGGCTTCCGGAAGCATTGTGGGCCTATAGGATCGCCCATAAGACCCAATTAGGTATGTCACCCTTCAGAATGGTGTACGGGAAGGCATGTCACCTCCCCGTCGAATTGGAGCATAAAGCCTATTGGGCAGTATGGAATTGCAACTTAGATCTTTCTAAGGCTGAAACCCATAGAAGGTTTCAAATGAGCGAGATCGATGAATTACGCCACGACACGTACGAGAACTCGCGAATTTACAAAGAACGGGTTAAAGCTTTTCATGACAAACACATTTCTAGAAGGATCTTTCATCTTGGTCAAAAGGTACTACTCTTTGATGCCCGACTCAAACTATTCCCAGGAAAGCTACGATCTAAGTGGATCAGACCCTACCTAGTCTGACAAATCTTTGGAAATGGAGAAATTGAGATCAGCCCACTCAACCACGATTCCGAACCCTTTGTCGTGAACGGTCAGAGACTCAAACCGTTCATTGACATGGCCAATACAAATTTGGCTGAGTCATCCTTTATCCTCCATTCTCCTTGAGCTCATTACGTCCAGCCGATGACGTAAAACGCAGTGCTTAATGGGAGGCAACTCATCATTCTTTGAAAAACCCGAAATCGTTTCTGACATTTCTACGTCGAATTCATATTGCACTCTAGATTTCATCCATTAGAATAGTCGACTCCACCTCAGGTACCCCTATCTGAGAATAGAAATCATTCGCAACAGTCACTTCGACCCATTCATGATAGCGAAAATACATGGTTTGTTAATTAGGTAATTTAGTATTGTTGCAACGCGTAAATCCGCTTTCGCTTTTAAATTTATATTCCTAGATAGGGGAGTATCTAGGGTCGTCCAAGGAGGCCAAATGTTTGCAAAATTGATTCTCTTTCTTGGAATATAAATCTCAACTTTCTTTTTGGTATTTTTCAATATATCATTTTTTCATTTTTGAAATTAAGACATGTGAAATTGTGGTGGGAAAGTGACTTACACTTCAAATTCAATATACTACTTCTAAAGTGGCAAGTAGAGCCTCTCCCTAAGCTCACTCTATGCAAGTGGAGGCCTAGAATAATTAGGGAGAGGGAGTGAAGAATGCTAAAAACAAGCAATTAGAAATGCAAATAAAGAAATTGCAAAGAAGGCAACTAGATTAATGAAAAAGTGTTTTACAAAAAAGCCTAATAGAGGAATGTTTCTACTACTAGAAAAATTGCAATAAATAAAAGCAAACACAAATCCTCTAGATAGACGATGAAGAAAAGGGCTTCTTGCTCGAAGCTTGGTAGCTCCCAAGCTTGAAAAGAGTCCTCCAACTCCTTCCTTGATGTGCTCCGCCAAGGTGATGTCCTCCAAGGCAAGCCCTAAAGGGGCGTGCCTTAAGCTTCTCTCCAAGGGTGGACGTTCACCCTAGGTCCTTCTCCTTTTCCTGGCCATCCTCCTTGAAGTAGAAAAGTCCTCCTCCTTGGAGTGGCCCAAGTTGAAGAGAGTGGGGAGAAGAAGGCACCAAAAGGGCTGGTGATGTGCCCCTTTAATCTCCTTCTCTACTCCTTCTTCTTGGCCGTAGGTGTAGGTGGTATAGGTAGCAAAATACACTAATGGAGGATGAAGAAAATGTGGGAAGTTTGGTGGGTATATATAGTGTAGGAAGGGGGGCATAGGTGTCTCTTGGAATTGATGGCTAGGATAGGATATGGGGGGTAGTTGGGGATCCTAGGGCTAAGAATAAGTGGAGCCACCTAAGGGGTGCTAAGGGGGGTAGTTAAGACTTTAGTGCCCTTTAGAATTGGCGCCAAAATGGGCCTTCTAGAAGGCCATTAGGTGGCGCCAACTTAGGTTTCTAGAAGGGGGGTATGTGGATGGCTAGGGTGGGTTATGTGGGTAGGTGTAGGGTGGATGAAGGGTCTGAAAGTTGGCGCCAACTTTTGGTGCCTTTTGGTGGTTAGTTGAGGGGTGAAAGGTGGTGAAGAGGTGGAGCCAAAATGAGTAGGATAGCTAGCTTAGGTAGGGCTTAAGTTGGTGGAGCTAGCTAGGGTTGAATTGAAGGTGGTGGATGGCCAAGGAGCTGGTTGCTAGCTAAGCTAAGCTAAGCTAAACTAGCTTAGCTAGCTATGGAGTAGAGGAGGAGGTATTGGAGCTAGGGTTTGAAGAGAGGAGCTAAGGAGAAGAAGTCTGGAGCTGGAACTGGAGTTGGCAGCTGCTGAAGAGGCTGGCATGGAGCTACTCTAGCTGGCTTAGCTTGTTAGTTCTTTGTTAACTGCTAAGCCAAGCTAAAGTGAACTGGCTTCTACCATAATGAGCTGAGGTGAGCTGGGTCGAGTGCTCTCGGGGAGGATCAAGCTGGTTGAGGCAGTTAAGGTAGCTTAGCTCAACTGAGTTGAGCTAAGTTGAAACCCTGGGAGTTGGACTTGAGCTTCCTGAGCTGAGATGAGTTCTTCTTCAGCTGGCTGGAGTTGAGTGGAGCTGGATGTAGCTGGGTCTGAGCTAGGGTGAACTCCCATCAACTCAGCTGAGCTAGCTACAGCTCCCTATGGACTAGTGGGAGCTGAGATGAGCTATACTCAGCTAAGTTGAGCTGGATCTGAGCTGACTTGAGCTAGGGTGAGCTAAGATGAACTCTCTTGAGCTGCCATTCAGTTGAGATTAGCTGAATGGAGCTAGGATGAGCTAACCCTAGTTCAAGTGAGCTAGGTTTCAGCTGTGGTGAGCTGGATCAAGCTGATTTCCAGCTAGTCTGAGCTTCTCCTTCACCATTTGCCTTCTTGAGTGCTAGGATTTTAGGGATCTGTATATTTGTTCATCCCTAACACTCACAAAAACATATCAAAAAGACAATAAAAAATGCAATGCATGCCCAACCTAATTTATGCCTAAATGCAGCCCAAAAACCTGTTTACGGAGTGAAATCCTAAGAGCTAGGTTTGTTTTAATGCATAAGAATGATGATAAACTGGCGTTTATCAGTTCGCCTACCCAACACCTATCCTAAGGAATGAACTAAGCTGAATTCGAACCAACCTAATTTACAATGGGGACATTGCAAATCGTAGGCATGGGGGGGTATGAAAGTGCAAAATGTCAGGAAAACTCATATCAATAAAAGGTTTCAACAAAAAATCACAGATCACAAAAAAAAAACACAAAAAAATTGAAAAGTCTTGAAAAAGAAGAAAAAAAAACTGAGGGAGGAGAGAAAAATTTTTTGGGCTATACAAAATGGGAGGAGGAAAAGAGCAAAATGCCAAAAAGGAGCACAAAATGAAAATGAAAAAAAAAAGAATGGTCATTAGTAAAAGATTAAGGGATTAACTGAAGTTCTAGACCACATCAAGAAAAGAAAAAAATGAGAAAAAAAGTGCTAAAGAGATACAAAAGAGATTAGCATGAACGCAGATCTTAGGCCTTTTGGGCTAGACTCTTAAGTTTAAAAATTCAAGTACTTGCTAAATCTGAATACTCCTCAAGAGGTTGGGGAAAATGCGAAGCTTAAGTATTAAGTCTAAGGCTTAGTGAGTATTCGGCCTCGTTAAATGACCTTCGGTTTGCGGGATTCGACAACCTAAGCACCCCAATTCACACACAGTCTGGTTCAGTGCGCATAAATATCAAAATCACACAAAAAGCATTTCAATGTTATGAAAAATTTGCTTAGATTAGGAGCAGCCGATCAACGCAAGTTGATTTGGACGAGTCCCTGGCTCAGAGAGGTGGGAAATTCCCCTCGAAGATGCGTAACAACATATCGTCTCCTCAGTGCTTGTCTCTTAGGATATTTAAATATCCTACCGGGGGCATGTAAGCACTCTGCTGGTTTAGATACCATGGGCGGCATTATCACGAAATGTCGATTGCTAGGGTCTGAATTCAGCCACGGAACGCCATGGGCGGGATTATCTCTAAATCTCAAAAGCCAGGGTTCTGGGGGTTGCCATGGGCGGTGCTATCACGAAGCATCAATTGCAAGGGACCCTTGAGGATTGATGATAGGGACGAGGAATCCGATACAGACCATGTTGAGAAGCCAATCCGAAGCTAGAAATAAAAAGAAAAGAGAGTGAAAGCTCTCCAAACAAATAAATCCTCTATCTCTCTATTACAAAAAAGCACTGCAAACTGAACCTAGACTAAAAATGTCTCAAGCACGGGTGCTTTAACCGTGGGGTCCAACAAACCCTAGGATAGTTTCTGCGAGCCTTAAAAACCTTTGCGGAAGACTAAGGCAAAAGCGGGTCAGGTCTGGATTTTGGTTGGTACTTGAGTACCTCTAGGCCTATTGTCGGCATTCTGAACTAATCACAAAAGAAAAAGAAAAAACACTTTTCACAACTAGTAGAAGAAACTCATGGTCTAGAACAGAGGTTAAAATCTTAAAATTTTGCTAAGGGAATAGCAAAAGCTAGGCATGAGGGTACGATGAGAGCCTCATCATGAGCCCTAACTAGCTCATGTTGACCTGAGAAAGTAAACGAAAGCTCCTACATAACCTCAAGGAAGACTTAAGTTAAGGGTTTACTGTTCTAAGAAGGAAACATGAACTAAAGGGTAAAAACTGCAATTTCACCATTGCAGTACATAAACGGGATTTCTCAAAGGAAAAACATAGGTCAAATGGCCTGAATAAGATAAAGAGTGGGTTGGTTTAGTCAGAAATGGGCTATTATGCAATCCAAGAATTAAATGACATTCAGTAACCCTAAAATAGACCTGCTTAATTCAACATGGTTCTTATCAGGATAAAAATCAACTAAACCCTCTAAAATTCATGGAAAAATATCCCTTAGGATTTAGAACCTTCAATTTGTCCTTTGGAACCAATTTTGACCTAGATTGGGGTTCTAGCTCACTATTTAACCTAATTTACATTTTTATGCAAAATTCCCAGTCAAACGTGGTCAAACCTAAAATCCAACTTCACCATTGAATTCCTTAGGTCCAAATTAGGTTTATAGAAAAATTTGGGCCTAAGGAAAGGTCATCTTGATCTACTTTGCGAAATGGTCCACCCAATTACATTCTGGCCCCTAACTTTTGAAAAAACCCTTGCGCAGAGCCCCCTAGCTTCCTCTCCACCCTTGCATTCAGGTCCCTCCACCATTACAGCGGAGGAATCCCACTCCGGCGAGGATTCAAGGCCGATATCTCCTCGAATCCGCAGAGATCTCCCAGATTTGGAAGAAAGATTCTCTAAGGATCTCTCCATCGATTGAACGCAATCTCCAGATCAAATTTATGCCCAATCTCTTGAGCGAACACTCGAGAGATTTGGGTATCCTAACCACCTTCCTTCTCCAGCGAGGAGTTTGCACTGGAAGGCTTGCCCTCGAAGCACCAGAAGCTCGGCCAGTGACTATAAAAGGACCCTCAGTCCTCTACGAATCCCCCAAAATTCCCCTTTCCCCTCTTCGGCCAAGTAGCCCACAAGCTCCGGCGACTCTCCCTTCCTCCTCTCGTCACTTTGCCACCATACCAGTGGCAGGGTTCGCTTTGCCTCGTTCTTCCACGTTGCGCCGCACCAGCGCACACCTCTCTGACCTCCTCCTCCTCGTCGTTATCTCCACCTCAAGGCCGTCTTCTCCGACAACGGCACATACACACCGTTCGTCACCTCTACCTCCCCTTCGCTCCAAGTACCCCAGATAAGTTCCTCGTCTCCTACGCTCTATTGTCCCTCCTTTTATTTCACAAACCACCCCTCGACTGCCACTGTCCACCCTCATCTTCCTCATCTCAAGCTGACCTCTGGTGAGGCGCATCTGTCACTCCACGCATCCACACGCCTCGCCAACCACCTCACAAGCTCCACCTCCGTCCACTGTCCACTTTCTGCCCACTCACTGCCTACCACACACTCTCCACACCTCCACCGAACAACCCCACACACACGGTCACAGTCCGACCTAGGCACCCATGCCTAAGCCATTCTGAGCCATGCCGACCCCCGCCTCACCTTCGTCATGATACGGCGAAGGTTTTCCTATGGTTTGACAGGGCCATAAGGCCATATTCATGTTGACAGGTATCACCCATTGATGCCATTAGAGACAAACTAAAGCTTGCTTGCAAGCTTGCATCAGGTGGCCCCCAGGAGACCAAGTCCCAGGTTCGTAGCTTTCCTCCGCAAACCACAGTAGCCACCTATCGAGGGCCAAAGCATTCCGCAGCTGCAGCAATTAGGGGACATCCCCTACGGAAGCGCGTGAAGAAGCAGGTGGGACTTTTAGTCCCACCTCGGTAAGTTTCGAGTTGCCTACGTAGTTTAAATTGATTTTGTGATTTGTGTTGTTTGCCTCCGACACACAGGGGTGAGGTCCCTCACTGTTCTCACGCTTTTGTACGGGTTTAAAGCATATCACGTTGTAGTATAACCGACAAAACATTCAAACAAATATAAAGAATTTTATTACTCGAAAAACTAGAGTATCCGAGGTCGAACACAGGGAGAAAATGGAATTTACTACTAATCAAAATGTACTTGAACACTCTAATTTACTCAAAACTGAAATTCAGAGGTATCTAAAAAAAAATAATTCAGACAAAAGAGTCAAATTGGACGTCTGATCTTGGGATTAGACGTCTTAAAAGTGTTTTCCCTTTTCCTTTTGATTATTCTTCTTCTTCTGATCTTGCTTTCTTTCTTCTTCTGATCTTTGCAGTCTTTCTTCTGCCTTGCCTTCCTTCTTCTCCTGTGAAGGCTTCTTTCCTCCTTCTCTTCTCTGCCTTGCCTTCCTTCTCCTTTCTCTTCTGATCTTTGCAGTCTTTCTTCTGCCTTGCCTTCCTTCTTCTTTCTCTTCTCTCTTTCTGCTTTGCTTCTTTTCTTGTGAAGGCTTCTTCTTCCTGCCTTTTTTTCTTCTCCTGCGAAGGCTTCTTTCCTCCTCCTTCTCCTTTGTTCTCTTTTCTGCCTTGCCTTCCTTCTTCTTTCTCTCGGTCAAGTCTTTCTTCCTTAATGTTCATCTTGTGCCTACACAGAGCAAAACCTATCCCTTTCCCTCTACCCACGCGTCTCTCTCTCAGCAATTCACTCAACCACGCTCTCCCAGAGCCACACGGGTAATCGGGTCAAATTCGCACCCGGGACCAGGCGCACCTGCAGGTGGTGATGCACGAGGAGTGCATGGGTTTGGGTCGGGTCGGATCCCACCAGATCCGCGAGATGAAACCACGGACGAGGCGGGCGTGAGGGCAAGTGAGGGACCTCACCCCTGTGCTTTCTGAGGCGTTAAGAATAAAACACAAATTCAATTTATGGCGCAGCGGCGCCTCGCCTCTCCACGATGTGGGACTAAAGGTTCTGCCCTGATTTTGCGCGTGCCTGCAGATTCGCATGCCATCCCCACAGCTGCTGGCTTCTCAGCGCCCCTGGCTGGACTCGAAGCACTTCGCAACACTCGCGTGAACCTGCTGCGCCTGCAGCCTGGGAGCCCTGGTGCCTGGAGCTGCGTTGGAGCTTCTTTAAATGTCGCCCATGGCGGCAGGAGCGTCGACACTGTCAGACACAAACACGGCCTATTGGACCAATCAGACTAGCTGGACACCTTCGCCGTGGCACGGCGAAGGTGGTGGACGGTGCTGCAGGCCGCAGATCGGCCTAGGAGTGCGTGCCTAGGTCAACCTGTGGCCGGATGTGTGGGGTTGTTCGGGGGGCTACTGTGGATGTGCGGAGTGGCCGTGGAGGGGTGGAATGTGTTCCTGGTGGTGAGGCGAAGCTTACAAGATGGTCGACGAGCCGTGTGGAGGGGCAGAATGGTGGGAGCAGCTCGCCGGAGGTCGGTTGGTGATGTGGAAGATGAGGGTGGTCGGCGTCGGTCGAGGCTCGATTAGATGAGATAACAAGGGGAAAAGAGAGAGGGGACTACGGGGAATAGTTCTAACCTAATTGTAGGACGAAGGAGGACGGAGGGCGGACAGCTGTACCTGCTGTCGCCGGAGAAGACGCTGCCCAGTGGGGGAGAACGGCGGCGACGACGGGGCAGAGACGGCGTGCGCGGGTACTGCACGACGCAGAGGAGAATTAGGAAGATAACTTTGCCACTCGTTTTGTGGTAGAGCGAAGAGGGAGGGGAGGGGGGCTCGCCGGAGCTTGCTGGGAACTTTGGCTGGGCAGGAGGAGATGAATTGGAGGTGAAAACTCAACCAAATCAAGCTGAAGATGAGCGGCCGGAGGTGTGGGTTCTTATATAGGCACTGGGCCAGTCGTTCAGGGCGTGGAGGGCATGCCATTACCTCTGATTGCTCGCCGGTGTAGGAAAGAGGTTAAGATACCCAAATCCCTCGTGCGTTCGCACGAGAGATTGGGTTCACACCAGAGGTTGTGATTGGCCTTAAATGGAAGGGAATTCCTCAGAGAATCTCCCTTCCATTTCTGGGAGGGAATGTCTAAGGGGTCAGAGAGTAATCCCTCTCTAAACCTCGCTGGAGCTTGGTTCTGCCCTAACAATGGCGGCAAGACCTGATTGCAAAGGTGGCGAGGAACTTAGGGGGCTCTCTGCAAAGATATTCAAAAGATAGGGACCAAATTATGATTTGGGTGTACTAAATTGCAAAGTAGGTCAAGATGACCTCCCTTAGGTCCAAATTTTGGTACAAACCTAATTTTGACCTAAGGAATCCAATGGTGAAGTTGGATTTTAGCTTTTACCTCGTTCGAATGGACATTTTGCGTAAAAACCCAAATTAGGTCAATTAATGTGCTAGGACCCTAATCTAGGGCAAGCTGGGTTCCAAAGGCCAAATTGAGTGTTCTGAACCCTAGAAGATATTTTTCCATGATTTTTAGAGGGTTTACTTGATTTTTATCCTGATCGGAACCTTGTTAATTTAAGTAGGTCTGTTTTAGGGTTACCAAATGTCATTTAATTCCTAGATTATACATGAACCCATTTCTGATTGACTCAACCCACTTTTTATCTCATTTAGACCATTTGACCTATGTTTTGCCTCTGAGAAATCCTTTTATGTACTGCAATGGTAAAATTGCAATTTTAACCTTTATTTCATATTTTCTTCTCAGAGTACTTATTCCTTTATTTAGGCCTTCCTCTAGGTTATGTAGGAGCTTTTATCTTCTTTATTAGGTCAAAATGAGCTAGTTATGACTCATGATGAGGCTCTCATCACTCACCCTTACTCACGCCTCGTCCGCGACTTGCCCCCGCAAACCTGGCACCTAACCTGATTACCTAACCTAGCACTCCTCGTGTATCACACTCACGCCGGTGCACCTGGACCTGGGCATGCACCCGACCCGATTACCCGGCTCTGGGAGAGCGTACCAAAGAGAGAAATATAGAGAGAGAGATGCGGGGAGGGTAGGGGGTAGGTTTTGCTATGTGGTGTTGTGCAGGAAGAAGAAGCTAAGGAAGGAAGAGGCGTAGCAAGAGAAGAAAAGGAAGAAGGAAGTGGCTGAGGGATTTAGCAAGGAAGAAGGTAGCCACAGCAAGGAATGAAAAAGGAGAAGAAGAAAAGAGATGCACTGTAGCAGAGGAGCGACAGACCTAGGGAAGAAGAAGAAGAAGGTAGCTGAAGAAGAAAAGAAGAGAGGTAGGGACTTAGCCACAGGAAGACAAAGAAGAGAAAGAAGAGAGAAAGCAAGGGCAAAAGAAAGAGAGAAAGTAGGGCCGACCAAGTAGAAGAAGAAGACAAGGAAAGTTAAAGAAGAAAAGAGAAGAAGCAGCCAAAGAACAAAGCAAAGAGGAAGAGAAAGAAGAGAGAAAAATCACATATAAAGCACTGTAGCAAGATTTTTTAAGACGTCTGATATTTTATCAAACGTCCAATTCTTTTTTAGCATTATTTCTCCATAACATTACTCTTCAATTTTGATTCAATTAGTTATTGCTTTTTATTGAAAGTTGTGTTCTTAAGTTTTGAAATACCCACTTGCTCCCTGTGTTTGACCTCGGATACTTTCATTTTCGAGTTATAAATTCTTATTTGCTTTCACGGAGATTTCATCTATACTACAACGAGACATCTTTTAAAACACGATCTAGCCACGTAAACAGGCGCCGTTGGATCTTGATTACGCGGCTAATCGCACCCACGTGCTTGCTCCAATTTGAGTCATGCGAGGGCTCAATCCCGCACCTCCTCGTCTGGATGAGACGCTCGACCAACGTGCTACGAGCATGTTTGTGTCGAGTGCACAACTCAAGCACGTGCGCCTCGCAGCCGTTGGATCAAGCAGGTGCGTGCAGCCGGTTAGGCTGCTAAGATGGCATGGACGGCCAAGATGGCAACATGTGGTGCCATCTTGGAGTCCATCTTTTGAGTGATGTAGATGGTGCCACGGGTATCGGATTGGATCGATTTTCGCGTCGTTAGGCTGCGATCGTCGATCTGAACCCATCCGTGAGGTTGGATTTGTTGTCTGAGGTGCAGATTAACACCATCTTGGCCCTTGATCTTCTAGGGTTCCTCGATCTCTATCTGATGCTACGGATATCCGATTAGGGTGATCTTGGAGTCGTTGAACTCCAATCGTCGTCCTGATCAAATCCATACGGTTGGATCTTCGATCCGAGGCTCCGATAAAAAGTGCCCTGTCCCTGACCATAAAAAGGAGACAATTAACCAACATTTTATTCAGACTAATCTAAAATGCAAGATGATGCATGTATGCAATATTTATAATATGTAATGCAATTCTATGCTTAGGAACATGCATAAATAGACATTTTATATAATATAAACATGCTTACATCAGCTTCAAACACCAAATCTGACTACACGGACAAATCCAGATCGACGATCACAGCCCAATGGCACGAGAATCATCCCAATTCCACATCCGTGGCACCACCTGCAAAGTAAAGAAAATGGATGAACATGATGTTACCACATGGTGCCATCATAGCTGCCCAAACCCGCCCAAGACTCACCCTCCACCTTGCAGGCATATCATCACGCGATCCTAGCCGTTGGATCATAATCCAATGGTTGAGAATCACCTTAGCATGCCAATCTACTCCAACGAGGAATGCGGGGATGAAATCCCAACCGTTGGATCGAGATCCAACAGTCAGGAGAAGGTGCGCACACTTTTGTCTTCTCGACAATCCATGCCAGTAGCATGTTGGGTATCGTCCTCTCCCGTGATGTAAGGACCACCATTCGAATCCCACCACAATGCTTGATCTTGTGGAGTGCGGCCGCAATAGAATTGCGTTCGTTGAATAATCATCAAGCGGTAGAGAGTACGGCAACGTGGCGAGATCAGATTCGCTTCATGTGCGCACGCGCCAGATCACGCAATAACTCACGCTCAATCACAAGTGCGTGATCCGCAACGCTGGTACTCGAGCAATCTCAGCCTCTCATCGCTCATCCAACAGCCACGATCCTCTCGCCGCACCTGTTCAAACCTTAAGCGCACACTCAGCACAATTTCAAGCACGAGCTCTGCGCAAACGTCAGCCATCAGATTTAGATCAGACGGCCCTCAACGCTCCAACCTTACAGCAGCTGTGCGTGCGGAGGGTGCGCATGCGCGAGCGCCAGCCAAATGTTTAGCGACATCCAAGGCAGATCTTCAGCGACGCATTTGATGTTGTTATAGCCCATGGCAAATTTCCTCCTCTTCCCTTCACTATAAAAGGACCCCTACACATCCCCTTCCTCATCATCTCTTCCTCTCACCACCTCGAAGGCTCTAGAGAAAGCTTATCCCAAGCCCAGGATGCTCCACTAGAGTAGAAAAGAAAATAGTTTTCCCACCTCTCATCCCCATTCGTAGAGCATCCCGTGGCCGTCTTCTCACCACCTTTCATGAAGAAGATCCTCACCGCAATGCCGTCCTGCCCCATCCTCCATCCTCCAGCTTCGTCCTCGTTCGTCCCGCTCCTCACCACCTTCCTCCAGGCTACGTCAGAGTGAGTCATCCTCCAAGCGACCGTCGAGGGGGATTCTCTCACCTCTTTCTATCTTTATTGCTTTCGTAGTGTAATTTTTCCTGCTTTCCTAGTTGTAGCAAAAGTTTGATTCAGAAATATATGTGATTCTCTCTCTCTTATATTTTGCAGGTAGATTAGTTAGATAAGCAATTCTCAATCTGATTTCTTGCTTTCTAAAAAATTCCAAAAAAAATTTAAAAGATAAAAACGACAAAAAAAAATAAAAGCGAAACGTAGATTTTTCAAAACCAAACGTTCGCCTCCCCTTGTTCGACCCGGGAGTCACTTTTTGAGTTTTGGTTATAAATTTTATCTGATTGACGGATTTTCTCGTGAATCAAACTACAACGATAGGTTTTCCAAAATCCAAACCTTTCTGCATGCGAATCCGCCGCAATCAATAGGCCTCTCTTGTGTTAGATTTATAATTCTTGGGATTTTTGGCCTTTTGGTACATCCATTTATACCTAGGTGAATGTGATTTATTTTGTGTATTCTTTTTACTCTTAAATTTTGATTTTAAAGAATCACAAAATTCATTATTTAATCTAGTTGTTATTTTGAGATTATTTAAATTCTCCTTAAAATGCTCATAAATATCTTCTAGATCTACTATCTTTGCATACAACTGATTATTAGTCTATTTTGACATTTCTAATTCTATTTCTAAACATGATTTGTCTACTTCTAATGTTTGATAATTATTCTTTAAAACTTTATTTTCCTTTTTAAACAACCTAGCTTTATTATATAATTCTTCATAAGCTTCAAGTAGTTCTTCAAAAGAAAAGCCAGGATTTACCTCATCTTCTATGTCTTCTGTAGTGGCTACCAAGCAAAGATGTGCGACCTCATTGTCATCAGAATCAATGTCCATGTCGGAGTTGTTATCATTCCACATCGCTTTAAAAGCTTTCTTCTTCTTCTTCTTCTTCTTCTTCTTGTTGGCTTCCTTTGTGTCTTCCTTCTTCTTACTTATGGGCCAATCCTTCCGCACTTGACCCTTTCTCTTGCATTCATAGCAAACAATATCAGATGAAATTTTATTCACTTACTTACCTTGCTTTCGGATGAACTGTCGAAATCATCTTGTTAGAAGTGTAAGCTCTTATTAGTCGGAGTCAGAATTGTCGAAGTCTGAATCCTCCTTTAGAGCTTTGAAAGCAAGCTCCTTCTTCTTGCTTGCTGATTTCTCTTCGTTCTTCTTCATGTTCTTTAACTGGACCTCATATGCCATGTGGTTTCCAATCAAGTCATCAAGAGAAGGACTAAAAGATCCTTTGCCTCTTGAATCACTGTCGATTTCGGAGACTGATGTGAACATGTTTACATTGCATAAGATGTCTATTTATGCATGTTAAGCATAGAATTGCATTGCATACTATAAATATTGTATAACATGCATCATCTTGCATTTAGATTAGTTTGAATAAAATGGAGGTTAATTGTCTCCTTTTATGTTCATGGATAGGGCAAACCTTTTATTGGGTCCTCGGATCGAAGATCCAACTGTACAGATGTAATCAGGGCGACGATTGGAGTTCAACGACTCCAAGATCGCCCTAATCAGACATCTGTAGCATCAGATAGAGATCGGGGAACCCTAGAAGATCAAGGCCAAAGATGGCGTGAATCCACACTTCAAACGAAAAATTTGACCGCACGGATGGATTCGGATCGATGATCGCAGCCTAACGGCATAAAAATCGACTCAATCCAACAACCGTGGCACCATCTACATCATCTAGAAGATGGACGGCCAAGATGACGCCACGTGGTGCCATCTTAGCTACCCAAACCGGCCCAGCTGATCTTGAAGACCACCACCCCATCTACTGTGCGTTAGATATGGACTGCACGATCGCGATCCGATGGCTGTGGGCAACCGCACCTCAAAACATCCGCGCGACCATTTCTCCTCCACAGCGCAGTGGGCGAGAGTGTTTATGCGAGCGAGCAGCACAGGATCGAATCACGGCTAGCGGGAGAGCGGGTGCAGTGAGCGGGCATGATTGACTGCTTGATCACGATCGAACGGTCACGCGCGCGCAATTATGCTCATGCCGTATCGTACGCCACCCGTAACGCGGAATCAGATGCGGTAAGCGCGTGTAGAGGAGGCACACGGAGAGGCGACTTAAGCCGTCCGATCTCACAATCGGACGGCTGGGATCAGCTGAACATGGAGCACGCATTACACGCGAGGAGGCGAGCGGCCGTGCGGGCGGCACCCCACTACGCCCACGATGGTGCCTTAGCGATGATTTTATCTGTCACTAAAGACCCCTGATTTAATGTTTTTCAAATTAAAATGACCAAATTGCCCTCACTCCTTACAACTATAAAAGGAGACCCCCTCCACACGAAATTCTCATCCCTTCCTTCTCTTCTCTCTCTCTCTAAAGCTCAAGAGAAGCTTGTCCCACACCTGGGATGCTTCTTGCGAGATAAAGTCAATTTTTCATCCCCCTTTCGGAAGCAGATCCTGCGATGACAACGACGTGCTGCCTTGTTCCCGTTCTTCCCACTTCGTTCTCCTTCGTCCTACTCCGTCCTCCTTCGTCCAGGCATCGTCCCGTCCGACTCATCCTCCAAGCGACCATCGAGGAGGATATCTCTCTCCCCATTCTTTTTACTACTTTCTAGAATAGATTTACTACTTTCTAGTGTAATCATTTTTCCGCTTTCTAGTCGTAATGTTTAGTGTAACGAACAATCCTTCTGATAATGAATTCCATGTTCATTCTACATCTCTTTTTTTATTTTTGTTTGTAAATTCTCTCTCTCTCTCATTCTCTCTCTCTTCTATTTAGTGTAAATAGATAGATAGTTTCTAGTCAATTAAATTACTTCGTGACAATTAAACAAACACGTGTTTTTAAATTAAACATCCTTTTCCCTGTGTTCGACCTAGGATTTCTATTCCGATATAAATTTTATTTGTTGAACACGAGTTCTTCGCTTTCAAACTACAATGACGGTGTTTTCAAAACCAAACACGTTAGCGCAGCAACTCGTAGCATTTAACAAAGACCAATCACTTGTAAAGGATCTCAAGATCTTTCTTACAAGTAGCTCCTCTGTGAACTTCACTCGCAAATTCTTCATAGGGTTGACAATGTCTCCAAATCTCGTGTACATTGCCTTGATTATTTCACCTTCTTCCATCCTGAAACATTCATAGCTTTCTGTTAAAATAGATATGCGTGTTTCTTTAACTTTACTAGTACCTTCGTAGGTGACTTGTAGTGTGTTCCATATCTCGTATGCGAACTTGCAAGTCGAGATATAGTTGAATTCTTCCCTTGATAACACACAATAAAGTGCGTTCATCACCTTCGCGTTACCGGCAATTTTCTTCTTTTGATCCGTAGTCCATGCTACTCCTTGTGGCTCCAGATCCGAGTACTTCTCTCGAATGAGGGTCCATGACTTCTCATCCATTGCCTTAAGGAAGATTTGCATCCTCCTCTTCTAGTATCCATAGTCCGTCCCATCAAAGTAGGGAGGACGTGTGGATGACTATCCTTCGGTGTGCTTGGTTGATGATGCCATAGCGAGTAAGCTTTTTACTTCTCGCAACCCGCTGTAATACCACTTCATAGGATCTAATAGATAGATTGGCTATGCGCACAAACACTCAAGCACAATATTAGTAATAACAAGAAAGATTTGCATAAAATACAATCACAGAAATTTACACAAGATGTATAGTGGTTCCCCACTCACTTGGGTACTCCACTACCTAAACCTCCCAACTTAGGATTTTTAACCCGATTCCCTCAACCCTGAGGGATTCAATTTACTAATTCGAGGTAATTAACGAGTTACCTCAACCCAAGTACAAGAGATGGGTTTGTTACAACCCAATGAGCAAATGCTCAATAACAAATATAGCACCGGTGTAAAACAAATAAGAATCTTACAATAAAATAACTAAGCCTCTCAACAATAATATAAAATTAATACCAATTTGAGAACCTAGGAAGGACGTGAATGCCTTGAAAATGCGTGAAGAAATCACGTTGATGAGCTTGCAAATCCACAGAGAGATTGAGAGTAGCAAATTATTTCTTCTCTTGAAAATATTGTGAAAATATGAAATCTAGCTCTAAAATTTTTCTTCCTTATTTCTTATATGCAAACTAAGAGTCCAAGGGTTTATTTATAGAATTAGGACCTTAGTGGGTCATCTACTAGACGTTGGGGTTTAAATCCCAATGTTCATATTACCAAATTACTCGGAGGAGCTTGAGGAAGAAGAACCGGCCGACTATAGTCTGTGGCAGCCGGCGAGGAAGGTGCATGGAGAAGCTCACCAGAGCTTGAGAAGTGTTCAGTCAGAGAGAGAGGAAGAAGTGAGATTTCCGGTTCAAACCAAGCTAAGGAGGTGAGGTTTGCATCAGGGGATCTTTTATAGGCCTCAGGGGGACATTCCAAGCTTGGAAACCAATCTTGGAAGCTCAGAGATTTCTCACCTGTGGGATACCCATATCTTCCATGCATTCACATGGGAGATTGGGAAGGAAATAGGATTCATGGCCGGTCTTATTTGGAAGAGAATTCCTCAAGGAATCTTCGGTTCAATTTTGGGATTGTTTGATTGAGATTGAGCGAGAAATCCTTGCTCGAATCTCAACGGTAGAGCTTTTGTTCACACCAATGGCGATAGGGACATATTTGCAAATATGACGAGAAACATAGTGACCTGTTCTCAAGAATTTCAAAAGCTAGGTGCTGGTGCAGGATAGAAAAGAGTCTGACTGGACTAAAATGTAAACTAGGTCAAGATATTCTCTGATTGGGCCCAAATTTTGGTACAAACCTAATTTGGACCCAAGGAATTTGATGGTGAAGTCAGATTTTGGTTTTGACCAAGTTTGACTAGGTAATTTATGTAGAAACCCAAATTAGGGCAACTGTCCGTCTGAAACTCTATTTTAGGTCAAAATAGGTTCACATGATCAAATCAAGGATACCAAACCTTATTGAATATTTTTCTATGATTTTTAGAAGGTTTAGGTGAATTTTATTCTAATAAGAACCTCTATTAATAAAGCGAACCTGAAATTAGGGTTCCTGGTGCTATTTTGACTCTCGAAGTGCACGAAAACTCGTTTCTATCTGTATAGACACTCTTATTAGCCTTTAAAGCTCATTTGATCTTAGTTTAACCCCTAAGAAAATCCATGGTTATTCTACATTCATGATCTTCTGTTAAAATTGCAGATTTAACCCTATTTTAATGCATTCTTCTTAGAAAGGATATGCAATGAATTATGACTCTCCGACGGTTATGTAGGAGTAGTTGTCAATTGATTCCGACTAATTAAATCTAGTTATGGTTGATGATGATGTTATCATCAGGATGAAATACCTCTCAAATAAGGTACTAAAGTGCTTCAGGGGATCATTCCACAAAGGTTAAGAGGGAAATGAGGGTCTACACAACTCTGGAAAGCATTAGAAGCTTCAAAGCTTCAATCTGAAGGTCAAAACTCAGAATTTAGGGTTAAATCATATCAGAAGATAGACTAAGTCATCAGGAATTGATCTAAACTAATTTAGTGAACCAAGAGGGACTAATCTGAGTAATTTTTAGCTCCAAATCTCAACAAAAGTACAAGGAACAGTGTTGGGTTTCTTTCAAAACCCAAACTATTCAAAAACTCAAATTGCTAGAAATCCTCAATAAAATCCAATCAAGTTAGGTCTAAACATTTTTAAATTAATCCACAAACCTCATTGACCCTTTAAATCAAACAATTAAGCATGAATTTCTCAAATTCATCCTAAGGTTGACCTAACTCAAATCATAAGTTGACTTTCAATTCCTGGGCTTTGCAGAACAAATTATGGACCTAAATAGGTCTAATTCATCCTCAAAAAGCTGTTCCACACCTCAAAATCAAATTTTGATAACTCTAGAGGTGGTTCTAAACTTTCCACCTGAGGTCAAAGTAAGGTATGTTCGACAGAAGAGACTAGTGGTTTTCAAGCTCAACTAAAGTATAGAATAAGTTCTCGATAACCAGCTCTTGCTTTATGATAAAAAAAAATAGTCTCTAAACCTTATCAGACCTATTTTCCCAACTCCACTGGAGTTGGAGAAGACGAAGACCAATCTAGAGATGTAAACACCTACACACAAATATAATGTGTGATTCTTGACCCTGAGATCACAAAGAAGCGATCTGGAGCTTCTCAGATCTTTCCAGAGGCTAAGACTAAAATTGGAGTCGCCGGAGCTCACCGAAGCTCCGGTGAACGTTGTTTGAAATCGCTGGAGATGAAATCTCCATGAATCTCATCAAAATGATCTTGAATGATCCCTAAAGTCACAAAGAGCCTCAAGAACTTGTCAATTAATCCAATTGAAGAACAAACTTAAAGATTGATCAATAATCCAGTAAAAACTTTTATTAAGTTCGCCTGAACTCAATAATGACCCTCTCACTCAATTAAGTAAGGAGAAAGACTTAGAGGAGTCTGGAGATGTTATAGGAATGAGTAATTAGGTGAAAGAACTCCTTCTGTGCCACCATTGACAGCGAGCTCAGGAGGTCGAAGTGGAATTAGGTGTTTACTATATATTGAGTAATAAAATGAATTAGATATAGGATCGAGGCCCTGAAATGGTGTAAAGATGATGAAGGGCCCCTAATGCGTGTGATCTATGCCAGCGAACCTCCGTTGTGCAGGTGTAGTGGATTAGGCGCTTTAGTGATAAATTCTAGAGGGAAGAAAGTGAACGATGATCATGGTGAGGTGAAGAAGGTTCTCACGTAGTCAAAAGTGTAAATTGAAGTCCTGTGAGGCCAAAGTTGGCCTCACCGAAGTCAAGGAAGAAGCTTACAACTAAAATTAAGCTAATCTAACTATATAATTCTACTCTAGACTAAGAACTACGCTACTCTACGATTACCTAGACGAAGGGGAAAGAAGATCTCCATCGAAAGGCACGTAACGGAGGACGAAATCTGAGGTCGTCAGATCAAGCTCTGGCGAGAAAGGAAACAGAGTAGAGAGAAGATGGCATGCTCCCAAGCTCTGTCACAGCTGCGGGAGAGGAAAAGGAGGTGAGGGAGACGAATGCCTCCACCGGAAGCGCTTCAAAAGAGGGGTGAGAGGTTGCCGGAGGGGAGTGAATAGCCTATTTTCGGTCACTGTTTGAGAAAGAGGGCTAGGGGCCAACTATTTAAATCGGAGATCTAGGTGGGTATTTATAGGTGGTGGAGGGGGGTAGGGTGTCTGCATCTGGATGCAATCGCATCTAGGTACAGGAGTTTGTTGGTGCTAGAGCACCACGATCATTTGTTTTGATGATAACAAAACACGTGTTATTTAACATTTGCAATTTGAGTCCTAGATTTCAGGTCAATTGCAAATGAGGACGTGTTTAGATGGAGTTCGAGCTCGCATCCAGGACGGATTGGAGGAGCTTGACAGGAAAACAGAGGAGGTTCGCGTGGAGCGAAAGATTGGAGATGGAAGACAAGAAGAATAGGATAGATTCTTTTTTATCCTTTCATGTATCTCTTGTATTTATTTTCTTGCTCTTTTTGATTCCTTAGAACATTATGTTAAAGAGCCTCAAAGTACCCTAAAAGTAGTCCTAGGAACACCTGCACAACCCTAGGATACTTAGGTTTTCTGTAGAATACTTAGAAAACCAATATAGGGTTCAAACAGCACTTCCAGACGTCTAATTCCCAAATCAGACGTCTGATAAAGAATTTTAAGACGTCTGACTGTTGTTCAAGACGTCTGACAACTGTTAGGCTGGACATAGTTAGTTCTGTCTGATGAAATCAGACGTCCAGACCTTCGTCTAAGACGTCTGATGACTTTGCCAGACGTCCAATTAGTGGACCGTTGGCTGGCTTACAAAACACTCAAGATTATGACCGTTAGAGCCTTATCAGACGTCCATAGGACTTACCAGACGTCTGATAAATGACCATTTTGCCTCGGCTGACCCAAAATCTCTTCTCAGAGATTTTCTAGCCGTTGCAACGTTTGGAAATCAATTCTGACAGTAAAAGTAGGTTTCCAGACGTCCAGACATAGTACCAGACGTCCTGTATGTCGTCTGATGGACTTGCGCAAAAACCCTGTTTAGATCTGATTCAAGTCAGGGAGAAACCCGCATAGAATCAGACGTCTGACCTTGGAATCAGACGTCTTAAAGTGGCCTTCCAGACGTCTGATTCCAGAGTTAGACGTCTGATAACCCTGTCAAATGCAATCATTGTCCTGATTTCGGCCTGATTCTCTTGGGCTTTGCACCCAACGGCTATGGAAGCTTTTCCAAGCCTTCCAAAGCCTTCCTAAGGCCTCTATAAATAGAGGGGAACCTTTGTAACACAAAAAGACAAGACATACACACCTAGAGAGACATATACACACTAAGACACACACCTTGCAATACACTTTCAAACCTTTTGTGTCTAAAGAAAAGACTCTCTTGCTCTCCAAGCTCAAGCTCCATTTTCTTGAGAGCATTCAACCGTTGCGCACCCGCTCTCCCGGCGTTGATAACGAGAGCGACGTAGCGCCATCGCGTGGCACACGCACCACGTCATCGTCGACGCACTCCTTGTAAAGGGGAGTTTCCTATTTCCTATAGAAGCTAGGTTTAATTTTGTTGGCTCTATAGGACTGTTGTTTTATTTTATCTTTGTATTTTGGTTGGGTATTCGCTTTGCGAATTCCCGTCTCCTTCGTGGGACAAAATCCTTGTCATGGAGAGAAGGGGTTGAGGAACGCTACCCTCGTACTTGTAGCATGGTTGTACTGAGGTTGAATCACCCTCGTTCAAAGTGATTCGTTTAGTGGATTTTGATCAACTTGGTTGATCGGAAAATCCTAACTCGAGAGGGTTAGGTGGTGGTTTTTACCCGGTTTGGGTTTCCACCTAAAAATTCCTGTGTGATTGCGATTGATTTTTGTGAGATTGCTTTATATATATTTGATTTCCGCATTATTACGTCACCCCTCCTAGTAGGGGAACCTTCAATTGGTATCAGAGCAGGTCTCGCATTTTCGGCGTTACAAACCGGCGAGGATCTAGACATGGAGGGAAGCTGTTCCACAAGCAGGATTTCCGAGGGGCAGTCCACAACCCGTCCGCCGTTCTTCGACGGGAGCAACTACCCCTACTGGAAGTTGCGGATGAAGACGTGGCTTCAAGCCACCGACTTCACAGTCTGGGCCAGGTGCGAGACCCCCTTCGACATCCCAGAGAAACCCGGCAGAGGATACTCGCAGCAGCAGATCCGGGAGCTCTCTCTCAACGCGAAAATAATGAACGCGTTGTATTGCGCGCTCAGCTCGGAAGAATTCAACAGAATCTCGCAGTGCGCCACCGCATACGAGATTTGGCACACACTCGAGGTAACTCATGAAGGTACCTCTAAGGTAAAAACCTCAAAAATTAATTTACTTTCTCAAGAATTTGAATCTTTTTCAATGAAATCTAACGAGTCTTTAAGTGAGATGAACACTAGGTTCACTCTCATTGTAAATAACTTGAAAGCTTTAGGAAAGACTTTCATAAAGGGGGAGCTTCAAGGGAAGCTTCTTCGTTCCCTTAGACCGGAGTGGGAACAGAAAGTCACCGCCATCGAGGAGGTGAACGAAATGGAGGAGCTCAACATGGAAGATCTCCTAGGCAATCTGATGGCCTACGAGACTAAGTTGAAGCAGAAGAAGAAGGATACACCGGAGCCTAAACCAAAGAAGACTCTCGCCTTCAGAGCCGCGTCGGATAGCGAGGTAAGTTCCGACGACGAAGACTTTAGAATTTTACTTAAAAATTTTTCCAAGTTTTGTAGGGAATTAAAGAAAAAGAAAAAGGAGAAGAAGGAAAGCCCGAGACGTTGCTACCACTGCAACGGGAAAGGGCATCTGCGACCAGAATGCCCTCTTCTCAAAAAGGAGAAAAAGAAGGCGTTCCAAGCCACTTGGGACGATTCTAGCTCGGAGGAAGAAGAAGAAAAGACCATAGAAGAAGAAACCACTTGCTTCGGCTTCATGGCCAGAGGAAGCGACAGTGAAAGCGGAAGCGACTCCGACGACGAGGTAAATTTTGATTTACAAGAAGCTTTTAATGAATTATTCGAGATTAGTAAATCACTAAAAATAGAAAACAAAAGCATGAAGAAGAACCTTAGTTTTCTTAAAAATGAAAATGATAGATTAGAAAAACAACTTAAGGACATAGAAGCTAGTCCTAAAAATGATAACCTATTATTAGAAAATCATAACCTCATCAATGAAAATAATAAATTGATTGAAGAAAATGTTAGTCTAAAATTAGAAATTTCAGATTTAAAGACTAAAATGAACATTATAGAAAAAGAAATTGCATGTCTTAGGGAAAATTCCAACAAACTAATCAACAAAGTAGATGATTTATATAGCCCTAAGGTTGAGAAAGGATCTGCATCAAGGAGACCCTCTAACAAATCCAGATCCAAGCTTACTTGGATACCGAAGAAAAATTTGGAATCTTGTTTTGTAGGATTCAGGGATAACTACAATACACAGGACTGGACCTACAAGCTCAAGGCTGGTCAACTCGAATTGGGAGAACCAAGGAGTAGACCAAGGAGGAGAACAAGAAGACCGACGAGACGGCGAACAAACGACGGACCCGCCGCACGTCGACCACCAGATTGGAGACCGGCACCGATGCCCGGGCCTCCAAGCTACGGATGGGAGCCCCATCCAATGTGGCATCCACCACCACCATTCGGGCCATTTTATTGGCCATGGTAGGTGAGGTAAAAATTCTTAACCCTATCTTATTAGGGGGAGTTAAAAAATGATGAGCTAATTGTCAATTTTTAAGGGGGAGATGTAAGGTAGCTAAATTTCCTTTAGAAAGGGGGAGAAAAATAATAGCTATCGCATTGTTACAAAAAGGGGGAGGATATTACCTTTGTTAAAAGAAACTCATAGAAGAGCATGTTTTAAGGGGGAGTTATAGGAAATGTAAAATCAATTAAACCCTTTTGATAATGTCAAAAAGGGGGAGGATTTTTATGCGTTATTTACGGTTTTGTCATCATCAAAAAGGGGGAGATTGTTGGTGCTAGAGCACCACGATCATTTGTTTTGATGATAACAAAACACGTGTTATTTAACATTTGCAATTTGAGTCCTAGATTTCAGGTCAATTGCAAATGAGGACGTGTTTAGATGGAGTTCGAGCTCGCATCCAGGACGGATTGGAGGAGCTTGACAGGAAAACAGAGGAGGTTCGCGTGGAGCGAAAGATTGGAGATGGAAGACAAGAAGAATAGGATAGATTCTTTTTTATCCTTTCATGTATCTCTTGTATTTATTTTCTTGCTCTTTTTGATTCCTTAGAACATTATGTTAAAGAGCCTCAAAGTACCCTAAAAGTAGTCCTAGGAACACCTGCACAACCCTAGGATACTTAGGTTTTCTGTAGAATACTTAGAAAACCAATATAGGGTTCAAACAGCACTTCCAGACGTCTAATTCCCAAATCAGACGTCTGATAAAGAATTTTAAGACGTCTGACTGTTGTTCAAGACGTCTGACAACTGTTAGGCTGGACATAGTTAGTTCTGTCTGATGAAATCAGACGTCCAGACCTTCGTCTAAGACGTCTGATGACTTTGCCAGACGTCCAATTAGTGGACCGTTGGCTGGCTTACAAAACACTCAAGATTATGACCGTTAGAGCCTTATCAGACGTCCATAGGACTTACCAGACGTCTGATAAATGACCGTTTTGCCTCGGCTGACCCAAAATCTCTTCTCAGAGATTTTCTAGCCGTTGCAACGTTTGGAAATCAATTCCCACAGTAAAAGTAGGTTTCCAGACGTCCAGACATAGTACCAGACGTCCTGTATGTCGTCTGATGGACTTGCGCAAAAACCCTGTTTAGATCTGATTCAAGTCAGGGAGAAACCCGCATAGAATCAGACGTCTGACCTTGGAATCAGACGTCTTAAAGTGGCCTTCCAGACGTCTGATTCCAGAGTTAGACGTCTGATAACCCTGTCAAATGCAATCATTGTCCTGATTTCGGCCTGATTCTCTTGGGCTTTGCACCCAACGGCTATGGAAGCTTTTCCAAGCCTTCCAAAGCCTTCCTAAGGCCTCTATAAATAGAGGGGAACCTTTGTAACACAAAAAGACAAGACATACACACCTAGAGAGACATATACACACTAAGACACACACCTTGCAATACACTTTCAAACCTTTTGTGTCTAAAGAAAAGACTCTCTTGCTCTCCAAGCTCAAGCTCCATTTTCTTGAGGGCATTCAACCGTTGCGCACCCGCTCTCCCGGCGTTGATAACGAGAGCGACGTAGCGCGATCGCGTGGCACACGCACCGCGTCATCGTCGACGCACTCCTTGCAAAGGGGAGTTTCCTATTTCCTATAGAAGCTAGGTTTAATTTTGTTGGCTCTATAGGACTGTTGTTTTATTTTATCTTTGTATTTTGGTTGGGTATTCGCTTTGCGAATTCCCGTCTCCTTCGTGGGACAAAATCCTTCTCGTGGAGAGAAGGGGTTGAGGAACGCTACCCTCGTACTTGTAGCGTGGTTGTACTGAGGTTGAATCACCCTCGTTCAAAGTGATTCGTTTAGTGGATTTTGATCAACTTGGTTGATCGGAAAATCCTAACTCGAGATGGTTAGGTGGTGGTTTTTACCCGGTTTGGGTTTCCACCTAAAAATTCCTGTGTGATTGCGATTGATTTTTGTGAGATTGCTTTATATATATTTGATTTCCGCATTATTACGTCACCCCTCCTAGTAGGGGAACCTTCAGAGTTTAGAGGCCTTCGTCTCCGGTCATGGTGAAGTAACCGTGCTGCAGTTTGTTGGGCTAGGGAGGATCAGTACCGTTGGATGAAATGGCAGTGGTGAGCGGAAGGATGGCAGTAAGGATGGAGGTGTTTAGTCGTGAGACGGAAGGTGACCAGAAGGTGTGACCACCGGACCTCCTCGGTCGTCCAAGGCTAAGGAAGAAGATGATGATGATGAAGATGGCTTGTACACAGGGACTTCTACGTAATAAAAAGTAAGGACCTATTTGTAGAAAAGAACTCAATTGACTTAAAAACTAAGGACCTAAAAATAAACAGTTAGTTTTTAGGCTTATTTTAATTTATTTCTTTTTCAACTTTTTATATATAATTATAAATTAGATAAATACCATATTTATGTATTGAATTTATGTTTTTTCCCTTTTTAGCTATATTTAATTAAGTGATTAATTTACTTAAATTAATTAAGTACTTAGGTCATAAAATTAAGTTAGTTTAAATATTAAGTAGCTAAGTGTTTAATATTTGAGTCCAAACTATTAATTAAATTATTATTAATATTAATTGACATTTAATTTAGTGTTTTTAACTTATTTTGAAGGCCCTCCTTATTTAATCCCTTATAGTATAATTAACCCTGTATTAAGTATATTCTTAGCTAATTAACTAAGGAAACTAGTTAATTAGGGATAATTAAGGGTCATGATAAGTCTCTCATCGTAGCTTAGCTTGTGCATCTTAGAGTGCTGTCGACGTCACCACTGAAAGCTGCATGGGTCGTTAACCTGTCTCAAACGACGTCGCTCCGAGGGGTTGCCTCGGCCTCCGTGCTGACTTGCCCAAGAGGCCGAAGGCGAAGTCCTCGGTTACTCGTGGACGTTGCGGTGGAGACTTCCGCCTAATCGATGGCCAGAGGAGCGTACTTCCGAAGGGCCTGGAGTCGCCCTGATGATTGCACAGCAATCATAGGTCCCAATCAACTTAAATAATGTTTGAACCTAGTTTAATTTGTAAATATTGTATTCATATCATGCATATCATGCATTGCATCATTTTATATAGAATATGATGAGAAATCTTGTTATTTAATGTTTTTGCTGCTATTTGCAGGTGATAAAGTGATCCAAGGTGCGAGATAGAGTGGAATAAGGTAATAGCGAGAGAAGATTGCTCTAGACATAAGGAGTAAGGAGGATAGCCTTATCTCTACCCTTAGAAATCCTAGGATAGCCTGATTGCGTAGCAACCATAGGTCTTAATTGACCTAGATTAGGCTAGAACTTAGCATAAGTTAAGGAAATTCAAACATGCATAAGCATTATCTACATCTTTACTACTTCACTTTAGCTATGCATTAAATAATGTTAATGTGCTGACTAAGTGCATTATGTCGATTGCAGGCAATAAGCAGATCTAGAGCTGCATTTGGAGTAGGATCTGAAGCTGGATCTGGAATAACGGGAGTTTGATAAACGCCAGTTTATCATCATTCTTATGCATTAAAACAAACCTAGCTCTTAGGATTTTACTCCGCAAACGGGTTTTTGGGTTGCATTTAGGCATAAAATAGGTTAGGCATGCATTGCATTTTTTATTGTCTTTTTAATATATTTTTGTGAGTGTTAGGGACGTACAGATATATAGATCCCTAAAACCCTAGCACTCAAGAAGGCAAATAGTGAAGGAGAAGCCCAGACTAGCTGGAACTCAGCCTGATCCAGGTCACCTCAGCTTGATCCAGCTCACCTCAGCTTGATCCAGCTCACCGCAGCTGGAACCTAGCTCACTTGAACTAGGGTTAGCTCATCCCAACTCCATTCAGCTAATCTCAGCTGAATGGCAGCTCAAGAGAGTTCATCTTCGCTCACCCTAGCTCAAGTCAACTCAGATCAAGCTCAACTTAGCTGAGTCTAGCTCATCTCAGCTCCCACTAGTCCACAGGGAGCTCTAGCTAGCTCAGCTGAGTTGACAGGAGTTCACCCCAGCTTAGATCCAGCTACATCCAGCTCCACTCAACTCCAGCCAGCTGAAGAAGAACTCATCCCAGCTCAGGAAGCTCAAGTCCAGCTCCCGGGGACTCAGCTTAGCTCAACTCAGTTGAGTTAAGCTACCTTAGCTGCCTCAACCAGCTTGACCCTCCCCGGGAGCACCAGACCCAGCTCACCTTAGCTCATTGTGGAAGAAGCCAGCTCACTTTAGCTTGGCTTAGCAGCTAGCAAAGAACTAGCAAGCTAAGCCAGCTAGAGTAGCTCCATGCTAGCCTCTTCAGCAGCAGCCAGCTCCAGTTTCAGCTCCTGACTTTTCCTCCTCAGCTCCTCCCTCCAAACCCTAGCTCCAACACCTTCTCCTCTACTCCTCCATTAGCTAAGCTACCTTAGCTTAGCTTAGCTAGCAACCAGCTCCTTGGCCATCCACCACCTTCAAAGTCAACCCTAGCTAGCTCCACCAACTTAAGCCATCCTAAGCTAGCTACCCTACTCAAGTTGGCGCCACCTCCTAGCCATCCCTTCACCCCATTATCACCACCAAAAGACACCTTAAGTTGGCGCCAAAAGCTACCCCTAACCACCTCTATATTGGCACCAACTTTCAACCCTTAATCCACCCTACACCTACCCACATAAGCCATCCTAGCCATCCACCTACCCCTCCTTCTAGAATCCCTCTTGGCGCCAACTTAGAACACCTTCTAGAGCCCTTTTTGGCGCCAACATCAAGGGGTGTCAACACCCATAACTACCCCCTTGGTGTCCCTTAAGGTGGCTCCAACTCACCTTGACCATAGGATCTTTAACCACCTCCATCTCTTCATCTTGGCCCTCCATTTCAAGGGACACCTTAGCCCCCTTCCTATTCTATAAAAACCCACCACCTACCACCATTTTGGGGCATCCTCCATTAGTGTATTTTACTACCTAAACCACCTATACCTACCGCCAAGAAGAAGGAGTAGAGAAGGAGATTAAAGGGGCACATCACCAGCCCTTTTGGTGCCTTCTTCTCCCCACTCTCTTCAACTTGGGCCACGCCAAGGAGGAGGACTCTTCCACTTCAAGGAGGACGGCCAGGCAAGGGAGAAGGACCTAGGGTGGACGTCCACCCTTGGAGAGAAGCTTAGGGCACATCCCCTTAGGGCTTGCCTTGGAGGACATCACCTTGGCGGAGCACAACAAGGAAGGAGCTTAAGGATTCTTTTCAAGCTTGGGAGCCACCAACCTTGGAGCAAGAATCCCTCTTCCTCACCATCTATCGAGAAGATTTGTGTTTTCTCTTCTTTATTTTAATTTTTCTAGTAGTAGAAGCATTCCTCTACTAGGCCTTTTTTGTAAAACCCTCTTCATTTATCCAGTTGCCTTCTTTGCAGTTTCTGAATTGCATTTCTACTTGCTTGTTTTTAGCATTCTGCACTCCCTCTCCCTAATTATTCTAGGCCTCCACTTGCCTAGTGTGAGCTTAGGGAGAGGTTCTACTTGCCACTTAGAGGTAGTATTTTAAATTGAAGTGTAAATCACCTTCCCGCCACCATTTCGCATGTTGTCTTAATTGAAAAATGAAAAAAATGATATATTGAAAAATACCAAAAAGAAAGTTGAGATTTATTCCAAGCAAGAGAATCACTATTGCAAACATTTGGCCTCCTTGGACGACCCTAGATACTCTCCTATCTAGGAATATAAATTTAAGAGTTGATCAGTTTTGCGCGTTACAACGACGTATTTAACAAACCTCGTGAAATCGCTATCAGAGTTGTAGTAGAGCTGGAGCAGAAGGCTTAGTTAGATATAGGAGCAATAATGTAAGGGGATTAAAGGTTTTCTATTCTATTAAGTAGGAATAAAGTAGTAAAATGTGAAGAGCTTAGGTCCATCCTAGCCCTAGGATAGCCTAGAGACTTCCCCAAGCCTTAGCCACCCTTAGATTAGGTCACAACACCCTAGAAAGCCTTAAAACCCTAGTTCCAACCCTTATCTAGACGTCCAGATAAGTTATAGGACGTCCAGGACCCTTAACCATCTCCTGCACACCTTAAACCCACTTCTGCAATGTTATTAGACATCCAGACACTTTGTCAGACGTCCAATTTCTATAGAGTACCCAAAATAGAACCTTGATTTCCCCCTGACTCAAATTGGACATCCAGAACTGAAGTCTAGACTTCTTATTTTGTAGTATAAGTAATCTAATCCTATTATTGGATGTCTGATACTGGTCTCCAATCCCTGTTTTGAGATTCAAGTCTTGATCTTGGATCTCTAGCTCCCTAGACCTAATCCCAACCCCATAGGAACCTAAATTAAGGTGTCCTAACCCTAGTACATCACTCTAGACTTACCTAAGGACCTAATTAGGTCCTCACCAAACCCAATTGACTTAGATCAAAGTCAATTACCTTCACCTAAGTCAATTGGACTCATTGAGTCCAATTGAACTTAGACCTCAACCCACACAAGTTCAATTGGACTTAGTGAGAGTCCAATTGACCTAAACCCAACCTAATTGAGTTATGTCACCCTCAATGAGGTTCACACTCATTCAATTAAACTTAGGTTAAGTTTAATTGCATTTTCACCTTAGCAATTAGGGTTTGTAACCCTAAAATCAAGACCTACACCTACCCAAACCCCTTAAGACTTAACCTAAGCCACCTAGCCACATAGAGCACGACCACACACACACACACACACACACACCCATTCACGCACACACACTTCTCTAGAATTCTCTAGAGCTCTCTTGAGATGGCGCCACCTCTTAGTTGCCAAATTTAGCAACCAAGAGGCATTCAAATTGAGATCCACAATTTTTGGATCTCAAAGACCACCTCCACCCTCATGTGGCCGGCCACACTTGGACTCTCTCTAGAGAGTTCCACACCTCTCTAGAGAGAAGCCATTGGGTCTATAAAAAGACCCCATGGGTGGCCATTTGCACCCATTCACATCCCTTGGTTTCATTGGCACCACTCATCTCATTAGCTCCATACATGCCCACCTTCACTTAGGTTAGCTACTCCACCTCCACGAGCTCACCACCATCATGGAGGACATTGATAGCGAAATACGCGTGATTTGTAAAGGAAGGTTTTTAACGTCGTTGTAACATGCGAATCCGCTTTCGCTTTTAAATTTATATTCCTAAATAGGAGAGTATCTAGGGTTGTCCAAGGAGGCCAAATGCTTGCAAATTTGATTCTCTTGCTTGGAATACAAATCTCAACTTTCTTTTTGGTATTTTTCAATATATCATTTTTTGTTTTTGAATTAAGACAACATGCGAAATGGTGGTGGGAAGGTGATTTACACTTCAAATTTAAAATACTACCTCTAAGTGGCAAGTAGAACCTCTCCCTAAGCTCACTGATGTAAACACATTTACACTACTTAAAATGTCTATTTTTGCACGTTCTTAAGCATAGGATTGCATTTCATGATATAAATATTGCATAACATGCATCATCTTGCATTTAGAGTAGTTTGAATAAAATGGAGGTTAATTGTCTCCTTTTATATGCTTGGATAGGGCAAACATTTTATCGAGGCCTTGGATCAAAGATCCAACTGTATGGATGTGATCAGGGCGACGATTGGAGTTCAACGACTCTAAGATCGCCCTAATCAGGCATCCGTAGCATCAAATAGAGATCGGGGAACCCTGGAAGATCTAGGGCCAGGATGGTAAAAATCCACACTTTAGATGACAAATCCGACCACACGGATGAATTCGGATCGATGATCGCAGCCCAACGACACAAAAATCAATTCAATTCGACTTCCGTGGCACCATCTACAACTTCCAGAAGATGGACAGCCAAGATGGCGCCACGTGGCGCCATCTCGACCGCCCAAACGACTGCATGCAACCTCTGAAGATCCCTCACCCGCTCGCTCTCCGTCGTTGGATCTTGATCCAACGGCTGTGGTCAGCCGCGCTTAAAAGCGTCCGCTCGACCATCCGCGCCCCGTAGCGTAGAGGTCAAGCACGCTTACGCGACCGGCGGGCGCGGGTTCAAGCCGCAGCAGAGGGCTAGAGGAGCGGGCGATTGGGCGTGGGCGATTGGGCACGGGCGGGCGTTGGATCGCGATCAGACGGCCACGCGTGCCCGATAGCGTTCACATGCGATTGAACGCGCGGCATGGACGCGCGATCACACGCAGGCGGGCAGACAGCGCAGCGGGCGGAGATGCATCTTAAGCCGTCCGATCTTGCGATCGGACGGCTGACATTCAAAGGACGTGGGAAGCCGTTGCATGCGCGGGCAGCTGAAGCAGCGCGCATGGGCATGGAAGCTACGCCCATGTTAAGAGCTTTAGTGACAGATTTATCCATCACTGAAGACCCCTCATTTATTATTTTGAAGTTGTAATGTCCATTTTGCCCCCACTCCTTGCAACTATAAAGGGAGACCCCCTCCATACGAAATTCTCATCCCTTCCTTCTCCTCTCTACCCCTCCAAAGCTCATGAGAAGCTTGTCTCACACCCGGGATGCTTCCCACGAGATAAAGTCCAAATTTTCGTTCCCCTTCGGAAGTGGATCCCGCGACGACGACGGCGTGCTGCTTCGTTCCCATTCTTCTGCTTCGTCCTCCTTCGTCCTGCTTCATTCCCCTTCGTCCAGGCGTCGTCCTGTCCGGCTCGTCCTCCAAGCAACCGTCGAGGAGGATTTCTCTCTCCCTATTCTTTTTACTGCTTTCTAGTATAGATTTACTACTTTCTAGTGTAGTTTTGCTCGTCCTCCAAGAAATCGTCGAGGAGGATATTTCTCCCTCCATTCTTTTAATGCTTTCTAGAGGAAATTTATCGCTTTCTAGTTGTAATGAACAAATCCCCCTAATGATAAATTCAATGTTTATTCTACATCTCATTTTGATTTCTTTGTGTAATATTCTCTCTCTCTCTTACCCTCTCTCTCTCTTCTATTTATTGTAACTAATTAGATAGTTTTAAATTGAATTACTTCGTGACAAATAAAAGGAAACGCATAGTTTTTAAATCAAACGTCCGCCGCCCTGTGTTCGACCCGGAATTTCAATTTCGGTATAAATTTTCTTTGTTGAACACGAATTCTTCGCTTTCAAACTACAATGACAGGTTTTCCAAAACCAAACACGTTAGCGTAGCGATTCGTATACGTTCAACACTCACTCTAGGCATGTGGAGGCCTAGAATAATTAGGGAGAGGGAGTGAAGAATGCTAAAAACAAAGCAAGTAGAAATGCAAATAAGAAATTGCAAAGAAGGCAACTAGATAAATGAAAAAGTGTTTTACAAAAAAGGCCTAGTAGAGGAATGCTTCTACTACTAGAAAAATTAAAATAAAGAAGAGAAAACACAAATCTTCTAGATAGATGGTGAGGAAGAGGGCTTCTTGCTCCAAGGTTGGTGGCTCCCAAGCTTGAAAAGAATCCTCAAGCTCCTTCCTTGCTGTGCTCCTCCAAGGTGATGTCCTCCAAGGCAAGCCCTAAGGGGGCGTGCCCTAAGCTTCTCTCCAAGGGTGGATGTCGCCCCTAGGTCCATCTCCTTTGCCTGGCCGTCCTCCTTGAAGTGGAAGAGTCCTCCTCCTTGGCATGGCCCAAGTTGAAGAGAGTGGGGAGAAGAAGTCACCAAAAGGGCTGGTGATGTGCCCCTTTAATCTCCTTCTCTACTCCTTCTTCTTGGCCATAGGTGTAGGTGGTTTAGGTAGCAAAATACACTAATGGAGGATGGGAATTATGTGGTGGTAGGGTAGGGTATTTATAGGATGGGAAGGGGGATGCTTATGGTTTTTTTTTGGAGGGAAATGAAGGGGTGCTTGGATATTTTTGGAGGGAAAAATGGGAGGGAAAAGAAGAGGTGCCTTGGTTTTAGAGGGTGGAGATAGGTTTCTATGGTGGTTGTAGGGTGGTGATGGAAGGGATAGTTGGCACCAAAATAAAGTAGGAGTAGGTGGTCTTTTTGCTGGAGCTTAGGTAGTAGGGTAGTAGGGTAGTAGGTTTTGGTGCCATGGAGGTGGACTAGCTAAGTTAAGCAGCTTAGCTAGCTTAGCTAGTAGGGAGTAGAGTTGGAGGCATTTGGAGCTAGGGTTTTCACGGAGAAGAGCTGGAGGTAGTCATCTTGAGCTGCACTAGAGCTGGTGGTTGCTGAAGAGAGCTGCAAGGAGCTACCCTAGATGGCTTGGCTTGCTAGTTCTTTCCTAGCTACTAAGCCAAGCTAAAGCAAGCTGGCTTCTGCTGAAAGGAGCTGAGGTGAGATGGGTCTAATGCCCTCGAGGAGGATCAAGCTGGGTGAGGAAGCTAAGCTAAGTCCCCGAGAGTTGGACTTGAGCTTCCTAAGCTAGAATGAAGTCATCTTTAGCTAGCCGGAGTTGAGTAGAGCTGGATGCAGCTGGACTTGAGCTAGGGTGAACTCCAGTCAACTCAGTTGAGCTAGCTAGAGCTCCCTGTGGAATAATGGGAGTTGAGATGAGCTAGACTCAGCTAAGTTGAGTTGGATCTGAGCTGACCTGAGCAAGGGTGAGCTAAGATGAGCTCTCTTGAGCTGCCATTCAGCTGAGATGAGCTGAATGGAGCTAAGATGGGCTAACCCTAGTTCAAGTGAGCTGGAATCTAGCTATGGTGAGTTGGATCAAGCTGAGTTCCAGTTAGTCTGAGCTTCTTCTTCACCAGTTGCCTTCCAGAGTGCTAGGGTTTTGGAGTTCTGACAATCTACATATCCCTAACACTCACAAAAACACATTAAAAAGATAATAAAAAGTGCAATGCATGCCTAACCTAATTGATGCCTAAATGCAGCCCAAAAACCCGTTTGCAGAGCAAAATCCTAAGAGCTAAGTTTGTTTTAATGCATAAAAATGACGATAAACTGGTGTTTATCAGACATCATGCCGGGATGCTGGATCAACCCTACCTCTCTCCAAGGGTCGGCCTAAGCCACATTGGCCGCCCCTCATTCTCCTCCTGACCACTCCAAGGCCATCGGGGACCACCCCTAAATGCCCTCTATTCTTCTAGACTTAATTCATTCTCTTCATAATTTTATTGCTTTTATTTACTACTTAGTAGCGTAGTCTTACTTCTCCCCCAATGATGCATGCGAAATCCCCCCCATCGATTCTTATATGCAATAATTTTCTGGTAGCTAGGTTTAATTTTCAAGCATTTATGTACAAGCTTTCCTCTAAATTTCTTGTGCAAACAACTCTCCAATGAATGAATGAAAATGCATATATATATATATATATATATATATATATATATATATATATATATATCTTTATGTGTTTAAAATCACCACAAGCTTAATAATTATCGTATTTGCGTGATTTAAGTGCCTGCTCTTTAACCATCTATCCATTACGCACCAGCATGTCATTTCCCGAGGATATTGAAAATTTAACGATAGATGCTTTCTCCATAAATAGTGACCACCTCACTAGAATCGTGCACACAGAAACTCACATGTTCACCTTCGTAATTTATTTAACGCATGCGCATGTGATCCGAGTTAATAACAGAAGTGGTGAAGTTTTAGTTAGGAGATTGGAAATCGACATGCGTTTTTAAACGAAGTAGAGCAGTAAAAAGATCGATTTTAAAAGTGAAAGCAACGCCTCCCAGAGACGAACAACCAGGACTCAAGTCTCCTAATTTTTGCAAAATAATATCTTTGTTGGATCGTACTTCGCGACTATACTACGACGCATTTCTTTTCTATCAAAAACGCGATCTACGATTTTTCGACATAGCCTTCCTAAACCCAAAACCACTTCCATTAGGACAACTTAGCCTTAGAACCCAAAACATGGATAGCACTATCCATGTTCTTATCCACTAATGTAAACATGTTTATATCACATAAACCATCTATTTTTTGCGTGTTCTTAGGCATATAGTTGCATTATACATTATAATTATTGCATAACATGCATCATCTTTCATTTAGGTTAGATTGTATAAAGTTCAAGTTAATTTTCTCTTTTTATGGTTAGGGAACAGGGCAATATTTTACCGGGGCCTCAAATTGAAGATCCATTCATACGAATCAGATCAGGGCGACAATTGGAGTTCAACGACTCCAAGAACACCTCGATCAGACTTCTGTAGCATCTGATGCAATTCGAAAAAGATCAGAGGTCAAGGGGCCAAGATGGTGTAAATCCATACATCAAATGACAAATCAGACCACATGGATGGGTTTAGATCGACGATCGCAACCCAACGGCATGAAAATCAATCCAATCCAACATCCGTGGCACCATCTACAAGGCACAGAAGATGGACGGCCAAAATGGTGCCACGTGGTGCCATCTCAGCCGTCCACACCGACCCAAGAACGGCCACACTGGCCCAAGGTAAGGATTTTCTAATCAAAATCGCTTCAAGCTTCAATCAGATATTGAAATTTTTTTGCAAATCAGGAAAACTTGCCTTTTAAATGATGATTACTAAAAAAATAAGGCAGGTGATTCCTAATTAGCTTGTTTCCTTTTTATCTTCCCAAGGTTAGAAGGTTGATTAGAGAAGAACAGAAAAGTTACCTACCCTGGAGTGGTTGTTTTGCGCGGAAGAGCATGATGTACCTCACAAAATCACAAGAAATCAAACAAGACAAGTTAGTGCTCAGATATATCAGATAGAAACAAGAATAGCGATAAATTGCACGTTGCTCCTGGGAACGGCACCAAAATGTTGACAAGCTTTTTAGGAGTTTAAATGTGTCTCGTTGTTGTAAAGTCTCCTAAATAGCTTTTCAATAAATACAATTTATAACTCGAATATCTAAATGAAGTACGAGGTCGAACACAGGGAGCAAATAAGAATTCACACGCTAATCAAAATAAATATACCAATGAGCATAGGAATAAGCTAAGAATAATGATATTCAATGAATGCTAATCTGTCACATTAGATATTCAATGGATAACATGAGTATTTCAAGATTTAAAGAGACCAAAAAGATAACTAAGATAAAATAATGGTGATTTAGATCATCAATTATTAGTCTAAGCACATATATATCAATTACTCAATGCATATGAAATAAATGAACAGTAATCAGACGTCTGGCAAGTGGCTCAGACAACTTAAATGTCACCTTCTACAATGTTGTTCCTATGATCTTCTTCTGTTGCTCTCTTCTACTGCAAACCCTTCTTTTTTCTTCTTTTCTTCTTCTTCTGTTTGTGTGGCTTCTTCTTGCACTGCGGTTGCATCTAGTTCCCACTGGCAAGTGGCTCAGACAACTTAAATGTCACCTGCTACAGTGTTGTTCCTCTGATCTTCTTCTGTTGCTCTCTTCTTCTGCAAACCCTTCTTTTTTCTTCTTCCATGGCCCTTCTCCTCTTTCCCTCTCAGCACACAAGAGAAACTCACTGCTAAGTGTTGGACTGGGTATGTTCTTCAAAGAGCAAAACCCACCCCTCCCCCGCTCTCTCTCTCTTTCCTTCTTCTCTTCTCTTTCTCTCAAACTAGGCTAAGCGACTATACGAGTTGCGTAACCAGGTCCAAGGCTGTGGGCGTGGGGTCGCAGCCGAGGAGTGTACAGCAGGCAAGTCGGGCCAAGTATGTGTGGGAGTGCAGGGACCTCACCCCCGAGTGTCTGAGGCAAACAACCCTCAGCACAAATTCAATGTATGCACCTTAAGTGATCCCAAATCCCACAATGTTGGACTATCTTCATGCCTCTTCTCCTCGCATGCACTGCTGCAATGAAGGTGTCCTCGGTTGGAGCAGCAACAGAAGGTGTGTGATAGCGGCAAAGATTCGTCGCAAAAAGGTTGGAGTTTGGAAAACCCATTGTCGTAGTTCGATCCACGAGAAAATCCGCCGAGATAAAATTTATGACCGAAAATCGAAAAAGGAGTCGCGGGTCGAACACGAGGAGGCAAATGTTTGGTTTTGAAAAATACACATTTCGCTTTATTTCTTTTTGTCACTTTTGTCTTCTCTAATTTTTTCGGTATTTTTAGCAAGCAAGAGATTAGGTCGATGAATTCTTATCTAACTAATCTATTTGCAAAATATAAGAGAGAGAGAGAGAGAAACAATCACATACAAAATCCCCTGGTCAATTTTTCGCTTTGAAATAGTATCAAATGACCTTCAAAAATTCAGTAAAAATATAAAAAATAAAGCCAATGAGATCAGCTTTCAAACCCCACCATTTTTAGTCAAAACAGATTCGCAGATTGCTCGAAATTGGTTTTTGAAATTTGAAAATTTTTGAATCTGGGTCAGTTTGACCCCCGTGCACTTCGCGAATTTTTAAAAATCGTATACTTGGAATTTTTTAAAAAAATGGTGGCATTTGAAAGATGGTTTTGAAAATGAAGGTTTAACCCAAATTTCGGAATTTTTTGTTTACTAATTTTTCGGCAATCGAATTTTTAAATCAAGCTTGAAATCTAGCCGAAAATCAGAAGGTGGTGGAAAAGCTTTTTAAAGAGGTTTGAATTTGAAATATAAGCTTTCTACCAAAAAGATTTTTTTTTTCAAAACTTTTGCACTTTTTTTTTCTTTTTTTCACAAAAAGAATTTTTCAAAAGATTCAAAGAAAATATCCTTTTTTTTCTTTTCGAACTAACCTAAGATTCAAAACGGAAACCTAATCTAGATTTTTTTCATTTTTTTTTATTTTTGATTTTTTTATTTTTTTTCATGAAAATGTGTAAAATCTCTTTTTTTTATTCTTTCACAAAGAATTTTTCAAGGGAATTGCAGAAAGTAAATCTAATCTAAAAATGAGATGATGTGAACCAGGATTTGTTTTCTGCGCTCGTTGTGTGTGTAGATCCTATTTTCCTTCCGTTTTTCCTTAACATCAAAAACAAAGTAGAGAGAAATTTATCAGTTATAGTTTCAAAGATCGAAATAATAGAAAATGACGTTGCCTCCCCGGCAACGGCGCCATTTGACGGAACCATTCTCGCACATTTCAAAGTCATCGAAAATCGTAGTATAGTCGCACAAAAACATTCGTTAAAAATTAAATTTGTAAAAATTACGAGACTTGAGTCCTAGTCATTCATCTCTAGGAGGCATTTGTTTTACTTTTGAAATCGATCTTTTTGCCGCTCTACTTTGTTTAGAAATCGCATGGCGGTTTATGATTGTTACATATTTAGATACGACATGCTTAGTTGCAATAGATGATAATGAAAAGCAGGCAACTCTAATCACACCAAATATATTGCAATAGATGAGCTCATGGCGATTCTCAACACATAAACATATATATATAGAAAAATTTCTTTCATTCATTCAGGAAGGTGTTCGCAACATGGAGGTAGAGGAATGCTTATAACGAAAAGCTTAAAATGGAAATCTAGCTACCAGAAAATGACTGCATAAAAGAATCAATGGGGGAATTTCGCATGCATCATTGGGGGAGAAGTTAAGATTACGCTACTAAGCAATAATAAAAGCAATAAAATTATGAAGTGCATAAACTAAATCTAGCAGAATAGAGGGCATTCAGGGGTGGTCCCCGATGGCCTTGGAGTGGTCAGGAGAAGAATGAGGGGCGGCCAATGTAGCTTAGGCCAACCCTTGGAGAGAGGGAGGAGTGATCCAACATCTCGGCATGATGTCCTCCATGGTGGTGGTAGTGAGCTTGTGGAGGTGGAGTGGCTAGCTAAGTGGAAGTGGGCGTGAATGGCACCAATGGAGTGAATTTGCCAAGGAAGTGAATGGGTGCAAATGGCCACCCCTTAGGTCTTTTTATAGACCTAAGGGAAGCTCGCTAGAGAATTATGGAATTCTCTAGAGAGGCCTATGGTGGGAGCTCATGGGAGAGTGAGAGAGAGAGGATGGATGGTGATTTTTAGATCCACCAAATGTGGATCTAAAAATTGAATGTCTCTTGGTTGCTAATTTTGGCAACCAAGGCAACCACACATGGTAGAGAGTTCTAGAGAACTATAGGCTAGGTATTTTCGTGTGGATGGTGTATTTGGGTGTGTGTGGGTCAAAACTTAGGTGGCTAGGTTGATTAGGTTAAGTTCTAGTGGGTTTAGGTCAAAGTATATCTCAAATTAGGGTTATAAACCCTAATTCACTAAGGTAAAGTGCAATTAAACTTAATACAAGTTTAATTGGGTGTGTGAAAACTTAATTGAGAGTAAAATAACTCAATTAATTTCGGTCTAGGTCAATTGGACTCTCACTAAGTCCAATTGGACAGTGTGTGCTGCGATCAAGGCTTAATTGGACTCAATGAGTCCAATTGAATAGGCTGATGGAATTGACTAAGATCCAATTAAATTAGGTTTAGTGAGGAACTAATTAGGTCCTTAGGGAGGTCTAGAGGTGATGTACTAGGGTTAGCGCACCTTAATTTAGGTTCCTATGGGGTTGGAATTGGGTTTAGGGACCTAGAGATTTAAGATCAAGGCTTAAATCTCAAAACAGGAACTGGAGAGTAGTATCAGATATCTAATAATAGTGTCAAATGTCTTATACTCAAAAATCAGAAGTCAAGACTTGTTTCCTGGACGTCCAATCAGAGTCAGGAGGGATTTTGGGTTCTGTTTTGGGTATTCTACAGAAATTGGACGTCTGACAAAGTGTCTGGACGTCCAATAACACTGCAGAAGTGGGTTTTAGGTGTGCGGGAGTTGGCTAAGGGTCCTAAATGTCCTATAACTTATCTGGACATCCAGATAAGGGTTGGAACTAGGGTTTTAGGGCTTTCTAGGGTGTTGTGACCTAATCTAAGGGTGGCCAAGGCTTGGGGAGGTCTCTAGGCTATCCTAGGGCAAGATGGACCTAAGCCCTTCACATTTTACTACTTTATTTCTACTTAATAGAATAGAAAACCTTTAACCCCCTTACATTATTATTCCTACATCTAAACTAAGCCTTCTACTCCAGCTCTGCTACAACTCCCGTTATTCCAAATCCAGCTTCAGATCCTGCTCCAGACCCAGCTCCTGATCAGCTTATTGCCTACAATTGACATAATTCACTGAATCAACACATTATAACATTATTTCATGCATAGCTAAAGAAAAGCAGTAAAGATGCAGATAATGCGTATGCATGCATGAATAACCCTAACTTATGCTAAGTCCTAGCTTAATCTAGGTCAATTACTTATGATTGCTGCACAATCATACCCCCATGCCTATATCTTACTAGTCCCTAGCAAATGCAAGACTAATTTATTTACAGAAAGGGTCCCTAAGGGATTGATTATTTTATCAAGTGTATACAGAGAGATTTTTCTCCTTTTTGTTTTCATCCTATGCTCTAGAAATCCTGACAATCGTGAAAGTGAAGCTATGTAGCTTTTGCAATGGATTTGAGTGAAAAACTAATACACCTCCAAAGCTTGTACTTGACCCCTAGTAAAAATTCTAGCAGGATAGGCAGACTTCTTCCCACGGGGTATTCAAAATATTCTATGAATTCCACCCCAGCTTTAGGCTTAGGTAGAGAATCTTTAAGGGAAAAGATTATATATTTGGTAGCTCACTCTCACTTGGTGCTACAGAGAGCCTAGTACTAAAGAATCTAAATTCCCGGATTACTAAGTGACTCAACTCAGAGAAAGACGAGAACTATGCTCTCTTTGATTCCTTTGTATTCATTCTCTCTTACTCTTTTTCTTTCTTAGAGCTCACAACTTTACCAGATTCACGTATATATGACCTATATTTGGTGGTCTCACTAGGCATTTAACACTTTAATTGAGTTCTCATAACCCTAACACTAAGTCGGAATTCCTCAGCCAGTATTTGGGCGGTCAGAAATACAAGAAAAATAGGTCAGGGCCATATTTGGTGGATCGCAATTTTATTTGGTGGTATTGCCTCGATGAAATAAACACTAAACATTCATTCTTTTCTTTGCTTTTTCTTCTTTTTCTAATTTTTTTTTAATTTTTCTTTTTTTTTCATCATCATTTTTTTTCTTTTTTTTTTTCAACATAACACAACTAGCACACATCCATGAACTTTATTGAGGATGCATTATTAGGGATTGGTGGTACTCAAGAGACATTGGGTGACTTATTTGGTGGAAGGGCCTACTCACGGCACCGGGAGAGACGGATAGGACAGTGTATTTCTGACCTTGGCATCAATACCCTCCTTTAGTCGAGGATTTCGTAAAGAATGGTCGTAACCATTTACCTTAGCCCTAGTTTTTTGAAAACTCGCTCTCCGCGTATTTGCCTCATTTGGTGGCTCTCAAAATTCATGCAAAATGTATACGCAGGAACCGAGGGCGGAAACTATGCCTAATCTTTGAGTATCATCACCTAATTATCTAGGATTCCGGATTCCTTGCACTAATCTTAAAGTACCAGTACACTCTACTCTTCTTCTCACACTATTTGGTGGACTTTTGGAAGAAAATCAGCCTAACTCCCAAAACACTGTCTAGGGGTTTAGGAAAAGAACTACTACTTCTTCTCGACAGACTAAATACGTTTATCAGCCTTCACCGTGAATCCATTACAAATTCTACGTGTGTGTGTGAAAAATTGTACTGGATTCCATATTACAGGAATCAACTAGAGGATAAAATCCCTAATGCATTCTCTTAATAAGATAATCTTATTCATGGATGCACTATGTATATATGCTATAAACAAGTAACCTCGTATAATTTGTACTTCGTGAAATTCTCGTATCAGGTTACATTCAGCTTGACCCTAAATTTAGAACAAGAGGTGAGCGGGTGAGTCGAAAATGGCTGTTGCGGACGATTTCTAGCTCCAATGCGAGCATTGCAGGTGGAGTCAGTTGTTCTTTTATTTAGGGTCCTAAAGTACGTTTTACATGCAGCTCCGAGGTTTTCCTAAGTGTTGGCAAAAAATTTTTTTTCAGTTTTTTTGTATCTACCCCCCCCCCCCCCCCATGCCTAAGTTCTTGCATGTCCTCATGCATGAATGTAGAAGAAAATAAATACTTCAAGGGGAGAATGGGTAGAAATCACCTGTAATTGCTCCTGAAATTATATTCAGCACCGACCAACCTGTTAACATTCAATATACAAAAGGGAAATATGCTAAAAATATGCTATGTATAAAAATGGATATATATAAATGATGGTGGAATGTGAAGTGAATGGTATCTATACGTGCTAAGTTTAACGCCTCCAGCTGGGCAAGCACTCAATCACACGTCCTCACTAAGATGAATAGTCTCGTTAGGTGGAGGAGGTTCCTGGGCCAAAAATGGCTTGAGGCGCTGGCCATTTACTGTGAATATATGACTAGATTTAGGTCCTCGATATGGACTGCCCCATTAGGATATGGTTGCATCACAACATACGGGCCAGTCCATTTGGACATGCGCTTCCCCGCGAACAACTTCAGCCGTGAATCAAACAACCAGGCCTTCTGGTTGGGCGTGAATACTTTCCTCCTGATGTGGCGATCATGAAAGGCCTTGGTCTTGTCCTTGTATATTAATGCATTCTCATAGGCCTCCCGCCGAATCTCTTCTAATTCGCTAAGCTGGAGTTTCCGTTCTCAACCCCCTACATCGAGGTCAAGATTGCATTTTCGCACTGCCCAAAAGGCGTGGTGTTCCAGCTCTATAGGAAGGTGATAGACCTTGCCATATACCATGCGATATGGTGACATTCCGAGTGGGGCCTTGTATGGGGTCTGCTATGCCCATAGTGCATCGATTAATTTGTCGGACCAGTCCTTCCTATCTAGTCTAACCGTCTTCTGTAGAATCAACTTGATCTGGCGATTAGACACTTCAACCTGCCCATTGGTCTGTGGGTGATACGGGGTGGCTATGCGGTGATGTACCTCGTATTTCTTTAATAACAACTTGAAATGGGCATGGATGAAGTGGCTTCCCCCGTCGCTAATAAGAGCGTGGGGTATTCCAAATCTTGCAAAAATATTCTACCGTACGAAAGAAATGACGGTCTTGTGGACAGCCCGTCTCGTCGGGATGGCCTCGACCCAATTCGAGACATAATCAACAACTAGCAATATGTATTCAAAGCCATGCGAGTTCGGAAAAGGGCCCATAATTTCGATGCCCCAGACATCGAACACTTCTACGACTATGATGGGTTGTAGTGGCATCATGTCTCTCCTAGTCATAGAACCGACTAACTGGCATCGTTTGCAATGTTGGGCGTATTCGTGTGTATCTCTGAAGATGGTTGGCTAGAAAAACCCCGACTGCAAAATTTTTGCAGTGGTTTTCCATACCGAGAAATGGCCACCACACGCATCATTGTGGCAGGAAGATAACACACTGGGGATCTCAGAGTCTAGGATGCATCTTCAGATAATCTAGTCCGCTCCAATGCGGCAGAGCAGTGGGTCATCCCAGAGGTAGTATTTGGCCTCTGCAATGAATTTGAGTTTCTGGTCCTTGGATAGGTTCGCGGGAATTTTGCCTGCAGCAAGGTAGTTCGCAAAATCCGCATACAAGGGGAACTCAATCGAATGACCAGCCAAAAGAGATTCATCTAGAAATTGTTCATGAATAGGCAGGGAATAAGGAATGTGATCTGGGTTCAATCTGGATAGGTGATCCGCCACAACATTTTGTTTTCCGGCTTTATCGCGGATTTCGATATCAAATTCCTGCAATAGAAGGATCCATCTAATGAGCCGTGGTTTGGCATCCTTCTTTACCAACAAATGCCGGAGGACGGAGTGGTCAGTGAAGATGATGACCTTGAACCCTAATAAATATGATCTGAATTTTTCCAACCCGAATACTACAGCTACCAGTTCCTTTTCGATGACAGTATAATTGCGCTGAGCATCATTCAGCGTCTTGCTAGCATAGTATATGAGGAAGGGTTGTTTCTCCCCACGCTGGCCTAAAACAGCACCGATGGCAAAATCAGAAGCGTCGCACATCATTTTGAAATCAAGCGACCAGTTGGGTGGTTGGAGAATCAGGGAGTTGGAAACAATGCTTCGTAAAGTCTCGAAGGCGCTAAGACATGAGGTATCAAATTCAAATGGGACATCGGTAACCAGGAGATTCATCAAAGGCCGTGCAATTTTTGAGAAATCGTGCATAAATCTCCAATAGAAGCTGACATGACCCAAGAATGATTGAATCTGCTTGATCGAGTGAGGTGGCGGTAAGTAGGAGATAATCTCCAATTTAGCCCGATCGACCTCGAGTCCATTTTTGGAGATCTTGTGCCCTAGTACCATGCCATCCCTCACCATGAAATGGCTTTTCTCCCAGGATAGTACTAGGTTTACCTCAATACACCATTTCAGGATCTTGGTGAGGTTATCAAGACAAGATTCGAAATCATCTCCAAAAATGGAGAAGTCATCCATGAATACCTCCACATAATCCCCAATCATGTCAGAGAAGATAGCCATCATACAACACTGAAATGTCGCTGGTGCGTTGCAGAGGCCAAAGGGCATCGCTTGAAGGTGAATGTTCCAAAGGGGCATGTGAATGTGGTCTTGTCTTGATCTTTCAAGCTAATCGCTACCTGATTATACCCTGAGTATCCATCCAGAAAGCAGAAGAAACTGCATCCGGCTAACCGTTCCAAGATCTGGTCAATGAACGGTAAAGGAAAGTGATCCTTATGGGTATTCGTGTTCAGTTTCCTGTAGTCGATGCAGACCTGCCAAGATGTCGCAATGCGGGTCGGGATGGATTCACCCTTATCATTCTTCATGACGGTGAGTCCTGCTTTTTTGGGCACTATCTAAATCGGACTCACCCACTGGCTATCTAAGATTGGATATACAATGCCTGCATCCAGCCATTTGATGATCTCCTTCTTAACAACCTCTAGCATATTCGAGTTAAGCCATCTTTGAGGTTGTCTCGAAGGTTTCACCCTCTCATCTGTATAAATGTGATGAGTGCAATACGAGGGGCGAATACTGCGGAGATCAACAATACTCCACCCAATAGTAGCCCTATGATCTTGAAGCATAGAAATCAATTAATGCTCCTATTCTTGGGTTAAGTGGGCATTAATAATGACTGGATATGTCTCACTTTCGCCCAAGAAAACGTACTTGAGTGAGTCAGGTAAGGGCTTCAATTCAATCATGGGTGGGTCAGAATCAGATATGAGAGTGGGAAGAGCAGAATCAAGGGTGGGAATCTGCTGAACCATGTGCTTGTGAATTCCCGCTGAGTCGCTCCCTGTAAAATAGGTTGTGACTACATTAACGGGAAACCCGTTAGTTGTAGTCACGTCTTTCTGCAATAATAGGGGTGATTTGGTAATATATGAATCAGGATAGCTAGATTCAGGGGTGCTGTGGTCAGAAGCACACCCTAAACAGTCAGATCCTCGGGGAGATATGTGTAATGCAGTAGTTTTAGTCCCGTGTGGATCGAGGTTCGAGAACCCTGATAGTGTAGATGAATGAGACATTGGGTCATCACAAAGGAGCCCAATGTTACCACAGTATGCCGAATCTTCGTCTTCACCATCCTCCTCTATTTGATCATAGTCGAAGTTCTTTGCTGTCCTGAATATGTCTAGTCAGAGTCGCTCATTACCTAGGGCAACCTCCATACACCCGGATGCACAATCGATGTTCGCTCGGGCTGTCGCCAGAAATGGGCGACCTAAAATAATTGGTACATCTCGGAGATTAGGAGGAACTTCCATATCGAGAACGAAAAAATCTGCGGGAAAGCAGAACTGACATACTTTCATGATCACATTCTCAACCACCCCCCTCGATGTTTTGACCGATCTGTCAGCTAACTGAATCATGACTGAGGTGGGCTTCAACTCCCCAAATCAAAATCGATCAAATACGGAAATAGGAGTTAGGTTGATGGACGAACCCAAATCTAGAAGGGCCCGATCAAATGGAGAATCCTACAAAAAGCAGGATATGAGTGGGGTACCAGGGTCTTTCTTCTTCGGCGGCAAGTCCGCTAGAATCACGACGCTAGCCTCTTTCGACAATATCACCTGTCGTCCAATTCTCGGTTGTCGCTTCGGGGTGCAGTAGTCCTTGAAGAACCTAGTGACAGCGGGAATGTGATCAATTGCCTCGAGGAGGGGGACCTGAACATGTACTTCATTAAATATCGATTTCAGGTCCTCAAAATTTTGCGTGTCCTTTTTCCGTACTGCATTTCATGTCAGAGACTCAGGAAAAGGGACGAGAATCTTAGGGTTAAGTGGCCTCTTACCCTTATCTACCTTAGGTGGCTCCTGTGATGAAGACGGAGTTGAACTCGCCTACGGTGAAGGGTGGGAAAAATCAGGACCCACCTGCCTAGGTCGTGGGTTGAATGTCTTCCTTCCACTTTGCAAAGAGACATCGTGTGCATCGGCTTGCTTTCCATGTGGTGGTGGGGGAGCGGAAGGGGCAGAATACGCAGGATTCTACAAAGGTGGCTGGCCTTGCTCGTAACCGGGTGGTGCAGGAAGCGCCTGTAGTATGGTGTGTGCCTGTCCCTACGGTGACTGAAACCTAGGCGGGGCACCCTGGTTCTGCACATATCGAGGATTCGGGATGGGTTGGGAAGGCAAGGATCCCTGAGTCCTATGCTCCTACAACAGCTGGTTCTACGTGTTTTGTATGGTTTGTATCTGATCAGCCATTGCCTTCATAATCTGCAAGCTATCTTGTGTAGACTTCCTCATCGATTCTTGCAGCTCCTCTTTCAGTGCCTCCAAAGGGTCAGCCCACTTTGGAGGGTGGTTGACAGCTTGGTGCAACGGTTGGTATAATTAGCAAGGTTGCTACTACTGAGGCGGGAATGGCTGCTGCCTAGGATACATGTTTTGCGCATTCCCGTATTGCCTAGTCTGGTAGTGTGGATCTTGATGTGGTCTTTGTGAATTACCAAACCAGGAGAAGTTCGGATGCTGGCGCCAACTAGGGTTATACGTCTTTGAATACGGGTTATTACGGCCATATCCTTGGATAGCGCTGATGTCCTCATAGGCCGAAGATGTCTGAGATGTATATCCGTCAAGGGGATACGCATTATAATCTGCGAGTGGCGCGTAACCTTGGTCATAGGGTGCAGCTCTGGATTATTCACGGGATCCCGATATGCTAGATCTCGTAAATACGAAGAAGATGCATCCCGAGTGAGTAGATTAACTCGAGCAGGTGGGGCTCGGGGTGCATAGGAGGATCGCGAGGTAGCAGAGCTCAAGACAGATTGAACCTGACTAATCTGGTCAACCATCTTCTCGATTAAGTTTATTCTATCCAGCTGCTTGATGATGATATCCATGTCAGCTCGAATAGACTTGGTCTGAGCCTCGTGGACACCAACCCACTGCTGACCAGGCCACTGGAACTAGTTCATGGATGCGGCATTCATCAAGTTCTCCACTAATGATTCGAACAGCTCAAATGTGTTGTTCTCATCTTTTGCGAGAAACTTCCCACTGATAGCGAAAATACGCGGTTTGTTAAAATACGTCGTTGTAACGCGTAAATCCGCTTTCGCTCTTAAATTTATAATCCTAGATAGGGGAGTATCTAGGGTCGTCCAAGGAGGCAATATGGTTGCAAAATTGATTCTCTTGCTTGGAATATATCTCAACTTTCTTTTGGTAATTTTCAATATACCATTTTTCTTGTTTTTGAACTAAGGCAACATGCGAAATTATGGCGGGAAAAGTGTTTACACTTCCAATTAAGTAAACTACTCTAAAGTGGCAAGTAGAGCCTCTCCATAAGCACACTCTAAGCAAGTGGAGGCCTAGAATAATTACGGAGAGGAAGTGAAGAATGCTGAAAATAAGCAAATAGAAATGCAAACAAGATATGGGAAGAAGGCAACTAGATAATTGATAAAGTGTTTAACAAAAATGCCTAGTAGAGGAATGCTTCTACTACTAGATAATTGAGATAAAGAAAGAAAACACAAATCCTCTAAATAGATGGTGAAGAAGAGGGCTTCTTGCTCCAAAGGTTGGTGGCTCCCAAGCTTGAAAAGAATCCTTCAACTCCTTCCTTGCAGTACTCCGCCAAAGTGATGACCTCCAAGGCAAGCCCTAAGGGGGTGTGCCCTAAGTTTCTCTCCAAGAGTGGATGTCCACCCTAAGCTTTTCTCCTTTTCCTGGCCGTCCTCCTTGAAGTGGGAGAGTCCTCCTCCTTGGCGTGGCCCAAGTTGAAGAGAGTGGGGAGAAGAAGGCACCAAAAGGGCTGGTGGTGTGCCCCTTTAATCTCCTTCTCTACTCCTTCTCCTTGGGCGTAGGTATAGGTGGATGTAGGTAGAAAATACACTAAGGGAGGATGCTCCAAAATGGTGGTAGGTGGTGGCCTTTTATAGAATAGGATGGGGGGTTAAGGTGCCCCTTGAAATGGAGGGCTAGGATGGAAGGATGAGGGTGGTTGGTGATCCTATGGCTAGGGTGAGTTGGCACCAACCCAAGGGGTGTTAAAGGGGGTGGTTATGGTGGTGTTGGTGTCTTTTGGTGGTGGAGAGACACCCCCATGTTGGCGCTAACATGGGGTCTTCTAGAAGGGGAGTTAGGTGGATGGTGGAGATGGATTCAAGGGGGATTGTGTGGTGGAGATGAGGGGGGATTTTGGAGGGAAAAGTGGCGCCACTAAGGGGTGGTTATGGGTAGTTTTTGGCGCCACTTTTAGGTGTCTTTTGGAGGTGGTGGGTAGGTTAGGTTGGTGCCAAGTAGGTTAGCTTATGTGGAGCTTAGGTGGAGCTAGTTGGGTGGAGTTGGTAGGTGGGTTTTTGGGGTGGTACAAGCCAAGGAAGTTGGAGCATAGTTAAGCTAAGCTAAGCTAAGCTAAGCTAGCTTAGCTAATGGAGGAGTAGAGGAGAAGGTGTTGGAGCTAGGGTTTGGAGGGAGGAGCTGAGGAGAAGTCTGGAGCTGAAATTTGGAGCTGGCTGCTGCTGAAGAGGCTGGCATGGGGCTATTCTAGCTGGCTTAGCTTGCTAGTTCTTTGCTAGCTACTAAGCCGAGCTAAGGTAAGCTAGCTTCTACCATACTGAGCTAAGGTGAGCTGGGTCTGGTGCTCCCGGGGAGAATCAAGCTGGTTGAGGCAGCTAAGGTAGCTTAGCTCAACTGAGTTGAGCTAAGCTGAGTCCCTGTGAGCTGGACTTGAGCTTCCTGAGCTGGGATGAATTCTTCTTCAGCTGGTTGGAGCTGAGTGGAGCTGGATGTAGCTGGATCTGAGCTGGGGTGAACTCCTGTCAACTTAGCCGAGCTAACTAGAGCTCCCTGTGGACTAGTGGGAGCTGAGATGAGCTAGACTCAGCTAAGTTGAGCTGGATCTGAGCTGACTTGAGCTAGGATGAGCTAAGGTGAACTCTCTTGAGCTACCATCCAGCTGAGATTAGCTGAATGGAGCTGGGATGAGCTAACCCTAGTTCAAGTAAGCTAGGTTCCAGCTGCGGTGAGCTAGATCAAGCTGAGGTGAGCTGGATCAAGCTGAGGTGAGCTGGATTAGGCTGAGTTCCAGCTAGTCTGGGCTTCTCCTTCACCATTTGCCTTCTTGAGTGCTAGGATTTTAGGGATCTGTGCATCTGTACATCCCTAACACTCACAAAAACTCATTAAAATGACAATAAAAAATGCAATGCATGCCTATCCTAATTTATGCCTAAATGCAGCCCAAAAACCCGTTTGCGGAGTAAAATCCTAAGAGCTAGGTTAGTTTTAAAGCATAAAAATGATGATAAACTGGTGTTTATCACACCCCCATGCTTACCTTTTGCTAGTCTCTTAGCAAAACATTAATTTTTTTTGGAAAACGGAATTTTTGGGAAATCTAATTTTTTTGACTTTTGAGGAGAAAAAGAGATTAAGGGACCTTGGTAGATTAAAACACAGGAGATACGGGATTTGTTGAAGATAAACATCAGGATTTGTTTTTGGATCCAACCATTAGATAGAACGGGATCAATATATCCTCAGAAAATTCACAAATTAACCCCTTGTTAATTCAGATGACTTGAAATGTTTGTTTTTAGGATTTTTCTGGCTTGTGAATCTGATTCGCAACTTGCAAATTCCTTTAAAACCTTGTGTCGGTGCTTGTGAAAAGCCAACCTTAATAAGGACGTGTTATTATTATTTTTTTTTTTCTCCCCCATGCTTATTTTTAGCTTAGTCTTACAACAGATGTGTCGGTATCATCATTCCCATTACCATTCCTAGAGGGGGCTTTGGCGCCAGTACTTCGGGATAGCACTGTCCATGACACCACCCAAGAGCTCACAACCCCAAAACACGATGCGGTGAAAAGGGGCGCTCCAAGCAAACTCAAGCTCTTGCTCCGACGCTATAGGTAGAGCACCGTCCAAGACACTTGAGCTGCTGAAATGCGCTTTAATGCTCCGTCTAAAGATATGAAATATAGATATAGAGCAGCGCCGAGGCGGTAACATGTTGACATCGCGTCCTCAAAGAAGGTATTTTCCTTCTTCTCGACGGTGGGAACTCAAACCAATGACCTGATTCAGACTTTTACTAAATCCAAACAAGGGAGTTTTTCAAATTTTTAGTTGTTTTTAAATGTTAGCTTGTGTGTGAAAATTGACACAAGAAGTTTCTCGAGAACCGCAAGTTTTTGAGTCAAAAACTAAGTCAAATACTTTCCATATTACAAAATAGGATCAAGTCACCTGAACTATCATGAGTTCAGGTGGAATTTTAGAGAAGGATATCTGATCTAGTCTAAAATAGACCCTGGAATTCTAATGATTAGATCCAAATCCTCATCCTTAGTTTGTTAAAGATTAAATCCCATTGTACCAGAAGTGAATTTTTCGACCTTAGTCCTGATTTCAAAATTTTTCCTCAAAAAGTTTTCAATATTTTTTTTTTCTTTTTGTTTTTTTTGTTTTTGGGTATGCAAGTAGGAAATAAATTAAAGAAAATGCATGTTTTTAGGTTTTAAACATCCTAAATCGATCATAAAAATTTAAAAACACCCCCCCATGCTTAAGATATGCCATGTCCTCATGCATTAGGAGGGAAAAGGAATCACCTTAGTGAAGAACGGTCAGGTTTAGGATGAATAAAGCCTGGAAAAAGAAGAAAAAAGGAAAGCAAGAAAATGATGGGTTACCTCCCATCCAATGCTATCTTTTACGCCATTCAGCCGGGCGTGAAGGTATGCACGGAAGACGTAAGATCATGTAAATAATTGGACACTTGGATCCTCGTAAAAAAAGTGTCGTCTTCTAGATCCTTAAAAAATTGATTAGAAATAATATTGGGATCAAAGTTGGATGGAAAATGATAAGTGTAGCCTGAGTCTGGCCATGGGTTTAAATTAGGTTGGGTGCCAAACTCAGGCGGGGTTGGTGGCAGGTCCGTTAGAAAGGGGTCGGGGAAGGAATGGTGAGGATTGGGTGAAGTTAGTGTGGAAAAGTTAGGTGCGTGAATAGTGGGTGGGTTAGGGGGGCTATCAGGAATAAATTTGGGGTCAAGACAAGTTTCCGGATCACAGATCTCGCCGACCACTGTGTCTGAATCAGAGTCCTCAAAAAAACTGTGGTCGGTAAGGGTATCTATTAACATTGTCTCCTCCACCATATTAGAAATTTCAGTATCTGAGTCCTCAAAGAATTTATCATCATGGAATCTCCTAGAGGATTTAAAAATATCTAAGGTGATAGTTTGGCCTGCACAGTTGATATCCATTTTGCCTGTGTGGCAATTGATATTTGCCTTTGCAGTAGCCAAAAAGGGGCGTCCAAGGATTATCGGGGAGTCCAGTAATGATTCGGGTGCCTCAATGTCAAGAACCAGAAAGTCTGCAGGGAAGACACAATTCTGGACCTTGACTAATACATCCTAGACAATCCCACGAGGTTTGATTGTAGATCGGTCGGCTAATTGCAGGGTAACCTCGACGGGTTTTAATTCACCGATCTAAAATTCTTCGAATAAACTTGTGGGAATAATATTTACAGAGGCACCAAGATCAAGGAGGGCGCGATTAAATGTAGTGTCATCAATAATTACAGAAATTAAAGGCGCCCCCGGATCTTTCATCTTAGGAGGCAGCTTACTCTGTATGACAGAGCTTACTGTCTCTGAAAGATGCACCTGTCCTAGATTTTTAGCCTGCCTTTTAGGAGTACAAATATCCTTCAAAAATTTAGCATATTCAGGTATATATTTGATGGCATCTAGGAGAGGAATATTGATATGAACTTGCCCAAATAGCTCCATGAGTTCTTCTGTAGTGGGCTCAGATTTCTTTTTTTTGTTGGTGGTGGGGTAGAGAGCTTGTGGGAAAGGGACAGGAATCTTGTCTTGAGATTTTTGTTGTTCTTTTCTTCCTGATGGGGAGGTGGGGAGTCAACTTGCACATGTATCTTACCAGGTTCGTGCGAAGGCTCGGGGTCAGTGGTGGTTTTTCCACTCCTCAAAGTAACTGCATGTGCAGTCGGATTATTATTTAGAGGAGGTGGGGGGGCCTGTGATTGCAGAAACCTGGGCGGCTGCTGAGGTGGTGGATTAGGAGGCTGATGTGGATAATGTGGATTTCTGCCCATATAATGGTTTCCTTGGTGATTAGGGTTGGGTATGGGTTGGGACGGAAGATGTCCTACAGGTCTTTGCGTGGGAGTAACCCCAATCTGATTGTTCAGATTTGTGATGTTGCGGGTTACTTCCGTCATTTTTGTTTGCATATCCTGCAGGGTTCGCAGCATCTGGGCATTGATATCTTGTTGGGATGGCCCAAGATGGAATTTTGGATTCAACCCATACCCATTAAAATGATATGGTTGGGAGGAAACTTGATTATTCCAGGAGTAGTTCGGGTAATTTTTCCAATTGGAAGAATTTTTAAAGGGTTCCTGGATGGCAGAAATATTTTGAGTGGGGTTAAGATCTGGATAGTTGTAGTTCCCCAGTGAATCATGGGCAACCTCAGAATAATCAGCAGGGGTAGTGTTGAGATTGTGCAAATTTTCTCTTTGTGGAAAGTTAGGTTGGGTTAGATGTGGGTGTGGAGCTTGAGTTGAAGTGGCTAGTCTTTCCTATATTTTCTTTTGATTAATATGCATCTGGTCGAGTTTTTGAGCAATCAATTGAAGATCAACTTGGGTGACAGGGATACATTGAGTGCCTATTTCATGAACACTGAACTGCGGGTTTTGGGTTCTGCAAAATGTGTTCATGGAAGCTTGATTAAATGAGTTTTCACTCATTTCTTCGAACAGGTCATAGGCACTTTCTGCATCTTTATTTAAAAAGTTGCCGCCACACGAGGCGTCGACAAACTGTCGGATTTGATCTTCTAATCCATGATAGAAGATTTGCACGAGCTGCCATAAAGGAATCTCGTGGTGCGGGCAACTTCTTAAAAGGTCTTGAAATCTTTCCCAAGAATCATGGAAAGTTTCACCAGATTTTTGGTGAAAGGTCGTAATAGATCTTCGTAAGGAATTGGTACGACCTATGGGAAAGAATTTCTTGAGGAAGGCACTCTTGAGTTGAGGCCATGTTGTAATTGGTCGGCCAATGGTCCTGAACCAATAAGCGGCCTTATCTTTAAGAGATAATGGAAAAAGCCGCATCAGTCATATGTCTTCTTGCACATTTCGGGAACGGGTTGTCTGTGCAAGAAGAGTTAGTTCTTCAAGGTGGCTGAAAGGGTCTTCCCTAGGAAGGCCATGAAAGTGTTTAATCAGGTTCAGGACAGCTGGCTTGATCTCAAAGTCCCCCTCCAGTATGACCACCCCTGGTCGTTCCTCATAATAAGACGGATCATAGAAATCTTTTAGAGGAACAACAGGCTGCTGACGGGGTGGTGGGTTTGGCCTTGGATTGGCTAGGTTTTGGATGTTCCTAGTCAATGTTTGTTGATTGGAATTTAATTTATTAATCTGATCGGCCATCAATTTTAAAAGATCAGGTAGGGGGTCTTGATGTTGTGTGTGGGGCAACTCAAGATTGGGGAGCTCCAAGTGTGGGAAGTTACTGGTGGTTGGGTTTTGGGTGGAAGGGTTAGAATTAGGGTTAGAGGTGGGGTTAGAGGTAGACGTGGAAGGGTCAGTGGACCTATTTTGTTGTGTTTCCATTTTTTCAGGAGAAGACAGAAAAAGTGATCTTTTTACGTGGGGGGCGAAATCAAATGGTCCTTCCAAGTGCGGATTTTGAGACCGTCGCCCGTGCATAAAATGGAAGAACGGGGAGGGGAGGAGAAGAGAAAGAGATGAGAGAAAGTGTGCAAATCAAACAAATAAACTAGACCTAACTTAAATGTGACTCCTTAATAATAACCTAAGACTTGGTCTATATAGGAAATAAGTAGTTAATAGTGAATACCCGTTCTATCAACAAATCTAGCCAAGTTGCTTAAGGGGAGGTTTGGGCCCAAACGTTTCCCAGGGAAAACCCCAGGTGCTTGTACAAACTCGCGCCTGGTCGTTTGACACGGCCCCTCAGCCTGAACACCAGATACAGATGACAGAATTGGTACTAACTAAAGAAAACTTAAGACCTAAATAGCAAGCCTAAGTTGATAAAGCCTTAGGGGTCAAGTTGCTACAAATTTTAATTAGGTCTAGGATTCTATAGTGCACACGGAATGTGGAGGGCGTTTATTGGGTTGTTGCCCTGTTATTTGATTTTTTTGTGTGTGTGCAGGAATTGGAGAGTGGCTCCTATGAAAATCAAGTTGTCACACAATTTTTTTTGTATTTTTGCCTTTTAGGATTTGATTTAATTGAATGTATTTTAGGGTTTCTTTAGTTAAATTTTCAAACAAGTTTGAAAACCCACAATCAAAGGAAAACAAGTTGTATGGGTGATTGTATATTTCCTTTGAATTAATCCTCAAAAGAGAAAGAAAGAAACCCTAAGCCAATTATCCCTAAGACAGAAATTTAACTACCAATGAGTTATTTTTTAGGCTTTCAGAATTAAGTAGTGGTCCAAACAAGTCAAACAACACCACTACTTTGAATAAAATCAAACAAGGATTCCATAAAAGATTTTTGTAAGATTTTAGGAATTCGTTTGATAATTGTTTTGAATTTTTAGTTGTACTGGTGTCAAAGTCCAGAAATAATACCTGTGGGTATTATGAACTTTTTAGTACTACCACCGACCTCAGAAAATTTTGATGATTTTATATGATATATAAAATTTCACAAGGATTCCAGCAAACTCAATTTCACAAAAATTGGGTGAGTATAAAAATTCTGAAAATTCGCGGACAATAGCAAAACAGGAAGATTAGAGGGTGTGACCCCTCTGTAATCCACGAATTTTTAAAAATTAAATACAAATCCAATTGATCTGAAATTTGGAACAGATGTTTCAAACTTAATTGGGAATCACTCTATGAAATTTTATGATTTTAGGAGGCCTGTGGTGTTAGGAATCGATTTTTCAAATCTGGACAGAAATCTCGACCCGAAAAACAGAACACCAATACTTGCAATGGAATGGTGCTAAAGAAGCATACAAGCAAACAATGATTTTAAAATGCACCACTCCACTTAATTTAAGTGTTTAGGGTACTGAAAGCCAATTTTAATAGATTTTTGGTAGTTTTAATTAATTATGTGACTAGAAAGAGGAACCAACCTGAATTTTCGCGGGAAGAAAATGATCTTTAAGCTCTCGCTTCCAGATTCCCGCTTTCCTGCTGTAGTTCCTGCACACACAAAAGAAAGAAAGAGAAGGGGATGAGATCCACTTCAAGCAAGAGAAAATGAGTTAATGCAAAGCCGTGCCTCCCCGGCAACGGCGCCAAAAAGTGATAGCGAAAATACGCGGTTTGTTAAAATACGTCGTTGTAACGCGTAAATCCGCTTTCGCTCTTAAATTTATAATCCTAGATAGGGGAGTATCTAGGGTCGTCCAAGGAGGCCAATTGTTTGCAATAGTGATTCTCTTGCTAGGAATATAAATCTCAACTTTCTTTTTGGTATTTTTGAATATATCATTTTTTTTTATTTTCAAACTAAGGCAACATGCGAACTGATGGCGGGAAAAGTGTTTACACTTCGAATTAAAATACTACTTTTATGTGACAAGCAGAACCTCTCCCTAAGCTCACTCTAGGCAAGTGGAGGCCTAGAATAATTAGGGAGAGGGAGTGAAGAATGCTGAAAATAAGCTAATAGAAATGCAAACAAAAAAAATTGCAAAGAAGGCAACTAGATAATTGATAAAGTGTTTTACAAAAGGCCTAGTAGAGGAAAGCTTGTACTACTAGAAAATTGCAAATAAGAAAATAAAACACAAATCCTCTAGATAGATGGTGAAGAAGAGGGCTTCTTGCTCCAAGGTTGGTGGCTCCCAAGCTTGAAAAGAATCCTTCAACTCCTTCCTTGCAGAACTTCGCCAAGGTGATGACCTCCAAGGCAAGCCCTAAGGGGGCGTGCCCTAAGTTTCTCTCCAAGGGTGGATGTCCACCCTAAGCTTTTCTCCTTTGCCTGGCCGTCCTCCTTGAAGTGGGAGAGTCCTCCTCCTTGGCGTGGCTCAAGTTGAAGAGAGTGGGGAGAAGAAGGCACCAAAAGGGCTGGTGATGTGCCCCTTTAATCTCCTTCTCTACTCCTTCTCCTTGGGCGTAGGTATAGGTGGATGTAGGTAGAAAATACACTAAGGGAGGATGCTCCAAAATGGTGGTAGGTGGTGGCTTTTCATAGAATAGGATGGGGGGTTAAGGTGCCCCTTGAAATGGAGGGCTAGGATGGAAGGATGAGGGTGGTTGGTGATCCTATGGCTAGGGTGAGTTGGCGCCAACCCAAGGGGTGTTAAAGGGGGTGGTTATGGTGGTGTTGGTGTCTTTTGGTGGTGGAGAGACACCCCCATGTTGGGGCCAACATGGGGTCTTCTAGAAGGGGAGTTAGGTGGATGGTGGAGATGGATTCAAGGGGGATTGTGTGGTGGAGATGAGGGGGGATTTTGGAGGGAAAAGTGGCGCCACTAAGGGGTGGTTATGGGTAGTTTTTGGCGCCACTTTTAGGTGTCTTTTGGAGGTGGTGGGTAGGTTAGGTTGGTGCCAAGTAGGTTAGCTTATGTGGAGCTTAGGTGGAGCTAGTTGGGTGGAGTTGGTAGGTGGGTTTTTGGGGTGGTACAAGCCAAGGAAGTTGGAGCATAGTTAAGCTAAGCTAAGCTAAGCTAAGCTAGCTTAGCTAATGGAGGAGTAGAGGAGAAGGTGTTGGAGCTAGGGTTTGGAGGGAGGAGCTGAGGAGAAGTCTGGAGCTGAAATTTGGAGCTAGCTGCTGCTGAAGAGGCTGGCATGGGGCTATTCTAGCTGGCTTAGCTTGCTAGTTCTTTGCTAGCTACTAAGCCGAGCTAAGGTAAGCTAGCTTCTACCATACTGAGCTAAGGTGAGCTGGGTCTGGTGCTCCCGGGGAGAATCAAGCTGATTGAGGCAGCTAAGGTAGCTTAGCTCAACTGAGTTGAGCTAAGCTGAGTCCCTGTGAGCTGGACTTGAGCTTCCTGAGCTGGGATGAATTCTTCTTCAGCTGGTTGGAGCTGAGTGGAGCTGGATGTAGCTGGATCTGAGCTGGGGTGAACTCCTGTCAACTTAGCCGAGCTAACTAGAGCTCCCTGTGGACTAGTGGGAGCTGAGATGAGCTAGACTCAGCTAAGTTGAGCTGGATCTGAGCTGACTTGAGCTAGGATGAGCTAAGGTGAACTCTCTTGAGCTGCCATCCAGCTGAGATTAGCTGAATGGAGCTGGGATGAGCTAACCCTAGTTCAAGTAAGCTAGGTTCCAGCTGCGGTGAGCTAGATCAAGCTGAGGTGAGCTGGATCAAGCTGAGGTGAGCTGGATTAGGCTGAGTTCCAGCTAGTCTGGGCTTCTCCTTCACCATTTGCCTTCTTGAGTGCTAGGGTTTTAGGGATCTGTGCATCTGTACATCCCTAACACTCACAAAAACTCATTAAAATGACAATAAAAAATGCAATGCATGCCTATCCTAATTTATGCCTAAATGCAGCCCAAAAACCCGTTTGCGGAGTAAAATCCTAAGAGCTAGGTTAGTTTTAAAGCATAAAAATGATGATAAACTGGTGTTTATCACCCGCCGCTAGATGCATCGGCCAGATACCGATGTGTGTCATCCAGCCCATGGTAGGAAATTTAGGCTAAGTGCGATCTAGGTATACCATGATGCGGGTATTTTCGGAGAAGGTCGTGAAATCTGTCCCATGCTTCGTGTAATTTCTCCCCAGCTCCCTAGGAGAAAGTGTGATTGCGCGCTGCATTGTGTTTGTTCGACCGATTGGGAAGAACTTTTGTAGGAATTCACGACGTAATTCCGACCAGGTTCCAATTGGCTTCTCAATAGTCTTGAACCAGTATGAAGCTTTGTCCTTCAGAGAGAACGGGAAAAGCTTCATCAGAACAATCCTGAGATCAATATTCCTGGGTCGAATCATTTCAGCGAGTCGACTCAAGTCCTCAAGGTGCTGGAACGGATCTTCGCTTGAGTTCCCGAAGAAATGAGTGCTGATCAACCCAATTACATTGGACTTGAGCTCAAATGCGTCTGATGAGTCCATTTTAATGGATTAATATTACTCCTAAGTAACTTTAATCGTATCGTTTAGGTGTGTTAATAACTGCAATTAAGTTGTAGAATATTTGTATGCATCATGATTTAAGTTTATAACATTCTATAACTTAATATGTAATGATTTTGTTGTTTTTATGTGCAGCAATTATATTTGGAAAGAGCAAGGATTGGGGAGCAAATTTCCCCAACACCCGGTGACAACTTTTCCCTTTCCATCGACCACCCTCAACAGCTGCCGGCCTGAAGAATGCCTCCCCAACAGTCTCCTGCCAAAATTAGAAAAGGGATTTGAAAATCCCTTGATTGGCGCACGTAGGGAGAGAGAGGAGTTAAAGAGAGGAGGTGGAGAAAGGACGGGGATGGGCATTTTCCCCCTTGCAGGGTGCACTGTGCATAGCCATCTTTCCCCCTGCGGGAAACAGCATCAAGCGTGCACTGTGAAGAACTTTCACCATCTTCTCCAGCATGCACTGTGGATCTACAACTTCTCACGCCCAACCCTGCAAGCGTCTGCAGCCGCGCCCTAGCACAGCACTGCAGACCCGCCAGCACCTTCAACCTCCCTGCAAGCACCTGCAACCGCGACCTAGCACTCTCTGCAGACCGCCTCACCACTTGCGCTCGCAAGCACGCCCGCCTTCATCCTCCAACCGCACCTTGCGCGCCCGCAGGAGCGTGCCCATCTCCAGCACTAGGCGCACCACTGCAAACCCGCCAGCGCCTTCAATCGCCCCGTAGGCCCGCACCCGCCTAGTGCACCCTTCTTCACCGCCTAGCTCACCCTTCTCCATCGCCTCCAGCGCCTCAACTTCCAGCGCCCCTACTGCAGGTGCTAGCACCGCGCCACTCGCGCCTCCCTACAGCGCACGCCTACACCCACCTTCAAGCACCCGCAGGCGCGTCCACCCTGTTCCAGCATTCTAGCAGGGCGCACACCGCCCACCGCGTCTACAGACCGCTTCACCCTCCAGCGCCTCCCTGCAGACGCGCCCTCTCCGCAGGCGTGCACTCATCTCCAGCCCTCCTGCAGATGCCTTCACCATTGCCACACCTCCGCATGATCTCATCAAGCAACGCACAGCAGCTGTAGCCTCTCCACCGTCGCCACTTCTCCTCCGCCGGCCGGTGACGAATCGACTTTCCACTTTGCGTTGTAGTATTTAAGTGGTGGAAAAATCGACTAATCAAAAAAAATGAAAAAAACCACTCACAGAAGAGCGGGTCATGTCCACAGGGAGGAAATTATGCAATAAACTCTTAATTATTTTATATTCTCTCAGATAAGTGCGAAATCCTTATTCAAATCTAACATAAAATGCAAAGGAAAGTAGATTCGCAATAACTTAAAAAGATAAGCGTATATGTGCAATTTTCCCTCACTGAAATCTTCAATAAATATATGATGATTTTTTGTAATTTTCACGTGTCATGTACTAGAGAGAATCGGTGCACGTGTTGATCCCAAAATCAATCTTAAAACAAGTGAATATCAATAACATGCAATTATAAGGAAATATGAGTGTGCATGCACAATTCTGCCATAATAAAATAATAATAAATAAAAAATCAAATTCTGTGGCAATGGCAGTGAATGTAAATATTAATTGACTTCAAAACAGAGCATTTGCTCTCTCTCCTCCGCGAGAGAGAGAGCACCGGCAGGCGATGGAGAGGCTAGGGAGGTCGGCGAGGATGAGGGCTCTCCAATGGAGGCTGCGGCGTCGACGGAGATAGCCGGAGGTTGCCGGCCTATGGAGGAGAAGTGGCCGAAGGAGGCTGCCTGGTGTAGCCACGGGCCAGCTATGAAGGTGCTTGAGGTTGAGGCGTGCGCCTGCGGTGGCGTGGCGGTGGCTGGTGAGCACGTAGGGTGCTGGTGCTGGAGATTGAGGCGCGCCCAGCTGGCTGAAGGAGGGAGCGTAGGTGAGGCCGTCTGCAGATGCGCTTGCAGGATGGATGCGAAGGCGAGCGCTGGAGTGTCTGCGGATGCATGCAGAGGGCGTCAGCGCACTACAGTAGGGCGCGGGTGAGGGCAGTGTGGTGCAAGAGCAGGCGCCAGGTAGTGCGCCTGAAGGCGGTGAAGCTGAGGCACACCTGCAGGAGCGTTGGAGGTGCTTGGCTTGCGCGCTTGCTGGGAGAGAGGGCGCTCTGCAGGGAGGAGGGGGCGCGCCTACAGATGGCGCGGGCGTTTGGTGGTGTGGGCGGTGCGGTGCAGGAGCAGGAAAGAGGAGGTGCTGGAAGGGAGATGGGCGCTTGAGATGGTGTTGGTAGGTGCAGCTTTGGTGCGGCGCGGCTGCAGGCGCGTGCAAGGTGAGGCGATGCAACTTTGGGTGCGCGGGGAGGAGGCTTTGGCAGTGGCATTGCAGAGGTTGTGCACAGTGCACGCTTAGGGTTGTTCCCTGCAAGGACGAAGATGGCGAAAGTTCTTCTCTCCCTGGATGATCTCCTTTCTCTGCCTCTTCTTTTTAACTTCTCCTCATTTGCGCCTGCGAGAGTTAAGGGATTTTCAAATCCCTTAACTATTTCTGGCTGGCGGTTGTTGAGGGTTCCCGGAAGATGGGGAAAAGAACAGCCGCCGGTTATTTGAAAAAGGGTAATTTATCCTTTTCTCCTCATTCTTTTGCCAATTATTTTTCCTACACATAATAAGAACATATTAAGTTATATATTAGATGTAAACCTTAATCATGATTCATGTTCTATAACTTAATATAGTTATTAACAACCCTAAAAGATACAATTAAAGTTACTTAGGCGTAATATTAGTCCATTAAAATGGACTCATCAAATACCCCCATGCCTAAGATTTGCTAGTCCCTAGCAAAAATGAAAAATAATAGAAGTAATCAAAAGATTTCTTCTTTTCTTACTTCAAAACTTTAGAAATCCAGACAAATGTGAAGTGCTGATAGCCTAGGTAATAGATCCAAGTGAAAGAGCCAATTCGCATTGGAAGTTCATACTTCACCCTTTGTAAATATTGCGTCAGGATAGGCAACTACTTCCCTTGAGGATAAAGCAGACGATAATCTGTAATTTGACCTCGGCGTTTGTCTTAGGTAGGAGATATCAAGTTGAATGGACTTGTACTTGGTGGCACACACTCATCTGGTGCTACATATAGTCTAGTACTACAGACTCTAGATCTCTAGACTATTAGACAAGTTGACTCTGAGAGAGGCTACACAATTGTGCTCTCTTGATGTTCCTAGGCACTCCCTCGTCTTTCTTTCTGAGATCACTAATCTCACTAGATTTAGAAATTGTACTCATTATTTGGTGGCCTCACATGGCATCCACACTTCAATTAAAGTCCTAATAACTCTACAACTAAGTTAGAGTCATCAACCAGTATTCGGGCGATCAAAAATTCTAAAAGGTAGGTATGGGTCATATTTGGTGGAACGCGAAAGGTATTCTATTGCCTCAGAAACAATATTACATTAGAAACTTGGACTTTTTTTTTTTGTAATATAACTATTTCTTCTTTTTCTTCTTCTTTTCTCCGATGAGATTGATTTCTTCTTTTGCTCCATTTTTGATTCGTAAGCCATGAGATTCCCAAGTAGATTTTCCATGTCTAGATCCTCTACTTGGTTGGCTTCTTCTATTGCCGTTACCTTTTGCTCCCACTCAGGTCCAAGGGAGCGAAGGAGCTTCCCTTGAAGCTCCCCCTTTATAAATGTCTTTCCTAAAGACTTGAGGTTATTCACGATTAACGTGAATCGGGTCTACATGTCCCCAAGTCTTTCATTCTCCTTCATAGAGAAAGCTTCGAATTCCTGCGATAACAAGTTTATCTTTGAGGATTTAACTTTAGATGTACCTTCGTGAGTAACCTCCAAGGTTCTCCAGATCTCGTGGGCGGTTTCGCATTGGCTGATGCGGTTGAATTCCTCCGAGCTGAGAGTGCAGTAGAGTGAGTTCATTGCCTTGGCATTCAGTCCAAGGTGATGGATTTGCTCCACTGTGTAACCAGTTTCTGGTTTCTCGGGAATGACGTATGCGGATTCGCATTTCTCCCAAATGGAGAAATCGTTGGCTTGAAGCCACATCTTCATTCTCAGCTTCCAGTAAGTGTAGTTGGTTCCTTCGAAGAGTGGTGGTCGAGTGGTGGATTGCCCCTCCAATCTGCTTGTGGAAATGGCCTTCCCCTCCATGTGATCTTTCCGCAGATGTTACTCCTGTAGGCGGAAAACCTGCTCTGATACCAAATGAAATTGCACTAGAGGGGGGGTGAATAGTGAAATTATAGAATATTGTGATAAAAAAAAATTCAATCACACAATATACTCAATTATTTTTAGGTGGAAACCCAAGATGGGTGAAAACCACCACCTAAGCCAATCTCTTGACTTAGGATTTTCGATCACAAGGTGATCAATCCACTAACCACACTACTTAAACGAGGGTAGTGTACCTCAATTACAATTCCCACCTCCGATCCTTTAACGGAGGTTTCTCTCTTCAAAATGAAGAGACGGGGACCCGACAGGCCGGATACCCAAAATACAGAAATTAAGAAGTAAAAATAACACCTATAGAGCACCCCAATAATTTAGTTGCTTTCTTATCTACTAAGCATGAAAAGAACTCCCTGATGATTTGCAGAACGGAGCGAGCCAAGAGTATGGATTTGCCCTTTGATCAGAGTATTAGCACAGCACAAGGGCAAGATGGATCTTAAAGTAGTGAGCAAGAGATTTTTCTAATGGAATTGTATCTCAAGAGGTGTGTATTGCCAAAGAAGAGTTGTAGTCTATTTATAGGCAAGTTTGGAACCTTCAAGAACACTTGGGAGAGCTCTCCTAGCCGTTGGAGACAAATCCCAAGAGTTTAGGACGAAATCCACACAAAATCAGGGCAATGATGATTCTGACAGCAACATCAGACGTCTTATTATAGGATCAGACGTCTTACAGGACGTCTGATTTTTCCTCTGGTCGTCTAATATTGCAGGACATCCTTAATGGACTCTATTGGATCAAAAGAAAGACGTCTGATATTATGTCATAAGACGTCTGATTAGTTTACTGGACGTCTAATGAATGGTGCATTCGTTCCTGTTATCATCGGATCCAAACAGGGTTCTAGGTTTAGAGGATCAGACGTCGTTACGGACGTCTGAGGACATTACCAGACGTCTGGAAACCTAAATACTCTTCCTTGCTGCTTCTGCCAAAAGATTATGTGGCCGTAGATAGATACGCACAGAAAATCATGGCCAACGGTTCAAAGGCAGACGTCTGTAAGTGTGTCAAGACGTCTCGAAATTGTTTTTGCCGACAAAAAGTCTAACGGTTAGTATGAGGACGTCTGGGTAAAGAATCAGACGTCTGTGAACGGTTATCGACGTCTGAAAGTGAAGTCCTTCGACTGATGTTTATGAGGAGATGAACAAAGGCAGAAATATTTGAAATTAGACGTCTGATACACATGTCAGACGTCTTATGGTGGAAAATCAGACGTTTGGACTTTGTCCTGGACGTCTGATAAAAGTATAAGAGTTGGGTTTTTGTTTCTAATTTATCCTAAGTGTAGAGAGCCTAAGCTAGCTATTTATAGGTTATGTTTGGGGGCTCTTTACAATATTTCTAGACTCAAATAAGATGAAAATTACAACCTTTGAAAGTTTACATGAAAAAAGCCTAAGACCTAATACTTATGCTACTCGTCTTCACGCTTTTAATCTCCCGTCTTGGAAAGCTTTTTGAAATCCTGCAAATATGTTATTATAGAGAGAAAACAATATGCTACGCTTTATTTATTATTTCATTTTCTACATTTTGTAAAATCATCAAAATATTATATATGAGTGGTTGAACTAACAATCTCCCCCTTTTTGATGATTTTCAAAATATAGCTGTAGGTTCCTCTTTCCTCCCCCTAAAGGTTGTACTTGATAGCCTTTATCTATTTAAGAAGGTTGTTTTTATATTATTCCTTAATTTCTTACCTACATTCTTCTCCCCCTTTTTGAATATCATCATGAAGGGTTGTTTAAAGGGAGTCAAAATCCAAACTACAAGAGTGATATCTACAAAGTAGAGTGCGTGACTAAAATTGCATGTTTAAAAGATGACAAGGCATTACGGAAAATTGATTAGGAATAGAAATATTTAAGCATGGACTAGCTATTTGTTCCCAAAAATATTAAGTACAGGGTCAAGGCCCCTTAATACAAACTTAGAATAAAAGATAGAAAAATAGAAGCACTAAAACTATTCTTCTTGATCTTGGCGGCGGCGGCGACGAGCGGGTCCTTGTCCTATCTGCAAAGTTTGAACATCTGATCTAAGTTCGTCGATGTCGCGTCGCATGCTTCCCATGTAGGTGTACATCTCGCCGGTTCGACGCAGCAGGAGGGAGATGCCGGAGGAGAGGGAATCTGTGGCTGGATCCCATGCTTCATCAAAGCTTGAGCGGGGAGCTTCTATTTGAAGGGGCCGTGGTTCATGGAAGTCTGGAAAGGGTGGAAGGGGCTCTTCTTCCATGGGCTCGTCGGCGGGCTCAAGATGCTCCCTAAGTATATGCATCTTGGCGGCTGTGGCCCGGTTGTAAGGCTCAATTTTCTTGTCAACTGCTTGGTCAGTTATGGAAATCCGATGGGTTGAGAAGATTTTGGATAGAATAGACCCAAACGGAAGTGATGCCCCATGGTCTTCATTCATGACGCGAACAACGAGGCAGCAATAATTGAAAGGAATATGATGAACGGCCGCAAAAACGAGCGCCTTGTGTTGGCGCGAGATGTAATCAAAACCTCCTAATTTGTTTAGGAGGTCCCACCCAAAAATGCGAGAGAGTAGACGTGGAAGGGGTTTGAGATTTTTGCACGGTAGAGTGCCAAGGTTTTCAACATATTTTTCTGGGAGAACTAACTCTTGATTGATGATTTCTGGGTCGTATTGCCTCAGAATGTCATTGAAATCATTTCCCTCATTGGGGATGGCTAGAAGGTCGGAGATAGTTTCGGATGTGATGTGTATTTCGCGACCAAATAGGCGGGTATGGAGTTCAAGTTCATCGTTGCTGTAGTCCTCAACGATGTTGGCATAAAAGAGACGGCAAAGATCAGGGAACACACCAAGAGTTCCAATGCCGGAGTGGAATTGACGGTCAAAATATTGGAAAAGATGGAGAGTTTGGAAGTGTTCCCGAAGGTTCAAATGGGCAAAATCATTCCAAACAATAAAACGAGGGCATTTAACTTTGGCATTCGCGAAACGACGAAATCGCTGCCTAGCGATGTCGCCCCGCAATTGATCTGCCAAATAAGTGGAAGAGAAACTGGAAGATCCCACAACTTGCTTCCTACGGGGAGGCATATTTGGTGGAATGGGCGGTTAGGTTTAGGAAAAAATGAGTGGTGTTTTGAGGATGGAATACCTGCAAAAAAGAAACAACCATACAAGAACATTCAACCAACCAAACAACATTCACCCAAAACATAGATTCAAACAATGCAATCATCATTGAAAAAATCTGTGGCAGTATGCCTTGAGGCAATACAACCTGCCATGTAGTTGTGGCAATATACCTTTGGATGCAAGCCACTAAAATGTCGGCTTGAACCTCATGAGATAATACCCTTGCCATGGAAGATGCAGCTAGGGCTAACAAGGTTTTCTTGACCGAGGGTTAGGGTTTTAAGGCTGATAATGATATGAAATGAACATGTAGGTCAAGTGAATCAAGAAGGAGAACTAGATGCTACAAGGCCGTGGGTAAAAGAGCATGAAAATGCCCTAGGAGTTGAGAGGGTATACCCACGGGAGGAGGGAAGCCTCCAAATGCGCGGTCGAGAGGCAGGGAGGACGCGCGCAGAGGAGCAGCAGCTCCGTCAGTCGTCGAGGAGGCGCGACGGTCGTCTGGCGGCGAGCAGAACTTCGCCAACTGCTGCTGTGGGCCATCTGGTGTGAGGGAGAGCGGTAGGGATTTGGGAGACAAGAGTGGGACCTTTGCGAAGGGGCTCTTATATCCCAACGTCACGGAGCAAGTCTCCCCTTGAAGTTGGGGAGATTTGCATTTCAAACCGTCCAGAGAAAGGCCGCGACGCGCAGATTTTTCGCTGATCAGACGTCTGGCAACGATGTCAGACGTCGGGATTTGCCAGAGGGATTTTAGCCCATTTTAGGGCGACGTCTATTTTATTCATCAGATGACAAATCAGACGACTAATTATAATATAGACGTCTGATTTCTGCAGGAATCCTCACCTGAAAAATGATTTATTCTCCAGGTTGTCGTCTGATTTCTGCCTCAGACGAAATCCAAGACGTCTAAATATAATATTAGACGTCCGATTTCTGCAGACAGATCTTCCTGGATTTTCGTCTAAAGTTACAGGGTCGTCCGCTTTTCTTGTCAGACGACCTCTACGACGTCTAACCACTGATTCAGACGTCTGATAGGTAGTACATGGTCTTTTTCCGAGATAGACTTCTGTCAAAACATCTGGACGACGCATCAGACGTCTATGTGGGGTACCAGACGTCTGATATGACTGTTTTGTTAGATAAAATCGTCGTCTGTCCCAGATGTTTAGACGACGAATTTTAATGTATAAGACGTCTGATGATTCAATCAGACGTCTGATATTGGACAGAATGTGCATTTGGATGTTTGAACTGAGAATGAAGGCTTCTAACTTAGTGAAATCAAGGTTCAATCTATGCTCATGACAAAAGAGGTTCCATTAAATCACTAAATTCTTCAAATATCACTTAGCTTACATATGCCTAGTTTCCTACGTATATAATTAAAGCGATCATAATTCAAAGGTTTAGTGAAAATATCAGCTAATTGCAGTTCAGTACAAATAAATTCAACTTCGATTTCTCCCTTAAGTACATTGTCTCTCAGGAAGTGATGTCGAACATCAATATGTTTTGTGCGAGAGTGATGTACGGGATTTTTCGAGAGGTTGATAGCACTAGTATTGTCACATAATATTTTTATCTTATTAAATATCAAGTTAAAATCCTTCAAAGTACTTTTCATCCAAAGCACTTGGGAACATGCTAGTGCAGCGGCTATGTATTCAGCTTCTGTAGTTGATAAAGCTACACTAGATTGTTTCTTTGAGAACCAAGAGACTAGTGATTCGCCTAAGAATTGGCACGTCCCACTAGTACTCTTCCTATCAGTGCGGCTACCTGCATAGTCCGCATCGCTATATGTAACTAAGTTGAATTGTGGACTCCTAGGGTAGAATAAGCCATAATCAGATGTGTCAACTAGATATCTAAATATTCGTTTTACAGCATTTAGGTGTGATTGTTTAGGATTTGATTGAAACCTAGCGCATAAGCAGGTACTAAACAAAATATCAGGTCTACTGGAAGTTAAATACAGTAAAGATCCAATCATGCTACGATAGAGCTTTTGATCTATGGGTGTACCTGATTCATCCAAGCCTAAGGAAGTTGTGACACTCATAGGAGTGTTCTTCCCTTTACTTTTGTTCATATCAAATCTCTTCAACATCTCCTTTGTGTATTTAGATTGACACACAAAGGTTCCAATTTCGAGCTGAGTGATTTGCAAGCCCAAGAAAAACTTGAGTTCACCCATCAAACTCATTTCGAATTCTTCCTGCATAATTTCTGAAAACTTTCTACACATAGATTCATTAGTAGCACCAAATTTACATATATTTGAACTAATAAAATGTCTTTTCCTTTTCTTTTAATGAATAATGTGGAATCAGCTTCTCCTATAGAGAATTTTGCATTTAACAAGTAGTCTTTGAGCCTTTCATACCAAGCTCTAGGAGCTTGCTTTAGACCATATAGTGCCTTGTTTAATTTGTAGACAAAATGAGGCTTATCATGAGACTCAAAACCAGGAGGTTGTTTTACAAAAACTTCCTCCTTAATGAATCCGTTAAGAAACGCGCTCTTAACGTCCATTTGAAAGAGTTTAAAGCCAAGAAAGGCGGCATAAGCAAGAAGCATGCGAATTGATTCGAGTCGAGCTACGGGAGCGTAGGTCTCATCAAAATCAATTCCTTCTTCTTGGTTGTACCCTTGTGCTACCAACCGAGCCTTATTTCGAATAACTATACCGGATTCATTCAACTTGTTCCGGAATACCCATGTGGTACCTATTACTGTTTGCCCTTCAGGCTTAGGTACTAGATCCCAAACTTCATTCCTTTGGAATTGGTTGAGTTCCTCCTACATGGCCATCATCCAAGTTTCTTCGGAGCATGCTTCCTCGACACTCTTCGGTTCAACTTGAGATACAAAGGCGGAGAGACCAAAGGTGCAACTAAAACGAGATCGGGTTTTAACGCCATCAGAAACACTTCCAATGACTTGACTTTCGGGATGATCCCTTTGATATATCCAATCTTTTGGAAGATTATGGATATTGGAGTTTTCAATGTTAGACACATCAATAGTAGAATCATCTTCATCATCCATATTGACTCGGTCAATGGAGGAATGAGGAGATTCATCGAAGGAGACATGAAGGGTTTCCTCCACTATTAATGTGGTCTTGTTAAAAACCCGATATGCCTTACTACGTGAGGAGTAACCAATAAAGATGGCTTCTTCACCTTTGGCATCAAATTTATCTAAATTAGAGCGGGTATTCAAGACAAAACATCGACATCCAAAAACTTTAAAATAACTAATTTTGGGTATTTTCCCATAGTATAGTTCAAAACAAGTTTTTCGCAATCCGGATCGAATTAAGGTGCGATTTAACATGTAACAAGCCGTGTTAACCGCCTCAGCCCAAAAGTACTTCGGTAACCCCGAGTCTATGAGCAATGTTCGAGCACACTCTTGAAGAGTACGGTTCTTTCTCTCAACCACCCCATTTTGTTGAGGTGTTCGAGGAAAAGAAAACTCATGAGCAATACCATGCTCTTGACAAAAATCATCAAACAAGGAATTTTCAAACTCGCCCCCATGATCACTGCGGATACGAGTGATTTGGTAGCCTTTTTCAGTTTGAACTTTCCTACAAAAAATAGAAAAGACGGAAAACACTCCTTCTTTGGATCTCAAGAAGGAGACCCATGAAAACCTCGAAAAATCATCTACAATTACAAGGCAATATTTGCATCCACTGAGGCTCTCATATTTTGTTGGTCCAAACAGATCTAGGTGAAGTAGTTCTAAAGGTCTTGATGTGGATATAACTTCTTTGCTTTTAAAACTAGATTTTATAATCTTACCTAATTTACATGAATCACAAATAAGCTCATTTAAGAATTTTCTTTTAGGAAGACCTCGGACTAGTTCATGTTTAGCTAATTTTTGAACCAGCTTCATATGAACATGTCCTAGTCTTTTATGCCATATACTTAACTCATCATTTGCTATAAGACATTCATAAGTGCCATTTTTATCAAATTCTACGACATAAATGTCTTTAAATCTAGTTCCCTTAAGAAGGGTTTCATTGGTTAATGCATGCATAATTTCAAATATTTTAGAAGTAAACACTACTTTAAAGCCCTTATCACATATTTGACTTACACTTAAAAGATTATGTTTTAGTCCTTTAACTAGAGAAACATTTGAGATGGGAGAGAGAGGGTTACCTATTTTACCAAGGCCAATAATATGGCCCTTGTGGTTGTTGCCAAATGTAACTGTTCCTCCATCCGTAGGTTGGAGGTCCAAAAATAGGCGCTTGTCTCTCGTCATATGTTTGAAGCATCCAGAGTCCATCACCCATTGGCCTCCTTGGTGGTGGTGGTCTCCTTGTCTTCCTCCTTGTAGACCTTCTTCCTCCTACAAAAGATCTTCGATGGTGACTTGGTGTTTCTATAGGTCTTTCTAATTTGAGTCGTCCATCCTTCATTTTGTATATCCAATTTTTGACATTATGATGTCCTTTCATCCCTACAAAACAAAGTGAGAGTTGTCTTTTCGGTATCCATTGTAAAGTGGATCCGTATTTGTTAGTGGTCTCCTTTAGAGGAGGATCCTTTTTCGGCTCACTTTGACTAGGTCCGTAATAGCCTAATCCAAATTTACTTGAGGAAGGTTTTTGATGGGCAATGAGTTTGTCCAAGTTATCTTTCCCCTTTGTAAATTTGGATAGGTCCTCAAGAAGTTGGTTTGACTTTTCTTTGAGATGATTTATCTCTATTTTCATTATGTCTAGTTTATCTTCTAATGCTCTAATTTCTACTCTAAGTAAGCCATTTTCATCCTTTTTAAAGGAGTTTGATTTTTCAAGCACATGGATTTTGTCGAGTAATTCTTCTCTATCTAAAAATTTTTGTTCACTCATTGCTGTATACAAATCATTTGTTAATGACTCTTTCTCAATCATTAGATTTCTTATTTGCATATTTAAAGCAGTGGTTTCTTTTGTAAGAATTAGATTTTTTTCCTCAAGATCATTGATCAATCTCTTATTTTCTAAGTTTTCTTCTTTTAAAGCCTTGCTTTGGGTTTTTGTTTTCTTAAGATCTACATATAGTGAATCAAAGGCATCTTGTAATTCATCTAAAGAGTAGGAGTTTACCTCAGGTTCCTCAGATTCAGACTCAGAACCATCATTTGTTGCCATTAATCCCAAGCATGCCGTTTCTTCATTTGTTTCCTCCTCCTCTTCTTCTTCTGAGGTGGAGTCATCCCACGTTGCTTGAAACGCCTTCTTCTTGAATCCTTTTGGTTTGGAGATCTTCCTGTAGTCAGAAGGCTTCTTGGGTTTCTTCTCATCATCCCTTTTGAGTAAGGGACAATCTTTCCTTATGTGACCTCTCTTTTTGCAATTATAGCAAATTAGAGGATCTTCTTCTCTTTTCCTTCCCTTGATCTCTCTTCTATTTCTGAGAAGCTTTTTAAACTTTTTAGCTAATAAAACAAATTCTTCGTCATCGGTACTTACCTCATCATCCGAAGTAGCTTTGAAGGCTAAGGTCTTCTTCTTTGGCTCCGATGAGCTTGATTTCTTCTTTTGCTCCATTTTTGATTCGTAAGCCATGAGATTCCCAAGTAGATTTTCCATGTCTAGATCCTCTACTTGGTTGGCTTCTTCTATTGCCGTTACCTTTTGCTCCCACTCAGGTCCAAGGGAGCGAAGGAGCTTCCCTTGAAGCTCCCCCTTTATAAATGTCTTTCCTAAAGACATGAGGTTATTCACGATTAACGTGAATCGGGTGTACATGTCCCCAAGTCTTTCATTCTCCTTCATAGAGAAAGCTTCGAATTCCTGCGATAACAAGTTTATCTTTGAGGATTTAACTTTAGATGTACCTTCGTGAGTAACCTCCAAGGTTCTCCAGATCTCGTGGGCGGTTTCGCATTGGCTGATGCGGTTGAATTCCTCCGAGCTGAGAGCGCAGTAGAGTGAGTTCATTGCCTTGACATTCAGTCCAAGGTGATGGATTTGCTCCACTATGTAACCAGTTTCTAGTTTCTCAGGAATGACGTATGCGGATTCGCATTTCTCCCAAATGGAGAAATCGTTGGCTTGAAGCCACATCTTCATTCTCAGCTTCCAGTAAGTGTAGTTGGTTCCTTCGAAGAGTGGTGGTCGAGTGGTGGATTGCCCCTCCAATCTGCTTGTGGAAATGGCCTTCCCCTCCATGTGATCTTTCCGCGGATGTTACTCCTGTAGGCGGAAAACCTGCTCTGATACCAAATGAAATTGCACTAGAGGGGGGGTGAATAGTGAAATTATAGAATATTGTGATAAAAAAAAATTCAATCACACAATATACTCAATTATTTTTAGGTGGAAACCCAAGATGGGTGAAAACCACCACCTAAGCCAATCTCTTGACTTAGGATTTTCGATCACAAGGTGATCAATCCACTAACCACACTACTTAAACGAGGGTAGTGTACCTCAATTACAATTCCCACCTCCGATCCCTTAACGGAGGTTTCTCTCTTCAAAATGAAGAGATGGGGACCCGACAGGCCGGATACCCAAAATACAGAAATTAAGAAGTAAAAATAACACCTATAGAGCACCCCAATAATTTAGTTGCTTTCTTATCTACTAAGCATGAAAAGAACTCCCTGATGATTTGCAGAACGGAGCGAGCCGAGAGTATGGATTTGCCCATTGATCAGAGTATTAGCACAGCACAAGGGCAAGATGGAGCTTAAAGTAGTGAGCAAGAGATTTTTCTAATGGAATTGTATCTCAAGAGGTGTGTATTGCCAAAGAAGAGTTGTAGTCTATTTATAGGCAAGTTTGGAACCTTCAAGAACACTTGGGAGAGCTCTTCTAGCCGTTGGAGACAAATCCCAAGAGTTTAGGACGAAATCCACACAAAATCAGGGCAATGATGATTCTGACAGCAACATCAGACGTCTAATTATAGGATCAGACGTCTTACAGGACGTCTGATTTTTCCTCTGGTCGTCTAATATTGCAGGACATCCTTAACGGACTCTATTGGATCAAAAGAAAGACGTCTGATATTATGTCATAAGACGTCTGATTAGTTTACTGGACGTCTAATGAATGGTGCATTCGTTCCTGTTATCATCGGATCCAAACAGGGTTCTAGGTTTAGAGGATCAGACGTTGTTACGGACGTCTGAGGACATTACCAGACGTCTGGAAACCTAAATACTCTTCCTTGCTGCTTCTGCCAAAAGATTATGTGGCCGTAGATAGATACGCACCGAAAATCATGGCCAACGGTTCAAAGGCAGACGTCTGTAAGTGTGTCAAGACGTCTCGAAATTGTTTTTGCCAACAAAAAGTCTAACGGTTAGTATGAGGACGTCTGGGTAAAGAATCAGACGTCTGTGAACGGTTATCGACGTCTGAAAGTGAAGTCCTTCGACTGATGTTTATGAGGAGATGAACAAAGGCAGAAATATTTGAAATTAGACGTCTGATACACATGTCAGACGTCTTATGGTGGAAAATCAGACGTCTGGACTTTGTCCTGGACGTCTGATAAAAGTATAAGAGTTGGGTTTTTGTTTCTAATTTATCCTAAGTGTAGAGAGCCTAAGTGAGCTATTTATAGGTTATGTTTGGGGGCTCTTTACAATATTTCTAGACTCAAATAAGATGAAAATTACAACCTTTGAAAGTTTACATGAAAAAAGCCTAAGACCTAATACTTATGCTACTCGTCTTCACGCTTTTAATCTCCCGTCTTGGAAAGCTTTTTGAAATCCTGCAAATATGTTATTATAGAGAGAAAACAATATGCTACGCTTTATTTATTATTTCATTTTCTACATTTTGTAAAATCATCAAAATATTATTTTTGAGTGGTTGAACTAGCATGATGATGGTCAAGAGGAAGTTTTGTGGCTTATGTGGTGGAAGTGCCTATTCTCGGCACCGTGAAGAAATGGATAGGATAGGCGTATTTTTGACCTTTGACACTATTACCCTCCTTCAGCTGAGGACTCCATGAAGGGCGGTCGTAACCATCCATCATAGTTATAGCTTTATTAAGACTCAATCTTTGTGTATCTGCCTTATTTGGTGACTCTTAGGAATTCACACAAAATACGCACATAGGAACTGAGAGTGAAAACTATGCCTAACTCTGAAGTATCATCATCTAATTATCCAAAACTTAAGAGTCCTTGCACTAGACTTAGCGCACCAGTAATCTCTCTACTTCTTCTCACAAATATGAGGTGGATCTACTAGAAGATAGTATGCATGACTCCCTATGAACTGTCCAAGGGTTCAGTCGACTACAAATGCTTATTGGTTTTCCTCAAGGATCCATTACCAAGTCTATGTGCATGTGAAATAAATGTACTGAATTCTAAACTTAAGAAATAATTCAAGAAGAAAAACCTCCAATGACAAATGTATTTTACTAGGGACTAACCCATTCAACTCAAGAAAAGAGAAATTTTATATATATGAAAGAAATTAGGAAAAGAGAACTTAGGCATTTAGAAGTTAACTTTAGGAAATGATACTATAGGACCTAAACACATAGACTCTTCAGGTCTTCGGGCTTAATTAGCCCGGGTGTCCACTCAAATGTGGATTTAGTCTCGAGTCCTCGCCAATTAAAATTTATTTTAATTTGGTAAATAATTTGGGATGATAAGTATGCAACTTATCAACCCGCCCTCTGATTTGGGGAGACTTTAAGCCTAAGCATCTGCACACATTTTTTTGCACTGACTCACTTTTCAGAGATTTTTACGGAAATTGGGTAGCTAATGGACCGACTTGGGTGGTATGGCTGGCAAGTTGCCGGTAGTAACAGCTCATCAGCTGATTGTCCAGAGCCCAGCCACAAGACCATTTTCGTTTTACTACCTTTAAGTAAATCTTACATCAAGGAAGCCACCTACTTATAAAAAAAAATGAAACACTCAAAAAGAAAAGAAAAAAAAAGAGAGAAAAAGAAAAGGAGAAAATAAAAAAATAAATTAAACCACACTTTACCGCACAAGTATGGCTAGCAAGTTGTCGGTGGTAACAGCTCATCTGCCGGTTGTCCAGAACCCAGCTCACAAAAGAAATAAATGCACAATAATTCCCAAAACACTTAGGGAAGAAGCGGGGAAGTAGAATAAATCGGGGAGATATACACTGGGTTTACCCTTGTGTTGACCCCATAAATAAAAAAAGTAGGGAGAAAGCTACCGATCGAAAAAATAAACATTTAGGCAAGGTCACCTAGGGTTGTAGAAACCCGAAGTCCGTCTTAACGGCCATTTTGTGTGTCTATCACTTTTTCACAATGATGCTTAGTACTTAGAGTCTTTTTCGAGTCTTAGGCGGGTCGAGTAGCCGTAAAAAGTTATCCCGGAACTCTCAAACTCTAAAAGTACAAAAAAAAATAGAAAAGAAGAAAAAAAAATATTTCTTCCCTTCTCAAATAAGGCAAGAACTTAGGCGGTCTGCATTCTGGTAGACACTCGGGTACTGTTGAGTTTCCATAGTTTATGACCTTAGTTGGAATTTTCTATTGTTAATAAATGACTTAAGCCTAAGTGATCTAATCCTAATTCTACTTTTATACAAAGCATATAGTTTAATTTTGCTAGAGACTAGCAAAAGATAGGCATGGGGGTATGATGTAAACACATTGTTGAGGGTAAAATGCCTATTCATGCATGTTCCTAGGCTTAGATTTGCATTTCATGTAATAAATATTGCATAGCATGCATCATTCTGCATTTAGAGTAGTTGTATATAATTTAGGTTAATTGCATCCTTTTTTGTGGTTAGGAGAGAAGCATATTTATTTCAGAGCCTTGGATTGACGATCCAACTGTACGGATCTGATCGAGACGACGATCGGAGTCCAACGCCTCTGAAATCGCCTCGATCGGAATCCCATAGCACCATATGCAGTTCGAGGAAGATCAACGGCCAAGGGACTATGAGACAAAATTCGAAGCTTCAAATGATAAATCCGATTGAGCAGATGGATTCAGGTCGACGATCTTAACCTAACGACGCAAAAATCGACTCAATCCGACCTTTGTAGCAGCCCCTACAACACAAAGAAGATAAACGGCCCAAATTGCACCACGTGGTGCAACCCAGGCCGCCACCATACGCACGCAGCACCAGTACGTGGGCCCACGCAGGCGCCGCAAGGCTGGAGCGGCGCCATCATAGTGTGAGGTGTACTATAGCGACACATAAGCTGGACTTACAGCCGTCGGTAATTCATCGCATGCCAGCAGAGCCAACTGTGGGCACCATCGGGCATGAGCTGCCTACAGCAACGTTTCCAGCGACGGCCTGGATGTCACTAATGGTCCCATACCGATTTTTGTCTCTTCTCCACCACTATAAAAGGACCTATACCTCCTCCCTTCCAAGCCATCTCTACCTACTCTACTCCCACCTACTTCCAAGCTCTAGCAAGCCTACCAACGCTCCATTAGAGCTTGTTCTAAAGCTCCCAAGGTGCCTATTAGTGTAGCGAAACTCTGCCCCTCCAAATACTCATCCAACTTCCCATCTTCCTTCATAGGTCACCTTGGAGCCGTCCTCTCACCTCCATTCAGATAGCAAATCAACTCCGTCTTCTCACCTCCATTCCAAAGCTACGCCGAAGCTTTCCTCAACCCGACATCCTCTAGCATCTCACCTCTGTCGTCCCGCTCCTCACCTCCTTCGTCCGAGCTTCCGCCAGGTGCCATCGTCTCACCAAACAGTCGATTCGGGAGATTTCCTCTCACCCCACTCGCTTGTTATGCTTTTATAGTTCATTATAATTGACATTGGATTGACATATATACCATATTTGTTTCATCTCTATCTTGTGATACGTTTACTTGATTTCCTTTATTTCAAAAATACAAAAAATATCAAAACCCTAAAATACCAAAAAAAAACGAAACGAAGCACGATTTTCAATAAAGTAAACGTTGCCTCCCTGTGTTCAACCCGGGACTCCCTTAGAGTTTCGGTATAAATTTTATTTGATTGGCGTGTTTTGCAACTACGATGATAGGTTACTTGTAACCTCGATTTCTAAACACGCGAAACACGGCGCGACCACCTAGGAGGCAATAATTTTCCGATCTTCTTTTTGCATTTCACGCACTTTACTGTCTTCTAACTTGCTTTCTCTCGTGTCTGTTGTTTTGCAGATACCTCTATCAGGGAATCGTCCAACTATAGATCGGAGTAAAGTGCAGTTGAAGACAACTGTAAGTGCTCCCCATTCTTCCCCCTCCATAGAATTCCTTTCATCACATTAAATTCAAATTCCAATTAACCTAGGTGTTTGCATAAATCCTAGGATTAGTTTGGTTGTTTGGATTTTCACTCACACTCTCATTTCACCCTCGCATATAAAAAAAATAGAAAGAAAATTTTGTGGGGTAATTCAACATACACACAACATACACTCACATTCTAGGCACTTAACTTAATTGATTTTCTTCTACTAACCAAATTCTAATCTGTGAAACCGGTACACACGAATCAACATATAAAAAAGTAGAAATCATTCTAGGTTAACCATTTCTGTGTACCTAACTTTGTGGTCCAATTGTGGCCAATTATCTGAGTTGTTTGGGCCGCACCATTCAACATAAAACCAACTCACCAAGTAGCTTCCTCTTGGGGTTTTCAATCTAGATTCATACCAGGCACTCTACTTTATTTCTGATTTTAAAGGAATGCAATCTTCACCCGTGCTTAAAAACCTGGGTTGCCTCAAACTTGATTCAAATCAACCTAATTCTAAACCCTAAAAGCTACCTAAGCAAAATTTGAACATTAAAATCAACTCATCACAAATAATCTTGCTTGAAAACCTTGGTTGTGCACGCACTTACACATACTCAATTGATCAATAAGGGCACAACCCATTTTAAGGGCCCACCACATTCCATAAGCACTACAATCCTAGGCCTCAATAAAATCGAGTAGATGTTGGCCTTAAGGACTGATTCGCTCTTCGGGGCCTAATCTGAGATTGTTTACAATTAACCTACTTATACTGATCAATCTGATGTCTAGCTAGGGGAGTAGTGTCAAACGACCACGGCTGGGAGATACACTAGGAACTGGAGGCGCAAGCTGAAGGAAGAACCTTCTCCCCAGTCCTTCCTTCTAACTGGTTGGATTGAGCAAACACAAGTAGAGTAAATCGTTTATAATCTTAAGGCAGGTTCTGGGAGTCTGTAGATCCTTAGGCTACCCCACTTAAGAACAGGCTTGTTTTGTTGTGCTGCAGGGTTCTTATCCCCAATCCTTCTGACCTTTTCCTAATTATGCAGGGAAGAAGGTCATTAAATCCCTGATTGGAAGGACCACTACAGTATTCTTGGAGGCGTAGATTGGATTTTGGCCAAATTAATCCCATGGCCGATCAACAACCTCCTCTGCCTCAGGATCCATAGGAGGTATTTCAAAGGCAGCTGGAACAAATGCAGAGAATGCAAGAATGGTTCCAAAGAATGTAGGGCACTCAGCCCTTGAAGGATTTTTATGATCCTTCAAATTACGAGGAACATCCCAGTGTCTAGATTCCTGCCGAAGACGTAGAAATCAAGCCCCAGGTGTTAAGCCTGATCAAACATTTCCATGGGTTGGGCTCTGAAGACCCGTTTCAGCACTTGGAGGACTTGACCACTTTGGTCCAGACCACTAAGGCGTGAAACATGAATGAAGAGCAAATGATCATGAGGCTCTTCCCCCACTCTCTTCGGGATAAAGCCGCTCATTGGTACAGGACTATGGGAAGACCAATTGCAACTTGGAATGAGTTGAAATCAACCTTTCTGAAGAAATTCTTCCCTGTCGGACGTACCAATGCTTTGAGATGGGTAATTCATTCAAAGCCAACGGTCAACGTCTAAAGCCTGTTATTGACCGTACTCTTCCAGAACCCGTCTCAGACACGGTTGCTCTAGCCATGTTGTGACTTCTTTGGCTGGACTTCGCCTAGCTAACGGCATTAACTCAACAGTTGTACATATGACTCAGAGCTGACCTGAGCTTCATATTCAGGTGATATCTTCCGTATTCTACCCTTCCTTTCATGTCTCTTTTTCTCAATGTAGACATTGCATCAGCTAGGCATGGGGGGGTGGATTCATTTTTGAATCATTCTATCAGCTTTATGAAATTCTTGTAAATTCTATTTCTCTTCTTTTATATGCATAAAAAAAATGAATTAGGAAGGAATACTTGGACATTAGGACTTTTCAATCTTAGGAAATATTACATTAGGATCTGAACACAAAGACCCTTCAGGTCTTTGGGCTTAATCAGCCTGGGTATCCACTAAAATATGAATTTGTTTTTCGAGTCCTCGCCATCTTGAATTCTATTGTAATGTGATTAAATAAGTTTGGGTGATAAGTACACAACTTATCAACCCGCCCTCTGATTTGAGGGAACTTTAAGTCTAAAGCATCTACACACTATCTTTTCACTGACTTATTGATCGGCGATTTTAACGGAAATTAGGTAGCTAATGAACCTTCTAGGGTGATATGGCTGGTAAGTTATCGTGGGTAACAGCCCATAGGTAGGTTGTCTAGAGCCCAGTCACTGGACTATTCTCTTCTTACTGCCTTTAGGTAAATCTTAGACCAGGGAAGCCACCTACTTAAAAAAAAGAAGAAAAAAAAGTCAAAAAGAAAAGAAAAAGAAAAGGAGAAAAGAAAGAAAAAGAAAACAAAAGAAATAAGCCACACTTCGCCGCACAAGTATGGCTAGCAAGTTGTTGGTGGTAACAGCTCAACGATCGGTTGTCCAGAACCCAGCTCAAGAAATGCACTAAAAATTCCCAAAACACATAGGAAGAAGCAGAGAAGTAGAATAGGTCGAGGAGATATACACTGAATTCACCCTTGTGTTGACCCCATAAAAATAAAAGTATGGAGAAAGCTACCGATCGTAAAGATACACCTTTAGGCAGAACTCTCTTTTTAAGGTCACCTAGAGGCGTAGAAAGCCGAAGTCTGTTCTAATTGCCGATCAACGAGTCTATCACATTCACAATAAGATGCTTAGAACTTAGGGTTCTCATCAAATCTTAGATAGGTTGAATGGACGTAGAAAGCCACTCTTTAACCCTAAACTCAAAAATCCAAAAAAAAAATTAGAAAAGAAGAAAAAGATTAAAAGAAATTTTTCTTTGAATAAAGCAAGGGCTTGAGGTAGTCTGCATTTTGGTAGATACTCGGGCGCTGTTGTGTCTTTGAAAGTTCAAATCCTAAGTAAAAAAATTTCTTAATGTTGAAAATAACTTATGCCCAAGTAATCCAACCTAATTCTTTTATAAATAGCAAGAAGTTTTTGCTAGGGACTAGCAAAAGATAGGCATGGGGGTGTGATGTGCATACATCTGATTAGCCTAAAATGTCTATTAATGCATGTTCTTAGTGTCACATTAGCATCATACATTGTAAATAGTGAATAACATGCATAATCATGCATTTAGATCAAGTTGTATAAATTATACAGTAATTGTCTCCTTTTTGTGATTAGGGACAGGGCGACTTTTTATCGAGGCCTCGGATCGAAGATCCAACCGTACGGATCTGATCAGGGAGACGATTGGAGTTCAACAACTCCAAGATCGCCCTAATCGGACATCCGTAGTGATAAGTCCACTTTTCTGGACCACTACTTGGCCTAAGTACTATTTAATTAGTCATTCCTAGTTAATATTTGATTTGGAATTAAGGGGGAATTCAACATAGTCTACATATCATCTTGTGCACCAATTTTATGCTTAATACATATGATATGTTATGATAATTATTTGGTGGATGCAGGCTAGGTGCAAGACACTTAAATGCAGCAGTCCAACGTCCAAAATCCCATTTTAAGACGTCTGGAATCTAATCTGGACATCTAGAACCTCCACCGTGAACTCCTTGCCAACCAAACATTTTAAGACGTCTGATAGTTTTACGGGACGTCTGATGCCTTAACAGACAAGACTTATCCTTCTTCTCCAACCACTCGCAATCTCCGCGAGTGGTTGCAGAAGTCGGCCGTAGAGATTTTAAAAGTCTAATGCTAATAGAACAGAGGGGATCTTCTTCCCCCGACGGGGACTCCTCCTCCATCTTCTCCACTGTGAAGGAGGCGAGCACCGTGGAAACAGCGAGCACTGTGGCGTAAGCATTCTCCACTGCCATCAACCTCCATCACCACAGTGGTGCACGATGACAGCATGCATCACCACCTCTGCAATCGCATCTACAACCCACCACCATCCGCGACTTGCCCCCTTAGCCACATCACCTCCTTGCGCGCCCTCTTCACGTGTGCACAACCAGCCACGCACGCGCTGCGCGCACCCGTCCACCTCCGCATGCGGCTACACCCGCACTCCAACCAGCATGCCTACACTCCTCGCGTGCGCATGCATGCACGCGACGCTAGCAGCCATCTTCGTCCTCTTCCTCCCAACCGGCCACCTACAACTCCAACGAAAGAACCCAAAGTTGCAGCCGCCTCCGTGCTTCATACGGCCATTACAAGCACCTAAACTCACCATCGACCTCGCCGTTCTCCTCGTCTCACGCCCCCAACCCCCGTGCACCCACCAGCTGCCCGCCACGACACCCGCGAATGCCACCTGCTGTCGACGTGGCCGACATTCTCCTCCACCGTCCGACCATGTCCGACCACCATCAGCTACCCCGTCGCCGCCATCTCAACGGCCATCCTCTGACGTGCCTCCATCGCTCACAGGCCAGCAGAAGACCCTCTCGCGCACGCACGAAGGAGAGAGAAGGAATGCTTCGTTTTCCTTCCCATTAATATTTATCAACCTTGCCATTATGGGGGAACACTATTCCCTTATTTAGTGAATTAAATTATTGAGGTGAATTTGCATAGCCATCCTTCTACTTAATCAAAATTGCTTGCAGATGAATATCTCTCATGAATGATTTAATGCATGTCATATATCTTATGGTGAACAAGCTATATTCTAGAAATTAGTATTTACGGTGTTTACCAGTATCAAGATCATTATTTTACAAGATATTATATAGTGGTAATTTTGCATATGCACACCTGTATTCTTGGTTAATTATTTAAAGCAAGAAATTATGTTGAAAACACATGCACCAGTTAGCATGGATACACATTGAGATTCCCGAATAAACAAGACATGATTCACTAGTTTAAATAGGCTAATTCCTCCCTGTGGAGATGACCTAACTCTTCGTGGTTAGTTTTGGAATTATTAAATATTTTTGAAAAGTGATCTTCTACCACGCAACGAACTATAACAACATGACATTTTATGTTAGAGTTTTCAACGAAAACGAAGATCGCTCTTTCAAATGACGCCGTTGCCAGGTAGGAAACACAGCTATTAATTTTTTCAGGAATTTTATGTTATTTTTATACTATTTTGAAAATTTTTCTGAATTACTAACTGTGGATCTTCTTTTGTGCAAAAACACGCAACGAACGTGGTGGGCAAGCACGACGGAGGTGATATTTTTGGTGGACCTCGACACCACCTGGAGGCCAGCAATGGGTGCTTGTGGGCCTTGATCCCATGCACGTAGGCTTACGGAAGAGTCTTTTTCTGATTTAGTCATTAGATCTTAGTTTAGATTTAGTTTAGACAGACATTAGAACTTAATTTCTGTATTTTAGACCCTTGTCGAGTATTTTTGGGAACGTGTTCCCCGTGTTTCTTTATTTCTTATCGCTCTTGTATGCAGGAGCGTATTTTCAGGAGTGTGTTCCCATTTATTTAGATTATAGGATTATTCAAATTATTTGAACTGCATATAGGTTAGTTAGTTAGTTAGTTATATTAGGTTTGATTGCTTAATATTTATTTAAAAAAATATATCGAACTGCCTACTAGAAGCTGCATATCAATAGGGCGATCATCTAGGATTGAATGAGCAGCATCTAGTTTATTTTAATTACATTGCAGACATCCATACATTGAAGAAAACTGGAGAAAGGTACGTCTTTTTCTTGAGCATCAATTACCTATCATGCATCTGCATTGAACCTAAAGCTAAGACCACTAAGTGCTTGAATCAATTACCTATCATGCATCTGCATTAATTCAGTGGTCACTTTAAAAATTGGGACCGCTAAGAGGTTGGACCTTAAAATCTGACTTAAAATTGTGTGCAAAAGGATCTTGGTTGTGAGATTTCAAAACTGAAAACACGAACATATGATTGCACACCTGAGACACTGTGCACTTCACACATAAGGTCACTAGATAAATTTCTACCTCTCCTCTTTACACCACAAGGGAAGTTAGTCGAAAATCAACAAGCCTATCCACCAAGTTACTTCGGTTCCTCGTGCGTGGGCTCGATTCGAGACTTCCATCCCTTGCGAGTAGGTTGTAGGCACCATCGAAGGTCGACCTAGGCAGCATAATTCTTGCAAAACTTATTTGGCCACCAACTGAATAGCTAAGACCTAGAATCTACTAAAAAGAGATCCCACTGTATTTGCATTTGTTTCGACAGTGGTAGAACTCTCTAGGAAGTTTCTAATTTCTTTTAAATCCTAAGAGAGTTTAAACTGTTTAATTGAAAGAAATTGACTATCCTTACTCCTATCATTTTAACCAGGATCCCATGTCCCGAGCGTATCCATCCTTTGATGGGTATATTGATAATCCATGGGATCATTCATATTCTTATCCTGGGAGTACTAGCCCGATAGCTCCCACTGTTGAGCAAAGCTTAGGAGTGGGATTTTCCAACCCTAGAATCCCTAATACTATGCAAACACCAAACCCTCCCACCCTTCAAGATTTTCCATATCGAGGTTGGACCGATACCCCTAGGCAACCAGAGCCTGAGATTGACTATCCTCCCCAATCTGATAGTAGTAGCCTCTCCTCTTTTATGATAGAAATGCAAAAACAACAAAAGGAAATGATGGAATCTATGGGAGAGATGTTGAGGATTTGTCAACAATTGAACAATGAAATTAGACAGCTTAGCTATGCTCTTCCCAGTAATTATGATCCCTAACGATATGACCATGATCATGAAAATAATTTTGAGGAAACCAGTGCCAATAGGGATCCCATTTAACGTAGCTATCACTTAGACTCTCCCAATGAGACACGGCCACTAGAGGAGAACGATCCTAGTAATTATCCACTGATTAGTCCATTTTAATGGACTAATATTATTTCTAAGTAACTTTAATTATATCTTTTAGGTTTGTTAATAACTACATTAAGTTATAGAATGTTTGCATGCATCATGATTTAGGTTTACATCCATTCTATAACTTAATATGTAATGATGTTACATTTTTATGTTGCACGAATGATATCTAGAAAGAACAAGGGGGGGAATAAATTTCCCCAACATTTATCTGATCTCCGGCCAGCTGCAACTCCTCCCAACATTTATTTGATCTCCCGCCACCCTCCCTCAACAAACGAGGCCAAAAATAGCCAAGGGATTTGAAAATCCCTTAACTCACGCACGCACAAAGGAGAGGAGTTAAAAGAGGAGGCGGAGAAAGGAGAGGAGAGATCCATCTTCCCCCTGGTGGGGAACAACTCCAGCGTGCACAATGGATCTGCATCTTCCCCCTGCAGGGAATTGCTCCACCGCATGCACTATGCCTATGCCCGCTTCTTCTCCACCTTGCGCATCCGCAAGCACGTGCCCATCTCCAACACCAAGCACAGCACTGCAGACCTTCCAGCACTTCACCGGCCTCCACCGCCCGCCTACAGCCGTGCCCGAGCAAGCCTCTCCCACCGCGTACACCACAGTGCCCCCCCTCCTGCAGGCACACACCGTCCAGCGCCCACCTCCAACCGCACCTTCACCACTGTCAGGCCAGCATCTGCAGGTGCTGCTCCACACCGCCACCCACGCCCGCAGGCACGCCTGCCTTCATCCTCCAGCTGCACCCGTAGGCGCTGCGCATCTTCACCCTGCCACTTGCTCCCGCAGGCGCATCCTTCCTTCTCCATCGCTCATCTCCAGCCAGCCCACAGTCACTCCAGCGCACATCGCCGACCGCGCTCTCCAACCAGTGTTTCCAGCCAGCGCCCCTGCCAGGCCGGCCCGCAGGCACTCCAAAGCACACTGCCCACCGCCCGTGAAGACCACCCCAGCACCTGCAGGAGCACACTCCTTATCCAGCTCCCACCTCTAGCCACGCTCGCAGCAGCTGCACGCCTTCACGCCTGCAGGCGTCCGCTCGTCCGCCTCTGCCAGGCCGTGCCCGCAGACGCACACCTCCACACGCCCCTCTCAAGCAGTGCCTTCACGGCAGCAACAGACCGGCGGTTCTCCTCTACCGACCGGCCGCCTCCAACCATCTCCACCGACGCCGCGGCCTCCATCGGATAGGCCTCATCTTCGCCAACGTTCCTAGTGTATCCATAGCCCCGCCAGTGCTCTCTCTCTCTCGCGAGGAGGAGAGAGAGCAAATGCTTTGTTTTCTCTGCAATTAAAAATTATGGAAAATGCCATTGTCAAAGCTAGTGTTCATTTATTTTCTGAATTAATATATTGCAGCAAAATTTGCATGGACACCCCTTGCTTAATTTAGAATTACATATAATTGATTTCTCCTTATGAATAACATACAACATGAGATATTGATTATAATACATTGGTGTCATTAGTTAGGAGATTAATATTAACATTGTTTGCTATTACCAAGGTCATTATTTAGAATATTATATTGTGATAATTTTGCATGTGCTCCCTCATCTTCTTGATTAATTATCTATATTGAGAATTTATGCTGGAAATGAGAGCACTAGTTAGCATGCACCTCTATTAACATTCCCGATTCCTTGATGCATTATTACTCATTTTGAATAGGCAAATTCCTCCTTGTGGAGATGACCTAACTCTTCGTGGTTAGTTTTGAGAATTTAAATGTTTTGAAAAGAGACTTTCTACCATGCGATTAAATACGACACATCATTTTATGTTAAAGTTTTCAACGAGAACGAAGATCGCTCTTTCAAATGGCACCGTTACCGAGGAGGAAAAATGACTATTAATTTTTTCAGGAATTTTATGCTATTTTGAAAGCTTTTCTGAATTACTAACTGTGGATTTTCTTCTATGCAAAAACACACGATGAACGCGACGGGCACGTACGGCGGAGACGATCTTTTTGGTGGACCTTGACGCCATGTGGAGGACGGCAACAGGAACACGTAGGCCTTGATCCCCTACACATAGGCTTACGGAGAAGATTATTTCTGATTTAGTCAGTATATCTTAGTTAGATTTAGTTAGATAGACATTAGAATTTAAATTCTGTCTTTTGGACCCTTGTCGGGTATTTTTGGGAACGTGTTCCCAGTGCCACTTTATTTCTTATCGCTCTTGTATGCGGGAGCATATTTTCGGGAGCGTGTTCCTAAGTATTTAGATTATACGATTATTTGAACTGCATTTCGGTTAGTTAGTTAGGTTAGGTCTGTTTGTTATTTTTATTAAAAAAAAAATTCAACTGCCCGCTAGAAGCTGCATATCTATAGGACGACCATCTAGGACTGAATGAGCAGCATCTAGTTTATTTTTATTGCATTGCATTCATACATTGCACGAAGAAAGTTAGAGTAAGGTACGTCTTCTCTTGAGCATCAATTACCTGTCATGCATATGTATTGAACTTAAATCTAAGACCACTAAGTGCTGGAATCAAATTAATTCAGTGATCAGTTTAAAAATTGGGACTGCTAAGAGGTTGGACCCTAAAATCTGACTAAAATTAGTGTGCAAAAGGATCCTGTTTACGAAATTTCAAAAATCAAAACACGATCGTATGTTTGCACACTTGAGACACTGTGCACCTCACACATAAGGTCACTAGATAAATTTCTACCTCTCCTCTTTTGAACCACAAGGGAAGTTAGTCGGAAATCAACAAGCCTATCCACCAAGTTACTTCGGTTCCTCGTGTGTGGGCTTGATTCAACACTTCCATCCCTTGTGAGTAGGTTATAGGCACCAGCGAAGGTTGGCCTAGGAAGCGTAATTTTTTGCAAAACTTGTTTGGCCACCAACTAAACATATAACTCTAAGACCTACAATCTACTAAAAATAAATCCCATTGAATTTGCGTTTGCTTTGACAGTAGAACTCTCTAGGAAGTTTCTGCTTGTATTCTGAATTCTTCTAAATCCTAAGAGAGTTAAAATTGTTTTGCTTAAAGAAATGGATCACCCTTACTCCTATCAGTTAGATTATCAGAGTCAATACTTCCCATCTTTTAATCAAGATCCCATGCCCCGAGCGTATCCATCCTTTGATGGGTACATTGACAATTCATGGGATCATTCTTATTCTTATCCTGGGAGTACTGGCTTGATAACTCCCACTTTTGAGCAGAGCCTAGGAGCGGGATTTCCCAACCCTGAAATCCCTACTTCCATGCAAACACCCAACCCTCCCACCCTTCATGATTTTCCGTATCGAGATTGGACAGATACCCTAGACAACCAGAGCCTGAAATTGACTATCCTCCCCAACCTAATAATAGTAGCCTCTCCTCTTTTATGATAGAAATGCAAAAAAAGCAAAAGGAAATGATGGAATCAATGGGAGAAATGTTGAGGAATAGTCAGCAGTTAAATGAAGAAATAAGACAACTTAGCTACACGCTTCCCAATAGTCCTGATCCCTACCCATATGATCATGATCATGAAAATAATTCTGAGGAACCCAATGACAATAGGGATCCAACTTTATGTACCTATCACTTAGACTCTCCCAATGAGACACAGCTGTTGGTGCTAGAGCACCACGATCATTTGTTTTGATGATAACAAAACACGTGTTATTTAACATTTGCACTTGGAGTCTTAGATTTCAGGTCAATTGCAAATGTAGACGTGACCAAACGAAGTTCGAGATCGCATCCAGGATGGATTGGAGGAGCTTGATGGAAAACAGAGGAGATTCGCGAGGAGCGATAGATTGAAGATGGAAGGACAAGAATAATAGGATAGAATTCCATTTTATTCCTTTCATGTACATTTGTCCTTATTTTCTTGATCTTTATTTCCTTAGAAAATCATGTTAAAGAGCCTCAAAGTACCCTAACAGTAGTCCTAGGAACACCGGCACAACCCTAGGATACTTAGGTTTCCTATAGAGAACATAGAAAACCAATATAGGGTTCAAACAGCATTTCCAGACGTCTAATTCCAAAATCAAACGTCTGATAATGTGTTTTAAGACGTCTGACTGTTGATTCAAATGTTTGATAACATTTAGGCTGGACATAGTTAGTTCTGTCTGATGAAATCAGACGTCCAGACGTCCAATTAGTGGTTCGTTGCCTGGCTTAGCGAACACTCAAGAATGTGACCGTTAGAGCCTTATCAGATGTCCAAAGGACTTTCCAGACGTCTGATAATTGACCGTTTTGCCTCGGCTGACCCAAAATCTCTTCTCAGAGATTTTCTAGCCGTTGCAACATTTGGAAATCCATTCCCACAGAAAAAGTAGGTTTCCAGACGTCTAGACATAGTACCAGACGTCCTATATGTCGTCTGATGGACTTGCACAAGAACCCTGTTTAGATCTAATTCAAGTCAGGAAGGAACCCGCACAAAATCAGACGTCTTAAAGTGGTCTTCTAAACGTCTGATGACAGAATAAGACGTCTGATAACCCTGTCAGTGCAATGATTATTCCTGATTTCAGGTTGATTCACTTGGGCTTTGCACCCAACAGCTATGGAGCCTTTCCTAAGCCATCCAAAGCCTTCCTAAGGCCTCTATAAATAGAGGGGAACCTCTTGCACACCAAGATACACCAAGAAACACAAGACACACCTTGCAATACACTTTCAAACCATTTTGTGTCTCTCTTGCTCTCCAAGCTCTAATTCTTCATCCAGAGAGCATTAAGCTGTTTTGCGCACCCACTCTCCCGCCATAGTTCACGAGAGCAACGTTGCACCGTCTCGTGGCTCACGCACCCGCATCATCGACTCGACGTACTCCTTGCAAAGGACAGTTTTCTTAATTCCAATAGAAGCTTAGGTTTAAAATTACTTTGTTGGCTCTATAGGATTATTTGTTATTTTATCTTTATTATTTGGTTGGGTATTCTCTTTGCGAATTCCCATCTCCTTCGTGGGACAAAATCCTTCTCGTGGAGAGAAGGGGTTGAGGAACGCTACCCTCATACTTGTAGCGTGGTTGTAATTGAGGTTAATCACCCTCGTTTAAAGTGATTCGGTTAGTGGATTTGATCAACCTGGTTGATCGGAAAATCCTAACTCAAGAGGGTTAGGTGGCGGTTTTCACCCTGTTTAGGTTTCCACCTAAAAATCTTTGTGTACTTTGTGTGATTGTATTTCCTGAGATTGTTTATATTTTATTTCTGCAATTATTACGTTACCCCTCCTGCTAAGGACGAATCTACAATTGGTATCAGAGCAGGTCTTGCTGTTTCGGCGTAACAACCCAGCAAGAAGATCATGGAGGGAAGCAGTTCCGCGAGTACGATTTCCGAGGGCCAGTCTACGACTCGTCCACCGTTCTTCGACGGAAGCAACTACCCTTACTGGAAGCTGCGGATGAGGACGTGGCTTCAAGCCACCGATTTCACAATATGGGCCAAGTGCGAGACCCCCTTCGACATCCCAGAAAAACCCGCCGGAGGATACTCGCAGCAGCAGATTCGTGAGCTCTCTTTAAACGCAAAGACCATGAATGCCCTTTACTGCACACTTAGCTCGGAAGAGTTCAATAGAATCTCGCAATGCGCCACCGCATACGAGATCTGGCACACACTCGAGGTAACTCATGATGGTACCTCTAAGGTAAAAACTTCTAAACTAAATTTACTTTCACAAGAGTTTGAGGCTTTTTCCATGAAATCTAACGAATCCTTAAGTGAGATGAACACTAGGTTCACTCTCATTGTAAATAACTTGAAAGCATTAGGGAAGACTTTCATCAAGGGGGAGCTTCAAGGGAAGCTTCTTCGTTCCCTCGGACTGGAGTGGGAACAGAAAGTCATCGCCATCGAGGAGGCGAACGAAGTGGAGGAACTCAACATGGAAGATCTCCTAGGCAATCTAATGGCCTACGAGACAAAGTTGAAGCAGAAGAAGAAGGATACACCGGAGCCTAAACCGAAGAAGACTCTCACCTTCAGAGCCGCGTCGGATAGCGAGGTAAGTTCCGACGACGAAGACTTTAGAATTTTACTTAAAAAATTTTCCAAGTTTTGTAGGGAATTAAAGAAAGAGAAAAAGGAGAAGAAGGAAAGTCCGAGACGTTGCTACCACTGCAACGAGAAAGGGCACCTACGACCAGAGTGCCCTCTTCTCAAAAAGGAGAAGAAGAAGGAAAAGGAAAAGAGATCTAAGAAGAAGGCATTCCAAGCCACTTGGGACGATTCGAGCTCGGAGGAAGAAGGAGAAGAAAAAGAAGAAACCGCTTGCTTTGGTTCATGGCCAGAGGAAGCAATAGCGACAGCGACAGCGGAAGCAACTCCGACAACGAGGTAAATCTCGATTTACAAGAAGCTTTTAATGAACTATTTGAAGTTAGTAAAGCACTTAAGATAGAAAATAAAAGCATTAAAAAGAATCTTAGTTTTCTTAGAAGTGAAAATGAAAGATTAGAAAATAAACTTAAGGATCTAGAAGTTAGTCCTAAAAATGATAACCTATTATTAGAAAATCATAACATCATCAATGAAAATAATAAATTGATTGAGGAAAATGATAGTTTAAAGTTAGAAATCTGTGATTTAAAGACTAAGATGCATACTATAGAAAAAGAAATTGCATGTCTTAGGGAAAACTCTAACAAATTAATTAACAAAGTAGATGATTTATATAGCCCTAAGATTGAGAAAGGATCTCCGTCAAGGAGACCCGCTAATAGATCCGGATCCAAGCTCACTTGGATACCGAAGAAAAGTTTGGAATCTTGTTTTGTAGGGTTCAGAGATAACTACAACACGAAGGACTGGACCTACAAGCTCAAGGCTAGTCAACTCAAGTTGGGAGAACCAAGGAGTAGACCAAGGAGGAGAACAAGAAGACCGATGAGACGGCGAACAAATGATGGACCCGCCGCACATCGACCACCAGACTGGAGACCGGCGCCAATGCTCGGGCCTCGAAGCTACGGATGGGAGCCCCATCCGATGTGGCATCCACCACCACCATTCGGGCCATTTTATTGGCCATGGTAGGTGAGGTAAAACCCTTTACCCTATCCTTTTATCATAAGCATTTAGATAGTGGGAGCAAAAAAATTATAAGCTAATTGTCAATTTTAAGGGGGAGATATAAGGTAGCTAAATTTCCTTTAGAAAGGGGGAGAAAAATAATAGCTATCTGGTTGTTATAAAAAAGGGGGACGACATTACCTTTATTAAAAGAAATTTATAGAAGAGCATGTTTTAAGGGGGAGTTATAAAAAATTTAAAATTAATCAAACCTTTTTGATAATGTCAAAAAGGGGGAGGATTTTTTGCATTATTATTTACGGCTTTGTCATCATCGAAAAGGGGGAGATTGTTGGTGCTAGAGCACCACGATCATTTGTTTTGATGATAACAAAACACGTGTTATTTAACATTTGCACTTGGAGTCTTAGATTTCAGGTCAATTGCAAATGTAGACGTGATCAAACGGAGTTCGAGCTCGCATCCAGGATGGATTCGAGGAGCTTGATGGAAAACAGAGGAGATTCGCGAGGAGCGATAGATTGAAGATGGAAGGACAAGAAGAATAGGATAGAATTCCATTTTATTCCTTTCATGTACATTTGTCGTTATTTTCTTGCTCTTTATTTCCTTAGAAAATCATGTTAAAGAGCCTCAAAGTACCCTAACAGTAGTCCTAGGAACACCGGCACAACCCTAGGATACTTAGGTTTTCTGTAGAGAACTTAGAAAATCAATATAGGGTTCAAACAGCATTTCCAGACGTCTAATTCCAAAATCAGACGTCTGATAATGTGTTTTAAGACGTCTGACTGTTGATTCAGACGTCTGATAACATTTAGGCTGGACATAGTTAGTTCTGTCTGATGAAATCAGACGTCCAGACCTTAGACTAGACGTCTTAGGAGACGTCTGATGACTTTGCTAGACGTCCAATTAGTGGATCGTTGCCTGGCTTAGCGAACACTCAAGAATGTGATCGTTAGAGCCTTATCAGACGTCCAAAGGACTTTCTAGACGTCTGATAATTGACCGTTTTGCCTCGGCTGACCCAAAATCTCTTCTCAAAGATTTTCTAGCCGTTGCAACGTTTGGAAATCCATTCCCAAAGAAAAAGTAGGTTTCCAGACGTCCTATATGTCGTCTGATGGACTTGCACAAGAACCCTGTTTAGATCTGATTCAAGTCAGGAAGGAACCCGCACGAAATCAGACGTCTTAAAGTGGTCTTCCAAACGTCTGATGACAGAATAAGACGTCTGATAACCCTGTCAGTGCAATGATTGTTCCTGATTTCGGGTTGATTCACTTGGGCTTTGCACCCAACGGCTATGGAGCCTTTCCTAAGCCATCCAAAGCCTTCCTAAGGCCTCTATAAATAGAGGGGAACCTCTTACACACCAAGATACACCAAGAAACACAAGACACACCTTGCAATACACTTTCAAACCATTTTGTGTCTCTCTTGCTCTCCAAGCTCTAATTCTTCATCCAGAGAGCATTAAGCTGTTTTGCGCACCCACTCTCCCGCCATAGTTCACGAGAGCAACGTTGCGCCGTCGCGTGGCTCACGCACCCGCGTCATCGACTCGACGTACTCCTTGCAAAGGACAGTTTTCTTAATTCCAATAGAAGCTTAGGTTTAAAATTACTTTGTTGGCTCTATAGGATTATTTGTTATTTTATCTTTATTATTTGGTTGGGTATTCTCTTTGCGAATTCCCATCTCCTTCGTGGGACAAAATCCTTCTCGTGGAGAGAAGGGGTTGAGGAACGCTACCCTCATACTTGTAGCGTGGTTGTAATTGAGGTTAATCACCCTCGTTTAAAGTGATTCGGTTAGTGGATTTGATCAACCTGGTTGATCGGAAAATCCTAACTCAAGAGGGTTAGGTGGCGGTTTTCACCCTGTTTAGGTTTCCACCTAAAAATCTTTGTGTACTTTGTGTGATTGTATTTCCTGAGATTGTTTATATTTTATTTCTGCAATTATTACGTTACCCCTCCTGCTAAGGACGAATCTACAATTGGTATCAGAGCAGGTCTTGCTGTTTCGGCGTAACAACCCAGCAAGAAGATCATGGAGGGAAGCAGTTCCGCGAGTACGATTTCCGAGGGCCAGTCTACGACTCGTCCACCGTTCTTCGACGGAAGCAACTACCCTTACTGGAAGCTGCGGATGAGGACGTGGCTTCAAGCCACCGATTTCACAATATGGGCCAAGTGCGAGACCCCCTTCGACATCCCAGAAAAACCCGCCGGAGGATACTCGCAGCAGCAGATTCGTGAGCTCTCTTTAAACGCAAAGACCATGAATGCCCTTTACTGCACACTTAGCTCGGAAGAGTTCAATAGAATCTCGCAATGCGCCACCGCATACGAGATCTGGCACACACTCGAGGTAACTCATGATGGTACCTCTAAGGTAAAAACTTCTAAACTAAATTTACTTTCACAAGAGTTTGAGGCTTTTTCCATGAAATCTAACGAATCCTTAAGTGAGATGAACACTAGGTTCACTCTCATTGTAAATAACTTGAAAGCATTAGGGAAGACTTTCATCAAGGGGGAGCTTCAAGGGAAGCTTCTTCGTTCCCTCGGACTGGAGTGGGAACAGAAAGTCATCGCCATCGAGGAGGCGAACGAAGTGGAGGAACTCAACATGGAAGATCTCCTAGGCAATCTAATGGCCTACGAGACAAAGTTGAAGCAGAAGAAGAAGGATACACCGGAGCCTAAACCGAAGAAGACTCTCACCTTCAGAGCCGCGTCGGATAGCGAGGTAAGTTCCGACGACGAAGACTTTAGAATTTTACTTAAAAAATTTTCCAAGTTTTGTAGGGAATTAAAGAAAGAGAAAAAGGAGAAGAAGGAAAGTCCGAGACGTTGCTACCACTGCAACGAGAAAGGGCACCTACGACCAGAGTGCCCTCTTCTCAAAAAGGAGAAGAAGAAGGAAAAGGAAAAGAGATCTAAGAAGAAGGCATTCCAAGCCACTTGGGACGATTCGAGCTCGGAGGAAGAAGGAGAAGAAAAAGAAGAAACCGCTTGCTTTGGTTCATGGCCAGAGGAAGCAATAGCGACAGCGACAGCGGAAGCAACTCCGACAACGAGGTAAATCTCGATTTACAAGAAGCTTTTAATGAACTATTTGAAGTTAGTAAAGCACTTAAGATAGAAAATAAAAGCATTAAAAAGAATCTTAGTTTTCTTAGAAGTGAAAATGAAAGATTAGAAAATAAACTTAAGGATCTAGAAGTTAGTCCTAAAAATGATAACCTATTATTAGAAAATCATAACATCATCAATGAAAATAATAAATTGATTGAGGAAAATGATAGTTTAAAGTTAGAAATCTGTGATTTAAAGACTAAGATGCATACTATAGAAAAAGAAATTGCATGTCTTAGGGAAAACTCTAACAAATTAATTAACAAAGTAGATGATTTATATAGCCCTAAGATTGAGAAAGGATCTCCGTCAAGGAGACCCGCTAATAGATCCGGATCCAAGCTCACTTGGATACCGAAGAAAAGTTTGGAATCTTGTTTTGTAGGGTTCAGAGATAACTACAACACGAAGGACTGGACCTACAAGCTCAAGGCTAGTCAACTCAAGTTGGGAGAACCAAGGAGTAGACCAAGGAGGAGAACAAGAAGACCGATGAGACGGCGAACAAATGATGGACCCGCCGCACATCGACCACCAGACTGGAGACCGGCGCCAATGCTCGGGCCTCGAAGCTACGGATGGGAGCCCCATCCGATGTGGCATCCACCACCACCATTCGGGCCATTTTATTGGCCATGGTAGGTGAGGTAAAACCCTTTACCCTATCCTTTTATCATAAGCATTTAGATAGGGGAGCAAAAAAATTATAAGCTAATTGTCAATTTTAAGGGGGAGATATAAGGTAGCTAAATTTCCTTTAGAAAGGGGGAGAAAAATAATAGCTATCTGGTTGTTATAAAAAAGGGGGACGACATTACCTTTGTTAAAAGAAATTTATAGAAGAGCATGTTTTAAGGGGGAGTTATAAAAAATTTAAAATTAATCAAACCTTTTTGATAATGTCAAAAAGGGGGAGGATTTTTTGCATTATTATTTACGGCTTTGTCATCATCAAAAAGGGGGAGATTGTTGGTACTAGAGCACCACGATCATTTGTTTTGATGATAACAAAACACGTGTTATTTAACATTTGCACTTGGAGTCTTAGATTTCAGGTCAATTGCAAATGTAGACGTGACCAAACGGAGTTCGAGCTCGCATCCAGGATGGATTGGAGGAGCTTGATGGAAAACAGAGGAGATTCGCGAGGAGCGATAGATTGAAGATGGAAGGACAAGAAGAATAGGATAGAATTCCATTTTATTCCTTTCATGTACATTTGTCGTTATTTTCTTGCTCTTTATTTCCTTAGAAAATCATGTTAAAGAGCCTCAAAGTACCCTAACAGTAGTCCTAGGAACACCGGCACAACCTTAGGATACTTAGGTTTTCTGTAGAGAACTTAGAAAACCAATATAGGGTTCAAACAGCATTTCCAGACGTCTAATTCCAAAATCAGACGTCTGATAATGTGTTTTAAGACGTCTGACTGTTGATTCAGACTTCTGATAACATTTAGGCTGGACATAGTTAGTTCTGTCTGATGAAATCAGACGTCCAGACCTTAGACCAGACGTCTTAGGAGACGTCTGATGACTTTGCCAGACGTCCAATTAGTGGATCGTTGCCTGGCTTAACGAACACTCAAGAATGTGACCGTTAGAGCCTTATCAGACGTCCAAAGGACTTTCCAGACGTCTGATAATTGACCGTTTTGCCTCGGCTGACCCAAAATCTCTTCTCAGAGATTTTCTAGCCGTTGCAACGTTTGGAAATCCATTCCCACAGAAAAAGTAGGTTTCCAGACGTCCTATATGTCGTCTGATGGACTTGCACAAGAACCCTGTTTAGATCTGATTCAAGTCAGGAAGGAACCCGCACGAAATCAGACGTCTTAAAGTGGTCTTCCAGACGTCTGATGACAGAATAAGACGTCTGATAACCCTGTCAGTGCAATGATTGTTCCTGATTTCGGGTTGATTCACTTGGGCTTTGCACCCAACGGCTATGGAGCCTTTCCTAAGCCATCCAAAGCCTTCCTAAGGCCTCTATAAATAGAGGGGAACCTCTTGCACACCAAGATAAGCCAAGAAACACAACACACACCTTGCAATACACTTTCAAACCATTTTACGTCTCTCTTGCTCTCCTTGCTCTAATTCTTCATCTAGAGAGCATTAAGCTGTTTTGCACACCCGCTCTCTCGCCATAGTTAACGAGAGCAACGTTGCGCCATCGCGTGGCTCACGCACCCGTGTCATCGACTCGATGCACTCCTTGCAAAGGAGAGTTTTCTTAATTCCTATAGAAGCTTAGGTTTAAAATTACTTTGTTGGCTCTATAGGATTATTTGTTATTTTATCTTAGTTATTTGGTTGGGTATTCGCTATGCGAATTCCCGTCTCCTTCGTGGGACAAAATCCTTCTCGTGGAGGGAAGGGGTTGAGGAACGCTACCCTCGTACTTCTAGCGTGGTTGTAATTGAGGTTGAATCACCCTCGTTTAAAGTGATTCTGTTAGTGGATTTGATCAACCTGGTTGATCGGAAAATCCTAACTCGAGAGGGTTAGGTGGTGGTTTTCTCCCGGTTTGGGTTTCCACCTAAAAATCTTTGTGTACTTTGTGTGATTGTATTTCGTGAGATTGTTTATATTTTATTTCCGCAATTATTACGTCACCCCTCCTGCTAGGGACGAATCTACAACAGCCACTAGAGGACAACGATCATAGTGATTATCCACCTGAACTATATTAGAGTCAAAAGCAAGGGAAGATGGTACCTCTTGAGGACCTTGACCCCAATGACAGTATTCTCCTTACCCCTACCAACCCAGGTCAAGGTTGTATTATTCTTATCACTTCCCCTATTGATTATTTAGTGGAATCTCATTCTACCCTTAGTGAGCCTACTCCTGACCCTACACTTAGGGAATCAACACCTATCATTCAGTATCCTGAGGATTTAAATGCACTCAATGAAGGTGACCCTAATGGAATGGAGGATGAATTAGATCAATTTTGCTCTCAGGGATATGAAGAGTCTAATTCAGAAAATGAGGATGCCCCAATAGAGGAACCTGGATTGAAAATCTGGAGTGAATCACAGGGGAATTATTTATCATTTGAGGATTTACCTCCGGAGGATAGAAATAATATGATTAAATCTAGATTCCTCCTTTCTTTTGAGAGTCATCCTCCATCAAAACAGGAGTTCATATTAGAGGAGGACAAATAAAATAATGAGAAGTCCATGGGAGACTCTCGGGGATAAAACAAGTCAATTGAGGATTTATATCCCGAGAACAACAACGAATTCAAAGATATAGGCTTGCTCCAAAATATTAAGACTAATCCTCCTTTCGAAATAATTAAGGATACTGATCCAATTCCTAATGAATCACATATGCACCCTGATAAATATTTGAGTGAACCAAACGAATCTGGGGATGAGCTAAATGATAATGATTCTTACATTTTGACCCTGCCATCAAAGAGTATGACTCCAATCATAATGCTACGCAGGGTAACGTGAAGTTGTATACAACTGTTAGGGAGTGTACACAATCTGAATCATTGTTGGAATTAGACCTAACACCGACTAAGCCCTCATTGGACTTAACCCCAACACTACAAACAACCCTTATACTCCCTAATCGATCCTTGGCTCAGATCTCTTCTCATGTACATTCTTTCTGGAGAACATATTAGGCCAGTACATCCTCGGGTAGAATGGCGAGTGTGGATTGATGCTTGTACTTTTACTCTCGCCACTCAAGGGTTTGAACTAATTATGTGTATATCTTTTAAAACCCATCTTGCTCTAGAGGATCCTTGTTATCCTCCACTTATTCCGTTTCGGGAGGTCCCTTTTCATATTCTGTTTATTATTCCTAGACCTCCCAAGGTAGCCAACGAGGTTCTTTGCTTTCATGTCTTCTGGCGAGCATTTGGTATTACGTTGCATCATCAACTTGCCAACATCCGTGGCTACCTATTTTCTAGGCCCGCACTATTACGCATATTTTTAGGGCCTAACTTTGTCTGTTTGGAACTAGACTTATAGGTTCCTTCTAAGTCTGGCTGCTGACAAAAAATGCAGTGCTTGTTGGGAGGCAACCCAGCGGTCGGAATAACACCGTGTCAGGTGATGCTTTTCCTTTCTCCTCCAGTTTAAATTTTACAATGGGGACATTGTAGGATTTAGGCATGGGGGGTGCATTTGCATTTTAGGAAGTATTCATGCATTTAGGTTAGCATAATATTAAAAAAAAAAATTCCACTTTTCTTGAGCTGATTGGGTTAGCCCTAGCAAAATACCTTTGTCATTGGAGGTTTTTCTTCCGGAATTATTTCTTAAGTTTAGAATCCAGTACATTTATTTCATGTACACATAGACTGGGTAATGGATCCTTGAAGAAAACCAATAAGCATTTGTAGTCTACTAAACCCTTGGACAGTTCATAGGGGGTCAGGCATACTATCTTCTAGTAGATCCACCACATATTTATGAGAAGAAAGTAGAGAGACTACTGGTGCGCTAAGTCTAGTGCAAGGACTCTTAAGTTTTGGATAATTAGATGATGATACTTCAGAGTGAGGCGTAGTTTTCACTCTCTATTCCTATGTGCGTACTTTGTGTGAATTCCTGAGAGTCACCAAATAAGGCAGATACACAGAGATGAGTCTTAATAAAGCTATCACTATGGTGGATGGTTACGACCGTCCTTCATAGAGTCCTTGGCTGAAGGAGGGTAATAGTGTCAAAGGTCAGAAATACGCCTGTCCTATCCATTCCTTCCCAGTGCCGAGAATAGGCACTTCCACCAAATAACCCACACAACTTCCTCTCGACCATCATCATCCCTAATAATGCCTCGTAAATAAAAGTCTGTATCGTGTTGTGTTGATTGAAAAAGAAACAAAAACAAGAAGAAATAATAATAATAAATAAAAGAAAAAAGAAAAGAAGAGAGAAAAGAAGAAGAAAAAGAAGAAATAGTAATATTATTAAAAAAAGAGAGGGAAAGAGAGTCCAAGTTTATGACGTAATATTGTTTATGAGGCAACAGAACACCTTTCGCATTCCACCAAATATGATCCATACCTACCTTTTAGTATTTCTGATCGCCCGAATACTAGTTGAGGACTCTAACTTAGTTGTAGAGTTATTAAGACTTTAATTGAAGTGTGGATGCCATGTGAGGCCACCAAATAGTGAGTACAATTTCTAAATCTGGGGAGATTTGTGATCTCAGAAAGAAAAAGAAGAGGGAGTGCCCAGGAACCTCAACAGAGCACAGTTGTATAGCCTCTCTCAGAGTTGACTTGTCTAAAAGTCTAGAGATCTAGAGTCTGCAGTACTAGACTATATGTAGCACCAGATGAGTGCGTCCCACCAAATACAAATCCATTCAACTCGATATCTCCTACCTAAGCCAAACGCCGGGGTCAAATTACAGATTATCCTCTGCTTTATCCCCGAGGGAAGTAGTTGCCTATCCCGACAGCAATATTTACCAAGGGTGATGTACGAATTTCCAATGTGAATTGGCTTTTACACTTAGATCTGTTACCTAGGCTTTCAACACTTCACATTTGTCTAGATCTCTAAAGTTTTGAAATAAGAAAAGAAGAAATCTTCTGATTACTTCTATTATTTTTTATTTTTGCTAGGGACTAGCAAATCTTAGGCATGGGGGTATTTAATGAGTCCATTTTAATGGACTAATATTACGCCTAAGTAACTTTAATTATATCTTTTAGGTTTGTTAATAACTACATTAAGTTATAGAATGTTTGCATGCATCATGATTTAGGTTTACATCTATTCTATAACTTAGTATGTAATTTGGTTACATTTTTATGTTGCACAAATGATATCTAGAAAGAACAAAGGGGGGAATAAATTTCCCCAACATTTATCTGATCTCCGGCCAGCTGCAACTCCTCCCAACATTTATCAGATCTCCCGCCACCCTCCCTCAACAAACGAGGCCAAAAATAGCTAAGGGATTTAAAAATCCCTTAACTCACACATGCGCAAAGGAGAGTTAAAAGAGGAGGCGGAGAAAAAAGAGGAGAGATCCATCTTCCCCCTGGTGGGGAACAACTCCAGTGTGCACCGTGGATCTGCATCTTCCCCCCTGCGGGGAATTGCTCCACTGCATGCACGGTTCCTACGCCCGCTTCTTCTCCACCTTACGCGTCCGCAGGCGTACGCCCATCTCCAGCACCAAGCACAGCACTGCAGACCTTCCAGCACTTCACCCACCTCCACCGTTCGCCTGCAACCGTGCCTTAGCAAGCCTCTCTCACCACGCACACCACAGCACCCCCCCTCCGGCAGGCGCACACTGTCCAGCGCCCACCTCCAACCGCGCCTTCACCACTATAAGGCCAGCACAAGCAGGCACTGCTCCGCACCGCCACCTGCGCCTGCAGGCACGCCCACCTTCATCCTCCAACCACGCCCGCAGGCACTGCGCGTCTTCACCCTGCCACCCACGCCAGCAGATGCATCCTTCCTTCTCCACCACTCATCTCCAGCTGACCCGTAGTCACTCCAGTGCACACCGCCCACCGCGCTCTCCAGCAAACGTTTCCAGCCAGCTCCCCTGCCAGGCCGGCCCGCAGGCACTCCAACACACACTGCCCACCGCGCGTGCAAACCACCCCAACACCTGCAGGCACCCGCTCCTTGTCCAGCGCCCACCTCTAGCCGCGCCTGCAGGTGGTGCACGCCTTCACGCCTGCAGGCATCTACCCGTCCGCCTTTGCCAGGCCACGCCCACAGACGCACACCTCCATGCGCCCCTCTCAAGCAGCGCCTTCACGGCAACAACAGACCGGCGGTTCTCCTCTGCCGGTCGACCGCCTCCGACCATCTCCGCCGACGCCACGGCCTCCATCGGATAGGCCTCATCTTCGCCAACCTTCCTAATGTGTCCACAGCCCCGCCAGTGCTCTCTCTCTTGCAAGGAGGAGAGAGAGCAAATGCTCTATTTTCTCTGCAATTAAAAATTACGGAAAATGCCATTGTCAAAGCTACTATTCATTTATTTTCTGAATTAATATATTGCAGCAAAATTTGCATGGACACCCCTTTCTTAATTTAGAATTACATATAATTGATTTCTCCTTATGAATAACATACAACATGAGATATTGATTATAGTACATTGGTGTCATTAGTTAGGAGATTAATATTAACATTGTTTGTTATTACCAAGGTCATTATTTAGAATATTATATTATGGTAATTTTGCATGTGCGCCCTCATCTTCTTGATTAATTATCTATATTGAGAATTTGTGCTGGAAATGAGAGCACTAGTTAGCATGCACCTCTATTAACATTCCCGATTCCTTGATGCATTATTACTCATTTTGAATAGGCAAATTCCTCCTTGTGGAGATGACCTAACTCTTCGTGGTTAGTTTTGAAAATTTAAATGTTTTGAAAAGCGATTTTCTACCATGCGATTAAATACAACGACACATCATTTTATATTAAAGTTTTCAACGAAAACGAAGATCACTCTTTCATCCACCTAAGCTATATTGGAGTCAAAAGAAAGGGAAGATGGTACCTGTTGAGAACCTTGACCCTAATGACATTATTTTCCTTGCCACTGATAACTCGGGTCAAGGTTGTATTGTTCCTATCACTTCCCCTATTAACTATCTGGTGGAACCCCATTCTACCCTTAGTGAGCCTAATCCTAACCCTCCACTTAGGGAATCAACACCAACCATCCAACATTCTGAGGATTTAAATGCAACCAATGAAGGAGACCCTAAGGGAATGGGGGATGAATTAGATCAATTTTGGTCTCAGGGATATAAAGAGTCTATTTTAGAGGACCAGGATGACCCAATGGAGGAACCCAGCCTTAGAATCTGGAGTGAATCACAGGGGGATTATGTGTTATTTGAGGACTTGCCCCCTGAGGATATAAATAATCTGGTGAAATCTAGATTCCTCTCTTCTTTTGATTTTGAGAGTCATCCTCCACATAACTAGGAGTTGATATTGGAGGAGGACAAACACAATAGTGAGAAGCCTATGAGAGACTCTCAGGGACAATACACATCAATTGAGGATTTATGTCCCGAGAAGAACAAAGAATTGAGTGATATAGGCTTACTCCAAAACATTAAGACAGATCCTCCTTCAGAAATAATTGAGGATATTGATCCAACACCTCTCTTTACTGATGAATCACATATACACCCCGACAAAAACTCAAGTGAACCAAAAGAATCTGGGGATGAAATTAATGATAATGATTCTGTTGCTTCGACCCTGCCATCAAAGGAATTTAATTTGGAGTCCACCATTTCTTCACATATACTGGAAGGTGAAAATATGACTCCGATCATTAATGATAGGCAGGGTGACATGAATTTTTCTGCAATAATTATTAGGGAGAATACACAATCAGAATCGTTGTTGGAATTAGACTCGACACCGACTAAGCCCTCCTTGGACTTAACCATTGCCGCCCAACACCACAAACAACCCTTCCATTCCCTAACCGATCCTTGGCTCAGGTCTCTGCTCACTTACATTCTTTCTGGGAAGCATATCAGGCTAGTACATCCTCGAGTAGAATGGCGAGTGTGAATTGATGCTTGTACTTTTAGTCTCGCCATTCAAGGGTTTGAAATAATAATGTTTATATCTTTTAAAACTCATCCTGCTTTGGAGGATCCTTGTTATCCTCCACTTATTCCATTTCGGGAGGTCCCTTTTCATATTCTTTTGTTATCCCTAGACCTCCCCAGGTAGCCTACGAGGTTCTCTATTTTCATATCTTCTGGCGAGCATTTGGAATCACGTTGCAACATCAGCTCGCCAACATTTATGGCTACCTATTTTCTAGGCCCACACTGTTACGCATATTTTTAGGGCCTAGCTCTTTCTGTTTGGAACCAGACTTACAGGTTCTCTATTAGTCTGGCTGCCGACAAAAAATGCAGTGCTTGTTGGGAGGCAACCCAGTGTTCAGAATAACACCATCATCAAGTGATTTTTTTCCTTTCTCCCCCTGCTTTAATTTTACAATGAAGACATTGTAGGATTTAGGCATGGGGGGTGCATTTTGCATTTTAGGAAGTATTCATGTATTAGGTTAGCAAATAAAGAAAAAAAAAATCTTTTCCTGAGCTGAATTGATTAGTCCCTAGCAAAACATCTTTGTCATGGAGATGTTATTAAAGATTTTTCTTCTTAAATTCTTTCTTAAGTTTAGAATCCAGTACATTTACTTCACTTGCACGTAGACGGGGTAATGGATCTTTGAAGAAAACCAATAAGCATTTTTAGTCTATTGAACCCTTAGACAGTTAATAGGGAGTCAGGCATACTATCTTCTAGTAGATCCACCTCATATTTGTGAGAAGAAAGTAGACAGATTACTGGTGCGCTAAGTCTAGTGCAAGGACTCTTAAGGTTTGGATAATTAGATGATGATACCTTAGAGTTAGGCATAGTTTTCGCTCTCTGTTCCTGTGTGCGTACATTGTGTGAATTCCTGAGAGTCACCAAATAAGGCTGATACACAGAGATTGACTCTTAATAAAGCTATGACTATGGTGGATGGTTACAACCATCCTTCATAGAGTCCTCGGCTAAAGGAGGGTAATAGTGTCAAAGGTCAGAAATACGCTTGTCCTATCCATTCCTTCCCGGTGCTGAGAGTAGACACTTCTATCAAATAAGCTACACAATATCCTCTTGACCATCATCATCCCTAATAATGCCTCATAAATAAAAGTCTGCATCGTGTTATGTTGATTTATAAAGAAAGAAAAAGAAGAAGAAAAAATAGAAACAATTATATTTAAAAAGAAAAAAAAAAGAGAAAAAGAGAAAAGAGAGAAAGAAAAGAAAAAGAAACGAGTCCAAGTTTATAATTTTATCTTCGTGACATTGTTTCTGAGGCATCAAAAATACCCATTGCGATCCACCAAATATGACCCATACCTACCTTTCAGTGTTTCTGATTGCCCGAATACTGGCTGAGGACTCTAACTTAGTTGTAGAGTTATTAGGACTTTAATTGAAGTGTGAATGCCATGTGAGGCTACCAAACAATGAGTTCATTTACTAAATCTAGTGAGATTTGTGATCTCAAAAAGAAAAGAAGGAAAGGAATGAGCACAAAGGAATATCAAGAGAGCACAGTTGTTTAGTCTCTCTACGAGTTAACTTGTTTAATAGTCTAGAGATCTAGAGTTTGTAGTACTAGACTACTGGCACCAAATATAAATCCATTTAACTCAGCATCTCCTACTTAAGCTAAAAAGCCAGGGTCAAATTTCAGATTTTTTTCTGCTTTATCCGCGAGTGAAGTAGTTGCCTATCTCGATAGAAATATTTACCCAAAGATAAGTACGAACTGCAAATTTAAGTTGGTTATTTTCACTTGAATCCATTCCTACGTTACTATCACTTCACATTTGTTTGGATTTCTAAATATTAGGAATAAAGGAAGAAGAAATCTTCTGATTACTTCTATTATTTTTCAGTTTTGCTCGGGACTAGCAATACTTAGGCATGGGGGCATTTGATAAGTCCACTTTTGTGGACCATTACTTGGCCTAAGTACTCTTTAATTAGTCATTCCTAGTTAATATTTGATTAGGAATTAAGGGGGAATCCAACATAGTCTGCATATCATCTTATGCACCAATTTTATGCTTAATACATATGATATGTTATGATAATTATTTGGTGGATGCAGGCTAGGTGCAAGACACTTAAAGGTAGCAGTCAGACGTCCAAAATCCCATTTTAAGATGTCTGGAATCTAATCTAGATGTTTGGAACCTCCAGCGTGGACTCCTTGCCAACCAAACATTTTAAGATGTTTGATAGTTTTATCGGATGTCTGATGCCTAACAGACAGGACTTATCCTTCTATTCCAATCACTCGCAATCTCCGCGAGTGGTTGCAGAAGTCGGCCGCAGAGATTTTAAGAGTCTGATGCCAATGGAACAGAGGGGATCTTCTTCCCCTGGTGACGACCCCTCCTCCATCTTCTCCACCGTGAAGGAGGTGAGTACTGTGGAACTGGTGAGCACTGTGGCGTAAGCGTTCTCCACTACCATCAACCTCCATCACCACAATGGTGCACGGTGACAGCGTGCATCACCACCTCCGCAACCGCATCTGCAACCCACAACCATCCGCAACATGGCCCCTTAGCAACATCACCTCCTTGCACGCCCTCTTCATGAGCGCTCTGCACGCACCCGTCCACCTCCACATGCGGTTGCACCCGCGCTCCAACCAGCGTGCCCGCGCTCCTCGCATGCGCATGCATGCACGCGCCGCCAACAGCCATCTTCATCTTCTTCCTCCCAACCGGCCACCTGCAACTCCAACAGAAGAACCCAAAGTTGCAACCGCCTCCTCGCTTCATACAGCCAATACAAGCACCCAAACTCACTGTCGACCTCACCGTTCTCCTCATCTCATGCCCCCAACCCCGGTGTGCCCACCAGCTGCCCACCACGACGCCCACGAACGCCATCTGCTGTCGACGTGGCCGACGTTCTCCGCCGTCCGGCCACGTCCGACCACCATCAGCTACCCTGTCACTGCCATCTCAACGGTCGTCCTCCAGCATGCCTCCATCACTCACAGGTCGGCAAAAGATCCCTCCTCGCGCACGCACGAAGGAGAGAGAAGGAATGCTCTATTTTCCTTCCCATTAATATTTACCAACCTTGCCATTGTGGGGGAACACTATTCCCTTATTTAATGAATTAAATTATTGAGGTGAATTTGCATAGCCATCCTTCTACTTAATCAAAATTGCTTGTAGATGAATATCTCTCATGAATGATTTAATGCATGTCATATATGTTATGGTGAACAAGCTATATTCTAGAAATTAGTATTTACGGTGTTTACCAGTGTCAAGATCATTATTTTACAAGATATTATATAGTGGTGATTTTGCATATGCACACATGTATTCTTAATTAATTATTTAAAGCATGAAATTATGTTGAAAACACATGCACCAGTTAGTATGCATACACATTGAGATTCCCGAATAAACAAGACATGATTCACTAGTTTAAATAGGTTAATTCTTTCATGTGGAGACGGCCTAACTCTTCGTGGTTAGTTTTGTAATTATTAAATATTTTTAAAAAGTGATTTTCTACCACACAACGAACTATAACGACACGACATTTTATGTTAAAGTTTTCAACGAAAATGAAGATCACACTTTCACGCAGCACCAGATAGAGACCGAGGAACCCTAAAGATCATGGGCCAAGATGGTGTTAATCTACACCTCAAACAACAAATCCAACCGCACAGATGGATTCGGATCGACGATCGCAACCTAACAGCCCGAAAATCAGTCCAATCCGATACCCGTGGCACCATCTACATCACTCAGAAGATGGATAGCCAGGATGGAGCCACGTGGCGCCATCCCAGCTGCCCAATCGGCCCCGAGGAACCGCTGCTGCAACTCCAAGGGATTTCTATCGCACGATCCTAGCCGTTGGATCTTGATCCAATGGCCAGGATTGAATCTGATCGGTCGATTCATCTTCATCAAGTGAAAGAGCACAACAGATCTGGATCATTGGATCTCGATCCAACAGCCACGAATCCACATGCTAAAATCCTCTTTGAGACAAAGCAATAGCCGCAACGCAATGGTCACGCTGCTATGGGCGAGATGAAGGTCGCGTGTTCGAGCCGCGCTACACCTCAAATTTAAGAGCACACGTGGAGTGGGAGCGGAGCCGTGCGATGAAGATCGTGCGACGTTAAGCGAGCGATAGTGCCCACGTGCAATCAGATGTGCGGCGCTGACGCGTGAACGTACGCAGGCGCGCGGCACGAGCGAGGATGGTTTAAGCAGTCCGATCTCTTAATCGGATGGCTGATATTGTGTGTATGTGCACGGGCATTTTGAGCGGAGAAGAGGAGCGGGCGGGCACGGCGGTCCTTTAGTGACGTTTAAGTCTGTCACTAATGCTTTTCAAATTAAAATGTCCAAAATGCCCCCACTCCTTGAAACTATAAGATGAGACCCCCTCCATACGAATTTCTCATCCCTTCCTTCTCTTCTCTCCCTCTCCAAAGCTCAAGAGAAGCTTGTCCCACATCCGGGATGCTCCTCAAGAGCTAAAATCAATTTTTCGCCCCCATTCTGGAAGTGGATCCCGATACGACGACGACGTGCTGCCTCGTTCCCATTCCTCCTACTTCGACCTCCTTCCCACTCCGTTCCTCATCTACCAGGTGTTGTCTCGTCCAACTCGTCCTCCAAGCGATCATCGAGGAGGATAACTTCTCTCTCCCATTCCTTTTTCCTGCTTTCTAGAGTAGAATTTTTCCGACTTTCTAGTGTAACAATTTCTCGCTTTCTAGTGTAATCTTTTCTCGCTTTCTTAGTTGTACAAGCATTTTGCAACTTCAAGTGGATGCTCACTCTCTTATTGTCTATAGTTATTTTATTTCATTGTGATTATTCTGCTCTTTAAACAAAAATACAAAAAAATATATATAATTACGAATTTTGATCGACGTAGCCTCCCTGAGTTCAACCCAAGATTTCTTTTCCAGTATAAATTTTATTTGTTGAACCCGAGTTATTCGCTACTTAAACTACAACAGGTTTTCAAAACCAACTCCGATAACGTAGTCCTCCGATGTTCAACACCCATCCATCACCAAATAGGCTTATCCTAACCCAAGCCAACCTAGACCATTACCCTTTGTACCAATATCCAAAATCTATTATGCCTCCTTTGACTTAGGTAAGCTACTTTACACCATTGCCTAAAATCTGTTTAAAGACCTCCTGAACCTAGCCCACACACCTTCACGTAACCCATGCTATTCTCCATGCATGCAAACTCACGCACAAACACAATACATGCAACAAAAGAAACAACCACACCTAATATTTCCCACGGCAAAACAAATCCGACCCTTACCTCCAATCCCATGCATGCGCCATGTATGTAACTATCCCACCTTATCCCATGGAACATTGCAAATCCCACGTCACCCAATCTTTACCCCTCATCTCTCCAACACCGTACTCCACATCCCAACCGAAAATCCTATTTTCTACTTTTACAAATTCCTATTTTCCTTTGAAGGCCACATCCAATCTCCCCTCACCAATCCCACGAAAAGCTAGCCCCTCCAACAAATTTCCAACGTCCAACCCCTCTCTCCCTCATTTATTTAATCCACCAAAGATCTCCCCACATTAAAAAATCCATATCATCGGGCCTGCCATCTCTCCCTCTCAATACCCTCTCCCATCCGTCCTCCACACCCACCAGGAGAGCGACCTCCCCATCCATGGCCACCGCACCTCCCTCTACAGCCGTGCACACCTGCAGCCTTCCTCTCCTCTGTGACACATAGATCGCACCAACTACCATACAAGGTGCACATGTAGTCCCTTCTCTCCACCGTCGACAACGACAGCCAGCACTCTCTTCTCCTCCTCTTCCTTAATAGGGGATGGCCACCCTCCATCATCCAATCTAAGAACTCCTCCTTCTCCTTTCATTTAGTTATATTACATGTTAATAGTTATTGCATTTTACGTGATATGATAAACTTTAGTTTTATTAGATGCTAATATTGATTAGTGCATGTTTTATTTATTTGGCATGATAGATTTCATTGGTGGTGATTGTTGATGTGAATAAATGCATGTGGATGTTGATGTCTTATTTAGTGCATTGCTCTTGTTATTGTGATGAAATGTGATGTGTCAATGCAACTTTCGGTCCCCTTAGGAAACCTCCCAAAATCAGATTTCAGACCTGAATGTTCCCTCAATCAGTCCATAAAGCCCCTTAGATAAACCCCCTTAGTGGTTGCCTATATACCCAAATAACCCCTCTTGCACCCACCTACATAGGAATCCTATAGCTACCTATTTCTAAGCCAACTCCATACACCCAGTAGGACCCTTAGCGCTGCCATTTTTCAGACCTCAAACCAATTCCAAAACCATCCCAAAACCCCCCACTAGTACCCTTGCATAAGCCTAAACTACCGCCAATTAGAGCCTCAACGTCTACCCAACAATATTCCCTTGCCAGCCCTTGAAACCATCCATTAGGAACCCCTTCTGTGATCCCATTTAAGAGCCAATTAGATCCAATTTCCATATCTGAAACTGAACATACTTTGGACCTTTAAAGCATTCTAGAGCCATCCTACTTAGATCTCTTAAGTCCTACAACCATATATCCCTTAAACTTCACCTTTAGCCTTCCTAATCCTACCTAAAATCAACCCAAATTCAGACCTAGACCTTATCCAAATCCTAGCCTATCTAGTCCCCTTAGGAACCTATAGTCCCTCCTTAGGTGCATTGACCATCTCTTCCTGTCACCTTAGTCTTCCCTCTTCTATTCTATCATTCTTCTTAGTAAGTTAAGCATTTAGGATCATTGCATTTAGGTTACAAATTAAAAAAAATTGAAAAGCATAAAAATATATATATATACATATAAAAGCAAGAGAGTAGGAATCAAGTCAATAGACCCAATTGCCTCCCTGAGTTTGACCGGGACTTACCAAGTTTCATTATATTTTATTTGCTTCGACGTATTTTCGCACTATACTACAATGAGTTATTCAAAAGCGCGATTTTACGTCTGAACACGGTGCGCATAGCAGTGCAATGCACGCAGGAAGGTAGCTATAGCAGCAGCGCGTATGGCACGTGCACACGCGACAAGGGTGCGTACAGCGTGCACCAATAGTGCGGCAGCAAGGGCATGTGAGAGGGATCTTTAACGACATTTGCGACAGATCTTTAGCGACGTTTATGACCATCACTAAATGTCCCATATACGAATTTGATTCTTTCCTCCACTATAAAAGGACCCCTACCCCTCCCATTTTTCTTCATCACTTCCTTTCTTCCTCTCACCACCTCCAAGGCTCTAGAGAGAGCTTGTCCCAAGCCTGGGATGCTCCTCTAGAGTAGAAAATCAAATAGTTTTCCCTCCCATCATCCCCATCTATGGAGCATCTCGTGGCCGTCTCCTCACCTCCCTTCGGGAAGAAGATCCTCACCGCGATGCCGTCCTGCCCCATCCTCCATCCTCCGACTCCATCCTCCTACATCTCGCTGCTCACCACCTTCCTCCAGGCAGTGTCAGAGCAAGTCGTCCCCTGAGCAACCGTCGAGGGGGATTTCTCTCACCTCTTTCTATCTTTTTTCGCTTTCGTAGTGTAGTTATCCTGCTCTCATAATTGTAGAAAACATTCATGAGATAAATAGATGATTATTTCTCTCTCTCTCTCTTATTTTTGCAACTAGATAAAGTTTTCATCGACCTAATCTCTTACTTGATAAAATTACAAAAAAATTAGAAAAGATAAAAATGACAAAAATAAATAAAAGCGAAACGTCGATTTTTATAAAACCAAACGTTCGCCTCCCCGTGTTCGACCCGGGACTCACCTTTCAAGTTTCGGTTATAAATTTTACCTGATAGATGCGTTTTGTGAGCTACGACGACGGGTCCTCCAAACCCTGATTTTAATTCGCGAAACACACCTAATCATTTTGGCACCGTTGCCGAGGAGGCAACAGAATTTACTTTATTATTTTCTGCGCTTCTTTGCATTTACATAGCACTAACATTACTTATCTCTAATCTATTGTCTTGCAGGTACCCTAGCATGGAGATCCAAGTGTGGTAGACCAGAGTAAAGTGCGGGTAGAGTACTTTGTAAGTGTCCCCCACATTCCCCCCCACTAGTTTCATTTCGCCACACTTGTAACCAAGACTTAATCTACTTAGGTGTTTGCATAAACCCTAGGATAGACTTTGTGTGTCTTGTTTGTCACCTTCATCCATTTTACCTCAGCATTTTATAAAAAAAAGCAAAAAAATACTTCCTGTGGGACGAATCAATTTACACACTTTATACACCCACATCGGAGGCACATAACCTGACTTGATTTTCATCTACTCAATTGGGATTCCGACCTGTGGACTGACCGCACGGGTTTCGCGAGTTTGAAATCAGGGTTACGAGTAACCTGTCGTCGTAGTTGCAAAACCCGTGGTCAAATAAAATTTATACCAAAACTCCAAGGAAGTCTCAGGTCGAACACAGGGAGGCGACATTTACTTTAATTGAAAATCGCGCTTCGATTTGTTTCTTTTTGGTATCTTAGGATTTTACTTTTTTTTGTTTTTGAAATAAAAGACAAGCAATCACAAGATAGAGATGGAATCAAATGTGATGTACTGCATTAATTTCTATTACAATAATCTACGAAAGTAGAAAAAGAAAGGGAGGTGAGAGGAAATCTCCCAAATCGGTTGTTCGGCGAGACGACGGTGCCTGGTAGAAGCTCGGACGAAGGAGGTGAGGAGCGGGATGACGAAGGTGAGATGCAGGAGGACGTCAGGTAGAGGAACGCTTCAACGTGGCTCCAGAATGGAGGTGAGAAGACAAAGATGATCTGATACTGGAATGGAGGTGAGAGGATGGCTCCAAGGCGACCTATGAATGGGGATGGGAAGATGGATGAATATTTGGTGAGGCAGAGGTTTGCTACACAAAAAGGAGCCTTGGGAGCTTGAGAACAAGCCCTAATGGAGCGTTGGTAGGCTTGCTAGAGCTTGGGAGTAGTTGGGAGTAGACTAGTTAGAGATAAAGAGGAATGGGGGGTGTAGGGGTGTTTATATAGTGGAAGGAAGGAGAGAGTCCCGTGCATAGGCATTCAGTGACAACTATAAACGTCACTAAAGGTCGCTCGAGCTGTCGCTGAAGATCTGCACTTCTTCATTGCTTGGGCTGGCGCACGCAATGCGCAAATCATTTTGTGACAGCTATAAGCGTCACTAAAGACCCACCCTTCTGTCGTTGTAAAGCCCATGCCCAATGCACACGCTCGCAGCTGTTAAAGGCACGACAATCTTCAACCGTTGGATTAGGTGCGGACAGCTATGATTGCAAGAGGAGAGCACACGCCTGCCAACGTTTGAATTTTGAATCGCTGGCGCTTGCGCTAGCCCCCGTTGGATGCTGCATCGCACGGTTGAGACGTACTCGCAGATCGGGCGTGCATTGATTTGAATCGCACACCTCGCGCGATTGAGGAGATAGAACGACGAGCGCTGCATGTGGGTAACTTAAATGCACGCCTCAGATGGCATGCGTGTGATCTGGAGTGCGCCTTCGTGTCAGCGGGCGACATTGGATCAGGCGTGGGGAACCTCGACTACTCGATTGCAATCAGGCGGCCATATTGTGTCTGACACTATAGCGGGGCACGACAAATCACAGCTCGATCTCACGCCCGCTCCTTGAGAGCGCTTGACCTCACGCTACGCCACGCCTACAGATGTGATGCGAAGAAGAGTTGTGCCCACGCAGTGAGGGTAACCGCTCAGCCGTTGGATGAAGATCTTCATCCAACGGCTGAGATCACTCGATGGGGCAGCCTTTGGAGATGTGCGGGCGACTTTAGGCGCTCCAGATGGTGCCACATGGCAGCATCTGGACATTCACCCTTCATTACTTGCAGAGGATGCCACGGTGCTTGGATCGAGGTGATTTCTATGTTATCGGAATGCAATCATCGCTCCGGATCCATCCGTATGGTCGGATTTTTCATCCGAAGTCTGTAAGGACATCGCATTGCCTCCTGGCCATATAAAATGAAGGAATTAATGTACAAAACATACATCAATCCTAAATGCCATGCAAATAATGTTATGCAATATTTATAAGATAATATGCAATGCTAAGCCTAGGAACTATCATAAATAAGCAATTTATTATGAATCCATGTCTGTTTATCATGGACCTAGTACACCAATTCAACATATAAAAGAGTATAAATCATATTAGGTTAATCACATTTCGTGTGCCTTAATCGATGGTGCATTTGGGCTGATTGATTGAATTGTTTGGGCCGCACCATATAATTTAAAAGAAATTCATTTTGTAACTGCCCCATAAGATTCAATATTTAGGTCTAGCCAAGCACCCATATTCTTTTGATTTATAAAGGAAAAACACCTGAACTCGTGCTTTTAAAACTTGGTTTGCCTCACAAAACTTTGTTGAGTACACCTAATATTTGAATCCTAAAAGCTACTAAGCAAGATTCGAACCCTAAAACTCACCTCATCATTAATAATCTTGCTTGAAAACTTTTTGGTTGTGCACATTCACACATTTTCAAACAAATCATTAAGGGAACAACCCATTAAGGGCCCATCACATTCCAGAAGCACCAATATCCCAAGCCAAACTAAAATTGATTAGACGTTGGCCCTAAGGATTGATTCGCTCATCGGGATCCAGATTGAGATTGTTCACGATTAACCTGCTTATACTAGTCAATCTGATGTCTAGCTAGGGGAGTAGCGTCAAACGACCACGGCTAGGGGGTACACTTGGAACTGAAGGCGCAAGCCAAAGGAAGAACCTTCTCCCCAGTCCCTCCTTCTAATTGGTTGGATTGACCAGATAAAAGTAGACTAAATCATTTATAATCTCAAGACGAGTCATGGGAGTCTGTAGGTCTTTAGGCTACCCACATAAGGACAGGTTTGGTTGATTGTACTACAGGGCACCTTTCTCTATTCTGTTTTCCCTCCTATTCCACGATGTATCCTTCCACATCTTTCACACATTTCCAATCCTACCCTCCTACCAACATGTATCCTCAAGATGATTATTATCTCGACTCGACTTATGATTACCCATCCACTAGCTAGGATAACTTTGATTAAGGGTATGAATCCGGACCTCAATGTCCAGGGTCTAACCCTGGACAACAAGACTATGATTACTATCCTTCCCAGAGCTACAATGATTATAGATCTTCATCCTTTGATCACCAAACCAACCTGATCTATAATCAAGAAGGATATGATGATTATAACACCTACTCTCCCCAATATTTCACTGAATATAGGTCGCCATCACTCTTTAAACAACCTGAAATGACCTACTATCAGAGAGGGACCCGAGAACCTCAATATCTTGACTCCCCTATATTGAACCCAAACCCACCCAACCCTGAACTGAACCAGTCGATTCTGGTGAACCAGATCAAGGATAGGGTGTTGGCTAATTTGAGGAACACTATACAATCTTTAGAAGCTTAGCCAACACCATGCACTGAAGCATTGGAGCTTATAATCAAAATGATTGATGAACTTAATAATTCTCTATTGGATTTGCTCCAAAATGTTAGGGATAGAGACCTGGGTGAGTTTCTTCTTGGGAAATTATCAAGGTTGAGGGAGAAATTTGTGGTTGCCCTAGTCAAATCTTGGGATGATTCTCAAAATGAACCCCCTTCAGAAGGGCCAATGTCAGAACCCGCTCAGGCACCTGTCAGGGGGGATACATATTCTGAGATCGGAGATGACCAGGTTGGTCTATAGCAACCCATTAAGGATGAATCGAGTTTCTCACCCAAGATCCCAGAACCAGGGAATGACGAAAAATATGTCTCCGTGGACCATGAAATGACATGATTTTGAGACATATAAATGAGGGTCATGAATTCCTTGATTTTGAGGGTGAGGAATCTCTTAGTAAAGTCTCACTTGAGCTTAAGGAGGATGGTTTTAGTGAGACAAATGGGCTTAAGGAATCTAACAAACCATTTGATAGCCTAATTATTGAAGATTTGGATTTGATTGGGGCTAACTTGGAGGATTTGAATCCTCATTTACTAGAAGATTCAATCAATAGCCCCATTCCTCAACCACACCCCAAAGGGATTGATTTTAATTTGGAAATCATTATGTCCAAGTCAATTCTGAGTCAGCCACAATTTCTGGACTTGGGTAAATCATATGGGGTGAATGATATGCTAAAGGTCCCAAAGCCCGAACAATTGATGTTGGAGGATAGGAATTTGAAAGTGAGGATCTAGGAAGTTAATTTTAGGGAAAGCAAGAGTTTGGATTTAAGGGTTCCTATTGACCTAAAACCACCTACTTTTTACCAGGACCCTTACGATACCTTTGATGTGCGACCCAAGCCTGGAATAACTGATTATTTTTCTAAGTTGATCATTAAGTGGACATCTGAACCTAGTGAACCAGATCTGCCTATTGTCCGCCATTTTGGTCTTGGGTTGCACACCACCAAACCGTAGTCCTGGCCCCGTAAATACAACAATCTTCGGTTCTGGATGATTTTCATTCAGAACCTTAGAACCACTAGATCCTGGGGCATGGGTCTACACCATAATCTGGTCTACATTTGTGGACACCTACTGGCGGGTTTGAGGATCAATATTTTTATTTTGATTCTGACCTGCACTTGTAAATTCTCAATTTCTTCCTTATATGTATGTTATGCCTAGCTGAAGACATTAAATTTAACACGTGTGTATATTCCACGTTCTCTGCGAAGCTGACCGGATTTTCACGAAATTCAGGTGATATTCTATTTACTCCTCCCTTTTCATGTCTTTGTTTTTACAATGAGGACATTGCATCATTTAGGCATAGGGGTAGATACTTTATCCTGAAATCATTTTGTTAACTCCATAGAATTTCTTTTAGTTTCTTTTTTTAAAAAAAATTGAAAATTCAAAAAAAAAAAGAATTAGGAGAAGAGAACTTAGGCATTTCGAGGTTATTAACTTTAGGAAATGATACGATAAGACCTGAATACTTAGACTCTTCAGGTCTTCAGGCTTAATTAGCTCGGGTGTCCACTCGAACGTGGACTTAGTCTCGAGTCCTCGCTAATTCAAATTCATCTTTAATCTGGTAAATAAATTGGGGTGATAAGTATACGACTTATCAACCCACCCTCTAATTTGAGAGGACTTTAAGCCTAAGTGTCTACACACTTTTTGGCACTAACTCACTTTTCAGCAGTTTCTTCGAAAATTGGGTAGTTAATGAATTGTCTAAGGTGGTATGGCAGGCAAGTTGTCGGTGGTAATAGCTCATCGGCCGGTTGTCCAGAGCCCAGCCACAAGAGCATTTTCTTCATACTACCTTTAGATAAATTTTAGATCAGGGAAGCTACCTACTTAAAAAAAAATAAGAAGAAAAAAAGAGAAAAGAAGAAAAAATAGAAAAAGAGAAAATAAAAAAAATAAACAAATAAAACCACACTTTACCGCACGAGTATGGCTGGCAAGTTACCGTGGGTAACAGTCCATTGGCCGGTTGTCCAGAGCCTAGCTCACAAAAATGCACAATAATTCCCAAAACACTTAGGGAAGAAGTGGGGAAGTAGAATAAACCGGGGAGATATACACTTGGTTTGCCCTTGTGTTGACCCCATAAATAATAAAAGTAGGGAGAAAGCTACCGTTCGAAAAGATAAACCTTTAGGCAAGGTCACCTAGGGTCATAGAAACATGAAGTCCATTTTAACGGTCGCTTAGTGAGTCTTTCACTCTTTTCACAAGATGCATAGCACTTAGAGTTCTTTTCGAGTCTTAGGCGGGTTGGGAAGCCGTAAAAGATTATCCCAGAACTCTCAAACTCCAAAAGTACAAAAAAAATTAGAAAAGAAGAAAAGTAAAAAAAAAAGAAAAAATGTATCTTCCCTTTTCAAATAAAGCAAGGACTTGGTCGTTCTGCATTCTAGCAGACACCGGGGTACTGTTGAGTTTTCCTAGTTTAGGACCTTAGTTGATAATTTCTATTGTTAATAAATAACATAGGCCTAAGCAATCGAATCCTAATTCTATTTTTATACATAGCATGTAGTTTAATTTTACAAGGGACTAGCAAAAGATAGGCATGGGGTTATGATGTAGACATAATTATTGAGGGTAAAATGCCTCTTCATGCATGTTCTTAGGATTAGATTTGCATTTCATGTTATAAATATTGCATAGTATGCATCATTCTACATTTAGAGTAGTTGTATATAATTTAAGTTAATTGCATTTTTTTGTAGTCAAGAGAGAAGGATATTTATTTCGGAGCCTCGGATTGACTATCTGACCGTACGAATCTGATCAAGACAACGATCGAAGTCTCATAGCACCATATGCAATCCAAGGAAGATCAATGACCGAGGGACTAGGTGACGCAATCCGGAGCATCAAAGGACAAATCCGACCGCACGGATGGATTCGGGTCGACGATCGTAGCCTAACAATGTGAAAATCGACTCAATCTGACCTCTGTAACATCCACTACATAGGCAAGAAGATGGATAGTCTAGATTGAGCCAACCCAGGCCGCCCATGCCCACACGCGCGCCATCGCACGTGCATAGTAGCATGAGCACGTGGAGGCATGCACGTGCAAGTGCAGCGGTGCACATGCGGAGGCAGCGGCAGTAGCGGCGCGTATGGTGCATGCGTATGCGACAAGGACGCGTACAGCACGCGCCAGCAATGCGACAGCAGGGGCGCGTGACCAAAATCTTCAGCGACGTTTGCGACGGATCTTCAACGATGTTTATGACCGTCACTAAATGTCCTATATACGAATTTGATTCTTTCCTCCATTATAAGAGGACCCCTACCCCTCCCATTTTTCTTCATCTCTTCCTTTCTTCCTCTCACCACCTCCAATGCTCTAGAGATACTTATCCCAAGCCCAGGATGCTCTTCTAAAGTAGAAAACCAAATAGTTTTCCCTCCCCTCATCCCCATTCGTGGAGCATCCCGTGGCCGTCTCCTCACCACCCTTTGGAAAGAAAATCCTTACCGCGACGTCGTCCTGCCCCATCCTCCATCCTCCAGCTCCGTCCTCCTTTGTCCCGCTCCTCACCACCTTCCTCCAGGCAACGTGAGAGTGAGTCGTCCCCTGAGCAACCATCGAGGGATATTTCTCTCACCTCTTTCTATCTTTTTTCACTTTCGTAGTTTAGTTTTCCTACTTTCATAATTGTAGAAACATTCATGAGATAAATAAATGTTTGTTTCTCTCTCTCTTATTTTTGCAAGTAGATAAAGTTTTCATCGACCTAATCTCTTGCTTGATAAAAATACAAAAAAATTATAAAAAATAAAAACAACAAAAATAAATAAAAGTGAAATGTGGATTTTTATAAAACCAAACGTTCGCCTCCCGATGTTCGACTCGGGACTCACTTTTTGAGTTTCAGTTATAAATTTTATTTGATTGACCCTGATGAGAGCCTCATCATGAGCCATAACTAGCCCATTTTTACCTAATAAAGAAAATAAAAGCTCCTACCTAACTTAGAAGAGGGCTTAATAAAAGGAATAAGTATTCTGGGAAGAAAACATGAAATAAAGGTTAAAACTGTAATTTTACCATTGCAGTACATAAACGGGATTTCTCAGATAAAAAACATAGGTCAAATGGTCTAAATGAGATAAAAAGTGGGTTGATGCAATCAGAAATGGGTTCATGTGCAACCTAGGAATTAAATGACATCTTGTAACCCTAAAATAGACCCACTTAATTCAACAAGGTTCCGATTAGGATAAAAATCAAGTAAACCCTCTAAAAACAATGTAAAAATATCCCCTAGGGTTTATAACATTCAATTTGGCCTTTGGAACCTAGTTTGACCTAGATTAGGGTCCAAGCTCATCAATTGACCTAATTTGGGTTTTTACCCAAAATGTCTAGTCAAACGTGGTCAAACCTAAAATCCAACTTTATCATTGGATTCCTTAGGTCCAATTTAGGTTTTTACCAAAATTTGGACCTAAGGGGAGGTCATCTTGACCTACTTTGCAATTTAGTACACCTAATCACATTTTGGTCCCTATCTTTTGAAAACCATCACATAAACCCCCCTAGCTTCCTCTCCAATCTTACAATCAGGTCCCTCCACCATTAATGGGGAGGAATCCTTCTCCAGCGAGGGAGACAGGGAGGATACTCTTAGATCCCTCAGAGATCCCCTCCCAAAATTGGAAGGGAGATTCTCTGAGGAATCCCCTTCCATCTGATCCCGATCACAACCCCTGATTTGCACCCAATCTCTCGTGCGAATGCACGAGAGATTTGGGTATCTAACCACCTTCCATCTCCGGCGAGACGTTGGTGGCTGAAGAAGTGCCCACCACGCACCAGACGCACGGCCAACACCTATAAATTAAACCCCAACTCTGGTCGCACCTCCTCAGCTCGACTTAGCCGGGATTCCACCTCAAATTCATCTCCTTCTCCAACCAAGGGGTCCAACGAGCCCCCCTCCTCTTCCTCGTCGCTCTGCCACAAAACCAGTGGCAGAGCCGTCTTCCTCATCCTCCTCCGCATCGCGCAACACCCGCGTGAGCTGCCCTATCCCCGTCATCACCGCCGTCTTCCTCCACTAGACGTCTTCTTCTCCGGCGACAGCAGGTACTGCTGGTCGCCTCCTCGTCCCCTTCGTCACTTTAGTTAGGTTAAAACTATTCTTCTCTATCCCCTCTTTCATCTCCCTCATTTTATTTCATCAAACATCCCTCAACCGCCGCTGTTCACCATCACCTTCCTCATCTCTGGCCACCCTCCGGCGAGATGCTCCCGTCGCTCCGTAGCCCTACACGCCTAGCCGACCATCGCATAACCTCCGCCTCACCTAACTGAATAACCTCCGCCCATACACAGTCCCGCTACACCACAACAACCCCCCGAACACACCCATCCATCTGGCCACAGGGCGACCTAGGCACGCACGCCTAGGCCACCCTGCGGCCTGCCACCTAGCACTTCACCTTCGCTGTGACATGGCGAAGGTCCCCCGGTGATCTGATTAAGCCGCGAGGCTCTTTTCATGTCTGATAGATTTCACACCCCTGCCGCCATTAGCGGTAACTTGAAGAAGCTCCACACTTGCTCCAAGTTGCAGGACTACAGGGCTCCAGGTGCAGCTAACTCGGGGAGGTATTGCGAAGACTTCTGCTCCAGAAAGAGGTGCTACAAAGTCCGCAACTGTGGCAATTGAAGGATGGACTCCTGCGGGCGCGCGTGAAGTAGAAGTGGAACATTAGACCCACATCGTTAAGTTACAAAGCACTAGAGTAATTTATAACATTTTTGTGATATGGGCTCATTGCCTCCGAACGCACTTGGGGTGAGGTCCCTCACCTACTCTCACTGCCTCATCCGTGATTTCACCACACGGATTTGGCGACCCGACCCGACACTGCCCTGAGCACTCCTCGCGCACCACCCTCACACCGGTGCGCTTGGACCCGGGCGCGAGATCGGACCCGTTTACCCGGCTCTGGGAGAGTGTGCTGAGAGTGGTTTACACAGAGAGAGAGAGACACGCGGGTGTAGGTAGAGGGATAGGTTTTGCTTTGCTGTGATTTGTGCAGGGAAGGAAGAAGGAAGAAGCCGACACTTTGCTACTAAGGAGTAGAAGAAGGAAGGAAGCCATTATAGAGGAAAAAGAGAAGGAAAGGAAAAAGAGAAGAAGAACTGAAGAAGAAAGAAGAAACAGAGAAAGGTATAGATAAGAAGAAGAAGAGGAACTAAAGGCAAAGGAAAATAGAACCAAGGAAGCAGAGCCAAGGAAGAAGAAGGACCCGTAAGGAGAAAGATACTGCAGGAGAAGAAAGAAGCAAGGCAGAAGAAAATAAGAAGAAAAGAAGCAAAGATACTGCAGAGAAAGAAGAAGCACAAAGAAGAGTAAAGGAAGAAAATCAGAAGAAGAAGAAGAATAAGAGAAGGGAAACATATTTTTAAGACGTCTGATCTCATGATCAGACGTCCAATTTCTTCTTTTTGCCACAATTACTTTTCAAACTCATGCATTTATATTTGAATTACGTTTTGAGTAATTAAGTGTTCAATTACATTCTTGAGATTAGTAGTAAATTCCAATTGCTCTCTGTGTTCGACCTCGGATACTTAGGTTTTTCAGTAATAAAACTTTTATTTGTTGACGATGCTTGATCACCTATACTACGACATAACTAAATGTTAAAACACGATCTAGCCACATCAACAGACCCGTTTTTCGAGCTATGACAACGGGTCCTCCAAACCCTGATTTTAATTCGCAAAACACGCCTCAATCAATTATAGATCTGATTAGAGTCCGAAACCCGATCAAAAGATGGAGGAGAATCATATGCAACTGGATTAGAGAGATGTGAATAATAGTAGAAATTGATTCTAGTTGCGGGTCAGGGTTGGGTTTGGATTCAAGAAGGTTTTGTATGTGGATTCCAAAAGGTGGCTTCCATGAGAACTATCTATGCTGAGGGCTCCTCTAGAAAGAATTCAAAGGTCAGCTCATCTACAGAGTCCTCGTAATGTCCATCAAAATCAAATGTAAATGCCTGAAGAGTGCTTATAGGATCATGAAAATATAAGTCAAGAAAAGATTCAAACTCTGGATTGCAGACACTCTCGGCACTTACTTCTGATTCCTGAAGATCGAAAGGAATGATTCCATCTCAATGGAACCTAATTTTGAATCAATAATCTCAGGATCAAGGACCTCAAAGTCAGAGTCGAAGAATGGGTCATGGATGCTGAGGTCATAGATTGGTTCATAATTGTTAGGAAACAAAGGTTGTCCAAAATCAAAGTAGGATTCGAAATCATTAGAGAACTTGCGAAGATCAAGTTCTGAACTTGATTCCAGATCAAAGGTTCCACCACAGAAAGGATCAAGATGTGTAGAATCAATAACCAGACTTGGATCTAACCTAATTTCATATTCCTAGCTCAAAAAGGTATCCCTAGTAGGCATAGGCTCGAGTTCTTGGCTCCTAGGGTAGACCCAATCGATTCCCAACTCTTCCAACTCCTCGATTTCTATATCATAAATCGACGTGACTCTCGAAAAATCAATTAGTGTCTCTGAGGAGATTGGAGAGATGTATTCATCAAACACAAGCCCAGAATCATATTTCAGATTTGAAATCTGTGTCTCATCATATGGGACCTCATGATCATCCCAAATAGGCTCGAATCCAGATTCTAGGTTAGGGGTAAGGATTGGATCACTAAAATCTAGGCTAGGCTCTATTGGGATGTTAGAATTTCTCTCGAGAGTCACCATATCAAAATAAGGGGCAGAATTTACACCCTCGAGAGGTTCTATTTTAAGCTCATCATCACAGCTGTCGAGGAAATCTAAGCTCGATGGACCAGCTTCTTAGTTTCCTAGGGCTGGTTCGGAATTGTACAAACCTGCAATCGGATCCTCCCAACCCATCTCAAGATCAGGTATGTCAATTGTGAGTATGCTAGGAATATCCTGTGGATCGCAACTAAATACTAGAGGGGAGGGGTGAATAGTATTGCTTAAAAAAAGTATATGCACAGATCAAAATGAAGCAACAAGAATTCAAGCACAAAGTACACCTGATTTATACTAGAAACTCGATCTTGGTGAAAACCACTACCTAAGCCTCCCAGCTTAGGATTTTTCTAACTAGGCACCGCTAGTCAATCCACTTACGTACCACTTGAATGAGTGTGGCACAACCTCTTACAACCACTTCTCTTTCATCCTGAAGAGAAGCAAAAACAACAACACGGATCTTCCAAACAGACTTGGAATCCGCAAATCAAAAATAACAAAATAGTATGACAAGATTATAAATTGTATGGAACCTCAATAAATGATCAAACTAATTTTTGGCAGAGGTTTGAGGCATCGTGCTTTTCAAAGAGCGTGAAGAATGGGGCGTGAAAGCCTTTGGAAATAAGCACAAGATGCTCTATTTTTTAATGGTGTTTCTATTTAAAAGTTGTAAAGGAATGGGCTGCGTGAGACCTCTATTTATACAAAAAGTTTTGCCTGAATAGGAAACTAAATTGATCGATCAAAAGGCAATTTGGTCGATCAATTAATAAGGTTGGTCGATCACTGATCGATCGATCGATTAGCTTGGTTGACCAATCAAGAGGATTTTTCTCAACTTCCTAAAATGGGCTGATTTGATCGGTTAATTAATTAGGTTGGTCGATTAAAGTGATTTGGTCAATCAATTAAACAGTTTAGTCAATCAATATCCCTAAAAGTTTGGTTTTGAAAAGAGATGCACAAAAAATTTGTATTTTAGTTTTATTTGAGGTTCCTTACAATAATTTCCTAGACTCAAATAAATAAAAAAGACGCACATCAGCAACTATCTTCTCTTGTCTTGAAAGACGCTTTAATACTTTAATCCGAGATAGTCCTGAAATGTTAGTCTAGCAATAAACATAATTTTGGTGTATCAAAATAGAGGTGCTTACATTCTCCTCCTTTTTTATGACAACAAAATTATAATTATGGAATTTGAAAAAAAGTTTTGCATAAAATCTCCCCCTTTTTGTTTTAGCAAAAAGTAAAACATGCTGCTTGTGATTTTACATATAACTCCCACTTAATAAAATAATTGAAGCAAAATGTCATGCAATATATAAGAGAGCTAAAGTAAAACACAAAACTGAGAGAGATATATTATGCATAAATAACTAGTCTATAAGTAGTGCATAGAATGTTCTGAGAAAAATAAAGTTATACATGCCAATATAGAAATAGAGACAAATAAGACATCTAATCATCTAATGATGCCATGAAGGCATCCATAGTGCTCTGAAGATCAGTGTCCAACTCGAGATCCAATGAATCAGATCTCTCAGAAGATGTTGGCTGACCAAGGCAAAGGCGTCACTAAGCTGATGAACGTAGTGTCGAATGCCTAGATGTCATGCGAGGAGTAATATGATGGTCAGCTGGTCCTGCTGAAGCTGATGGTGCTGCTAGTGATGTAAGAGGAGCAGGAGGAGGAGGTGCTGAAGGCATGGTAGTTGAACAACGAGGTTGAGGAGGTCGATGAAGCTGCTGCTAAATGCCGTGAACTGAATCTCCAAGTCTATCCAAAAATTGACTCTGAGCATTCAAGTACTCTGACACCTAATGCCTGCACCTCATCGTAACCATGTCGGTCTCCCACTGCCTATGCACCATCAAAGAAATGCCACTGGTCACATCTTGAATAGTGACGAAGTCCCTGCCTGATATCTGTCTGTCCAAGAGGCTCCAGTCCTGGTCGTAGAAGGAGGGTGATGATCGCACTAGAGGTGGACAAGTCGCAGTGAACTGCTCATAAGGTGGGAACGAAGGTGGTACTGCTGTCTGCTACTGCTGCTCATGTGATGCTTCCTCACCACGGGCTCCCTGTGCTTGCTCCATCTTCACATAAGGGAGTTTATCAAATATAGAGACACGAGTGATAAATTGTTTATGATTGATGTCCATGGGCACATTGAAGTGAAGAAAGATTTGGGAGAGAAGTATCCCAAACTGGAAGGAGCTATTGGGTGGTTTACTCATGAGATAAAGAATCAAATGGTTCCAATTGAACCGTTTGTTCTTCATAAAAGCATAGAGGATGATCAACATAATGTTAGGGAAATTTTCAAATGATTTGGACTTAGACATGAAATTCCACAAAAATACATGATTAAGAAAATGAGGCAAACGTCGAAAATAGGGTGACTTGGCAGGACGACCCAAGTCAAAATGAGAGGGAGTGAGCAGGGTCTCCCTGATGGTGTCAAACTGTGTCTGCTGATGTAAGTCAAGAAAAGTAGGTCCAACAGAAGGACAACCAAGAATCTCAATCAAAACATCCTCATTGACTAGAACTTCTATCCCGTAGACGTTCGACATCAACTCGAAGTTGTCACCTTCACCTATATCTTTGAGATTGGCATAAAATAGGTGATAGGCCATGGGATCAACACCAGAAATGCAACTATGTTTGGAACCCACATAAAAGTTCCACTCAAACAAACGTAAAATCTGATGGTATGCAAATCTCTCGCAGATCCCAGGGAAAATAGACTCGAAATAAGTGAAATCAACGGGTCTACCAACATGTGGAGAGAATTTCGCAAATAGCGAGAAATGATCATGAGTGGCTTCGGTAATGAAAAAGCGATCGAAAATATCATCATGATGACTAGAAGAGCCGCATGGACATTTTGACTCCATGTTAAGGTGCTGGAAAATAGGGTTGGTCGATCAGAAATTTTGATTGGTCGACCAAAAGGCCTCAGACCAGAAAAAAAAGTGTTCGACCGGGTGATAAACGCACATATGCTACATGATTCTGCAAGAAAATACGCAATCAAGATCAAACAAGTGAGAGTAAGTCAAAGCACATTATAAACACAAGAAAAATCCAAAGGAATGGATGTATTCAAGGTTTAGAATGTACCGAGATCAAACCAAAGTTGGTCGATCAAAACGAAGGTTTGATGGAGGGCGTGCGAGGAGGTCGGAGTTGTGAGAGCACGTAGGTGCGAGGAGGCAATGAGTGAGCACACACTCGTGAGGACCGGTGCACGGTTGACCCACGCATGGAGGTGGCTTGTGCGAGGAGGTCGACGGCGGTGGCGTTGGTTGATCAGACGGTCAAAGTAGAAAACTGGGGTCGGGTGTGGTTTGAGAAGTGGGGACCAAAGGATTTGTAGAGTAAAAAATAGGTATTTGGGGTAAAAAATGAGGTGTTTTATAAAGAATGTGATTAGTAAAATAGGTAAATGCATTTAAGGCAACTAATCACAAAGGTTAGAAATTGTAAGAGAGGATTGCGAATGCGAAACGAGGAAACGAGATCGCAATCTTCGAAAAGAGAAACTGCCAGTTTTGGTCAATCAAATGTGTTTTCTGGTCGATCAAAACAAGAAGTGATCGATCAAGATAAGTAATTGGTCGATCCAAGTTTGAATGGTTGGAGGGAAAATTCCCGCCCAAACATATTGGTCAATTTAAAATTTGATTGATAGATCAAAAGTCAAAGTTGTGGAGGGAAAATTCCCGCCAGGCAAATTCAATTTTTGGTTGGTCAAATAATAATTTTGATCGATCAAAGGTTGGTCAATCAAATTTGAAAAATTGAACGATCAAGATAATAAAAGAGTCATTTATTAGGCCAATTAATTAAGCTTTTTTAATCTAAATAATCCTAGTGAATGACAAATATGATTAAACCTATCTTTTGGTAATGGTTTTGTGAATATATCAGCTAATTGATTTTCTATGTTGACAAATTCTAAGTTGATATCTCCTTTCAAGACATAATCTCTAAGAAAGTAATATCTAATATCTATATATTTTGTCTTAGAGTGTTGTACTAGATTCTTTGAAAGGTTAATAGCACTTGTGTTGTCGCACACCTCTGTTTTGTTTCTTTGTTATGAATTTTAAAACCTTTTGATGTGAATGTGATTTATTTCCTTTATCACATATTTGGCTTACACTTAATAGATTATGTTTTAAGCCCTTAACTAAGTGTACATTATCAAAAGAGGTAGAAGAGTTACCAATTTGGCCAGTACCAATAATATGGCCCATGTGGTTGTTCCCAAATGTGACTGTACCACCTTCCTGACAATTGAGCTGCAGGAATAGGTCTTCTTCATCGATCATGTGCTTGGAACAGCCCCTGTCCATTATCCATCTCCTTTCTTCTCTTTCCAGTTGATGTAAACACATTTACACTACTTAAAATGTCTATTTATGCATGTTCTTAAGCATAGGATTGCATTTCATGATATAAATATTGCATAACATGCATCATCTCGCATTTAGAGTAGTTTGAATAAAATTGAGGTTAATTGTCTCCTTTTATGTGCTTGGACAGGGCAAACATTTTATCGGGGCCTCGGATCAAAGATCCAACCGTATGGATATGATCAGGGCGACGATTGGAGTTCAATGACTCCAAGATCACCCTAATCCGGCATCCATAGCATCAGATAGAGATCGGGGAACCCTAGAAGATCAAGGGCTAGGATGGTGTAAATCCGCACTTCAGATGACAAATCCGACTGCACGGATGAATTCGGATCGACGATCGCAGCCCAACGACACAAAAATCGAGTCAATCCGACATCCGTGGCACCATCTACAACTTCCAGAAGATGGACGGCCAAGATGGCGCCACGTGGCGCCATCTCAGCTGCCCAAACGGCCGCTAGCATTTTGTGAAGGCCCCCACCCGATCGCCCTCCTCCGTCAGATGGAGATCCAACGGTTGTGGCCGCACGGCGCTTAAAACATGCGCTCGACCATCCGCGCCCCGCAACGCAGCGGTCGAGCGCGCTTACGCGAGCGCGGGGCGCGGGTTCGAGCCGCGGCGAGGGGATTGGAGGCGCGAGTAATTGAGGTGCGTGGAGCATCAGATGGAGATCGTGCGATCGCGGGCGCCCGATAGCACCGACGCGCGATTGGACGCCCCGCGTAACGCGCGATTGTACGCGTAGGCTGGCGGGTTGCAACGGGCACCGACGCGTTTCAAGCCATCCGATCTCGCGATCGGATGGCTGAAAAGCGCTGGACGTGCGCGAGCGTTGAGGAGCGGGCAGTCGAGGAGGCGCGCGTGGGCGCGGCGGCGACGGCCACGTCGGGGCTTTAGTGACGGATTTATCCGTCACTAAAGGCCCCTTATTTATTATTTTGAAGATGTAATGTCCATTTTGCCCCCACTCCTTGCAACTGTAAAAGGAGACCCCCTCCATACGAAATTCGCATCCCTTCTTTCTCTTCTCTACCCCTCCAAAGCTCAAGAGAAGCTTGTCCCATACCCGGGATGCTTCTCGCGAGATAAAGTCCAATTTTCGTTCCCCTTCGGAAGTGGATCCCGCGACGACGATGACGTGCTGATTCGTTCCCGTTCTTCTGATTCGTCCTCCTTCGTCCCGCTTCGTTCTCCTTCGTCCAGGCGTCGTCCCGTCCGGCTCGTCCTCCGAGCAACCGTAGAGGAGGATTTCTCTCTCCCTATTCTTTATACCTCTTTCTAGTATAGATTTACTGCTTTCTAGATTAATCTACTCATCCTCCAAGCAATCGTCGAGGAGGACATTTCTCTCTCCATTCTTTTAATGCTTTCTAGAGTAAATTTATCGCTTTCTAGAGTAATTGTTTTATGCCTTCTAGTTGTAATGAACAATCTCTTCAATAAAAAAATTTCTTATTTATTCTACATCTCATTTTGATTTCTTTGTGTAATATTCTCTTTCTCTCTTACTCTCCCTCTCTCTTCTATTTATTGTAAATAATTAGATGGTTCTAAATTGAATTATTCTGTAACAAATAAAAAGAAACGCGTAGTTTTTAAATCAAACGTCTGCCTCCCTGTGTTCGACCCGGAATTTTAATTTTGGTATAAATTTTATTTGTTGAACACGAATTCTTCGCTTTCGAACTACAACGATAGGTTTTCCAAAATCGAACACGTTAGCGTAGGTTCGTACGCGTTCAACATTTTGGCGCCGTTGCCGAGGAGGCAACGATCTTTGATTTCTATTCGCGTTTTGTAACTTATAAATCATTTACCTCACTTTTCTCCTTTCTTATTTTAATTGCAGGTACTCTTTCGAGATAGGCAAAAGCGGTAGATCGGAGTAAAGTGCTGTAGAAGGTTTTGTGAGTTACCCCCCACCTCCCACCCATTAGATTTCATTTCATCACATAATAACTCAAACATCAATCAACCTAGGTGTTTTTATAAACTCTAAGGTTAGATTGTTTGTTGTTTGACACCCATACTCACCCCAACCCCCACATTAAAAAGAAAAAAAAAATCTCACAGAGGTACACAACCTCATCTGATTTTCAAACTCAACCGGTAATCCAATGTTAGGAGCCGGTACACACATCCAAACACATAATTGAGTAGAAATCAGATTAGGTAATCATTTGTGTGCCTAATTAAGTGGTGCAACAGGCCAATTGTTTGAGTTGATTGGGCCTCACCACTTCAAATAAAATCAACTCATCAAGTAGCTGCCAATTAGGTTCAACTCTTAGGGATTTACCAGGCACTCCACATTCTTTTTAAACTTTAAAGGAAAATATCTTCACCTGTGCTTGTAAAACTTGGTGTGCCAACGAAACTTGATTGAAAACACCTAAAGTTGAATCCTAAAAGCTACTAAGCAAGATTTGAATCTTAAAATTCACCACATCAAAAACAATCTTGCTTGAAAACCACTGGTTGTGCACTCACACACAAATCAATCAATCATTAAGGGCACAACCCATTTAAAGGGCCCATCACATTCCAAAGCACATTCAAACCTAGCCCTAAATAAAACAAAGTAGACATTAGCCTTAAGGATTGGACTCGCTCTTCAGAACCCAGAACGAGATTATTTTCGATTAGTCTGTTTCTACTGTTCAATCTGATGTCTAGCTAGGGGAGTAGAGTCAAACGATCGCGATTGGGGGGTACACTAGCAACCGGAGGCGCAAGCTGAAGGAAGAACCTTCTCCCCAGTCCCTCCTTCTAACTGGTTGGATTGAACAGACGGAAGTAGATCAAATCGTTCCTTTATCTCAAGACGGGTTTTGAGAGTTTGTAGGTCTTTAGGCTAGCCTATTTAAGGACAGGTTTGATTGTTTGTATTGCAGGGCACCTTTCTTCCTCTCGTGTATCATGAATCCTTCCACATATTTCACGCATTCCTGCTCTTTCCCTCCTGTTGTAAATTATCCTCAACATGACGATTATCCCAACTCGTATTGTAATCGACCATCAGTTAGTTGGGATAATTCAGATTGGGGATACAATTCCGGACCCCCGTGTTTAGGGTCTAACTCTGAACACTTTGATTCTGATTTTTATCCTTCTCAGAGCTACAACGATTATAGATCGTCTTCCTTTCATGAACAGCATAATACGATCTACAATCAAGAAGGATACACCGATCCTTACCCATCCTCTGATTTCACTGCCTTTAGGTCATCACCATCTTTTCAACAATCTAAAATGACCTATTATCAGGAAGGGTATAACGAATCTCAATTCGTTAATTCCCCTGCATTGAGACCAAACCCGCCCAACCCTGAACGAACTCATTTGGTTCAGGTTAACCAGGTTCAAGATAAGGTTCTGGCTAACTTGAGGAATATCATTCAATCTTTAGAAGTTCAGCCAATACCTTGCATTGAGAGATTAAAGCCCCTGATTGAAATGATTGATGATTTAAACAAGTCTTTGTTGGATTGGCTCCAGGATGTTAAGGATAAGAACCCGGGTGAGTTTCTACTTGGGAAATTAGCGAAATTGAGGATGAGATTCGTGGTTGCTTTGATTCAATCTTGGCATAATTCCCAGGATGAACTCTCTCCAGGAAAGCCAATGACAGAACCCGCTCAGGCACCTGTTGGGGGGACACGTGTTACGAGGCTGACCAGATTGAATTAAAACAACCAATTAAGGATGATCTGATTTCTTCACCTGAGATCCGTCAGCTGGGTTACGAGGAAACGTATGTCTCCTTGGAACACAAAGTGACAAATGATTTTGGGACATACATTGATACGGATCCTGATGGTGAAGATTCAAGTTGCGAAGTCTCACGCGAGTTTTCTGAACACGATTTCTGTGAGACGATTGGGCCTGAGGAATCTGATAGATCAATTGATAGCCCAATAACTGAGAACACTGATCTTATTAGGGCACACATTACGGATCCAGAATCGCATTTTCTGGAAGAATCAATTCAATGCCCTGATTATCAGTTACACCCTGTTGAGCTTATTGATGATTCTAATTCTGAGATAATTAGGCCCAAGTCAATTTTTATTCTGCCACATCATTTAGACTTGGAGATTTCAGATGGGGTGATGAATATACAAGAGGTCCTGGAATTTGATGTGCTGAATGAGGAGGATAGGAGGGGGGAAGTTCTGATTTGGGAAGTTAATTTTGGAGGAAATGGAAGATTGAGTCGAAGGGTTCCTTTTAAGCTAAAACTATTAAATCAGAACCCTTACGACATTTGTTTTGAGGATGTCAAACCCAAGCACACATTCAACGATTATCATTTTGAGCTTCAATTCTCTATAACCGGACTTTTTGGTCTTGGGTTGCATCCTCATAAATCGCAGGCCCGACCCCGCTTACATTCTGATTTTAGGTTTTGGGTAATTTTTATCCAGGACCTAAGATATTCTCGATTATGGGGGATGGGTCTGCACCACAATCTGGTCCACATCTGTGGACCGCTGTTGTTAGGTCGGAGGATTCCTCTGTTTATATTAATTCTGACCTGCACTTGTGAATTCTTCATTTCTTTTCTTTGTATAGTGTGCCTAGTTGAAGGTACTAAACTCAGCACATATACAGTTCTTTTTCGATTTCATCTCGGAGCGGACATGACATTCACGCAATTCAGGTGCTTTCTACGCTTTTCCACTCTGTTTTATGTCTTTTTAATACAATGAGGGCATTGCATTGATAGGCATATGGGGGTGGATATTTATCTCTGAATTCATTTGTCAGCTCCGTAGATTTATTTTATTTTCTTTTATATATATAAAAAAAAATCAGAATTAGGAAGAGAATTTGGGTTTAAGAAAATTTTCAATCTTAAGAAATACTACATTAAGATCTGAACACAAAGACCCCTCAGGTCTTTGGACTTAATTAGCCTATGTATCCACTAAAATGTGGATTTGTCTTTGAGTCCTTGCCATTTTAATTCTATTATAATTGGAATAAATAAGTTTGGGTGATAAGTACACGACTTATCAACCCGTCCTCTGATTTGAGGGAATTTTGAGTTTTAAGCATCTACACACTTTCTTTGCACTGACTCGTTATTCGGTGATTCTAACAGAAATTGGGTAGCTAATGAACCTTCTAGGGTGATATGGCTGGCAAGTTATCGTGGGTAACAGCCCATAGGTAGGTTGTCCAGAGCCCAGTCACTGGACCTTTCTTTTTTTTTCTTGCCTTTAGGTAAATCTTAGATCAGGGAAGCCACCTACTTAAAAAAAAAAAATCGAAAAGAAAAAGGAGAAAAGAACAAAAAGAAATAAGCCACACTTCGCCGCACGAGTATGGCTGGCAAGTTGTCGGTGGTAACAGCTCATCGACCGGTTGTCCAGAACCCAGCTCAAAAAATGACTAAAAATTCCCAAAACACTTAGGAAGAAGCGGAGAAGTAGAATAAACCGGGGAGATATACACTGGATTCACCCTTGTGTTGACCCCGTTAAAAAATAAAAGTAGGGAGAAAGCTACCGGTTGTAAAGATACACCTTTAGGCAGAATTCTTTTTGAGGTCACCTAGAGGCGTAGAAATCCGACGTCCGTTCTAATTGCCGGTCAACGAGTCTATCACAATCACAATAAGATGCTTAAAACTTAGGGTTCTCATCAAATCTTGGGTGAGTTGAATGGCCGTAGAAAGCCACTCTTAAACCCTAAAATTTGAAAATCCAAAAAAATTAGAAAAGAGTAAAAAGAGAAAAAGAAATTTTTCTTTGAATAAGGCGAGGGCTTGAGGCGGTCTGCATTTTGGCTGATACCCGGGTACTGTTGTGTCTTTGAAAGTTCAGTTCCTAAGTAGACAATTTCTTAATGATTGAAAATAACTCAGGTCCAAATAATCTAACCTAATTCTTTTATAAATAGCATACAGTTTTTGTTAGGGACTAGCAAAAGATAGCCATAGGGGTATGATGTAAACACATTTACACTACTTAAAATGTCTATTTATGCATGTTCTTAAGCATAGGATTGCATTTCATGATATAAATATTGCATAACATGCATCATCTCGCATTTAGAGTAGTTTGAATAAAATGGAGGTTAATTGTCTCCTTTTATGTGCTTGGATAGGGCAAACATTTTATCGGGGCCTCGGATCAAAGATCCAACCGTATGGATATGATCAGGGCGACGATTGGAGTTCAACGACTCCAAGATCACCCTAATCCGGCATCCGTAGCATCAGATAGAGACCGGGGAACCCTAGAAGATCAAGGGCTAGGATGGTGTAAATCCGCACTTCAGATGACAAATCCGACCACACGGATGAATTCGGATCGACGATCGCAGCCCAACGACACAAAAATCGAGTCAATCCGACATCCGTGGCACCATCTACAACTTCCAGAAGATGGATGGCCAAGATGGCGCCATGTGGCGCCATCTCAGCCGCCCAAACGGCCGCTGGCATTTTGTGAAGGCCCCCGCCCGATCACTCTCCGCCGTCAGATGGAGATCCAACAGCTGTGGCCGCCCGGCGCTTAAAACATGCGCTCGACCATCCGCGCCCCGCAGCGCAGCGGTCGAGCGCGCTTACGCGAGCGCGGGGCGCGGGTTCGAGCCGCGGCGAGGGGATTGGAGGTGCGAGTAATTGAGGCACGTGGAGCGTCGGATGGTGATCGTGCGGTTGCAGGCGCCCGATAGCACCGACCGCTATTGGACGCCCCGCGTAACGCGCGATCGCACGCGCAGGCGGGCGGGTTGCAGCGGGCGCGGACGCGTTTTAAGCCGTCCGATCTCACGATCGGACGGCTGAAAAGCGCTGGACATGCGCGAGCGTTGAGGAGCGGGCAGTCGAGGAGGCGCGCGTGGGCGCGGCGGCGACGGCCACGTCGGGGATTTAGTGACGGATTTATCCGTCACTAAAGACCCCTTATTTATTATTTTGAAGATGTAATGTCCATTTTGCCCCCACTCCTTGCAACTATAAAAGGAGACCCCCTCCATACGAAATTCTCATCCCTTCTTTCTCTTCTCTACCCCTCCAAAGCTCAAGAGAAGCTTGTCCCACACCCGGGATGCTTCTCGCGAGATAAAGTTCAATTTTCGTTCCCCTTCGGAAGTGGATCTTGCGACGACGATGACGTGCTGATTCGTTCCCGTTCTTCTGATTCGTCCTCCTTCGTCCAGGCGTCGTCCCGTCCGGCTCGTCCTCCGAGCAACCGTAGAGGAGGATTTCTCTCTCCCTATTCTTTATACCTCTTTCTAGTATAGATTTACTGCTTTCTAGATTAATCTACTCATCCTCCAAGCAATCGTCGAGGAGGACATTTCTCTCTCCATTCTTTTAATGCTTTCTAGAGTAAATTTATCGCTTTCTAGAGTAATTGTTTTATGCCTTCTAGTTGTAATGAACAATCTCTTCAATACAAAAATTCATTGTTTATTCTACATCTCATTTTGATTTCTTTGTGTAATATTCTCTTTCTCTCTTACTCTCCCTCTCTCTTCTATTTATTGCAAATAATTAGATGGTTCTAAATTGAATTATTCTGTAACAAATAAAAAGAAACGCGTAGTTTTTAATCAAACGTCTGCCTCCCTGTGTTCGACCCGAAATTTTAATTTCGGTATAAATTTTATTTGTTGAACACGAATTCTTCGCTTTCGAACTACAACAACAGGTTTTCCAAAATCGAACACGTTAGTGTAGGTTCATACACGTTCAACACTAGTCATTGGTTTGTGATTATGAGGCTTTGTTTGATAAAGTGGCTTTAATGGTCCATTGATTTGTTGGAAAGTTCACTTCTTAGAATCTACAGAACCTACACAACAAGATTGCAAAATACTTTTTGGTACCCATTTTTATTTGGGTCCACGGTGGTTAGTTCCCATTGCCTGCTTTAGCAAGCTACCTTTCTCTTTGTTCTAGCTAGAACTAGATGCTTCATAGTTATTTTTTGGTATATAGCCTAACCCAAATTTTGTGGTGCTCTAGGTTTGTGTTCCTAATAATTTATGCAATTTTCTACTTCCATTTGTGAATTTAGTCAAGTCATTTAAGAGAGTAGCAGAGTTCTCTTTCAATTTATCAATATCCACCTTAAGATTGTCTATTTGTAATTTTAATGATGTGATTTCAACAGATAATTCTATGTTTTGTTGCATAAGTATCTCTTTGTGTGTTCTTTCTTTTCTTAATGCTTTAGTTAGGTTTTTATTTTCTATTTTTAATGACTTAGCTATGTCATGCATCTCAAAAAATGCTTCTAATAATTCATCTTGTGAAAAAGAAGTTACCTCATCTTCTAGTGCCATTAGTCCTAGAAGAGTTTCTTCTCTAGAAGTTTCTTCTTCTTCGAGCTTGAGTCTGATTCATCCCATGTTGCTGTGAAAGCCTTCTTCTTTCCATCTTTCCTGAAGAACTTTTTCTTCTTTTCTGATTCTTTCTTAAGAAGTGGACAGTCTTTCATAATGTGTCCCTTTCTTTTGCAGTTGTAGTAGATGATTGCATCCATCTTTGATTCTTCCTTTTTCTTCCTCCAGCTCCTCTTATTCTTGAGGAACTTTCTAAATTTTCTAGAGAGAAGAACTATATCTTTCTCTTATTCTCCGCTTGAAGATTCTTCAAATTCCTGATTTGCTTCAAAGGCTATGATCTTCTTTCTGGTTCCTTCATCTTCTTGCTCCTTCATGTGTTGGAGCTGAACTTCGTAAGCCATCAAACTTCCAATAAGATCATCCAGTTTCAAGGTGGACAAATCTTTTGATTCTTGAATAGCTGTTGTCTTGGTCTCCCAATCACTGATAAGTGATCGAAGGATCTTCCTTACCAGAGCTTCATTCTTTTTATCTTGATCTAGATTCTGTAGGGAGTTTATGATGTCCATGAATCGTGTGAACATCTCCTTGATATATTCTCCTTTCTTCATCCTAAAAAGCTCATAATTTTGTGTTAATAAATTTACTCTGGTTTCCTTTATCCTAGTTGTTCCTTCATGGGTGACTTCTAATATGATCCAGATCTTGTATGTTGTTTTGCATGCAGAGACACGATTGAATTCTGCTTTTGAAAGTCCATAGAAGATTGCGTTCATTACTTTGGCATTATGGCTTGCCATCTTCTTTTGGTCTGGTGTCACCACCACTCCTTCCTTGATTTCAGGACAAGTGTATTTGGATGCAATAACATCCCATACCTCAAAGTCCATGGATTCAAGAAAAATCTACATCCTAGTCTTCCAATATCCATAGTTTGTTCCGTCGAAAAGTGGAGGACGAACAGCAAATTTTCCCTCAGCGTATGTATCGACAGAAGACTTTGACATCATTCTAGACAACTAAGCTCTGATACCAAGTGAGGATGCTAGGAATATCCTATGGATCGCAACTAAATACTAGAAGGGAGGGGTGAATAGTATTGCTTAAAAAAAATATATGCACAGATCAAAATAAAGCAACAAGAATTCAAGCACAGAGTACAACTGATTTATAGTGGAAACCCGATCTGGGTGAAAACCACTACCTAAGTCTACTAGTTTAGGATTTTTCCGATTAGGCACCGCTAGTCAATCCACTAATGTACCACTTGAACGAGCGTGGCACAACCTCTTACGACCACTTCTCTTTTATCCTGAAGAGAAGCAAAAACAACAACATGGATCTTCCAAACAGACTTGGAATTCGTAAATCAAAAATAACAAAATAGTATGACAAGAATATAAATTCTATGGAACCTCAATAAATGATCAAACCAATTTTTCGTAGAGGTTCAAGGCGTCGTGCTTTTGAAAGAGTGTAAAGAATAGGGCGTGAAAGCTTTGGAAATAAGCACGAGATGCACTATTTTTTAATGGTATTTCTATTTAAAAGTTGTAAAGGAATGGCCTGCATGAGACCTCTATTTATACAAAAAGTTTTGCCTTAATAGAAAACTAAATTGGTCAATCAATTAAGGTTAATTGGTAGATCAATTAATAAGGTTGGTCAATCACTGATTGATCGATCAATTAGCTTGGTTGGTCGATCAAGAGGATTTTTCTTAACTTCCTAAAATTAGCTGATTTGATCAGTCAATTAATCAGTTTGGTCGATCAATATCCCGAGAAGTTTGGTTTTGAAAAGAGATGCGCAAAAAATTCATATTTGAATTTTATTTGAGGTTCCTTACAATAATGTCCTGGACTCAAATAAATGAAAAAGATGCACATCAACAACTATCTTCTCTTATCTTGAAAAATGCTTTAATACTTTAATCCAAGATAGTCCTGAAATGTTAGTCTAGAAATAAACATAATTTTGGTGTACCAAAATAAAGGTGCTTACAAATTGCTATGAAATTTGAATCTGAATTCATTTGGGTTAGGGATCCACAACAACCTTGATTCTTGAGCCCGGGATTTGGGAAATTATGTTGATCACTAGAATCACTCCAGGATGTTTCATTAACTTTCGACGAGTATTTTTTATCAATGGATCGATATAACCTATTCAGCAATTCTCCCCGCTTTTCTAAAAAATTATGGAGTTCTTCCGGAACTGAAGGATTTGACCAATATTGCAGACAATCGTTGTTGTGTAATTTCACCAATTCAATGTGTTCTATTAAGAGATCATCTCGAGTTAAACAGTGGTTTAGTCATATCCATATCATCTCTATACGATTCAAAATGTGGCCCATTGTTTTCTTGAATTTATCCTGAATGTCCCAGTTAAAATATTCCTCGTGCTGTTTATAAGCATTTTCAATTACTTTTTTTTTCATGCTCATTTGGGACTCAGGTTTCTTAAAAAGTCTTCCTAGATTGCCAGGTTGCATTTTTGAATTAGATGGTGGAATCAAGATGTAGAATCAAACTCAAGATCAGATTGGAACTTGATTACATCTAAAAGAAATTCCCAAGAAGATCTAATGAGGTCTCTTAGGTTAAAAACCTAATGACCTTCCTGTGTATGTGCTCTAGAGAAAAGATGAGAGACTGGATATTATTTGGACCCAATCAAGGCACCCAAAGATTTTTGGATGACTAAGGCTGTTTCGAGGCGGATGATACCTCTGAATTAGAAATCTACACACTCGAGAAATACTTGGGTAGCTAGGAATGAAGAGCCTGGCAAAGACCCCTACACAGTAGAGCATCCCCACGGGTTATAAGGTTTCCCCCACCCGACCTTCCTTGTCACTGCGGTTCCAAGTAGATCAGAATGTACGAACTTAAGACCTTAAGTCTACCAATTTTAGCCTAGTTTGTGCCTTGAATTTCACTTGATTAGAAGTTGATTTGACTTGTGACCTAATTTGGAGGTTGATTGGCCCACAATATTAACCAACTTCACCTAACCTACCCTAAAGGAAGCAGAATGAAATCTAGGTCAAGACCCAGAAATCACCCTGAATCGACTCTCAAGTTATTAGGTCCATAATTTTAGGATTCAAGTGAGATTTAGAGCCTGATTTTTAGGGTTCTTCTTGATTAGATCTTTTCAAACAGGGGCTTGGGTAGCACACAAATGCGGGAGGGTTTATTCTCTTTAATGCAAGAAAATGTGAGCTAACTCTCCAAACCCTAAGTTGAAAAAACCCTACTTGGCTCTATTCCAAGTCCAATTAAATCTCAAGATGTACACCTTGAACCTCAAACATGAAGGTGAGTAGTCCAAGATGCTTAGAATATAAGCGTAATCCCTAATAGGTACAGGAAATCAAGGTAGGGATTTTCTAATCAGAATCGCTTCAAGCTTCAATCAGATATTGAAAATTTTTCGCAAATCAAGAAAACATGCCTTTTAAATGATGATTACTAGAAAAATAAGGCAGGTGATTCCTAATTAGTTTGTTTCCTTTTTTATCTTCCCAAGATTAGAAGGTTGATTAGGGAAGAACCGAAAAGTTACCTACCCTGGAGTGATTGTTTTGCGCGGAAGATCTCTACGTGATGTACCTCACAAAATCACAAGAAATCAAATAGGACAAGTTAGTGCTCAGATATAATCAAATAGAAACAAGAATAGCGGTGAATTGCCCGTTTCTCCCTGGCAACGGCACCAAAATGTTGACAAGCTTTTCAGGAGTTTAAATGTGTCTCGTTGTAGTAAAGTCTCCTAAATAGCTCTTCAACAAATACAATTTATAACTCAAATATCTAAATGAAGTCCGAGGTCGAACAGAGGGAGCAAATAAGAATTCACATGCTAATCGAAATAAATATAGAAATGAGCACCAGAATAAGCCAAGAATAATGATATTCAATGAATGCTAATCTATCACATTAGATATTCAAGGGATAACGTGAGTATTTCAAGGTTTAAAGAGACTGAAAAGATACTAAGACAAAATATGGTGATTTAGATCACCAATTATTAGTCTAAGTACATATATATCAATTACTCAATGCATATGAAATAAATGAACAGTGATCAGACATCTGGCAAGTGGCTCAAACGACTTAAATGTCACCTGCTACAGTGCTGTTCCTCTGATCTTCTTCTATTGCTCTCTTCTTCTTCTTCTTCTGCAAACCCTTCTTTTTTCTTCTTCCTTGGCCCTTCTCCTCTTTCCTTCCCAGTACATAGGGGAAACTCACGGCTAAGTGTTGGACTGGGTATGTTCTTCAGAGAGCAAAATCCACCCCTCCCCCACTCTTTCTCTCTTTCCTTCTTCTCTTCTCTTTCTCTCAAACCAGGCTAATCGGGTATACGGGTTGCGTAACCGAGTCCAGGGCTGCAGGCGTAGGGTCGCAGCCAAGGAGTGTACAGTAGGTGGGTCGAGTCGAGTATGTGTGGGTGAGTGGGAACCTCACCCCCGAGTGTCTGAGGCAAACAACCCTTAGGACAAATTCAATTTACGCGTCTTCAGTGATCCCAGATTCCGTGATGTGGAACTATCTTCATGCCTCTTCTCTTCGTGTGCACTGCTGCAGTGAAGGTGTCCTCGATTAGAGCAACAGCAGATGGTGTGATCTTGAATTCACCTAAGGCATGCATGACCTGGAGCTCAAAGAACACGGCGGCGGAGAACGGCTGATGAGACCACAATTGTGGGCTAAGTAAATGCTTAAATGCCCAATTATTAAATTAATATTTGCATATACATAGCATACTTGAATATATAAATAAATTAGTTTATAAATAAGGGCTTGCATGCATATTTATACATTCCATTATAGTAACATGCATTTCATACATTATTTGAGATAAATGTATAAATAGCCCAATTTGTTTTTTTTCCTTTCCGCAGAATGCACAACTCCTCAACGCATCACGCGCCCCTCTTCGTGCTCCCACCAACAGCCAACAGTGATCTCTTCAAACCACCTCATCTGTTGGAGAGGATTTCAGTGAAAGCAACAAACTGCAAATAAGAAGAGCAGCTAGAGGACGCTCGCGAGGCATCTTCTCCACCTGGCAGGCGAGATCTTCTTCTCCCCATCTTCTCCACCGTGAAGGAGGAGTGCATCATGGACTTCAGCAAGCACTGTGGCCTCCACGTCCTCAACATCTCCCTCACCGTCGAAGCACACACGGTGACAGAGTGTGTGCGTGCCATCAACACCTTCAGTTCAACCGCCTGTCGCCGTCCCTTCACATCCACCACCTCTGCACACCAGTATTCCCTCGCAGCAGAGCGCTGCCAGGTGCGCAGCAGATCCGCGTGCAACAGATCCACATGCAGCAAATCCATGCACAACCGCGCACTCGTGCGCGCACCTGTCCACAGCAGCGTAGCCACCCGCACACCTCATCTCCTTCTTCGTCTTCGTCATCTTCTTCCTTCTCTCCCTTATCTTCCCGCCACCAGCAACCTCCCCCACGAAAGAACCCAAAGTGCAACCCCCCCTCCCTCGCCGACCACGCCACCTCGGGCCTCCAATCTTCGCTCCCTCAACACTGTTGAACTCTCCTCTCCATCACGAGACCACCCACGTCCAGGACTGCCGCCGATGACAACCCACCGGCTGCCTCCTCGCCGTCCGTCCGCTGCACGCCGTCCCGATCCTCGCTGCGACCACCACCGGGTGCGGCCCCATCCCATCAACCTCCGGTGAAGGTCTTGCCAACAGCCTCGCCTCCGTCCATGCATGGAAGCTCCTCCACGGAGCTCCCCTATTTTGCTACAGTACCCGATGCATTAGTTATTACATTCTTCTACCATTGCCAAGTATATTGAGTTGAGTTGAATATTTTAACGCATTATGGGGGCATTTGCTACGAACTCCTCACGATTCTCTTTATTTCCATGCTTGCTATGATTGATTTTAATCGCTCTCTCATTTTACGCATATAGTCTCTCATTGAAATTGGGTTCAAAGTTGCTTGCAATTCAAAATTACATAATAAGGCCACTACACATGCATCATCTACATATTTTTGGAAGCTTGATTTTTGATGTGAAAATTACATAAATATCCTTGAACTTCTCATGAAATTCAAAGTGACATTTAGAGCGGTAAATTCATTAAATTGATTTCGCGAATGTGTCTGCGAACATGATGGCTCTCTACTCGTGAATTTATTGGATCTATTCCTCCCTGTGGATACGACCTAACTCTTCGTGGTTAGTTTTGAATTATTAAATATCTTTGATTGAGAGATTTCCACCACATAAATTACAATGGCATATCATTCTATTATCTTCTTAATCAAGCGAATTTCTCTCACATCAACGGCGAACACATGAGAATCAAGAACATGGCCTCTCGGCCATATTAAAATAGATCACGAGCATCACTAGAAGGTGTGGAGTGTAGAGGCTGAGCACATGGGGTGAGTAGCGGCATGTGGTGGCCGGACGGCCTCGTGGAAGGTGACGCAAAGGTGGGTTGTTCGATAGGGAGCTAGGGTGAGCAAAAGGTGAAATTAGGAGAGGGCTTTGGTTGGTGGAAGGATGGTGGAGCTTTTAGGAGTATTGGTGAGGTGAATGGATGGGTGTAGCGAGCGAATGACCTCGCTGGAGGGCAGCCGGAGCGAAGGAAGATGATGGTGTGCGTGTGCGTCTGATAAACACCAGTTTATCATCATTTTTATGCTTTAAATCTAACCTAGCTCTTAGGATTTTACTCCGCAAAAGGGTTTTTGGGCTGCATTTAGGCATAAATTAGGATAGGCATGCATTGCATTTTTTATTATTGTTTTAATGTGTTTTTGTGAGTGTTAGGGATGTACAGATTCACAGATCCCTAAAACCCTAGCACTCAAGAAGGCAATTGGTGAAGGAGAAGCCCAGACTAGTTGGAACCCAGCTTGATCCAGCTCACCATAGCTGGAACCTAGCTTACTTGAACTAGGGTTAGCTCATCCCAGCTCCATTCAGCTAATCTCAGCTGGATGGCAGCTCAAGAGAGTTCACCTTAGCTCACCCTAGCTCAAGTCAGCTCAGATCCAGCTCAACTTAGCTGAGTCTAGCTCACCTCAGCTCCCACTAGTTCACAGGGAGCTCTAGCTAGCTCAGCTGAGTTGACAGGAGTTCACCCCAGCTCAGATCCAGCTACATCCAGCTCCCCTCAACTCCAGCCAGCTGAAGAAGAATTCATCTCAGCTCAGGAAGCTCAAGTCCAGCTCCTGGGGATTCAGCTTAGCTCATCTCAGTTGAGCTAAGCTACCTTAGCTGCCTCAACCAGCTTGATTCTCCCCGATAGCACCAGACCTAGCTCACCTTAGCTCATTTTGGTAGAAGCTAGCTCACTTTAGCTTGGCTTAGCAACTAGCAAAGAACTAGCAAGCTAAGCCAGCTAGAGTAGCCCCATGCCAGCCTCTTCAGCAGCAGCCAGCTCCAGCTCCAGCTCCAGACTTCTTCTCCTCAGCTCCCTCCTCCAAACCCTAGCTCCAACACCTTCTCCTCTACTCCTCCATTAGCTAAGCTAGCTTAGCTTAGCTTAGCTTAGCTTAACTTAGCTATGCTCCAACTTCCTTGGCTTGTACTACCCCAAAAACCCACCTACCAACTCTACCCAACTAGCTCCACCTAAGCTCCACATAAGCTAACCTACTTGGCACCAACCTAACCTACCCACCACCTCCAAAAGACACCTAAAATTGGCGCCAAAAACTACCCATAACCACCCCTTAATGGCGCCACTTTTCCCTCCAAAATTCCCCCCTCATCTCCACCACACAATCCTCCTTGAATCCATCTCCACCATCCACCTAACCCTCCTTCTAGAAGACCCCATGTTGGCGCCAACATGGGGGTGTCTCTCCACCACCAAAAGACACCAACACCACCATAACCACCCCCTTTAACACCCCTTGGGGTGGCGCCAACTAACCCTAGCCATAGGATCACCAACCACCCTCATCCTTCCATCCTAGCCCTCCATTTCAAGGGGTACCTTAACCCCCCATCCTACCCTATAAAAAGACCACTACCCACCACCATTCAAGCCATCCTTGGCTAGCCATTTCACTCTCATATTCCACCAAGAATCCCACGTCCAAGAGAGAAGAAGAAGAAGAAGATTAAGGGGATATTCTGTCCCCTTGGTGCCTTCCCCTCTTCCCTTCTCTCTTGGGTCACGCCAGCCAAAGGAGAAGCCAGGCAAGGAAGATCTTGGAGGAGATCTTGAAGGTGGTCACGCCACCTTGGAGGAGTTTTAAGGGTGGTGCACGCCCACCCCTTTGGAGAGAGCATTAAAGGTGGTAGCTTCCACCTTGGAGGAGCTCTCAAGGAAGGAGAAGAAGGAGGCCCTCTTTTCAAGCCAAGGAGCAGCTAGGCTTGGAGCAAGAAGACAACCTTCTTCACCATTGTTACAAGAGGATTTGTGTTTCTTTTCTTGCTTTTAAATTGTTCAATTCTAGTAGAAGCTTTCCTCTACTTGTCCTTGAAAAGAACACTCATTCTACTCAATCAAAAATTGCCTTCTTTTAAGCTTTTTATTGCAGTTGTTTGTTTTGGTTCTAGCACTTATTTCACCTCTTCTTCCTAATTACCCTAGGCCTACACTTGCCTAGAGTGAGCTTAGGAAGAAGATATTTCTATCTTTTAGATTTTTAATCATTTGTAGGTGTTAGTTCTTTTCGCTACAATCTGCCGTTTGCCCTCGTCTTTTCAAAATACAAAAAAATTACATATTGAAAAATATTAAAAAGAAAGTTGAGATTGTATTCCAAGCAAGAGAATCATTATTGCAATTTTTGCCTCCTTGGACGACCCTAGATACTCCCCTATCTAGGATATAAATTTTAAAAGCGAAAGCGGATTCGCGTGTTACAACGACGTTAAAAAAACTGCTTTTACAAATCACGCGTATTTCGCTATCAGCGTTGCAGGGTATTTTTGGGTTTTGAGCATGGGGAATTAACCTAAGGATCTAAATAAACCTAACTAACCTACTCTAATGGTCGAAAAGGGTAGATTCCCATCAGTTTTGGCAAGCCGGCAACAGAGAAGATGAAGCCTCCGGAGGGGGATGGCAGCAAGGAAAGAGGTCTAGGACAACAGGGCTTTGACCGGCCACTGTCGGAGGAAAGAGGGGAAGATAGCTATGCCTCCAATTTGACGATTAGGGTCACGAAAGAAGGACAACGAGGAGGACCGCTGGAGCTTGATCGGAGAGGGGTCTAAGATAGGGAAGAAGAAATTTCAGCCCCAAACATAGCAAAGGAGATAGGTGATGCAAGGAGCGTGCTTTTATAGGCCTGAGGATGGAATTCCGAGCTTGGAAACAACCTTGCAAACTCAAGATCTTCACGCAAAAATGACTTTTCCTTCAATCAAATCGTTCTCATGATATTTTGGGAGGAAAACAGAGCCCAATGAGTGGCTCAAATGGAAGGAGATTCTCTAAGGAGTTCTCCTTCCATTTTTGGAAGGATTTCGTCAAGGAATCAGAGAGAAATCTCTGATTGAAGGTCGTCGGAGTAGGAGTTCCTCCACGATAATGATGGAGGGACCTATTTGTGAATATGATGACAAACTTAGGGACCTCTTTGTAAGGAATTCAAAAAGCTACAGGTGCGTATGTGAGAGAAAGAGTCAGACTGGACTGAAACGCAAACTAGGTCAAGATGATCTCTACTTGGGCCCAAAGTTTGACACAAACCTAATTTGGACCCAAGAAATCTGATGGTGAAGTCAGATTTTGGTTTTGACCAAGTTTGATCGGGTAATTTGTGTAGAAACCCAAATTAGGGCAACTGACGATCTGAGACTCTATTTTAAGTCAAATTGAGTTCCAATGGTGAAATCAAAGGTACCAAACCTTATAGAATATTTTTCTATGATTTTTAGAAGGTTAGGTGAATTTTATCCTAACCATAACCTCAGTTATTTAAGCTGATCTATTTTTAGGATTTCAGATGTCCAATAATTCTCGAAATGCATGAAAACATGTTTCTATCTGCATGGACCCACTTATTAGGCATTTATGACCATTTAACCTTTAATTAACCCTTGAGAAATCCCGTGATTGCTCTGCAATTAGGATATTCTGTTAAAACTCTAGTTTTACCCCTATTTTAATGTTTATCTCTCAAAATAGATATGCAGTGAATTACGATCTTACAACGGTTATGTAGGAGCATTTATCAATTGATTATGACTAAATAAAGCTACATATGGCTGATGATAATGTTATTATCACTAACCCAATTGACTGAGCCCATACCTAATTGGATGCATTGATTACGCAGCAATCATAGGTCTTAATTTACCTAAATTAGGCTAGGACTTAGCATAAGTTAGGATAATTCATTCATGCATAAGCATTATCTACATCTTTACTGCTTTACTTTAGCTATGCATAAAATAATGTTATAATGTGCTAATTAAGTGCATTATGTCGATTGCAGGCAATAAGCTGATCTGGAGCAGGATCTGAAGCCAGATCAGGAATAACGGGTGTTGCAGCAGAGCTGGAGCAGAAGACTTAGATTAAATGTAGGAATAATGATGTAAGGGAGTTAAGGTTTGCTATTCTATTAAGTAGGAATAAAGCAGTAAAATGTGAAGAGCTTAGGTCCATCCTAGCCCTAAGATAGCCTAGAGACCTCCCCAAGCCTTAGCCACCCTTAGATTAGGGCACCATACCCTAGGAAACCCAAAAACCCTAGTTCCAACCCTTATCTGGATGTCCAGATAAGTTATAGGATGTCCAGGACCCTTAGCCATCTCCTGCACACCTCAAACCCACTTCTGCAGTGTTATTGGACGTCCAGACACTTTGTCAGATATCCAATTTCTGCAGAATACCCAAAACAGAATCCAAAATCCCTCCCGATTCTGATTAGACGTCCATAAAACAAGTCTGGACTTCTGATTTTTGAGTATAAGACGTCTGACACTATTATTAGACGTCTGATACTGCTCTCCAGTTCCTATTTTGAGATTTAAGCCTTGATCTTTGATCTCTAAGTCCCTAAACCCAATTCCAACCTCATAGGAACCTAAATTAAGTTGCCCTAACCCTAGTACATCACCTCTAGACCTCCATAAAGACATAATTAGGTCCTCACTAAACCTAATTGACTTGGATCTTAGTCAATTCCATCAGCCTATTCAATTGGACTCATTGAGTCCAATTGAGCCCTGATCTCAGCACACACTGTCCAATTGGACTCGGTGAGAGTCCAATTGACCTAGACCTAAATTAATTGAGTTATTTTACTCTCAATTAAGTTTTCGCACACCCAATTAAACTTGTATTAAGTTTAATTGCACTTTACCTTAGTGAATTAAGGTTTATAACCCTAATTTGAGACATACCTTGACCTAAACCCACTAGAACCTAACCTAATCAGCTTGGCCACCTAAGTTTCGACCCACACACACCCACACACACCATCTACATGAAAATACCTAGCCTAGAGTTCTCTAGAACTCTCTACCATGTGTGGTTGCCTTGGTTGCCAAAATTAGCAACCAAGAGTCATTCAATTTTTAGATCCACATTTGGTGGATCTAAAAACCACCATCCATCCTCTCTCTCTCACTCTCCCATGAGCTCCCACCATAGGCCTCTCTAGAGAATTCCATAATTCTCTAGAGAGCTTCCCTTAGGTCTATAAAAGACCTAAGGGGTGGCCATTTGCATCCATTCACATCCCTTGGCTCCCATTGGCACCACTCACCTCATTAGCTCCATGCACGCCCACCTTCACTTAGGTCAGCTACTTTACCTCCACGAGCTCACCACCATCATGGAGGACATCATTCCGGGATGCTGGATCAACCCTACCTCTCTCCAAGGGTCAGCCTAACCTACATTGGCCGCCCCTCACTCTTCTCCTGACCTCTCCAAGGCCATCGAGGACCACCCCTGAATGCCCTCTATTCTGCTAGATTTAGTTTATGCTCTCCATGATTTTTACTGCTTTTATTACTGCTTAGTAGCGTAGTCTTAACTTCTCCCCCAATGATGCATGCAAAATCCCCCCGCTGATTCTTGTATGCAGTCGTTTTCTGGTAGCTAGGTTTAAATTTCAAGCATTTATGTACAAGCTTTCCTCTAAAGTTCTTGTTGAAAACAACTCTCCCAATAGAATGAATGAAAATGCATTTTTATATATATACATCTCTTTATATGTTTAAAATCACCATGAGCTTAATAATTATCATATTTGCGTGATTTAAGTTGCCTACTCTTCAACTGTCTATCCATTACGCATAAGCATGTCGTACCTAAATACGTAATAATCACGAACCGGCATGCGATTATAAACAAAGTAGAGTGGCAAAAAGATCGATTTCAAAAGTGAAAGCAACGCCTCCCAGAGACGAACGACTGGGACTCAAGTCTCATAATTTTTACAGACTTAATTTTTTGACGAACATTTTTGCGTGACTTTACTACGATTTCCAATGACTTTCAAATGCGCGAGAACAGGTTCCCGTCATGCATCTACAGTTAATTGGGTGCACCTAAACCCAATTGAATCCACCTAGGATCTAATTGACTCATACCTATTAGGATTACCTTAGCCTAATCACACACATCCAATTAGACTTGACCTAGACCCAATTAGGTTCACTCCTCTCCAATTAGACTTTCATAAGCCTAATTAGGTCCAGACCCACCTAATCTAGATTGACCCAACCTATTTAGCACCAATTCTACCAAAACCCACAACCTAGCTCTACGAAATTCAAACCACACACACACACACTTCTACCTTAGTCTAGAAAACACCTAAATATAGCCTATTCTAGAAACACCTATTCTTAGCCATCCTAATCTTAGTAAACCCAACCTAGTCACTTACTACTAAGACCCCTTGGACAGCCACCTAAGATTCATTCAATTCTCCTCCACTCCACTCTTGCGACCACCAACACCTTCCCTTCCACCCTCCCAAGGCCGTCCACTCTCCTCCTCCATGAACGGCTAGGTGAAGCTCCAAGGTGCTCCTCCATGGACGACCAAGTGAAGCTCCAAGGTGTTCTCCTCCAAGGCTTCAAGGATGACTAGAAGAGAAAGGGTACACCACCCTCTTCTCCTCTACTTCTTCATGGGCATGCCCTCTTCTCTCTCCTTGGAAGATGAGCCCATGCCCTCCCTCTTTTTCTCTTCTTGGAGGACCAAGAAGGCTTCTTCATAGCCTCTCTTGGTTGATCCTATCATTCGCTTACTTTTGTTCTTTTTATGTACTCTTTTGTACTTTTCATGATTAGTCAATGCATGCTTAGTTTTCTTTGAATAATTAGTGACATGCTCCTATCTATCACTATGAATACACACCCATTAGTTAGGTCAAGATTAGGTTTTCGCTAGCATATTTAGATCTAGGTTTCATTTCGCTTTTCAAAACAAAAATCAACAACACAAAGAAATCGCAAAATACAAAAAGACCAAAAAAATTAGGCTAGATTTAGGTTAAAAAGTGAATCCAAATCTAAAAATCATGTCTCACGCCTCCCAGAGACGAACGACCGAGACTCAAGTTCTAAGAGAAAAAAATCAACGCGAGTTTCGTTAAATGAATAAACATTTTTGATCGAGGGTTTAGTGCAACTATACTTCGAATTCCGATGTATTTCAAAACACACGTGAAAATGCTTTGTCACCTGACGAGGGAGGCCTTTGCCGAACCAAGCCTAAAATGCACCACCGGAACACACATAGAGGCTTGGTCGTATCCCCCTCGTCTTAATGAAGATTGAGGGGAGGTACCTGGGAAGAGTGATGACAGGGAATTCGCATGCGAAAAAGGTTGGATTTTTGGAAACCCGTCGTCGTAGTTTGATTCGCGAGAAAATCCATCGATCAAATAAAATTTATAACCGAAACTCAAAAAGTGAGTCCCGAGTCGAACACGAGGAGGCAAACGTTTAGTTTTATGAAATCCGCATTTCACTTTATTTCTTTTTTATCATTTTTATCTTTTATAATTTTTTTGGAATTTTTAGAAAGCAAGAGATCAAATTGACAATTACTTATCTAACTAATCTACTTGCAAAATATAAGAGAGAGAGAGAGAATCACATATACTTTTGAATCAACCATTTGCTACAACTAGGAAAGTGGGAAAGATTACACTACGAAAGCAATAAAGATAGAAAGAGGTGAGAGAATCCCCCTCGATGGTCGCTCGAAAGACGACTTGCTTTGACATCGCTTGGAGGAAGGTGATGAGGAGCAGGACGAAGGAGGACATAGCTGAAGGACGGAGGATGGGGCAGGACGGCATTGCGGCGAGAATCTTCTTCCCGAAGGGAGGTAAGAGGATGGCCACGGGATACTCCATGAATGGGGATGAGAGGTGGGAAAACTATTTTCTTTTCTACTCTAGAGGAGCATCCCAGGCTTGGGACATGCTCTCTCTGGAGCCTTGGAGGTGGTGAGAGGAAGAAAGGAAGAGATGCTTTGGAACGGAGGGGGGTAGGTCCTTTTACAGTGGAGGAGAGACAAAATCGTCCATGGGTAATTAGTGATGGTTGTAATCGTCACTGAAGATCCGCACCCTTCAATTCCTTTGCTGGCGCGCACATAGTGTAGGCCATTAGTGACAGCTACAAGCATCACTAAAGCCCCGCCGAACTGTCATTGAAGATTGCACCAACCAAGCACTCGCCCACAGCTGGCCACGCATCATGCGCCCCTGGTCGTGCGTGCGCACTCTCACACTGGCGCTATCCTGGCACAGCTGTTAGCTGTGCACGCCTATGCGCATGCGTGATTACGCTGTGCTGCGACTGGCCATGCGCGTGCCGGTGCACATGCGTGCATCCAATTGCAGATTTGGGGGGGTCCGCAGGTCTCAAACCCGTGCTCCTTCTTTGCAAGCCAAGTGCCTCACCATTGTGCCAAGCTAGCTCTTGTGACGCGAAGATGTTTTATGGGCATGCGGTGAAGAGATCTTCTCAGTCATTGGATCTTGATCCAACGGCTGAGAATGGAGATGAGGGGGCACCTTCCAGTTGCTGCTGGCCGATATCGGGCGGCCTAGATGGCACCACGTGGTGCCAGCTGGGCCGTCCATCTTCTGTCTGTTGCAAAGGGTGCCATGGTGCTCAAATCGAGATGATTCTCACATTGCCGGACTGCGATCGTCTCTTTGAATCCATCCGTACGGTCGGATTTTCCATCCAAAACCCGTATGGATGTCACATTGCCCCCTGGCCATTGATCTTCCTCGGACTTCATATGATGCTACAAGATTCCAATCTAGACATTTTTGGAGGCGTTAGACTCCGATCGTCATCTTAATCAAATCCATACAGTCAGATTGTCCATCTGAGGCCCTGAAATAAATCTCCTTCCCTCCTAGCCATAAAAAGGATGTAATTAACCTAAAATATACACAACTACTCTAAATGAAGGATGATGCATGCTATGAAATATTTATAACATGAAATGCAAATCAAGCCTAGGAACATGCATGAATAGGCATTTTAACCTAAATGAATGTTTCTACATCAGAGAGCCGACCTGGAAGGAGGAGCTCAATTTCCTAGCGTGACTTCAACTCGAGGTCACTTCAACTTTTACGCTGAAGGGCTCAGGCGATCGGAGGGGAGGATCTCGAGTGGACGTGAGCGTTACTACGGGGTTTTGGTGGCGATGTTCACCCAACAGGGAACCAGGGTGACACCGCCTACCTGCTTGAATGGGGTGTTGACCAGTTTGCAGCGAAGGCGGCATCAACTACCTACAGCTGTCGGGGTCCCTCTTCGAGGTGACCACCCCCCTAGGTGCCTTACGGACCTTCCACTCTTTCTCCCCACGGGGCCTGGAGGGCAACGAATCTTAATCCATGGACTGTCCCCTTTTAAGCACGCCCACCTAGCTCATGGCCAGGGGGTGCATTTGCTGAGGAATCCTATCGCCTCGTGTGGGGGTGATCCTTCATGGACTGATCCATCCTAGGCACGTCTGCCTGGCGCTCGGCCAAAGGAGTGTGTTCTTTAAATGAGGGACTTCATTGCCCAATACATTCCACAATCATGGCCCTTCGAGGGGGCGACTACTATCCTGTTTATTGTGCTAAATCGATGTTTTAAAAGGTGCTGCGTTGCAGTATAGCCGAAATAGCATTCAAACAATTACAATTTTTATTACTCGAAAAGATTTCGAAGTCGAACATAGGGAACAATATGGAATTCAAAAATCAAGATCACAATTTAAACTAAAAGAATTTGCAATAATATCAGGTATCAATGTGTAAAAAGATGGGAGTAAAATGGTGGTTTAAATCACCATATACTCCTACAATATTAACTAAGGAACTCAATGTATATGTATGAAATGAAAGCTCAAATCTGTCGTATGATTTGGAAATCAGATGGCTTAAAGTCGTCTGCTGATGTGCTGCAACTTTTCTTCTTCTTCCTATCTCTGACTCTGTCTTTCCTCCTCAGCTTCTTCTCTTTCTTCAGCTATGTCATCTTTTTCTCCAAGCCTTTACCTCTTCTTCTTCTGAGCCTTGCTTTGTAACTGATGTAAACACATTTACACTACTTAAGATGTCTATTTATGCATGTTCTTAAGCATAGGATTGCATTTCATGATATAAATATTGCATAACATGCATCATCTTGCATTTAGAGTAGTTTGAATAAAATGGAGGTTAATTATCTCCTTTTATGTGCTTGGGCAGGGAAAACATTTTATCGGGGCCTCGAATCAAAGATCCAACCGTATGGATGTGATCAGGGCAACGATTGGAGTTCAACGACTCCAAGATCGCCCTAATCAGGCATCCATAGCATCAGATAGTGACCAGGGAACCCTAGAAGATCAAGGGCCAGGATGGTGTAAATCCACACTTCAAATGACAAATCCGACCTCACGGATGAGTTTGGATCGACGATCGCAGCCCAACGACGCAAAAATTGAGTCAATCCGACATCCGTGGCACCATCTACAACATCCAGAAGATAGACGGCCAAGATGGCGCCACGTGGTGCCATCTCGGCCACCCAAACGGCCGCATACATTCTCTGAAGTCCCCGCAACCGCTCCCTCTCCACCGTTGGATCCCGATCCAACGGCTGTGGATAGCCGCGCCTAAAAGCTCCCGCTCGACCATCCGCGCCATGTAGCGCAGCGGTCGAGAGCGCTTGCGCAAGCTGCAGCAGCGGGTTCGAGCCGCAGCGAAGGAGAGAAAGGCACGGGCGAGCGAGCGCGGGCGGGCGTTGGATCTTGATCGGACGGTCATCTGCGCTCAATAGCGATGATGCCTTATTGGACGCCCGCGCCTCAAACTGCATCGTATGCACTGGGGTGAGCGCGCAGCAGCGGGACATGGTACAACCTAAGCCGTCCGATCTCGAGATCAGACGGCTTAGATCTGATGAACGTGGGCTGATGCGTTGAGAGTGGGTAGCTGAGGAGGCACGCGTGGGCGCGGGTATTACGCCCACGTTAGGGCTTTAGTGACGGTTTTATCCGTCACTAAAGACCCCTCATTCATTATTTTAAAGATGTAATGACCATTTTGCCCCCACTCCTTGCAACTATAAAAGGAGACCCCCTCCACACAAAATTCTCATCCCTTCCTTCTCTTCTCTACCTCTCCAAAGCTCAAGAGAAGCTTGTCCCACACCCGGGATGCTTCTCGCGAGATAAAGTCCAAATTTTCGTCCCCCTTCGGAAGTGGATCCCATGACGAGGACGACGTGCTGCTCCATTCCCGTTCTTCTACTTCGTCCTGCTTCATCCTCCTTCGTCCAGGCATCGTCCCGTCCAGCTCGTCCTCCAAGCGACCGTCGAGGAGGATTTCTCTCTCCCTATTCTTTTTACTACTTTCTAGAGTAGTTCTGCTCATCCTCCAAGCGATCGTCGAGGACATTTCTCCCTCCATTCTTTTAATGCTTTCTAGAGTAAATTTATCGCTTTCTAGTGCAATTGTTTTATGCTTTCTAGTTGTAATGAACAATCTCCTTAATGATAAATTCTCTATTTATTCTACATCTCATTTTTTATTTCTATGTGTAATATTCTCTCTCTCTTGCCCTCTCTTTCTCTCTTCTATTTATTGTAAATAATTAGATAGTTTTAAATTAAATTACTTCGTGACAAATAAAAAGAAACACATAGTTTTTAAATCAAGCGTCCGCCTCCCTGTGTTCGACCCGGAATTTTCATTTCGGTATAAATTTTATTTGTTGAACACGAATTCTTCGCTTTCAAGCTACAACGACAGGTTTTCCAAAATCAAACATGTTAGCATAGCAATTCGACCGTTCAACATTTTGGCACCGTTGCCGGGGAGGCGACGCTCTTTGATTTCTCTTCGTGTTTTGTAACTTACAAATCATTTACCTCACTTTTCTCCTTTCTTATTGAAATTGCAGGTACTCTTTCGAGACAGGCAAAAGCGATAGATCGGAGAAAAGTGCTGTGGAAGGTTCTGTAAGTTATCCCCCACCTCCCACCCATTAGATTTCATTCCACAACATAATAATTCAAACATCAATCAACTTAGGTGTTTTTATAAACTCTAAGGTTAGATTGTTTGTTGTTTGACACCCATACTCACCCCAACCCCCACATTAAAAAAAGAAAAAAGAAAAATTGAAAAAATCTCACAGAGGTAAACAACCTCATCTGATTTTCTAACTCAACCGGTATTAGGAGCCGGTACACACATTCAAAAACATAATTGGGTAGAAATCAGATTAGGTAATCATTTGTGTGCCTAATTAAGTGGTGCAACAGACCAATTGTTTGAGTTGATTGGCCGCACCACTTCAAATAAAATGAACTCATCAAGTAGCTGCCACTTAGGTTCAACTCTTAGGGATTTACCAGGCACTTCATATTCTTTTTAAGCTTTAAAGGAAAACATCTTCACTTGTGCTTGTAAAACCTGGTGTGCCAACGAAACCTGTTTGAAAACACCTAAAGTTGAATCCTAAAAGCTACTAAGTAAGATTTGAATCTTAAAATTCATCGCATCAAAAATAATCTTGCTTGAAAATCATTGGTTGTGCACGCACACACAAATCAATCAATCATTAAGGGCACAACCCATTTAAAGGGACCGTCACATTCCAAAGCACATTCAAACCTAGCCCTAAATAAAACAGAGTAGATGTTGGCCTTAAGGATTGGACTCGCTCTTCAAAACCCAGAATGAGATTATTTTCGATTAGTCTGTTTCTACTGTTCAATCTGATGTCTAGCTAGGGGAGCAGAATCAAATGATCGTGGCTGGGGGATATACTAGGAATCGGAGGCGCAAGCCGAAGGAAGAACCTTCTCCCCAGTCCCTCCTTCTAACTGGTTGAATTGAACAGATGGAAGTAGATCAAATCGTTTCTTTATCTCAAGACGGGTTTTGGGAGTCTGTAGGTCTGTAGGTTAACCCAATTAAGGACAAGTTTGATTGTTTGTATTGCAGGGTGCCTTCCTCCCGTGTCTCATGAATCATTCCACATATTTCACGCATTCCCACTCTTTCCCTCATGTTGAGAATTATTCTCAACATGACGATTATCCCGATTCGTACTGCAATCGACCATCAGTTAGTTGGGATAATTCAGATTGGGGATACAGTTCCGAACCTCCGTGTTTAGGGTCTAACCCTGAACACTTTGATTCTGATTTGTATCCTTCTCAGAGCTACATCGATTATAGATCATCTTCCTTTCATGAACAACCTAATACAATCTACAATCAAGAAGGATACACCGATCCTTACTCATCCTCTGATTTCACTGCCTTTAGGTCATCACCATCTTGTGAACAATAAGAAATGACCTATCATCAGGAAGGGTATAACGAATCTCAATTCGTTAATTTCCCTGCATTGAACCCAAACACGCCCAACCCTGAACCAACTCATTTGGTTCAGGTTAACTAGGTTCAAGATAAGGTTTTGGCTAACTTGAGGAATATCATACGATCTTTAGAAGTTCAGCCAACACCGTCCATTGAAAGATTGGAGCCCCTGATTCAGATGATTGATGATTTAAACAAGTTTTTGTTGGATTGGCTCCAGGATATTAGGGATAAGAACCCAGGTGAGTTTTTACTTGGAAAATTAGCGAAATTGAGGATGAGATTCGTGGTTGCTTTGATTCAATCTTGGGATGATTCCCAGAATGAACCTTCTTCAGGAAAGCCAATGACAGAACCCGCTTAGGCACCTGTTGGGGGGGACACGTGTTACAAGGTTGACTAGATTGAATTAAAGCAACTAATTAAGGATGATCTGATTTCTTCACCTAAGATCCCTGAGTCGGGTTACGAGGAAACGTATGTCTCCTTGGAACAAAAAGTGACAAATGATTTTGGGACATACATTGATACGGATCCTGATTTCTTTGATGGTGAAGATTCAAGTTGAAAAGTCTCACGCGAGTTTTCTGAACACGATTTCTGTGAGACGATTGGGCCTGAGGAATCTGATAGATCATTATATAGTCCAATAACTGAGGAAATTGATCTTATTAGGGCATACATTATGGATCCAGAATCGCATTTTCTGGACGAATCAATTCAATGCCCTGATTATCAGTTACACCCCGTTGAGCTTATCGATAATTTTGTTTCTGAGATAATTAGACCCAAGTCAATTCTAATTCTACCACATCATTTAGACTTGGAGATTTCAAACAAGGTGATTAACATACAAGAGGTCCTAGAATTTAATATGCTGAATGAGGAGGATAGGAGCTGGGAAGTTCTGATTTGGGAAGTTAATTTTGGAGGAAATGGAAGATTGAGTCGAAGGGTTCCTTTTAAGCTGAAACCATCAAATCAGAACCCTTATGACATTTGTTTCGAGGATATCAAACTCAAGCGCACATTCAACGATTATCCTTTTGAGCTTCAATTCTCTGTAACCCGACTTTTTGGTCTTGGGTTGCATCATCATAAATCACAGGCCCGACCCCGCTTGTATTCTGATTTTAGGTTTTGGGTAATTTTTATCCAGAACCTAAGATATTCTCAACTATGGGGGATGGGTCTGCACCACAATCTGGTCCACATCTATGGACCTCTGTTGATAGGTCAAAGGATTCTTCTATTTATTCTGATTCTGACCTGCACTTGTGAATTCTTCATTTCTTTTCTTTGTATAGTGTGCCTAGCTGAAGGCACTAAACTCAGCACATATACAGTTCTTTTTAGTTTTCATCTCAGAGCGGACCTGACATTCACACAATTAAGGTGCATTCTATGCTTTTCCACTTTCTTTTATGTCCTTTTAATACAATGAGGACATTGCATTAGATAGACATGGGGGGGTGGATATTCATCTCTAAATTCATTCGTCAGCTCCATAAATTTGTTTTATTTTCTTTTATTAAAAAAAAAATTCAGAATTAGGAAAGATAATTTGGGTTTAAGAAAATTTTCAATCTTAGGAAATACTACATTATGGTTTGAACACAAAGACCCTTCAGGTCTTTGGACTTAATCAGCCCATGTATCCACTAAAATGTGGATTTATTTTTCGAGTTCTCACCAACCTGAATTTTATTTTAATTGGAGTAAATAAGTTTGGGTGATAAGTACACGACTTATCAACCCGCTCTCTGATTTAAGGGAATTTTGAGTTTCTAGCATCTACACACTATCTTGTCACTGACTCGTTGTTCGACGATTTTAACAGAATTTGGGTAGCTAATGAACCTTCTAGGGTGATATGGCTGGCAAATTATCATGGGTAACAGCCCATAGGTAGGTTGTCCAGAGCCCAGTCACTTGATCTTTCTCTTTTTGTTGCCTTTAGGTAAATCGTAGACCAGGGAAGCCACCTACCTAAAAAAAAAAAAATCAAAAAGAAAAGGAGAAAAGAAAAAAAAGAAATAAGCCACACTTCGCCGCACGAGTATGGCTGGCAAGTTGTCATTGGTAACAGCTCATCGACCGGTTGTCCAAAACCCAGCTCAGTAAATGCACTAAAAATTCCTAAAACACTTAGGAAGAAGCGGAGAAGTAGAATATGTAGATTTGGCCCTACTAGGAGGGGGTGACGTAATAATTGCGGAAATAAAATATAAACAATCTCACAAAAAATGAATCACATAATGTACATAATAATTTTTAGGTGGAAACCCAAACCGAGTGAAAAACACCACCTAACCCTCTCGAGTTAGGATTTTCCGATAAACCAAGTTGATCAAATCCACTAAACGAATCACTTTAAACGAGGGTGATTCAACCTCAATTACAACCACGCTACAAGTGTCAGGGTAGCGTTCCTCAACCCCTTCTCTTCACGAGAAGGATTTTATCCCACGAAGGAGACAGGAATTCGCAAAGCGAATACCCAACCAAATAACAAAGATAAAATAACAAATATAGTCCTATAGAGCCAACAAGGATTTTAAACCTAGCTTCTATAGGAATTAGGAAACTCCCCTTTGCAAGGAGTGCATCGAATCGATGACGTGGGTGCGTGAGCCACGCGACAGCGCAACGTCGCTCTCGTGAACTATGATGGGAGAGCGGGTGCGCAAATGGAATTTAGCTCTCTAGATGAAGGAACTTGAGCTTGGAGAGTAAGAGCTTTTCTTGGACACAAAAGAGTAGAAAGTATGTTGCTTGGGTGTGTCTTGTGTATCTAGGTGTGCAAGAGGTTCCTCTCTATTTATAGAGGCCTTAGGAAGGCTTTGGAAGGCTTAGGAAAGCTTCCATAGCCGTTGGGAGCAAAGCTCAAGAGAATCACCCTGAAATCAGGAATAATGATTGCACTGACAGGGTAATCGGACGTCTGATCCTGGCATCAGACGTCTGGAGGATCACTTTAAGACGTCTGAAAACAAGGTCAGACGTCTAATTTTAGGCGGATTTCTTCCTGACTTGAATCAGATCTAAACAGGGTTCTTGTGCAAGTCCACCAGACGACATACAGAACGTCTGGCACTATGTCTGCATGTCTGGAAACCTACTTTTTCTGCGAGAATGGATTGCAACGACTAGAAAATCTCTGAGAAGAGATTTTGGGTCAGTCGAGGCAAAACGGTCATTTATCAGATATCTGGAAAGCCCTAAGGACGTCTGATAAGGCTCTAACGGTCATATTCTGCAGTGTTTGGTAAACCAGGAAATGGTTCTCTAATTGGACGTCTGGCAAGTCCATCAGACGTCTTCTAAGATGTTTGGGCTATGGTCTGGACGTCTGATTTGATCAGACAGAATACCTAAGTCCAGCCTAATTGTTATCAGACGTCTGAATCAACAGTCAGACGTCTAAATCAACAGTTAGACGTCTTAAAACATATTATCAGACGTCTGATTTTGGAATTAGACGTCTGGAAATGCTGTTTGAACCCTATATAGGTTTTCTAAGTTTTCTACAGAAAACCTAAGTATCCTAGGGTTGTGCAGGTGTTCCTAGGACTACTTTTAGGGTACTTGGAGGCTCTTTAACATGATGTTCTAAGGAACAAAAAAGAGAAAGAAAATAAAGACAAGAGTACATGAAAGAATTAAATAGAATTTTATCCTATTCTTCTTGTCCTTCCATCTTCAATCTATCGCTCCTCGCGAATCTCCTCTATTCTCCATCAAGCTCCTCCAATCCGTCCTGGATGCGAGCTCGAATTCCGTTTAATCACGTATCCATTTGTGATTGACCTGAAATCTAAGACTCCAAGTGCAATTGTTAAATGACACGTGTTTTGTTATCATCAAAACAAATGATCGTGGTGCTCTAGCACCAACAATCTCCCCCTTTTTGATGATGACAAAATCATAAATAATAATGCAGAAAATTTTCCCCCTTTTTGACGTTATCAAAAAGGTTTGATTGATTTTAAATTTCCTATAACTCCCCCTTAAAACATGCTCTTCTATGAATGGGTTGAATTTCTTTTAACAAAAGTAATGTCTTCCCCCTTTTTGTAACAACAAGATAGCTGTTTTTCTTCTCCCCCTTACTAACAAAAATTTAGCTACCTTACATCTCCCCCTTAAAAATTGACAATTAGCTCATAATTTTTTAACTCCCCCTATCTAAATGCTAATGATAAAACGATAGGGTAAAGAATTTTTACCTCACCTACCATGGCCAATAAAATGGCCCAAAAGGTGGTGGTGGATGCCACATCGGATGGGGTTCCCATCCGTAGCTTGGAGGCCCGGGCATTGGTGCCGGTCTCCAGTCTGGTGGTCGACGTGCGGCGGGTCCATCGTTTGTTCGCCGTCTCGTCGGTCTTCTTGTTCTCCTCCTTGGTCTACTCCTTGGTTCTCCCAACTCGAGTTGACCAGCCTTGAGTTTGTAGGTCCAGTCCTTTGTGTTGTAGTTATCCCTGAAACCTACAAAACAAGATTCCAATTCTTTCTTCGGTATCCAAGTGAGCTTGGATCCGGATCTGTTAGCAGGTCTCCTTGACGGAGATCCTTTCTCAACCTTAAGGCTATAAAAGTTATCTACTTTGTTGATTAATTTGTTAGAGTTTTCCCTAAGACATGCAATTTCTTTTTCTATAGTATGCATCTTAGTCTTTAAACGAGAGATTTCTAACTTTAAACTATAATTTTCTTCAATCAATTTAATATTCTCATCAATTAAATTTTTATTTTCTAATAACAGGTTATTATCCTTAGGAATAGAGCTACTTTCTAGGTCCTTAAGTTTTATTTCTAACCTATCATTTTCAGATTTAAGGAAGCAAAGGTTCTTTTTAATGCTTTTATTTTCTATTCTTAATGATTTACTAAGCTCATACAACTCATTAAAAGCATCTTGTAAATCAGAATTTACCTCGTTGTCTGAGTCGCTTCTGCTTTCACTGTCGCTATCACTTCCTCTGGCCATAAAACCAAAGCAAGCGATTTCTTCTTCTACAGACTTTTCTTCTTCCTCTTCCTCCGAGCTCGAATCGTCCCAAGTGGCTTGGAATGCCTACTTCTTAGATTTCTTCTCCTTTTCCTTCTTCTCCTTTCTGAGAAGAGGGCATTCTGGTCGCAGATGCCCTTTCTCGTTGCAATGGTAGCAATGTCTCGGGCTCTCCTTCTTCTCGTTCTTCTTTGATTCCCTACACAACTTGGAAAACTTTTTAAGTAAAATTTTAAAGTCTTCGTCGTCGAAACTTACCTTGTTATCCGATGTGGCTCTAAAGGCGAGAATCTTCTTCGATTTAGGCTCCGGTGTATCCTTCTTCTTCTGCTTCAACTTTGTCTCGTAGGCCATTAGATTGCCTAGGAGATCTTCCATGTTGAGCTCCTCCACTTCGTTCGCCTCCTCGATGGCAATGACTTTCTATTCCCACTTCGGTCCGAGGGAACAAAGAAGCTTCCCTTGAAGCTCCCCCTTGATGAAAGTCTTCCCTAATGCTTTCAAGTTATTTACAATGAGAGTGAACCTAGTGTTCATCTCACTTAAGGATTCGTTAGATTTCATGGAAAAAGCCTCAAACTCTTGTGAAAGTAAATTTAGTTTAGAAGTTTTTACCTTAAAGGTACCTTCATGAGTTACCTCGAGTGTGTGCCAGATCTCGTATGCGGTGGCGCATTGCGAGATTCTATTAAACTCCTCCGAGCTGAGCGCGTAGTAAAGGGCGTTCATGGTCTTTGCGCTTAAAGAGAGCTCACGAATTTGTTGTTGTGAGTAGCCTCCCGCGAGCTTCTCTGGGATCTCAAATGGCGTCTCGCACCTAGCCCATATCGTGAAGTCATTGGCTTGAAGCCAAGTCTTCATCCGCAGCTTCCAGTAGGGGTAGTTGCTCCCGTCGAAGAACGGCAGATGGGTTGTGGACTGCCCCTCGGAGATCCGAATTACGGAACTGCTCCCCTCCATGATCTTCTTGCCGGGTGTTACTCCGATTAGCAAGGACCTGCTCTGATACCAATTGTAGATTCGTCCCTACTAGAAGGGGGTGACGTAATAAATTGAGGAAATAAAATAAACAATCTCACAAAAAAATCAATCATACAATGTACACAATAACTTTTAGGTGAAAACCCAAACCGGGTGAAAACCACCACCTAACCCTCTCGAGTTAGGATTTTCCGATTAACCAAGTTGATCAAATCCACTAAGCGAATCACTTAAACAAGGGTGATTCAACCTCAATTACAACCACGCTACTTTATATGAGGGTAGCGTACCTCACACCCCTTCTCTTCACGAGAAGGATTTTGTCCCACGAAGGAGACGGGAATTCGCAAAGCGAATACCCAACCAAATAACAAAGATAAAATAACAAATATAGTCCTATAGAGCCAACAAAGATTTTAAACCTAGCTTCTATAGGAATTAGGAAACTCCCCTTTGCAAGGGGTGCATCGAATCGATGACGCGGGTGCGTGAGCCATGCGACGGTGCAACGTCGCTCTCGTGAACTACGACGGGAGAGTGGGTGCGCAAATGAAATTTAGCTCTCTAGATGAAGGAACTTTAGCTTGGAGATCAAGAGCTTTTCTTGGACACAAAAGAGTAGAAAGTATGTTGCTTGGGTGTGTCTTGTGTATCTAGGTGTGCAAGAGGTTCCTCTCTATTTATAGAGGCCTTAGGAAGGCTTTGGAAGGCTTAGGAAAGCTTCCATAGCCATTGGGAGCAAAGCTTAAGAGAATCACCCCGAAATTAGGAACAATGATTGCACTGACAGAGTAATCGGATGTCTGATCCTGGCATCAGACCTCTGAAAGATCACTTTAAGACGTCTGAAAACAAGGTCGACGTCTGATTTTAGGCGGATTTCTTCCTGACTTGAATCAGATCTAAACAGGGTTCTTGTGCAAGTCCATCAAACGACATACAGGACGTCTGGCACTATGTCTGGATGTCTGGAAACCTACTTTTTCTGCGAGAATGGATTGCAACGGCTAGAAAATCTCTGAGAAGAGATTTTGGGTCAGTCGAGGCAAAAAGGTCATTTATCCGATGTCTGGAAAGCCCTAAGGACGTCTGATAAGGCTCTAACGGTCATATTCTGCAATGTTTGGTAAACCAGGCAACGGTTCTCTAATTGGACGTCTGGCAAGTCCATCAGACGTCTTCTAAGATGTCTGGGCTATGGTCTAGACGTCTGATTTGATCAGACAGAATACCTAAGTCCAGCCTAATTGTTATCAGACGTCTGAATCAACAGTCAGACGTCTTAAAACATATTATCAGACATCTGATTTTGGAATTAAACATCTGGAAATGTTATTTGAACCCTATATAGGTTTTCTAAGTTTTCTACAGAAAACCTAAGTATCCTAAGGTTGTGCGGGTGTTCCTAGGACTACTTTTAGGGTACTTTGAGGCTCTTTAACATGATGTTCTAAGGAACAAAAAAGAGCAAGAAAATAAAGACAAGAGTACATAAAAGAATTAAATAGAATTCTATCCTATTCTTCCTATCCTTCCATCTTCAATCTATCGCTCCTCGCGAATCTCCTCTATTCTCCATCAAACTCCTCCAATCCGTCCTGGATGCGAGCTTGAATTCTTTTTAATCATGTATCCATTTGCGATTGACCTGAAATCTAAGACTCCAAATGCAAATGTTAAATGACACGTGTTTTGTTATCATCAAAACAAATGATCGTGGTGCTCTAGCACCAACAGAATAAACCGGGGAGATATGCACTGGATTCACCCTTGTGTTGACCCTATAAAAAATAAAAGTAGGGAGAAAGCTACTGGTTGTAAAGATACACCTTTAGACAGAATTCTTTTTGAGGTCACTTAGAGGCGTAGAAACCCGAAGTCCATTTTAACTGCTGGTCAACGAGTCTATCACAATCACAATAAGATGCTTAAAACTTAGGGTTCTCATCAAATCTTGGGTGAGTTGAATGGCCGTAGAAAGCCACACTTAAACCCTAAAATTTGAAAATCCAAAAAAATTAGAAAAAAAGAAAAAGAGAAAAAGAAATTTTTCTTTGAATAAGGCGAGGGCTTGAGGCAGTCTGCATTTTGGCTGATACTCGGGCGCTGTTGTGTCTTTGAAAGTTCAGTTCCTAAGTAGACAATTTCTTAATGATTGAAAATAACTCAGGCCCAAATAATCCAACCTAATTCTTTCATAAATAGCATATAGTTTTTGCTAGGGACTAGCAAAAAATAGGCATGGGGGTATGATGTAAACACATTTACACTACTTAAGATGTCTATTTATGCATGTTCTTAAGCATAGGATTGCATTTCATTATATAAATATTTCATAACATGCATCATCTTGCATTTAGAGTAGTTTGAATAAAATGGAGGTTAATTGTCTCCTTTTATGTGCTTGGATAGGGAAAACATTTTATCGGACCCTTAGATCAAAGATCCAACCGTATGGATGTGATCAGGGTGACGATTGGAGTTCAACGACTCCAAGATCGCCCTAATCAGGCATCCGTAGCATCAGATAGTGACCGGGGAATCCTAGAAGATCAAGGGCCAGGATGGTGTAAATCTGCACTTCAAATGACAAATCCAACCGCACGGATGAATTCAGATCGGCGATCGTAGCCCAATGACGCAAAAATCGAGTCAATCCGACATCCGCAGCACCATCTACAACATCCAGAAGATGGACAGCCAAGATGGCGCCACGTGGCGCCATCTCAATCGCCCAAACCGCTGCATACATTCTCTGAAGTCCCCGCAGTGGCACCATCTCAATCGCCCAAACGGCTGCATACATTCTCTGAAGTCCCCGCAACCGCTCCCTCTCCGCCGTTGGATCTAGATCCAACGACTGTGGACAACCGCGCCTAAAAGCACCCGCTCAACCATCCGCGCCTCATAGCGCAGCTGTCGAGAGCGCTTGTGCGAGCTGCAGCCGCGGGTTCAAGCCGCAGCGAAGGGGAGAAAGGCGCGGGTGAGCAAGCGCGGGCGGGCATTGGATCTTGATCGGACGGTCGTCTACGCTCAATAGCGATGACGCCCTATTGCATGCCCGCGCCTCACGCGGCATCGTACGTGCTGGGGCGGGCACGCAGCAGCGAGCGATGGTGCATCCTAAGCCGTCCGATCTCAAGATCGGACGGCTGAGATCTGATGAACGTGGGCGGATGCATTGAGCGCGGGAAGCTAAGGAGGCGCGCGTGGGCGCAGGTACTACGCCCACATTGGGGCTTTAGTGACGGTTTTATCTGTCACTAAAGACACCTCATTCATTATTTTAAAGATGTAATGACCATTTTGCCCCCACTCCTTGCAACTATAAAAGGAGACCCCCTCCACACAAAATTCTCATCCCTTCCTTCTCTTCTCTACCTCTCCAAAGCTCAAGAGAAGCTTGTCCCACACCCGGAATGCTTCTCGCGAGATAAAGTCCAAATTTTTGTCCCCCTTCGGAAGTGGATCTCGCGATGACGACAACGTGCTGTTCTGTTCCCGTTCTTCTGCTTCGTCCTGTTTCGTCCTCCTTCATCCAGGCATCGTCCCGTCCGGCTCGTCCTCCAAGCGACCGTCAAGGAGGATTTCTCTCTCCCTATTCTTTTACTGCTTTCTAGAGTAGTTCTGCTCGTCCTCCAAGTAATCGTCGAGGAGGACATTTCTCCCTCCATTCTTTTAATGCTTTCTAGAGTAAATTTATCGCTTTCTAGTGCAATTGTTTTATGCTTTCTAGTTGTAATGAACAATCTCCTTAATGATAAATTCTCTATTTATTCTACATCTCATTTTTTATTTCTGTGTAATATTCTCTCTCTCTCTTACCCTCTCTTTCTCTCTTCTATTTATTATAAATAATTAGATAGTTTTAAATTAAATTACTTCATGACAAATAAAAAGAAACGCGTAGTTTTTAAATCAAACGTCCGCCTCCCTGTGTTCGACCCGGAATTTTCATTTCGGTATAAATTTTATTTGTTGAACACGAATTCTTCACTTTCATGCTACAACGACAGGTTTTTCAAAACTAAACACGTTAGCGTAGCGATTCGACCGTTCAACAATAACTCCTCTTCTTCTTTTCCTCTTCTTTTTCTAGCTTTCTTCTCCTGAATCTGGCTAAGTGTCAGGGCCAAGCTTCTCAGGGAAAAACCCTCCCCCAACCCGCACAACTCTCCTTCTCTCTTTCTCTCTTTAGGATCCACTCTCCCAGAGCCACAGGTAATCGGATTATCGGATTCAGGCGCATACCCGGGTCCAGGCTCACCGACATGTGATGGTGAGCGAGAACGTAGGTCTAGGCGGGTTATCGGGTCAAACCAGGTCCGTGTGTACGTGTCACGGACGAGGCCGAGTGAGCAGGTGAGAGGGACCTCACCCCATTTTATAAGGCGAATAGCCTCTAACACAAATTCAATTTATGCAAGCACACTGCTTCAGCACTTTCCGATGTGGGACTATCCCACTTCCTTCTTCGCACGTCCGCAGCAGAGATCCTTCCTTTGCAATTGCAGCAGCTGCTGAGCTCGCATCTTCAATTGACTGCTAGGACGTGTTCGAAAGTCGATTATGCGCGACCTAGAGCTGAGACGTGGGACGGAAGCGCCTGGAACAGCTCTCAAGCAAGCTCGAAGCTTGCTACTTCCTTGGCGGCAAGGTAGAGTACCTGAATCAATAAAACGGCCTCTCAGCCCTGTCAAAATGTTCAGGGAGTATCTCCAAACCACGGCGTGTACGGAGGGTGTGTTTGTGTGGTGATTCGTGGTCTATGAGTGCGTAGTGAGGTCAGACTGTGTGCGTGAGAGTGGGTGTGTTCAAGGGAGTGCGTGAGTGAGTGGAGTGGTGAATAAAGAGAGGGGAAATGAGCAGAGAGGTAAGGCAGATGTTTTGAGGTGGTCAGCGAGGGATTTGGTGGTCTATGGAGGTGAGATGGTCTTGTTAGAGGGGATGGCCAGGGATGGAAGGGATGAAGTTGCAGAGGGTCATCAGTGGTTGATTCGAAGTGGAGCAGACGTGAAATAAAGTGCAGGAGATGAGGAATGTATCTAGGAAGTTAGCGGAGGAAGCAAGGCAGAGGAGATGTCGGATAAGGTATGGCCGATGCCGGAGACAAAGGTGGCTTCGGTGAGAGAGAAACGGCGAAGACGAAGGACGAAAGGGTGTCTACTGGTACGACGAGACGTGGAAGGAAGTGAGGAAGATGAATTCGCCACTGGTATTGTGTAAGGATGACGAGGAAGAATGGAGGAGGTCACCAGACATTGAGGAGCCTTCGGCCGTGAAAGAAAGAGAAGAATTATGGGAAATTGCGGCCGATGTCGTGCGTGAAGAGTTCAGGAAGATCTAGCGGTCCTTTATAAGGATCTAGAGGCAAGGAAAGCTTGGAAAACAAGCTTTCCAAGTTTAGAAAGCCTCGCCAGATTTGGGTGTTTCTTGATACCCAAATCTCTCATGCATTCACATGAGAGATTGGGAAAGATTCGGTGCCAAGAATGGGTTCAGATTGGAGAGGATTTCCCAAGGAGTTTTCCTTCCAATTTTGGAAGGGATTCGCTAAGAGATCAAGGAGAAATCTCCTGTCAAAGATCGCCGGAGTAGGTTTCCTCCACGATAATGGTGGGGGGACCTAATTGTGGAGACGACGAGAAAGTTAGGAGCCTGAATGCAAGGATTTTTGAAAGTTGGGGGTATAAATGTAATCAAATAGGACCATTTTACAAACTAGGTCAAGACAAGCTCATCTTGGGTCCCAATTTTGGTACAAACCTAATTTGGACCTAAGAAATCTAATGGTAAAGTTGGATTTTGGTTTTGATCACGTTTGACTGGGTAATTTATGCAAAAATCCAAATTAGGGTAAATATCTGTCTAAGACTTTATTTTGGGTCAAGATGGGTTCTGATGATTAAATTGAAGGTACCAAACCCTAGAGAATATTTTTCTATGAATTTTAAAGGATTTAGGTGAATTTTCTCCTGATCAGAACCTTGTTTGATTAAGTGGGTCTATTTTTAGGATTTCAAAAGTCATTTAATTCTTGAAACATGTGCAAATCCTTTTCTGATTGATCTAACTCACCTATTACCTCTTTAGGACCTTTTGACCCTTAATGAACCCCTAGGAAAACCTGTGGTTGCACTGCATTCAAGATTGGTTGGTAAAGTTGCAGTTTTAACCCTAATTCCTTATTTTTCTTTTCATAATGAATATACAATGACTTGTGACTCTCTGGCAGTTATGTAGGAGCATTTATTGACTTAATTAGGTCAAAATGAGCTAGTTATGGCTTATGATAGTGTTCCCATCATACCCCCATGCCTATATTTTGCTAGTCCCTTAGCAAAATTTCAAGGTATTAACTTTGATTCTAGACCATAAAATCCTTTGATGCTTAAAAACTTTGATGTGTACTTCCTTTTGTAGATTAGGTTACAATGCCGATAGGGCCAGGATGGTGTAAATTCACACTTCAAATGACAAATCTGACAGCACGGATGAATTCGGATCGACGATCGCGGCTTAACGACGCAAAAATCGAATCAATCCGACACCAGTGGCACCATCTACAACACCCAGAAGATGGACGGCCAAGATGGTGCCACGTGGCGCCATCTCAGCTGCCCAAACGGCCACATGCAATCACTGAAGTCTCTGCATCCGCCCTCTCTCCGCCGTTGGATCTCGATCCAACGGCTGTGAATGGGTGCACCACAAATCTCCCGCGCGACAATCCGCGCTCCGCAGCGCAGTGGGCGAAGGCGCTATTGCGAGAGCGGACGCGGGTTCGAGCTGCAGCGATGGGGTGAAGGGCGCGGGCGAGCGGGCGTGGGCGTGCGTTAGATCATGATCGGGCGGCTCAGATCTTCCAATAGCGACCAAACGCTATGTCACGTGAGGCGGGAAGTCGCCATCGCATGCGTTGGGGCGGGCGCACAGCAGCGGGTGAAGGCGCAATCGCAGCCGTCCGATCTCGCGATCGGACGGCTGTGGTTGTTGAACGTGCGGATGCGTTGAGAGAGAGAGTAGCTGAGCGGGCGCGTGTGGGCAGCAGCCACTATGCCAATGTTGGGGCTTTAGCAACAGTTTTATCCGTCACTAAAGACCCCTCATTTAATGTTTTAAAGATGTAATGACCAATTTGCCCCCACTCCTTGCAATTATAAAAGGAGACCCCCTCCACACGAAATTCTCATCCCTTCCTTCTCTTCTCTACCACTCCAAAGCTCAATAGAAGCTTGTCCCACACCCGGGATGCTCCTCACGAGATAAAGTCCAAATTTTCGTTCCCCTTCGGAAGTAGATCCTACGACGACGACGGCGTGCTGCTCTGTTCCCGTTCTTCTGCTTCGTCCTCCTTCATCCTGCTCTGTCCTCCTTCATCCAGGCGTCATCCCGTCCGGCTCGTCCTCCAAGCAATCGTCGAGGAGGATAACTTCTCTCTCCCATTCTTCTTTACAACTTTTCTAGTGTAGAATTTTCCTGCTTTCTAGTGTAGCTGATTTCCCGCTTTCTAGTGTAATTTTTATTTGGTTTGATTGTATAAACATTTTGAAATATTGAATGCATGTTCTCTTTCTCTCTCTCTCTCTCTCTCTCTCTTTTAGTCTGATAGCTTCATTGTAACTATATCGCCTCACTTTTCAAAAATTCTAAAAAAATATAATTGCGAATATAGATCGACGTAGCCTCCCTGTGTTCGACCTGGAATTCAAATTTCGGTATAAATTTTATTTGTTGAACACGAATTCTTCACTTTCAAGCTACAATGACAAGGTTTTAAAACCAAACACGTTAGCATAGCAATTCGTAAGTTCAGCACCCACAAAGCTTCTGGAAGTTAGGATGACCAGTCTTTCCTGTCAGGTCGAACAGTGACCTGGAGGATTTTCTTGATCTTCCGATTTGATAGCTCAGCTAGACCATTAGCTTGGGGGTGATAAGTAGTAGAGATTTGATGCGACACCCCGTATTTGGTCATCAGTGATCTGAACTGAGCATTCGTGAAATGGGTCCCTCCATCAAAGATTATGGCACGTGGAATCCCGAACCGAGAAAAGATATTCTGATGAATGAATTTGATTACTACCTTATGATCGTTGATTCAAGTCGGAATGGCTTCGATCCATTTAGACACGTAGTCAACAGTGAGCAGAATGTACTCGAAGCCATCCGAAACAGGAAAGGGTCCCACAAAATCAATCCCCCAGACATCGAAGATTTTGCATACGAGAATCGGCTGTAAGGGCATCATATCACGGTGGCTCATGTTGCCTAAGGTCTAGCAACAAGTGCATGCCTTACAGTGATTGTATGTGTCCTTGAAAATCATGGGCCAATAGAAGCCGCACTGGAGGACTTTTGCTGCGGTTTTATGACCAGAGAAGTGTCCACCGCATGCCTGGTCATGGCAGAAGGACAAGATTTCCTGAATTTCCGCTTCCGGGACACATCGTCTGATGATTTGATCAGCACTAATGCGAAAGAGATACGAGTCTTCCCAAAAGTAGTACTTGGCATCAGAAAGTAATTTGTCTTTCTTGGCCTTCAACTAATCAGACGGGATCTGATGTGATGTCAGGTAGTTTACTAGATCAGCAAACCATGGAAGGCCCATACTGATAGTCAGGAGGTGCTCATCGGGAAAATGTTCCATAATGGGTTCGGAAGGGTCAATAATGTCAGAAGGAAGGCGAGATAAGTGATCAGCTACCACATTCTGTTTCCCTACCTTGTCGCGAATCTCGAGGTCAAACTCTTACAACAGCAAGATCCAGCGGATTAGTCGAGGTTTCGCCTCCTTCTTCGCAAGGAGGTGCCTCACAGTAATGTGATCAGAGTAAATGATAACATGGGAACCCAGAAGATATGATCTGAACTTTTCTAGGGTAAATACTACGGCTAGCAGCTCTTTCTCAGTAACTGTGTAGTTACGCTGAGCCTCGTCAAGTGTCTTGCGAGCGTAGTAGATGGCCACGGGTTTCCCGTCAATTTTCTGCCCAACTACCGCACCAACAGCGTAATCAGATGCATCACACATGATCTCAAAGGGTGGAGACCAATCAGGGGATTGTAGGATCGGAGCTTGGGTAACTCGATCACTCAGGATCTCAAATGCTTGAGTGCACTCCTTGGAGATTTCAAAAGGGACATCCTTAGATAGCAGATTAGTCAGGGGGAGTGCGATCTTCGAAAAGTCTAGAATGAATCGTCGGTAAAAACCGATGTGCCCCAGGAAAGATCGGATGTCTTTGACCGAGCTAGGCATAGGGAGTTTGGAAATCAGATTTACCTTGGCTCAATCAACCTGGATGCCTTCTTCAGAGATGAGATGTCCCAGGACAATTCATTCAGGCACTGATGTAAACACATTTATTGAGGGTAAAATGCCTATTCATGCATGTTCCTAGGCTTAGATTTACATTTCATGTTATAAATATTGCATACCATGCATCATTCTGCATTTAGAGTAGTATATAATTTAGGTTAATTACATCCTTTTTGTGGTTAGGAGAGAAGGATTTTTTTTTTGGAGCCTCGGATTGACGATCCGACCGTATGGATCTGACCAAGACGACGATCGGAGTCCAACGCCTCTGAAATCGCCTCGATCAAAGTGCCGTAGCACCATATGCAGTCCGAGGAAGATCAACGACCAAGGGACTAGGAAACATAATTCAAAGCTTCAAATGAAAAATCCAACCACGCGGATGGATTCGGGTCAACGATCACAGCCTAACGACTCAAAAATCGACTCAATCCGACCTCTGTAGCAACCCCTACAACAAGAAGATGGATGACCCAGACTACACCACGTGGTGTAGCCCAAGCCACCTAGCGCACATGTGCGTGCAGGCGCACCTGCGCATAGCATAGCGCCAGCACGTGGGTGCACGCGCGCGTGGCAAAGGCAGGGGAGCGCAACGCCAGCTATGCATGAGCTAGATCTACAGCGACGCATGAGCTAGACCTACAGCGACGCTTACAGTTGTCGCTAATTCTTCGAGCGCCAAACAGCTGTAGGCGTGAGTGGGCATGAGCGAGCATCAACTGCCTACAACAACGCTTCCAGCGATGGCCTAGATGTCACTAATGGTCCCATACCTATTTTTGCCTCTTCTCCACTATAAAAGGGCCTACATCCCATCCCTTCCAAGCCATCTCTACCTACTCTACTCCTACCTACTCCCAAGCTCTAGCAAGCCTACCAACGCTCCATTAGAGCTTGTTCTCAAGCTCCTAAGGCACCTATTAGTGTAGCAAACCTCTACCATACCAAATATTCCTCTAACTTCCCATCCCCATTCATAGGTCACCTTGGAGCCATCCTCCCACCTCCATTCCGGTAGCAGATCACCTCCATCTTCTCACCTCCATTCCGGAGCTATGCCGAAGCTTTCCTCTACCAGACATCTTCCTGCATCTCACCTCCACCGTCCTGCTCCTCACCTCCTTTGTCCGAGCATCCGTTAATCGCCGTCATCTCGTCGAACAGTCGATTCAGGAGATTTCCTCTCACCCCCCTCTCTTTTTATGCTTTCATAGTTGATTGTAATAGACATTGAAGTGATATCTATACCATTTTCATTCCACCTCTATCTTATGACTCATTTTCTTATTTTCTTCTTAAAATAATACAAAAAAAATAACAAAACCCTAAAATACCAAAAGAAACAAAACGAAGCGTGGTTTTCACATAAAGTAAACGTTACCTCCCTGTGTTCGACCCGGGACTCCCTTGGAGTTTCGATATAAATTTTATCTGATCGACGTGTTGTGCAACTACAACAATGGGTTACTTGTAACCCTGATTTCTAACACACGAAACACGTGTGACCATTTTGGCGCCGTTGTCGGGGAGGCAACGAAATTTACTGTATTATTTTCTGTGCTTCTTTACATTTACATAGCACTAACCCCGCTTGTCTTCAATCTACTGTCTTGCAGGTACCCTAGCTTGGAGATCCAAGTGCAGTAGACTGGAGTAAAGTGCAGATAGAGTGTTTTGTAAGTGTCCCCCACACCACCCACACCTTAGTTTACATTCCATAACCTAATAACTCAAATCAAAATCAACTTAGGTGCCTTTTATAAACCCTAGGATAGATTTGGTTGTTTGTTTACCACCTCCACTCATCTCACCCTTGCATATATAAAAAAAAAAGAAAACTCTTCTCTTGTGGGGATTTTCTGAAAGCTACACACTTTATACACCCACATAAAAGGCACATAACCTGACTTGATTTTCATCTACTCAATCGAGATTCCGACCTATGGACCCGATACACGAATTCAACACATAAAAGAGTAGAAATCATATTAGGTTAATCACTTTTTCTGTGTGCCTTAATCGGTGGTGCATTTAGGTCGATTGCTTAAACTGTTTGGGCCGCACCACTCAAAATAAAAGCAATTCATCAAGTAGCTTGCCACTTAGGGTTGATTCTTAGGGCTGAACCAGGCACTCCACATTTTCTCTCTAATTTCTAAAGGAATATATCATCACCAGTGCTTGCAAAACTTGGAGTGTTCTCCTAAACTTGATTGAATATACCTAAGATTAAACCCTAAAAGCTACTAAACAAGGTTGAACCCTAAATGACACATCATCAAATAACCTTGTTTGAGAACCCTGGTTGTGCACGCACACACATTTTAACTGATCATTATGGGCCCATCACATTCCAAGAGCATGATCATCCCAAGCCTAACTAAAACTGAGTAGACGTTGGCTTCAAGGATTGATTCGCTCTTCGGGGCTCAGCTGAGATTTTTTTTCGATTAATCTACTTTTGCTGGTCCATCTGATGTCTAGCTAGGGGAGTAGCGTCAAACGACCGTGGTTGGGGGGTACACTAGGAACCGAAGGCGCAAGCCAAAGAAAGAACCTTCTCCCCACTCCCTCCTTCTAATTGGTTGGATTGACCGGATAAAAGTAGACTAAATCGTTTATAATCTCAAGATAGGTCCTGGGAGTCAGTAGGTCCTTAGGCTACCCACATAAGGACAGGTTTGGTTGATTGTATTGCAGGGAACCTTTCTCTATTCTGTTTTCCCTCCTTTTCTATCATGTACCCTTCCACATCCTACACACATTTCACATCCTATCCTCCTACCACCACTTACCCCCAAGATGATTACTATCCCGACTTAACTTGTAATTACCCATCCACAAGCCGGGATGACTTTGATTGGGGATATGAATCCGAACCTCAGTGTCCAGGGCCTAACCCTGGACAACAAGACTATGATCACTATCCTTCCCAGAGCTATAATGATTATAGATCTCCATCCTTTGATGATCAACCTAACCAGATCTATAACCATGAAGGCTATGCTGATTATAACACTTACCCTCCCCAGAATTATGCTGAATAAAGGTCACCACCATTCTTTGAACAACTCGAGACAACCTATTATCAGGGAGGAACCCGAGAACCTCAATATCTTGACTCCCCTAGAATGAACTTAAACCCACCCAACCCTGAACCGAACCAGTCGGTTCAGGTGAACCAGATCCAAGACAGGGTGTTGGCTAACTTGAGGAACACTATACAATTGTTAGAAGCTCATTGTTGAACGATTACGAAGCTACGCTAACGTGTTCGATTTTGGAAAACCTGTCGTTGTAGTTCGAAAGCGAAGGATTCGTGTTCAACAAATAAAATTTATACCGAAAATAAAATTCCGGGTCGAACACAGGGAGGCAGACGTTTGATTTAAAAACTTTGCGTTTCGTTTTTATTTTGTCACGAAGAAATTCAATTTAAACTATCTAAGTATCTACAACAAAATAGAAGAGAGAGAGAGAGAGTAAGAGAGAGAGAGAATACTACACATGGAAATCAAAATGAGATGTAAAATAGACAAGGAATTTATCATAAAAGAGATCGTTCGTTACAACTAGAAAGCATAAAGCGATTACTCTAGAAAGCAGTAAATCTATATTAGAAAGCAGTAAAAAGAGTAGGGAGAGAGAATCCTCCTCGGCGGTCGCTTGGAGGACGAGCCGGACGGGACGACGCTTGGACGAAGGAGAATGAAGCGGGACGAAGGAGGACGAAGCAGAAGAACGGGAACGAAGCAGCACGCCGTCGTCGTCGCGGGATCCACTTCCGAAGGGGGACGAAAATTTGGACTTTATCTCGCGAGAAGCATCCCGGGTGTGGGACAAGCTTCTCTTGAGCTTTGGAGAGGTAGAGAGGAGAAGGAAGGGATGAAAATTTCGTATGGAGGGGGTCTCCTTTTATAGTTGCAAGGAGTGGGGGTAAAATGGACATTACATCTTCAAAATAATAAATACGGGGTCTTTAGTGACGGATAAAACCGTCGCTAAAGCCCCGACGTGGCCGTCGCCGTCGCGCACGCCCGCTCGGCTACCCGCGCGCGTAATGCCTACGCACGTCCGCGCGATCGGACGGCTTAAAATCGCACCTTCACCGCTGCCGCCCGCCCGCCTGCGCGTGCGATCTCGCGTTCACGCGTGCGTCCAATCGCGCGTCGACGCTATCGGGCGCGCGCGGCCGCTGGATCGCAATCGTGCGGTCAATTGGAGCGCACCCGCTCGCCTCAGAAATTGCTTGGCGAGGCTCGAACGTGCTCCAGCGCCTCGCGATAAGGCGCTGGACCGCTGCGCTGCCTCGCCCAAATGGTCACGCGGATGTTTTTAACACGATGCGTCCACAGCCGTTGGATTGAGATCCAACGGCGGAGAGGGGATGGGTGCGCGGTCTTCATAGAGTGTAGGCGGCCGTTTGGGCGACCGAGATGGTGCCACATGGCGCTGATGAGAACCTCATCATGAGCCATAACTAGCTCATTTTGACCCAATACAAAGGATAAAAGCTCCTACATATCTCAAGGAAAGGCTTAACTCAGAGAATTCTGAGTTTGAGAAGAAAACCAGTCATAAGGGGTAAAAGTGCAATTTTACCAGTATAATCTGCATACAGGGTAATTCAGGGCCCAAACACAGGTCAAAACAGCTTAATAAGAATAAAAGTGGGATGAGATGATCTAGTATGGGCTACAGCACTTCCAAGGAACCAAATGATAATCTGTAACCCTAAAACAACCCACTTCAATTCACAAGGTTCGAGGCAAAGTAAAAATAGAATAAACCCTCTAAAATTCATAGAAAAATAATCTCTAGGGTTTAGAACCTTCAATTTGGCCTTTAGAACCCATTTTGACCTACATTGAGAACCATGCCCAATTAATAACTTAATTTGGGTTTTTGCGCAAATTGACCGGTCAAACAAGGTTTAATATGAAAATGAAATTCACCATCAGATTCCTTAGGTCCTAATTAGTCATGTATAAAAACTTGAGCCTAAGAAGAAACCTCCTTGACCGACTTCACACTTTGGTCCTCATATATTTACTCTTTGGCCCTCAACTTTTGAACCCTCGCATTTTGGCCCCTAACTCTCCTTCGTTCTTTGCAATCAGGTCCCTCCTGCAAGACCCTGCCAGCACCATGCTCCGGCGACCTTGCGCGGAGCATGGCGCCGCGCAGGGTGAGATGGGGGACCTGGCAAGTAAACCGGGGGTGCCCTGCGTCGTCAGCCGTCGCAGGGGCACCCCCTTGGTCATTGTAGCCCACCATACCGGCCGTGCGAACGCACGGACGGTATGGGTTCGTGTTCCGACCATTCTCCGGCGAGGGAGACACGTCGTCTCCCTCCGCCTTCCTCCCTGTTTCATCCCTATAAATACCCCCCGCTGCTCCACCGACCAGGGCAGCCTGGATCTGACGGAGAAAACCCCCAGCTTTCTTCTCTTCTTCCTCCGGCAGACGCTCACCAGCTCCGGCGGCTTCCTCCCCCTCCACCTCTTCGCTCTGCCGCAATACCAGCAGCAGAGACTTCCTCCCCTGTTCTTCCCGCGCCACGCCGCACCCAGCTGGCGCCTCTCCGGCTCTCTGCTCGCCGCCGCCCCTCTCCCTGAGCATCGTCTTCTCCGGCGACAGTCGATACGACTGTCGCCCTGTTCCTCCCCCTTCGTCCCTGCAAGTAAGCTAGAGTTACTCCCCTTCTCCTCCTCTTTCTTTCCCCGCTTTCAATCTATTCAATTAAACCCTCTACCGACCCTGACCACCTTCACCCCCTTCGCCTCCGCCCACCCTCCGGCGAGCCGTTCCCATCACCTCAGCGACCCACACGGCTCGCCGACCACCGCAGAACCTCCGCCTCCTCACCCTGATCCTCTTCCGCCCCTCCACTTCCCACCAAACACCCTCTGCAGATCCACCGAACACACCCACTTCTTCGCTCACAGTTTGACCTAGGACGACCTGTTGGCTCCATCACGCCCCCTGCAGACCCCCTGACCACCTTCGCCGTGCCACGGCGAAGGTCCCCCGCCTGTCTGATTTGGCCGAGAGGCCGTTCTTCTGTGACCAGGTGACTCGCCCGCCGTCGCCATTACTGAGCAGGCAGAGCTCCTTCACCTGCAGGTGCAGGCACGCCTTCGCCCAGGTTCGACTCCCAGGTGGCGCGGGGAGTCTCCGCGAAACGTCCCAGGCTCGCAGATGGGGCGAAAGCCGCGCGTGAAGACACGATCGCCCACTGCTCCCTCCGCGACGGGCGCTCAATTGGGGTGGGACATTTAGTCCCACCTCGGAACTTCTCGGAGGCGCGCGGACGCATAAAGGCAAAAAGTGCCTTATGCTGTCTGCCTCCTGACCACGGGGTGAGGTCCCTCTCACCCGACCCGGCCTCGTCCGTGACCACGCTCCGCGGACCTGGCCCGACCCGATTAAACCGACCTGCACTCCTCGCCCACCACCGCACGCCGGTGGGCCTGGACCCGGGCCTGACCCGAACCCGATTACCCGGTAGCTCTGGGAGAGCTTTCCCAAGAGTGGTTTCAGAGAGAAAGAGAGACGCGGGGGGGGAGGGTAGAGTAGGTTTTGCCTCTTGACGAAAAACTCTGAAGTGTGCAGGCTAAAGAAGAAGAAGAAGACCCGCGGAAGAAGAAGTGCAGGCGAAGAAGAAGGAGCTGCACTGTAGCAAATGCTCAGTTAAGTCGTCGAAGCACCGGGTCAGACGACGGAAAGTCAGCAGCCAGAGCAACACAGAAGGCAGGCTGAAGAAGAAGGAAGAGCAACGGCCAAAGCAGAAGAAGAAGGAAGGAAGACTTAGTAGCTGAAGGCAGAAGCTCTGCAGCCATAAAAAAAGAGAGGTCACCACGATTGCAGAAGAAGAAGAAGAGAGGTCAAGGCAGAAAACCAAAGAAGAAGAAGAACAAGGAGCTCTGAAGAAAGAAAAACATCACCAACGCTGGAACAGCAGGAAGAAGAAGAAGAGCATCACCATTGCAGAAGAAGATTATCATCATAGCAGAAACCAAGGAAGAAGAAGAAGGAGATCTGAAGAAAGAGAGAAAGAAGAACATCACAACAAATTCTTTCCCTCTCTCTTTATTTTGTAAAAGAAACATGTATATCTCTAGAATACGACTTGCTCCCTGAGTTCGACCTCGGGAACTCTTTCATTTTCCGAGTAAAAAATTTATATTTGAAATGTTGGTAATAACCGGCTTTACTACAACGTTATAACAAAACCCGGTTGCTGCGACGTTTTCATTTTGGCGCCGCTGCCGGGGAGCAACGGCTATTCTAGAGGTAAACATTCATGTTTCTTTTAGGTTCTGATAATCTCCTCTCTTTTGTGCAGCTACAGGAACTCAAGAAGACAAGCAACCACACAACCACTCCGAAGACAGGTAAATCTTTTCTCTCACTATTAACCCCTACACTCTAAAGAGGAAGAAAAGAAAAGAACAAGCAATATAGGGCTAACCTGTCTTCCATACTTAGTAACCATAAAAAGTTGCATGTTTTCAACTCATCACTCCTGCACACTATTAAGGGTATTTAAGGGCTAACACATTCTTGCTTGAGCCCTAATTGCCCAACAAAGAGTTAAATGGACCAAGTAGAGCCAACATAAGGTCAAACATTAGGATTTCAGTAGAGACACACCCCTTAATCAAGAATTGAGGAAATCCAAAAGAGGTGTGCCCAAGCCATTGATTGAAAATAATTAACAAGAAAAATCCTAAACAATTGGCTCTCTCTAAACACTTGAACCCTAAAAGAAAGGACCCAAAAAGATCTCAAAGAAAGCAAGAGGTAAAGTTGACCCCTTTGGGTTAACCAACCTTAAATTAGGTCACTCTTTGCACTTAAAAAGACTAAAGTTCAAGTGAAACCTTAAGCACCCTGATCTTAAAAATTGGTAGACTTAAGAGGTCAAGATCCCCATTCTGGTCTACCTGGAACCGCAGTGACAAGAGAGGTCGGGTGGGGGAAACCCTGTAACCCGTGGGGACGCTCTACCGTGTAGGGGTCTTCGCGGGACTCTCCCTCTCTGGCTGCCCAGGTAATTCTCAGGTGGACGATCTTTCTGATCAAGGGGTCCATCTGCCCCGCACCTCTATAGTCACCCAACACATTTTTGGGTGTCTTGATTGGGTCCAGCACCTTCTAAACTTACCTCTCCCAACTGTGCATGTACGGAAGGAGGTCTCTAAGACCACCCTTAAGACCTCCATTAGAAATTCGCTCTCGTCAAGGCCAAGCCTCGACGCCCGTATTTGTGCAGCAACACCCTCACATTATTCTCTCTTCTGATTCAGAACCAAGTTCTTCTTCTTCCCCCATCATGGCTCAGCCAGTTGAGGAAGAAAATAATCTGGAACACCAGCTCCAGCGACTCAATGACCTCTTCCAAAACTTCGTGCACCCACCACAGCGTCCTATGATGCGGGACCACTACAATCCTGCTGCGGTGGCCATTGAGCCTCGAGTCAGAATCCCGATTGGAGGACCTGATTCCGAACTAAAGCCCAACATGATTCATGCTATACCTGAATTCCATGGGCTTAATTCTGAAGATCCCTTCCAGCACATCAAACAGCTAAAGCATCTGGCCCACACTTTTGGATCAGATGCGCAAAATCGGGATATTCTTCTCATGAAGATGTTCTCCTTTTCTCTTATGGACAAGGCCGCCCATTGGTATCAAACTCAGACCCGGCCGATCAACACTTGGGAAGAACTTCAATCCGAGTTCTTGAAAAAGTTCTTTCCCGTTGGTCGGACCAACGCCTTGCGCCATCAGATTACACACTTCACTCAACAATCAGGAGAACCTCTCCATGAGGCATGGGATCGTTTTCAGGATCTCATGAGGAAGTGCCCCCATCACGGAGTTCCTAAATGGGAACAAGTCCAATCTTTTTACCAGGGACTCCGTGAGGACATCCGCCTTTTCGTCAATGCAACCTGCGGAGGAAACATCATGGGTCAACATGAAGACACCGTATGGGAGATTCTCGAAAACATGTGCGAGAACTCCATCAACAATGACTCCATGGGATTATTCGACAGGACGAATACCCGCGCAGCGACGAATCTTAAGGGAGCACATGAGACGCAGGACCTGTCCGCATCAGTCGACCTGGAATTAATGGCCAGTCGATTGGACAAGGTCTCAATCATTGAAAAGAAGGTGGATGAGCTGACTCAGCACTTGCAGCGAGCCACCTCTGCGCGTAACTCCTTTGCACAACCTCCTTCCACACAGGAGACTGTGCAAAACATCCTCCACCGATCCTCCCTTGGGATGGATCCATATCCATCCCCATCTGATTCTTGGACTGGAAGATCATCCGATCCTTTCTTCACCAGCCGGGGGAACTCCATTCCTCCTTTCCCTGATTCTCAGGAGGTTCCTCAGACCTGCGAGGACCTCAACGCCATCCAGAACGACCCATTCTCCAACACTTACAACCCTGGATGGCGAAACCATCCCAATTTTCAGTGGGCGGGAAATCCCCAAACCCAAAGACCACCTTTTCAGTCCCGCCCACAGCCCTCTCATCACTACCAGCCGCCTCAGCCTCGGCCCAACCCTACTTATCCATCGGGGCCAAATCAAGATCAAATGTCCTTAATCCTTCAGACTCTGGCTGACATTCAAAAATCGAATGCGGCCATTCAAAAACAGCACAAGGACGAGCTTACTGAAGTTAAAACTCAGCTGGCCCAGTTGGCAAATTCTCGCCAGCCAGGCACACTCCCTTCCCAACCTCTTCCTAACCCAAATAACGTGCCAACCCAGAAGCACGTTATGAATCCAAATTTAGGCCACGCTCAATGGATTTATCAGGCCCCTACTACCCCATCTCCAGACGAGATGGAAGCCTCAACTTCGCGTGCGGGATTTCAGCAGCAGCCACCCCTCCTACCAAACCCAAACCAAAATTAGGCCGGATTAAATTCTGTAACAACACGTAGTGGTAAGACAACTCAGGACCCGCATTATCCAAACCACTCCCAGCCTGATAACCATGACCCTAGGATAGTTAGCCAAGGTACCGCTGTTCCAGACCCACAACCTGGACCTATCCTAGAGGAACCAACCAAGATCCCGTTTCCCGAGGCCCTGACCAAGGGAAAGAAGACCACCAAACCCGTGGCCCCTGAGGAGGACCTGGTCAAGCTCTTTGAGCAGGTCCACATAAACATCCCCTTGATGGATGCAATCCACCACGTACCAGCTTACGCACGATTTCTAAAGAATATATGTACACCCCAGCGTAAGCCGCGAACCAAGGGAGGGAGCCCAATTGTTCTGTCAGAGCAAGCCAGCTCTGTAATCCTTAGTAGACTCCCACCCAAGGCAAAAGATCCTGGAACTCCCCTGATCTCCTGTAAGATAGGTGGTACCCAATTTGATAGAGCATTGTTAGACTTAGGTGCATCTATAAATCTGATACCCACATCCTTACTTGACCATCTGGAAGAATCTGAGCTGAAACCAACCGAGGTGACATTACAATTAGCAGATCGATCTATAAAGTCACCAAAAGGGATTCTCGAGGATGTTATCGTGAGAGTGCGGGATTTCTATTTTCCAGTGGACTTTATAGTCTTAGACATGGATGCACCTGAGAACCCTAGGGATACACCAATCATTCTAGGGAGACCTTTCTTGGCTACTGCTAGAGCCAACATCAGCTGTGAGGAGGGCCAAATAGAGCTTAAGTTTGGAGATCAAACACTGAAAATTGATATATTTAAGGCCCAACAAGGAATTAATTGCGGCGTCATCGAGCAAATTTGTGACATCAAGACTTTGGTTGATGAATCACACCTCCAGAATGACTTGAGTATTCCTCATCAACCACAGAAGGATCTTGACCCGCAAACAGAGGAGTCAAATCCAGATGTGAACAACCCAGTAACTCCCACCCTTGAACCTCACATCTATACTGAACCACCCGCTGCTGCTGAAAGCCCCATCCTCGAACTGAAACCCCTTCCTGCTCATTTGAAATACATCTTTTTGGGTTCTAATCAGACCCTTCCTGTGATCATCAATTCCAACCTCAGTCCTGAACAGGAATCCCGTCTGATTGTTGTCCGCCAGCAACATCGCAGAGCCATCGGATGGACCCTCGATGATTTGACTGGAATAAGTCCCTCTTATTGTACTCATCATATCTATTCAGAAGAGGGCACACGACCTTCTCGTGAAATGCAGAGACGCTTAAACCCCAATCTGCAGGAGGTCGTGAAAAAGGAGATCATCAAGTGGTTAGATGCCGGGATCATCTACCCGATCTCCGATAGTCGTTGGGTGAGCCCAATTCAGGTCGTGCCTAAGAAGGCAGGACTCACCACTATAACGACTGAGACCGGAGAAATCATTCCTACCCGATTAGCCAACTCGTGGAGAGTCTGTATAGATTACCGTCGACTCAATTCCTCCACGAAGAAGGATCATTTCCCACTACCCTTCATTGATCAAATTCTCGAAAAACTAGCGGGAAATAGGTTCTTCTGCTTTCTTGACGGGTACTCCGGTTATAACCAGGTGGCAATCCATCCTGAGGACCAAGAAAAGACCACGTTCACCTGCCCCTTCGGAACATACGCTTTCCGAAGGATGCCTTTCGGTCTTTGCAATGCACCCGCTACTTTTCAGCGATGCATGCTTGCCATATTCTCAGATATGGTAGGTGATTATCTGGAAGTCTTCATGGATGACTTTTCAGTTTTCGGAGCATCATTCGACGATTGCCTCCAACACTTGGTCCAGATACTCAGGCGGTGCATCGACGTGAATTTGGTTCTTTCCTGGGAAAAGAGCCATTTCATGGTGCCTGAGGGAATTGTCCTGGGACACTCAATTTCGGAGAAAGGTATCCAAGTGGATCGAGCTAAGGTTAATCTGATTTCTCACCTTCCTATGCCTAGCTCGATCAGGGACATCCGATCCTTTTTAGGGCATGTCGGTTTTTATCGACGATTTATCCCTGATTTTTCAAAAATCGCACGCCCCCTGACCACTCTTCTCTCCAAGGATGTTCCCTTCGAAATCTCCAAGGAATGCACTCAAGCATTTGAAATCCTGCGTGACCGAGTCACCCAAGCCCCGATCCTACAGTCCCCTGATTGGTCTCAACCCTTTGAGATCATGTGTGATGCATCCGACTTCGCTGTAGGAGCGGTTTTGGGGCAGAAAAATGACAAGAAACCTGTGGTCATTTACTACGCCAGCAAAACACTCGATGAGGCTCAGCGTAACTATACAGTTACTGAGAAAGAGCTGCTAGCTGTAGTATTTGCCCTAGAGAAGTTCAGATCGTACCTTCTGGGTTCCCATGTCATCATATACTCGGATCACACGGCTGTGAGGCATCTCCTTGCAAAGAAGGACGCGAAACCTCGATTGATCCGATGGATCTTGCTGTTGCAAGAATTTGACCTCGAGATTCGCGATAAAGCGGGAAAACAAAACGTGGTAGCTGATCACTTGTCCCGTCTTCCTTCTGAAATGATAGACCCTTCCGGACCCATCACTGAGCATTTTCCCGATGAGCACCTGCTGACTATTGGTACTAGCCTTCCATGGTTTGCTAATATTGTAAATTACTTGGCATCTCATCAGACCCCGTCCGATTGGCCGAAGGCCAAGAAAGACAAATTACGCTCCGATGCCAAGTATTACATTTGGGAAGACCCGTACCTCTTCCGCATAGGTGCCGATCAGATCATCCAGAGATGTGTCCCGGAAGGGGAAGTCAACAATATCCTCTCTTTCTGCCATGACCAGGCATGCGATGGCCATTTTGCCGGGCATAAAACCGCATCAAAAGTCCTCCAATGCGGCTTTTACTGGCCCACACTGTTCAAAGACGCATACAGTCATTGCAAGGCATGCAGTCATTGCCAGACTTTGGGCAACATGAGCCATCGCGACATGATGCCTATGCAACCGATTCTAGTATGCGAAATCTTTGATGTTTGGGGGATTGATTTTATGGGCCCCTTTCCTGTTTCGGATGGTTTCGAATACATTCTGTTGGCTGTGGACTACGTGTCCAAATGGATCGAAGCCATACCGACCCGAACCTGTGATCACAAAATCGTTCTCAAATTTATTCATCAACACATTTTCTCAAGGTTCGGGATTCCTCGTGCAATAATCTCTGATGGGGGAACCCATTTCACAAATGCTCAGTTTAGGTCACTGATGACCAAATACGGGGTGTCTCACCGAATCTCTACTCCTTACCACCCACAAACTAATGGTCTAGCTGAGCTGTCTAATCGGGAGATCAAGAAAATCCTGCAAGTCACTGTTCGACCTGACAGGAAGGACTGGTCGTCCCGACTTCCGGAAGCATTGTGGGCCTATAGGACCGCCCACAAGACCCAATTAGGCATGTCTCCCTTTAGACTGGTGTACGGAAAGGCATGCCACCTTCCCGTCGAACTGGAGCATAAAGCCTATTGGGCAGTACGGAACTGTAATCTAGATCTTTCTAAGGCTGGGACCCACAGAAAACTCCAAATCAGCGAGATCGATGAATTGCGCATAGACGCGTACGAGAACTCGCAAATCTACAAGGAGCGGGTTAAAGCCTTCCACGACAAACACATCTCGAGAAAGATCTTTCATCCTGGTCAAAAGGTCCTACTCTTTGATGCCCGACTCAAACTCTTCCCAGGAAAACTGAGATCTAAGTGGGTCGGACCATATTTGGTCTGACAGGTTTTTGGAAATGGAGCAATCGAAATCAGTCCACTCAGCCACGATTCTGAACCTTTCATCGTGAACGGTCAGAGACTCAAGCCGTTCATTGATGTAACTTCTACTGATTTGGCTGAGGCATCTTATATCCTCCTTTCCCCTTGAGCTTATTGCGCCCAGCCGATGGCGTAAAACTCAGCGCTTAACGGGAGGCAGCCCGTCATTCTCTTTGAAAATCTGAAACTTGTTCTGACACCTTTCAGCACTCGAAGTTCACCCTTGTAGACAGCCGACCCCAACTCAGATGTTTGCATCTGGGATTTGAAATCGTCCGCAAAAATTCAACCCGACCCATTCACTCATCCAAATTTCTGTCTTAAGGAATGAACTAAGACCCCCTAGGTTACAATGAGGACATTGCAAATCTTAGGCATGGGGGGGTAGGAAAGTGCAAAAACTTGTAAGAAAAGGTTTCAAACAAAAAATTCACATATGCCAAAAATACCATAAAAATTAAAAAAATTTTCGAAAAAGAATAAGAGGAAAAGAGGAGAAGGAAAATTTTGTGAAGGAGAAAAGAAACAAAATGAAAAAGGAGCACAAAATTATGAGAAAAAGTGATAGTCATTAGTAAGGAACTAAGGAAATAACCTAAGTTCTAGACCTCATTCAAGAAAATAACTGAAAAGTGCACAATGAGATTAGTAAGAATGCAAACCTTAGGCATTCTTGAATAGACTCTTAGTACCCATTAAGATCTGGACACTCCTCAAGAGGTTGAGGAAAATGAAAAGCTGAAGTATTAGGTCTAAGGCTTAGGGAGTATTCGGCCTCGTTAACTAATTTTTGGTTTACGGGACTCAGTAACCTAAGCACCCTAATCTCACACACAGCCTGGTTCAGTAAGCGTAAAAATCAGAATCACGCAGAAGCGTCGCAAAAATCTGAAAAGAACACCTAGAATAGGAGCGGCCGATCAACACAAGTTGATTTGGACGAGTTCCCAGCGCAGAGAGGCGGGAAATCCCCTCAAAGATGCGTAACAAAATATCATCTCCTCGGTGCTTGTCTCTTAGGATATTTACATATCCTACGGGGGGCATGTAAGCACTCTGCTGATTCAGATTCCATGGATGGCATTATCTCGAAGTGTCAATTGCCAGGGTCTGGATTCGGCCACGGAATACCATGGATGGGATTATCTCGAAATCTCAATAGCCAGGGTTCCGGGGGTTGCCATGGGCGGTGCTATCTCGAAGCATCGATCACCATCAACCCTTGAGGATTGATGATGGGAGCAAGGAATCTGATACAGACCGTGTTGAAAAGCCAATCCTAGGCTAGAACTAAAAAGAAAAAGAGAGAGAAAACTCTCCAAACAGAAAAACTTTCTATCTCTCTCTTACAAAACGCACTGCGAACTGAGCCAGGGCTAAAATCATTTCAAGCACGGGTGCTTTAACCACGAAGTCCAATAAACCTTAGGTTAGTTCTTGCGGGCCTTAAAAACCTTTGCTAAAAGACTGAGGCTAAGGCTAGACAGATTTGGATCTTGATTGGTACTAGAGTACCTTTTAGGCCTATGGTCAGCATTCTAACCTAATCTATGCTCAAATAAAAAAGGCACTTATCTAAAACCATTAAAAACTTCATGGTCTAGAACAAGGGTTGAAACCTTAAGTTTTTGCTAAGGGACTAGCAAAAGCTAGGCAAGGGGGTATGATGAGAACCTCATCATGAGCCATAACTAGCTCATTTTGACCCAATACAAAGGATAAAAGCTCCTACATATCTCAAGGAAAGGCTTAACTCAGAGAATTCTGAGTTTGAGAAGAAAACCAGTCATAAGGGGTAAAAGTGCAATTTTACCAGTATAATCTGCATACAGGGTAATTCAGGGCCCAAACACAGGTCAAAACAGCTTAATAAGAATAAAAGTGGGATGAGATGATCTAGTATGGGCTACAGCACTTCCAAGGAACCAAATGATAATCTATAACCCTAAAACAACCCACTTCAATTCACAAGGTTCGAGGCAAAGTAAAAATAGAATAAACCCTCTAAAATTCATAGAAAAATAATCTCTAGGGTTTAGAACCTTCAATTTGGCCTTTAGAACCCATTTTGACCTACATTGAGAACCATGCCCAATTAATAACTTAATTTGGGTTTTTGCGCAAATTGACCGGTCAAACAAGGTTTAATATGAAAATGAAATTCACCATCAGATTCCTTAGGTCCTAATTAGTCATGTATAAAAACTTGAGCCTAAGAAGAAACCTCCTTGACCGACTTCACACTTTGGTCCTCATATATTTACTCTTTGGCCCTCAACTTTTGAACCCTCGCATTTTGGCCCCTAACTCTCCTTCGTTCTTTGCAATCAGGTCCCTCCTGCAAAACCCTGCCAGCACCATGCTCCGGCGACCTTGCGCGGAGCATGGCGCCGCGCAGGGTGAGATGGGGGACCTGGCAAGTAAACCGGGGGTGCCTTGTAGCCCACCATACCGGCCGTACGAACGCACGGACGGTATGGGTTCGTGTTCCGACCATTCTCCGGCGAGGGAGACACGTCGTCTCCCTCCGCCTTCCTCCCTGTTTCATCCCTATAAATACCCCCCGCTGCTCCACCGACCAGGGCAGCCTGGATCTGATGGAGAAAACCCCCAGCTTTCTTCTCTTCTTCCTCCGGCAGACGCTCACCAGCTCCGGCGGCTTCCTCCCCCTCCACCTCTTCGCTCTGCCGCAATACCAGCAGCAGAGACTTCCTCCCCTGTTCTTCCCGCGCCACGCCGCACCCAGCTGGCGCCTCTCCGGCTCTCTGCTCGCCGCCGCCCCTCTCCCTGAGCATCGTCTTCTCCGGCGACAGTCGATACGACTGTCGCCCTGTTCCTCCCCCTTCGTCCCTGCAAGTAAGCTAGAGTTACTCCCCTTCTCCTCCTCTTTCTTTCCCCGCTTTCAATCTATTCAATTAAACCCTCTACCGACCCTGACCACCTTCACCCCCTTCGCCTCCGCCCACCCTCCGACGAGCCGTTCCCATCACCTCAGCGACCCACACGGCTCGCCGACCACCGCAGAACCTCCGCCTCCTCACCCTGATCCTCTTCCGCCCCTCCACTTCCCACCAAACACCCTCTGCAGATCCACCGAACACACCCACTTCTTCGCTCACAGTTTGACCTAGGACGACCTGTTGGCTCCATCACGCCCCCTGCAGACCCCCTGACCACCTTCGCCGTGCCACGGCGAAGGTCCCCCGCCTGTCTGATTTGGCCGAGAGGCCGTTCTTCTGTGACCAGGTGACTCGCCCGCCGTCGCCATTACTGAGCAGGCAGAGCTCCTTCACCTGCAGGTGCAGGCACGCCTTCGCCCAGGTTCGACTCCCAGGTGGCGCGGGGAGTCTCCGCGAAACGTCCCAGGCTCGCAGATGGGGCGAAAGCCACGCGTGAAGACACGATCGCCCACTGCTCCCTCCGCGACGGGCGCTCAATTGGGGTGGGACATTTAGTCCCACCTCGGAACTTCTCGGAGGCGCGCGGACGCATAAAGGCAAAAAGTGCCTTATGCTGTCTGCCTCCTGACCACGGGGTGAGGTCCCTCTCACCCGACCCGGCCTCGTCCGTGACCACGCTCCGCGGACCTGGCCCGACCCGATTAAACCGACCTGCACTCCTCGCCCACCACCGCACGCCGGTGGGCCTGGACCCGGGCCTGACCCGAACCCGATTACCCGGTAGCTCTGGGAGAGCTTTCCCAAGAGTGGTTTCAGAGAGAAAGAGAGACGCGGGGGGGGAGGGTAGAGTAGGTTTTGCCTCTTGACGAAAAACTCTGAAGTGTGCAGGCCAAAGAAGAAGAAGAAGACCCGCGGAAGAAGAAGTGCAGGCGAAGAAGAAGGAGCTGCACTGTAGCAAATGCTCAGTTAAGTCGTCGAAGCACCGGGTCAGACGACGGAAAGTCAGCAGCCAGAGCAACACAGAAGGCAGGCTGAAGAAGAAGGAAGAGCAACGGCCAAAGCAGAAGAAGAAGGAAGGAAGACTTAGTAGCTGAAGGCAGAAGCTCTGCAGCCATAAAAAAAGAGAGGTCACCACGATTGCAGAAGAAGAAGAAGAGAGGTCAAGGCAGAAAACCAAAGAAGAAGAAGAACAAGGAGCTCTGAAGAAAGAAAAACATCACCAACGCTGGAACAGCAGGAAGAAGAAGAAGAGCATCACCATTGCAGAAGAAGATTATCATCATAGCAGAAACCAAGGAAGAAGAAGAAGGAGATCTGAAGAAAGAGAGAAAGAAGAACATCACAACAAATTCTTTCCCTCTCTCTTTATTTTGTAAAAGAAACATGTATATCTCTAGAATACGACTTGCTCCCTGAGTTCGACCTCGGGAACTCTTTCATTTTCCGAGTAAAAAATTTATATTTGAAATGTTGGTAATAACCGGCTTTACTACAACGTTATAACAAAACCCGGTTGCCGCGACGTTTTCAGGCGCCATCTTGGCCGTCCATCTTCTGGAAGTTGTAAATGGTGCCACGGATGTCGGATTGACTCGATTTTTATGTAGTTTGGCTGCGATCGTCGATCCGAATTCATCCGTGTGGTCGGATTTGCCATCTGAAGTGCGAATTTACACCATCCTGGCCCTTGATCTTCTAGGGTTCCCCGGTCTCTATCTGATACTACGGATGCCTGATTAGGGCGATCTTAGAGTCGTTGAACTCCAATCGTTGCCCTGATCACATCCATACGGTTGGATCTTTGATCCGAGGCCCCGATTAAATGTTTGCCCTGTCCAAGCACATAAAAGGAGATAATTAACCTCCATTTTATTCAAACTACTCTAAATGCAAGATGATGCATGTTATGCAATATTTATATTATGAAATGCAATCCTATGCTTAAGAACATGCATAAATAGACATTTTAAGTAGTGTAAATGTGTTTACATCATACCCCCATGCCTACCTTTTGCTAGTCCCTAGCAAAACTATATGCTATTTATAAAAGAATTAAGTTAGATTATTTGGACCTGAATTATTTTCAATCATTAAGAAATTGTCTACTTAAGAACTGAACTTTCAAAGACACAACAATACCCGGGTATCAACCAAAATGCAGACCGCCTCAAGCCTCGCCTTATTCAAAGAAAAATTTCTTTTTCTCTTTTTACGCTTTTCTAATTTTTTTTTTTTTTTTTTTTTTGGATTTTCAAATTTTAGGGTTTAAGAGTGGCTTTCTACGGCCATTCAACTCACCCAAGATTTGATGAGAACCCTAAGTTTTAAGCATCTTATTGTGATTGTGATAGACTCGTTGACCGGCAATTAGAACGGACTTCGGATTTCTACGCCTCTAGGTGACCTCAAAAAGAATTCTGCCTAAAGGTGTATCTTTACAACCGGTAGCTTTCTCCCTACTTTTATTTTTTTTAACGGGGTCAACACAAGGGTGAATCCAGTGTATATCTCCCCGATTTATTCTACTTCTCCGCTTCTTCCTAAGTGTTTTGGGAATTTTTAGTGCATTTTCTGAGCTGGGTTCTGGACAACCGGTCGATGAGCTGTTACCACCGACAACTTGCCAGCCATACTCGTGCGGCGAAGTGTGGCTTATTTCTTTTTGTTCTTTTCTCCTTTTTGATTTTTTTTTCTTTTTTTTCTTTTTAAGTAGGTGGCTTCCCTGGTCTAAGATTTACCTAAAGGCAGCAAAAAGAGAAAGGTCCAGTGACTGGGCTCTGGACAACCTACCTATGGGCTGTTACCCACGATAACTTGCCAGCTATATCACCCTAGAAGGTTCATTAGCTACCCAATTTCCGTTAAAATCGCCAAACAACGAGTCAGTGTAAAGAAAGTGTGTAGATGCTTAAAACTCAAAATTCCCTTAAATCAGAGGGCGGGTTGACAAGTTGTGTACTTATCACCCAAACTTATTTATTCCAATTATAATAAAATCAGGTTGGCGAGAACTCAAAAAACAAATCCACATTTTAGTGGATACATAGGCTGATTAAGTCCAAAGACCTGAAGGGTCTTTGTGTTCAAACCATAATATAGTATTTCTTAAGATCGAAAATTTTCTTAAACCCAAATTCTCTTTCCTAATTTTGATTTTTTTTTTTTACAAAATAAAACAAATCTACGGAGCTGACGAATGAATTCAAAGATAAATATCCACCCCCCCATGCCTATCTAATGCAATGTCCTCATTGTATTAAAAAGACATAAAACAGAGTGGAAAAGCATAGAAAGCACCTGAATTGCGTGGATATCGGGTCCGCTCCGAGATGAAAATGAAAAAGAGCTGTATATGTGCTGAGTTTAGTGCCTTCAGCTAGGCACACTATACAAAGAAAAGAAATGAAGAATTCAGAAGTGCAGGTCAAAATTAGAATAAACAGAAGAATCCTCCGACCTGTCAACAGAGGTCCACAGATGTGGACCAGATTGTGGTGCAGACCCATCCCCCATAATCGAGAATATCTTAGGTTCTGGATAAAAATTACCCAAAACCTAAAATCAGAATGTAAGCGGGGTCGGGCCTGCGATTTGTGAGGATGCAACCCAAGGCCAAAATGTCGGGATACAGAGAATTGAAGCTCAAAAGGATAATCGTTAAATGTGTGCTTGAGTTTGACATCCTCGAAACAAATGTCGTAAGGGTTCTGATTTGATGGTTTCAGCTTAAAAGGAACCCTTCGACTCAATCTTCCATTTCCTCCAAAATTGACTTCCCAAATCAGAATTTCCCAGCTCCTATCGTCCTCATTCGGCATATCAAATTCCATGACCTCTTGTATATTCATCACCCCGTCTGAAATCTCCAAGTCTAGATGATGTGGAAAAATCAAAATTGACTTGGGTCTAATTATCTCAAAATTAGAATCATCAATAAGCTCAACAGGGTGTAACTGATAATCAGGGCATTGAATTGATTCCTCCAGAAAATGTGATTCTGGATCCGTAATGTGTGCCATAATAAGATCATTGTTCTCAGTTATTGGGCTATCAATTGATCTATCAGATTCCTCAGGCCCAATCGTCTCACAGAAATCTTGTTCAGAAAACTCGCGTGAGACTTCGCAACTTGAATCTTCACCATCAGGATCCGTATCAATGTATGTCCCAAAATCAGTTCTCAGTTTGTGTTCCAAGGAGACATACATTTCCTCGTAACCCGGCTCAGGGATCTCAGGTGAAGAAATCAGATCATCCTTAATTGGTTGCTTTAATTCAATCTGGTCAGCCTCGTAATACGTGTTCCCCCCAACAGGTGCCTGAGCGGGTTCTGTCTTTGGCTTTCCTGAAGAGGGTTCATCCTGGGAATCATCCCAAGTTTGAACCAAAGCAACCACGAACCTCATCCTCAATTTCGCTAATTTCCCAAGTAGAAACTCACCCGGGTTCTTATCATTAACGTCCTGGAGCCAATCCAACAAAGGCTTGTTTAAATCATCAATCATTTCAATCAAGGGCTCCAATCTCTCAATGCAAGGTATTGGCTGAACTTCTAAAGATTGTATGATATTTCTCAAGTTAGCCAGAACCTTATCTTGAACCTGATTAACCTGAACCAAATGAGTTGGTTCAGGATTGGGCGGGTTTGACATCAAAGCGGAGGAATTAACGAATTGAGATTCGTTATACCCTTCCTGAAAATAGGTCATTTCATAATGTTCAAAGGATGGTGATGACCTAAAGGCAGTGAAATCAGAGGATGGGTAAGGATCGGTGTATCCTTCTTGATTGTAGATCGTATTAGGTTGTTCATGAAAGGAGGACGATCTATAATCGATGTAGCTCTGAGAAGGATAGAAATCAGAATCAAAGTGTTCAGGGTTAGACCCTAAACACGGAGGTCTGGAATTGTATCCCCAATCCGAATTATCCAAACTAACCGATGGTTGATTACAATACGAGTCGGGATAATCGTCATGTTGCGGATAATTCATGACAGGAGTGAAAGAGCGGGAATGCGTGAAATATGTGGAAGGATTCATGAGACACGGAAGGAAGAAAGGTGCCCTGCAATACAAACAATCAAACCTGTCCTTAAATGGGTTAGCCTACAGACCTACAGACTCCCAAAACCCGTCTTGAGATAAAGGAACGATTTGATCTACTTCTGTCTGTTCAATCCAACCAGTTAGAAGGAGGGACTGGGGAGAAGGTTCTTCCTTCGGCTTGCGCCTCTGGTTCCTAGTGTACCCCCCAGCCGCGATCGTTTGACTCTGCTCCCCTAGCTAGACATCAGATTGAACAGTAGAAACAGACTAATCGAAAATAATCTCGTTCTGAGTTTTGAAGAGCGAGTCCAATCCTTAAGGCCAACGTCTACTCTATTTTATTTAGGGCTAGGTTTGAATGTGCTTTGGAATGTGATGGGTCCTTTAAATGGGTTGTGCCCTTAATGATTGATTGCTTTGTGTGTACGTGCACAACCAATTGTTTTCAAGCAAGATTATTTTTTTGATGTGGTGAATTTTAAGGTTCAAATCTTGCTTAGTAGCTTTTAGGATTCAACTTTAGGTGTTTTCAATCAAGTTTCGTTGGCACACCAAGTTTTACAAGCACAGGTGAAGATGTTTTCCTTTAAAGTTTAAAAAGAATGTGGAGTGCCTGGTAAATCCCTAAGAGTTGAACCTGATTGGCAGCTACTTGATGAGTTGATTTTATTTGAAGTGGTGCGGCCCAATCAACTCAAACAATTGGCCTATTGCACCACTTAATTAGGCACACAAATGATTACCTAATCTGATTTCTACTCAATTATGTGTTTGGATGTGTGTACCGGCTCCTAAGATTGGATTACCGGTTGAGTTTGAAAATCAGATGAGGTTGTGTACCTCTGTGAGATTTTTTTTTTTTTTTTAATGTGGGGGTTGGAGTGAGTATGGATGTCAAACAACAAACAATCTGACCTTAGAGTTTATAAGAACACCTAGGTTGATTGATGTTTGAATTATTATGTTATGAAATGAAATCTAATGGGTGGGAGGTGGGGGATAACTTACAAAACCTTCCACAGCACTTTACTCCAATCTACCGCTTTTGCCTGCCTCGAAAGAGTACCTGCAATTACAATAAGAAAGGAGAAAAGTGAGGTAAATGATTTGTAAGTTACAAAACGCGAAGAGAAATCAAAGATCGTTGCCTCCCCGGCAACGGCGCCAAAATGTTGAACGATTACGAAGCTACGCTAACATGTTCGATTTTGGAAAACCTGTCGTTGTAGTTCGAAAGCGAAGGATTCGTGTTCAACAAATAAAATTTATACCGAAATTAAAATTCCAGGTCGAACACAGGGAGGCGGACGTTTGATTTAAAAACTTCGCGTTTCGTTTTTATTTTGTCACGAAGAAATTCAATTTAAACTATCTAAGTATCTACAACAAAATAGAAGAGAGAGAGAGAGTAAGAGAGAGAGAGAGAATACTACACATGGAAATCAAAATGAGATGTAGAATAGACAAGGAATTTATCATAAAAGAGATCGTTCGTTACAACTAGAAAGCATAAAGCGATTACTCTAGAAAGCAGTAAATCTATATTAGAAAGCAGTAAAAAGAGTAGGGAGAGAGAATCCTCCTCGACGGTCGCTTGGAGGACAAGCCGGACGGGACGACGCCTGGACGAAGGAGAACGAAGCGGGACGAAGGAGGACGAAGTAGAAGAACGGGAACGAAGCAGCACGCCGTCGTTGTCGTCGCGGGATCCACTTCCGAAGGGGGACGAAAATTTGGACTTTATCTCGCGAGAAGCATCCCGGGTGTGGGACAAGCTTCTCTTGAGCTTTGGAGAGGTAGAGAGGAGAAGGAAGGGATGAAAATTTCGTATGGAGGGGGTCTCCTTTTATAGTTGCAAGGAGTGGGGGCAAAATGGACATTACATCTTCAAAATAATAAATAAGGGGTCTTTAGTGACGGATAAAACCGTCGCTAAAGCCCCGACGTGGCCGTCGCCGCCACGCCCGCGCACGCCCGCTCGGCTGCCCGCGCGCGTAATGCCTACGCACGTCCGCGCGATCGGACGGCTTAAAATCGCGCCTTCACCGCTGCCGCCCGCCCGCCTACGTGTGCGATCTCACGTTCACGCGCGCATCCAATCGCGCGTCGGCGCTATCGAGCGCGCGCGGCCGCTGGATCGTGATCGTGCGGTCAATTGGAGCGCACCCGCTCGCCTCAGAAATTGCTTGGCGAGGCTCGAACGTGCGCCAGCGCCTCGCGATAAGGCACTGGACCGCTGCGCTGCCTCGCCCAAATGGTCGCACGGATGTTTTTAACACGATGCGTCCACAGCCGTTGGATTGAGATCCAACAGCGGAGAGGGGATGGGTGCGCGGTCTTCATAGAGTGTAGGCGGCCGTTTGGGCGGCCGAGATGGTGCCACGTGGCGCCATCTTGGCCGTCCATCTTCTGGAAGTTGTAGATGGTGCCACGGATGTCGGATTGACTCGATTTTTATGTAGTTGGGCTGCGATCGTCGATCCGTATTCATCCGTGTGGTCGGATTTGCCATCTGAAGTGAGGATTTACACCATCCTGGCCCTTGATCTTCTAGGGTTCCCCGGTCTCTATCTGATACTACGGATGCCTGATTAGGGCGATCTTGGAGTCGTTGAACTCCAATCGTCGCCCTGATCACATCCATACGGTTGGATCTTTGATCCGAGGCCCTGATTAAATGTTTGCCCTGTCCAAGCACATAAAAGGAGACAATTAACCTCCATTTTATTCAAACTACTCTAAATGCAAGATGATGCATGTTATGCAATATTTATATTATGAAATGCAATCCTATGCTTAAGAACATGCATAAATAGACATTTTAAGTAGTGTAAATGTGTTTACATCACTCATGCACTGAAGCACTGGAGCCTATGATCAAAATGATTGATGAACTTAATAGTTCTTTATTGGATTTGCTCCAAAGTGTTGGGGATAGGGACCTGGGTGAGTTTCTTCTTGGGAAATTGTCAAGGTTGAGGATGAAATTTGTGGTTGCTCTAGTCAAATCTTGGGATGATTCTCAAGATGAACCTCCTTCAGGAGAGCCAATATCTAAACCCGCTCAAGTATCTGTCGGGGGGGATACATATTCTAAGATTGGAGATAACTAGGTTGGGCTAGAGCAACCCTTTGAGGATGAATCGAGTTTCTCACCCGAGATCCAAAAGCCAGGGAATGACGAAAAATATGTCTCCACGAACCATGAAATGACATATGATTTTGAGACATATATAAATGAGGATCATGAATTCTTTAATTCTAAGGGTGAAGAATCTTTTGGTAAAGTCTCATTTGAACTCAAGGAAGAGGATTCTAGTGAGACAATCGGGCTCGAGGAGTATGACGAACGTTTTGATAGCCCGATCATTGAAGATTATGATCATGTTGGGGCTAACTTGGATGATTCGAATCCTGATGATTCAATCAGTAGCCCCATTCCTCAAACACACCCTAAAGAATTGAATGATGATATTTTTGAGATGACCAAATCCAAGTCAATCCTGACTCAACCATAATTGTTGGACTTTGGTACTTTAGATGGGGTGTACAATGATTTGGAGGTCCCGCAAACATTGATTTCGGAGGATAGGAAGTTGGAATTAAAAATCTGGGAAGCTAATTCTGAGGGATCTTTGATTTTGGATCTAAGGGTTCCTGTTGACCTGAAACCACCTACTTTCTACTACGACCCTTACGATATCTTTCACATGCAACCCAAGCTCGAAATAACTGATTATTTTTCTGAGCTAGATGTTAAGTGAACAACCGCACCTATTGAACCATCTTTACCCGTTGTCCGACACTTTGGTCTTGGGTTGCACACCACTAAATTGCAGGCCCGGCCCTGCAAACCCAACAACCTTCAGTTCTGGGTGATTTTAATCCAGAACCTGAGAACCACTCGACCCTGGGGCATGGGTCTGCACCATAATCTAGTCCACATCTGTGGACATCTTCTACAGATGGGTTTCAGGATCAACCTTTCGATTTTGATTCTGACCCACACTTGTGAATTCTTAATTTCTTCTTTGTATGTATGTTATGCCTAGCTGAAGGCATTAAACTTAGCGCGTGTGTATACACTCTTCTCTCTACGGAGCTGACTGGATTTTCACAACACTCAAGTGATATTCTATTTTCTCCGCCCTTTTCATGTCTTTATTTTTTCAATGAGGACATTGCATCATTTAGGCATGGGGAGGTGGATACTTAATCCTGAAATCATTTTGTTAACTCTGTAGAATTTCTTTTAGTTTCTTTTAAAAAAAATTGAAAATTTGAAAAAGGTAAAAAAGAAAGAAATTAGGAAAAGAGAACTTAGGCATTTAGAAGTTATTAACTTTAGGAATTGATACTTTGAGAGCTGAATACTTAGACTCTTTAGGTTTTCGGGCATAATTAGCCCAGGTGTCCACTCGAATGTGGACTTAGTCTCAAGTCATCGCCAATTAAAATTCATTTTAATTTGGTAAATAATTTGGGATGATAAGTATGCGACTTATTAACCCACCCTCTGATTTGGGAGGACTTTAAGCCTAAGCATCTGCACACATCTTTTGCACTGACTCACTTTCCGACAATTTTTATAGAAATTGGGTAGCTAATGGACCGACTTGGGTGGTATGGCTAGCAAGTTGCCAGTGGTAACAGCCCATCGGCCAATTGTCCAGAGCCTAGCCACAAGACCATTTTCATTGTACTGCCTTTAGGTAAATCTTAAATCAGGAAAGCCACCTACTTAAAAAAAAATAAAAGAAAAAAAAAAGAAAATATAGAGAAAATAAAAATAGAAAAAGGATAATAAAAAATAAATAAAACCACACTTCACCGCACAAGTATGGCTGACAAGTTGTCGGTGGTAACAGCTCATCGGTCGGTTATCCAGAACCCAGCTCACAAAAAAATGCACAATAATTCCCAAAACACTTAGGGAAGAAGCGAGAAAGTAGAATAGAATAAACCAGGGAAATATACACTGGGTTCGCCCTTATGTCGACCCCATAAATAAAAGTAGGGAGAAAGCTAACAATCGAAAAGATAAACCTCTAGGCAAGGTTACCTAGGGTCGTAAAAACCCGAAGTCCATTTTAACGGCCGTCTAGTGAGTCTTTCACTATTTTCACAAGATGCTTAGCACTTAGAGTCTTTTTCAAGTCTTAGGCGGGTCGAGTAGCCGTAAAAAGTTATCACGAAACCCTCAAATTCCAAAAGTACAAAAAAAATTAAAAAAGAAGAAAAATAATTAAAATATATATATTTTCCCTTTTCAAATAAGGTGAGGACTTGGGCTATCTACATTCTGGCAGGCACCCGAGTACTGCTGAGTTTTTGTAGTTTAGGACCTTAATTGAAATTTTCTATTGTTAATAAACGACTTAGGCCTAAGTAATCTAATCCTAATTCTGCTTTTATACATAGCATATAGTTTAATTTTGCTAGGGACTAGCAAAAGATAGGTATGGGGGTATGATGTAAACACATTTATTGAGGGTAAAATGCCTATTCATGCATGTTCCTAGGCTTAAATTTGCATTTCATGTTATAAATATTGCACAACGTGCATCATTCTGCATTTAGAGTAGTTGTATATAATTTAGGTTAATTGCATCCTTTTTGTGGTTAGAGAGAAGGATATTTTCTTTCGGAGCCTTGGATTGATGATCCGACCGTACGGATCTAATCAAGACGACGATCGGAGTCTAACGCCTCTAAAATCGCCTCAATCGAAGTCTTGTAGCACCATATGTAGTCCGAGGAAGATCAATGGCCAAGGGACTAGGAGACATAATTCGGAGCTTCAAATGACAAATCTGACCGCGCGGATGGATTCAGGTCAACGATCACAACCTAACGACGTGAAAATCAACTTAATCTGACCTCTATAGCAACCCCTACAACAAGAAGATGGACGGCCCAGACTGCGCCAGGTAGTGTAGCCCAAGCCGCTCAGTGCACGCATGCACCACCGCACAGGCGTAGCAGCGCGGGTGTATGCGTGCACAGCGTAGCACCAGCGCGTGGGTGCACGCGCGGGTAGCAAAGGCGGGGGAGTGCAACGCCAGCTATGCATGAGTTGGACCTACAGTGACACGTACAGCCGTCCCTAATTCTTCGCGTGCCTACAGCTATTTTTGCCTATAACGACGCTTCCAGTGACATCCTGGATGTCACTAATGGTCCCATACCTATTTTTGCCTCTTCTCCTCCACTATAAAAGGACCTACACCCCCTCCCTTCCAAGCCATCTCTACCTACTCTACTCGCACCTACTCCCAAGCTCTAGCAAGCCTACCAATGCTCCATTAGAGCTTGTTCTCAAGCTCCTAAGGTGCTTATTAGTGTAGCAAACCTCTGCCCCACCAAATATTCCTCCAACTTCCCATCCCCATTCATAAGTCGCCTTGGAGCCGTCCTCCCACCTCCATTTCGGTAGCAGATCACCTCTGTCTTCTCACCTCCATTTCGGAGCTACGCCGAAGCTTTCCTCTACTAGACGTCCTCCTGCATCTCACCTCCGTCATCCCACTCACCTCCTATGTCCGAGCTTCCGTTAGGTGTCGTCGTCTCACCGAACAACCGATTCGGGAGATTTCCTCTCACCCCCCTCTCTTTTTATGCTTTCATAGTTGATTGTAATAGACATTGAAGTGATATCTATACCATTTTGCATTCCATCCCTATCTTGTGACTCGTTTGTTTATTTTCTTCTTAAAAAGATACAAAAAAAATAACAAAACCCTAAAATACCAAAACGAAACAAAACGAAGCACGGTTTTCACATAAAGTAAACATTGCCTCGCTGTGTTCAACCCGAGACTCCCTTGGAGTTTCGGTATAAATTTTATCTGATCGACATGTTTTGCAACTACAACGATGGGTTACTTGTAACCCCGATTTCTAACACGTGAAACACGTGCGACCAGGCACCATGAAGTGTCTCTTTTCCCAAGAAAGAGCCAAATTCACGTCAATGAACCGCCTGTGGATCTGGACCAAGTGCAGAAGGCAATCATCAAATGATTTGCCAAAAACTGAGAAGTCATCCATGAAGACCTCTAGATATTCACCTACCATATCTGAGAATATGGCAAGCATGCACCCCTGAAAAGTAGCGAGTGCATTGCAGAGACCGAAAGGCATCCTTCGGAATGCGTACATCCCGAAGGGGCAGGTGAAAGTGGTCTTCTCTTGGTCTTCAGGATGGATTGCCACCTGGTTATAACCAGAGTACCCATCTAAAAAGCAGAAGAATCTATTTCCCGCTAGTTCTTCGAGGATCTGATCAATAAACGGTAGTGGGAAATGATCCTTCTTCGTGGAGGTATTGAGTTTTCTATAATCAATGTAGACTCTCCACGAATTTGCTACACGGATCGGTATGATTTCTCCGGTCTCAGTCGTGATCATGGTGAGTTTTGCCTTCTTAGGCACAACCTAGATTGGATTCACCCACCGACTGTCGAAGATCAGGTAGGTAGATGATCCCAGCATCTAACCACTTAATGATTTCCTTTTTCACGACCTCCTACATATTAGGATTCAGACGTCTCTGCATTTCACGGGAAGGTCATGTGACCTCTTTAGTATAGATGCGATGTGTGCAGTAAGAGGGGCTAATACCAGTCAAATCATCGAGAGTCCATCCAATGGCTCTTCGATGTTGCTGGAGAACAGAAATTAGATGGGATTCCTGATTAGGTGTGAGTCTGGAGTTGATAATCATAGGAAACGTCTGATTGGAACCTGATAAATGCCAGTTTATCATCATTCTTATGCATTAAAACAAACCTAGCTCTTAGGATTTTACTCCGCAAATGGGTTTTTGGGCTGCATTTAGGCATAAATTAGGTTAGGCATGCATTGCATTTTTTATTATCTTTTTAATGTGTTTTTGTGAGTGTTAGGGATGTACAGATACACAGATCCCAAAAACCCTAGCACTCAAGAAAGCAAATGGTGAAGGAGAAGCCCAGACTAGCTGGAACTCAGCTTGATCCAGCTCACCACAGCTGGAACCTAGCTTACTTGAGCTAGGGTTAGCTCATCCCAGCTCCATTCAACTAATCTCAGCTAAATGGCAGCTCAAGAGAGTTCATCTTAGCTCAAGTCAACTCAGATCTAGCTCAACTTAGCTGAGTCTAGCTCATCTCAGCTCCCACTAGTCCACAGGGAGCTCTTGCTAGCTCAGCTGGGTTGGCAGGAGTTCACCCCAGCTCAGATCCAGCTACATCTAGCTCCACTCAACTCCAGCCAACTGAAGAAGAACTCATCCCAGCTCAGGAAGCTCAAGTCCAGCTCCCGGGGACTTCAGTTGAGCTAAGCTACCTTAGCGCAACTCAGTTGAGCTAAGCTACCTTAGCTGCCTCAACTAGCTTGATTCTCCCCAGGAGCACCAGACCTAGCTCACCTCAGCTCATCATGGTAGAAGCTAGCTTACTTTATCTTGGCTTAGCAACTAGCAAAGAACTAGCAAGCTAAGCCAGCTAGAGTAGCTCCATGCCAGCCTCTTTAGCAGCAGCCAGCTCCAATTTCAGCTCCAGACTTCTCCTCCTCAGCTCCTCCCTCCAAACCCTAGCTCCAACACCTTCTCCTCTACTCCACCTTTAGGTAAGCTAGCTTAGCTTAGCTAGTAACCAGCTCCTTGGCCATCCACCACCTTCAAAGTCAACCCTAGCTAGCTCCACCAACTTAAGCCTACCTAAGCTAGCTACCCTACTCAAGTTGGTGCCACCTCCTAGCCATCCCTTCACCCCATTATCACCACCAAAAGACACCTTAAGTTGGCGCCAATAACTACCCCTAACGACCTCTATATTGGCGCCAACTTTCAGCCCTTAATCCACCCTACACCTACCCACATAAGCCATCCTAGCCATCCACCTAACCCCCCTTCTAGAATCCTTCTTGGTGCCAACTTAGACGCTCTTCTAGAAGCCATTTTGGCACCAACATCAAGGGGTGTCAACACACATAAACACCCCTTAGGTGTCCCTTAAGGTGGCACCAAACACCCTTGGCCATTGGATCCTTAACCACCTCCATCCTTCCATACTAGCCCTCCATTTCAAAGGTCACCTTAGCCCCCTTCCTATTCTATAAAAACCCACCACCTACCACCATTTTGGGGCATCCTCCATTAGTGTATTTTACTACCTAAACCACCTATACCTACGGCCAAGAAGAAGGAGTAGAGGAGATTAAAGGGGCACATCACCAGCCCTTTTGGTGCCTTCTTCTCCCCACTCTCTTCAACTTGGGCCACGCCAAGGAGGAGGACTCTTCCACTTCAAGGAGGACGGCCAAGCAAGGGAGAAGGACCTAGGGTGGACGTCCACCCTTGGAGAGAAGCTTAGGGCACGCCCCCTTAGGGCTTGCCTTGGAGGACATCACCTTGGCGGAGCACTGCAAGGAAGGAGTTGAAGGATTCTTTTCAAGCTTGGGAGCCACCAACCTTGGAGCAAGAAGCCCTCTTCTTCACCATCTATCTAGAGGATTTGTGTTTGCTTTTCTTTATTTTAATTTTTCTAGTAGTAGAAGGATTCCTCTACTAGGTTTTTTTTTGTAAAACACTTTTCATCAATCTAAGTTGCCTTCTTTGCAATTTTCTATTTTGCATTTCTACTTGCTTGTTTTTAGCATTCTTTACTCCCTCTCCCTAATTATTCTAGGCCTCCACTTGCCTAGAGTGAGCTTAGGGAGAGGCTCTACTTGTCACATAGAAGTAGTATTTTAAATTGAAGTGTAAATCTCCTTTCCGCCACCATTTCGCATGTTGTCTTAATTAAAAAACAAAAAAAAATGATATATTGAAAAAAATACCAAAAATAAAGTTGAGATTTATTCCAAGCAAGAGAATCACTATTGCAAACATTTGGCCTCCTTGGACGACCCTAGATACTCCCCTATCTAGGAATATAAATTTAAGAGTTGATCGGTTTTATGAGTTACAATGACGTATTTAACAAACCGCGTGAAAATCGCTATCAGAACCCAAAAAGACGTACTTTAGATGATCGGGAAGAGGCTTTAGTTCTAAAACAGGGTTATCAGCAACAGCGGGTGGTTCAAGGTGGGTGTCGGGAGTAAGGGAAGGAGCTATGGGTGTGTCTAAGTTGAGTTCGGACTCCTCTAATTGCAGGTTTTTATCCTCTTGCGGTTGATCAGAAATAGTCAGGTTTTCCTCGATATACCGATCGTCAACCACAACCTCGATATCACATATTTGTTCTATAACCCCACAATTAATCCCTTGTTGGGCCTTAAAGATGTCGATCTTTAGTGTCTGGTTCCCAAAGTTTAGTTCAATTTGGCCCTCCTTACAATTAATGTTGGCCCTAGTAGTGGCCAGAAAGGGTCTCCCTAGTATGATCGGTGTGCTTCTCAGATTCTCTGGAGCATCCATATCCAAGACTACGAAATCCACCGGGAAATAGAAATCCCGAACCCTAACAATGACATCCTCAACAACTCCTTTAGGTGACTTAATAGATCGATCTGCCAACTATAATGTCACCTCTGTTGGTTTGAGCTCAGATTCCTCAAGATGGTCAAGTAGGGATGTAGGTATTAAGTTTATGGAGGGTCCTAGATCCAATAATGCTTTATCAAATTGGATATCACCAATTGTACAGGAAATCAGGGGAGTACTTGGGTCTTTTGCCTTAGGTGGGAGCCTACTCAAAATGATGGAGATGGCTTGCTCCGAAAATACGATTGGGCTCCTGTTGAACGAGAATCTACGCTAACGTGTTTGGTTTTGGAAAACCCGTCGTTGTAGTTCGAAAGCGAAGGATTCGTGTTCAACAAATAAGATTTATACCGAAAAAGAATTCCGGGTCGAACTCAGGGAGGCTACGTTGATCTATATTCGCAATTATGTTTTTTTAGGATTTTTGATAAACAAGGCGAAATAATTACAATGGAGCTATCAAATTGAGAGAGAGAGAGAGAAAGAGAGAGAGAAAGAGAACATGCATTCAATATTTCAATTGTTTATACAAGCAAACGAAATTAAAGTTACACTAGAAAGCGGGAAATCAATTACACTATAAAGCAGGAAAATTCTACACTAGAAAAGCTGTAAATAAGAATGGGAGAGAGAAGTTATCCTCCTCGACGGTCGCTTGGAGGACGAGCCGGACGGGACGACGCCTGGACGAAGGAGAACGAAGCGGGACGAAGGAGGACGAAGCAGAAGAACGGGAACGAAGCAGCACGCCGTCGTCGTCGCGGGATCCACTTCCGAAGGGGGACGAAAATTTGGACTTTATCTCGCAAGAAGCATCCCGGGTGTGGGACAAGCTTCTCTTGAGCTTTGGAGAGGTAGAGAGGAGAAGGAAGGGATGAAAATTTCGTATGGAGGGGGTCTCCTTTTATAGTTGCAAGGAGTGGGGGCAAAATGGACATTACATCTTCAAAATAATAAATAAGGGGTCTTTAGTGACGGATAAAACCGTCGCTAAAGCCCCGCCGTCGCCGTCGCCGCCGCGCCCACGCGCGCCCGCTCGGCTGGCCTGCGCGCGTAACGCAGACGCACGTCCGCGTCGTCTCAGCCGTCCGATCGCGAGATCGGACGGCTTAGATCGCGTCCGCGCCCGCTGCGTAGCGCGCCCGCCCGCGTGCGATCGAGCGTCCACCAGAGCGTCCAATTGCGCGTCGGCGCTATCGGGCGCGCGCGGCCGTTGGATCTTCATCCGACGCTCGTGCGCGCCCGCTCGTCCGCGCCTTCGACCCCCTCACCGCGGCTCGAACCCGCGACCTCCGCTTCGCCTGCAGCTGCGTCGCCGCTGCGCTACGCGGGCGAAATGGTCGCGCGGGCGTTTTTAAACGCGAGTGACCGCAGCCGTTGGATCGAGATCCAACGGCGGAGAGGAGACGGTGCGCGGTCTTCACAGGACTCCTGCGGCCGATTGGGCGGCTGGGATGGCGTCACGTGGCGCTATCTTGGCCGTCCATCTTCTGGAAGTTGTAGATGGTGCCACGGATGTCGGATTGACTCGATTTTTGTGTCGTTCGGCTGCGATCGTCGATCCGAATTCATCCGTGTGGTCGGATTTTCCATCTGAAGTGCGGATTTACACCATCCTGGCCCTTGATCTTCTAGGGTTCCCCGGTCTCTATCTGATGCTACGGATGCCTGATTAGGGCGATCTTGGAGTCGTTGAACTCCAATCATCGCCCTGATCATATCCATACGGTTGGATCTTTGATCCGAGGCCCCGATAAAATATTTGCCCTGTCCAAGCACATAAAAGGGGACAATTAACCTCCATTTTATTCAAACTACTCTAAATGCAAGATGATGCATGTAATGCAATATTTATATCATGAAATGCAATCCTATGCTTAAGAACATGCATAAATAGACATTTTAAGTAGTGTAAATGTGTTTACATCATACCCCCATGCCTATCTTTTGCTAGTCCCTAGCAAAAACTATATGCTATTTATAAAAGAATTAGGTTAGATTATTTGGACCTGAGTTATTTTCAATCATTAAGAAATTGTCTACTTAAGAACTGAACTTTCAAAGAAACAACAGTGCCCGGGTATCAGCCAAAATGCAAACCGCCTCAAGCCTCGCCTTATTTAAAGAAAAATTTCTTTTTCTGTTTTTACTCTTTTTTTTTTTTTTTTTTGAATTTTCAAATTTTAGGGTTTAAGAGTGGCTTTCTACGGCCATTCAACTCACCCAAGATTTGATGAGAACCCTAAGTTTTAAGCATCTTATTGTGATTGTGATAGACTCGTTGACCGGCAATTAAAACGGACCTCGGATTTCTACACCTCTAGGTGACCTCAAAAAGAATTCTGCCTAAAGGTGTATCTTTACAACCGGTAGCTTTCTCCCTACTTTTATTTTTTTTAACGGGGTCAACACAAGGGTGAATCCAGTGTATATCTCCCCGGTTTATTCTACTTCTCCGCTTCTTCCTAAGTGTTTTGGGAATTTTTAGTGCATTTTCTGAGCTGGGTTCTGGACAACCGGTCGATGAGCTGTTACCACCGACAACTTGCCAGCCATACTCGTGCGGCGAAGTGTGGCTTATTTCTTTTTGTTCTTTTCTCCTTTTTGATTTTTTTTTTTTTTTTTTTTTAAGTAGGTGGCTTCCCTGGTCTAAGATTTACCTAAAGGCAGCAAAAAGAGAAAGGTCCAGTGACTGGGCTCTGGACAACCTACCTATGGGCTGTTACCCACGATAACTTGCCAGCCATATCACCCTAGAAGGTTCATTAGCTACCCAATTTCCGTTAAAATCGCCAAACAACGAGTCAGTGCAAAGAAAGTGTGTAGATGCTTAAGACTCAAAATTCCCTTAAATCAGAGGGTGGGTTGACAAGTCGTGTACTTATCACCCAAACTTATTTATTCCAATTATAATAGAATTAAGATGGCGAGAACTCAAAGACAAATCCACATTTTAGTAGATACACAGGCTAATTAAGTCCAAAAACCTGAGGGGTCTTTGTGTTCAGATCCTAATGTAAAATTTCTTAGGATTGAAAAGTCCTAATGTCCAACTAATCCTTCCTTTTTTTTTTTTTTTTTTTTTTTAGAAAGAGAGTAATTTATATGGATTTCACAAAGCTGACCAACTAATTCAAAGATGAATCCACCCCCCCATGCCTAGCTGATGCAATGTCCTCATTGAAAAAGAGACATGAAAGAAAGGGTAGAATATGAAAGATGTCACCTGGATATGAAGCTCGTATCAGCCTTGTGTTATATGTACAACTGCTGAGTTTAATGCCGTCAGCTAGGCGAAGTCCAGCCAAAGAAGTCACAGAATGGCTAGAGCAACAGAGTCTGAAACGGGTTCTGGAAGATTATGGTCAACAACAGGCTTCAGACGTTGACCGTTGACTTTAAAGGTGTTACCCGTCTTTGGGTCAGAAATCTGAACGGCACCATTTAGAAAAATCTGATCAATTATGAATGGGCCACTCCATTTAGATCTAAGTTTACCAGGAAAGAGCTTAAGTTTAGAATCGAATAACCAGACCTTCTGGTTTGGCTCAAAGCTCTTGCGGGAAATCATTTGATCATGTAGAGCTTTGGTCCGAGCCTTGTAGATCTTGGCATTCTCATAAGCATCATTTCTAAGCTCCTTCAACTCAGATAGTTGGAGTTTCCTGGTCTTCCCAGCTAGATTTAGATCTAGATTGCATTGTTTGATTGCCCAGAATGCCCTGTGTTCAATCTCTACGGGTAGATGACACGCCTTTCCATACACCAGACGGAATGGAGACATGCCGATAGGTGTTTTATACACCGTACGGTAGGCCCAAAGAGCGTCCTCAAGCTTTTGAGTCCAATCCCTGCGATCGGGCCTAACCGTTTTTTGCAGAATGTTCTTGATCTCTCGATTAGAGATCTCGGCTTGTCCATTCGTTTGGGGATGGTAAGGTGTGGAAATTAGATGATTAACCCCATATTTGGCCAATAAACTCCGGAATTGGGCATTAGTAAAATGAGTGCCACCATCACTGATGATAGCCCTCGGAATCCCGAATCTACTGAAGATATTTTTCTTGACAAAGTTGATGACCACCTTGTGGTCATTGGTTCGGGTGGGAATTGCCTCAATCCATTTAGACACATAATCAACAGCGACAAGAATGTACTGATGTCCAAATGAAGGGATAAAGGGTCCCATGAAATCAATGCCCCAAACATCGAAAATTTCGACAGGAAGAATAGGGTTTAAGGGCATCATGTCTCTCTTAGTTATGCTCCCGAGTGCCTGGCATCGAGGGCATGACTGTGAGAATTCCTGGGCATCGTTGAATAAAGACGGCCAATAGAAGCCAGATTGCAAAATTTTTGCAGCCGTCTTTTTCCCGGAGAAATGTCCACCACACCCAGATGCATGGCAGAACTCAAGTATACTGTTGAATTCATTCTCCGGTATGCATCAGCGAATAATCTGATCAGAGCCGATGCGATACAGTTCAGGGTCCTCCCAAAAGTAGTATTTGGCCTCAGATTTGAGTCTATCCCGTTGTTGCTTGGTCCAATCCTGGGGGATTTGACCAACGGCCAAATAGTTAACAATGTCAGCAAACCATGGGGTGTGGACACCTAAAACTGTAAGAATGGTTTCGTCCGGAAAAGTGTCAGTAATCGGAATGTCCGGACAAGAAGAATCACCTAGGAGTCTCGACAAATGATCTGCCACCACATTTTGTACCCCGGTTTTATCCTTGATTTCAAGATCGAATTCTTGAAGAAGAAGAATCCAACGAATAAGCCGGGGTTTAGCATCCTTTTTAGCCAAGAGATGTCTCAAGGCCGAGTGGTCGGTATAAACAATAACATGAGACCCCAAGAGATAAGCCCTGAATTTTTCCAACGCAAATACTACAGCGAGTAATTCCTTTTCAGTAACAGTGTAATTCCTCTGGGCTTCATCCAAAGTTTTACTAGCATAGTAAATGACAAAGGGCTTTCGATCAATTTTCTGACCTAGGACAGCCCCGACCGCGTAATCAGAAGCATCGGTCATGATCTCAAATGGGGTTATCCAAATAGGTGGTTGCAAAATTGGCGCACAGGTGACTGCCGTTTTTAGGAAATCAAATGCCTTTTGGCATGATTCGTCAAAAACAAACGGTGTTTCTTTGGCAAGAAGATTGCTCAAAGGGCGGGCAACCTTCGAGAAGTCCTTGATGAATCTTTGATAAAATCCCACATGGCCAAGAAATGATCTGATTTGTTTAACTGATGTGGGAGGAGGAAGTTTAGCGATAGCATCAACCTTAGCTTTATCCACTTCAATTCCCCATTCAGAGATTACATGACCCAAAACGATGCCCTCTTGGGTCATGAAATGACTCTTTTCCCAGCTAAGGACCAATCGTGTCTTGATACATCGCTTAAGAATCATTTCCAAATTAACCAAACAAGAGTCAAATGATTCTCCGAAAACGGAGAAATCATCCATGAAGACTTCCATAAACTCTCCCACCATGTCGGAAAATATGGCTAGCATACACCTTTGAAAAGTCGCAGGTGCATTGCATAACCCAAAAGGCATCCTACGAAAAGCAAAGGTTCCGTAGGGACAGGTGAAAGTAGTTTTTTCCTGATCCTCGGGATGGATAGGAACTTGGTTGTATCCCGAGTAACCATCAAGAAAACAGAAGTACTTCTGCCCGGCTAATTTTTCCAGGATTTGATCAATGAAGGACAGGGGAAAATGATCCTTTTTAGTGGCAGTGTTCAGCTTCCTGTAATCAATACAAACTCTCCAAGATGAAGCTGAACGAGTTGTGACAGATTCTCCTTTCTCATTAGTCACAACAGTAATCCCGGCTTTCTTTGGAACAATCTGAACGGGACTTACCCAGGGACTGTCAGAGATTGGATAAATAATTCCTGCATCGAGCCACTTGATGATTTCCTTTTTTACCACTTCTCGCATATTTGGATTCAATCTCCTCTGCATCTGGCGAGAAGGGCGGGATCCCTCTTCCAAGAATATTCTATGATTGCAGTAAGATGGCTCGATCCCCCTAAGGTCATGAATGGTCCAACCAATTGCCTCCTTATGTTCCTTTAGGACCTTAATCAATTTAATCTCTTGCTCCTTTGTCAATTTAGCACTGATAATCACAGGGAGCGTATTCTGAGGTCCTAAAAATTGATATTTCAAATTCTCGGGCAATGGTTTCAATTCAAGCTGGGGTGGGGTGATGATTGATGGTCGGGTAGATGCTGAAGATTCAACAAGAGGGAGAGGTTGTGAGTGGACAAAATCAGTAACCTCTTCCGAAGATGTTAAGTCAGAGGGTTGCGGGTCAAATTCATCAACCAAAGAGGAACTTTCAATTGAAGAAACTGTCAAACAAGTTTCAATATTAACATTATCCTCATCAAGTTCCTCAATAACTCCACAATCCTCAAATTTATTGATCGCCTTAAAAATATCTAATTTCATACGTTGGTCCCCAAAGGCGATTTCCATGCTACCGCTTTCACAATTAATGTTGGCCTTTGCGGTAGCCAGGAACGGACGCCCCAGAATGATGGGCGTGTTCCTCAGATTATCTGGTACATCCATGTCAAGGACAAGGAAATCTACAGGAAAATAGAAATCCTTGACCTTAACTATAACATCTTCAATAACGCCTCGCGGGTTTGTGACCGAACGATCCGCTAACTGTAGCGTTACTGAAGTTGGCCGAAGTTCGCCTAACCCAAACTTCTCGTAAAGAGAAGTCGGAATTAGGTTGATGGATGCACCGAGATCCAAAAGTGCTCTATCAAATGTGTAATCTCCGATAACGCAAGAAATCAAAGGAGCACCAGGATCTCTCTTTTTCTGAGGGAGGTAGTGCAGGATAACAGAACTAGCCTTCTCGAAGAGTACCACCTTCCTCGGAACAGATTCTCTCGACTTACGCTTTTGCGTACATAATTCCTTTAAAAATCTTGCGTAAGTCGGTATGTGCTTGATAGCATCAAGGAGCGGGATATTGATCTCAACATTCTTAAATAAATTCAGAAGCTCCTCATTGCTATCAACAGACTTCTTCTTCTTTGCTTTGGTTAAGGCTTCAGGAAAAGGAACACGAGTCAAATCTTTAGAATCGGATTCCTGAGCCTTGATTTCTCCTTTAGAATTCTCTTCTCTCTCCTCAGATTCTTCAGGATTCAAAAGATTAGAATAATGTGGTTGTGGATCCTGAGTCTTCTTACCACTTCTCAAAGTGACAGAATTTGCAGAAGCGTAAGAATTTGGGTCTTGAGGAGGGTTAGGAAAGATTGGAGGCACTTGATTGACCATGAATTGTTGATTTACAGAAGAAGAAGACGAGGAACCCTGCTCAACCACCTGAGCATGCGCGTGTGGGTCCCTCTGATTTCCGTACCCTTGGGCTTGATTGCCCGAATTCGTAATGTTTCGTGGGTTGGGTACGGGTTGGGATGGTAGAGATCCGGGTTGGCGAGAGTTAGCAATGAGCCCGGATTGCAAGTTGTCCAGTGAGTTTTTCATTTGCTGCATGAGCTGGAGCATAGATCCTTGCATCTCTACTATTTGATGGTTCAAATCAGCCTGCCCTGCGGGTTGACGGACATTCCAAGCTGGCTGATTGACCTGATTCGGAGGCAACTGAGTATATACTTGACCCTGACCCATTGGTCGTTGCGAAGCATAATTGCTGGGTCGGAATTGGGTCTGTTGCCCCGGATTTTTCCAAGAGAAGTTAGGGTGGTTTCTCCAAACTTGATTATAGGCATTCGAGTAGGGGTTGGATCTAGCATTCTCTTGTACAGCACAGACATCCTCATAAAGTGAGGATGGAGAGAAAGAAAAGGAAGGATTAGAAAAACTGGGATCAAAGGCCCCAGTTGGGAACCCATGGGGTTCCGAAAAATGCTGACTCATAGGTTGAGTCGCATCAAGTTGATTCACGAACTCCCGTCCAGAAAGAGCTCGTGAAGAATGGAATCCCGAATTTTGGGATTGAGTGGATTGAGAGTTGTTCATAGAATTGCCAGCCATCCACTCTTCCATTCTTTTAGCAACCAAGTCCACTTTGTCAAGTTTATTACAAATCAATTCCATATCAAATGAATGAGAGTCATGGACTTCATTGACATTTGATCTGGGTTGTTGGGACCGGTTAAAAGTATCCATGGAGGCATGATTTATTGAATTCTCACTCATTTCCTCAAATAAATCATGTGCACTATCTGCATCTTTATTAAGGAAATTGCCTCCGCAAGAAGCATCCACATGGTTTCCGAGTTGCTCAGTCAACCCATGATAAAAAATCTGCACGAGTTGCCATTTCGGCACCTCGTGGTGTGGACACCTCCGCAATAAGTCCTGGAATCGCTCCCAGGCCACATGAAACTGCTCCCCCGGCCGCTGGGTAAAAGTAGTGATTGCCCGTCTTAAAGCATTGGTACGACCGACTGGGAAAAATTTCTTCAGAAAGGCCGATTTCAACTCATTCCAAGTTGTAATTGGTCTTCCTATTGTCCTATACCAATGCGCGGCCTTATCCCTAAGAGAGTGAGGGAAGAGCCTCATGATCATTTGCTCCTCGTTTACGTTTCGAGACTTGGTGGTCTGGACCAAAGTGGTCAAGTCCTCCAAGTGTTGAAACGGATCCTCGGAGCCAAGCCCATGATAATGTTTAATCAGACTTAACACCTGGGGCTTGATTTCTACGTCACCGGCTGGAATCTGGACGCCGGGACGTTCCCCGTAATTTGAAGGATCATAAAAATCCTTCAAGGGCTGAACGCCCTGCATTCTTTGGAACCATTCTTGCATTCTCTGCATTTGTTCCAGCTGCCTTTGAAATTCTTCCTGTGGATTTCCAGGCAGAAGAGGCTGTTGTTCGGCCATGGGATCAAATTGACCAAAATCTAACTTGCGCCTCCTAGAATGTTCTAATGGTCCTTCTAATCGGGGATTCAATGACCGTCTTCCCAGCATAAACTAGGAGTAGGTCGGAAGGACCGGGGATAGGGACCCTGCAATACAACAAAACAAGGCTGTCCTTAAGTGAGGTAGCCTAAGGATCTACTGACTCCCAACACCAGCCTTAAGACTGTAACTGATTTACTCTACTTGTGTCTGTATAATCCAACCAGTTAGAAGGAGGGACTGGGGAGAAGGTTCTTCCTTTGGCTTTCGCCTCCGGTTCCTAGTGTACCCCCCAGCCGCGGTCGTTTGACGCTACTCCCCTAGCTAGACATCAGATTAATCAGTACAAGTAAGTTAATCAAAAACAATCTCAGACTAGGCCTTGAAGAGCGAATCAAACCTTAGGGCCAACGTCTACTCAATTTTATTACGGCCTGGGATTGTGGTGCTTATGGAATGCGATGGGCCCTTATAATGGGTTGTGCCCTTAATGATTGATTGAAATTTGTGTAAGTGCGTGCACAACCAGGGTTTTCAAGCAAGATTATTTATAATGTGTGAATTTTAATGTTCAAATCCTGCTTAAGTAGCTTTTAGGGTTTCAAATTAGGTGAATTGCAATCAAATTTCTAGGCAAACCAAGTTGTAAAACACGGGTGAAGATAGTTTTCCTTTAAAATCAGAAAGAAAGCGGAGTGCCTAGAATATACCTAGATTGAAAACCCTAAGGAGGAGCTACTTGATGAGTTGGTTTTAAATAAAGTGGTGCGGCCCAAACAACTCAAACAATTGGCCACAATTGCACCACTAAGTTAGGCACTCAAAGATGGTTAACCTAGAATGATTTCTACTCTGTTATGTGTTGCTCTGTGTGTACCGGTTCCACAGATCAGAACCCGGTTGAGTAGAAAACAAATCAAGTTAATCAAGTGCCTTGAATGTGGGTGTGTGTTGTGTGTTTGTTGAAAGTTACCCCACAAAATTATCTTTTTGTTATTATTATTTTTTTTATGAATGAGGGTGAAATGAGTGTGAGTAGAAATCCAAACAACCAAACTATTCCTAGGATTTATGCAAACACCTAGGTTAATTGGAATTTGGATTTAATGTGGCGAATGAAATCTATGGAGGGGGAAAGAATGGGGGAGCACTTACAGTTGTCTTCAACTGCACTTTACTCCAGTCTACCGCTTGTTGATTCCTTGATGGAGGTCTCTGCAAAACAATAGACACAAGAGAAAGCTAGTTAGAAAACAAATAAAGTGCAAGAAATGCGAAGAAAAGATCGGAAATCGTTGCCTCCCCGGCAGCGGCGCCAAAATGTTGAACGAGAATCTACGCTAACGTGTTTGGTTTTGGAAAACCCGTCGTTGTAGTTCGAAAGCGAAGGATTCGTGTTCAACAAATAAGATTTATACCGAAAAAGAATTCCGGGTCGAACTCAGGGAGGCTACGTTGATCTATATTCGCAATTGTTTTTTTAGGATTTTTGATAAACAAGGCGAAATAATTACAATGGAGCTATCAAATTGAGAGAGAGAGAGAGAAAGAGAGAGAGAAAGAGAACATGCATTCAATATTTCAATTGTTTATACAAGCAAACGAAATTAAAGTTACACTAGAAAGCGGGAAATCAATTACACTATAAAGCAGGAAAATTCTACACTAGAAAAGCTGTAAATAAGAATGGGAGAGAGAAGTTATCCTCCTCGACGGTCGCTTGGAGGACGAGCCGGACGGGACGACGCCTGGACGAAGGAGAACGAAGCGGGACGAAGGAGGACGAAGCAGAAGAACGGGAACGAAGCAGCACGTCGTCGTCGTCGCGGGATCCACTTCCGAAGGGGGACGAAAATTTGGACTTTATCTCGCAAGAAGCATCCCGGGTGTGGGACAAGCTTCTCTTGAGCTTTGGAGAGGTAGAGAGGAGAAGGAAGGGATGAAAATTTCGTATGGAGGGGGTCTCCTTTTATAGTTGCAAGGAGTGGGGGCAAAATGGACATTACATCTTCAAAATAATAAATAAGGGGTCTTTAGTGACGGATAAAACCGTCGCTAAAGCCCCGCCGTCGCCGTCGCCGCCGCGCCCACGCGCGCCCGCTCGGCTGGCCTGCGCGCGTAACGCAGACGCACGTCCGCGTCGTCTCAGCCGTCCGATCGCGAGATCGGACGGCTTAGATCGCGTCCGCGCCCGCTGCGTAGCGCGCCCGCCCGCGTGCGATCGAGCGTCCACCAGAGCATCCAATTGCGCGTCGGCGCTATCGGGCGCGCGCGGCCGTTGGATCTTCATCCGACGCTCGTGCGCGCCCGCTCGTCCGCGCCTTCGACCCCCTCACCGCGGCTCGAACCCGCGACCTCCGCTTCGCCCGCAGCTGCGTCGCCGCTGCGCTACGTGGGCGAAATGGTCGCGCGGGCGTTTTTAAATGCGAGCGACCGCAGCCGTTGGATCGAGATCCAACGGCGGAGAGGAGACGGTGCGCGGTCTTCACAGGACTCCTGCGGCCGATTGGGCGGCTGGGATGGCGTCACGTGGCGCTATCTTGGCCGTCCATCTTCTGGAAGTTGTAGATGGTGCCACGGATGTCGGATTGACTCGATTTTTGTGTCGTTCGGCTGCGATCGTCGATCCGAATTCATCCGTGTGGTCGGATTTTCCATCTGAAGTGCGGATTTACACCATCCTGGCCCTTGATCTTCTAGGGTTCCCCGGTCTCTATCTGATGCTACGGATGCCTGATTAGGGCGATCTTGGAGTCGTTGAACTCCAATCGTCGCCCTGATCATATCCATACGGTTGGATCTTTGATCCGAGGCCCCGATAAAATATTTGCCCTATCCAAGCACATAAAAGGAGACAATTAACCTCCATTTTATTCAAACTACTCTAAATGCAAGATGATGCATGTAATGCAATATTTATATCATGAAATGCAATCCTATGCTTAAGAACATGCATAAATAGACATTTTAAGTAGTGTAAATGTGTTTACATCAGCTCCCACCTTTGGTTCGTAGCTTATGCTTAGGTGAACACATGTCTTTCAGAAATTGTGCATAAGCTGATATGTGGCAAATTGCATCCATCAAGGGGATGTTTATATGGACCTGTTCAAAGAGCTTGACTAGGTCCTTTTCAGGTGCCACGGGTTTGGTTGTCCTCTTTCCCTTGGTCAAGGCTTCGGGAAATGGAACCTTAGGTGGTTCCTCTAGAATAGGTCCAGGTTCTTGATCTGGGACAGGGGTATCCTGGATGACCATCCTAGGGTTTGGGTTAGCACTACCAGGCTGAAAGTGGTTTGGGTAAGGTGGGTCCTGTGTTGCTTTGTCACTACGAGTCATAACTGAATTCAGTCCTACCTGGTTCTGGTTTGGTGTAGGTAAAATAGGTGGCTACTGCTGAAATCTCGATTATGATGCCCAAGCTTCCATCCCGTTGGGTGATAGAGCAAAAGGGGCCTGATAAACCATGTGAGCTTGGCCTTAGTTTGGGTTTATAACACGCCTCTGATTCGACATGTTATTGGGATTAGGTAGAGGTTGCAAAGGGAGTGTACCAGGTTGGCAGGAATTTTCCATCTGGGTGAGTTGATTGCGGACCTCTGTGATCTCGTCTTTGTACTATTTCTGCATAGCCGCATTCATTTTTTGAATGTCAACCAGAGTTTGAAGAATAAGAGTCATTTGATCTCCTTGAGTTGGCCCTGATTGATAGGTGGGGTTGGGTCGAGGCTGAGGCAACTAATATGGACGAGAAGCTTGTGGACGGGGCTGATATAGTGGTCTCTGATTTTGATTATTTCCCGCCCACATGAAATTAGGATGATTTCGCCATCCAAGGTTATAGGTATTAAAGAATGGGTCATTCTGGATGACGTTGAGGTTCTCTCAGGTCTGAGGAACCTCAGAAAAGTCAAAATACGAGGGTTCAGAGTTCCTCCAACTAGAATAGGCAGGTCCGGAGTTTCCTCCGACCCTAAAGTCAGATGGGGGTGGATACGGGTCCAACCCCTGAGAAGATTGGTGGTAGATGTTATGCACAGCTTCCCTCCCAAAGGACAGCTGTGCAAACAGGTTTTGCGCAGAGTTGGTTTGCTGCAGATGTCAAGTTAGCTCATCCACCTTCTCAATAATAGAAACCTTGTCCAAACGAATGGCCATCAATTCCAAGTCGACAGAAGAGGACAGGCCCTGTGTCTCATGTGCTCCCCTTGGATTCATAAATACGCAGGCATTCATCCGGTCGAATATGCCCATGGAATCATTATTGATGGAGTTCTAACACATATTCTCAAAAATCTCCCACACAGTGTCTTCATGTTGACCCATGATATTTCCTCCATAAGTTGCATTGACAAATAATCGAATATCTTCACGGAGTCCCTGGTAAAAAAATTGGACTTGTTCCCATTTAGAGACTCTGTGATGGGGGCACTTTCGCATGAGATCCAAGAAACAATCCCATGCTTTGTGAAGTGGTTCTCCAAGCTGCTGTGTGAAGTGCATGATCTAGTGTCATAAAGCATTCATCCAACCAACTGGGAAGAACTTTTTCAAGAACTCAGATTGTAGTTCAGCCCATGTGTTGATTGGACGTGTTTGAGTCTGATACCAGTGAGCTGCTTTATCCATGAGAAAGAACATTTTCATGAGAAGAATATCTTGATTCTGGACATCTGACCCGAAGGTCTGAGCCAGATGCTTAAGATGTTTAATGTGCTGGAAAGGATCCTCAGAATTGAGCCCATGAATTTAGGAATAGCATGAATCATGTTGGGCTTGAGTTCAGTATCAAGACCTCCAGCTGGGATTTGGACTCGAGGTTCGATTGCCACCACGGCAGGATTGTAATGATCTCGCATCATAGGACGCTGTGGTGGATTCACGAAGGCTTGGAATAGATCATTAAAGAGCTGAAGCTGATTCTCGAGGTTGTCTTCTTCTGCAAGTTGTGCCATGATGATGGATGAAGGAGAATTAGGTTCAGATGAATCAGAAGAGATGTCTATGTGATGGGGTTGCTACACAAACACGGAAGTTAAGGCCTAGCCTCGACAGGAGTGAATAACTAATGGAGGCCTCAAGGGTGGTCTTAAGGACCTCCTACCAAACATGCACCGATGGACTGGATGAGAATAGAATGTGGTGGACCCAATCAAGACACCCAAAAATTTTGGATGACTATAGAGGTTCAGGGCGGATGATACCCCTTAGTCAAAAAGCCGTCCACCTGTGAATTACCTGGGCAACTAGAGAGGGAGAGTCCTGCGAAAACCCCTACACGGTAGAGCATCCCCGCGGGTTTCCCCCACCCAACCTCTCTTGTCATTGATGGTCCAAGTAGACCAGAATGGGGACTTGACCTCTTAAGTCTACCAGTTTTATTAAGAGCAAGGGTGCTTAGGATTTCACTTGAACTTTAAAATGTATTGAGTGCAAAAAGTGACCCAATTTAAAGATTGGTTGACCAAAAAAGGTGGGTCAACTTCACTTGTATTGTCCTTTGAGAAGTTTTAAGTCCCTCTTTTAGGATTCAAGTGAGATTAAGAGCCTGATTTTAGGATTTGCTTGAATAAATCAATTCAACCAAGGCTTAGGCACACATTGTTTAGAAAAGATCAGTTCTTGATTAAGCAAGTGTATCTCTAAAATCCTAAACTGGAATCCTTAATTGGCTCTAATTTTGGTCCAATTTAGTTTGTCAAATGTGGTATCTAGGGCTCAAACAAGAATGTGATAGCCCTAGTTACCTTAAGTGGGTGCACAAATCAAAGTTTGTTGTTTAAATCAAATCAGGCAACTTGATGAATTACCTAAGAATGGAAAGCAAGTAGCCCTAATTGATTTTTTCCTTTTAACCTTTTCAGAGATAGGGGCTTAAGAGAGAGTAGATAGAGTAGATAGAGTTTACCTGCCCCTGGTGTGTTTGATGTGCGGTTGAACTTTCTTTAATGAATCTCTCCCTGAAACAACAATAAAGAGATAAAGCAAGTTAGTACCAAATCAGGAATTGCAATCAAGAGTTTTAAATTGCCATTGCTCCCCGACAATGGTGCCAAAATATTTATCGTGCTAAATCAGTGTTTTAAAAGGTGTCGCATTACAGTATAGCCGAAATAGCGTTCAAACAAATACAATTTTTATTACTCGAAAATATTCCGAGATCAAACACAGGGAGCAATATGGAATTCAGAAATCAAGATCACAATTTAAACTAAAAGAATTTGCAATAATATCATATATCAATGTGTAAAAAGATGGGAGTAAAATGGTGGTTTAAATCACCATATACTCCTACAATATTAACTAAGGAACTCAATGTATATGTATGAAATGAAAGCTTAAATCTATCGTCTGATTTGGAAATCAGACAGCTTAAAGTCATCTATTGATGTGCTGCAACTCTTCTTCTTCCTATCTCTGACTCTTCTTTCCTCTTCAACTTCTTCTCTTTCTTCAACTACAGATTCTTCTTCTTTTTCTCCAAGCCTTCACCTCTTTTTCTTCTGAGCCTTGCTTTGTAACTCCTCTTCTTTTCCTCTTCTTTTTCTAGCTTTCTTCTTCTGAACCCGGCCAAGCTTCTCAAGGCAAAACCCTCCCCCAACCCACGCAACTCTCCGCTCTTTCTCTCTTTAGGATCCGCTCTCCCAGAGCCACAAGTAATCAGGTTATCGGATTTAGGTGCGTACTCAGGTCCAGGCTCATCGGCGAACAGTGGTGAGCGAGGAGTGCAAGTCTAAGCGGGTTATCAGGTCGAACCAGGTCCGTGTGTACGTGTCACGGATGAGGCTAGGTGAGCAGGTGAGAGGACCCACCCCGTGTTAAGAGGCGAATAGCCTCTAACACAAATTCAATTTATGCGGGTGCACTGCTTCAGCACTTTCCGATGTGGGACTAGCCCACTTCCTTCGTGCGTCTACAGCAGAGATCCCTCCTTCACAATTGCAGTAGCTGCTATGCTCATGTCTTCAATTGACTGCTGGGACATGTTCCAAAGTTGGTTCTGCGCAACCTGGAGCTGAGACCTAGGACGGAAGCGCCTGGAACAGCTCTCAAGCAAGCTCGAAGCTTGCTACTTCCATGGCAACAAGGTCGAGTACCTGAAATCAATAAAATGGCCTCTCGACCCTGTCAGAATTTCAAGGAGTATCGTCGGACGACGAGTGCGGAGGGAGTGTTTGTGTGGTGTTTCATGGTCTATGAGTGCGTAGTGAGGTCGAACTATGTGCATGAGAGTGGGTGTGTTCGGGGGAGTGCGTGAGTGAGTGGAGTGGTGAATAAAGAGAGGGGAAATGAGCGAAGAGGTGAGGAGAATGTTTTGAGGTGGTTGGCGAGGGATTTGGTGGTCTGTGGAGGTGAGATGGTCTCACCGGAGGAGATGGTCGGGGATGGAAGGAATGAAGTCGCAGAGGGTCATCGGTGGTTGATTCGAAGTGGAGAAGACGTGAAAATAAAGTGCAGGAGATGAGGAATGTATCTGGGAAGTTAGCGAAGGAAGCGAGGCAAAGGAGACGTCTGATAAGGTATGGCTGACGCCGGAGACGAAGGTGGCTCCGGTGAGAGAGAAACGGCGAAGATGATGGAGGAAAGGGCATTTGCTGGTACGGTGAGACACAGAAGGAAGTGAGGAAGATGAATCCGCCATTGGTATTGTGGAAGGACGACGAGGAAGAACGAAGGAGGTCACCAGATGTTGAGGAGCCTTTGGCCGTGAAAGAGAGAGAAGAATTATGGGAAATCGCAGCCGATGTCAAGTGTGAAGAGTTCAAGAAGATCTGGCAGCCCTTTTATAAGGATCTCGAGGCAAGGAAAGCTTGGAAAACAAGCTTTCCAAGCTTGGAAAGCCTTGCCGGATTTGGGTGTTTCTTGATACCCAAATCTCTCATGCATTCACATGAGAGATTGGGAAAGATTCGATGCACAAGAATGGGTTCAGATTGGAGAGGATTTCCCAAGGAGTTTTCCTTCCAATTTTGGAAGGGATTCGCTAAGAGATCAAGGAGAAATCTCCTGTCAAAGATCGCCGGAGTAGGTTTCCTCCACGATAATGGTGGGGGGACCTAATTGTGGAGACGACGAGAAAGTTAGGAGCCTGAATGCAAGGATTTTTGAAAGTTGGGGGTATAAATGTAATCAAATAGGACCATTTTACAAACTAGGTCAAGACAAGCTCATCTTGGGTCCCAATTTTGGTACAAACCTAATTTAGACTTAAGAAATCCAATGGTGAAGTTGGATTTTGGTTTTGACCATGTTTGACTAGGTAATTTATGTAAAAACCTAAATTAGGACAAATATCTATTTGAGACTTTATTTTAGGTTAAGATGGGTTCTGATGGTTAAATTGAAGGTACCAAATCCTAGAGAATATTTTTCTATGAATTTTAGAGGGTTTAGATGAATTTTATCTTGACCAGAACCTTGGTTAATTAAGTGGGTCTGTTTTTAGGATTTCAAAGGTCATTTAATTCTCGCAACATGTAAAAACCCTTTTCCGATTGATCTAACCCACTTGTTACCTTTTTAGGACCTTTTGACCCTTAATGAACCCCTAGGAAAACCCATGGTTGCACTGCATTCAAGATGAGATGGTAAAATTACAATTTTAACCCTAGTTCCTTATTTTTCTTTTTGTAATGAATATGCAATGACTTGTGACTCTCTGGCGGTTATGTAGAAGCATTTATTAACTTAATTGGGTAAAAATGAGCTAGTTATGGATCATGATGGTGTTCCCATCATATCCCCAAGAGGGTGGCTATTTTCTAGTGGAAGGAGCCTCTTCCGCAGACAGGCATCAAGGCCTGCCTGTTTGGGGGCATACATGCCTTTAGCGATGGCCATTGTCAACACCGTGTCCTTTGGGTGACCCACAGGGGGAGTCACCTCGCTCCACGGCTCCTAGTTGGGTACTTAGGCATGTGACCAGGGGCATTGCACCCATGCTTGCGAGCTAGACAAGCTGGCTCGAGATGCTGGAGGGTCATCGCCTCACAGGACCTTCCGTGGGGTCATTCCCATGCTCAGAGTGCCGAGCCCTGAGTTGACCCGGGTAAGACCAAATGAGATAAGCTTCCCATTGCCCAACTTTAAAGGACCTCTCAGGTTTGTTCTTGGTCCTTCAATGCCTAACGGAGCACTCCTAGGACCTGCCTGTTGTACCTTTAGAGGAGCTAACAACTTATCCAGCTGGCTGGGCAACGATCCACACACGAGCCACCGCCGGGCGGGTGCTGCTGGGAGCGCCCGGTAGGGTCAACACTCAGGGTGACTGGGTGTTGGTTATGCCCAAGGGTTTCTTCTGAGGGGGTAGTGCGTAAGCCAAGGTCCGCCTGCCCCTTTGCGCTAAGCCTTAGCTGGCTCTCCAAGTGCTTCCAATGGGGGATCTTCATTTTCTTCTTTCCGAGTGGTCACACAGTACGTGCGGGGGCATACTCCTGGGGTCGTCGGACTCGACTCCTTATTCCTCTTTCCCAGGCTACACCTCAAGGAAGGGGGGTCCAACGCAGGGCCCTTAGGGGACCAGCTAGGGTCCCTAGGGAGTGAAGACGCTGCATCCTGATCGGGCCCCAGCGAAGGGAGGGAAGCCATGAGTGGAACATTGGGTGGTTACACCCACCACGATGGTACTTGCTCAGGGAGGCTAAGGCAACGCACCGAAGGGGCCCTTCCTCCCTGCGACCAGATGCTTTGGAGAGAAATGGCTCTTTCGTTGACGCTTTCCACAGACAGCACCATTTAATGGGCCTCAGAAGGCCACCAACAAATTTGTTAGTGTAGGAGGTGCAACTTAGCCATTAATCATTCATCATGTAGGGAGGTAAAGCGACAACCAAGCACACGCAGAGGGAAACAAAGGTTTGGTGACCTAATTCCACCACAAGGGGTGTATGTCTAAGAGGAGGATAAAGCTCCCAACTATGCACTAGAAGTAATGGAGGTTACACGGTATTCCATGATCTCGCTCCTAAGGAGGAGTCCCCCTTACTAGGGCCCTCCCTCTCCATTTAGAACAGGGGGAGGACCCTCACTGATGAGCTCTAGTACCCCTATTTGTCAAGCTACATGGTAGCTGTTAGGGTGTAGGTGGTCAGGCCCATCATGTCGTATCTTCTGCACTTGCTGCGCAAGATCTTTTATCAAACTAGGCTGGCATTGACTAGGATCTGGCAAGTCTTAGGTGGGACGGGGTGTCGGTTCCGCCTGTATACCCTAGGTCTGAGTAGCCAGATCCTTTGTTGGGCCAAGTGCGGAGTTTTGGATCTGAGGGCATTTTTCGCCCCTCATCAATAACCATAATAGATAACCCTACTCGTGTTTCATCACCTACAGATTTGAATAAACTCTCGATTGAGAGTCCAGGAGAGTTGCAGAAGACATTCCGTAGCGATTGAGAGAGAGATTGAGGTTTAGGAATGCCTCAGAAGCTCAAAATCTCAAAAGCTTCTATCTTGAGGTTCAGAGCTCCAATTCAAACTTGAATCAGCCCAGGAGATAGATCTAAACAATTGAACTAGATCTGGATCAACTCAGAAGGCTGTAAACAATTAATCTGGGAAAGATTTGAGCTTGAATCTCATCAAAAGCATAATGAATAGTGTTGGGTTCCTTTTGGAACCCAAACTAGACAGAAACTAAAAACTACAAAGAAACTCAGTCAAATTCGATCAAACTGGTTCCAAAAGATTAGGAGGAATTAAATTCCATCATTGAATCAAAGATTCTGGCTCTAATTCACCATGAACAGCTCTGGGTTGACTAATAAACGTCAAATTTTGACTTTCAAACTTAAATCAATTTCAATCAAGTTGAAGGCATATTTAGATTCAATTTGTCCTAAGGAATCTACCCAGCACCTCAAAATCACATTTTAAACACTCCAATGGTGCTAACAGATCTCGCCACCTGAGCACAAATAGTGGTGTGTTTGTCAGAACAAATCAATGATTCTCAGTCTTAATAGACATCTAGAATAACATCTAGATGTCTTCCTCATGCTTCAGGACCTGTTACCAGACTACATTCCTCATCAGATACATTTCTCCAACTCCACCGGAGTTGGAGAAGATGATAATCGACAGGAAGAAATTATCATTAAAATACAAATCCAATCATTAATTTCTGATCTAAGGTCACAACGACGTGAACTGGAGCTTCTTAGAAAGTTCTGAGAGCTATAGCTCTAATTTGGTTCGCTGAAGCTCCAATGAACACCGTGAGTTGACATTGGAGATCAAATCTCCATGAAACACTTCAAGAAAAGATTCAAAAGTTTCCTGAGGTTCCAAGAAACCTCAGGAACAAGTCAATTGTTCCAATTGACAACCAGACACAAAGAGTTAACAAATATACTCATGGAATCAAGCCGAGTTCTCACGAGCTCAGAGAAATAGTTCTCACTCAATTGAGTGAGGGGAATTGTTCAAGAGAGTGAGACGATGGTGTGTGTGTATCTGATTAGGTGGAAAAACTCTTCTTAACTCGCCATTGATAGCAAGTTAAGAAGTTGAAGGTGAAAATTAGGTGTTTCTGATGTAGTGAGTTATAGAACTAATTAAGGAATAGAGTAAGGCCCTTGTGTTACGAGGAAGTGGTGAAAAGCCTCTGATGAACATGATTTAGACTCTAAGGGCTCCGCCATGGACAGTGGAAGTCCTTAGGTGAATGTGAGATGATTTAGGCGATTAGGTGATCCAATTAGTGATCTAGAATGTGGAATGAAATCATGAAGTGATAAAGATGTGCATGTGGTTGGATATGTGGATGAAGGTCCGACGAGCTGGAATTTACCTCTCCAGAGCTGTGGAAGATGAAGTGAAAACAGAGCAAAAAACTAATCTATCTACCTAATTAACTAGCTCAAACTAATCTACGCTAAGATCTAAGGTTAATCTACATGTTACCTGGACGAGAGGGCTAGGAATCTCCGTCAAAAGGTCATAACGAAGGAGGAAATTAGAGGGAAAGAATGGGAGGCACTCCGGCAACAAATTGAAGAAAGGAGGAAGATCAATGGCATGCTTCAAGCCCTGTCACGGCTGCAGGAGAGGAAGAGGATGTGAGGGAGACGAGCTCTGCCACTGGAGAAGCTCCGAAAGGGGGGTGAGGGGTCGCCAAAGGCTAGGAGGAATAGCCTATCATTAGCTCGGTTTGGGGAAGAGGGTAGGGAACCAACTCCTGAAATCGGACATGTACATGGGTATTTATAGGTGGTGGCGAGGGTCAGGGGGTATGTATCAGGACAGAATATCGTCTAGGTTCGTTGTACTCACCGGCATCAGTGAAGTTAATCGCCTAGTTCAAATAGGATTTCTTGGTAATCCGGTTCATCGGATGAGGAGGAGACGGTGAGCGAAGGTTGAGCGGCAGCTGCAATGACTTTCCAACGTTGGATCGACGATGATCAATGAGTACGGAAACTGGACAACGTAGACTATCCATGAAAAAGATGAAGACGATGAAGATGTGCATAGGGGCATAAGTGTAATAAAAGGACCATATTGAAAATAAAAGGACTCAATTGAAGCGAAAGCTAGGGACTAAAATGTAAACAGAGAGCTTTAAGGCTTATTTTAATTTATTTATTTTTCAACTTTTTACATATTATTATAAATTAGGTAAATATTACATTTATGCTTTGAAATTACATTTTTGTTCTTTTTAGCTATATTTGTTTAAATGATATGATTAAATAGGTTAATTAAGTACTTAGGTCTTAAAATTAATTAAGTTAGTTTAAATACTAATATCTAGCTAAATGATTATTAATTGAATCCAAACTATTACTTAAATTATTATTACGATTAATTAGTATTTCATTTTGTATTTTTAACTTATTTTGCAAGTCCATGGTATTTTTACCCTTATAGTATAATTAACCATGTATTTAATGTATTCTTAGTTAATTAGTTTGGGAAACTAGCTAATTAATGATAATTAAGAGCCATGATGAGTCTCTCATCATTGAGGAGGAAGTTATCATGAATAATGAGATTTCGAATAAACCAGACGTTAGTCCAAATAAAGCAGATTAAACTTTTGTTGATTTGATAAGAAGAAGAGCTACCCAAAGATTGCAGGATGTCAACAAAGCTAGTAGGGGAAATACGGGCACGGTAAGGCTGGTCAAAGACCCAAGAAGCAACATTGTTAACAAGTAAACTCTCCTGAAATAAATGAAGGGCGGTCTCACAGGAAGCAACATTACAACAGACACATTTAGAAACAAGGGAAATGTGTAGCTTCTTAATATTATCATCCGTTGGCAAACTATTATGAAGGATATGCCAAGTACAAAGAATAAACTTCAGCGAAAGTTTGAGATTCCAAAGGAAATTCCAAGATCGATCGAAAGTATGTGTGGGGAAATGGCTCTCATAGGCAGAAGCTACCATAAAGAATCCTGAAGGGGATAACTTCCAAATGGGTTTATCAGGGAGACCTTCTAAGGAACAAATAGATATGAGGGAACGGATTTGACTCGGAATCATAAGTAGCAGGGAAGAGCTATACTTGTTAGAAAGGACTTCTTTGACCAAGGTAGGAGGGGTTTCAATAGAAGGAGGGAGAAAGTCCTTAAGAGGATGGTCACCAATCCACAGATTAATCCAAAAATCAATAAGACCCTCATGAATTTCCCAATGAATAAAAGGTTTCATATGAAGAAAGGAATCCAGCATTACCTTAATCCTATGAGGAAGAGAGCCCATTAGACGAGCACCAAAAAGTTGCTTGATCAAGGTACTATAAGGGGAGTCATGAAAGAGAATATTCCAGGCATGTTTCATTCTAAGAGAGTTGATCAGGGGAGAGAGGTCCTGAATACCAAGGCCCCCAGATTCACAAGGGTGCGTAACACAATTCCTTAATGTGAAACCTAAGCAAAGATAGTTCTAGATGATTCTTCTAAGTCCAAAAATCTGATGAGTGGTGCGACCCAAATAATGCAATCAATTGGTCCAATTTTACCACTAACTAGGCACTCAAAGAATATTTTTAAAGAATTTTTAATGCATGTTTTCTATTTTTTTATGATTTAAAGTGTACTAAAGGTTTTGTAGTTTGTTTTGACCCTTAATTCATGATTGAATAATTTGTGCAATCAAACGTTCAAGAATTTCTTTTTCAGATTTTTCCTAAATTTTTTATTATCTCAGAAATTCAGTGCCACAAATTTCAAGTCAATCGACGTTCTATAAAAATTCTTATGATATTTTAAACTCTACAAAATCAGAAACAATAACCGAATTGATAATATATTAGTAAGCGAATTTTCAAAATTTTTCTATAGCTCTGATTCATACAAAAATTGGATATGTTGTTCCTAACTTCAAAACTCATGTCCAATAAACATTTGAGAATTTTTAGACATGCAGATCTTCAGAAATTGAATTTTTAAGATGAGAATTTATTTCAGCCTGAAAATCAAGAGATATATTTTTCTATTTTTTATTTTTTTTATTAAGCAAGCAACTCCAACTAATCCTAAGGTTTAAGCAAATCCTTTTTTTTATGATTTTTTTTTCTAATCTAACTAACCTACAGGTACTTACCTGAGATTCGAACCTGCAATTCCCGTTGTCGTGTTTCATTCTGATTTCCCCGCTTTCCTGCACACACAAAATCAACAAAAATAGCAAGTTAGAAATCTCAAATTCGCACCAAAAAACTTCAAAAATTTCTATGTCCTCCCCGGCAACGGCGCCAACTTGTTTGGCGTGTAAATCATGTTTTAAAAGATGATTTAGTCGTAGTATAGCACGAAACGCGTCGAAAAATAAATTTATAAGAACTGGGAGTACCGGGTCGTTCGCAAGGAGGCAATCTCGATTTTAACAAAAGATTTTCAATAAAACTAGTTCTAACATGTATTTATATATGTATATATGTATAAAAAGGCATCAGATATCCATAAGATCAAATTTCATTACATTGATAGAGTTTTTCATAATAGAAATTGCTATGCCAAAAGTAATGACAGATAGATAGAGAGAGAGAGAGATGCATATAGATGACACCTCTTATAGGATTCTTGTGCGAGGTGCAGCAACACCTCAGATCCAAAGCATCGGGATGAAAGGCGAAGCAGAGTTGCAGAGGGAGAGCTTGGTCTGGAGAGAGAGAGAGAAAGAGTTGTATGAAGTTGATATGAAGTTGATGATCCACAAAGGGGGGCCTTGGGTCTTCTTTTATAGTTTTTATGGAGGGCAAAGAGGGTATTTTAGCTCTCCATCTCGTGCAACAACCTCTGAATAATCAGATCCGTCGATCAGGAGATCAATAGACCTAATATGGCCTAAAAACTCCTTTGAAATCTCCTTTTATACTCGGATTCAACCTCGTGGCAACACATGGCATGTTCTGGAGCTTTGGATCAAGATCAGACAGATCTACTTCGCTCACATCCACCCGTTCATTTCCTTCTCTCGCCGCTCGCTCAATGTGAGTGCCTCAAACTCAACGACGAATGGCTTAACTCGCACTCGCATCTCCTTCGTGACGAAGGAAACACATGAGTTTGCGCACTACGCACACATTGGATCCAGGGTTCGACCGCGGCGCGCTCTGATCACGCCACATGGTCACATCTGCGTCCTCTGATCACCATCTGACAGTGCAATTGCACCCACGCCCAATGCCCATTCAATTTTGCGCAAGGCGCGGATCGAGCGAGCGCTGGTTGCTTAAGCGCAAAGGCACCAACTGCTGCACCGTGCCTTTGCCTTGTTGCGTTTATGTTTTAAGGAAACTTATTCTCGACCATTGGATGAAGATCCAACGGTCGAGATCTTCTCCTTCTATGATGAGGCGTGGTTCGAGCTACGACGTGGCAGCTTGTGGACAGTTGGATGGCCATCCAATGGTAGAGATCGGACAAGGATGGTCTTTAAAGATGGGCCAGCGGTGAGGGGCGACTGTGATGGCACCACATGGTGCCATCGTGGCCATTCATCTTCTTTTCTTTGTATTTGGTGCTACAGAGCTCTGATTGGGTTGATTTTTGTGTTGTTGAATCGTGATCGTTGATCCAGATCCATCCGTGCGGTTGGATTTTTCATCTGAGGCTTTGATCTTTGTCATCTGGCTTCATGGCCTCTATTCTTCTTTAGACTACACAAGATGCTCTGGTTGTCTAATCGAGATGATTTCGGAAGCATTGGACTCCTGTCGTCATCCTGATCAAATCTGTATGGTCTGATCTGTCATCCGCGACTTTGAATCATCTACAATTTATTTCATCTTTCTTTTAGTACATAAAATGACAATATCATCTATATGACTAATAAACTAGCTATTGTGCAAATTATGATGCTTATGAATGCATCATTCCTAAGATATTCTAGAATCTAGCTTAATTCAGGTGATTTAAGTTGCATGATTGCTGTGCAATCAGAGCCCTTCAAGGAAAGAAGATTATGAAAGTAATTATTGGAGTTTGTAACCGCAAGATCCCAGGATCCATTACCTGACACTGAGGTAAGAGAATTATGCGATCTTTTTGCAAATCTATGTTTAATATAAGAGAAGAGGAACTTGTTACATCTTTCACCCTCTTTGATCCATTTAGCCTTAGCCACTTGGTGAAAATAATCATTTTGTTTAGTCAAAGCATCCTCAAGTTTAAATTTAATGGAATTGAGCTCAGTGTGAACCTCATCGTTCCATTTGGAAGAGAGTCTCATGTCTAGGTCCTCATAAAGGATCTCTAGCTTTTCAACCTGCTTATGAATATTCCTAACAATCGATCAATTCCAAGATTGAATAGGCTTTTTTAGAATGACCAATTTATAGCAAAAATGATCAATAAGGTTCCGAGAGGAAGGGGAAGAGTGACCCCAAACTGAGGACACCAAATCATGAAGAGAGGATTCCCTAAGCCACATATTCATAAAACGAAAAGGACGGGGCATGCCATCAATAGGGGACGAGAGACTAATGAAAATTAGGGCATGGTCAGAATTGCAACTAGGTAAGTATTTGCCAATGGGAGAGACGGTAAGACAATCAGTAGAGGAAAGAATGCGATCAAGTTTTTGATAAATAGGTGCCTGATGAGAACCTCATCATAAGCCATAACTAGCTCATTTTGACCTAATACAGAGAATAAAAGCTCCTACATAACCTTAGAAAGGCTTGGCTCAGAGAGATTCTGAGTTTGCAAAGAAAACATAAACTAAGGGGTAAAAATGCAATTTCACCAATCCGATTTGAAAATAGGGTAACTCAGGGTCCAAACATAGGTCAAAACAACCTAATAAGAAGAAAAGTGGGATGAGATGACTCAATAAGGGCTACAGTAACTCCAAGGAATTAAATGACAGCCTGTAACCCTAAAAACAAATCCATTTCAATTCACGTGGTTTGAGGAAAGGTAAAAATCAACTAAACCCTCTAAAATTCATAGAAAAATAATCTCTAGGGTTTAGGACTTTCAATTTGGCCTTAGGAACCCATTTTGACCTACATTGAGAACCATGCCCAATTAACAACTTAATTTGGGATTTTGCGTAAATTGACCAGTCAAACAAGGTTTAATCTAGAAATAAAATTCACCATCAGAATCCTTAGGTCATAATTAGTAATGTATAAAAACTTGGGCCTAAGAAGAAACCTTCTTGACCAACTTTACACTTTGGTCCTCATATATTTACTTTTTGGCCCTCAACTTTTGAACCCTCACATTTTGGCCCCTAACTCTCCTTCGTTCTTTGCGCTTAGGTCCCTCCTGCAAAACCTGAGCAGCACCATGCTCCGGCGACCTTGCGCGGAGCATGGCGCCGCGCAGGGTGAGGGAGGGGCCCTGGCAAGTCAATAAGGGGTACCCTACGTCGTCAGCCACCGCAGGGACACCCCCCTGAGTGCTGCGATCGCCCATACCGCCCGTGCGAACGCACGGACGGTATGGGTCTCCTTCCTCCGGCGTCCTCCGGCGAGGGAGACACGTCGTCTCCCTCCGCCCTCCTCTCTGATTCTGCCCCTATAAATACCCCCGTCGCTCCGCCGTTCTTCCTAGCTCGGATCTGACGGAGACAACCCCTCAATTCCTCCCTTCCCACTCCGACAGACGCCCCCTTGCTCCGGCGATCTCTCCTCCTCCTCCTCGTCGCCCTGCCGCACTACCAGCAGCAGGGTTACCTTCCCTCGATCTTCCCGCGCCGCGCCGCACCCTGCGGGCGCCTCTCCGGCCCGCTCCTCACCGCTGCCCCTTCCTCTGGGCAATTTCTTCTCCGGCGACAGTCGATACAACTGTCTCCTGCGCCAACCCCTCTTCGTCCAGCTTAGTAGGTAAACTTCTCCTCTTCCTCCCCTCTTTCTTTTCCATACTGAAAGCCCTTACTGTCCCACCGATTTCCCACCGATCACCCTCACCTTCACCTCCGGCCAAACTCCGGCAAACCGCTCCCATCGCTCCAACACCCCACACGGCTCGCCGACCTATGCATAACCTCTGCCTCCTCACCCTGATCCTCTTCCGCCCCTCCACTTCCCTCCAAACGCCCTCTGCAGATCCACCGAACACACCCACTTCTCCGCCCGCAGTTTGACCTAGGACGACCCTTTTTGCTCCACCACGCCCACTGCAAACCCTCCGACCACCTTCGCCGTGCCACGGCGAAGGTTCTCCGCATATCTGATTAGGCCGAGAGGCCGTGCTTCTGTGAACAGGTGTTGCGCCCGCCATCGCCATTGCTGAGTAGCGAAGCTCCTTCGACCTGCTGCTCCAAGCAACACCACGCCCAGGTCAGACTCCCAGGCTTCGCAGGGTAGCTTCGCGAAGTGTCAGGCTGCAGTTCGGGCGAAGCCCTCGCCCGAAGCCCTCGCGCGAAGTTCGGCTGCCGCTGCTTCTTCTGCGCAGGTGCTCACATTGGGGTGGGACATTTAGTCCCACCTCGGAAGGCTTCGAAGAGGAGCGCCGATATAAGTTGAAAAAGTGTTGTAGGCTTATCGCCTCAGCACACGGGGTGAGGTCCCTCTCACACCGCTTCACCCGGCCCGTCCGCGAGCTCATCACGCGGATCCGGCCGACCCGACCCGACTTGACTGGCACTCCTGGCCCACCACCGCACGCCGGTGGGCCTGGACCCGGGCGCGACTCGTACCCGATTACCCGGTTGCTCTGGGGGAGCCTTCCGAAGAGTGAATACTGAGAGAGAGAGACGCGCAGGGGGGGGTAGAGTAGGTTTTGCCCTCTAACTCTGAACTCTTGAGCGTGCAAGCACAGGTGAAGAAGAAGGAAGCTAAAGGAGACACTGTAGCAACAAGCGATTTAAGTCGTCTGATTTTCCAATCAGACGACGTCCTGAAGGCAAAGAAGAAGAAGGAAGGCGAGGCAGAGGAAAGAGAGGAACACAGAGAGGCCAAGTGAAGACTTTGCAGAGATCAGAAGACAAAGAAGAAGAAGAAAAGAAGAGAGAAGGAGCAGCCAAGTGAAGAAACAGAGAGCAGAAGAAGAAGAGAAGCAAGAAGCAAGAAGAAAAGAAGAAGAGCACGAAAGGAAGATCTGAAGCAAGAAAAGAAGAAACAAAGAAAATAAAAAGAAGAAAAAGATAGGATCGTCCAACCAAGAAATAGAGGAAGAACAGGAAGAACAAAAGACAAAGAGGAAGAAAGAAGAGAAGAAGAAGAAGCCAAACTTTCATCTCTCTCTCTCTCTTTATTTTTGTAATAAGAATTTTGATGAGAACCTCATCATGAGCCATAACTAGCTCATTTTGACCTAATACAAAGGATAAAAGCTCCTACATAACTCAAGGAAAGGCTTAACTCAGAGAATTCTGAGTTTAAGGAGAAAACAAGTCATAAGGGGTAAAAATGCAATTTTACCAGTATAATCTGCATACAGGGTAATTCAGGGTCCAAACATAGGTCAAACAAACCAAATAAGAAGGAAAGTGGGATGATCTGATAAGGGCTACAGCAATTCCAAGAAACTAAATGATAATCTGTAACCCTAAAACAAACCCACTTCAAATTCACGAGTTTCGAGGAAAAGTAAAAATAGAATAAACCCTCTAAAATTCATAGAAAAATAATCTCTAGGGTTTAGAACCTTCAATTTGGCCTTCAGAACCCATTTTGACCTACATTGAGAACCATACCCAATTAATAACTTAATTTGGGTTTTAACGTAAATTGACCAGTCAAACAAGGTTTAATCTAGAAATAAAATTCACCATCAGATTCCTTAGGTCCTAATTAGTCATGTATAAAAACTTGAGCCTAAGAAGAAACCTTCTTGACCAACTTTACACTTTGGTCCTCATATATTTACTTTTTGGCCCTCAACTTTTGAACCCTCGCATTTCTGCCCCTAACTCTCCTTCGTTCTTTGCATTCAGGTCCCTCCTGCCAAAACCTGACCAGCACCATGCTCCGGCGACCTTGCGCGGAGCATGGCGCCGCGCAGGGTAAGGGGGAGGGTCTGGCAAGACAACCGGGGGTGCCTTGCGTCGTCAGCCGTCGCAGGAACACCCCCCTGGTCGCTGCAAACCACCATACCGGCCGTGCGAACGCACGGACGGTATGGGTTTCCATCTCCGGCGTCCTCCGGCGAGGGAGACACGTCGTCTCCCTCCGCCCACCTCTCTGATTCTGCCTCTATAAATACCCCCGTCGCTCCGCCGTTCTGAGCAGCTCGGTCCTGACGGAGAAAGACCCCCACTTTCTCTCTTCCCACTCCGACAGGAAGCTCTCCAGCTCTGGCGGCCTCCCCTCTTCCTCCTCGTCGCTCTGCCGCACTACCAGCTGCAGGGTTGCCCTCCCTCGCTCTTCCCGCGCCACGCCGCACCCAGCTGGCGCCTCTCCGGCCCTCTCCTCGCCGCCGCCCCTTCCCCCAGGCATCTTCTTCTCCGGCGACAGTCGATACGACTGTCGCCCGCTCCGGCCCCTCCTCGTCCTGCTAAGTAGGTAGAACTCCTCCTCTTTCTCCCCTCTTCCTTTTCCTCATTTTACATCTTTACTGTTACCCCGATCCGACCAATCGCCCTCACCTTCTCCACCTCCGGCCCCTGCTCCGGCGACCCGCTCCCATCACTCCAGCAACCCACACGACTCGCCGACCACCGCAGAACCTCCGCCTCCTCACCCTGATCAACCTCCGCCCTTCCACTTCCCCCAAATCACCCTCTGCAACTCCACCGAACAAACCCATCTCCCGACCCACAGTCCGACCTAGGGCAGCCCTTAGGCTCCGCCCCGCCGCCTGCACACCCTCCGACCACCTTCGCCGTGCCACGGCGAAGGTCCTCCGCGTTTCTGATTTGGCCGAGAGGCCGTTTCTTTGCGGGCAGGTACCTGCGCTCGTCGCCGCCATTGTTGAAGCGAAGCAGCTTCGACCTGCTGTTCCAGGTGCGCCGCGCCCAGGTCACGCTCCCAGGCTGTGCGGGGGCATTTCGGCAAAGCGTTAGGCTGCAGTTGAGGCGAATCCCTCGCGCGAAGGCCTCGCGTAAAGCTGCGATTACCAACTGCTTCCTCCGCGCAGGCGCGAAATTGGGGTGGGACATTTAGTCCCACCTCGGAAGACTCCGAAGCGGCACAGCGGTATAAAGAGAAAAAGTGCTGGAGGCTTATTGCCTCAGCACACGGGGTGAGGTCCCCTTCACCCGCCCGGTTACCCGATCTCGTCCGCGCTCACGCCCCGCGGACCTGGCCCGACCCGACTTAGACTGACCTGCACTCCTCGCCCACCACGCACGCCGGTGGGCCTGGACCCGGGCGCGACCCGTACCCGGCAACCCGGCAGCTCTGGGAGAGCTTTCCTAAGAGCGGCTTCTGTCAGAGAGAGACGCGGGGGAGGGTAGAGTTAGGTTTTGCCCCTCTGATCAAGCTGTGTAAGTGTGCAGGCACAGGTGAAGAAGAACCGTGGAAGAAGACGAAGGCTGAAGGAAGGAGGAGCACCAACCACCACTGTAGCAGCGGCGGTTTAAGTCGTCTGATTGGAAAATCAGACGACGTCCTGAAGGCAAAGAAGGAGAAGGAAGGCGAGGCAGAGGAGGAACACAGAGAGGCCAAGTGAAAAGAGCACGAGAAGAAGAAGATCTGAAGAAAGGAAAAGAAGAAAGAAAGAAGAAGAAGAAGAACAAAGGAAGAGAGCAGAAGATCTGAGAAGGAAGAAGATGAGAAGCAAAGAGAAAAGAAGAAAAGCCAACAAATTCTCTCTCTCTCTTTCTTTATTTTTGTAAAAGAAACTTGTACCCCTAGAATACAACTTGCTCCCTGAGTTCGACCTCGGGAACTCTTTATTTCCGAGTAACAAATTGTATTAAACTGGTAATCACCTCTCTATACTATACTACGACGAAATAATAAAACTATAGAGGAAGGTCGCCACCAAATTTGTACCCCTAGAATACGACTTGCTCCCTGAGTTCGACCTCGGGAGAACTTTATTTTCCGAGTAACAAATATTAGTAAACAATGGCAATAACTATCTGTACTACAACGATTTAACAAAAGCTAGTTGTCGCCGCCGTTTGCCAGTTGGCGCCGTTGCCGGGGAGCAACGGCTATTCTAGAGGTAAACATTTCTGTTTCTTTTTAGTTCTAATAATCTCCTCTCTTTTGTGCAGCTACAGGAAATCAAGAAGACAAGCAACCGCACGACAACCACTCCGAGGACAGGTAATTTTTTCCTCTCGCTATTAACCCCTAAACTCTAAAAGAGGAAGAAAAGAAAAGAACAAGCAATATAGGACTAACCTGTCTTCTATACTTAGTAAACCATAAGAAGTTGCATGTTTTCAACCCATTATTCCTGCACACTATTAAGGGTATTTAGGGGCTAACACATTCTTGCTTGAGCCCTAATTACCCACCAAAGAACTAACTGGACCAAGTAGAGCCAACATAAGATTCAACATTAGGGTTTTAGAGACACACTACTTAAATTAAGAATTGAGAAACCTTAAAAGAAGTGCGCCCAAGCCATTATCTGAAAATACCTATCCAAAGAAACCCTAAAATAAGATTGGCTCTTTAAACACTTGAACCCTAAAAGACTAGACCTAATAAGCAAAACTAGCAGGTAAAGTTGACCATTCGGGTCAACTAACCTTCAAATTAGGTCACTCTTTGCACTTAAAAGACTAAAGTTCAAGTGGAACCTTAAGCACCTTGATCTTGAATTAAAAGTGGTAGACTTAAGAGGTCAAGATCCCCATTCTGGTCTACCTGGAACCACAGTGACAAGAGAGGTCGGGTGGGGGAAACCCTGTAACCCGTGGGGACGCTCTACCCTGTAGGGGTCTTTGCGGGACTCTCCCTCTCTGGCTGCCCAGGTAATTCTCAGGTGGTCGATCTTTCTGATCAAGGGGTCCATCTGCCCCGCACCTCTATAGTCACCCAACACATTTTTGGGTGTCTTGATTGAGTCCAGCACCTTCTAAACTCATCTCTTCCAACAGTGCATGTACGGAAGGAGGTCCTTAAGACCACCCTTAAGACCTCCTTTAGAAATTCACTCTCGTCAAGGCCAAGCCTCGACGCCCGTGTTTGTGCAGCAACCCCCTCACATCATTCTCTCTTCCGATTCAGAACCAAGTTCTTCTTCTTCCCCCATCATGGCTCAGCCAGTTGAGGAAGAAAACAATCTGGAGCATCAACTCCAGCGACTCAATGACCTCTTCCAAAACTTCGTGCACCCACCACAGCGTCCTATGATGCGGGACCACTACAATCCTACTGCGGTGGCCGTTGAGCCTCGAGTCAGAATCCCGACTGGAGGACCTGATTCTGAATTGAAGCCCAATATGATTCATGCTATACCTAAATTCCATGGGCTTAATTCTGAAGATCCCTTCCAGCACATCAAACAACTAAAGCATCTTGCCCAAACTTTTGGGTTAGACGCACAAAATCAGGATATTCTTCTCATGAAGATGTTCTCCTTTTCTCTTATGGACAAGGCCCATTGGTATCAAACTCAGACCCGGCCGATCAACAATTGGGAAGAACTTCAATCCGAGTTCCTGAAAAAGTTCTTCCCTGTTGGATGGACCAACGCCTTGCGCCATCAGATTACACATTTCACCCAACAAACAGGGGAACCTTTCCATGAGGCATGGGATCGTTTTCAGGATCTCATGAGAAAGTGCCCCCATCACGGAGTTCCTAAATGGGAACAGGTCCAATCTTTTTACCAGGGACTCCGTGAGGACATCCGTCTTTTCGTCAATGCAACATGCGGAGGAAATATCATGGAAGACACCGTGTGGGAGATTCTCGAAAACATGTGCGAGAACTCCATCAACAATGACTCCATGGGATTATTCGACAGGACAAATACCCGTGCAGCGACGAATCTCAGGGGAGCACACGAGACGCAGGGCCTGTCCGCATCAGTCGACTTGGAGTTAATGGCCAGTCGATTGGACAAGGTCCCGATTATCGAAAAGAAGGTGGATGAGCTGACTCAGCATCTACAGCGAGCCACCTCTGCGCATAACCCTTTCGCACAACCTCCTTCCACAAGGGAAACTGTGCAAAACATTCTCCATCGATCTTCTCCTAGGGTGGACCCATCATCCGAATCTTTGCCCGAAGGTCCTTCCGATTCCTTCTACACCTGCCAGGGAAATTCCATTCCCTCTTTCTCTGACTCTCTGGAGGTTCCTCAGACCTGCGAGGACCTCAACGCCATCTAGAACGACCCTTTCTCCAACACCTATAATCCTGGATGGCGAAACCTTCCTAACTTTCAGTGGGCGGGAAATTCCCAAACCCACAGACCATCCTTCCAACCCCGCCCACAACCTCTTCGTCCTTACCAGCCGCCTCAGCCTCGGCCCAACCCTACTTACCCATCTGGGCCAAATCAAGATCAAATGTCCCTTATCCTTCAGACCCTGGCTGACATTCAAAGAACGAATGCGGCTATCCGAAGACAACACAAGGACGAACTTACAGAGGTCCGAAACCAATTGACCCAGTTGGCAAACTCTCGCCAGCCAGGTACTCTTCCTTCCCAACCTCTGCCTAATCCTAATAACATGCCAACCCAGCGGCGCGTTATGAACCCAAACCCGGGCCATGCCCATATGATTTATCAGGCCCCCTCTGTTCCTTCACCCGACAGGATAGAGGCCTCCACTTCCTTTGCAGGTTACCAGCAGCAAGCTATCTTACCCAATCCCAAACAAAACCAGGCAGGACTTAATTCCGTAACAACCCGTAGTGGTAAGGAAACCCAAGACCCACCTCATCCGAACCACTCCAAGTCTGGTAGTGATCCCAAGCCTAGGACAGTAATCCAGGACATCCCCACCCCTATCCCAGATCCACAACCTGGACCTATCCTAGAAGAACCACCCAAGATCCCGTTTCCCGAGGCCTTGACCAAGGGAAAGAAGACCACCAAGCCCGGGGCACCTGAGGAGGACCTGGTCAAGCTCTTTGAGCAGGTCCACATAAACATCCCCTTGATGGATGCAATCCGCCACGTACCAGCTTACGCACAATTTCTAAAGAATGTGTGTACACCCCAGCGTAAGCCGCGAACCAAGGGTGGGAGCCCAATTGTTCTATCATAGCAAGCCAGCTCTGTAATCCTCAGTAGGCTCCCACCCAAGGCAAAAGATCCTGGTACCCCCCTGATTTCCTGCAAGATAGGTGATACCCAATTTGATAGAGCTTTGCTAGACTTAGGTGCATCCATAAACCTGATACCCACATCCTTACTTGACCATCTAGAAGAATCTGAGCTAAAACCAACCGAGGTGACATTACAATTAGCAGATCGATCTATAAAGTCACCAAAAGGGATTCTTAAGGATGTTATCGTAAGAGTGCGGGATTTCTATTTCCCAGTGGACTTTATAGTCTTAGATATGGATGCGCCTAAAAACCCTAAGGATACACCAATCATTCTAGGGAGACCTTTCTTGGCTACTGCTAGAGCCAACATCAGCTGTGAGGAGGGCCAAATAGAACTCAAGTTTGGAGATCAAACCCTAAAAATCGATATATTTAAGGCCCAACAAGGAATCAATTGCGGTGTCATCGAACAGATTTGTGACGTCAGGACTTTGGTTGATGAATCACACTTCCAGAATGACTCGATTATGCCTCATCAACCACAAAAGGATCTTGACCCGCAAACAGAGGAGTCGAATCCAGACATAAACAACCCAATAACTCCTACCCTTGAACCTCACATCTACACTGAACCACCAGCTGCTGCTGATAATCCTATCCTCCAGTTAAAACCTCTTCCTGCTCACTTGAAATACATCTTTTTGGGTTCCAATCAGACCCTCCCTGTGATTATCAATTCCAACCTCAATCCCGAACAAGAATCCCGTCTGATTACTGTCCTCCAGCAACATCGCAGAGCCATCGGGTGGACTCTCGATGATTTGACTAGAATAAGCCCCTCTTATTGTACTCGTCATATCTATTCAGAAGAGGGCGCACGACCTTCTTGTGAAATGCAGAGACGTTTAAACCCTAATTTACAGGAGGTCGTGAAAAGGAGATCATCAAGTGGTTAAATGCCGGAATCATCTACCCAATCTCCGATAGTCGTTGGGTGAGCCCAATTCAGGTTATGCCTAAGAAGGCAGGACTCACCACCATAACGACTGAAATCGGAGAAATCATTCCTACCCGAGTAGCCAATGCGTGGAGAGTCTGAATAGATTACCGCCGACTCAATTCCTCCACGAAGAAGGATCATTTCCACTACCCTTCATTGATCAAATTCTCGAGAAACTAGCGGGAAATAGGTTCTTCTGCTTTCTTGACGGATACTCCGGTTATAACCAGGTGGCAATCCATCCTGAGGACCAAGAAAAGACCACATTCACCTGCCCCTTCGGAACGTATGCTTTCCGAAGGATGCCTTTCGGTCTTTGCAATGCACCCGCTACTTTTCAGCGGTGCATGCTTGCCATATTCTCCGATATGGTAGGTGATTTTCTGGAAGTCTTCATGGATGACTTTTTAGTCTTTAGAGAATCTTTTGATGATTGCCTCCAACACTTGGTCCAGATACTCAGGCGATGCATTGAGGTGAACTTGGTTCTTTCCTGGGAAAAGAGCCATTTCATGGTGCCTGAGGGAATTGTCCTGGGACACTCAATTTCAGAAAAAGGCATCCAGGTGGATCGAGCTAAGGTTGATCTGATTTCTCACCTTCCCGTACCTAGCTCGATCAGGGACATCCGTTCCTTTTTAGGGCACGTCGGTTTTTACCCCCGTTTCATTCCAGATTTCTCGAAAATCACGCGCCCCTTGACTTCTCTTCTCTCTAAGGATGTACCTTTTGAAATCTCCAAGGAATGCACGCTAGCCTTTGAAAACCTGCGTGACCGAGTCACCCAGGCACCTATCCTACAATCCCCTGACTGGTCTCAACCCTTTGAGATCATGTGTGATGCGTCTGACTTCGCTGTAGGAGCGGTCCTGGGACAAAAAGCTGACGGGAAACCCGTGGTCATCTACTACGCTAGCAAGACACTTGACGAGGCTCAGCGTAACTATAAGGTTACGGAGAAAGAGCTGCGAGCCGTAGTATTTTCCCTTGAAAAATTCCGATCGTATCTTCTGGGTTCCCATGTCATCATTTACTCGGATCACACGGCTGTAAGGCATCTCCTTGCCAAGAAGGACGCGAAGCCCCGACTAATCCGTTGGATCTTACTGTTGCAAGAATTCGATCTTGAGATTCGCGACAAGGTGGGAAGGCAGAATGTGGTAGCCGACCATCTGTCCCGTCTTCCTTCTGAGATCATCGACCCTTCCAGACCCATCACGGAACATTTTCCTGATGAGCACCTGCTTTCTGTTGGTACGAGACTTCCATGGTTTGCTGATATAGTAAACTACTTGGCATCTCATCAGACACCGTCTGATTGGCCGAGGGCCAAGAAAGACAAATTGCATTCTGATTCCAAGTATTACATTTGGGAAGACCCGTACCTTTTCCGCATAGGTGCTGATCAAATTATTCGGAGATGCGTCCCGGAAGAGGAAATCAGCAATATCCTATCTTTCTGCCATGACCAGGCATGCGGTGGCCATTTCTCAGGACATAAAACCGCATCCAAAGTCCTCCAGTGTGGCTTCTACTAGCCTACACTTTTCAAGGACGCATACAGTCACTGCAAGGCATGCAGTCGTTGCCAGACTTTGGGCAACATGAACCATCACGACATGATGCCTTTGCAGCCGATTCTCGTATGCGAAATCTTCGATGTTTGGGGGATTGATTTTATGGGCCCCTTTCCTGTTTCGAATGGTTTCGAGTACATTCTGCTCGCGGTGGACTACGTGTCCAAATGGATCGAAGCCATACCGACCCGAACCTGCAATCACAAGATTGTTCTTAAGTTCATACATCAAAACATTTTCTCAAGGTTCGGGATTCCCCGTGCTATAATCTCTGATGGGGGGACCCATTTTACAAATGCTCAGTTTAGGTCACTGATAACCAAATATGGGGTGTCTCATCGAATCTCTACTCCTTACCACCCCCAAACAAATGGCCTAGTTGAGCTGTCAAATCGGGAGATCAAGAAAATCATGCAAGTCACTGTTCGGCCTGACAGGAAGGACTAGTCGTCCCGACTTCCAGAAGCATTGTGGGCCTATAGGACCGCCCACAAGACCCAATTGGGCATGTCTCCCTTTAGACTGGTGTACGAAAAGGTATGTCACCTTCCCGTAGAACTGGAGCATAAAGCCTATTGGGCAGTACAGAACTGTAATCTAGATCTTTCCAAGGCTGGAACCCACAGAAAACTCCAAATCAACGAGATCGATGAATTACGCCTAGACGCGTACGAGAACTCGCGAATCTACAAGGAGTGGGTTAAAGCCTTCCACGACAAGCACATCTCGAGAAAGATCTTTCATCCTGGTCAAAAGGTCCTACTCTTTGATGCCCGACTCAAACTTTTCCCAGGGAAACTGAGGTCCAAGTGGGTCGGACCGTATTTAGTCCGACAGGTTTTTGGAAATGGAGCAATTGAAATCAGTCCACTCAGCCATGATTCCGAACCTTTCATCGTGAACGGTCATAGACTCAAACCGTTCATTGATGTGACTTCTATTGATTCGGCTGAATCATCCCTCATCGTCCATTCCCCTTGAACTTACTGCGCCCGGCCGATGGCGTAAAACTCAGCGCTTAACGGGAGGCAGCCCGTCCTTTCTTGAAAATCTAAAACCTTTTTTTTCTGACACCATTGTGCACTTAAGGTTCACCCTTTAAGACAGCCAACTCCACCTCAGATGCTTGCATCTGAGATTAGAAATCGTCCGCAAAATTCATCCCGACCCATTCACTCACAAAAATATCTGTCTTAAGGAATAAATTAAGTAAATAAAAACCCCTAAATCACAATGAGGACATTGCAAGTTTTAGGCATGGGGGGGTATAAGTGCAAAACTTGTAGAAAAAAAAAAAGGTTTTAAACAAAAAATTCACATATGCCAAAAACACCATAAAAATTAAAAAAATTTCGAAAAAAATAAGAGAATAAGAGGAGAAAGGAAATTTTGGGATGTGTGAGGAGAAAAGAAACAAAAGGATAAAAGGAGCACAAATATGAAAGAAAAAGTGATAGTCATTAGTAAGGAACTAAGGAATTGACCTAAGTTCTAGACCTCATTCATAAAAAAAAAATTTTTGAAAAGTGCACAAAAAGATTAGTAAGAACGCAAACCTTAGGCATTCTTGATAGACTCTTAGTACCCATTAAGATCTAGACAATCTTTAAGAGGTTGAGGAAAATGAAAAGCTTAAGTACTAGGTCCAAGGCTTAGGGAGTATTTGACCTCGCTAACTAACTTCTGGTTTACGGGACTCAGTAACCTAAGCACCCCAACCCCACACACTGCCTGGTTCAGTAAGCATAAAAAAATCAAAATCACGCAGAAGCGTCATTCTGAAAAGTACACCTAGAATAGGAGCGGCCGATCAACACAAGTTGATTTGGACGAGTTCCCAGTGCAGAGAGGCGGGAAATCCCCTCAAAGATGCGTAACAAAATATCATCTCCTCGGTGCTTGTCTCCTAGGATATTCACATATCCTACTGGGGGCATGTAAGCACCCTGCTGGTTCAGATTCCATGGATGACATTATCACGAAGTGTCAACTGCCAGGGTCTGAACGCGGCCACGGAACACCATGGATGGGATTATCTCGAAATCTCAATAGCCAGGGTTCTGGGGATTGCCATGGACGTTGCTATCTCGAAGCATCGATCGCCAGGAACCCTTGAGGATTGATGATGGGAGCAATGAATCTGATACAGACCGTGTTGAAAAGCCAATCCTAGGCTAGAACTAAAAAGAAAAAGAGAGAGAAAACTCTCCAAACAGAAAAACTTTCTATCTCTCTCTTATAAAACGCACTGCGAACTGAACCAGGGCTAAAAAATTTCAAGCACGGGGTGCTTTAACTACAAAGTCCAATAAACCCTAGGTTAGTTCTTGTGGGTCTTAAAAACCTTTGCTAAGGACTGAGGCTGAGGCTAGACAGATTTGGATCTTGATTGGTACTAGAGTACCTTTTAAGCCTATGGTCAGCATTCTAACCTAATCTAAGTTCAAAAGAAAAGGCACTTACCTGAAGTTGTTAAGAATATCATGGTCTAGAACAAGGGTTAAAACCTTAAGTTTTTGCTAAGGGACTAGCAAAAGCTAGGCATAGGGGTATGATGAGAACCTCATCATGAGCCATAACTAGCTCATTTTGACCTAATACAGAGAATAAAAGCTCCTACATAACCTTAGAAAGGCTTAGCTCAGAGAGATTCTGAGTTTGCAAAGAAAACATAAACTAAGGGGTAAAAATGCAATTTCACCAATCCGATTTGAGAATAGGGTAACTCAGGGTCTAAACATAGGTCAAAACAACCTAATAAGAAGAAAAGTGGGATGAGATGACTCAATAAGGGCTACAGTAACTCCAAGGAATTAAATAACAGCCTGTAACTCTAAAAACAAATCCACTTCAATTCACGTGGTTCGAGGTAAGGTAAAAATTAACTAAAACCTCTAAAATTCATATAAAAATAATCTCTAGGGTTTAGGACTTTCAATTTGGCCTTAGGAACCCATTTTGACCTACATTGAGAACCATGCCCAATTAACCACTTAATTTGGGTTTCTGCGTAAATTGACCGGTCAAACAAGGTTTAATCTAGAAATAAAATTCACCATCAGAATCCTTAGGTCCTAATTAGTCATGTATAAAAGCTTGGGCCTAAGAAGAAACCTTCTTGACCAACTTTACACTTTGGTCCTCATATATTTACCTTTTGGCCCTCAACTTTTGAACCCTCACATTTTGGCCCCTAACTCTCCTTCGTTCTTTGCGTTTAGGTCCTTCCTGCAAAACCTGAGCAGCGCCATGCTCCGGCGACCTTGCGCGGAGCATGGCGCCGCGCAGGGTGAGGGAGGGGCCCTGGCAAGTCAATGGGGGGTACCCTGCGTCGTCAGCCACCGTAGGGACACCCCCCTGAGTGCTGCGACCGCCCATACCGCCCGTGCGAACGCACGGACGGTATGGGTCTCCTTCCTCCGGCGTCCTCCGGTGAGGGAGACACGTCGTCTCCCTCCGCCCTCCTCTCTGATTCTGCCCCTATAAATACCCCCGTCGCTCCGCCTTTCTTCCTAGCTCGGATCTGACGGAGACACCCCCTCAATTCCTCCCTTCCCACTCCGACAGACAGCCCCTTGCTCCGGCGGTCTCTCCTCCTCCTCCTCGTCGCCCTGCCGCACTACCAGCAGCAGGGTTACCTTCCCTCGATCTTCCCGCGCCGCGCCGCACCCAGCGGGCGCCTCTCCGGCCCTCTCCTCATCGCCGCCCCTTCCTCTGGGCAATTTCTTCTCCGGCGACAGTTGATACGACTGTCGCCTGCGCCAACCCCTCTTCGTCCAGCTTAGTAGGTAAACTTCTCCTCTTCCTCCCCTCTTTCTTTTCCATACTGAAAGCCCTTATTGTCGCCACCGATTTCCCACCGATCACCCTCACCTTCTCCACCTCCAGCCAAACTCCGGCAAACCTCTCCCATCGCTCCAGCACCCCACATGGCTCACCGACCTATGCATAACCTCTGCCTCCTCACCCTGATCCTCTTCCACCCCTCCACTTCCCTCCAAACGCCCTCTGCAGATCCACCGAACACACCCACTTCTCCGCCCACAGTTTGACCTAGGGCGACCCTTTTTGCTCCACCACGCCCACTGCAGACCCTCCAACCACCTTCGCCGTGCCACGGCGAAGGTTCTCCGCATATCTGATTAGGTCGAGAGGCCGTGCTTCTGTGAACAGGTGTTGCGCCCGCCATCGCCATTGCTGAGTAGCGAAGCTCCTTCGACCTGCTGCTCCAGGCAACACCACGCCCAGGTCTGACTCCCAGGCTTCACGAGGTAGCTTCGCGAAGTGTCAGGCTGCAATTCGGGCGAAGCCCTCGCCCGAAGCCCTCGCGCGAAGTTCGGCTGCCGCTGCTTCTTCTGCGCAGGCGCTCACATTGGGGTGGTAAATTTAGTCCCACCTCGGAAGGCTTCGAAGAGGAGCGCTGATATAAGTTGAAAAAGTGCTGTAGGCTTATCGCCTCAGCACACAGGGTGAGGTCCCTCTCACACCGCTTCACCCGGCCCGTCTGCGAGCTCATCACGCGGATCCGGCCGACCCGACCCGACTTGACTGGCACTCCTGGCCCACCACCGCACGCCGGTGGGCCTGGACCCGAGTGCGACTCGTACCCGATTACCCAGTTGCTCTGGGGGAGCCTTCCGAAGAGTGAATACTGAGAGAGAGAGACGTGCGGGGGGGTAGAGTAGGTTTTGCCCTCTGACTCTGAACTCTTGAGCGTGCAGGCACAGGTGAAGAAGAAGGAAGCTAAGGGAGACACTGTAGCAACAAGCGGTTTAAGTCGTCTGATTTTCCAATCAGACGACGTCCTGAAGGCAAAGAAGAAGAAGGAAGGCGAGGCAGAGGAAAGAGAGGAACACAGAGAGGCCAAGTGAAGACTCTGCAGAGATCAGAAGACAAAGAAGAAGAAGAAAAGAAGAGAGAAGGAGCAGCCAAGTGAAGAAACAGAGAGCAGAAGAAGAAGAGAAGCAAGAAGCAAGAAGAAAAGAAGAAGAAGAGCATGGGAGGAAGATCTGAAGCAAGAAAAGAAGAAACAAAGAAAATAAAAAGAAGAAAAAGACAACCAAGAAATAGAGGAAGAACAGGAAGAACAAAAGACAAAGAGGAAGAAAGAAGAGAAGAAGAAGAAGCCAAACTTTCATCTCTCTCTCTCTCTTTATTTTTGTAATAAGAATTTGTACCCCTAGAATACGACTTGCTCCCTGAGTTCGACCTCGGGAGAACTTTATTTTTCGAGTAACAAATATTAGTAAACGATGGCAATAACTATCTGTACTACAACGATTTAACAAAAGCTAGTTGTCGCCGCCGTTTGCCAGTGCCGCACCTCTACGGTCATTACACCAAGATAATTGGCTCCCACCTAAAGGAAGATCAACTAAAGAAAGGAAGTCAATGAAATTAGCGAAATTTAAAGCCTGGGCGTCCCTGAAAGAAGCACCCCCACTCTTGTCAAAGGGACGAAGAATACAATTGAAGTCACTGCCAATCAGCCAGGGGAGAGAAAAAGACTGACGGAAATTGGACAAATAATGACAAAGAGAGCGCTTGCAGTCATTATCATAAGAAGCATAAACTACAGAAATCAAGACAGACGTTGAGTTGAACTTGCAAAGGACAGAGAGAGCTTGAGGCATAGCCTTAATAACAGAGACATCAACAGACTTTCTAGAAAAACACCAGACATTCAGGGCGATGGGGTCAACAAAAATGTTGTCAAATTTCAAGGCTACCTTGATAGACTAAGAATGAGCTAAGTCAGAGAAAGGCTCAAGCACAAAAATCATATCAAGGTTAAATTTAGCAATCAAATGGATAAAGTGATTGAAACTGGGAGCATTGAGGATGCCCCTACAGTTCCAAAAGAGGCACCTCATTGATCAAAGGCTTTAAATCAAGATTTCGATCGACTTCTTGTAACTCTTCTAGTACCACTCAAGGAACAACCACCACAGGCTCCTCTAGTCCTAAGAGAAGAGTGTGCCACATATGCCAAGTCCTTAACCACACAAGGTACTAACAGAGAATCCGAATAGCTACATAATTCCTCATCAGACCTAGTATCATAAGAATTTGCATCATTGCTCAAAAAAGGATCATCTGCATTAGGTATCTCCATAATCAAGGGGAGGTTAGGATCAAGTGGGGGTAGGGAAGTAGGTTAAGGTAAGTAGATACCATAGTTGTAAGGATGTTTAACAACAACACAAGAATCCTTATGAGTAACAGAATCAGATGACACATTATCAGTAAACCAAGCATCAGAACAGGAAGTATCATCAAAATCAGCGGTATACGTTCTAAATTAGAAGGATTAAATAATAACTTCAAAACTGCAAGATCATTGAAAACACCAAGAATATGCTAAAGCAAATTGGCTTTGCGAATTTTAGCAGAAGGAAGGGCCTGTCTAAGTATCGAAATAATGAGTTTGCATCAATACATCAAGCTCCATACAAGCGGAAGACAGGGAAACAACAACCGATCGAAGAAAATGCAAATCTGAGAGTGAAAACCCAAGAGAATCACCACATGCAAGTATTGGGGATATCACCTGTGCCCTCGAGAAGGATGGGAGATGAGAACCTGAAAGTTGGGAAGATCTAGACAAGGAAGCGACCCAAATGCGTTTAACATGATGCCAATGGGGAATAGATTTGCGGCGTCGATCTCCAAATAGTAATGGAGCCCCCCAGAAGAAGAGAGAGAGTTTATACAGATCGGAGACTGACAAGAATCAGTCCCAGCCTGATCAATAGGTAGGGAGGTAGAGGATGTCGCATGAAAAGGAGGGAGGTCAGCTGGAGGCTCTCCAAGAGAATGTGAAGCAGCAGGATCATCCCTAGGAGAGGACACAGTAGCAGCAAGACCATCCTCAGTAGCACCAGCAAACCTGCAGGAAGATCTAATTTGCAGACCAAAGCCATATGACCAATCTTAAGGCATTTACGACAGAATAGCGAAATGCGTTCAAAAATCACTTTTTGTTCAACCATCTTGGAGCCATTGTAAAAGCAAACAAAGGAGGGACAAGAGGCCATCACAGATTAATTTCAATCGAAACATGAGGGAAACCCAGTAGGAAACCTTCAAGGGAGTGAGGATCGACACAAATCAAAACCCCAAGCTGATAGGCAAGGGATATCAATGCATTAGGATGCAAGAGGTGAAGATTCAATCCTAGGAAAGCCACCCAAACCGGGACTTTAGTGGTAGGACCATCAAGACGAAAAGGAGTCCATCGGATCATTTGAATCCGTATATGATTAAGGAAAAAGAACTCACATACAAGGACTGTAAAGACTCGTTCTGTTCTGAGCCTTTTAAGACGTCTAGATTGTCAGTCAGACGTCTGGTCAGATGTCTGGACCCCTTCCCAGATGTCTGAAAATTGAAAATTTTGTATGCAACTTCGCGTCTGCACACTAGCTGCGTGCAGACAGTCTCCCTCTTTTCTCTCTCCCTCTTCTCTCCTCCACCCAAACCCTAACCCCACTCCCTATATAACCCCTCTCCCCCTTTCCTCTCTTCCCCACTCCACCACCGCCACCTTCCTTCTTTCCTCTCCACTGCAGCGAGAGGGACAAGTGCGAGAGCGAGGGGTGAGGAGGAGAGGCGGCGTGAAGAGAGAAGGAGGAGCTCGTGGGAGCTCGCCAGAGGACGCACCGCCGGAGCGGCGCGTACGGGAGGAGGAGTGCATCGGGGGAGACATCCCTGACACTTTGCTACAGCCGGAGCTGCAGACGAGGAGAGGCTGCGGCTGCACGCGGCGAGAGGAGCAGGAGGTCAATCTGGTTCGAGGTTATTCCCAGAATCAGACGTCTGGCATGTCATCCAGACGACGAGTTGGACGTCTGGTGACAACACCGGACGTCTAAAAGTAGAGCTTCGTGAAGGTACGTTCCTCTTGTGGTTACGACCATGCAGGCTGCACCGCAACTACGATCTGCATGGCTAAAAGTAGAAGATATCGTCTGTCGCATGTAGGGATAGCTTCGGGAAGGCGCAGGGCACGCCCTCCCACGCGTTTTGAATGTCTAGACAGCTTACCAGACGACTGAAGGAGAGGTTGGACATCTGGAGTTGGGTCCTGATTGCGTAGCAATCATAGGTATTAATTGGCCTAGATTAAGCTAGGACTTAGCATAAGTTAGGGTTATTCATGCATGCATACGCATTATCTGCATCTTTACTACTTTCCTTTAGCTATGCATAAAATAATGTTATAATGTGCTGATTAAGTGCATTATGTCGATTGCAGGGAATAAGCTGATCAGGAGTTGGATCTGAAGCTGGATCAGGAATACAGGAGTTGTAGCAGAGCTGGAGCAGAAGACCTAGTTTAGATGTAGGAATAATAATGTAAGAGGGTTAAAAGTTTGCTATTATATTAAGTAGGAATAAAGCAGTAAAATGTGAAGAGCTTAGGTCCATCCAAGCCCTAGGATAGCCTAGAGACTTCCCCAAGCCTTAGCCACCCTTAAATTAAGTCACAACACCCTAGGAAGCCCTAAAACCCTAGTTCCAACCCTTCTTTGGACGTCCAGATACGTTTTAAGACGTCCAGGACCCTTAGCCAACTCCCGCACACTTCAAACCCACTTCTGCAGTGTTATTGGACGTCCAGACACTTTGTCAGACGTCCAATTTCTGCAGAATACCCAAAACAGAACCCGAAATCCTTCCTGACTCTAATTGGACGTCCAGACAAAAAGTCTGGACTTCTGATTTTTGAGTATAAGACGTATGATTCTATAATTAGACGTCTGATACTGCTCTCCAATTCCTATTTTGAGATTTAAGCCTTGATCTTGGATCTCTAGGTCCCTAAACCCAATTCCAACCCCATAGGAACCTAAATTAAGGTGCCCTAACCCTAGTACATCACCTCTAGACCTCCCTAAGGACCTAATTAGGTCCTCACTAAACCTAATTGACTTGGATCTTAGTCAATTCCATCAGCCTATTCAATTGGACTCATTGCGTCCAATTGAGCCCTGATCTCAGCACACACTGTCCAATTCGACTCAGTGAGAGTCCAATTGACCTAGACCTGACTTAATTGAGTTTTTTACTCTCAATTAAGTTTCCACACACCTAATTAAACTTGTATTAAGTTTAATTGCACTTTACCTTAGTGAATTAGGGTTTATAAGCCTAATTTGAGACCTACCTTGACCTAAACCCACTAGAACCCAACCTAATCAACCTAGCCACCTAAGTTTTGACCCACACACACCCACACACACCATCCACACGAAAATATCTAGCCTAGAGTTCTCTAGAACTCTCTACCATGTGTGGTTGCCTTGGTTGCCAAAAATAGCAACCAAGAGCCATTCAATTTTTAGATCCACATTTGGTGGATCTAAAAACCACCGTCCACCCTCTCTCTCTCACTCTCACTCTCCCACGAGCTCCCACCATAGGCCTCTCTAGAGAATTCCATAATTCTATAGAGAGCTTCCCTTAGGTCTATAAAAATACCCCTTGGGTGGCCATTTGCACCCATTCACTCCCTTGGCAATTGCTCTCCATTGGTGCCATTCACGCCACCTCCACTTAGCCACTCACTCCACCTCCACGAGCTCACTACCACCACCATGGAGGACACCATGCCGGGATGCTGGATCAACCCTACTTCTCTCCAAGGGTCGGCCTAAGCTACATTGGCCGCCCCTCATTCTCCTCTCGACCACTCCAAGGCCATCGGGGACCACCCCTGAATGCCCTCTATTCTTCTAGCTCTAGATCATGCTCTTCATAATTTTTATTGCTTTCATTTACTGCTTAGTAGAGTAGTCTTACTTCTCCCCCAATGATGCATGCGAAATCCCCCTGCTGATTCTTGTATGCAATCGTTTTCTAGTAGTTAGATTTAATTTTAGATTTAATTTTAAGCATTCATGTATAAGCTTTCCTCTAAATTTCCTTGTGCAACAACTCTCCCACTATGAATGAAATTTCAATTTATATATATTTATCTTATGTGTTTGAAATCACCTTGAGCTAAATGATTATCATATTTGCGTGATTTAAGTGCCTGTTCTTTAACCGCCTATATATTACGCACCAGCATGTCATTTAAATAAAGTAGAGCGGCTTTAAGATCGATTTCAAAAGCAAAAACAACGCCCCCCAGAGACGAACGACCGGGACTCAAAGTCTCGTTATTTTTACAAAATAATATCTTTGTTGGATCGTATTTTGCAACTATACTATGACACTTTTATCAAAAATGCGATCTACGATCTCCCAACAAAAATGGCACCGTTGCCGAGGAGGCAACGTCATTTTTCTTGATTTCGATCTTTTAATCTATCACTGACAAATCTACCTCTACTTTGTTTTTGATGTGCAGGACAACACGGAACGAAAAGAAAAATCAGGTGCACAACATCTATCATCGATTAGGTTTATTTTCTAAACCCTAGGACTAGATCTACTTCCTGTAATTTCTTTAAAAAAAATAGAGATTTTTCTTATTTTCGTGGAAAAGAAAAAAAATCAGAAAAATCAAAAATTTTGAAAAAAAAATCTAGATTGGATTTCCTTTTGAATCTAGGTTAGAAAAAAAAAGAAAAAAAATAGATTTTCGTTGAATCTTTTGAAAAATTCTTTTTGAAAAAAAAAGTGCAAAAGATTAAAAAGAAAAAAAAAAAGCATTTTTGGTGGAAGGCTCTTTAAAAGCTTTTCCACCACCTTCTGATTTTCAGCCAGATTTCAAATGTCACCTAAAAATTCGATTGCCGAAAAATCCGTTAGCAAAAAATTTTGAAATTTGGGCAAAACCTTCATTTTCAAACCATCTTTCAATTACCACCATTACTTTAAAAAAAATCCAAGTATAAAATTTTTAAAAATTCGCGAAGTGCATGGGGGTCAGATAGACCAAGATTAAAAAATTTTCAAAGTTCCAAAAGCGATTCCAAGCAATCCGCGAATCTATTTTGATTAAAAATGGTGGGGTTTGAAAGATGATATAATGGGATTTATTTTCCATATTTTTCCCGAATTTTTGAAGATCATTTGATACTATTTCAAAGCAAAAAACTGTCCAAGGGTCAAAGTTCCAAATCTGACCCCCTGATATTTAAAATTCCCTAAATATTCAGTTGAAATAGAAAAAATTATAAAAAAAATATTCTCTGAAAAACTAATTGAAAAAGGAATTTACTCGCAAAATTTCAAATTAATTAGATTCCAATTACTACCAGAGAATCAACATTATTCTTGTGGTCTGCTGAAATAGAGAAAAAAATCCTATAAGTGCATGCAACTTAGGTTGAACCTTTAGGGTCACAAATAGAGACTACACTTTTGGCTAACCTAGACTTAATCAAGTCTAGTTAGCCAGTGAGCTTGGTCACCTTGTGGGCCACTCACCACAAACCCCACTAAAGAAAACGGGTTAAAAACTAATTTTAAAACACGAAATCAACTCGAGTTCGTTATCGTACTACTGGATGAGTTTAATCTCTCTTGCCAAACCTGGTGACTAAGTCTGCGAGGTAGTGTCAAATGACCGTGGCTCGAGGGTCAACGGAACCGGAGGCGTAAGCCAAAGGAAGAACCTTCCCCTTAGTCCCCTCGTAACCAAACTGGCTAGGTTAACTTGAGAGGCGGGATTCACTTTCAGTCGGTTGTATGACGAACTTATCTTCAGGAATTCAAATCCCTAACGAAAAATCTGGTCACCTGATCTATAAGGACCATTTGATTGACAAGGCCTTAGCCTTGTCTTGCGTGGCTACACCAACCCAGGGGTTGGGCGGTGTATGCACGGAAGGAGGTCACTTCGACCTCACTTGATTGGACCTTGGGAGCCACTCCCAAGGAGGCGAGTCACCTCGCCCAGACCATCTTCTCGCCCCATTTCTTCTATCTGCTGAGCCGCAATGGCTAACATTGGATCTGGACCAAATCAGGATCCAGAAGAGCTGGACCCACAAGCTTATCTGAGAGCTCGGGTCACTAAATCAGCTCAACCTTGGGATCAGAACCCAAGGCGGCGAAGACGACTTTTCGTTTCGCCTGATCCTTCTCCTTGGGTTACCGAAATGGTTAACCCATATGCTAACCCTGGATATTATGACCCATACCAGTCGGTCCCTCAAAGGATCGCATCTTATAACCCAGGATATGGATTTCATACTCCTGCTTCTCACCCATGGAACATGGGTAGACCTGATTCACCCCCTAGAACCCCTGAAGAGCTACCGGTGCATATGCAGCCACATTATAGAATACAGAGAGCTATAGCGAGCGCTAAGGAAAAGGCCGCATCCTATCTACGCGAAATCCAGGCTATCATTGAGCCGAACCAAAGACAAAGCCGGATTCCGCATCAACAAGCTGTGATGGAGCTCCTTCAGGAAACAGCAGAGATAACAAGGCGGATTGGACAAAATCGGGAAACTCAAGAACTATTGCTTTTGAGATATCAAGTGGAAAATAGCATTGAAGACCTCAAAGAATCTGAAACAACTATGCCGGAAGAACACACAGAAGACTCTTGGGAGCAGATACCCGAAGATCACTCAGGGAAAAAAAAATCTATCATGGATATGAGACAGGAGCAGGAAGTATGCCGAATGGGTTCATCTGAAATTGAGGAGGAAAGGACTGATATCTCCAGGACTGAGCCGCAATCAGATTATCCTGAATCCTGGGAGACACCTTTTGGGTTAGATAACCCGATCGAGACAAGGGAAGTAGATCCAATTGAGGATATGGATCTTGAGGCAAACATTACATTCGACACTACTGATCAATCTAGACCACTTCCCATTGTAGGTGAACCTGTGCTAGAGCCAACATCTTCTGATCTGCACTCTTCTTCTTTCACCTACATCCCTAATTCGGATATTAGAGATTCTAAGATGACACTTTCTATCCTTGATCCTAACATCCGAAAACCAGAAGTAGCTATGGATAACTCGAACAAAGAAATAAATATGCTACCTGAGGTAGGAATTACTGAGGAGCCCAATGCATATGAGGGTGAAGCTTCGAGCAGAATAAGCTGGGGACGCACCTACCATCCTTGTCAATGGCTCGACCTCAAGCCTAAAGAGACAGCCTCTGATGAATCAGAGATGAGTACTGATGAGGACGAAGTAATTTCTGACGAGGATTTCAGTGACCTCCCCACAGATCTTCTACTTTCACGGATACCCCCATATGACCCAGAGCTTGGAGAGGGCATGATCTTTGATGTCAATTATCATTATGAGGATCCCTATGACTCAGATTCTGGTTCTGAGATACATGTTGATCTACTCCCTCAGCAACTTCCTGCTGAATTGTGGGACATGATAAATCAGCTGAATCAACATCATGATCCCCCCTCTGATTATCCTCTATTTTCCACAACCACTCCACACTTTCTTATAGCTAGACTTTTTGGAGTAGGGGTGCACAATCAGCTGGTCTGCATCTCTAGACCACTAATTCTAGGAGCATACGAGCACATCTTTCTCTTAATTTTGACTGGCTCCTATGCAAGAATTGATACATCTCATTGAGCTTTCGCCCAGCTGGAGGCGTTAAACTCAGCACATATAGATACCATTCGCCCCACATTCCACCATCATTTTTATACATAGCATAGTTTTGTTTTAGCATATTTCCCTTTTATATTGCATATTAACAGGTTGGCCGGTGCTGAATATAATTTCAGGAGCAATTACAGGTGATTTCTACCCATTCTCTCCCTGCAGCATTTATTTTCTTTTACATTCATGCATGAGGACATGCAAGAACTTAGGCATGGGGGGGTAGATACAGAAAAATTGAAAAAAAAATTTTGTGCCAACACTTAGGAAAACCTTAGAGCTGCATGCAAAACATACTTTAGGACCTTAAATAAAAGAACAACTGACTCCACCTCCAATGCTCACATTGGACCTAGAAATCGTTTGCAATAGCCACTTCCGACTCACCTGCCCACCTTTTGTTCTAAATTTAGGGTCAAGCTGATTGTAACCCGATACGGGAAATTCACGAAGTACAAATTATGCAAGGTTACATGTTTATAGCATATATAGATATTGCATTCATGAATAAGATTATTTTATTAAGAGAATGCATTAGGGATTTTATCCTTTAGTTGATTCTTGTAATCTGGAATCCAGTACAACTTTTCACATACATGTAGAATTTGCAATGGATTCATGGTGAAGGCTGATAAACATCTTCAGTTTGTCGAGAAGAAGCAGTGCTTCTTTTCCTGAACCCTTGAACAGTGTTTTGGGAGTCAGGCTGATTTTCTTCCAAAAATCCACCAAATAGTGTGAGATGAGAGTAGAGTGTATTGGTGCTCTCAGATTAGTGCAAGGAATCTGGAATCCTAGATAATTAGGTGATGATGCTCTGAAATGAGACATAGTTTTCGCTCTCGGTTCCTGCGTATGCATTTTGTGCGAAATTGTGAGAGCCACCTAATTAGTCAAATACGCGGAGAGCGAGTCTTCATAAAACTAGGGCTAAGGTGGATGGTTACGACTATTCTTTACGGAATCCTCGGCTGAAGGAGGGTATTAATGTCAAGGTCAGAAATACACCGTCCTATCCGTCTCTCCCGGTGCCGTGAGTAGGCACTTCCACCAAATAAGCCACCCAATGTCTCTTGAGTACCACCATTCCCCAATAATGCCTCCTTAATAAAGTTCATGGATGTATGCCAGTTGTGTTATGCTGAAAAAAAATAAAAATTAAAATAAAAAAAAAAATGAGAAAAGAAAAAGAAAAAGAATGATGAAAAGAAAGAAAAACTGAAAAAAAAAATTAGAAAAAGAAGAAAAAAGAAGAAGAGAATGAATATTTAGTATTTATTTTATTTGCATTGAGGCAATACCACCAAACAAAATTGAGCTCCACCAAATATGGCCTTAACCTATTTTTCTTGTGTTTCTGACCGCCTGAATAATGGCTGAGGAATTCTGACTTAGTGTTAGGGTTATGAGAACTCAATTAAAGTGTTAATGCCTAGTGAGACCACCAAATACAGAACATATGTGTGAATCTGGTGAGGTTGTGAGCTCTAAGAAAAAGAAAGAAAAAGAGCAAGAGAGAATGAATACAAAGGAATCAAAGAGAGCATAGTTTTTCTCGTCTTTCTCTAAGTTAAGTTACGTAGTAATTCGGGAATCTGGATTCTGTAGTACTACTCTCTATGTAGCACCAAGTGAGAATGAGCCACCAAATATATAATCCTTTCCCTCAAAGATTCTCTACCTAAGCCCAAAGCCAGGGTGAAATTCATAGAATATCTTGAATACCCCGAGGGAAGAAGTCTGCCTATCCCGCTAGAATTTTTACTAGGGGTCAAGTACAGGCTTTAGAGGTGTATTAGTTTTCACTCGAATCCGTTGCAAAAGCTACATAGCTGCACCTTCACGATTGTCTGGATTTCTAGAGAATAAGATAAAAACAAAAAGGAGAAAAATCTCTATGCAAACACTTGATAAAATAACCAGTCCCTTAGGAACCCTTGCCATAAATAATTTAGTCTTGCATTTGCTAGGGACTAGCAAGATTTAGGCATGAGGGTATGATTGCGCAGCAATCATAGGTCTTAATTGGCCAAGATTAAGCTAGGACTTAGCATAAGTTAGGGTTATTCATGCATGCATACGCATTATCTGCATCTTTACTGCTTTCCTATAGCTATGCATAAAATAATGTTATAATGTGCTGATTAAGTGCATTATGTCGATTGCAGGGAATAAGCTGATCAGGAGTTGGATCTGAAGCTGGATCAGGAATAACAGGAGTTGTAGCAGAGCTGGAGCAGAAGGCCTAGTTTAAATGTAGGAATAATAATGTAAGGGGGTTAAAAGTTTGCTATTATATTAAGTAGGAATAAAGCAGTAAAATGTGAAGAGCTTAGGTCCATCCTAGCCCTAGGATAGCCTAGAGACTTCCCCAAGCCTTAGCCACCCTTAGATTAAGTCACAACACCCTAGGAAGCCCTAAAACCCTAGTTCCAACCCTTCTATGGATGTCCAGATAAGTTTTAAGACGTCCAGGACCCTTAGCCAACTCCCGCACACTTCAAACCCACTTCTGCAGTGTTATTGGACGTCCAGACACTTTGTCAGATGTCCAATTTCTGCAGAATACCCAAAACAGAACCCGAAATCCTTCCTAACTCTGATTGAACGTCCAGACAACAAGTCTGGACTTCTGATTTTTGAGTATAAGACGTATGATTCTATAATTAGATGTCTGATACTGCTCTCCAATTCCTATTTTGAGATTTAAGCCTTGATCTTGGATCTCTAGGTCCCTAAACCCAATTCCAACCCCATAGGAACCTAAATTAAGGTGCCCTAACCCTAGTACATCACCTCTAGACCTCCCTAAGGACCTAATTAGGTCCTCACTAAACTTAATTGACTTTGATCTTAGTCAATTCCATCAGCCTATTCAATTGGACTCATTGCGTCCAATTGAGCCCTGATCTCAGTACACACTGTCCAATTGGACTAAGTGAGAGTCCAATTGACCTAGACCTGACTTAATTGAGTTTTTTTACTCTCAATTAAGTTTTCACACACCTAATTAAACTTGTATTAAGTTTAATTGCACTTTACCTTAGTGAATTAACCCTAATTTGAGACCTACCTTGACCTAAACCCACTAGAACCCAACCTAATCAACCTAGCCACCTAAGTTTCGACCCACACACACCCACACACACCATCCACACGAAAATATCTAGCCTAGAGTTCTCTAGAACTCTCTACCATGTGTGGTTGCCTTGGTTGCCAAAAATAGCAACCAAGAGCCATTCAATTTTTAGATCCACATTTGGTGGATCTAAAAACCACCATCCACCCTCTCTCTCTCACTCTCACTCTCCCACGAGCTCCCACCATAGGCCTCTCTAGAGAATTCCATAATTCTATAGAGAGCTTCCCTTAGGTCTATAAAAAGACCCCTTGGGTGGCCATTTGCACCCATTCACTCCATTGGCAATTGCTCTCCATTGGTGCCATTCACGCCACCTCCACTTAGCCACTCACTCCACCTCCACGAGCTCACTACCACCACCATGGAGGACACCATGCCGGGATGCTGGATCAACCCTACTTCTCTCCAAGGGTCGGCCTAAGCTACATTGGCCACCCCTCATTCTCCTCTCGACCACTCCAAGGCAATCGGGGACCACCCCTGAATGCCCTCTATTCTTCTAGCTCTAGATCATGCTCTTCATAATTTTTATTGCTTTCATTTACTGCTTAGTAGAGTAGTCTTACTTCTCCCCCAATGATGCATGCAAAATCCCCCTGCTGATTCTTGTATGCAATCGTTTTCTGGTAGTTAGATTTAATTTTAGATTTAATTTTAAGCATTCATGTATAAGATTTCCTCTAGATTTCCTTGTGCAACAACTCTCCCACGATGAATGAAATTTCATTATATATATATATATATATATATATATATATATATATATATATATATATATATCTTATGTGTTTGAAATCACCTTGAGCTAAATGATTGTCATATTTGCGTGATTTAAATGCCTGTTCTTTAACCGCCTATATATTACGCACCAGCACGTCGTTTAAATAAAGTAGAGCGGCTTTAAGATCAATTTCAAAAGCGAAAACAATGCCTCCCAGAGATGAACGACTGGGACTCAAAGTCTCATTATTTTTACAAAACAATATCTTTGTTGGATCGTATTTTACAACTATACTACGACGCTTTTATCAAAAATGCGATCTACGATCTCCCAACAGGTCCAGACGGTCAAGTAGGGGTTCTGGACATCTGAAGTCGATGCAGGAACCTGAGGTGAGACCCTGGTGACTTTTAAGACATCTGGACCTTGTGCCAGACATCTGATTTAGGTTTACAGTTCTGTTTTTAACCTGTTTAGGGTCCGTTTAAGGTTTGTTTTACGCAAACAAGATATCTATCATTTCCTTGTGAGTTCCTCTACATGTTAGAAGGCCTTTTATACTGTTCTGAACATTCTGTTGTGGTATGTCCCTTGGTATAGGACTTTGCTCTGTTGTGTGTTCGGGGCCTACAGAAGCACGTGAGCCTGCTGTTCGAGCCCCCAGTACTCCCGGATTGTCTGGTAGAGTGGTTTCCCCTATTTTAATTATAAATCATAAATGCATATGTGGAATTGGATAAATAGAAACCTAGGATGTGGCATGAATCCTAGGATGAGAAGTACTTGCACTGTTGTATGTGTGTTTGAGATTGCAATCATAAATAAATGAATAAAAATGTAAATAACTACCTGTTAATAAATACGAGCTGCCTGTGAGATATGAAATGGCTGTGCTAGTTAAACAGTTACCTGTGACATTACTTGTTGTATATGTTAAATGATGGAAATACGAGATGCATGTGTATAATATGAGAATGGAAATGTGAATGATGAAACCAGGTATGGAACAATATGGTGAATATGAGCATGAAACCTATGGGGAATTAGGAGTAAAGCTCCTGTAGATAAATGGAATGGATCTAGAAATGTGAGTGGGAAGTCTGCTAGCCATTGAGTACGTGGTACCAAGGAGAGCGACTGTCCCCTGTTTAGTGTAGAGTAGAGCTAGCCGCCCTTGGGTTCGGACCCGGGGTTAGGATTGGTCACCCTATACTGACTTCTTTGGCCCTTGCGTACATTGTATCGGGGAGAGCTACTAGTATAGGGAGAAAGCTAGCCACTCCACGGGGCCTGGGGTTCAGCTAGCCACCCTACACCGACTTGTTAGGTCCACTGGGCAAACCGGGGTAGTCAGACGAGGGTGCGCAGACTGTGGAGGGTGAGACCCCTGTTTGGTTCTGAGGGGCTAGACCCCTGTTACTGAGAGGCTAGGCCCTATACTATTTCGTGCTGTACTTTGAGCGTACCCGCCAGCGGAAACGACTGACCGCGTGTCAGTGTGTGGTAGCTACCTATGCACTTATCACGCGTGCTGTAGTCACCGCTACGTCTGTCCGTGACCTCGGGGTGGTTGACTAGGTGTAGGATCACCACGGGGGGCTCTCCCGGCCAAGAGAGCACCACGTGTGCCTTCTACTCTTCGAAAAAGACTGCAATCAAGATTGTTCCCACGAGAAACATTCGAGATCAAAAAAGAGATCTGAAAGTAAACCAATGGGTAAAAGGAAATGACTAGTAAAATAAAATAATTGGAAAAGATAATTTACCTATTAGCTTTTACTACTTTAGTTAGTTTGGTTACCACTCTACTCAGCGTTCGCTGACTCCATTTACTCATAACCCTTTTCAGGTCCAGGTGTTGAGCAGCCCGAGTCACCGATTGCAGAGGGTGCTGGGCCCGGTCGAGCCCAACAGTAGTTTCCGTTTTTGTTGTACTTCCTTTTGCTAGTAAGTTTAGACTGTTGCTACCGTCTCTGCTCTCTACTTTGTTCTACTTTACTGTTGTGGTGGTGATATGTACTGTTAGCAGCTTCTATTTCTTTTACTGCTTGTACTTTTTTACTATTAGTTACTTAGTATAATGAATGTGGTTTACTTTCCTACTTTTTTGTTATTTCTTGTTGGATGACTAAGTCTTAGGATTAGTCGAGCTGAGTCGGTCTCGGGTCCTATAGGGATTCAGGAACCGGGTCGTAACAAGAACTTTGGCAAAATCCACATATGAAGCACATCTGATAAAATAGTGTCGAGAATCAAGAGGACCAACAGAGAAAGCCGAAATCTTGATCTTGTTAGATAAAAAACCTGCTAAAGCCTGGACCGAGGGTTTGGGACCCCAAGCCCGAGCAATCAGACAAGAACCAAACCTTTGCTGAGGGAAGCCACTTCATCAGAGGAGAAGATCGTACAAGGAAAACCATCACAGACAACTGGAAAGAGAACCTGGAGTCCCACATCCGACGATGACAAGGAAGAGGCACCAGAGCCCTTCACAACCGAAGTGAAAGAGGGCCTGGGAGAAGACCCCTTAGCAGCCGAGGAAGACGAAGGATCAAGGTCCAAAAGGGGAGAAGATGGAGACATCAGGAGTCAACCTCTATGATCCAAAGGGACCAAAACCCTAGATCCGAAGATTGGGTACAAGAGGAAACCCTAACTCCCTCAACAACCCCAAATACAAACACCCAGAAGCGCCAAACACAAAATTGCAAAAGCAAAACAAAAAAAAAAATGGAAATCGATCTACGAAGGCAATAGACAAACGAAAAAGCGGAAGCGGCCCTAGGCAACAGGGACTCAAGGCTACCATCCAAACGCAAGGCCTAGAGGAGGATCGCTAGGGGAAGGAGCCTCACGGCTCCCCCTCCGAAGAGGGGGAAGAGTGAGGACTTCACCAGAACTACAGATGGAAGCAAAGATCCAAGGAGCAACGGGCCTAAGGAGGAAGAGAGGGGAGGGGAGGAGAGGAGGAGAGGGAGAGGAGAAGAGGAGAACACAGAGAAGGAGCCTCTTGTGGTGCTTCTCTCAACTCCACCTCATTTAATCTACACCATTATCTACTATCTTCCTCTAGCTATTATCTTCTTACTTTACCACTTCTCAGTACAACAAAGTACATTTAAGATAAGCCACCAAGCGGTTAGTGTAGCAGTTGAATATCTCCTTTAACATCTAGAGTTAATGAGATTAAATCCCATACCCACAAAATTTACCCTTCTAAAAAAAAAGTATTTGTGATAAAAAATAATTTACAATCGGTTGTATTCATTGTTATCTTTAAATATAATAAAAAGTTGTACATTATTTGTTACAATTCTTATTACAAATTGCATTAGTTAATTGAAATCATCACTGACTTTAATAAAAGTAATCATAGGCCTCAACTTTGATCACACTTGTTGCATCCTTTCCTTTTCTAATATTTTAAAATGCATGGTATCCTTTATGCCAACTCTTTAAATTAGTGTAATTGTATATTAACTAATTAAGAAATATTTCTTGCCATTTTAATAGTGATTTCTATTAAAACAATTATCACAACAAATCAGGCATTTTTCGTCATAATAATCTCATGATAAAGAAGTGATTCATGTAAACCACTATTAGAATAGCGAAGAATTTTTGTTTGTGGACGGATGTGAAATAGCAGTAAATTAAACTATTATCATGAAAAATATGCTACAATTTAGAATATTATAAAAAAAATCACCCAGGTCTAAAATTAAAATAAATGATTTATCCTTCTTGATAAGCCAACTACAATTTCAAATAATTGCCATCATTCCTGAAATGCAATGATAACGAATAACTTAAAATTATTTTTATATTTATAGATTAGAGATGAATATAATTGATCATTATTATTTAATCATCATATTAACTATATGATATTTTGTAGCATCTTTCTGTTTAATGGCAGGTCCTCCCCTCTCTCTTTCTTGTCTCCTTTGCTATCCTCCTCCCTTCTCATACAAGTCCTTTGTCGTTGCACTCCTCTACTTTTCTTTCCCCTCTATGCCACCTCTACCTTCTTACTTTGATTTCTTTTTCTCAACACATAAAAGACCAAACAGAGGAGGAGGTAACGCAAGAGTACTGTTGGCACACTTAAGAGGTTCAAGGAGGCTGAAGATGGAGCTCATGGTAGGATATTGATATATGCGTAAGGCAAAGAGGGCAATATTCAATAATTGGACTTATAAATTAAATAAGCATAATAAGGTAAAAGAATTAATATTTTTTAACATTTTTCAACAGATACAATATTGGGAAAAGATCATGAAAAATAATAATTATTCAGAGGCTTAAAGACCTTCAGGGTACTAACTGAAGGAATATATATGCAATCCCTATTGAACAATCGATATATTTATTCTTAAATTACTAATGTTACCACCGACGTAAACAAAATACAGATAGATAACAGAAATTACAAATTTTCTGAAACTAAAAGATAATAAAACTAGATCTCTTCCTATTGATACCATGTAATTGATAAATTATTTCATATCAACGTAATTGACATTAAAAAAATCTTACAATAATAAATTAACAAGATCCCTGCAACTTTAGTTGCACAACTACACCCAAAAATTTTGCAGAATTCCAATATCCTACGTGGGTGGGAATCACTACCAGCCAGCCACCCTCAAGCAGCCCCGATTGCCCGATTATCTTTGCAATAATACCCCCACGCCACCCTGTCGCTCTCTCGCGCGCTCTCGTTCCTTTCCACGGTGTCCTCTCCTTTCGTCCTCACCACACCACACCACACCCCAAACCACTCTCAAATTCCAGTGGTTCGCACACACCCACGCCGCCGTCCAAGGGAGACTAAGAGGCCCCTCCCTCCCCTGCTTCGTCGGCAGGCCCCCGCCCTCTTCTCTGTTCTCATCACCACCACCACCATGAACCCCTTCGACGACGACGACACCTCCCTCGTTGAGTCGTACAACAACATCTCCTCCATGTTCCCCTTCCTGCTCCCCGACGGGCCACCACCCTCCACCTGCCACTCCACCCTCACCTGCACCTCCTCTGCCGCCGCCCCCTCCTCCCTCCTCAACCAGGACTCCCTCCAGCAGCGCCTCCAGCCCCTCCTCGACTCCTCCCCTCACAACTGGACCTACGCCATCTTCTGGCAGTCCTCCCCGGACCCCTTGACCAACACCAACATCCTCGGCTGGGGTGACGGCTACTACAGGGGCACAGAGACCACGACAAACCACCACCCCACCCGCAACTTCTCCGCCGCGTACCTCTCCGAGCAGGAGCACCGCAGGAAGGTCCTCCGCGAGCTCAACTTCCTCATCGCGGGCACCTCTGCCACCGACGAGGCCATCGGCGACGACGTCACCGACGCGGAGTGGTTCTTCCTCATCTCTATGACCCAGTCCTTCGTCACAGGATGTGGGCTTCCCGGCCAGGCCCTCTTCTCGGGGGTACCCCTCTGGGTGGTGGGCGAGGAGAGGTTGGCTGTCCAGCTCTGCGAGAGGGCCCAGCAGGCGAGGTCCCTCGGGATCCGCACCCTTGTCTGTGTCGCCGTCTGTGGTGGCGTGGTGGAGCTCGGATCCACAGAGGTGATCCACCAGAACGCGGAGATGGTTGCTAGAGTTAGGAGCTTCTTCAGCATCGAGGGCCATGGTGCTGGCGGTGGGGGTAACAATATTGGTAGTTGGGTCGACGTCACCGAGGAAGAGAGCGAGTTGAGCAAGGTGTGCGGATTGGAGCGCTCCATCTCGAAGACTCAAATCGATTTCGGCGACATGGGCGCGATCGGCGACGAAGGAAGCTTCAAATTACAAAGCTTCGTGTCCCCGCAACCGCAGGGGGAATTGGGTCGCCCCGTTATCGAGCTCAGCAATGGCCACGAACCCTCTTCTTCCCCGCCGGCGACGGTGAAGAAGAGTTCCCCTACGGCGGTCGACAAGATCAAGCTCGGCAGAGGCGGGGAACTGGAGAATTCGGAGCTGGAGAGCAAGCCCGTGCCTCCGCCCGAGAGTCGGCCGCGGAAGCGCGGGAGAAAGCCCGCGAACGGCCGCGAGGAGCCGCTCAACCACGTGGAGGCCGAGCGGCTCCGTCGCGAGAAGCTGAACCAGAGGTTCTACGCGCTCCGCGCCGTCGTGCCCAACGTGACGAAGATGGACAAGGCGTCCCTCCTCGGCGACGCCATCGCCTACATCAACGACCTCAGGTCCAAGAACCAGGACCTGAAATTGGAGAACGAGTCGCTGAGGGAGACCAAAGTTGGAAACGCCGTTCCTCGCATGTGCTCAACGGCACTCCATGAAGGGGGAGACCTCGAGATCTCGAGTGAGATCATGGGTAGAGTCGAAATCGACGTGATGGTCGACAGGAGCGAGGCGACGGTCCGGATGAAGTGCCGCGGGCTCCGCCACCCTACGTGGAGGCTGATGAGGGCGTTGATGGAGCTCGATCTGGAGGTTCTGATGGGCAGCCAGTCGTCGGTCAACGACCAGATGGTGCAACAGGTGACCGTACGGATGTGCAGGAGGATGTACACCAGCGAGCAGCTCTCCGCTGCCATACGCGCGAAGGTCACTGCTGCAATTGAAGGCTTCCAAGAGGTCTGAGGGGTGCTTAGTTGGGACCTCCTCCCAGACCGGTTAATTAGGAATATATATAAATATAATATATTTGTAACGTATGCCTTGCCGTAAAGTGTGCTTGTATTTGTAAATATATCATGGTGTGTGTGCTCCTGTCCTGTGATCGTTTTCCGCAACTTACACACGAGCCTCTCTGAATCATTGTTTGGGATTTCATACAAAAGATCCTCCTCCGCTTCTCGCGAATGCATCGCATTTGCCTACGGCCTGACCTCCTGCTTTCTTCCAAGCGAATCAAATTATTTTGAAATCTTCAACCACCGCAACAAGAGTCCTACAAGAAGGTGGCTTACAAATACAATTGAGTTCAGAGCTTGCACCATACACCATAGAAATGACGTCAGGAAAAATCTCACACGGTGGTGGTGCATGGGGCCAAAGTCACCGGAGGGTGGGCCAATGCATTTGTTTCCCTTGTATCCCAACCTTTAATTTTAATGAATTATATCTCCCACTCTGAGCAGCATGCTTCTATCGATAAATAGAACCTTCTTTTGCCGGTAAGTATCACTTGGTCGCTATGATTTCGCATGTATATGCGCGCGTGCCATGCGATATTACTTGATCCGCTTGGTAAGCACACTTCCAACACTTTCCGACATCCCCGGCGATCAAAGAAGCGTGAACCGGATTCGTCTCTGGCTTGTGGTTATCTCTTCGCCCTTTCAGATATGATCTAGCCGTACTAGCTCCTACGGGAGCAGGAACCAGTGCCTCGCAAGTGCTTTGGCCACTGAGGGTGGGGGCACACGTGAAGTGGTGGTGAGAGGGAGGGTGACGCTGCCTGTGATATAGATGGGTATGGTAAGATATCGGAAAAACCCCCCATCACGATCCTATTCTCAACCAGAAGGGTAATCCATGGAGGAGTGGGGGGTGGCGTCGATGGAGGAGGAGGAGGAGCAAAAGCAAAGCTCCAGCTCCACTCCATGCAACACGTTTATTTTGTCTTTGTTCGGTTGCGCTGAGGTTAAGGTGGGGGATATATTCGAATATGCGGACAGGGAGTGTGGAGGGGTTCGAGAGAGGGGAAGGAACGGAACCCTCGCGTTTCACGCGAGAAGTAATGCCCTGCTTTTATGGCTGTCATCGAGTTCAAATTGAACCGGTTCCCGTGGACCCCATTTGTTCGATCTTAGGGGATGCCTTGTCTTTCTTTGCAGAAATCTTTACAATACAGAATTGGGCACCTACTCTGGATTTACAAAAGTGTTAAAAAGGAGGGTGTTAACCTAACCTTCCATTTTATTTACTTGAGATGTTATAGAAGTAGGGTTTACAAAAGTGTCGTAGGTGGGGGTTAACTATTACTACTGTTTATTTGAAATAGGGGTTTTTTTGAAAGAGTATTTGAAATAGGTGTTAACCTATATTTTTTTATAAAGAGAAAGATATAAAAAGAAAAAAAAAAAGAAAAATTAACATTAATTTCATCTTAACATTGGTGTGAATTAATAATTTACAAATTAAATTCATATTTTCTCTTTAAAATATTGGTTTCAAAATGTGATGAGGTAAACGAACGTCAATCTTCCAAGTAAAGCAAGCCTTACGGATGTTATTGTAAAGGTCCCACTCAGTCTGTGACAGGCAGCGACGTTGATGTGGGGATGGTCGGTGCACTTAAACCTGCTTTGCTACCTCATGTCGCTCTTTTGCATTTGGGATCATCGCATTTCGCGGAAGAAATAACCCCAAAAACAAATTAACGTATACGATTCACCGTTTGGAAACCTCGAGCATGAGCAGGGACTTTTGCACGGCAGCATGTTAAGGCCTCCCATCGGTTGCGTAACCTGGACGGTGCAACCACTGGCATCACTTTTTCCTCCTTCTTCTTCTTCTTCTTCTTCTTCTTCTATTTTAACATATATGTGTGTGTTTATATATGAAAAATATAGCCACCCAAGTAGGCCCGACGTGGTAGAGAAGTGGACTGTAGTTCGTGATAGAAGTGAAGAGCTGGGCCTAGGAGTAAAGAATATATATGGCCCGTTCGTCGGCCTCGCGGTCATCCATCACGGTCCACCTTTCGTAGGTCTAATCAACTAATGCACCAGCGACGAAAGGTTCGTGTAAGTTTGAGCGTTATCATCACAATGCAGAAGTAGATATACGTCGGTATTCTCTTGGATCTTTGTATTGGTCAAGTTTTCATTTATACCTTGCCTAATTAGAAATCAATCAAGTTCCACTTATGTTGAGTTAATTATGCGCTATAATATGGAGGAGCCTAAGCTCGCCTATTTTGTGGACCGGATTGGTTGAGTTGGATTGATGGGACCCTTATCCTTTGACTTGAGGTTTCGGACGTTATAAGACCACCCTTATAAATAAACTACGCTCCCTGTTACAACAGATCACGTGCGTTGAGAGAAAAAGAGACTCCACCTGTACAAACTTATCATAATAAAATTTCTGAGGATTAATTTGGATGATAGTATAGATTTTACGTGATAATTTTTTTTTAAATGGGTTATCATGTATTTTTTATTTACAAGTCATAAAATTTATCTTGATTGGTTAATCTGTAATTATTTGAAAAATTTATGGATTAACCTGTAAAAATATATAGGATAATCTACAAAAATAATTTATCCTACATTAACCTTAGAATCATTTATCTCAAGTTAAGTTCTTTTAATTCGAGTTAAAATATCATTCCCACTGAACAAGGTTAACCTCTATTTTGATGAATTATCCCTCTTATCAAACTAAGCCTAACAGTTATCTTATTCTTCTCAGACATACACTTTACAAGTAGAATTGAGTTACCAAATCTCCTTGTCCTATGGTTTGCTTTGCACTTGTGATCAACCTTTTTTCCTTGCTTTGAGCTCAACAAGATCTAACAAGAAAGGTCTTGATCAGCTCCCTTTCACCATGTAGGTGGGGGGATAATTTTATAAAGTACAAAAATGGATGGGTAAATACTTTTAAAGAAGTGTTACCACAAAGGTAGCGGAGTTTAACTCGCGTAACCATCAAAGAAGTGGAGTTGACTTACATTTCTTCACCTTCTAGAGCAGACCAACTCAAGCAAATTGGAATTTTCATGGTCAGATCACGAGCACCTTGAACTTATTTTCATAAGGTAATTTGTTCCCGCATCACCAACCAACCCGATAAGCTCTCCCTTTCATTCTGCACCGGCAATGAGAAAATTGTCAGAACGGCCTACAGCCTTTTTGCCAATGGTGGGATTGTTGATGAGCAATTCCAACTAATCTGGAAATCCAAAATGCCTCCAAGAGTCTCGTCCTTTGCTTGGCTGCTACTAAAAATTAAATTACCAACAATCGAATTCTTCCAATAAAAAGGGGGATATCATCTAGTTCCGATTTGCTTCTTATGCTGGAATAACACTGACACCGTCAATCATTTATTGAGTGATTGTACCTTCGTCAATCAAGTAACGAACTTACCTTTAGGCTTTAGTTAATCTCATCTTAAATACTTGCGACAACAACACCACCTTTGCTCATCCCCGCCTTTTCCCTATTGGAAGGGGACCCAATCTGTCTCACCAAACTTTGCTTCTGTTTGGAAAGAGAGATGCAAGGGGATTTTGCAAGGAAACTCTGCTACCTTTGCCCAAATATCCAAAAAGGCAACTGATTATCTTGAAGATTTTTTAAGGGCAAACAATGATCCAATATTAAATACTTGACTTCACCATCTTACTATCAGATTCTTTCTCTCGTTGCTGCCATTTGAATACCATATTAACCTTTGATCCTTTGACTCTACTTGCAGGGCTTTCTACCAAGATGACCTCCCTCTCCATTCAGAAAAAAAAAACTGATGGAGAGGATCCGCTGATATCTATCAGGCTTTTGAGCATCCAAGGCTGCAGCTTCTTTTTGGCTGCCTTATTAAAGCTTCCTTTATTTCCGTTATTGTGGCCTGTATTAATGCTATCTGTCTATGTTGTCCACTGAACTAACTTTATTTTATCATTCCCTGCTATGGGGTTTAGCAGATGAATGGATATGAATCGTTTGGCTTTTGCTCTAAAACAAAAAAACCAACTTCGTACGTCTTCCATCACCTCGACCTCCATCCCCTCGCGCCTCCTCTCCCACTGCTTAGTGCCATCTTTCATCCCCCCATCAATCTTCTACCTATATATGCACCACCTCTGCCACCCCCTCTAATGTTGCATTTAATTTTCAATAAGATGAAATTTAAAAATATTACTTTTAGGATGATGAAAATAAGTCAGGTCATGTGACAATCAGCACTCCACATGGACTATCCACGTGGTGGCTTATAGCTAGCAGGGCCGATGGTCAAGGGTTCTAGGGATCAATTTTGGAGTTTTTACTTTGGGTGTAAATTTGATTATTTTTAGTACATGTGTTTTTAAGAAAATATATTGGAATTTGATTTATTTATTAGATATAATATCTTTCCTTATTAGAGATATAATTTATTTCCAAGTATAAAGTATGTTCTCTAGAAAATCTTCCATTGCATTTTCCCTTGAGCATTAATAATATTTCCAATCAACTCAAGATTCCTCTCCTCTCTTTCTTCTCTCTACAAGGTTGTTACGATCCGATCCCAGATCCCTACAGGATCCAAGATCGACCCATTCGACTAATCCTAAGACCTAGTCGTCCAATAAGAAATAATCAAAAGCAGAAAATAATTCATATCCACACATACAATGTAACTAGGCAGAAAAAAATAAGAGACAATAAAAGAAATAGAGCGAAATGATCTATCAAAGTTACAGGCCATCACAACTACGACAGAGAAAAGTACAACGAAAAAGTAACTGAAAGAGTATTATATAAAACAAAAATACTCACTACTACAACAGAAGCTAGGAAAAATAGTAAGAAACGCAACTCAGGCTGGGTATGACTGGACCCAGCTCCCTTTGCAGCCGGTGGTGCTAGCTGCTCAACTCCCTTACCTAAACAAAGTTATAAAATTTTCAGAGTCAACGAACGCTGAGTAGAGTGGTAATTTAGTCATTTACATGTAATTAAGAGAAGCTATTAATTAATGCAATTAAGTAACTATCCATTTTCAGTTAGTTCAACCAATTACTTCTAATTTATTATTCTTTTATTCATTTAAATCAATTCTTGATCCGATTTGTTCCTCACGAGAACGATCTTGATTGCAGTCTTTTCCATGACGTAGAAGGTACACATGGTACTCTCTTGGTCAGGAGAGTCTCCCATAGTAGTCCTACACCCAATCAACCACCCCGAGGCCACGGTCGCGACGTAGTGGTGACTACGGCACGCAGATAGCTATCCCACACTAGCACACAGTCAATCGTTTCCACTAACGGGTACGCCTAAAAGTACAACACGAAACAATACAGGACCTTACCCTCTCAGAACAGGGGTCTCGCCCCTCCACAATCTGTGTACCCTCGTCTGACTATCCTGTTGGTGCTAGAGCACCACGATCATTTGTTTTGATGATAACAAAACACGTGTTATTTAACATTTGCAATTTGAGTCCTAGATTTCAGGTCAATTGCAAATGAAGACGTGTTTAGACGGAACTCGAGCTCGCATCCAGGACGGATTGGAGGAGCTTGACGGAAAACAGAGGAGGTTCACGTGGAGCGAAAGATTGAAGATGAAAGGAAAAGAAGAATAGGATAGATTCTTTCTTTTGTACTTGTTGTATTTTTCATTTCTTTTGTTGCTCTTTATTTCCTTAGAAATTATGTTAAAGAGCCTCAAAGAACCCTAACAGTAGTCCTAGGAACACCGGCACAACCCTAGGATACTTAGGTTTTCTGTAGAATACTTAGAAAACCAATATAGGGTTCAAACAGCACTTCCAAACGTCTAAATTCTAAAATCAGACGTCTGATAAAGCATTTTAAGATGTCTGACTGTTGTTTCAGACGTCTGATAACTGTTAGGCTGGATATAGTTAGTTCTGTCTGATGAAATCAGACGTCCAGACCTTAGACCAGACGTCTTAGGAGACGTCTGATGACTTTGCCAGACGTCCAGTTAGTGGACCGTTGGCTGGCTTAGAAGACACTCAAGAATATGACCGTTAGAGCCTTATCAGACGTCCATAGGACTTTACAGACGTCTGATAAATGACCGTTTTGCCTCGGCTGACCCAAAATCTCTTCTCAGAGATTTTCTAGCCGTTGCAACGTTTGGAAATCAATTCCCACAGTAAAAGTATGTTTCCAGACGTCCAGACATAGTACCAGACGTCCTGTATGTCGTCTGATGGACTTGCACAAAAACCCTGTTTAGATCTGATTCAAGTCAGGGAGAAATCCGCATAGAATCAGACGTCTGACCTTGGAATCAGACGTCTTAAAGTGGCCTTCCAGACGTCTGATGCCAGAGTTAGACGTCTGATAACCCTGTCAAATGCAATCATTGTCCTGATTTCGGCCTGATTCTCTTGGGCTTTGCACCCAACGGCTATGGAAGCTTTTCCAAGCCTTCCAAAGCCTTCCTAAGGCCTCTATAAATAGAGGGGAGCCTTTGCAACACAAAAACACAAGAAGAGAAACATAAGAGAGACATATACACACTAAGACACACACCTTGCAATACACTTTCAAACCTTTTGTGTTCAAAGAAAAGACTCTCTTGCTCTCCAAGCTCAAGCTCCATCATCTTGAGAGCATTCAACCGTTGCGCACCCGCTCTCCCGCCGTAGATAACGAGAGCGACGTAGCGCCATCGCGTGGCACACGCACCGCGTCATCGTCGACGCACTCCTTGCAAAGGGGAGTTTCCTATTTCCTATAGAAGCTAGGTTTAATTTTGTTGGCTCTATAGGACTGTTGTTTTATTTTATCTTTGTATTCTGGTTGGGTATTCGCTTTGCGAATTCCCGTCTCCTTCGTGGGACAAAATCCTTCTCGTGGAGAGAAGGGGTTGAGGAACGCTACCCTCGTACTTGTAGCGTGGTTGTACTGAGGTTGAATCACCCTCGTTCAAAGTGATTCGTTTAGTGGATTTTGATCAACTTGGTTGATCGGAAAATCCTAACTCGAGAGGGTTAGGTGGTGGTTTTCACCCGGTTTGGGTTTCCACCTAAAAATACCTGTGTACATTGTGCGATTGATTTTTGTGAGATTGCTTTACATTTTCATTTCCGCATTTTTTTGTCACGCTGATCTCACCCCTCCAAGTAGGGAACCTTCAATTGGTATCAGAGCAGGTCTCGCATTTTCGGCGTTACAAACCGGCGAGGATCTAAACATGGAGGGAAGCTGTTCCACAAGTAGGATTTCCGAGGGGCAGTCCACAACCCGTCCGCCGTTCTTCGACGGGAGCAACTACCCCTACTGGAAGTTGCGGATGAAGACGTGGCTTCAAGCCACCGACTTCACAGTCTGGGCCAGGTGCGAGACCCCCTTCGACATCCCAGAGAAACCCGCCAGAGGATACTTGCAGCAGCAGATCCGGGAGCTCTCTCTCAACGCGAAAACAATGAACGCGTTGTATTGCGCGCTCAGCTCGGAAGAATTCAACAGAATCTCGCAGTGCGCCACCGCATACGAGATTTGGCACACACTCGAGGTAACTCATGAAGGTACCTCTAAGGTAAAAACCTCAAAAATTAATTTACTTTCTCAAGAATTTGAATCTTTTTCAATGAAATCTAACAAGTCTTTAAGTGAGATGAACACTAGGTTCACTCTCATTGTAAATAACTTGAAAGCTTTAGGAAAGACTTTCATAAAGGGGGAGCTTCAAGGGAAGCTTCTTCGTTCCCTTGGACCGGAGTGGGAACAGAAAGTCACCGCCATCGAGGAGGTGAATGAAATGGAGGAGCTCAACATGGAAGATCTCCTAGGCAATCTGATGGCCTACGAGACTAAGTTGAAGCAGAAGAAGAAGGATACACCGGAGCCTAAACCAAAGAAGACTCTCGCCTTCAGAGCCGCGTCGGATAGCGAGGTAAGTTCCGACGACGAAGACTTTAGAATTTTACTTAAAAATTTTTCCAAGTTTTGTAGGGAATTAAAGAAAAAGAAAAAGGAGAAGAAGGAAAGCCCGAGACGTTGCTACCACTGCAACGGGAAAGGGCATCTGCGACCAGAATGCCCTCTTCTCAAAAAGGAGAAAAAGAAGGCGTTCCAAGCCACTTGGGACGATTCTAGCTCGGAGGAAGAAGAAGAAAAGACCATAGAAGAAGAAACCGCTTGCTTCGGCTTCATGGCCAGAGGAAGCGACAGTGAAAGCGGAAGCGACTCCGACGACGAGGTAAATTTTGATTTACAAGAAGCTTTTAATGAATTATTCGAGATTAGTAAATCACTAAAAATAGAAAACAAAAGCATGAAGAAGAACCTTAGTTTTCTTAAAAATGAAAATGATAGGTTAGAAAAACAACTTAAGGACATAGAAGCTAGTCCTAAAAATGATAACCTATTATTAGAAAATCATAACCTCATCAATGAAAATAATAAATTGATTGAAGAAAATGTTAGTCTAAAATTAGAAATTTCAGATTTAAAGACTAAAATGAACATTATAGAAAAAGAAATTGCATGTCTTAGGGAAAACTCCAACAAACTAATCAACAAAGTAGATGATTTATATAGCCCTAAGGTTGAGAAAGGATCTGCATCAAGGAGACCCTCTAACAAATCCGGATCCAAGCTTACTTGGATACCGAAGAAAAATTTGGAATCTTGTTTTGTAGGATTCAGGGATAACTACAATACACAGGACTGGACCTACAAGCTCAAGGCTGGTCAACTCGAATTGGGAGAACCAAGGAGTAGACCAAGGAGGAGAACAAGAAGACCGACGAGACGGCGAACAAACGACGGACCCGCCGCACGTCGACCACCAGATTGGAGACCGGCACCGATGCCCGGGCCTCCAAGCTACGGATGGGAGCCCCATCCGATGTGGCATCCACCACCACCATTCGGGCCATTTTATTGGCCATGGTAGGTGAGGTAAAATTCTTAACCCTATCCTTTTTATAAGCATTTAGATAGGGGGAGTTAAAAATGATGAGCTTATTGTCAATTTTTAAGGGGGAGATACAAATTAGCTAAATTTCCTTTAGTAAGGGGGAGAAAAATAATAGCTATCTTGTTGTTATAAAAAGGGGGAGGACATTACCTTTGTTAAAAATAAATAGAAGAGCATGTTTTAAGGGGGAGTAATAGAAAATTTAAAATCAATCAAACCTTTTTGATAATGTCAAAAAGGGGGAGGATTTTTATGCATTATTATTTACGGTTTTGTCATCATCAAAAAGGGGGAGATTGTTGGTGCTAGAGCACCACGATCATTTGTTTTGATGATAACAAAACACGTGTTATTTAACATTTGCAATTTGAGTCCTAGATTTCAGGTCAATTGCAAATGAAGACGTGTTTAGACGGAACTCGAGCTCACATCCAGGACGGATTGGAGGAGCTTGACGGAAAATAGAGGAGGTTCACGTGGAGCGAAAGATTGAAGATGAAAGGAAAAGAAGAATAGGATAGATTCTTTCTTTTGTACTTGTTATATTTTTCATTTCTTTTGTTGCTCTTTATTTCCTTAGAAATTATGTTAAAGAGCCTCAAAGAACCCTAACAGTAGTCCTAGGAACACCGGCACAACCCTAGGATACTTAGGTTTTCTGTAGAATACTTAGAAAACCAATATAGGGTTCAAACAGCACTTCCAGACGTCTAAATTCTAAAATCAGACGTCTGATAAAGCATTTTAAGACGTCTGACTGTTGTTTCAGACGTCTGATAACTGTTAGGCTGGACATAGTTAGTTCTGTCTGATGAAATCAGACGTCCAGACTTTAGACCAGACGTCTTAGGAGACGTCTGATGACTTTGCCAGACGTCCAGTTAGTGGACCGTTGGCTGGCTTAGAAGACACTCAAGAATATGACCGTTAGAGCCTTATCAGACGTCCATAGGACTTTACAGACGTCTGATAAATGACCGTTTTGCCTCGGCTGACCCAAAATCTCTTCTCAGAGATTTTCTAGCCGTTGCAACGTTTGGAAATCAATTCCCACAGTAAAAGTATGTTTCCAGACGTCCAGACATAGTACCAGACGTCCTGTATGTCGTCTGATGGACTTGCACAAAAACCCTGTTTAGATCTGATTCAAGTCAGGGAGAAATCCGCATAGAATCAGACGTCTGACCTTGGAATCAGACGTCTTAAAGTGGCCTTCCAGACGTCTGATGCCAGAGTTAGACGTCTGATAACCCTGTCAAATGCAATCATTGTCCTGATTTCGGCCTGATTCTCTTGGGCTTTGCACCCAACGGCTATGGAAGCTTTTCCAAGCCTTCCAAAGCCTTCCTAAGGCCTCTATAAATAGAGGGGAGCCTTTGCAACACAAAAACACAAGAAGAGAAACATAAGAGAGACATATACACACTAAGACACACACCTTGCAATACACTTTCAAACCTTTTGTGTCCAAAGAAAAGACTCTCTTGCTCTCCAAGCTCAAGCTCCATCATCTTGAGAGCATTCAACCGTTGCGCACCCGCTCTCCCGCCGTAGATAACGAGAGCGACGTAGCGCCATCGCGTGGCACACGCACCGCGTCATCGTCGACGCACTCCTTGCAAAGGGGAGTTTCCTATTTCCTATAGAAGCTAGGTTTAATTTTGTTGGCTCTATAGGACTGTTGTTTTATTTTATCTTTGTATTCTGGTTGGGTATTCGCTTTGCGAATTCCCGTCTCCTTCGTGGGACAAAATCCTTCTCGTGGAGAGAAGGGGTTGAGGAACGCTACCCTCGTACTTGTAGCGTGGTTGTACTGAGGTTGAATCACCCTCGTTCAAAGTGATTCGTTTAGTGGATTTTGATCAACTTGGTTGATCGGAAAATCCTAACTCGAGAGGGTTAGGTGGTGGTTTTCACCCGGTTTGGGTTTCCACCTAAAAATACCTGTGTACATTGTGCGATTGATTTTTGTGAGATTGCTTTATATTTTCATTTCCGCATTTTTTTGTCACGCTGATCTCACCCCTCCAAGTAGGGAACCTTCATATCCCAGTTTGCCCAGTGGGCCTAACAAGAGTCGGTGTAGGGGGCCTAGTCCTAACCCCAAGCCCCTTGGGTAGCTAGCTCCCTCCCTACACTAAGTAGCTCACCTCAGTACCACATACACGAGGGCTAAATAGAGTCGGTGTAGAGTGTCTAGGCCTGACCCCGAGGCTTAACCCAACGAGCGGCTAGTACCCCTCTACACAAAAGGGACAGTGGCTCTCCTTGGTACTGCGTACATAAGGGCTAGCTCACTTCCCGTCTAGGAGCTCTCCTCCTAATCCCCCGTAGGGTTCATGTTAATATTCCTTTCGTTTCATATTCCGAATTTTCAGGCCTCTCTATTTACATTTCTGTTTCCATTCTTTAAAATAGACAGCTCGTGATTTTCTAACTGGTAAGGCATCATATTAAATGACTGGTACATTTAAAGTTTTACAAGCATCTATAAACAGTATAGCTTAACCATACTCATTTATTCCTACCCTACGGTTCATTCTCATCCAAGGGTTCTACATGTATCTCAAGTATACAGTATAGCTCAACCATATTCATCTGTTCTTGCCCTAGGGTTCATTCTCATCCTAGGGTTCTACATGTATCTCAAGTATACAGTATAACTCAACCATATTCATCTGTTCCTGCCTTAAGATTCATTCAAGTTATTCTAAGTATGCAGTTCAATTATTTAAATCATAATATTAATGTAAACCACTCTACTGGTAAACATGGGAGGAATGGGAGCTCAGATCGTAGATCCCATGAACGCCGCAGCTCCCGCATACTCAACTGGCTGGAGACCTATACAATTGACCAACCACATCAAACAAGTCCAAAACCATATACAAGTGACACTAACTCGTAGAGAAACTCAAGTGAAAAGCAACGGTACTTCGTTTGCGGAAATCCGATTCCGTTTGGACCCTAAACAGGCCAAAAACACTCACACTGTCCAAAATCAGACATTTGGGTCTAGTCCCTGACGTCTTAAAAGATGTCAACACTTACCCCGGGTTCCCTACAGCTACCTCGGACGTCTGAACCCTTCTGCGATCATCTAAGGTGAGTTCCAAACATCGGACTCTGCTTCCGGCCATCTGGAGGTATGGTCAGACGTCTAGCGACGTGTCCAGACGTCCAAAAGTACCTCGAAGGACGCACCCTGTGCCTTTCCAATGGTCTGCTCCTGCGTACACATGCGCAGAGCTAAATAAGGCTGGACAAAATCCCTACGGTGAGGCCTACATGGCCGTAAACCGCACAAAAGCACGTACCTTAACGTTAAGCGTGCTTTCAGACATCCAACTTCAGTTCCGGACGTCCTTCTACTATTCCAGACATCTGGGATGTGCTCCAAACGTCTGATACTGGAAAACATCTAGTACGCAGAACCTCCGCGAGCTTTCTTCTCCACGCGGAACCCCTCCACACCGCCCGCAGCTACGATGCCAGCAGCTTCAGGAGGCCGCGAAGCCCACCTTCGCGAGCTCCTCCTTGTGCACGAGCTCCTCCCACCCGAGCTGCTCCCACGCTCTCACTCTCCCTCGTGAGCTCCTCCTTTCGAGCTCCCCTCTCCTCCTCCTCTGCGTCCTGTCCCTCTCTCTCTCTTCTTCCTCACCACACACCGCACTGGTGGCTGGAAGGAAGGTGGCAGCTGGCTAGAAGGAAGGATGAAGGTGGTGGTAGGTGAGGATGGAGAGAGTGGCATGGGGGGAGAGTGGGGGTTTAAATAGATAAAGGGTTAGGGTTTGGGGTGAGGAGAGAGAGATACGCATGCAGCGCGCGCACGGAAATGAAAGAAGATATGATTCTCTTTACTTTCAGACGTTTGACCCTCCATCCAGACGCCTGACTAGATGTCTGACGACTCATCCAAACATCTTAAACAACCTAAAAGAATAGCAGGTCATTTCAAAGACTGTCGACCACGAAGAGCAACTAGTCAACCCAACTAGCCACCCAAGGTAGCCAATTCACCTTCAAGCAGCCACCAGCTACTCTCCCCCTCTCTCCCTGTTCCACTCTTGAATAATTTACACGTCGATTATTCTCCGACGCACACCAAATTTCTACGCTCCAAGGTACATTGATTCTCTGCAATTACATATCGGTGGTTTTATTATCAAGAATATTGATATGGTTGTCAAGAATGTTTTCATGCTATTATTAATTCATATTTATTATAGTCGTTGCGAAGGAATGTTTTCATTTGTCATTCTCATTTCACTCTTACAGTAATATATACTTGCTAGATGCATGTTTTATAATCTGATTAAACTTCTAAAACTGATATTTTTCAACGCATATCCTTAGGTCTAAAATGACAGACTCTGGCTTTCGGAGAGAAAGAAATTAACGGCATGTACATTGAAAACCGTTTTTGTGTGACTGGTTGCCGACTGGTCGGATATGAGTCTTATCAAATCCACATCCATCGACGTATACCCACTACCTACATCCACCTTAAATTTCGGTAAACCAATTACCAAATCCAAAACTTGCACCCATTCCAATACCGCCTTGTCCGATGGGCAGCCATGTACAACTGATAATAATAACAAAAATAATGCGGTTCGATTCAGTATCAGTTTTAATCCATCTTCTTCATCCTTAGACTTGTTTCACAAGAGTCAAATATGAAATTTGGTAACCTATCGCTTCCATTATATGCAATCGGTGATCCAATTAATTATCAATTCAACCTTGACGGTCACCCTTAATTCACGGTTAAAATAAAAAATCTTAGTCATAAAGTGTGATTCGAGAGGAACACACACCCTATAATTACCAACTATACCTCTCTCCATATCGTAGATAGAGGAAAACCAACGGTAAAACCTTGGGCTCCGATTGGTTGTATGGGTCGATCGGAGCCCCCCTTTTCTCCGAATGATCTTTTCCCTCCTTGGGACCTCTCCTCTTTCGGCTACGGGTCACTCCCTCAACATGCAGATGTAGAGGAAGCTCGTAGCGGCCGTTTTGAAGTTGTGGCATGGCGGCGGCATTCCGTGAGGTCGTGCGGCAATCAACTCCTTGGCACGTGGTGGTGGGTTGCTCAGTGCTTGAACGTTGGTGCGTGGTGATCCTGTCAGTGTGTGGTGGCAGGACGCTCGACGTGTGATTATTCGATCACCGACCCTGGGTGCTACAGCCGCGTGGAGCACGATCGTGCCATGGTGGTCATCTACGACTTCGAAGGTTGCATAGCGAGTGACTTGATCGGTTGTTATTGGGTTAGATTCGATTTGTTGGAGAGTATTGGTGTTTTTTTTTATAAGCGTATCTTAAATTTTACTGTAAATCACGTATGGCCTCGTGTTTTTCACAACTAGCACTCTTTTTTAAGATTTTTTCTCGTTGAAACTTGTCTTTCTACGAGTGTGGGATCGATCTCTTTTGGGAGATCGTCCGATTTCCAATCATAGGATACTTTCTTTTTCTTTTTTTCCTTAGTCTTGATTTTTACATTTGGGCATCCTCTGTTTCTATGGGGATATTTTTCTTCCCCCAATTGAGGGTTAGGTTTCTTTATCTTTTTTCTTGTGTCTCTTGTATCAGATACTTTCCCTTTAATGAAAATTTTATTTTATTTAAAAAAAAAAAGTGATTCCAGAGGGATCCAAAACAAACCCATTTTAATAGATGTAGATTTGAGGGATGCCCCAACTTTGGTCCTCATTCTTAAGTAGTAACATATAGGGATCGAAACTTGGATATGCGGGAGGGCCACTGGGATGTGCTATTCCCTCAAATATGGATTCTTGACCAAAGGATGGAGGATTGAGAGGATTCACCCATTATAGAAAGGGAGCAGCAGATATATGTATTTTCGAGATTGGAGTAAGGAGTCTGCCCTGAACCAACTTGTCGCAATTCACCTCCTCCCAATAACCGTGAAAGCATAGATCGAAGGTAAACTTTGTAATGTAAGCAAATTACGGATACAAATCACCCATGCTTGGATTAAGGATAAAGAAACAAAAATTCTTTGATCAGATACTTTACATGTACCGAAATGATATCCGTCTTCCTTCTTCTACGTTAGAAATTAATGATTTTTCGTCATATTTTCGTGGAAGGTGTTTCAATCGAAGGTGCATACAAATGCAGTCAGTATCTCGCTGCTCCAAACAATTCTTCCCTTGTTCAATTGTGAAGGGTAAAACTTCGACTTGTGCCGGTCGCTCTTCTTGTCCCACCCAGCCGTTTGGTAGGTCCGTAAAGGCAACAAATCATCCCGTTTCCAAGTTGGCCCCATGAAGCCCAAATAAAAGTTGGCCCCATGACACTGACGGGAAAAAAAGGTTGGTTGTAACAAGTCCTTTCGGTCCAAAGAAGTGGTTGGCCCAGTGCCAAGGAGAGATAAGATCATGGCAACAACCTTAAGGTCACGTCACCATCGAAGATGATAAGGCCACACCATCGTCACCGCGAGCGGCCCGCCAAATCCTCTTGAGGTGACTAAGCCCAACCCTTTCTGTTAGAATCGTCTGGAGTGGCTAAGCCACCCTCTCAATCTGCCGTGCTTGGCTTTGTTAAGATATTAAGCTGTATAGTTTGCCAGAAGATATGTAATCAGTTAGCTCGGTAGAAGAGAGCGCCATGCCCAAATAATAGAGATTAGACGGAGATGGAAAGGGCAAAGTGATGACCTAAGAAGCTAGGAAGCAAGGCGGCGGCTCGGAAGATGAAATGATGCAAGAGGCAATTACACTACTGGAGAAGTAAATAATTACATGGAGTAATTATGATTTAAAACTTCCTTATAAAAAAAGGGATTGTGTGCATGAGAAAAGGATAACCGTGCTTATTGTACTCAAGCAAACAAAGAGAATACTCTAATGTAATATTCATTGTTAGATCATCTCTCTAAATATATATTAATTTGAAAGAATTGGATCATCAACTTCAACTTTTTTTTTTCTTTATTTCTTTTTTATGCTTTGATTCGTGATCTTTTTGATAGGATCCTTGCAACTTGATCAAAATCCTTGTTTTATTTTCCTATCCCATTTGCTTAGCATATATTCCTATTCCAACAACGAGAATGAATCGTAACATCTCAAAAATAATTTCATGTTAGAAACCTATAAATTTAAGTTTAAAAAATTTATGAAATTGAATATATAGTGAGATACGGTAGATTGAAAATTACTGTTTAACGTGTGGGCATAATAATTTTAGATGATTATCTTGGATTCATTATGTCCATACCTAACAAATTACATGTTCATTTTTCTTAAATTAGTATTGGGTTTAATAGCCATACTTAACAAGTTCTCATGATTGGTTTGCATCCTTTATGTAAGACAAATATCTACTTGACAAGAGTGTGAACTAGATTTAACGCCACAGAAATATCATCATAACAATCTAAGAGATTTTCAAGCCAAGTATTCAACGCTATCAATTTCTAATGATTGCCAATGAAAGAGAAAACTTCTATGACATGTCTTTCATCCAAAGCAACCAAATGAAAATACATTAACATGGTAAATAAATCCTCGTTCCTTTACTAAAATAGCATCGCATGTTAGAATATGAATTGGTTATATATGTTTATAAGTGTGCAAAACAAAGATCGATTTAATTTGGTTTGAAGTGATTTTTTAAACAACAAAGCTTGTAGTCGAACCACATTTTCGATTCAATCAATTTGTAGAATCTTTTTGTTAAAGGCTCAAGATTTCACTCATTGAGTTTTGATTCAATCTCTTTCTTATAACAAGTCCTTTCGATTCAATCTCTTTGTCAAAGGTTTAAAATTTCACTCGTTGAATTTTGACTCATAAAAATTGCTCATTACCCTTTTACAACAAATCTTGAAAGGGAAGCTTGGGTGAGTATGAGAAAACACTTTAGCACCATTTATAGACGAAGGTTGATTCACAAGGCCATCTACGCTAGAAATGTTAGTAGTCATATGAATTCCTTTCCTTTTTCCTTTTATGTACAAGATTTGTTTGTACATATTTTTTTCACTAGGTAATTAAGGTTGAATATGTAGATATAAGTATATCTTATAATTAAACATATGCAATTGATTATCTAGAACCTAATTCTCTTTTTTTTTAAAAAAGAACCTAATTCTCTTAGTAATATAGAATTGTAGGATATTTAGTGGAATTGGATCTCAAATTTCTATGATTTGATGGGTGCTAAGGGTCATGGGTAGATCTAATTTCCAGGTATAAGTTCAGTGTAGAATTGTACAATTTTAGAGGACATACCATCAAATTCATCTTAAGGATGATAAGTTAGTAATAAATGTTGTAACGACCCGATTTCTGAATCCCTACGAAACACGAGAATCGAACCGACTTGACTAATCCCAAGACCTAGTCGTCCAACAAGAAAGTAACCAAAAGAGCAGTAAAATAAACCACATTCAACATGTATATAACAAGCAGTAACAAAATACAGTAGTAGAAAAAAGAAATACTACAGTATACACCACCACAACAGTAAAGAAATAAACATGTACATAACATGAAGCTTACATTAAAGAGAGTACAAAGAGTATAGAAAACTACTCACTATAACGGAAAGAAAAGTACAGTAGATACTACAGGTAACACTACTAGACCCTACTAGGCCCAGCGCCCTCCGCAGCCGCTGACTCCGCCTGCTCAACACCTGGTCCTGAAAAGGTAACAAGGGTGACACGTCAGCGAAACGCTGAATAGAGTGGCAACTAAAAGCTAAAGGAAGCAGTAGAGTGTACAGTAGCTGTTATATTTTTACTTCCTTTATTTATATTTTTCCATTTATTCACTGTTGATTTATTCATCAGATCCTTCTCTTGATCTTGAATGTTCCTCGTGGAAACGATCTTGATTGCAGCCTTTTCCGAAAAGTAGAAGTAACACGTGGTGCTCTCCTGGCCGGGAGAGCCCCCCGTGGTGGTCCTACCCTCAGTCAACCACCCCAAGGTCGCTGACAGACATAACGGTGACTACGGCACGCGCGATAAACGCACGGGTAGCTACCCCGCACTGGCACGCGGTCAGTCGTTTCCGTTAACGGGTGCACCCAAAGCATAACACGGAATCAGTATAGGGTAGAGCCCTCTCGGTAACAGGGGTCCAGCCCCTCCACAGTAACCAAACAGGGGTCTTGCCCCTCCACAGTCCGCGCACTCTCGCCTAACTACCCTGGTTTACCCAGTGGGCCTAACAAGTCGGTGTAGGAGAGCAAGCAGAACCTCGGGGCCCGTAGGGTAGCTAGTGCTCTCCCTACACTAGTAGCTCTCCTCGGTAATGTGTACACGAGAGCCAGAAAGTCGGTGCAAAGTGACCAAACCCACCCCGGTCTCAACTTGAGGGCGGCAAGCTCCCCTCTACACTAAGAGGTAATATGTGCTCTCTTTGGTACCAAGTACCCAAGAGACAACACACTTTCATGTTTTACTTTCTCAGTTCCATCCCATTTATTTCCAAGAGCTCTACTCCTAATTCTCCGTAGGGTTCATGCTCTTTTAACTCAGCCAATTTAGGTTTCACCGTCCCATCTTTATATTCATATAACCCATGTTCTCAACCGCATTTATTCATTCATAACAAGCAACTGTTAACCAATTTACAGGCAGTTATCATTTCCTTTCCACTTTTCCAAGACTGCAATGTTTATATATTCAACTAATTTTCCAGTCATAGGATTCATGCCGTACCCTAGGATCTATCATTCAATCTAGTTTTCCAGTCCTAGGATTCATGCAATATCCTATGATCTATCATTCAATCTAATTCCTCTGTCCTAGGGTTCATGCAATGCCCTAGACTCTATTGATTGTTTCGTAATTGTTCAAATTTTGTTAGGTAAATTAAAGAGTCACTCTACCCGCGAAATCAGGAGTACTGGGGGCGTAGTCGGCAATCCCGCGCACCACCGCAACCCCCAGAGCCGCAACGGAACGGGCTCCTAACACAAGGATCAACACAAGGAGTTTCTCATAACGGTATACAATTGCTGTAAACAGGTAGAGGAAATAAATCTGGAACGAACGCAACTTGAAATGCGGAAAACGGACTCTGAACGGGCCAAAAACGACGAGTCTGTCCAAAATCAGACGTCTGAAACTTCTTCCAGACGTCTTAAAATGTTGATCATGCCATACCTTTTTCTGCGTAGTCCTTCAGACGTCCAGAAGCTCGTTGGATCGTCTGAAGTCAGTTTCCAGACGTCCGATTGTCACCCCGGACATCTGGAGGACCTCTCCGTCGTCTAGTACTGTGGCCAGACGTCTGATTCGCGTGGGATGGCGAGTCCTCGCGCCCTTTCGAACAACACCTGCGCACACACGCATCCGCTCCCATCACGAAAAGGCGCAGAAGAACGCGGTGGACGGCTGCATGGCCGTACACGCGTAAAAAGGAGAAGATAGGAAATTATTGTACCTGTCAGACGTCTGGACCGTCCTGCAGACGTTTTCGACGTCGTCTGGATGTAGATCCAGACGTCTGATTCTGGGAAATTTTCCCAGAATCAGGACTCGGTTCGCTCTCCGCCCGTTACTCACGGTTGCATCGCGCCGCGTCCGCCTGCTGCCCGAGCTGTAGCAGCTCCTCCGCGACACCCCACGCTCGCTGCTCTCCCGCCGGCTGGCTCTAACTGCCCCGGCAAGCTTGCACCCTCGCGGTTGAGCTTCTTCCTCTCGCAGCAGCCTCTCTCCCCACACGCTCGTAGCAGCCGCTCTCGCTCGCTCGCGCTCTCGCTGGTAGGGAGAAGGAGAAGATGGGTGGAAGGGAGTGGTGTGGCGTGAGGGAGAGGAGGGGTATATGTAGGCACGAGGGGGCTCTGCAGGTCGGTGAGGGAAGAAAGAAAGAGAAGAGGGCGGCTGGGAATTAGTCTGCGCGCGCATGCGCACAGATTCGCTCTCGTACGCACGCAAAATTAATTTCCAGACGTCTGGGAAGGCGTCCAGACGTCTGATCAGACATCTAGGCCAACTCCCAGATGTCTTAAAGTGGTCTTGGTGCCTCGGGTCTTAACAATATAACAAACTCAAAGGAAGTTTCGTCCCCAAAACCTGTACTAACTAAGGTGCGGGAAAGAACAAAATATATATATAACAAACTCAAAGAGGACCGAAGTCGGTTCAAAAAGGCGTACCCGTGAAAAGCTCCAGGTACCGCTCCCGCATTGCCGCCTCAGGCTCCCAGGTAGCCTCCTCGTACCGCTGGCTCCTCCACAAAACCTTCACCAGGGGTACTTGCTTTTGTCTCAGACTACGAACGGCTCTGTCAAGAATCCGCACTGGCCGCTTAGGATAGGTCAGGTTGTCGCTCACCTCCATGCCCTCGTGACTCAGGACATGACTGGGATCGGCGATACTTCCTGAGGTTGGACACGTGGAACACGTCGTGCACACCAGAAAGCTGAGGAGGGAGGGCAAGCCTGTAAGCAACGGGTCCAACACGCTCCAGGACCTCAAAGGGCCCCACAAACCTCAGCGCGAGCTTCCCTCTCACCCCAAACCGCTGCAGGCCCTTCATGGGCGAAACACGAAGGAAAACGTGGTCCCCAACCTCGAACTACACCTCTCTGCATTTCCGATCCGCGTAGCTCTTCTGCCTGCTCCTGACAGTGCGGAGTCGCCTGTGAATCTGCTCAACTACCTCCTGACTCTGCCGAATCAGCCTGGGGCCAACCTCCCACTTGGTCCCCACCTCAACCCAACTCAAGGGTGTCGTACATCTCCTTCCGTACAGAGCCTCGTAGGGAGCCATGCCGATGCTCGAGTGATAACTGTTATTATATGCAAACTCCGCCAGGGGCAAGTGCTCCTCCCAAGAGCCCCTCCAATCCAGTACACAGGCACGTAAAAGGTCCTCAAGTGTCTGTATCGTGCGCTCAGACTGTCCGTCCGTCTGGGGGTGGTAAGCTGTACTGAACCTCAACCGTATCCCCAGGGCCTGTTGAAACTCAGCCCAAAACTGGGACGTAAAGCGGGTATCCCGGTCAGATACGATCTCCCACGAAACTTCGTGTAGACGTACCACGTCACGGATATACCTCTCTACCAACTGTGCTGGTCCCAAGGTGACTCGAATCGGCAAGAAACGCGCTGTCTTCGTCAATCTATCAACGATTACCCAGACTGCGTCGTGTCCTCGCTGGGTAACAGGTAAGCCCATCACCAAGTCCATGGTGATGCTCTCTCACTTCCACTCTAGCACTGGAAGTGGCTGTAGCGGCCCTACAGGCCTCTAATGCTCAGCTTTCACCTACTGGTACACTAAACACTGCTGCACGAATTCACCCACATCCCTCTTCATCCCCCTCCACCAAAACTCGCATCTCAAGTCATGGTACATCTTCGTGTTTCCGGGATGTATGGTGAATCTGGAATCGTGTGCCTCAGTCAGGAGCTCTCTCAACAGCTCCTCGTCTCTGGGAACGCACAGACGTCCCCTAAGGCGCAGCACCTGGTCTGTGAAAGAGAAGTCCCTCGAGTCTCCTGACAGTACTCTGTCGCGCAAAGACTGCAAGTACAGGTCTAAACACCTGGTTCATCAGGTCCATGAAAGTAGCGGGGGCATTGGTTAGCCCAAACGGCATGACCAGAAACTCGTAGTGTCCATACTAGGTGCGGAAAGCTGTCTTGGAGACGTCTGCCTCCCTGATCCTCAACTGGTGGTATCCAGACCTTAAGTCGATCTTCGAGAATACCGTGGCACCTCGCAGCTGGTCAAACAAGTCGTCGATCCTCGGCAGCGGATATCTGTTCTTGATGGTGACCCTATTCAGCTGTCGGTAATCCACACAAAGGCGTAGGGTACCATCCTTCTTCTTCACAAACAGTACCGGGACTCCCTAGGGAGACGCACTGGGCCTCACAAAGCCCTTCTCCAAAAGATCCTGCAACTGAGACTTGAGCTCTCGCAGCTCAAGCGATGCCATCCTGTACGGTGCAGTGGAGATGGGGCTGGTCCCTGGTACTAGTGAGATCTCAAACTCGATCTCACGCTCGGGCGGTAGTCCTGGCAACTCGTCTAGGAATACGTCGGGGTACTCTCTGACCACCGGGATACTCTGGAAGTCTGCCACAGGGCTGGGCTCTGCCACCACACAAGCTAGGAAGCCCTCACACCCCTGGCTCAAAAGTCTCGCCGCCCGAAGTGCAGAAATGCACCTGAAGCCTCCGTCCACTGGCTGATCGTGGAACTCGAAAGAAGGCAACTCCGGTATGGAGAAGACGATCTTCCTCTCAAAACAGTCCACCAAAGCATGGTAAGCGGACAGCCAGTCCATCCCCAGAATAACACCAGAGTCCTCCATCTGTATCATAATCAGGTCAGCGGGAAGGCTCTGACCCCCAATACTGACCTCGCAACCCGTGTATACCTCCTCAGCTACAAACAGCTGACCACTCGGACCTCTGATTACGAACGGATCCTCTAACAGCATGTAATCCTAGCCCAAACTAACTGCGAAACTGGCTGCGACAAACAAGTGCGTAGCACCGGAATCGAAAAGCGTGTAAACGAGTCTACCGAAAACTGAAACCATACCTGCCACCACCGATCCCGAAGCTCTGGCATCCCTGTGTGTCAGGGCGTTGATACGCCCCTCAGCCTTAGGTGCGGACGAAGCAGCCACACTCTACGTCAGACAGGTAGCTGCTGGCCGGTACTCTCCTCGTGACTGCTGTCCTCCTCCTCGCGCCTGGAACCCGCGGCCTCCTACTCGCCCTCCAGTGCTCGGCGCGAGAAGCGTCTGGTGACCTCCTGCCCTGGACGGGCAGTCCCTCCTGATGTGGCCCGGCTGGCCACACTGGTAGCAGAGGGAAACCCGACTCCCGCCCTCAGTGGGTCCCTGCTGTCGGTTGGGCGGGGGTCCGGTGCTAGCAACTGGCCCCTGTCGAGGGCCCCCAAAGGCCACTGATGGCCCTGCGAAATGTGACGGCTCTCCAACGGATGCCACGTGTCTCCTCTCTCGCCGGCCCTGTGAAAAGTCTGGCTGGTAGGGCCTCTTCTGCCCGCTGTCAGTATCTCGCGCGGACGGGTTGGTCTCCTCGTAGGTCATAGCTACCTCCACCACCCTCAAGAATGTAGGCAGCTTCAGGGGTTTGACATACCCCTGAATCGCAGGCCGGAGCCCCTCGGTGAACTTCCAAAGGTGCTCCTCCTCAGTGGCTACTGCTGTCGCTGCGGCCCGCCTCGCTAGTCCCGTGATGAGGCATCTCCTGCAAGGAGACGCGAAACAGAATGGAAACACGTCAATATGAAGCGATATCCAACGAAGAAGTCTAAGAGCTAATGTCAAAAGAACGTTGTGGTGGCTACTCTAGTTACAGACACGTGAATTTGGTTATTTTCCAGTCAGTTGGTTCACTTCTTGGGACGACCTTGCTCTGATACCATCTTGTAATGACCCGATTCCCGAATCTCTATGAGACACGAGAATCGAACCGACTCGACTAATCTCAAGACCTAGTCATCCAACGAGAAAGTAACCAAAAGTGCAGTAAAATAAACCACATTCAACATGTATATAACAAGCAATAACAAAATACAGCAGTACAGAAAAGAAATACTACAGTATACACCACCACAACAGTAAAGAAATAAACATGTACATAACATGAACCTTACATTAAAGAGAGTACAAGGAGTACAGAAAACTACTCACTATAGCGGAAAGAAAAGTATAGTAGATACTACAGGTAACACTACTGGACCCTACTAGGCCCAGCGCCCTCCGCAGCCGCTGACTCTGGCTGCTCAACACCTGGTCCTGAAAAGGTAACAAGGGTGACCCGTCAGCGAAACGCTGAGTAGAGTAACAACTAAAAGCTAAAGGAAGCAGTAGAGTGTACAGTAGCCGTTATATTTTTACTTCCTTTATTTATATTTTTCCATTTATTCACTGTTGATTTATTCATCAGATCCTTCTCTTGATCTTGAATGTTCCTCGTGGGAACGATCTTGATTGCAGTCTTTTTTGAAAAGTAGAAGTAACACGTGGTGCTCTCCTGGCCAGGAGAGCCCCCCGTAGTGGTCCTACCCTCAGTCAACCACCTTAAGGTCGCTGACAGACGTAACGGTGACTACGGCACGCGCGATAAACGCACGGGTAACTACCCCACACTGGCACGCGATCAGTCTTTTCCGTTAACGGGTGCGCCCAAAGCACAGCACAGAACCAGTATAGGGCAGAGCCCTCTCAGTAACAGGGGTCTAGCCCCTCCACAGTAACCAAACAGGGGTCTTGCCCCTCCACAGTCTGCGCACCCTCGCCTGACTACCCTGGTTTACCCTGTGGGCCTAACAAGTCGGTGTAGGAGAGCAAGTAGAACCTCAGGACCCGTGGGGTAGCTAGTGCTCTCCCTACACTAGTAGCTCTCCTCGGTACTGTGTACATGAGGGCCAGAAAGTCGGTGCAAAGTGACCAAACCCACCCCGGTCTCAACCTGAGGGCGGCAAGCTCCCCTCTACACTAAGAGATAATATGTGCTCTCTTTGGTACCAAGTACCCAAGAGACAACACACTTTCACGTTTTACTTTCTCAATTCCATCCCATTTATTTCCAAGAGCTCTACTCCTAATTCCCCACAGGGTTCATGCTCTTTTAACTCAGCCAATTTAGGTTTCACCGTCCCAACTTTATATTCATATAACCCATGTTCTCAACCGCATTTATTCATTCATAACAGGCAACTGTTAACCAATTTACAGGCAGTTATCATTTCCTTTCCACTTTTCCAAGACTACAATGTTTATATATTCAACTAGTTTTCCAGTCATAGGATTCATGCCGTACCCTAGGATCTATCATTCAATCTAGTTTTCCAGTCCTAAGATTCATGCAATACCCTATGATCTATCATTCAATCTAATTCCTCTGTCCTAGGGTTCATGCAATGCCATAGACTCTATTGATTGTTTCGTAATTGTTCAAATTTTGTTAGGTAAATTAAAGGGCCACTCTACCCGCGAAATCGGAAGTACTGGGGGCGTGGTCGGCAATCCCGCGCGCCTCCACAACCCCCAAAGCCACAACGGAACGGGCTCCTAACATAAGGATCAACACAAGGAGTTTCTCAGAATGGTATACAATTGCTGTAAACAGGTAGAGGAAATAAATGTGGAATGAACGCAACTTGAAACGTGGAAAACGGACTCTGAACGGACCCTAAACGAGCCAAAAATGACGAGTCTGTCCAAAATCAGACGTCTGGAACTTCTTCCAGACATCTTAAAACGTCGATCATGCCATACATTTTTCTGTGTAGTCCTTCAGATGTCCAGAAGCTCGCTGGATCGTCTGAAGTCAGTTTCCAGACGTCTGATTATCACCCCAGACGTCTGGAGGACCTCTTCGTCGTCTGGCACTGTGGCCAGACGTCTGATTCACCTGAGATGACGAGCCCTCGCGCCCTCCTGAACAACACCTGCGCACACACGCATCCGCTCTCATCACGAAAAGGCGCAGAAGAACGCAGCGGACGGCTGCATGGCCGTACACGTGTAAAAAGGAGAAGATAGGAAATTATTGTACTTGTCAGACGTCTGGACCGTTCTCCAGACGTCTTCGGCGTCGTCTGGACGTAGGTCCAGACGTCTGATTCTGGGAAATTTTCCCAGAATCAGGACTCGGCTCGCTCTCCGCCCACGACGCACGGCCGTGCCGCGTCCGCCTGCTTCCCGAACTGCAGCAGCTCCTCCGCGACACCCCACGCTCGCTGCTCTCCCGCCGGCCGGCTCTAGCTGCCCCAGCAAGCTTGCACTCTCGCGGTCGAGCTTCTTCTTCCTCTCGCAGCAGCCTCTCTCCCCACACGCTCGTAGCAGGCGCTCTGCCGCTCTCACTCGCTCGCGCTCTTGCTGGCAGGGAGAAGGAGAAGACTGGTGGAAGGGAGTGGTGTGACGTGAGGGAGAGGAGGGGTATATGTAGGCACGAGGGGGGCTCTGCAAGTCGACGGGAGAAGAAAGAAAGAGAAGAGGGCGGCTGGGAATCAGTCTGCGCGCGCATGCGCACAGATTCGCTCTCGTACGCATGCAAAATTAATTTTCAAACGTCTGATCAGACGTCTGGGCTAACTCCTAGACGTTTTAAAGTGATCTTGGTGTCTCAAATCTTAACAAATATAGACTAAGGAGTGGATACGAAGATCAAGTTAAGCCGATCTCGACTGGTGGGGGAGGTCATGACAACAAATTAAGGTCAAGTTAGGACTTTCTTTTTGGGTTAATCCAACCAGGTTATTTAAATGATCAAGCCAATACCAAAAATATCTCCCAGAAACTTTAACCGCCATGATATGATTTAGCATAAATACATGATATATAAAAATGATGAAATGGAAAAGTCAAAAGTAGGTCAAGCACGCACGTGTGGAAAAAAATGAAAATGAGTATTTATAATGTGGTGGATTATAAAAAAAATGTATTTTATGTTTTGCCATCACATGCTTGGAAGCAGAGAAATTATTTTTTAAGAAACATAAACTTGGGCATCAAGCATTGGACGATATTATAAAGACAGATAAAACTTACTGCTACATGTGTTGTCCGCGTGTATCATATAATTTCTGTTAGCATTTGTATATTGTATAAATTTTTGTTAGTATTTTCAATATGTCACCACTTTGGAGAAAATTAGAATTACATGCAATACTGAGTTTCTTAGAAAATGCTAATACATGTGAGGAGTGCCTACCCTAACCAAATTACTACCTCCTCTACTAAAATAAGATGGCAACTCTCATTTCATCTTTTATGCTAATCACATGACTAATAATATTTCAAAGGCATGTACAACTTATATCAACTTACAAGCCCAATAAACTGCCAATGTTAATTGTATCACAACAGGCTAAACCTTTATTGAATGGAGACACGGGTAATTAGTTTAACTTTCCTATAAAGTAAATAGAAATGGACGTTTACCTCACTCGAAGAAATGCAAAAAAAAAGATAATATTCTAACCCTAAACCTGAATTGACCCATAGGAGTAGGTCATAATCCATTCGTCGTATCTACCTGGTGTTGGTTCGTCAAAAGGAAAAAATCAATTTGAAACCACTTGTCGTGTAGCAAAGATCCTACATTATTTTTATAAAATGCACTCACTTTTACCATATAAAGAAAGAAAGACGTAAGACCATCGAAGGCATGCACTAAATTGACTTTCCTTCCAAAGCAAAATAAGATGAAATTACCACCAAGTGTTTGGCTCATTAATAGTAGTATTTACCTTCTCACCGAAGAAAAAAGTTATATACATATACATATAGCATCCACCGGTGAAATATTGCAAAAATATATAACGAATGTTATGTGAATAACTTACAAAAATATATAATAAAGATGGATAAATTAAGAATGGTGGAGGTGAGTTCCTTTGATCCATGAACAACAATATCAATCTCATCTTAATGCCATGCTATATATATATATATATATATATATATATATATATATATATATATATATATATATATATACTTTAAATCACACGAAACCAGTCATCGCAATTAATATTCATTGATCTTTAATCACTTTAATGTAATTTTCCTAGCAGCGGCCTTCCAGTCCCTCCTGCCACTTTGACTCGTGGAACAACAATCGGATCTTGCATGTGACAGCATTTCCACGGGAATCCTTTTGTAGTTGCGGTGAAAAATGTGAGGTGTTTGGCTGAGTAGGTGCACTTCTCTGGCATCCTTCTTCCAATCTCTGGTGCAGTAGAGACGATCTTCGTGGATCTCATTATTCCAAGAAGGCTCCTGGAAGAGTAACGGGTGATAGACGTCCGGTACGATACCAGTAGTGTCAAGTACATTAATATTGGCTGTGGCCTCTAGACGCTTCCTCGCTCTATATCTACGCTGACGTTCTCTGTTCTTGATGCGGCGTGTGAGCAGCTCATCAACGATTTCGATTGTCTCCCCTTCGCGAGGAGTACCGCTCATGCCGCTCGCATGCACGCAACAACGTCCCAACGAGGATCATAAACCATAGAATAAGTGACAGTTCTTTCGCCACCATCGAGAGGCTCGATCGCTTAGTTTAGTGTCTGTGGTTCCCTCACATTCAGAAAATAAGTAATGATCAGCGCGCGCGCGCGCTCGCACACACACACACACATATATATATATATATCCTTAAGCGTTAGTTTAGGTTAGAGATTACGAAACTTGTGTTAATATATGTGAAATTATTATTAATCTTTATCTTGTAGATTGGTGTTAACACTAATTTCTTTTTATTTAAATTATTGTTGAGTTGTGGTGTTTACTTGAATTAGTATTAACACCAGCTTATGAAAAGTTTGAGTTTGGGTGTGAGAGAGTTATGAAGTGAATACGTGTTTTGCTAACACCTCTTATAATTTGTGTAACCAAAGTAAGTGTTAACTCTCTAAAACATATGTGTTAGAATTATGTAACTTAATCCCTCAAGTAAATGAAAGTTAACCTCCCAAAAGAGAGGTTAACCCTCCAATTAAAGTAACCCTAAAGGTAGACCAGCAATTAATGAAAAAGATCTATATAAAAGCTTGTTCATCACATCCATGAAGGCTACTAGTGCATTGGTCAAACCAAAAGACAATACTAGAACTCGTAGTGCTCGTAGCAAGTCCGAAAGGTTAACTTTAAGGCATTGGACTCCTTTATCGAGTGGTATTTTGATCGCAAATCAAATTTTGAGAACACACTAGCATGCACCGTACCATTGGTTGAACAGATCATCAATGTGAGGCAATGGATACCGATACTTGATGGTGACCTTATTCAGTTGTCGGTAATCGATACACAAATAGAAGGTCCCATCCTTCTTCACAAATAACACGGGTGCTCCCCATGGCAAAGTAGTCAACCTAACGAATCCCTTCTCAAGTAGTTCCTACAGCTGTGCCTTAAGCTCTCATAGCTTTGCTGGGGCCATGCGGTAAGGGGTTGCTGATATAGGCTGAATCCCTAGAATAAGAGAGATCTCGAACTCAATCTCTCTAGCCGGTGACAATCTGAGTAGTTCGTCAGGAAAGAAATGTGGGAAGTCCTAAACTACTAACATAGATGAAACATCATTCTTTGGTTCTTTGCCCATTACAATGCAAGCCAAAAGTCCCTCGCACCCACTATCTAAAAGTCTAGTGGTCTACAGCACGGCCAGGCACCAATAATAGGAGTCACCCATTTGTCCCACAAAGTTGATCTCGGGCATTCTTGGAATGTGAAAAGTGACATTTTTCTCGTACTAATCGAGGAGAGCATGATATGTTAACAACTAATCCATCTCGAGGATAACGTCAAATCCTGCATCTGTAGGATGAGAAGATTGGCAAGCATCTCGTAACCACCTATAGATATCGCGCAACCCTCGGATATAAATGAAGCCAGAAACAATTGCCCTCCTAGGCCCTTAATCATCAGCGGATTGGTCAAGGTAGAGGGTACTCATCCTATCACGCGTGCAAACTCTGGGACTATAAAGAAATGTGTCGCTCCAGAACCAACTAGTACAAGTATTGAAAATCCATTGATAAACAACGTACCCCTCACTACGGTGGCTGAGGCGGTTGCATCCCTCAGGGAAAGAGTGTAGACACTACTCTGGGGTCCTTTAGCTGTGGATCCCATTACGCTTTGCCCCTACCGACTGTACTCACAATCCGTACCTCAGGCCTCGGAAAAACCCCCACCTCTCATCTTCCTCTAATAATGAGAAGGAAGAGGCAAAATGAACCAAATCTATGAACCGAGCCAAGTACTCGAAGGTTGTCATACTCCTCTACTCCAAGGCCTCAAACTCTATACGCTTCTGATCCTTCCAGTTAGGAGGATAGAAACGGTTGCCGAAAGGGTCAAAAACTCCTCCCAAGTGCCAGGACAAGTCTGGACTGACCTCCACCATCTGTGTGTGCGGTTGTCTAGGAGGTACGCAGCGGAGGGTATCCTACATTCAATCGGTAAAGCTAGGACGTCGAATGCTTTCTCCACCTAATTGAGGACCTGGTCCTCAGTCACCGAGGGATCTCCATCTCATTGAAACTCCAAAACCTTCATCTTTTGGAAAACCCTAAACAGAGCCTCGTGATCGCAGATGGCATCTACCTGTGGTGGTATCGACAGTGGCACAGAAGATGTCCCCTTAGGCTGGCGAGGTGAATACAGGCACTGTCTAGGAGGGTACAATCATAGAAGTGAAGCCTGTCTTCATAAGAAGAGGTATGATGGGTACATCCTAAGCAACTTTACTCCCCCGAGCTACTAGCCGTAGGCGGTAGGGGCAGCAATCTCTATTGAATGTCCTGCAGGGTCCCTATAATGACTCGTTACCTTTTAGCCTTTTAAAACGTCTGAAGTTTCAGTCAGACGTCTGTTCAGACGTCTGAACATGTTCCCGGACGTTTGAAAGTAGAAATTTTCACACTGCACTTTGCACTCTGTGTGTGAGCGATGCATAGAGGCCCTTCCTTCTTTCTCCCCACAACCTCACCCAAACCCTAAACCTTATTATATATATATATATACCCCCCCTCCTTTCTCCTCTTCACTCCTCACACCACAACCACCACCACCTCTAGTTTCTTGTGTGGCTGCGGTGAGCCTAGACGGGAGCGGCGAGAGGGGACGAGCGAGGGAGAACGAGAGAGAGGAAGGAAGAGAGCGTGGAAGGTCAGAGGACCTTCGGGAGCTCGGTGGAGCTCGCACGGCCAACGGCGGGTGCGTGCGCGCGTGGAGGACGTTGGCGAGGAGCTGTCCAAGCTCCTGCAGCAGTTGGAGCTGCCACCACAGGCGGAGGCGCAAGCAGAGCAAGCTGCGAGCAGGTTCTGATACTGGAAGTTTTTCAGTATCAGACGTCTGGAGTAAGGAGCAGACATCTGGCGAGGCACCTGGATGTTCGGAGCTAAGGTCGGACATCTGAAAACACGAGTTGCGCGAGTATGTACGTTCCTGCGCTGATCTCCGCCATGCAGAGTATCTCAGCGCAGGAGCTGTGGGACTAATTTGGTTCCTGCATCCATTGTACGCAGGGTAGACTTTGGGAAGGCACGCGGTGTGCTTTCCCAAGAACTTTTGGATGTCTGATCACATCACCAGACGTCCTGAGGTGCTTCCAAACGATCGGAGACCTTGTCCGACATCTGGAACTGCTCCCAGACGGCCGCAAAGGGAGTCTGGACGTCTGAATTAGCTATAAAGAACATAAGGTGAGTTTGTCGTCTTTTAAGATGTCTGGGAAGAGTCCCAGACGTCTGATTTTGATCAGAAACCGCGTTTTTAACCTATTTAAGGCCCAAATGGAATCGAATTTCTGCAAACGAAGTATCGTTGTTTTCCACTCAAGTTCCTCTACGTTTTCATGTTGAGTATCTACTATTTTGACCTCATCTAATGTAATTGGTTGCTGGTACAGGTTACCAGCAAGTGGCATGTTCGAAACCCATGGAGGCGACGAAATCTGCGGCACAGGCCCCCATTCCTCCTGCTATACCTGATAGAGTGGTTTAATTCAGTTATTAATAGTTAAATAAGAATGATTTTGTTTGAAATAGCCGAATGGAACTCTAAGATGTGGAATGAACTCTAGGATAGAAAATGAATGAACCTGTTGTACTATATGGTTTATTTGCATCCGTGATTAAGGTAAATTGCTAGTAAATGCCCTTATTATAATTACGAGTTGCCTGTTAGAATATGAGCTACCTATAATTAATGAATAAGTACCTGTGAAACATCCAGTTGCATATATTGAGATTTGAATCATGAAAACACGAGCTGCCTGCATATGGATGAGAAATGAATTATGAAAGATGAGATCTGGATCTGGATAAATGAGGAGAGCATGAGCATGAACCCTATGGGGAATTAGGAGTAGAACTCCTACGGATAAATGGAATATGGAATGGTAGATGGGAAGTGTCCTGGTCCTTGTATACGTGGTATCAAGGAGAGCAATTGTCCCCTTTTAGTATACAGCGGAGCTAGCCTTCCTTAGGTTGTGACCCGGGGTTAGGATTGGCAACTCTACACCGACTCCTGTCGGCCCTCGCGTACACAATACCGAGGCAAGCTACTAGTGTAGGGAGAGAGCTAACCACCCCACGGGACCCGGGGTTAAGCTAGCCAACCTACACCGACTCTTTTTCGACCCTCTAGGCAAACCAAGGTAGGAAGACGAGGGTCCACGAACTGTGGAGGGGCGAGACCCATGGTTGGTCCTGAGGGGCGAGACCCCTATTCTAAGAGAGCAAGACCCTATATTGTTCCGTGCTATACTTTGGTGTACCCGCTAGCGGAAACGACTGACTGCTTATCAGTGCGGGGTAGCTACCCATGCGCTTATCACACATGCCGTAATCACCGCTACGTCTCGACAGTGACCCTAGGATGGTTGACTGGGTGTAGGACTACCACGGGAGACTCTCCCGACCATAAGAGCACCACGTGTACCTTCTACTCTACGTAAAAGACTGCAATCAAGATCGTTCCCACGAGGAACATGCAAGATCAAAAAATACCTGAATACTTGAGAAATAGAAACACATAAAAGAAATACATAGAAATGAGAAATAAACATGTTGTTGCTTTTATTGTAATAGCACTTAAATAATGTAAACAACACTCTACTCAGCGTTCGCTGACTTTGTCTTTTTCGTAACCCTATTCAGGACCAGAAGTTGAGCAGCCTGAGTTTCCAGCTACAGAGGGTGCTAGACCCAGCCGTAGGTGTTTTTTCAGTACTTCTTATTTTCCTTACTATTGTAGTAAGTAATGGACATTTAATTTACTATTTCTGCTACTATTGTTGTGGCATGTACTGAGACAGTTGTTTTACTTTTTTTACTGCTTTGTACTTTTCTTCTGCTTAGTTATATTGCATATGTGAATGTGATTTATTTTCCTACTTTTGGTTATTTCTTGTTGGACACTAGGTCTTGGGATTAGTCGAGGCAAGCTAGTCTTGAGTCCAGTAAAGATCCGGAAACCGAATCGTAACAGTCCCTAACAGAGCTTGCATGATTTAGGCTGGATCCGTGAAATGACCCTTCTAAGGACTATTTGGAGTTTTTCCAGAAAGTTAGGGGCGTGAACGAAAATTTTAAACCCCCTGGGTTTAGTTGTGGGCTTTGCGGGAAATGAGGGAAATGCAAGGGGGTGTCACATAATTTTTCCCCTCCCTCTCTCTCTCTCCCCACACACTCACCCACACACACACACACACTCCATCCTCCCCACCCCAAAACCCTAACACCCTTCTATTTAAACCCCCCCTCCCCCCCCCCCACACACACACTCCTCTCCACCTTCACACCACCACCTCCTCCACCGTCATCCTCACCTTGCTGCTGGCGAGCACCAACCGCCTTCCCGCCTCCGCTTGCAGCCGCATGTGGAGGAGAGGAGCTTGCGAGAGGAGGAGGATAGAGGGAGAGAGTGTGAGCGAGGAAGAGGGAGGGCATGGGAGAGGAGATAACCTCAGGGAAGGTCGAGCGTGCACGGCAGATGAGCTCGAGCAGGAGAGCTTGCGCGCGAGGAGCGCCTTGCTGCGAGTGCAGCAGCGAGCACTCGAAGTTGTGAGGGGAGGAGCCACGGGAGCTCGGAGGAGCTCGTGCGGGAGGAGGCGAGCACGCACACGAGGAGGAGGGACTTGTGGAGAAGAGCCTCTCGACCCCCTGCAGCAGATGGAGCTACTACTGCCATGCTACAGGCGGAGGCAACGAGAAAGACGAACATCGCGAGAAGTTCTGCGTACTAGATTTTTCCAGTATTAGACATCTAGAGCATCTACCAGACGTCTGGAACAGCAGCGGACGTCCAGAGCTAAAACCGGACGTCTGAGAACTCACAGAGTAGGTAAGCATCCTGAACGCTCATGTATTGACGTACGTGAAGTATGTGGCATGCGCTGTCGTGGTTTTGAACCTGCAATCGTATGCACAGGTATAGGCTTTGGAAAGGCGCGCAAGCATGCTCTTCGAGGTGCTTTAGTACGTCTGAACGTCTCCACAATGACAGACATCTGAAAGGACCCACGACGACTATAAAGAGATTCCAAACGTCTGCCAGCAATGCAGGGAAGCAAGGTGAGGTTCTAAGATCGTTTAAGACGTCTGGGTCTAACCTCAGACGTCTGATTTTAGACAATATGCACGTTTTTAGCCTGTTTAGGGCCCAAACGAAGTCAAATTTACGCAATTGAAGTACCATTATTTTTCGCTCAAGTTTCTCTACGTGTTAGTGTCAATTATATACTATTTTGAACTTGTTTGATGTGACTTAGTTATTAGTATAGGTCTCCACCCTATAGCATGTTTGGGACTCGCGAAGACGACATGACATGCGGTTCTAGTCTCCATTTCTCCCGTATTTCTCGGTAGAGTGGTTTACTTTAATATTAAGATTTAAATAAGTAAAGGATATGTTTAGAATAACTTAATTGAATCCTATGATGTGAAATGAACCCTAAAGTAGAAACAAATGAATATTGCTTGAACTACACTGTTTACTTTGATATGCATGTTAAACCTTAATTGCTAGTAAGGGTATTAACTACTCGATGTGATGCTTTCTCGGTATTAAAATACGAGCTGCCTATTACAAAAATGAAACTCAGGATGTGAACAATGAAATCTAAATGTTGAGAAATAGAATGAAAGGAATGGAAGCATGAACCCTACGAGGAATTAGGAGAAGAACTCCTGTATAGGGAAAGAACCTTATAACTAGAGGGGAAGTGAGCTGACCCTTATGTACATTGTACCAAGAAGAGCAACTGTCCCTTTAGAGTAGAGGGGAGCTTGTTGCCCTTGAGTTGAAACCTGGGGTAGGTTGGTCACTCTACATCGACTCCTGTTTGATCATCGCATACGTGGTATCGAGGTGAGCTACTTAGTGTAGGGAGGGAGCTAGCCGCCCTACGAGACCCGGAGTTAAGATTAGCCACCGACGTGCCTTCGTGCGTGTGTGTTAAGAGGTGTTGTTATAGTTGCACTTGATACGTCGGTTTTAAAAGAAGTAAACGGAGGTGAGTCCGAGTGTCGATCTCAGGGAGGCGTGGAAATCGGATTTTGTTTACCACTTGTTGTCACGAAAAAGGCGGAGTTTTGCTTGCGAAAGAGACGGTTTTGAAAAGCGAGAGATAGAGAGAGTTTAGGGTTAGAAAGCTCTTGGTTTTGATCATGCACTTTAAACAGAAATTAAAATGGCAACTAAATGGAAAATAATTTCATTAAACATGCATTCATAGTTCATGATTTACAACATTAAATACATGCTTTAACAAAAGTAAGTGAAAGCTTAAAAGAGAGAGAGAGAGGTAGAGAGAGAGTGGAGAGCGACGAGGCAGCCACGGCGGTGGAGGAGGCTCCGTCGGCGGCTCATCGTCTCCGGCGATTACAAGAGTGCCTAAGACTAGCTAGGAGAGGAGTGGAGTAGTTGCAAATGGGAGAGGATGCCTTGAATGGTGGTAGAAGGGGGTTTAAATAGAGTTAAGGGCCTCCTAGAAGAAGAATGTGCTTTAGCGACATCCAGAACGTCGCTAAAACCGCTTCCAGATACGTCGGTGAAGGCCTTCTGCCGCCGGTCAGCCGCCCGCCCCCTCTCTCTCTCCAACCGCGATCCGTGGATGATGAACGAGAGCCGTTCGATCGAAGATCGGACGGCTGAGATTCTCCCGCGCCCGTGCTGAGATCGCGCTTCGGGCGCACGTGCGCGCGCGCGTTTCCGTCCGGCGTGCGCGCGCGCGTGGGCGCTCGGGCACTGTCGTCGAGCCGCGTGGCGCAATCCTAACCGCTCGCTGCTGATCGGGCGGCTCAATTTCGCCGCGCCCTTCGCTCGCGCTTGATTTCCGCTCCGCGCGATTCGAACGCGCGTCGCTGCGACGCGGGCGTGCGCGCTAACCGTTGCGCCACGCCCGCGCTTTGTCGCGGCGACCGCGGGCGAGCGCGCGGATCTCGGCCGTTCGATCAAAGATCAACGGCCGGATTCGTTCTTGGCTGGCTTGAGGGTGAGCGAGCGGCGGGGGCGGGGCGACGTGGCGCGTTCTGGGCCGTTGATCTCTAGATCAATGGTCATGATTTCTTGGGCCCATTGTGGGAGCTCCGGATGTCGGATTTGGCTGATCTTGAGTCCGTTGGACTCCGTTCGTCGTCCTGAATCCATCCGTGTAGTCCGATTGCTCATCTGAGGCCTGCTTTGACAAATACTTTACACAAATGGCCATTAATACGATTTATAAGCAATCTTGGTACTTGATGCATGCAACGCTCCTATTCTACTTTATGTTGTTCCTTTTATTCTAAAGATGGGCCATATTCAACCTAATTACTACCCCCTTGCATGGTGTTATCATTCCCCCATGCTTACTCCTTGATAGTCCCTAGCAAGGTTTATTCTAGCCTTTATTTCTTTGGAGAATTCAAGAAGTAATTGCTTAGGCACTTCGTTACTCGTCAATAAGAGGAAATATACGAAGATCTTAATCTACAAAGACTAAGCAGTGCCCGGGTGTCTTCCAAAATATGAATCGCCCGAATCCTTGCTTTGTATATATAACTATACATATGTATACGTATATATCTATATATGTCTTTTTAGAATTTTCGAAATTCAGTGTGGGTTGGTAACTTTTTACGGCTACCCAACCCACCCAAAACTCGGTCAAAACCCTAAGTGCTAAGCATCTTGGTGCGAATGTTGTGATAGACTCACTTAACGGTAATTGAGACAGACTTCGAGTTTCTACGCCTCTAGGTGTCCGGAAAAGAAAATAAATTTTTGCCTGAAGGTGTATTTGTTCGACTGGTAGCTTTCTCCCTACGTTCATTTTACTTGGGGTCAACACAAGGATTTTCCAGTGTATATCTCCCCGGCTTGTACTACTTCCCCGCTTCGTCCTTAGGTGTTTTGGTCTTTTTTGTGCAATTATTGAGCTGGGCTCTGGACAACCGACCAATGGGCTGTTACCCACGATCACTTGCCAGCCATACTTGTGCGGTGAAGTGTGGTTTATTTTCTTTTCTTCTTTTTTTTTTCGTAGGTGGCTTCCCTAATCTCAAATGTACCTAGAGGCAGCGAAAAAGAAATGGCCTGTGGCTGGGTTCTGGACAACCTGCCAATGGGCTGTTACCCACGACAACTTGCCAGCCATACCACCCTAGAGAGTTCATTAGCTACCCAATTTCTGTCAAAATCTCCAAGAAGTGAGTCTATGCAAAAATGTGTGTAGATGCTTAGATTCAAAGTTTTCCTGAGTTAGAGGGTGAGTTGATAAGTCGTATACTTATTACCTTATTTATTAGGTGGATTAGAATAGCTTAAAGTTGCAAGGATTCGCCGCTAAATCCATATTTTAATGGACACTAGGGCTGATTAAGCCTGAAGGCCTGAAAAGTCTAAGCGTTTAAGTTCTTTTTGTATTATTTCCCACTATTGACAAGTTTCTAATGCCTAAGTTTTTCTTCCTAAATTTAATTTTTTTTTTAATCAATTAATTTATTCATTCAGACTGATTAATTAAGCTCAGGATTATGCAATTTACCATCCCCCCATGCTTAAGTTGGACAATGTCCTCATTGGTAGATGCATGGATGCAGAAGGGTTCAAAAAGATAGTACCTGAGTGATGTAAACTACCAGATCAGTCTGAATCCGCTGGGTTGCCTCCCAGGAAGCGCTGAGTTTAATGCCTCCAGCTGGACGGTGCACAAACAGGAATGGCTTGGGTCAAGAAGATATGTTCAAAATTAACCAGACCCAAAATCAGAAGTCCACAGATGCGAATAAGGTTGTGGTGGAGTCCCGTTCCTAAGGGACGGGAATTCTGTAACAGATATATCATGCATGCCCGTGTCAGATCCTCTCTTAGTTTGTGGGCATGCAAACAAGTTGCTGTGGACGAACGCACCCCAAATATGACATGCCAAACACTAAAGATGTAGGTCTTATATTCAGCTTGTGTCCCCATAAAATTGTAATCCATCGAAAGTGTATCAATTCTAGTGCATTCGGGTTGTGGGATCTTTATTCTGGTAGGGCAAGTAACAAAGTCCAGAGTTTCATATTGAGCCCTACAACCAAGCATGAGTCTTCTCTTCAAAGACGAATCCATCTCTTCCGCAACTATAGTTTCATTGCTCATTCCCTCCAAGCCCTTGATCTCAAGAATATTTTCTTCAACCTCCTTTGTATCAGATTCACTGTTTGGGGTTGCATTAGAGGTAGGGTCAATTTCATCCTCTAGATCATATTCTTTCTCTCGGCCCTCCTCCAAATTTGTGATGGGGATTCTAACCGATTCATAATCAATTTCTTTGAAATTGTAACTCCATTCTCCATCTCCGACATTGGCTGCTACTCCCACCGGATTACTTGTCTTGAGCCGATTAGATTCAGATTCCAAGGTCTCTCCCCTTACCTTCTTAGTTTCCTCCTGATGTTTGTTCTCAATACTCCCCAAATTGTGTTCCAAGGAATCCTTACTGTCCTTATCCACTGAGCTATCCAACTCCTGAGGGGTATCAATGGTGGACTGAACCAAATCAGGATGACTAGGTGTAGTCCAATTGATCATGGTAGGTCCTTGCTTTATGAATTCCATGAATGGCGTTGTATGCAACAGCTTTCGTTGGCCTTCTTCCCCCAATTGTTGGAACAACTCCAACATGGCATGTTGCCCTTTAACCAATTCTTGATTCTGTCTGTGTAGTTCTAACTGGAGGTTATCAAGAATTGACATGGTGTCATTTGGTGTCCTTTGGATTTCCTCCTTGAAATCCAGGTTAAGAGAGTATGGTTGAGGTTGTGGATCAGAATCCATATTGGTGTTTAGGTTCTTGGGTGGGTCCTCTATTCTATCATGTTGAGGGTCCAGTTCTTCAAGAGGAACCATTCTCTGTTTGGTCCTACTCCAGAATAGTTGAGGTTCTAAGTCCTCCTCCCAGTCAGATTCTTCATCAGGGGACCAAATCAGAGGTTGATGATCCTGGGCTTGCCTAGATTTCTGATCATTTTCTGATTTTCATTTGTCTAGAACTCCTTCTAATCCAAAGGTCAAGTAGGCAAGGTTGTTGAATTCAGATGACCTTTCTTGGTTATTATCCTAAGATGGGTAGGGTTCTTGGTGTTCTCCTAAAGTGTAGGTCCTATCACAGTAGAGCAGGTCGGACCTAAATGAGGAGGCATTGTGAGGACAATCGAGATATGGAGTCCCATGATTTGAATCGTACCCTTAGGTGGCTATGTTGGTTGTATTCCAATAAGAAGTTGGTGCGGTTTGGTCATAGTTGGGCCAAGAGGGATATTCAAGGTTGTACCCCCAACTTGGTAGTTGGTTAGCCCAAGTAGGCTGTGGGTATGGTCCACTTGGGTTAGCATACAAATCCGGTTGGGGGTAGTTTGGGTAAGATGGATAGGTATTGAAATCCATGGTTTCGAAGAAATGGAGGGATGTGGGAAGAACAGATGCGAGAGAGTTGTGTCCTCAACCAAGCAAACAAGCCTAGTCCTTATGGTGTATTCCTTAGAAGACCTAGAAATCTCACAAAGGTTGATTAAGTTCGTAAGCACTGGACTCCCCTTCCCGAGGTTAATCTGGCCAGGTTGATTACAAGGGGATTGCAGGGAAGGTTCTTCCTTTGGCTTGCGCCTTCGGTTCCATAGACCCCACAACCGCGGTCGTTTGACACTGCCCCGCAGCCTAGTTACCAGATTCTACCAAGGGAATGAAAGCCAAGTGCCTAGCAAACAAAACATCGCCTTTTGAGACTTAACTCAGTCCTGCCTAGGGCACGTCTACTCAGTTTTAAAGGGTTAGGATAGTGCTTGTACTTAGGGTGATGTGATGAGGCGTTGATTGGGGTGGTGTCTCTTAATTTTCCACTTTCAAAGTGTGTGCTTCTAGCAAAACATGATTTTCAAGCAATGATTTTTAAGGTGTGGTGTCTTTTAGTATTTTATCCTTACTTTAGTGCTTTTTAGGGTTGACGTGTCTTAATGTTTTCAACCAAGTTTCAGTGGGCACGTCAAGTTCTGCACACAATTTGATGAAAGTAGATTTCCTTTTTCTTCTGTAGAGGCTCTAAAACCCTAGTGTACTCATCCTAATGATCATGCAGCTTCTATTAGATGAGTCAGTTTTAGGGTTGAGTGGTGCGGCCCAAGTCAACTCATGGTGGCTTCACAAACACCACTCAAGAAAGAAAAGAACACTCCAAGAATTTATTCAGCATATTAGAGTGTACATTTTTTTGTAGGGTGATGTGTTAAGAATGTGTGTCAAGCAATCATTCACCACGCCAATTTTTTTAGGTTTTTACAATTTTTTTTTAGCTTTTTCACGCAAGCAAACAATGAGAGACAGGTTACTCAATATCGATCCTCGAGGCGCCTACTCCCTTGCTACCGTCGTGGAATGCGTCGCTTCGCCATCCATGCGTCGAATTCCTGCAACCGTCAAGTAAAAAGGAAAATAGGGCATTAGACGATGTGAGAATGAGTGTGGAATGGAGGTGATAAAACAAATCCGTTGCCTCCCCGGCAACGGCGCCAAAAACTGACGTGCCTTCGTGCGTGTGTGTTAAGAGGTGTCGTTATAGTTGCACTTGATACGTCAGTTTTAAAAGAAGTAAACGGAGGTGAGTCCGAGTGTCGATCTCAGGGAGGCGTGGAAATCGGATTTTGTTTACCACTTGTTGTCACGAAAAAGGCAGAGTTTTGCTTGCGAAAGAGACGGTTTTGAAAAGCGAGTGATAGAGAGAGAGTTTAGGGTTAGAAAGCTTTTGGTTTTGATCATGCACTTTAAACAGAAATTAAAATGGCAACTATATGGAAAATAATTTCATTAAACATGCATTCATAGTTCATGATTTACAACATTAAATACAGGCTTCAACAAAAGTAAGTGAAAGCTTAAAAGAGAGAGAGAGAGGTAGAGAGAGAGTGGAGAGCGACGAGGCAGCCACGGTGGTGGAGGAGGCTCCGTCGGCGGCTCGTTGTCTCCGGCGATTACAAGAGTGCCTAAGACTAGCTAGGAGAGGAGTGGAGTAGTTGCAAGTGGGAGATGATGCCTTGAATGGTGGTAGAAGGGGGTTTAAATAGAGTTAAGGGCCTCCTAGAAGAAGAATGTGCTTTAGCGACATCCAGAACGTCGCTAAAACCGCTTCCAGATACGTCGGTGAAGGCCTTCTGCCGCCGGTCAGCCGCCCGCCCCCTCTCTCTCTCCAAGCACGATCCGTGGATGATGAACGAGAGCCGTCCGATCTATCCTCCCGCGCCCATGCTGAGATCGCGCTTCGGGCGCGCGTGCGCGCGCGCGTGGGCGCTCGGGCGCTGTCGTCGCGCCGCGTGGCGCAATCCTGACCGCCCACTGCTGATCGGGCGGCTCAATTTCGCCGCGCCCTTCGCTCGCGCTTGATTTCCGCTCCGCGCGATTCGAACGCACATCGCTGCGACGCGGGCGTGCACGCTAACCGTTGCGCCACGCCCGCGCTTTGTCGCGGCGACCGCGGGTGAGCGCGCGGATCTCAGCCGTTCGATCGAAGATCAACGGCCGAGATTCGTTCTTGGCTGGCTTGAGGGCGAGCGAGCGGCGGGGGCGGGGCGACGTGGCGCGTTCTGGGCCGTTGATCTCAAAATCAATGGTCATGATTTCTTGGGCCCATTATGGGAGCTCCGGATGTCGGATTTGACTGATCTTGAGTCCGTTGGACTCCGTTCATCGTCCTGAATTCATCCGTGTGGTCCGATTGCTCATCTGAGGCCTGCTTTGACAAATACTTTACACAAATGGTTATTAATATGGTTTATAAGCAATCTTGGTACTTGATGCATGCAACACTCCTATTCTACTTTATGTTGTTCCTTTTATTCTAAAGATGGGCCATATTCAACCTAATTACTACCCCCTTGCGTGGTGTTATCAGCCACCCTACACGGACTCTTGTTAGGCCCACTGCGCAAACTGGGATAGTTGGATGAGGGTACGCGGACTGTGGAGGGCGAGACCCCTATTCTGAGAGGGCAAGGCCCTGTGCTGTTACATGTTGTACCTTTAGAAGTACCCGCTAGCGGAAACGACTGATCGCGTGTCAGTGCGGGGTAGCTACCCGTGCGCTTATCGTGCGTGCCGTAGTCACCGCTACGTTGCGACCGTGACCTCGGAGTGGTTGATCGAGTGTAGGACTACCATGGGGGACTCTCCCGGCCAGAAGAGCACCACATGTACACCCTACATCACGAGAAAGACTGCAATCAAAATCGTTCCCTTGAGGAACAGTCAAGATCAAGAAATGACCGGATTCTTAAGAGAGTAAACAAATCAAAACCACTTAGTTGAGTTAAATGGAAATGAATAATTAATTAGTTGCTTGTTATTATGTAAATTGCATATAAATAGCTTAACCATCACTCTACTCAGCGTTAGCTGACTACGGATTTTACAACCTTGTTCAGGTTAGGAAGTTGAGAAGCCAGCACCACCGATTATAGAAAGAGCTGGGCCCACTCGAGCCCAGCCATAGCTGTTATCGCTTTTCTGTTCTAATACGTTCTTTTGTTGTAGTAGTGAGTATTTGTTATATGTAATACTATTTCTGTTACGTTTTCACTTTATTTTCCGCTGTCGTAGTTGTGATGGCATATAATATTGTGAGACATTTCGTTCTTTTTTCTTTACTGTCTTTTGATTATTTCTGCTTAGTTATATTGCATGTGTGGTCGTGGAATATTTTCTGCTTTTAAGTTATTTCTCATTGGACGACTAGGTCTTGGGATTAGTTGAAGCAAGCTGGTCTCGAATCCTGTAGAGATCTGGGATCGGGTTGTAACAATCCGCTATTGTGGCATAGGGTCAGGGCCTGTCATTAACGCCTAGGAGGCATATCCTACACTCCCAAAGTTTATAATTAGCTTAGTTATTGACGACCTAAAGTCATTCTCTCGTGCTCCATTTTTGGATTTGCTTTATTATTGCTTAATGGTGCAATAGTGCTTTGATACCATCTTTTCTATAACGACCTGGTCCCGAGAGACCAAGTCAGAATGTCCCAAACAACTTGAATTGTTTCATCGTTACCCAACAAAAAGGATACACACCATAACCAAGCAATAATATTGCAACAATAAAGGATATAATTAAAATTATTTATTTCCAATCGTAATTTAGAGCACAAAATAGAACTGAAGGGTAAGGGGTAAAAACTAAAGTAGTGTGCAGTACAAATTATATAGACCCAACACAAAGGAAATAAAGGCTCGAAAGCATAAAAGCCAATTATAAGGTGAAACTACCTCTAAGTGAGGGAATTGTGTGACTACCTATCGAAAACTCCTAGACCTGCCAACGCCTAATCGAAAGTGAACAGGAAGTAGTGTGAGCTAAAAGCTTAATAAAGTGCCAAAACATAAAGTAACACTCCAGAAAGTGCAAGAAATGGGTTGCCCCATGTTAGTTTGTTTGTTATGAGTTATTCAATTTCCTTTCTTTAATTCTTGTTTCCTCAATTTGTATTTATTTTTTAAACATTTCTTTTAACCTGAATCGTCAAAACTTAAGATGAGCTTCAATGAGGTACAATGGGTCGTCAACTTGGTATCTCTCGTCATTTCCCATCTTAATGATGATGGGACATGTAGCTGCCTACAGAAGGAAGTCCATACTAGAGAACAATCTCGGCATATACGGAGTTGCATCATCCCTACTTGCTAATCCACCATCTTCTCAATATTTCCAATCACACATTAACCCCAACAATACACAAGGCGCTATGTACATGTTTTAACTGAGGTGCCGAAGTGACATGTAACTTACCAACTTTGTTTTATCTTATTTTCTTATCAATGTGACACCCATATTTTATTTACACATTTATCTCTACTAGCTAGTACAAGGAAGTAGTATTGCACAGTTCACCGTTGACACTTAATTTGTTAGGTATTTCCAAGTAACATTATCAAATTATGAATTATCCAGTGATTTACAGAGCATACTTTGCAACTTATCAATTATAAATAGGAAATTCTCTTTCATGTAGCTTGTCCACAATAGATGATTTCAACTGCATTATACAAGAGTAGAGATTTCTGTATCTAGCTCGCCAATCCAAAGGCTACAAAAATATTTTGTTCCAACAATTTTTCATAATTAATTAAATAGGCGGTTCAACTTAGCAGCTAATTGTCATTTAATCCATTCATAAAATTTTTGAGGTTATCAGGCGGACAGGTTTGACGAGGAAAATGGAATGACAATTTAACATGTACATAAGAGGAGAGAACACTTTACCTGTATTCGTGGTATACCAAGGTCTGCCTGGTTAACGACAGACCCTCGATGTAATTCCCCGAGAAAAAATGATAACCGAATCAACAAGAGCGTCTACGGAAGAAAACACAACGGAGAGTGTAGAAAAAGGGGCCCACATACCCCATGGGTCGTGACGAGCAGGCTCGAGCGCATGTCCCGATTGTCCCGGGATACCTTATGCTCCAACAACTGTTTGATATAAAAGCTCGCGACGTTACTATATGTATACTTCGTCGAATTTTATCCACACTAATAATATCCTCATGCATTCTGCAAAATCAACGGGCACCGATACGTTTCTGAATGCGTAATTATATATATATATATATATATATATTTCTACCATACGTGGATAGTTGCCCTATGTGTCCATTTAATCCATATTAAAATTAAGTACATTTATATATATGTGTATATATGTAGATACATATCGTGTAGCAATGACTTATCTATTAGCACATAATCCACATCTCTGCACTTTTATCTATTACAGGTAAATAATAAAGTAATTAATGTGAAAGTAAACCTTTATAGGATGACCCCTTTCATATAGTTATCTTACTTGTATGATGTGAAAATGGACTACGAATGCATACGTAATTATATACGTGCATGCCATATTTACGTATATAAATATCGATCACTGTAACGACTAAATTAACACTTATTTACATGTACACACATCTCCCACATATATATATATATATATATACACGCGCACCTTTACACCGCACACCTAAGTATATACGCATTTGCATGCGTTGCCAATAATTCTATCTACCCCACCCACTCTCTCTCTTCCTCTAAATCCTACGCACCAAACAAATCCACACCACTCTCTCTCTCTCTCTCTCTCTCTCTCTCATTTTCTTACCAGTCTCACGAACAATCCAGTTCTTCAGGCACGCCCTGTACCTCCCACTTTGCCTCTCTTCCGTTCTTTCCTCTTCATCTTCGTCTTCCTCCCCTGCAACAGCAACACGAGCACCACCTCCACCACCGCCGTACTCTCCTTCTCTCTCTCTCCCGTACTCCCACACACACATACCCTCCGCATGCGGCCGTCGACATCCACCAAAGACCACCACCTTGCTACCGACATCTGCAACGACCACCACACATTTCCATCACCGTCATCGCCCCCTCTCCTTCACGTGCACACACACATGTAGCAAACGCGACCACGCACAGACCACCCACCGTCATCTCCTCCTCTTCTTTCTTACTCTCCCACGCCCTCACACGACGCACTTGCACAACACACATCCCACCACCACTGACGCACAGCCACCGCGCACACCCACCACCATTGCTTCCCATGCACGCACGTACGCATCCCCCCTCGTTTCTCCCTCTCTCGCTCATCCTTGCCACAGCAGCTCGCTATTGGCGCTGCACCTTACCGGACCGTCGCAACATCAACCCTCACCATCTCCTCCTCGTGATCACCTACCCCACCCTTCTCATTGTTACACGCATAGAACACTTCGCATGGCTAGAAAAAGAGAATAGTGGGGGGGGGGGGGGGGGGGGGGGCTGGTGTGCGGGGGGGAACGCTCACCGGGGCTGAGGACGGCCGCTTTGAAGTGGTCGCCGGGCTCGGAGGGCGGCCGCGAGGTGAGGGAAGGGAAGGAGGTGCCGATCTTGGAGGAGGAGAAGTGGGATCGGGTGAGATCGAGTGGGAGAGGGGTAGAGAGAGAGAGAGAGAGAGAGAGAGAGATGCGTGGGGGTGAGATGGAGTGGCTACGCGCGCAGCTCGAGGGGGTTGCTCGGGTTTTAGGTGGGATATTTAAGTGGAAAAAAAACAGACATTGTGTTTGTTTTTTCTTTTCCCAGAAGGCACACAAAAAGAACTCGTCTGATTTCGTTTCGTAGCCTTGGAATTCTCGATTTCCGAGCAGCAAAGTCCATCTGACTCGTTGAGTTGAGAGGAACCTCGTGGGAGCCTTAAATTTCTTGTCCGTCTCTTGGTTTACGTTTCGATAATTTCATATCAAAATGTGATTTTAAAAAAATTGGTTAGAAAATCGCAAAATACGAATACATGTAAGCTCTCAAAAGAAGGTATAATAACTTTTGGTTTGTACGATATTAATGTTATTGCTGTCAAATTTTTGTAATAACTTTTAAACAAAAATCAGGTTGATTTTAAAATAAAAGAATTTATTTTTGTAACATTTTCTACAATGAAAGTAAAATATTTTATTTTACGTGAAATGAAAGCCGTTGGATTCTTTATAAAAAGAGAAGTTCGATTCGAGTGTGAAAAGATCGGATCCAAAGTCTCGCATGTGAAAACCGCATAGCAATGTGTCCAAATATATGACAGTGAAATGCACGACTGACTTTGTATCTACTGCAAGTTGGACATGAATGGTCAACACAGACTAGAAGGGTAACAAAGAATAACTGCTTGTAGGTCACATGCACCCTTTTTTTTAAGGTTACTTTGGAATATTTTCAAATGAAGAAACTTCCTTGACAAGAAATCTATTGTTGTTGCGTCGGAGTAAGAACTTAATTATAACTTTCCATTTTTTTCTAATCTCACAATACGTCACGGTAAATGCTCGGCTACTTATCTTGATCTTAATTAGCTTTTGAAAGTTTTTATACAGGAAAGCTTTGGATAGAAGTTTCACTCCAGGTAAATAGCTTTGCAAAGAAGTTCACGCATTAAACCTGATAATGCAGTGAGCAATAGGGAAAAGGGGCGTTGCTATTGTACAACAATCAACAAAAAGTAATTAAATAGCTATATTATCAAATCACGTCTGCTTGTAAAAAAATATGGGATATTATATCTGATAAAAAATGTAGATAGCTTTTCCATGTCTTTTTTTAAGTCGCAAACAACAATCCTGAAATTTAATTTAGCTTCACCATGTTAGAGGGAAGAGAACCTTTGGCCAAAAGGTTGTAGGAGAAAGAAACCTAAAAGATTGCATCTGCTTACCTTCAGAACTTGACAGTCTTAAATATATTTTCGGTAATGATGGATGATTTAATAGTCTTTGGCCAAGTTATGGAAATGGATAATAATACCAAAGAATAACCTTCATACTGGATGTCAAATTTGATTGATATTATATACCTCAAACAGTCAAAATGATTGTATTTACTAACTGCAAAACTTACAAGTCCGTAAACAGGGTTACTTTTTGGAGATGTCACGGAAGAATTAATGCATAGAAGGATCAAGGAGCCTTCACTTTGCTGACACTTTGATCCAAGTATTACGAGAGTACTATTTTCAGTCAAGAATCATGAAGCTATCAGCAGTTATGCAGCATCTCAGTGCTGAACAGAACAGAGGGTTCCTTACCTGTACTTGCCACCTTTTTGAAGAACAAAAATACATGTATAATCCAAAAATACTTCGTGTCGATTTTCTTTTTTTTTGTTGGATATATTGACCAATGAGAAATAGCTTCCACTCACGATAGCCTGTCTGAATCGAGTTTGTTTGTATTTCTACATCCTTGTTACACGGCATGCATCATCTAAGCAGCAAATTAAAAGGGAATGGACGGATCGCCTATTAGAATGCAACTAGGATTACTCCATCTCTGTTTGATACGTGCTATGGAAATATTCAGGATGAGATGCATGCGAGGCATGTTGAAGTATGGGGACTCTGTTGAGAATACGTACTCAATTTATAGGGCAGAACATGGTAAGCACTATAGGCCGAAGGTGATTCACGAAGAGGACGAGAAAGAACCGCTTGATAAGGTTACTAAAATGAGAGCACTTTGAATGTAATCATCAAAATTAATCATCTATATAATTCAAGTTGACAATAGATAAAGATGGATCCTGGGTAAATTATCACCTAAAGTAGATTGTGAATGTGGATTTGGTTGTTTTCTAGAAGGACTGGACCCCACGGGAAAGTACTGTTGTCAGGAGGAGGAGGAGGAGGAGGTTTGACCCTCCCTTCCCCTTATTACACCATGGGGGATTATAAATGCCGTGTAGAAAATATGTCCTTACGTTGAAGGCTTCGTTGTGCGGTAATGAAAAATTTCTTCAATAGAATGATAAAGGTCAAATGCCATGATGCAAAAGCCACTTAAAAAGTGCAACGTATTTAGTTCCTTGACCAGTGAGGCACCATTATTAAATATCTTTGTGAACATTTTACTCTTGGGACTTTTCAGAAGAAAATAGTTTACCTTTGGGATTTGTCAAACAGTCAACATTTTGACAATTTTAGCGCCTAATATATATTGTACATAAGAGAAAGGATGGTTTGTATGTAACGTTTATCATTTTGAGAAAGCAAAGATGCTATACGAAATTCCAAAACAAATTCATGATTAAATTTACTCTCGAATGTCGCTATAGCTAGGCAGCCTGATTCTTCCAATTGAACAACCAATCAGCAATTAATTTGCTGATGTAAAATGGTTCCCTTATGATTGCCAACTGAAATTAATAAGCATGTCATGGCAGATAGCCATCCAGTGAACAACGATCACTAATATTTGACAGGCAGACAGGCACATGTCTTTAATGGAAAGACATGTGACGGCTTTCCTAATAAGTGCTTTCTTTTATGACATCCGCCCACACTTTATCTGAACGAAACTGGAGAAGCTCAAGAATAAGATGTTTTTGATACTCTCCAAAATTAACGAGGGAAATGGTGCTTTATTTTGACATCTTTTAGAATCGTTTTCCTTATCCAGCCATGCAGATTGGTATTACCGTGTATGGTTTGCCTATCACACACACGACCTATCCAAAGACTATTGTGCTTAAAACCATACGTATGAACTAGGATGGTGACCATTAGATTAAAATCCCATGCTTCAAAGTAAAACTATCAAATGTAATAATGGTGATTTTGTGTTGCAACAAAAATGATGGATGTTAAAAAAAGAAAAAAAAACTTATATGCTGTCTGAAATAAGATAATTTATAAAAAGGTTATTGTAATCAAATCTAATCAAATCATATATATTATAAATAGATACTGAAATAATTACTAAAATGAATACAATGTTCGTAATATAAGATTTAAGTACAGAAAAACTTATGATTACAATAATTAGATGATATATAATACAATTAACAAAAAATCATCCCACGAATCTTGTCATTCGTTTGTTCGTAAAAAATAATGTATCATACATGTTAAAAATAAATTTATATTGTAACAGTAAAGTACATACATTGTAATATCAAATAAAAACATTTGTAATGAATAGGCATTGCGGTTATAACAACTAAAACATGATTTTTAACGAAATAGTAGTTATGTTGTAACAAATATATTAAATTGTAAACATTAATGATTAAGACTAATGAATAATAAACATGAGTTTGTAATACAAAATGTAACACATAATATAATACACCAAAGGATAATCGGATAATATTAATAACAACTAATGTATTATGTATTGTACCAAAATCTTGAAATACAATCATTTCAACATATTAAAAGAGGCAATGTATTTCGAAAGTCATAGTAGGACATAAAGATGTAATATACTGGGAATACCGATTTATAAATATCGAACGAATCTCATCACTTATTCATTAAAAATAACATATTATACATGCTAAAAGTAAATTTACATTGTAATAGCAAAGTATATGCGTTGTAATGTCCAATAAAAATATTTGTGAAGAATAGGCATTACAGTTGTAACAATTGGGACATGATTTATAACAAAATAGTAACTATATTGTAACAAGTATATTAAATTGTAACATCAATTTATACGATGTAGTACAACAAAATCGTAAATGTTTATTTTAAATGATATAATACAGAAATCATATGATGTTTGTAATATAAAACATACGTGGTACATAAATTAATTGATTTATATATATGATTCATAGTATTATATAAAAGATGAAAAAAAGATACCATGAAATTCACATAAAATATGCTGCACAATAACAAACTATGAGAAAATTTTGTATGAGAATTAAGATAATCTTTCAAAAATGAAATATTCATATATAAAATAAAATAAAAATTTTCAAAGAAATTATTTTATTTAGTGATGGGTAAAATCACTATACGATTATAGTAGTGGTTTCATCAAGAGCAGGTAAGGATTTGACGATTACAATTTGTGCTCATTTAGGTATTTGTGAGCATTATACTCTCTAGACACATTTCATATATATATATAATTGTCGTTCCCATATATATAACGAGATAAACCAACCGAACAAAGCCATTGTTGAATGTGATAAGAATGCAGTTGATTAAGATGCTACACACATTTAATTCTTTCATTTATCGTGCTACCCATCTATACAGTATAATTAGAAATAAAATAGTTTCAAACTATAGAGTGCTATTACTTTTGCCCATGCATGCATGATAAGCCATTTATTCCTTCGTCTAAGCTATCGTTCGTGATTTCTCACTCATGGTGGGAATTGAGTGACCGAGATTATTGCAAACATGCATGCAACCAATTAGGGTTATGGAAAAGCAGCCATACTAATCGAAGCCATAGAAAAGGATTCAAGTTAACTTTGAGATTAATCTCATCCATAAGAGCACCTACCTATCACCAGAGATTGGAGGCGGGACAAACACGATCCAGCCATGCAAACTATAATTACAAGAGGTATCACCAACGCATGGCGTAGATCATTCATTAAAACCCTAGCGCATGGATGTCAGAGCATGGAAACATAACCACGCGGCAAGAACCTACAGATACAATGAAATGTGGGTCGATTTCCAAAGTGAGTCCGTAGTGAAAATGGTAATATGCAGGAAAGGAATGGATCGAAATGCAGGGAGACACGTCACGCGAACATGAAAGAAAAAAGAAAAAGCTCTAAAGAAGGAAAGAGGTTGATGGATTCACCTTAAGCACATGGCAGCAAATCAGAGCGAGCAACATAGCCAAAAAGATTTAGTTGAGAGATGCCCAAAATTGGAATCAAACAAAGACCAATTAGCGCGTGGATGTCGGGAAGAGTATTGCAACAATATATAACGGCAAATTTTTATTTAGAAGTCACTAAGGGGTGGTGGTGCAATCGACTAGCGTTAGGTCTCATATTTTAAGAGTAATCCTGAGATCTCACCCCACTCGTGTATTCTTTTTAAAGTCATATATTCGAGGACTCAAAAATCACAGGAAATTTGGTGCATTCAGGCATAGCTTGGGAATCAGATTAATTAACCCAGATCGGGTGGAGGATTATTCTAATCTGATATAAGGACATTTAACCAGGGATAAGTTATTCCTAAGGACACTTGAGATACGGAAGCGTCATGTTTCAAACCAAATAAGGTCTTGGATCTACATACATCCTGAAGGAGTCCATCGAATAACCTCATGTCGTGACATGGTTTTTCTCAAAGTGGAATCCTATTTCGTGGGAGCCACTTGCAATCGGATGCACAGCACATTTTTTATGTTTGTAGTGATTGCTGAGTAGTAAAAGAATTTTTGTGTAGCATTTATCTGTAATATTACTGAGGCAACCTACTAAAAACATTGAAGTAAATTACACGCCACAATCCATTTCCATGGAAAAGGAATCCATGGAATTTCACCATGTTAAGGAAATCAAGATGGGGCTTTCGGCTAGATGCCCACATGAGATGAGATGATACACAATACCAAAATTTGAGCACTAGAATTCTGTTATATGGGAGAAGAGTCCATGGAACTACGTTGCATGGATTTGATGTCTCTTAATTTTGGGAAAAGATTGCCATATGTCCAATTGCATTCTCATGATTCTGTCCCCAAAATAATCTGATTTTGACAAAGCATAAATTCGAAGGTTGTGTGATAATACTGCAATCCCTCCGATTTAATCGTTCCTCCCAAATGGAGCATATTTAACTAACATGAACAACTGAACTACAAAATATTTCGATATAAAATTACTATTAATTAATAACAACAATATCTATTATGCTAATGACATAATATTGCTATTATGACAAATAAAAATAAACAAGAAAATTTGCAATTAAATATTAACAAAGAGCGCTATTTCCTTTCAAATTATCAACTAACTTTTAAACATAAATCTTTAGAGGTAAAATAATTATTTTGCAACTTATCCCTTCACGAAGCTCTTAAATAACACAATAACAAACATAAGATATTCTTTTTACTTATCTCTCTACATTCCAAATTACAGTAGATTAACCGGACTTCAAATAGGAATGTAAAATAACATATTTGTGTAAAAATTTCCCCCCAAACTGAGCTTAAAGATGAGAGGTGGATTCCTAGGGCTACAAGGAAATTGCTCAATTCTTAATTTGTTAGAATCCAATATTATTAAGTGCATTATTGTGACAACCTACCGATATATTTAAAGATAGGTAGCTTAAACCGTCATGGAAATTTTTCCATTTTTTTAAAACTTAACGGAGGTTTCAAATATGATCTAAGAACACACAAGCTGTACGTGTCCAACACCTATCCCACCTTGAACTTGATCAGGTGTCAGTTCAATTAGAAGTGTCCAACGCGATTCGTACGTACACGGAAGTTGCTGGTAGGCATGGAAACTGGGCATTATTTAGTAATTGGTTCGAGTCAGACATAATTACAATATAATACTGTCAGGTCGCAGATGCAAATATGAAATTCGCGATCCAATTTTATCTTATTAAATTGTGATTTTTTAATTTGATTTAATCCAATTCAAAATTTAATTTAATTCAATCTAATTTATAAAATTTCAAATTGAATTGGATTAGTTGAAATTTTCTTTTTCTCCTTATTGTAAGCCTAATTCTTAAGAGAGCTTTTTAATGCTTCAACCCACTAATAAGCCTAAGAAAGGCCCATCAAAGGCCCAATAAGAAAGACATGATATCCATCTCATCCCAATCATCGAGAAATGCCTAAAAACCTTTGTAGAGTCCTACTAGATCAAACAAATGTCATTTATCAATGAATACTACCAGGAGGGTGCTTCGTCCGTCTAATAATTAAGTGGACATGCAACCTAGATTACTCCACTTGAGTGAGTCAGGTGACACATTTTTACCTGTAGGAGTTACTGGAAAGGTAGGCAAACAATCACTCTTCTTCGTCTGAAAATCCATGCAAGTAAGTTCCTTTACTTGACTACCTAATTAATAACATTTACAGACAATAGATTCCACACACCGCCATTCATTAGAGATGTTGCATGGTGATGGTTGTCTCCATATGACCACTTATATGACCACAGTCACCACCACTCAAGAAGTCTGCGGAAATACCATTACGTGCGTCACATGATCTTCAACAAATAAATAGTCCGTCCCCTACCTAGAGTGGGACAGGCATGCATAGAGAGTGCTTGCTATTTTGTACTGAAACCTAAAAAGTTAGTGAATTTGAGAGTAACTGTGACGACCTGAGTCTCACCAACCGACGAAACCCGAGTCGCCATGTGCTAACAACCATCACAACTCGCTCATAAGATCGCAATCACTCAACACATAATCATAAAATATAAATGTAATCAACAAACAGTTCATACTGCAAAATTTAAATGAATACAAATTGAATACTAACCAAAAGCTTTACCGTAGTATATAAGTCAAAGGAAATGTATAACGAAAATCTCCTTGCGAGTTGCCAAATACACCTAAGTACGGAACCCAAAAACACGTTAGTAAAAACTGAGTAGAGAAAAAAATAATAACTAAGTGTAATAGTAACTAAACACAAGAGAAAATGGGTACAATAACTTTGATTAATTTATTTATTAGACATCTCGTTATCTAATTTCGTTTCATATATTGGAAGCCCAATTTATTATGATTCACAAATTATCAATCGATGTCTCAGGGCACGAGACGATTTCATGTAACTTCTTGCAATACAAGATTGGTATAAGAAACCTTCCTGGCTAAGATGACCACTTATACCCATCGAGTTACTGCTCTCCATCATCATCGAGTTATTGCGAAAAGAGGTGGCGACTACATCGTATGGTGTGAACACGTACACACGCTATGTATGCTTAGCCACAGATAACCAATGACCACCTACCAGCCGAAAGAATCCGCTATCCCAGTTGGCTGCTAAGCCTAACCAAAGAGTGGTAAGGAGGCCAGCAACTCCCTAAACTAGCCCCTGAAATCGGTCTGAAATGACTTATGGTCGAAAACTTAGCAAGTAGTGACGTGCCTTTGTGCGTGTGTTAAGAGGTGTCGTTATAGTCACACTTGATACGCCGGTTTTAAAAGAAGTAAACAGAGGTGAGTCTTAGTGTCGGTCTCAAGGAGGCGTGGAAATCGAATTTTTTTTATCACTTGTTGTCACAAAAAAGGTGGAGTTTTGCTTGCGAAAGAGACGGTTTTGAAAAGCGAGAGCGAGAGATAGAGAGAGAGAGTTTAGGGTTAGAAAGCTCTTGGTTTTGATCATGCACTTTGAACAGAAATTAAAATGGCGATTGAACGGAAAATAATTTCATTAAACATGCATTCATAGTTCATAGCTTACAACATTAAATACATACTTTAACAAAAGTAAATGAAAGCTTAAAAGAGAGAGAGAGAGAGATGGAGAGAGAGTGGAGAGCGATGAGGCAGCCACGGCGGTGGAGGAGGCTGCGTCGGCGGCTCGTCGTCTCCGGCGATTACAAGAGTACCTAAAGCTAGCTAAGAGAGGAGTGGAGTAGTTGCAAGTGGGAGAGTATATCTTGAATGGTGGTAGGAGGGGGTTTAAATAGAGTTAAGGGCTTCCTAAAAGAAGAAGGGGCTTTAGCGACATCCAGAGCGTCGCTAAAACCGCTTCCAAAAGCATCGGTGTAGCCCTCTCGCCGCCGGTCAGCCGCGCGCCCCGTTCCTTCTCCCCGCACGATCCGTGGCTGCTGAACGAGAGCCCTCCGATCGAAGATCGGACGACTGAGAATCTTCCACGCCCGTGCTGAGATCTCGCCTTGGGCACGCGTGCCGCGCACATCTCCACCCGGAGTGTGCGCGCGCTTAGGCGCTCGTGCACTGCGGTCGCGCCGCGTGGCGAGATCGTGGCCGCCCACTGCTGATCGGGCGGCCCAATTTTTCTGCGCCCTTCACCTGCCTTCAAATCCCGCTCCGCGCGGCTCGAACGCACGTCGCGGCGATGCGGGCGTGCGCGCTAACCGTTGCGCCATGCCCGCGCTTTGTCGCGGCGATCGCGGGCGAGCGCGCGGATCTCGGCCGTTCGATCGAAGATCGACGGCCGAGATTTGTCCTTGGCCGGCTGAGGGTGTGCGAGCGGTGGGGGTGAGCTGACGTGGCGCTCTCTGGGCCGTTGATCTCCAGATCAACGATTAGAATTTCTTGGGCCCATTGTGGGAGCTCCGGATGTCGGATTTGGCCGATCTTGAGTCTGTTGGACTTCGTTCGTCATTCTGAATCCATCTGTGTAGTCCGATTGCTCATCTGAGGCCTGCTTTGACAAATGCTTTACACAAATGGCCATTAATATAATTTATAAGCAATCTTGGTACTTGATGCATGCAATGCTCCTATTCTACTTGTGTTGTGCCTTTTATTCTAAAGATGGGCCATATTCAACCTAATTACTACCCCCTTGTGTGGTATTATCATACCCCCATGCTTATTCCTTGCTAGTCCCTAGCAAGGTTTATTATAGCTTTTATTTCCTTGGGGAATTCAAGAAGTAATTGCTTAGGCACTTCGTTACTTGTCAATAAGAGGAAATATACGAAGATCTTAATCTACAAAAACTAAGCAGCGCCCGAGTGTCTACCAAAATATGAATTGCCCGAATCCTTGCTTTAATGTATATATAACTATACATATGTATACGTATATATATGTATATTTTCTTTGACATCTTTTTCGGAATTCAGTGTGGGTTGGTAACTTTTTACAGCTACTCAATCCACCCAAAACTCGGTCAAAACCCTAAGTGCTAAGCATCTTGGTGTGAATGTTGTAATAGACTCTCTTAACGGTAATTGAGACAGACTTCGAGTTTCTATGCCTCTAGGTGACCGGAAAAGAAAATAAATTTTTGCCTGAAGGTGTATTTGTTCAATTGGTAGCTTTCTCTCTACGTTTGTTTTACTTGGGGTCAACACAAGGATTTTCCAGTGTATATCTCCCCGGCTTGTACTACTTCCCCGCTTCTTCCTTAGGTGTTTTGGTCTTTTTTGTGCAATTATTAAGCTGGGCTCCGGACAACCGACCAATGGGCTGTTACCCACGATCACTTGCCAGCCATACTTGTGCGGTGAAGTGTGGTTTTTTTTTCGTAGGTGGCTTCCTGATGAGAGCCTCATCATGAGCCATAACTAGCTCATTTTGACCCAATAAAGAAGATAAAAGCTCCTACATAACCTAGAAGAAGGCTTAACTGAAGGAACAAGTGCTCTGAGAAGAAAACATGAAATAAAGGTTAAAACTGTAATTTTACCATTGCAGTACATAAACGGGATTTCTCAGAAGCAAAACATAGGTCAAATGGTCCAAATAAGATAAAAAGAGGGTTGAGTCAATCAGAAATGGGTTTATGTGCAATCTAAGAATTAAATGACACTTGGTAACTTTAAAATAGATCCGCTTAAATTAACAAGGTTCCGGTTAGGATAAAAATCGAGTAAGCCCTCTAAAAATCATGGAAAAACATCCTCTAGGGTTTAGAATACTTAATTTGGCCTTTGGAACCTAGTCTGACCTAGATTAGGGTCCTAGCTCCTCAATTAACCAAATTTAGGTTTTTACACAAAATATCCAGTCAAACGAGGTCAAACCTGAAATCCAACTTCTCCATTGGATTCCTTAGGTCCAAATTAGGTTTATACCAAAATTTGGACCTAAGGGGAGGTCATCTTGACCTACTTTGCAATTTAGTACACCCAAATCACAAATAGGTCCCTATCTTTTGAATATCCTTTCAAAGAGCCCCCAAGTTCTTCGCCCCCTTTGCAATCCGGCCCTGCCGCCATTGTTAGGGCAGAACCGAGCTCCGGCGAGGTTCAGAGAGGGATTGCTCTCTAATCCCTCAGAGATTCCCTCCCAGAAATGGAAGGGGGATTCTCTGAGGAATTCCCTTCCTTCTAAAGCCAATTACAATCGCTGGTGTGAAACCAATCTCTCGTGCGAACGCATGAGAGATTTGGGTATCCACCTTCCTTCCAACTCCGACGAGCCGGCAGACCTAATTGCGCGCTCTCCACGCGTTGATAGGAGCGGCCAGCACCTATAAAACACCCCCCAGACCCTGCCGCAGGACCCAAGCTTGATTTTGACGGAAATACCCTCCAAATTCCCTCTCTCCCATCTCCGGCCAAACGACTCGCAAGCTCCGGCGACCTCCTCCCCTCCTTCTGGTCGCTCTGCTGCCATACCAGCAGCAGAGTCCTCTCCGCCTCTTCCTCCCGCGTCGCGCTGTACCCCGCGCGCGTGCTCCTGACCTCATCTTCGTCGCCGCTTCCTCCCTCAGGGTCTTTCTTCCCCGACGACGGCAGTTACGAGCCGTCCTCTCCACCGCCTCCCTTCCTTCCAGACAACCCCAGATACATTCTCCATCCTCTCCTCTCTCTTTTCCCCTACTATTTTACTTGATTACCCCTCGACAGTACCTAACCACCTCCATCGTTCTCGCCTCCGACCGCCCTCTGGCGAGCTGCCCACACCACTCCGCCCCTCCACACGGCTCGCCAACCCCCTCGTGAGCTTCGCCTCACCACCAGGAACCCATTCCACCCCATCACTGCCACTCCAGACCTCCACAAGCACCCCCTGACCAACCCACCATCTCCGGCCACAGGTTGACCTAGGCACGCATGCCTAGGCCGACCTGCAACCTGCAGCATCGCCCACCGCCTTCGCCATGCTACAACGAAGGTTTCCAGCTATTCTGATTGGGCCAATAGGCCGTTCTGTTGGATGTCAGGTGTACGCCCCGGCCGCCATTAACAGCCGAAGCAGCAGGGAGCTTGGAGAAGCTTCGGGCATCAGGCTTCCCAGGCTGCAGGTGCAGCAGACTCTCGCAAAGGTCGCGAAGCGAACGAGGCCAGCCAGTCGCACAGAGGAGCCATCAGCTTGGGCAATGGAGTGACGAAAGCTCTGCGGGCGCGCGTGAAGGCAAGATCGACCAGATAGTCCCACATCGTGGGATTGCAAAACTCAGGTATCATATAAATTGTTTTTGTGTTTTCTTCTTACTGCCTCCGTAAGCACAGGGGTGAGGTCCCTCACTGCCCCCACACGCCTCGTCCGCGGCTTGACGTCGCGGATCTGGCGGATCCGACTCGACCTAAACCTCCGCACTCCTCGCGCATTACCACTTGCCGGTGCGCCTGGTCCCGGGTGCGAATCCGACCCGACTACCCGTGTGGCTCTGGGAGAGCGCGCTTGAGTGAATTGCTTGAGAAAAAGAGAGACGCTTGGGTAGAGGGACGGGGGTAGGTTTTTGCTACTGTGTGGTGTGTGCAGGAAGGAAGAAGTGACCGAGGCAGCGAACACTTAGCAGCTGAAGAACAGGAAGAGAAGAAAGAAGAGGCTGTGTAGCAGTGAAAGGAGAAGTCTTCGCCGAGAAGAAGAAGAAGGAAGACAAGGCAGAAGAGAGAAAAGAACAAAGAAGAGGCCAAGTGAAGACTGCAAAGAGATCAGAAGAAAAAGAAGAAGAAAGAAGAAAGGCAAGGCAGGAGAAGAAGGAAGATACAGAAGCAGAAAGGAGAAGAAGAGAGAAAGAGAGATCACATTTAAGACGTCTGATACAGAAATCAGACGTCCAATTCTACTTTTTTTTTCACAAATCCTTTTTAAAATTCTCTCTTTGAATCAATTATATTTGCATTTAACAGTTGTATTCTTTGATTTTACAAAGTACTGAGATTGCTCCCCGTGTTCGACCTCGAATACTCTAGTTGTTCGAGTAATAAAATTCTTTATATTTGTTTAAATGTTTTTTCGGTTATACTACAACGTAATACGCTTTAAATCTGCACAAAATCGTTGAGAACAGTTTGGCGCCGTTGCCGGGGAGCAACGGGCACTTTTAAAGCTTTTGATTATAACTTTTCTATCTAATATCTGACTTAACTTCTTTCTTTTGTTGTGTTCAAGGAAGGGAAAGCAAAACAAAAAGGAAAGAACAATAACTGCACAACAGACTCTCCAAGGAACAGGTAATCTCCATAAGCCCTCTCTCTTAACCCTCTCGCAATCTAAAAAGGAAAAAAAGAGAAAAATCAACTTAGGGCTAGCTGTTTCATATTTAGTAACTCATCAAGTTGCCTGATTTTCATTTCAACATATTTTTGTCTGTTCATCCAACTAAGGCAACTAGGGCTAAAACTTTCTTGATTAAGCCCTAGGTGCTAATTTCTAAGGCAACTAAATTGGACCCACTAGAGCCAAGTTAGGGATTGCAAAGCTAGGGTTTTTAGAGACACATCTTCTCTAAAACAAAGAAACAAACTTTCCAAAAAGAGGTGTGCCTAAACCGTGTTTGAAACGATTTATACAAGAGGAACCCTAAGCAAATCAGGCTGATAATCCATTTGAACCATAAAAGGAAGGACCTAAAAGCTCTCAAAGGAACAAGAGGTGAAGTTGATCCCTTGGGTCAACCAACCTTAATATTAGGTCACTTTTGCACTCAAAATACTTAAAAGTTCAAGTGGAACATTAAGCACCTTGATCTTAAAATAAAAAAAGGTAGACTTAAGAGGTCAAGGTCTCCATTCTGGTCTACCTGGAACCGCTGTGACAAGAGAGGTCGGGTGGGGGAAACCCTGTAACCCGTAGGGACGCTCTACTGTGTAGGGGTCTTTGCGGAACTCTCCCTCTCTGGCTGCCCAGGTAATTCTCAGGTGGACGATCTTCGGATCCAGGGGTCCATTCGCCTCGAACCTCCATAGTCATCCAAACATCTTTTGGGTGTCTTGATTGGGTCAAGAACATCTCCAGTCCTGCATCTTTTCTCTTTAGAGCACACACTCATTTTCAGTGGGACTCATTATTCAGATCTGATCGCTTCATAACACATCTTGAGTCAAACTCTAATCTTGATTCCACCACCTGATCCAAGTATGCAGCCGAACCACCTAGGACTACCATTCAAAAAACCTGAATACCGGAGATCCATGAGAGATAAAATGATTGAGGATGCCATGAGATTTTATGAAAATGAAGAAACCTCAACAACAGTAGGAAACATTCAGGTTGATGTCCCAACAACCACAACCTTTGTCATAACTTGTGCCCAAGTACTATTAGCAGAAGCCAACAAAAGATCAACCCGTGACTTGCTCATTACTGCATACATTGAGATAGAAAAATTACACAATAGTGAATACCTTCAATGTATGACAAATCCTCGACTTTGGAAGTAACACCAAGATAGTCTTGAAAAACGGGAAGAGATAATGAGATTAATAAAACAAGTGATTGATCAGAAATACCCGTACATACCACCAACAGAGGATGAGCTATCTTGGAACAACATCGAGGATAAATCTGACCTCGGGTTTGAGGCACAGAATGCTTGTGGATTCCCAACCCAGATGTAATATAATGCACCTGATATTGAAGAAGGTTGGGAAGCTCCAAATGCAGGAAAAGACCATGATGAGCCCATTTTAGAATCCCAAGACTCCTGCAAGTATGAGAGTAGAACTGAACCTCTCGAGGGTGTAAATTCCGTCCCTTATTCTGATAAGGTGACCCTCGAAGGTTATTTAAACCTAAATTCTAGTAATTCAACCCACATCCTAAGCCTAGAACCTAGATCTAAACATATTTTGAAGATTTCAAGGCCCCAGATGAAGAAAATCAATCTCTTAATGAAGAATATGATTTTGGGCCTCGATTTGATGAATATCCCTCATCAACCTCCTCAGAGGAACGAATCGATTTTGCGGAAGTCATGCCAATCTACGACACAGAAATCGAGGAGTTGGACGAGTAGGGTTTCAATTGGGTCAGCCCTACTAGCTTAGAATTTGAGCCTCTACCAGATAAGGATACCCTTTTAAGCTCAGAATTAACATTTAGGCTAGATCCCAGTCAGGCTGCTGAATATACAACATATGATTTATTCTATGGTGGAACTCATGATCTAGAATCTCATTCAAACTTTGATTTTCGCAAACTCTCCGACGATCTCGAATCTGACCATAACATCTGATGTAAACACATTTACACTACTTAAAATGTCTATTTATGCATGTTCTTAAGCATAGGATTGCATTTCATGATATAAATATTGCATTACATGCATCATCTTGCATTTAGAGTAGCTTGAATAAAATGGAGGTTAATTGTCTCCTTTTATGTGCTTGGACAGGGCAAATATTTTATCGGGGCCTCGGATCAAAGATCCAACCGTATGGATATGATCAGGGCGACGATTGGAGTTCAACGACTCCAAGATCGCCCTAATCAGGCATCCATAGCATCAGATAGAGACCGGGGAACCCTAGAAGATCAAGGGCCAGGATGGTGTAAATCCGCACTTCAGATGGAAAATCCGACCACACAGATGAATTCGGATCGACGATCGCAGCCGAATGACACAAAAATCGAGTCAATCCGACATCTGTGGCACCATCTACAACTTCCAGAAGATGGACGGCCAAGATGGTGCCACGTGGCACCATCCCAGCCGCCCAATCGGCCGCAGGAGTCCTGTGAAGACCGCGCACCGTCTCCTCTCCGCTGTTGGATCTCGATCCTACGGCTGCGGTCGCTCGCGTTTAAAAACGCCCGCGCGACCATTTCGCCCGCGTAGCGCAGCGGCGACGCAGCTGCGGGCGAAGCGGAGGTCGCGGGTTCGAGCCGCGGTGAGGGGGTGGAAGGCGCGGGCGAGCGGGCGCGCACGAGCGTCGGATGAAGATCCAACGGCCGTGCGCGCCCGATAGCGCCGACGCGCAATTGGACGCTCTGGTGGACGCTCGATCGCACGCGGGCGGGCGCGCTACGCAGCGGGCGTGGACGCGATCTAAGCCGTCCGATCTCGCGATCGGACGGTTGAGACGACGCGGACGTGCGTATGCGTTATGCGCGCAGGCCAGCCGAGCGGGCGCGCGTGGGAGCGGCGGCGACGGCGACGGCGGGGCTTTAGCGACGGTTTTATCCGTCACTAAAGACCCCTTATTTATTATTTTGAAGATGTAATGTCCATTTTGCCCCCACTCCTTGCAACTATAAAAGGAGACCCCCTCCATACGAAATTTTCATCCCTTCCTTCTCCTCTCTACCTCTCCAAAGCTCAAGAGAAGCTTGTCCCACACCCGGGATGCTTCTCGCGAGATAAAGTCCAAATTTTCGTCCCCCTTCGGAAGTGGATCCCGCGACGACGACGGCGTGCTGCTTCGTTCCCGTTCTTCTGCTTCGTCCTCCTTCGTCCTGCTTCGTTCTCCTTCGTCCAGGCGTCGTCCCGTCCGGCTCGTCCTCCAAGCGACCGTCGAGGAGGATTTCTCTCTCCCTATTCTTTTTACTGCTTTCTAGTATAGATTTACTGCTTTCTAAGAGTAGTCTATTCGTCCTCCGAGCGATCGTCGAGGAGGACATTTCTCCCTCCATTCTTTTAATGCTTTCTAGAGTAATTGTTTTATATTTTCTAGTTGTAACGAATGAACTCTTTTATGATTAATTCCTTGTCTATTCTACATCTCATTTTAATTTCCATGTGTAGTATTCTTTCTCTCTCTCTTACTCCCTCTCTCTCTTTTATTCGTTGTAGATACTTAGATAGTTTAAATTAAATTTCTTCGTGACAAAATAAAAAGAAACGCGAAGTTTTTAAATCAAACGTTCGCCTCCCTGTGTTCGACCCGGAATTCTTATTTCGGTATAAATTTTATTTGTTGAACACGAATCCTTCGCTTTCGAACTACAACGACGGGTTTTTCCAAAACCAAACACGTTAGCGTAGATTCTCGCTCAACATTTTGGCGCCGTTGTCGGGGAGGCAACGATCTTTGATTTCTCTTCACGTTTTGTAACTTACAAATCATTTACCTCACTTTTCTCCTTTCTTATTGTAATTGCAGGTACTCTTTTGAGGCAAGCAAAAGCAGTAGATTGGAGTAAAGTGCTGTGAAAGGTTTTGTAAGTTATCACCCATTCTTTCCCCCTCCATAGATTTCATTCGCCACATTGAATCCAAATTCCAATTAACCTAGGTGTTTGCATAAATCCTAGGAATAGTTTGGTTGTTTGGATTCTCACTCACATTCATTCCACCTTCATTTATATAAAAATAAAAAATAAAAAGATAATTTTGTGGGGTAATTTTCAACAAATACACAATGTACACCCACATTTAAAGGCACTTAACCAAATTGATTTGTTTCTACTCAACTGGGTTCTGATCTGTGGGACCAGTACACATAAAGCAACACATAAAAGAGTAGAAATCATTCTAAGTTAACCATCTTTGTGTGCCTAACTTAGTGGTGCATTTGAGGCCAATTGTTTGAGTTGATTGGGCCGCACCACTTCAAATAAAATCAACTCATCAAGTAGCTGCCAATTAGGTTCAACTCTTAGGGATCTACCAGGCACTCCACATTCTTTTTAAACTTTAAAGGAAAATATCTTCACCTGTGCTTGCAAAACCTGGTGTGCCAATGAAACTTGATTGAAAACACCTAAAGTTGAATCCTAAAAGCTACTAAGCAAGATTTGAACCTTAAAATTCATCACATCAAAAATAATCTTGCTTGAAAACCACTGGTTGTGCAGCACACACAAAGCAATCAATCATTAAGGGCACAACCCATTTAAAGGGCCCATCACATTCCAAAGCACATTCAAACCTAGCCCTAAATAAAACAGAGTAGACGTTGGCCTTAAGGATTGGACTCGCTCTTCAGAACTCAGAACGAGATTATTTTCGATTAGTCTGTTTCTACTGTTCAATCTGATGTCTAGCTAGGGGAGCAGAGTCAAACGATCGCGGCTGGGGGGTACACTAGGAACCGGAGGCGCAAGCCGAAGGAAGAACCTTCTCCCCAGTCCCTCCTTCTAACTGGTTGGATTGAACAAACAGAAGTAGATCAAATCGTTCCTTTATCTCAAGACGGGTTTTGAGAGTCTGTAGGTCTGTAGGCTAACCCATTTAAGGACAGGTTTGATTGTTTGTATTGCAGGGCACCTTTCTTCCTCCCGTGTCTCATGAATCCTTCCACATATTTCACGCATTCCCGCTCTTTCCCTCCTGTTGTAAATTATCCTCAACATGACGATTATCCCAACTCGTATTGTAATCGACCATCAGTTAGTTGGGATAATTCGGATTGGGGATACAATTCCGGACCCCCGTGTTTAGGGTCTAACCCTGAACACTTTGATTCTCAATTCTATCCTTCTCAGAGTTGCATCGATTATAGATCGTCCTCCTTTCATGAACAACCTAATGCGATCTACAATCAAGAAGGATACACTGATCCTTACCCATCCTCTGATTTCACTGCCTTTAGGTTATCTCCATCTTTTGAACAATCTGAAATGACCTATTATCAGGATGGGTATAACGAATCTCAATTCGTTAATTCCTCTACATTGATGTCAAACCCGCCCAACCCTGAACCAACTCATTTGGTTCAGGTTAATCAGGTTCAAGATAAGGTTCTGGCTAACTTGAGGAATATCATTCAATCTTTAGAAGTTCAGCCAATACCTTGCATTGAGAGATTGGAGCCCCTGATTGAAATGATTGATGATTTAAACAAGTCTTTGTTGGATTGGCTCCAGGATGTTAAGGATAAGAACCCGGGTGAGTTTCTACTTGGGAAATTAGCGAAATTGAGGATGAGATTCGTGGTTGCTTTGATTCAATCTTGGAATAATTCCCAGGATGAACTCTCTTCAGGAAAGCCAATGACAGAACCCGCTCAGGCACCTGTTGGGGGGGACACGTGTTACGAAGCTGACCAGATTGAATTAAAGCAACCAATTAAGGATGATCTGATTTCTTCACCTGAGATCCCTGAGCCGGGTTACGAGAAAACGTATGTCTCCTGGGAACACAAAGTGACAACTGATTTTGGGACATACATTGATACGGATCCTGATTTCTTTGATGGTGAAGATTCAAGTTGCGAAGTCTCACACGAGTTTTCAAATCACGATTTTTGTGAGACGATTGGGCCTGAGGAATCTGATAGATCATTTGATAGCCCAATAACTAAGGAAACTGATCTTATTAGGGCACACGATACAGATCCAGAATCGCATTTTCTGGAGGAATCAATTCAATGCCCTGATTATCAGTTACACCCTGTTGAGCTTATTGATGATTTTAATTCTGAGATAATTAGACCCAAGTCAATTTTGATTCTGCCACATCATTTACACTTGGAGATTCCAGACGGGGTGATGAATATACAAGATGTCCTGGAATTTGATACACTTAATGAGGAGGATAGGAGCGGGGAAGTTCTGATTTGGGAAGTCAATTTTGGAGGAAATGGAAGATTGAGTCGAAGGGTTCCTTTTAAACTGAAACCATCAAATCAGAACCCTTACGACAGTTGTTTCGAGGATGTCAAACTCAAGCACACATTTAACGATTATCCTTTTGAGCTTCAATTCTCTGTAACCCGACATTTTGGCCTTGGGTTGCATCCTCACAAATCGCAGGCCCGACCCCGCTTGCATTCTGATTTTAGGTTTTGGGTAATTTTTATCCAGAACCTAAGATATTCTCGATTATGGGGTGTGGGTCTGCACCACAATCTGGTCCACATCTGTGGACCTCTGCTGACAGGTCAGAGGATTCTTCTGTTTATTCTAATTCTGACCTGCACATGTGAATTCTTCATTTCTTTTCTTTGTATAGTGTGCCTAGCTGAAGGCACTAAACTCAGCACATATACAGTTCTTTTTCATTTTCATCTCGGAGCGGACCCGATATCCACGCAATTCAGGTGCTTTCTACGCTTTTCCACTCTGTTTTATGTCTTTTTAATACAATGAGGACATTGCATTAGATAGGCATGGGGGGATGGATATTTATCTTTGAATTCATTCGTCAGCTCCGTAGATTTGTTTTATTTTTAAAAAAAAAAAAAAAATCAAAATTAGGAAAGAGAATTTGGGTTTAAGAAAATTTTCGATCTTAAGAAATACTATATTATGTTCTGAACACAAAGACCCTTCAGGTCTTTGGACTTAATCAGCCCGTATATCCACTAAAATGTGGATTTGTTTTTCGAGTTCTCGCCAACTTGAATTTTATTTTAATTGGAGTAAATAAGTTTGGGTGATAAGTACACGACTTATCAACCCGCCCTCTGATGTGAGGGAATTTTGAGTCTTAAGCATCTACACACTTTCTTTGCACAGACTCGTTGTTTGGCGATTTTAACGGAAATTGGGTAGCTAATGAACCTTCTAGGGTGATATGGCTGGCAAGTTATCGTGGGTAACAGCCCATAGGTAGGTTGTCCAGAGCCCAGTCACTGACCTTTCTCTTTTTGCTGCCTTTAGGTAAATCTTAGACCAGGGAAGCCACCTACTTAAAAAAAAAAAAATCAAAAAAGAGAAAAGAACAAAAAGAAATAAGCCACACTTCGCCGCACGAGTATGGCTGGCAAGTTGTCGGTGGTAACAGCTCATCGACCGGTTGTCCAGAACCCAGCTCAGAAAATGCACTAAAAATTCCCAAAACACTTAGGAAGAAGCGGAGAAGTAGAATAAACCGGGGAGATATACACTGGATTCACCCTTGTGTTGACCCCGTTTAAAAAAATAAAAGTAGGGAGAAAGCTACCGGTTGTAAAGATACACCTTTAGGCAGAATTCTTTTTGAGGTCACCTAGAGGCGTAGAAATCCGAAGTTCGTTTTAATTGCCGGCCAACGAGTCTATCACAATCACAATAAGATGATTAAAACTTAGGGTTCTCATCAAATCTTGGGTGAGTTGAATGGCCGTAGAAAGCCACTCTTAAACCCTAAAATTTGAAAATCCAAAAAAAAAAAAAGAGTAAAAACAGAAAAAGAAATTTTTCTTTGAATAAGGCGAGGCTTGAGGCGGTCTGCATTTTGGCTGATACCCGGGCACTTTTGTGTCTTTGAAAGTTCAGTTCTTAAGTAGACAATTTCTTAATGATTGAAAATAACTCAGGTCCAAATAATCTAACCTAATTCTTTTATAAATAGCATATAGTTTTTGCTAGGGACTAGCAAAAGATAGGCATGGGGGTATGATGTAAACACATTTACACTACTTAAAATGTCTATTTATGCATGTTCTTAAGCATAGGATTGCATTTCATGATATAAATATTGCATTACATGCATCATCTTGCATTTAGAGTAGCTTGAATAAAATGGAGGTTAATTGTCTCCTTTTATGTGCTTGGACAGGGCAAATATTTTATCGGGGCCTCGGATCAAAGATCCAACCGTATGGATATGATCAGGGCGACGATTGGAGTTCAACGACTCCAAGATCGCCCTAATCAGGCATCCGTAGCATCAGATAGAGACCGGGGAACCCTAGAAGATCAAGGGCCAGGATGGTGTAAATCCGCACTTCAGATGGAAAATCCGACCACACGGATGAATTCGGATCGACGATCGCAGCCGAACGACACAAAAATCGAGTCAATCCGACATCTGTGGCACCATCTACAACTTCCAGAAGATGGACGGCCAAGATGGCGCCACGTGGCGCCATCCCAGCCGCCCAATCGGCCGCAGGAGTCCTGTGAAGACCGCGCACCGTCTCCTCTCCGCCATTGGATCTCGATCCAACGGCTGCGGTCGCTCGCGTTTAAAAACGCCCGCGCGACCATTTCGCCCGCGTAGCGCAGCGACGACGCAGCTGCGGGCGAAGCGGAGGTCGCGGGTTCGAGCCGCGGTGAGGGGGTGGAAGGCGCGGGCGAGCGGGCGCGCACGAGCGTCGGATGAAGATCCAACGGCCGCGCGCGCCCGATAGCGCCGACGCGCAATTGGACGCTCGATCGCACGCGGGCGGGCGCGCTACGCAGCGGGCGCGGACGCGATCTAAGCCGTCCGATCTCGCGATCGGACGGTTGAGACGACGTGGACGTGCGTATGCGTTATGCGCGCAGGCCAGCCGAGCGGGCGCGCGTGGGCGCGGCGGCGACGGCGACGGCGGGGCTTTAGCGCGGTTTTATCCGTCACTAAAGACCCCTTATTTATTATTTTGAAGATGTAATGTCCATTTTGCCCCCACTCCTTGCAACTATAAAAGGAGACCCCCTCCATACGAAATTTTCATCCCTTCCTTCTCCTCTCTACCTCTCCAAAGCTCAAGAGAAGCTTGTCCCACACCCGGGATGCTTCTCGCGAGATAAAGTCCAAATTTTCGTCCCCCTTCGGAAGTGGATCCCGCGACGACGACGGCGTGCTGCTTCGTTCCCGTTCTTCTGCTTCGTCCTCCTTCGTCCCGCTTCATTCTCCTTCGTCCAGGCGTCGTCCCGTCCGGCTCGTCCTCCAAGCGACCGTCGAGGAGGATAACTTCTCTCTCCCATTCTTATTTACAGCCTTTCTAGTGTAGATTTACTGCTTTCTAAGAGTAGTCTATTCGTCCTCCGAGCGATCGTCGAGGAGGACATTTCTCCCTCCATTCTTTTAATGCTTTCTAGAGTAATTGTTTTATATTTTCTAGTTGTAACGAATGAACTCTTTTATGATTAATTCCTTGTCTATTCTACATCTCATTTTAATTTCCATGTGTAGTATTCTTTCTCTCTCTCTTACTCCCTCTCTCTCTTTTATTCGTTGTAGATACTTAGATAGTTTAAATTAAATTTCTTCGTGACAAAATAAAAAGAAACGCGAAGTTTTTAAATCAAACGTTCGCCTCCCTGTGTTCGACCCGGAATTCTTATTTCGGTATAAATTTTATTTGTTGAACACGAATCCTTCGCTTTCGAACTACAACGACGGGTTTTTCCAAAACCAAACACGTTAGCGTAGATTCTCGCTCAACATCGGAGAAAATCTACCTCCTGATTATAACATGTCAATCTTCTTTGAAGCCACCTGCTCCACATATACAAAACCAATCAAAACCCGTTCCCCACCCCGACCCGCAACCGGACTCAATTTCTATTCCGATTCACCTCTCACTGAGCCGTTTGTAGATGATTCAACTCCATATCTAGACCGGGTATCGGGTACTGATCAGACCACAAATCAGGAGCCTCCATCCTTTGATCACCTCTGTAGGGATTCCACACCTTACATGGATAATTTTTCAAAACCCTACTTTGACCAGGCTGATTCGACTCAGCCTGAACCCAAGTTTTCACTTCCATATCCATCAGAACGTCACTGCATATGGTGGGTTTCACATCTGCTGATCTACATCTATCAACCCACCAGACTTATTGGGTTCGGGCTGCATCATCAGCCCGCTGATCTCAACAAGCACCTGGTTGGACCAACCAGGCTCTTAATTAAGGTGCTTGTTTTCCAAAACTCCATTGATTTGACCACCCCCTCTCCACCCCATTTTCCGCTCGGCTGAAGGCATTAAATTTAGCGCTTAACGGGAGGCAACCCGTCATTCCCAAAAACAGAGACCCGTCTGATTATCCATCTGTACTCCATGTCTATTGCACCTTGAGTCCAGCCTTAGACAGTTGATCCCACCTCTGGTACTCGTATCAGAGCTTAAAATCATCCGCATCAGTCATTTTCGACCCATTCACCCACCCGATGTATCCTGTTCTAAGTCCCTGACCTCAACACTAATTCACACCCTCTGTTTACAATGAGGACATTGCAAAACTTAGGCATGGGGAGGTGATAAAGTGCATACATACAGAACCAAGAAAAAAATCAGGAGTCTCACACACAAAAAATTTGCATATGTCAAAAACACAAAAAAATTGAAAAAAATTAAGAAAAAGAACAAAAAAATGGGGGGAGGGAGGAAATTTTGTGAGCCACTTAAGCATAAGGAGGAGAAAAAGAAGAAAAATGATAAAAAGGAGCACAAAAGGAAAATGAAAAGGAATAGTCATTAGTAAAAGATTAAGGGGTTAACTGAAGTTCTAGACCGAATCAAGAAAAAGAAAAGAGCTACAGAGATATAACAAGAGATTAGCAGGAACGCCGGTCTTAGGCCTTTTGGGCTAGTACCTTTAGCTTAAAAATTCACGTATCCGTTAAAATCTGGATAATCCTCAAGAGGTTGAGAAAAATGCGAAGCTTGAGTATTAGGTCTAAGGCTTAGGAAGTATTCGGCCTCGTTAACTGACCTCCGGTTTGCGGGATTCGGTAACCTAAGCACCCAAATTCACACACAGTCTGGTTCAGTGCGCATAAAACATCCAAATCACACAAGAGTGTTTAATGTTCTACAAAAGTCACCTAGATTAGGAGCGGCCTATCAACACAAGTTGATTTGGACGAGGTGGGAAATTCCCCTCGAAGATGCGTAACAACATATCGTCTCATCGGTGCTTGTCTCCTAGGATATTTAAATATCCTACTGGGGGCATGTAAGCACTCTGCTGGTTTAGATACCATGGGTGGCATTATCACGAAATGTCGATCGCCAGGGTCTGGATTCAGCCACGGAACGCCATGGGAGGGATTATCTCGAAATCTCGAAAGCCAGGGTTCTGGGGGTTGCCATGGGCGGGATTATCTCGAAATCTCGAAAGCCAGGGACCCTTGAGGATTGATGATGGGGACGAGGAATCCGATACAGACCATGTTGAGAAGCTAATCCGAAGCTAGAAATAAAAAGAAAAGAGAGAGAAAAGCTCTCCAAACAAATAAATCTTCTATCTCTCTCTTACAAAAAAAACGCACTGCAAACTGAACTTAAGATAAAAATGTCTCAAGCACGGTGCTTTAACCACGGAGTCCAACAAACCCTAGGATAGTTTCTGTGGGCCGTAGAAACCTTTACGGAGAACTGAGGCTAAAGCAGAATAGGTCCGGATTTTGGTTGGTACTTGAATACCTCCAGGCCTATTGTCGGCATTCCTACCTAATCACAAAAGAAGAAGCACTTATCATTATTGACAGACATTCAGGGTCTAGAACGGAAGTTAAAACCTTGAAATTTTGCTAAGGGACTAGCAAAAGCTAGGCATGGGAGTATGATGAGAGCCTCATCATGAGCCATAACTAGCTCATTTTGACCCAATAAAGAAGATAAAAGCTCCTACATAACCTAGAAGAAGGCTTAACTGAAGGAACAAGTGCTCTGAGAAGAAAACATGAAATAAAGGTTAAAACTGTAATTTTACCATTGCAGTACATAAACGGGATTTCTCAGAAGCAAAACATAGGTCAAATGATCCAAATAAGATAAAAAGAGGGTTGAGTCAATCAGAAATGGGTTTATGTGCAATCTAAGAATTAAATGACACTTGGTAACCCTAAAATAGACCCGCTTAAATTAACAAGGTTCCGGTCAGGATAAAAATCGAGTAAACCCTCTAAAAATCATGGAAAAACATCCTCTAGGGTTTAGAACACCTAATTTGGCCTTTGGAACCTAGTCTGACCTAGATTAGGGTCCTAGCTCCTCAATTAACCAAATTTGGGTTTTTACGCAAAATGTCCAATCAAACGAGGTCAAACCTGAAATCCAACTTTGCCATTGGATTCCTTAGGTCTAAATTAGGTTTATACCAAAATTTGGACCTAAGGGGAGGTCATCTTGACCTACTTTGCAATTTAGTACACCCAAATCACAAATAGGTCCCTATCTTTTGAATATCCTTGCAAAGAGCCCCCCAAGTTCTTTGCCCCCTTTGCAATCCGATCCTGCCGCCATTGTTAGGGCAGAACCGAGCTCCGGCGAGGTTCAGAGAGGGATTGCTCTCTAATCCCTCAGAGATTCCCTCCCAGAAATGAAAGGGGGATTCTCTGAGGAATTCCCTTCCTTCTAAAGCCAATTACAATAGCTGGTGTGAACCCAATCTCTCGTGCAAACGCATGAGAGATTTAGGTATCCACCTTCCTTCCAACTCCGACGAGCCGGCAGACCTAATTGCGCACTCTCCATGCGCTGATAGGAGCGGCCATCACCTATAAAACACCCCCCAGACCCTGCCGCAGGACCCAAGCTTGATTTTGACGGAGATCCCCTCCAAATTCCCTCCCATCTCCGGCCAAATGACCCGCAAGCTCCGGCGACCTCCTCCCCTCCTTCTGGTCGCTCTGCTGCCATACCAGCAGCAGAATCCTCTCCGCCTCTTCCTCCCGCATCGCACTGTACCCCACGCGGGTGCTCCTAACCTCATCTTCGTTGCCGCTTCCTCCCTCAGGGTCTTTCTTCCCCGACGATGGCAGTTACGAGCCATCCTCTCCACCGCCTCCCTTCCTTCCAGACAACCCCAGATACATTCTCCATCCTCTCCTCTCTCTTTTCCCCCTACTATTTTACTTGATTACCCCTCGACAGTACCTAACCACCTCCATCGTTCTCACCTCCGACCGCCCTCCGGCGAGCTGCCCACACCACTCCGCCCCTCCACACGGCTCGCCAACCCCCTCGTGAGCTTCGCCTCACCACCAGGAACCCATTCCACCCCATCACTGCCACTCCAGACCTCCACAAGCACCCCCTGACCAACCCACCATCTCCGGCCACAGGTTGACCTAGGCACGCATGCCTAGGTCGACCTGCAACCTGTAGCATCGCCCACTGCCTTCGCCATGCTACGACGAAGGTTTCCAGCTATTCTGATTGGGCCAATAGGCCGTTCTGTTGGATGTCAGGTGTATGCCCCGGCTGCCATTAACAGCCGAAGCAGCAGGGAGCTTGGAGCAGCTTCGGGCATCAGGCTTCCCAGGCTGCAGGTGCAGCAGACTCTCGCGAAGGTCACGAAGCGAACGAGGACAGCCAGTCGCATAGAGGAAACATCAGCTTGGGCAATCGAGTGACGAAAGCTCTGCGGGCGCTCGTGAAGGCAAGACCGACCAGATAGTCCCACATCGTGGGATTGCAAAACTTAGGTATCATATAAATTGTTTTTGTGTTTTCCTCTTACTGCCTCCATAAGCACAGGGGTGAGGTCCCTCACTGCCCCCACACACCTCGTCCACAGCTTGACGTCGCGGATCTGGCGGATCCGACTCGACCTAAACCTCCGCACTCCTCGCGCATTACCACTTGCCGGTGCACCTGGTCCCGGGTGCGAATCCGACCCGACTACCCGTGTGGCTCTGGGAGAGCGCGTTTGAGTGAATTGCTTGAGAAAAAGAGATACGCTTGGGTAGAGGGATGGGGGTAGGTTTTTGCTACTGTGTGGTGTGTGCAGGAAGGAAGAAGTGACCGAGGCAGCGAACACTTAGCAGCTGAAGAACAGGAAGAGAAGAAAGAAGAGGCTGTGTAGCAGTGAAAGGAGAAGTCTTCGCCGAGAAGAAGAAGAAGGAAGACAAGGCAGAAGAGAGAAAAGAACAAAGAAGAGGCCAAGTGAAGACTGCAAAGAGATCAGAAGAAAAAGAAGAAGAAAGAAGAAAGGCAAGGCAGGAGAAGAAGGAAGATACAGAAGCAGAAAGGAGAAGAAGAGAGAAAGAGAGATCACATTTAAGACGTCTGATACAGAAATCAGATGTCCAATTCTACTTTTTTTTTCACAAATCCTTTTTAAAATTCTCTCTTTGAATCAATTATATTTGCATTTAACAGTTGTATTCTTTGATTTTACAAAGTACTGAGATTGCTCCCCATGTTCGACCTCGGATACTCTAGTTGTTCGAGTAATAAAATTCTTTATATTTGTTTAAACGTTTTGTCGGTTATACTACAACGTAATCCGCTTTAAATCCGCACAAAATCGTTGAGAACACTTCCCTGATCTCAAATGTACCTAGAGGCAACGAAAAAGAAATGGCCTTTGGCTGGGTTCTGGACAACCTGCCAATGAGCTGTTACCCACGACAACTTGCCAGCCATACCACCCTAGAGAGTTCATTAGCTACCCAATTTCTGTCAAAATCTCCGAGAAGTGAGTCTGTGCAAAATTGTGTGCAGATGCTTAGACTCAAAGTTTTCCTGAGTTAGAGGGTGAGTTGATAAGTCGTATACTTATTACCTTATTTAGTAGGTGGATTAGAATAGCTTAAAGTTGCAAGGATTCGCCGCTAAATCCATATTTTAACGGACACCAGGGCTGATTAAGCCTGAAGGCCTGAAAAGTCTAAGTGTTTAAGTTCCTTTTGTATTATTTTCCACTATTGACAAGTTTCTAATGCCTAAGTTTTCTTCCTAAATTCATTTTTTTTAATTAATTTATTCATTCAGACTGATTAATTAAGCTCAGGATTATGCAATTTATCATCCCCCCCATGCTTAAGTTGGACAATGTCCTCATTGGCAGATACATGGATGCACAAGGGTTCAAAAAAAATAATACCTGAGTGACGTAAACTACCAGATCAGTTTGAATCCTCTGGGTTGCCTCCCAGGAAGCGCTGAGTTTAACGCCTCCAGCTGGGCGGTGCTTGGTGTTAGCCCTCAACGAGGGTGACACTTTCCTTGGGGGGTACCTGGGCCAGGAAATGCTTCAATCTTTGACCATTGACTGTAAAGGTGTGCCCGGTGTTAAGATCCGCGATTTCAACCGCCCCATTAGAATAGGGCTTGACCACCCGAAATGGTCCTGTCCATTTGGACCTGAGTTTCCCTGGGAAGAGTTTCAGGCATGCATCAAACAGCCAAACTTGTTGGTTTGGCTCAAGGGTTTTTTTATGAATGAGTCGGTCGTGGACGGCTTTCATTTTCTCCTTATATAGCTGACTATTGTCAAAGGCGTCCCGACGAATTTCTTCGAGATCAGATAATTGAAGCGTCCTTTGCGCACCGGCTAACTGGGGATCCATGTTACATTGCTTGACAGCCCAGTAAGCCCGGTGTTCCAATTCGACAGAGAGATGGCAAGATTTGCCAAAGACCAAGCGATAAGGCGACATGCCTATCGGGGTCTTAAAAGCGGTCCTGTATGCCCACAGGGCATCATCAAGTCGTGTGGACCAGTCTTTCCTATCAGGTCTCACAGTCTTCTGTAAAATGTTCTTGATTTGTTTGTTTGAGACCTCAGTCTGCCCATTTGTTTGTGGATGATACGGGGTGGCAATGCGGTGGTTTACCCCGTATTTTCTAAGTAGGGCACGGAATTGGGAATGGATAAAATGGCTTCCACCATCGCTGATCATGGCCTTGGGTATTCCAAACTGGGAAAAGATGTTCTTTTTCACAAAGTCCATGACCGTCTTGTGATCGCATCATCGAGTGGCGACGGCTTCAATCCATTTGGAAACATAGTCTACCAAGACCAGGATGTACTTGAAGCCGTTGGATGGTGGAAAGGGGCCCATAAAATCGATACCCCAAACGTCGAAGATTTCGACAATCAAAATGGGCTGAAGGGGCATCATATCTTTCTTGGTCATGGTCCCCAATGTTTGGCATCGTGAGCAAGTCTTGGCAAAGATGTGTGCATCCTTAAATAGGGACAGCCAATAAAATCCAAACTGCAAAACTTTTGCAGCTGTTTTCTTGCCAGAGAAATGGCCGCCACACGCTTGGTCATGACAAAAGGAAAGCACACTCTGAACTTCGTCTTCGGGGATGCACCTCTTGATGATCTGATCAGCACAGAGGCGAAATAGCATGGGATCATCCCAGAAATAGTGCTTGGCCTCAGCCAAGAACTTGTCCCGTTGCTGTCCGGACCAGCTGTGCAGGGTTTGTCCTATAACCAGGTAGTTGACATAGTCAGCATACCATGGCATTTTCTTATCTTGCATGACTAGGATGTGTTCATCAGGGAAGGTGTCAGATAGAGGTAGGGAGGGTCCAATGTGGTCTGGATGAAGTCTCGACAAGTGGTCAGCCACCACATTTTTCGATCCGGCCTTGTCTCAGATTTCCAGGTCAAATTCCTGCAAAAGCAGGATCCATCTGATGAGCCTGGGTTTTGCATCCTTTTTGGCCAACAGGTGCCGGATTTCTGAATGGTCGGTGTAGATAGTCACGTGGCATCCCAGCAAGTATGATCGGAATTTTTCCAGTCCAAAGACTACAGCGAGCAACTCTTTTTCTGTGACCGTATAATTACGTTGGGCCTCGTCCAACGTTTTGCTCACGTAGTAGATCACCACGAGCTTCTTGTCTTTCCTTTGTCCCAGGATAGTGCCTATGGCAAAATCTGATGCGTCACACATAATCTCAAAATCCTGGGACCAGTCTGGGGGTTGAAGTACAGGTGCCATGGAGACTAAGTCCCGGAGGGTGTGATAAGCCTGGATGCAATCAGGAGACATGTGGAAAGTGACGTCATTGGCTAGAAGGTTGGTCAAGGGTTTAGAACGTTTGGAAAAGTCTTTGATGAACCTTCAGTAGAAGCCAACATGTCCTAGGAAAGAGCGAATCTGCCAGACCGAACTAGGTGGAGGAAGTTTGGAAATTAAATCAACCTTAGCTCGATCTACCTCGATGCCCCTATGCGAAATGATGTGTCCGAGGACAATTCCTTCTTGAACCATAAAATGGCTCTTTTCCCAACTTAACACCAAGTTAACCTCGATACATCGTTTTAGGATTTTCTCCAAGTTGCTCAAACAATGGTTGAATGAATTCCCGAATACAGAGAAATCATCCATAAAGACCTCCAAGTATTCACCCACCATTTCTGAAAAAATGGCTAGCATGCAACGCTGGAAGGTCGCAGGTGCGTTGCATAACCCGAACGGCATTCGACGGAATGCAAACGTGCCATACGGGCAAGTGAATGTGGTCTTTTCCTGATCTTCCGGAGCAATTGCGACTTGGTTATATCCTGAATATCCATCAAGGAAGCAAAAATACTTCTGCCCTGCCAATCTTTCAAGGATTTGGTCAATGAATGGCAAAAGGAAGTGGTCCTTCTTAGTGGCTTCATTAAGCTTCCTATAATCAATACACACCCGCCATGAGGTGGTGGTGCGGGTGGGGATGGATTCGCCATGATCATTAGTGACAACAGTGAGCCTAGCCTTCTTTGGAACCACTTGAGTGGGGCTCACCCAGGGGCTATCAGAGATAGGGTAGATGATGTCGGCATCAAGCCACTTGATAATTTCTTTTTTAACGACCTCCCGCATGTTAGGGTTTAACCGCTTGGGTGTACAGGCATCCTTTAAGAACTTGGCGTAAGCAGGGATGTGTTTAACGGCTTCTAGGAGCGGAATATTAATCTGTACTTGCTTAAAAATTTCCAACAGCTCCTTAGTTTCCACAGTATTCTTCTTTTTCTTGATTGTCTCCAAGGCCTCAGGGTAGGGTGTCTGAATGTGGATTGGTTCCATGTCTGGGTCCTTGGTTGGTGCCTTTCTTAGTCGGGTATTTCAACAGGTAAAGTCTCGGGGGGAGTCGGCCATTTGGGATCCTGGGTTTTGGTGCCGCTTCTCAAGGTCACAGCATTTGCAGAGGCATTGGGGCCATGGGGTGATCCTTGAGAAGACGAGGATGAAGAAGCGCCAAACTTAGGAGGTGTTTGTGGGGCTGGCTGGACCATGTGAGCCTGCCCGGGGTTGCCTTGGAACCCTTGCGAATTGGGGCCTCTGTTAATTATGTTTCGCGGGTTCGGTTGTGGTTGGGAAGGTAGAGATCCTTGCTGTTTACAGTCCAAGAGTTGGCTTAGCTATCCCTTTACCAAGGCCATTTCTTCCTGATGTTTCTGGTTCATGTCAGCCATCATCTTTATTAGGGTGTCCATTTGGTTTTGTGGGGGAGGGGCTACCCTATTCTGGTCATATTGGGGTCTAACTAGTGGTCCTTGTTGATAGGGGGCAAGTGTGGCTGCTGGTTTAGCCTGGGCTGGTTTTGGAATTGGGGTGGTTTTTGATATGTCCAACCAAAGTTGGGGTGGTTACACCAGCCGGTGTTGTAAGTGTTGGAGAAAGGGTCAGGTTTCACATAACCTTGGACGGCTTGCACATCTTCTAGGATAGCCGATGTTGATGAAGAGGGAAGAGAGTAATCAAGGGTCGAGGGAGCAAAGGTCCCTCCCTGGAACGTGGTCAGGGGTTGTTCCAGGTTTAGTTGGGTGAAGGGCTGGGCCAGGTGAACATTATGTGCTCCCTTTACTAGGGAGAAAGTCTGCAAGGGGTTCATGGTTTGATTCAGTAGCTCATCAATCTTTTTGTTTACCAATTCCACTCGATCCAACTTTTTGGCAATGATGTCCATGTCAATCATTCCAGAATTTGCTTGCACCTCATAAATCCCGCCACGGGGTTGACTGGACCTGTTAAACTGGTTCATGGAGGCATTGTTGAGTGAATTCTCGCTCATAGACTCAAAGAGCTCAAACGTGCTCTCCTCATCTTTGTTTAGGAAGTTTCCCCTGCATGAGGCATCGACGAAGTTCCGTAGGTTGTTGTCCAGACTGTGGTAAAAGATCTGGGCCAATTGCCACCTTGGGACTTCGTGGTGTGGGCATTTCCTCAAAAGTTCATTAAATCTTTCCCACGCCTCATGAAATTGTTTCCCACCCTGGAGTGTGGAGGTAGTGATAGCTCTTCTGAGGGCATTGGTCTTTCCTATGGGGAAGAATTTCTTTAAAAATGCATGCCTCAGTTCTTCCCAGGTGGTGATGGATCTACCTAGGGTTCTAAGCCAATGAGAAGCCTTGTCTCTTAATGAGAAAGGGAACATCTTGATTAGAACAATGTCAAGGCTAATGTTCCTAGGTTTCACCGTTCGTGCTATGCGGTCGAGATCCTCTAGGTGTTGAAAGGGGTCCTCATTTGAGCTTCCATGAAAGTGGCTCTGGATCATACTTAAGAGTTTGGTTTCAACTCAAAATCATCTCCCCCCTTGGGGATCCTAAGGTGTGGCTCGACTCTAATAGCAGAGGGATTGTAGAAATCACGGAGGGGTCTTGGCTGGTCCTAAAATGGCGGTAAATCAAGTGGTGGTTGCCTTGGTATGTCGTGGAAAGGTGGTGGTTGCTCTTGTGGGTTCTGTAACCGTTGTATGGCTTGTATGATGGTGTGGATTTGTTGTTGCTGAAGCCGATGGTTAGCATTGATTTGAGTTTGGATGATGGCCATAGCATCTGGTGGGGGTTGATCTTCAGCCTCATCTACCCTAGGTTCAGCCATGTTTTCAATAGAATTACGTCGCCTAGATTCTTGCCCCAAAACACACAATTTGGGATGCAGTGAACACCTCCCGTGCATACACTAGAGAACAGGAGGGGATGCGGAGGGCGACAGATGCGAGAAATGTGTTTCAATCAAGCACGCAACCTAATCCTTATGGTGTATTCCTTAGGAGACCTAGAAATCTCACAAAGGGTGATTAAGTCCGTAAGCACTGGACTCCCCTTCCCAAGGCTAATCTGGCCAGGTTGATTACGAGGGGATTGCAAGGAAGGTTCTTCCTTTGGCTTGCGCCTCCAGTTCCATAGACCCCACAACCACGGTCGTTTGACACTGCCCCGCAGCCTAGTCACCAGATTCTACCAAGGGAATGAAAGCCAAGTGCCTAGCGAACAAAACCTCACCTTTTGAGACTTAACTCAGTCCTGCTTAGGGCACGTCTACTCAGTTTTAGAGGGTTAGGATAGTGCTTGTTCTTAGGGTGATGTGATAAGGCGTTGATTGGGGTGGTGCCTCTTAATTTTCCATTTTCAAAGTGTGTGCTTTTAGTAAAACATGATTTTCAAGCAAAGATTTATTAATATGTGGTGTCTCTTAGTGTTTCATCCTTACTTTAGTACTTTTTAGGGTTGATGTGTCATAGTGTTTTCAACCAAGTTTCAGTGGGCACGTCAAGTTCTGCACACAATACGATGAAAGTCGATTTCCTTTTTATTCTGTAGAGGCTCTAAAACCCTAGTGTACTCATCCTAATGATCATGCAGCTTCTATTCGATGAGTCAGTTTTAGGGTTGAGTGGTGCGGCACAGGTCAATTCACGGTGGCTTTGCAAACACCACTCAAGAAAAAGAAAAGAACACTCCAAGAATTTGTTCAGAATGTTAGAGTGTACATTTTTTTTGTGGGGTGATGTGTTATGGATGTAGGTCAAGCAATCATACACCACGCCAATTTTTTTCAGTTTTTACAATTTTTTTAGCTTTTTCACGCAAGCAAACAATGAGAGACAGGTTACTCACTATCGGTCCTCGAGGTGCCTACTCCCTTGCTATCGTCGTGGAATGCGTCGCTTCGCCGTCCATGCGCCGAATTCCTGCAACCGTCAAGTAAAAAGGAAAATAGAGCATTAGACGATGTGAAAATGAGTGTGGAATTGAGGTGATAAAACAAATCCGTTGCCTCCCCAGCAACGACGCCAAAAACTGACGTGCCTTTGTGCGTGTGTTTTAAAAGAAGTAAACGGAGGTGAGTCCGAGTGTCGGTCTCAGGGAGGCGTGGAAATCGAATTTTGTTTATCACTTGTTGTCACGAAAAAGGCGGAGTTTTGCTTGAGAAAGAGACGGTTTTGAAAAGTGAGAGCGAGAGATAGAGAGAGAGTTTAGGGTTAGAAAGCTCTTGGTTTTGATCATGCACTTTGAACAGAAATTAAAATGGCGATTGAATGGAAAATAATTTCATTAAACATGCATTCATAGTTCATAGCTTACAACATTAAATACATACTTTAACAAAAGTAAATGAAAGCTTAAAAGAGAGAGAGAGAGAGAGAGAGAGATGGAGAGAGAGTGGAGAGCGACGAGGCAGCCACGGCGGTGGAGGAGGCTCCGTCGGCGGCTCGTCGTCTCCGACGATTACAAGAGTGCCTAAAGCTAGCTAAGAGAGGAGTGGAGCAGTTGCAAGTGGGAGAGTATATCTTGAATGGTGGTAGGAGGGGGTTTAAATAGAGTTAAGGGCTTCCTAAAAGAAGAAGGGGCTTTAGCGACATTCAGAGCATCGCTAAAATCACTTCCAAAAGCGTCGGTGTAGCCCTCTCGTCGCCGGTCAGCCGCGCGCCCCGTTCCTTCTCCCCGCACGATCCGTGGCCGCTGAACGAGAGCCGTCCGATCGAAGATCGGACGGCTGAGAATCTTCCTCGCCCGCGCTGAGATCGCGCCTCGGGCGCGCGTGCGCGCGCGCGTCTCCGCCCTGCGTGTGCGCGCACGTGGGCGCTCGTGCGCTGCGGTCGCGCCGCGTAGCGAGATCGTGGCCGCCCGCTGCTGATCGGGCGGCCCAATTTTTCCACACCCTTCACCCGCCTTCAAATCCCGCTCCGCGCAGCTCGAACGCGCGTCTCGGCGATGCGGGCATGCACGCTAACCGTTGCGCCACGCCCGCGCTTTGTCGCGGCGACCATGGGCGAGCGCGCGGATCTCGGCCGTTCGATCGAAGATCAACGGCCGAGATTTGTCCTTGGCCGGCTGAGGGTGTGCGAGAGGTGGGGCGGGCTGACGTGGCGCTCTCTGGGTCGTTGATCTCCAGATCAACGGTCAGAATTTCTTGAGCCCATTGTGGGAGCTCCGGATGTCGAATTTGGCCGATCTTGAGTCCGTTGGACTCCGTTCGTCGTTCTGAATCCATCCGTGAGGTCCGATTGCTCATCTGAGGCCTGCTTTGACAAATGCTTTACACAAATGGTCATTAATACAGTTTATAAGCAATCTTGGTACTTGATGCATGCAATGCTCCTATTCTACTTATGTTGTGCCTTTTATTCTAAAGATGGGCCATATTCAACCTAATTACTACCCCCTTGTGTGGTGTTATCAAGTAGCGGGGTTGAAAACCAGCTATATATTCCTTTTATTTTTTCCTACATATCTATCGTACTAATTGGGTAAATTATTTCTAGATAACCATATCTTTCATTTTCATCCATTCTAACTATCCTTAATAATTTCACATTATTAATTTTAAAATTAGCCAATATTTACATTATCCTCCAACTTATCCATTTCTAGAAAATTTTCAATTTCTGATCATGGATTCAATCAAATCATTATTTAACCATCCCGATAATGATAGTTTTATTAAAAAATAAAGTTCCTTTTGTACATGCAATGATAAGCCATAACTAATAAGTTTAAATACTTTATAATTCATTTACCTCATGAACTTGTCAAATAATTAGTCGTTAACTCCTTTTAATCTGGTAGTTAACTATATTACTTGGGTTATTCACATTCCAAGTCAACAACTTGACTTTTATCATTAATATTTAATATTTCAATACCCAAAACAACAAGAATTATGTAAACGGGTCCAATCCTAACAAGAGGTAAGAACGTAAGCTAAACAGTGTAATATGGGAAGAAAATCACTATATAGATACATTGTACGGAAAAAGAGAGAGATTACTCTACCTAATGTCATCGGAGGGTTATGGTGACTCTAAACCATGCGCATCCAATGTTTCTCTTTCACTATTCTAAGGGCCCTTTTATTTTGTACCTGCTTTTAGGCTAGATCAACGTCAAGATTTGTAGGGAATAAAAACGTCATAAGTTTCATTGAAAATTTCACGAAAAAAATGATTTCTCAAATCGAATTTAAAAACTTACCTTCATGTTGTTCGTGAAGAAACGGTTCTAATGAGTCTTAGAACGTAAGAAATGGACGTCGTTTAAACCCCTAACGGATCAAAACATGAACCTATGTTAAAACGGGAATCTCGCACGTGCCTCAAGGATCAAAGCAGAACTGCCCAATCCGATTGTACGGATGCATCCAGCATGCTTGAGAACCCCAAGATCAACTCCTAGATAGCCTAATTCCGATCTCGAAGACCCTCGATCTACGCAAAACAAATCTGACTGTTGGATCTCACCCAAGACCATAAATCCTTTCACAGGGACTGATTCGCAATAATTAAAACTTTGATTTTTAAAAATGTAATTTTCCTACCTCTTCAACGTACCTTCTTCTTCCCTTGTTTCTTCTTCGTTTCTTCTCCTCGCAACACAGATGCATGGAGAACCCATGTACGCATGTTCACCTCGCCGGTGCTCCGCCCCCCGATGGCCTTGTTGGACCCTAGCCCGCCATTTGCCAGCTGTCCACCTCCCCGGGAGACCTCCCTCTTTTCTCCTTCCTTGTCGATCTCCTTCCCCACACATCTGCCATGCACGACGCAGTCACCGCCACCACCGATCCTCCTCGCCGCTAGACCTCTGCCGGTGATCTACCAGTCACGTCGGCCACCACCGGTGCCCCGCCGATGCTCCAAGGACTTTCCTTCTCTCCTCACGTCGTCTTCTTCTTCTTCGAGTTCTTCGGTGTTGCACCCATGCAAGGGGTGCAACCACCTTCTCGCCGACGCGACACCGGCCATGGCCGCCGCTGCTGGCCTGACCAACAGCTGCCAACATTCGCCGGACCTCTAGCGATGTCACGACTCGTTCCCGGCTCCCTACAGAACCTGAGAACGGCTCGCCTCGACGAACCCCAAGACCCAGTCATTTAACGAGAAATAACCAAATGCATACTCATTTCACAACCACCGAGTAATGTAACTAAGCAGAAAATATATAATTGACAGTAAAAGAAGAGAACAACAAACCACTAGATTTTTACATGATACAGCGGAAAGTACTGTTACAAATATAGTCATCACAACAGGGAATTGGGAGAAATATAACTGAAAAATAAGCTACAAGTACTCACTACAACAAAAACTCTCTACAAGAAACTATGGCAAGTCTCAACTGAGCCCAGCGCCCTCAGCAGTCGGTGGCTCAGGCTGCTCGAATATGAAATGACCCATTGCCCTTTTAGTCGGATAAGATGTCTGGAGTTTCGGTCAGACGTCTGTCCAGACATCTGGACATAGGCCCGGATGTCTGAAAGTGGGAATTTTCGTACGTTCCTTTGCACTCTGAGTGCGGGTAGCACACAGAGCTTCTCTCTCCTCCACACCCCTCACCCCTAAACCCTAACACCCCCTTCTATTTAAACCCTCTTCTCACCACCCTCAACCCCTTACCACCAGCCACCCCCACCTCCAGCGTTCTCACTGTGTGGCCGTGGCGAGGGAGAACGAGAGTGACGAGAGAGAGGGCGAGCGAGGGAGAATGAGAGGGAGAAAGGGAGAGAGAGAGGAAGGAAGAGAGAGAGAGGTCAAAGGACCTTCGGGAGCTCGGTGGAGCTCGCGCGACTGGCGGCAGGCACACGCACGAGGAGGAGGGGCTCGGGGAGGTGGCCTCTCGGCCCTCTGCAGCTGCTGTGGTGCACTGCGGGCAACGCTGCGAGGAGAGGAGCATCGCGGAGGAGATTCTGGTACTGGAAGTTTTCCAGTATCAGACGTCTGAAGCATCGACCAGATGTCTGGAGAGGCACTAGGACGTCCCAACCTGAAGTCGGACGTCTGAAAGCATAATATCGCATGAGGTATGTATCTTCCTGCTCTACTTTCCGCCATGCAGATTGTAGCACAAGAGATGTTTGGCCGTTAATGGGTCTACGACTTTCGTACGTAGGTGGAAGGCTTTGGGAAGGCGCGCAGTGCGCTTTTCCAGGCACTTTTGGATGTCTGATCACATCGCCAGACATTCGAAGGTACTTCCAAATGACCGGAGGCCTTGTTCGACGTCTAGGGCTTCCCCCAAATAGTCGTGGAGGGAGTCAAGACGTCTGAAACAACCGCAAGAATTGCAAGGTGAGATCTGACGTCTGGGACTAATCCCAGACGTCTGATTTTAGGTAGTAACCGTGTTTTTGGCCTGTTTAGAGCCTAAACGGAATCATATTTTCGCAAACAAAGTACCGCTATTTTCCACTCGAGTTTCTCTACGTGTTCATGTTGAATATCTACTATTTTGAGCTCATCTGATGTAAATTAGTTTCTGGTACAGGTTACCAGCTGGTGGCATGTTCGGGGCCCACGGAGATGACGAGATCTGTGGTGCAAGCCCCCATTCCTCCCATGATACCCGGTAGAGTGGTTTAATTCATTTGTTAAGATGTGAATAAAGAATATACTTGTTTGCATTAGATTGATTGAAACTCTAGGATGTGGAGTGAACCCTACGGTAGAAATGTATGAGCCTGATGTTTGAGCTACTCTGTTTACTTGAGATGCATGTTATGATACGAATTGCCTGTATGTGTGAATAAGAAATTCAACTGTGAAACCACAAGTTGCATGTATATATTTGAGAATTGCATTATGAAAGCACGAGCTACGTGTATGGATGAGGAATGAGTTATGAAACATGAGATCTGAATATGGATAAATGAGATGAATATAAGCATGAACCCTACGGGAAATTAGGAGTAGAACTCCTGTGTATGAACAGAAATCTAGTATGTAGACGGGAAGTGAGCTGGCCCTTGTGTACACGGTACCAAGGAGAGCAACTGTCCCTTTTAGTGTAGAGCAGAGCTAGCCGCCCTTGGGTTGAGACCCGGGGTTAGGATTGGCCACTTTACATCGACTCCTATTGGCCCTCGCGTACGTGGTACCAAAGCATGCTACTAGTGTAGGGAGGGAGCTAGCCACCACACGGGGCACAGGGTTAAGCTAGCCACCTTATGAAAGAGCGATCTTCATTTTTGTTGAAAACTTTAATATAAAATGATGTGTCGTTGTATTTAACCGCGTGGTAGAAAATCACTTTTCAAAACATTTAAATTGTCAAAACTAACCACGAGTAGTAAGGTCATCTCCACAGGGAGGAATCAGCCTATTAAAAATGAGTAATAATGCATCAAGGAATCGGGAATATTAATAGAGGTGCATGCTAACTAGTGCTCTCATTTCCAGCACAAATTCTCAATATAGATAATTAATCAAGAAGATGAGGGTGCACATGCAAAATTACCACAATATAATATTCTAAATAATGACCTTGGTAATAGCAGACAATGTTAATATTAATCTCCTAACTAATGACACCAATGTACTATAATCAATATCTCATGTTGTATGTCATTCATAAGGAGAAATCAATTATATGTAATTCCAAATTAAGCATGGGGTGTCCATGCAAATTTACTGCAATATATTAATTCAAAAAATAAATGAATAGTAGCTTTGACAATGGCATTTTTCGTAATTACTAATTAAGTGAAAAATAGAGGTTTTTGCCTCTCTCTTCCGTGCGCGAGCGTGGGTCGATGGCTGATGGCAAGGTCGCATGTAGAGATGCGTCTCGATGAGTGCTTCACAATGGCGACAGCGGCACGTTGCGAGAAGGTCGGTAGTGGCCGACCGGCGGAGATGAACGGCGGCGGTGGAGAAGCTGCTACTGCTGCACGTGCTACAGATGTGCGGAGACACAAAGGCGTTGGCACGTGGGTGCTCTGCAGAGCGCATAGGCGCACGTGGAGGTGCGGCGCTGCAGGTGCAGGGTGAAGCAGAGGTGAGGCACCTGAACAAGCCTACGGTGATGGTGGGCGCGCAAGGTGGTTGCGCTGTGCTGGTGCGGGTCTGGCAAGTGCAGGGGGAGCGCCTGCGGGTGGGAGTGATGAGGGCGGAGCGGCTACTGGCGCTGGAGAGGGGAAAGGTGATGCCAGGTGCGGGCGGTGGTGACAGGCAGAGCCCTACGGGCGTTGTAGAAGAGCGCGTGCTTGCGGGCGCTGGTGGTGCTTGGCATGCGGTGCCTGCGGGGAGCGCTAGGCGCTGGAAGGAGGAAGCGCCTACGTTGAAGCGGGTGCCTGGTGGCAAGGACGGTGCAGTGCAGCGCTGGTGGTGCGATTGCGTGAGCTGGCTAGCGGTGCAGGAGCGCGCAATGTGGCAACGAGTGCCTGCGGGCGCTGGAGAAGGGCGCGCTGTAGTGAGCGCTTGGCGTTCTTAGTGCAGTGGTGCGCCTGAAGGTGGTGGAGGCTGAGGCGGGTCTGCAGAGATGAGCGGTGGAAGATCTGGTGTTGAAAGTGAAGAACTCGTGTTCAACAAATAAAATTTATACCGAAATTGAAATTCCGGGTCGAGCACAGGGAGGCGGACGTTTGATTTAAAAACTACGCACTTGTTTTTATTTCTCACGAAATAATTCAATTGATTAGAACTACTTACAATAAATAAGAGAGAGAGAGAATAATACAAACAAAAATAAAAAGAGATATAGAATGTACATGGAATTCATTATCAAAAGAGATTGTTCATTACACTAAATATTATGACTAGAAAGCGGGAAAATGATTACACTAGGAAGTGGTAAATCTACTCTAGAAAGCAGTAAAAGAATGGAGAGAGAAATATCCTCCTCGACGGTCGCTTGGAGGACGAGCTGAACTACTCTAGAAAGCAGTAAATCTATTATAGAAAGCAGTAAAAAGAATGGGGAGAGAGATCCTCCTCGACAGTCACTTAGAGGATGAACCGAACGGGACGATGCCTGGACGAAGGAGGACGAAGCGGAAGAACGGGAACAGGGCAGCACGTCGTCGTCGTCGTGGGATCCACTTCCGAAGGGGGACGAAAATTTGGACTTTATCTCGCGAGAAGCATCCCGGGTGTGGGACAAGCTTCTCTTGAGCTTTGGAGAGGGAGAGAAGAGAAGGAAGGGATGAGAATTTCATGTGGAGGGGGTCTCCTTTATAGTTGCAAGGAGTGGGGGCAAATTGGTCATTACATCTTTAAAACATTAAATAAGGGGTCTTTAGTGACAGATAAAACCGTCGCTAAAGCCCCATCGTGGGTGAGTGGGCGTTGAATGCGCGGCTGCTGGCTTCCACGCGTGCTTAATGCATACCACACATTCACTAAATCTCAGTCGTCCGATCGCGAGATCGGATGGCTTAAGATGCGCCTCCCATGCTCCTCAACGCGTGCCCACTCGCGTGCTATGCCGCGTGAGGCGCAGGCGTGCGATACCGCGTGGGCGTTATTGAGCGCCCATAGCCGCCCAATCAAGATCTAACGCTTGCGCGATTTTGCGTCGCTCGCCCGCTTGCGAAGACTCGATCAAGCGTCGGCTGCTCACGATAACATCCTCGCCGACTGCGCTGCGGAGCGCAAATGGTCGCACGGACGTAATCAAGGCGCCGCATCCACAGCCATTGGATCTTGATCCAACGGCTGAGAAGTGGCGCTCTGATTGAAGAAGAGAAGGTGCGGCGATGCTAGAGCTTGGTTGGACGGCTGAGATGGCACCACATGGCGCCATCTTGGCCATCCATCTTCTGGATGTTGTAGATGGTGCAACGGTTGTCGGATTGACTCGATTTTTCCGTCGTTAGGCTGCAATCGTCGATCCGAATCCATCCGTACAGTCAGATTTGTCATTTAAAGTGTGGATTTACACCATCTTGGCCTTTGATCTTCTAGGGTTCCCCGGTCACTATCAGATGCTACAGATGCCTGATTAGGGCGATCTTGGAGTCGTTGAACTCCAATCGTCGCCCTGATCACATCTGTACGGTTGGATTTTCGATCCGAGGCCTTGATAAAATGTTTACCCTGTCCAAGCACATAAAATGAGACAATTAACCTCCATTTTATTCAAACTACTCTAAATGCAAGATGATGCATGTTATGCAATATTTATAGCATGCAATGCAATCATATGCTTAAGAATATGCATAAATAGACATTTTAAGTAGTGTAAATGTGTTTACATCATACCCTCATGCCTATCTTTTGTTAGACCCTAGCAAAAACTATATGCTATTTATAAAAGAATTAGGTTGGATTATTTGGGCATGAGTTATTTTCAATCATTAAGAAACTGTCTACTTAGGATCTGAACTTGCAAAGACACAATAGTGCCCGAGTAACTGCCAAAATGCAGACCGCCTCAAGCCATTGCCTTATTCAAAGAAAAATTTCTTTTTCTCTTTTTCCTCTTTTCTTATTTTTTTTTGGATTTTAAAGTTTTATGGTTTAAGAGTGGCTTTATACGGCCATTCAATTCACCCAAGATTTGATGAGAACTCTAAGTTTTAAGCATCTTATTGTGAATGTGATAGATTCGTTGACCGGCAATTAAAACGGACTTCGGATTTCTACGCCTCTAGGTGACCTAAAAAAGAGAATTCTGCCTAAAGGTGTATCTTTACAACTGGTAGCTTTCTCCCTACTTTTATTTTTTTACGGGGTCAACACAAGGGTGAATCCAGTGTATATCTCCCCGATTTATTCTACTTCCCCGCTTCTTCCTAAGTGTTTTGTGAATTTTTAGTGCATTTATTGAGCTGGGTTCTGGACAACCGGTCGATGAGCTGTTACCACTGACAACTTGCCAGCCATACTCGTGCGGCGAAGTATGGCTTATTTCTTTTTTTTTGCTCCTTTTATTTTTGATTTTTTTTTTCTTTTTTTTAAAGTAGGTGGCTTCCTTGGTCTAAGATTTACCTAAAGGCAGCAAAAAGAGAAAGGTCCAGTGACGGGGCTCTGGACAACTTACCTATGGGTTGTTACCCACGATAACTTGCCAGCCATATCACCCTAGAAGGTTCATTAGCTACCCAATATCCATTAGAATCGTCGAACAACGAGTCAGTGACAAGATAGTGTGTAGATTCTTAAGACTCAAAATTCCCTCAAATCAGAGGGTGGGTTGATAAGTCGTGTACTTATCACCCATACTTATTTACTCCAATTAAAATAGAATTCAGGTTGGTGAGAACTCAAAAAATAAATCCACATTTTAGTGGATACACGGGCTGATTAAGTCCAAAGACCTGAAGGGTCTTTATGTTCAAATCATAATGTAGTATTTCCTAAGATTGAAAATTTTCTTAAACCCAAGTTCTCTTTCCTAATTCCAATTTTTTTTTAATAAAAGAAAATAAAACAAAACTACGGAGCTGACGAATAAATTCAGAGATGAATATCCACCTCCCCATGCCTATCTAATGCAATGTCCTCATTGTATTAAAAAGACATAAAATAGAGTGGAATAGTGTAGAAAGCACCTGAATTACATGAATGTCAGGTCCGCTCCGTTATAGAAATTAAAAAGAACTGTATATGTGCTGAGTTTAGTGCCTTCATCTAGGCACACTATACAAAGAAGAGAAATGAAGAATTCACAGGTGCAGGTCAGAATCAGAATAAACAAAAGAATCCTCTGACCTATCAATAGAGGTCCACAGATGTGGACCAAATTGTGGTACAGACCTATACCCCATAATCGAGAATATCTTAGGTTCTGGATAAAAATTACCTAAAACCTAAAATCTGTATGTAAGAGGGGTCGGGCCTGCGATTTATGAGGATGAAACCCAAGACCAAAAAGTCGGGTTACGGAGAAATTAAGCTCAAAAGGATAATTGTTGAATGTGTGCTTGGGTTTGACATCCTCAAAGCAAATGTCGTAAGAGTCCTGGTTTGATGGTTTCAGCTTAATAGGCACCCTTCAACTCAGTCTTGTACTTCCTCCAGAATTAGCTTCCCAAATCAGAACCTCCTGACTCCTATCCTCCTCATTCAGCATGTCACTTTCCGGGACCTCTTGCATATTAATCACCCTTTCTAAAATCTCCAAGTCTAAATGATGTGGTAGAATCAGAATTGACTTGGGTTTAATTATCTCATAAACAGAATCATCAATAAGCTCAACGGGGTGTAACTGACAATCAGGGCATTGAATTAAATCCTCCAGAAAATGCGATTCTGGATCCATAATGTAAACCCTAATAAAGTCAATTTCCTCAGTTATTAGGCTATCAAATGATCTATCAGATTCCTCAGGCCCAATTGTCTCACAGAAATCGTGTTCTAAAAACTCGCATGAGACTTCCAACTCGAATCTTCACCATCAGAATCGAAGAAATCAAGATCCGTATTAATGTATGTCTCAAAATTATCTATCACTTTCTGTTCCAAGGAGACATATGTTTCTTCGTACCCCGGCTCAGGGATCTCAAGTGAAGAAATCAACTCATCTTTAATTGGTTACTTTAATTCAATCTGGTCAGCCTCGTAACACGTGTCCCCCCCAACAGGTGCCTGAGCGGGTTCTTTCATTGGCTTTCCTGAAGGAAGTTCATCCTGGGAATTAACCCATGATTGAATCAAAGAGACCACATCTCATCCTCAATTTCGCTAATTTCCCAAGTAGAAACTCACCCGGATTCTTATCCCTAACATCTTGGAGCCAATCCAACAACGACTTGTTCAATTCATCAATCATTTCAATCAGGGGTTCCAATCTCTCAATACAAGATATTGGCTAAACTTCTAAAGATTGAATGATATTCCTCAAGTTAGCAAGAACCTTATCTTGAACCTGATTACCCTGAACCAAATGAGTTGGTTCAGGGTTGGGTGGGTTTGGGATCAATGTAGAGGAATTAACGAATTAAGATTCGTTATACCCTTCCTGATAATAGGTCATTTCAGATTGTTCAAAAGGTGGTGATGACCTAAAGGCAATGTAATCAGAGGATGGGTAAGGATCAGTGTATCCTTCTTGATTGTAGACCGTATTAGGTTGTTCATGAAAAGATGACGATCTATAATCGATGTGGCTCTGAGAAGGATAGAAATCATAATTAAAGTGTTCAGGGTTAGACCCTAAACAGGGAGGTCCTGAGCTGTATCCTCAATCCGAATTATCCCAACTAACTGATGGTTGATTACAGTACGAGTTAGGATATTCGTCATGTTGAGGATAATTCACAACAGGAGGAAAAGAGCGGGAATGCGTGTAATATGTGGAAGGATTCATGAAAGACGGGAGGAAGAAAGGCGCCTTGCAATACAAACAATCAAACATGTCCTTGATGAGAGCCTCATCATGAGCCATAACTAGCTCATTTTGACCTAATAAAGAGAATAAAAGCTCCTACATAACTTAGAAGAAGGCTTAATTGGAGGAATAAGTGTTCTGAGAAGAAAACATGAAATAAAGATTAAAACTGTAATTTTATCATTGCAGTATATAAACGAAATTTCTCAGAGACAGAGCATAGGTCAAATGATCTAAATGAGATAAAAAGTGGGTTGAATCAATCAGAAATGGGTTCATGTGCAGTCTAGGAATTAAATGACATTTGATAACCCTAAAACAGATCCGCCTAATTCAAAAAGGTTTTGGTCAAGGTAAAAATCAAGTAAACCCGCTAAAATTCATGAAAAAATATCCCCTAGGGCTTAGAACATTCAATTTGGCCTTTGGAACCTAGTTTGACCTAGAATTGGGTCCTAACTCATCAATTGACCTAATTTGGGTTTTTACGTAAAATATCTAGTCAAATGTGGTCAAACCTAAAATCCAACTTCACCATTGGATTCCTTAGGTTCAAATTAGGTTTGTACCAAAATTTGGACCTAATGGGAGGTCATCTTGACCTACTTTGCAATTTAGTACGCCCAATTACATTTTGGTCCCTATCTTTTGAAAACCATCACAACAATCCCCCTATCTTTCTCACCAATCTTACAATCAAGTCCTTCCACCATTATTTGGGCAGAATCCTTCTTCGGCAAGGTTGACAGGGAGGATACACTCTGATCCCTCATAGATCCCCTCCCAGAAATGGAAGGGAGATTCTCTGAGGAATCTCCTTCCATCTGAGCCTAATCTTGATCCCAGATTTGCACCCAATCTCTCATGCGAACGCACGGCGAGACGTCGGTGGCTAGAAGCTTGCCCTCCACGCACCAGAAGCACGGCTAAGCACCTATAAATTAAACCCTAACTCCGGCCGAACCTCCTCAGCTTGACTTGGCCAGATTTCCACCTCAAATTCCTCTCCTTCTTCTCCGACCAAGGTGTCCAGCGAGGCCCCCTCCCCTTCCTCTTCGCTCTACCACAAAACCAGTGGCAGAGTCGTCTTCCTCATCCTCCTCTGCGTTGCGCAACACCCGCGTGCGCTGCCCTAGCCCCATCGTCTCCGCCATCTTCCTCCACTGGGCGTCTTCTTCTCCAGCGACAGCAGGTACTACCGTCCGCCTCTTCGTCCCCTTTCATCCCTTTAGTTAGGTTACAACCATTCCCCTCTATCCCCTCTTTCATTTCCTCACTTTATTTCACTCAATCGACCCTCGACCCCCGCCGTTCACCATCACCTTCCTCATCTCCAGCCACCCTTCGGCCAGGCACTCCCGTCGCTCCGTAGCCCCACACGCCTCGCCGATCATCACATAACCTCCGCCTCACCTCACTAACTAACGTCTGCCCATCCACCATCCCTCTACGCCTCCGCAACAGTCCCCCAAACTCACCCATCCATCCGGCCATAGAGCGACCTAGGCACGCACGCCTAGGCCGCCCCGCGGCCTGCCACCTTGCTCTTCACCTTCACCGTGACAAGGCAAAGGTCCCTCGGTGATCTGATTAAGCCGAGAGGCTCGTTTCGTGTCTGACTAATTGCCAGCCCCTTCCGCCATTGACGGCGACTCGAAGAAGCTCCACGCTCGCTCCAGGCTTCAGGACCACAAGGCTCCAGGTGCAGCTGACTCGGGCAGGCATTGCGAAGCTATCTGACCAACCAAGAGACGCTGCAAAGTCTGCAGCTGTGGAAATTGAATGAAGGAGTTCTGCGGGCGAGCGCGAGAGAAGGCCGGGAGCTTTAGTCCCACATCGGTATTCACGACGCACTGATATCCTTTATATTGATTTTATGAAATAAGTCGGTTGCCTCCGAACGCACCTTGGGTGAGGTCCCTCACCTATCTCGCCGCCTCGTCCGCGATTTCACCACGCAGATCTAGCGCGACCCGACCGGACCCCTGTCCTGAGCACACCTTGCGCACCACCCACACGCCGGTGCGCCTAGTTACAGGCACGTGATCCGACCCGTTTACTCGTCACTCTGGAAGAGCGTGCTGAGAGTGGTTTACAAAGAGAGAGACACGCAGGTGTGGGTAGAGGGTTAGGTTTTGTGCTTTGCTGTGGTTGTGCAGGGAAGGAAGGAGTGAAGCAAACACTTAGCCGCTGCTAGCAAGGGAAGAAGAGAAGGAAGCAGAAGGCAAAAATGAAGAAGAAGGAAGGAAGCCATTGAAAAGAGAAGGAAGAGGCGAAGGAAAAAGAGAAGAAAAGAAATAGAAGACAAGCAGAAGAAGAAAAGGAACTGTGAAGCAAAGGAAGCAGAGAGAAGTAAGAAGACCCGTAGAAGACAGAGGAAAATAGAAAGAAGAAAGCCAGAAGAAAAGCAAGAAGCACTGCAGAAGAAAAAGAACAAGCACAAAGAAGAAGAAAGGAAGAAAATCAGAAGAAGAAGGGAAAACACACTTTTAAGACGTCTGATCCCATGATCAGACGTCCAATTCTTTCTTTTTGCCTTAATTACTTTTCAAACTCATGCATTTGTATTTGAATTAAGTTTTGAGTAATTAAAGTGTTCAATTACATTCTAAAGATTAGTAGTAAATTCCAATTGCTCCATGTGTTCGACCTCGGATACTCCAGTTTTCAAGTAATAAAACTTTTATTTGTTGACGACGCTTGGTCATCTATACTACGACGTAATTAACTGTTAAAACACGATCGAGTTTCGCGTGTCAACAGTCCTTAAGTAGGTTAGCCTACAGACCTACAGACTCCCAAAACCCGTCTTGAGATAGAGATACAATTTGATCTACTTCTATCTGTTCAATCCAACCAGTTAGAAGGAGGGACTAGGGAGAAGGTTCTTCCTTCGGCTTGCACCTCTGGTTCCTAGTGTACCACCCAGCCGTGATCGTTTGATTCTGCTCCCCTAGCTAGACATCAGATTGAACAGTAGAAACAGACTAATCGAAAATAATTTCGTTCTGGGCTCTGAAGAGCGAATCGAATCCTTAAGGCCAACGTCTACTCTATTTTATTTAGGGTTAGGTTTGAATGTGCTTTGGAATGTGATGGGCCCTTTAAATGGGTTGTACCCTTAATGATTGATTGATTTGTGTGTGCGTGCACAACCAATGATTTTCAAGCAAGATTACTTTTGATGTGGTGAATTTTAGAGTTCAAATCTTGCTTAGTAGCTTTTAAGATTCAACTTTAGGTATTTTCAAACAAGTTCCATTGGCACACTAGGTTTTTAAAAGCACAGGTGAAGATGTTTTCCTTTGAAGCTTAAAAAGAATGTGGAGTGCCTGGTAAATCCCTAATAGTTGAACCTAAGTGGCAGTTACTTGATAAGTTGATTTTAATTGAAGTGGTGTCGCCCTATCAACTCAAACAATTGGCCTGTTGCACTACTTAATTAGGCACACAAGTGATTACCTAATCTGATTTCTACTCAATTATGTGTTTGAATGTGTGTACCGGCCCCAAAGATCGGTTTACCGGTTGAGTTTGAAAATCAGATGAGGTTGTGTACCTCTGTGAGATTTTTCTTTTCTTTTTTTTTAATGTGGGGGTTGGGGCGTATGTGGGTGTCAAACAACAAACAATCTAACCTTAGAGTTTATAAGAACACCTAGGTTGATTGATGTTTGTGTTATTATGTGGTAAAATAAAATCTAATGGGTGGGAGGTGGGGGATAACTCACAGAACCTTCCACAGCACTTTTCTCCGATCTACCGCTTTTTCCTATCTCGAAAGAGGACCTGCAATTACAATAAGAAAGGAGAGAAGTGAGGTAAATGATTTGTAAGTTGTAAAAATGTGAAGAAAAAATCAAAGAGCATCGCCTCCCCAGCAATGGTGCCAAAATGTTGAACGTACGAATTGCTACGCTAACGTGTTCGGTTTTGAAAAACCTGTCGATGTAGTTTGAAAGCGAAGAACTCGTGTTCAATAAATGAAATTTCTACCGAAATTGAAATTCCAGGTCGAACATAGGGAGGCGGTCGTTTGATTTAAAAACTACGTGTTTGTTTTTATTTCTCATGAAATAATTTAATTGATTAGAACTACTTACAATAAATAAAAGAGAGAGAGAATAATACAAACAAAAATCAAAAGAGATATAGAATGCACATGGAATTCATTATCAAAAGGGATTGTTTATTACACTAAATATTACGACTAGAAAGTGGGAAAATGATTACACTAGGAAGTGGTAAATCCACTCTAGAAAGTAGTAAAAGAATTGAGGGAGAAATATCCTCCTCGATGGTTGCTTGGAGGACGAGCTGAACTACTCTAGAAAGCAGTAAATCTATTCTAGAAAGCAGTAAAAAGAATGGGGAGAGAGATATCCTCCTCGACGGTCGCTTGGAGGACAAGCCGGAAGGGACAACGCCTGGACGAAGGAGGCGAAGCAGGACGAAGGAGGACGAAGAGGAAGAACGGGAATGGGGCAGTACGTCATCGTCGTCGCAAGATCCACTTTCGAAGGGGAACGAAAATTTGGACTTTATCTCTCGAAAAGCATCCCTAGTGTGGGATAATCTTCTCTTGAGCTTTGGAGAGGGAGAGAAGAGAAGGAAGGGATGAGAATTTCATCTGGAGGGGGTCTCCTTTTATAGTTGCAAGGAGTGGGGGCAAATTGGTCATTACATCTTTAAAACATTAAATAAGGGGTTTTTAGTGACGGATAAAACCGTCACTAAAGCCCCATCATGGGCGTAGTGGGCGTTGAACGCGTGGCTGCTGGCTTCCACGCACGCTTAACGCATACCGCACGTTCGCTAAATCTCAGCCATCCGATCGCGAGAACGGACGACTTAAGATGCGCCTCCCCTGCTCCTCAACGGGCGCCCACCCGCGTGCGATGCCGCGTGAGGCGCGGGCGTGTGATAGCGCATGGGCGCTATTGAGCGCCCGCAGCCGCCCAATCAAGATCTGACGCTTGACCGCTCGCGCGATTCCGCACCATTCTCCCGCTTGCGAAGACTCGATCGTGCCTCGACTGCTCACGATAACATCCTCACCCACAGCGCTGCAGAGCGCAAATGGTCACGCGGATCCAACGGCTAAGAAGTGACGCTCTAATTGAAGAAGAGAAGGTGCGGCGGTGCTGAGGACTGGTTGGAGGGCTGAGATGGCGCCACGTGGCACCATCTCAGCCGTCCATCTTCTGGATGTTGTAGATGGTGCCATGGGTGTCGGATTGACTCAATTTTTGCGTCGTTAGGCTGCAATCGTCGATCCGAATCCATCCGTGCTGTCGGATTTGTCATTTGAAGTGCGGATTTACACCATCTTGGCCTTTGATCTTCTAGGGTTCCTGATGAGAACCTCATCATGAGCCATAACTAGCTCATTTTGACCCAATACAAAGGATAAAAGCTCCTACATAACTCAAGGAAAGGCTTAACTCAGAGAATTCTGAGTTTAAGGAGAAAACAAGTCATAAGGGGTAAAAATGCAATTTTACCAGTATAATCTGCATACAGGGTAATTCAGGGTCCAAACACAGGTCAAACAAACCAAATAAGAAGGAAAGTGGGATGATCTGATAAGGGCTACAGCAATTCCAAGGAACTAAATGATAATCTGTAACCCTAAAGCAAACCCACTTCAATTCACGAGGTTCGAGGCAAAGTAAAAATAGAATAAACTCTAAAATTCATAGAAAAATAATCTCTAGGGTTTAGAACCTTCAATTTGGCCTTCAGAACCCATTTTGACCTACATTGAGAACCATGCCCAATTAATAACTTAATTTGGGTTTTTGCATAAATTGACCGGTCAAACAAGGTTTAATCTAGAAATAAAATTCACCATCAAATTCCTTAGGTCCTAATTAGTCATGTATAAAAACTTGAGCCTAAGAAGAAACCTTCTTGACCAACTTTGCACTTTGGTCCTCATATATTTACTTTTTGGCCCTCAACTTTTGAACCCTCACATTTATACCCCTAACTCTCCTTCGTTCTTTGCATTCAGGTCCCTCCTGCCAAAAGTTGCCATCACCATGCTCCGGCAACCTTGCGCGGAGCATGGCGCCGCGCAGGGTGAGGGGGAGGGTCTGGCAAGTAAACCGGGGGTGCCCTGCGTCGTCAGCCGTCGCAGGGACACCCCCCTGGTCGCTGTAACCCACCATACCGGCCGTGCGAACGCACGGACGGTATGGGTTTCCATCTCCGGCGTCCTCCGGCGAGGGAGACACGCGTCTCCCTCCGCCTTCCTCTCTGATTCGGTCCCTATAAATACCCCCGTCGCTCCACCATTCTTTCGAGCTCGGATCTGACGGAGAAAACCCCCAACTTTCCTCTCTTCTCACTCCGGCAGACGCCCACCAGCTCCGGCGGTTCTTCCTCCTCCTCCTCTTCGCTCTGCCGCAATACCAGCTGCAGGGTTGCTCTCCCTCGCTCTTCCCGTGCCACGCCGCACCCAGCTGGCGCCTCTCCGGCCCTCTGCTCGCCGCCGCCCCTTCCCCCAGGCATCTTCTTCTCCGGCGACAGTTGATACGACTGTCGCCCGCTCCGGCCCCTCCTCGTCCTGCTAAGTAGGTAGAACTCCTCCTCTTCCTCCCTTCTTCCTTTTCCTCACTTTAAACATCTACTGTCGCCCTCGATTCCGACCAATCACCCTCACCTTCTCCGCCTCCGGCCATCCTCCGGCGAGCCGCTCCCATCACTCCAGCATCCCACACGGCTCGCCGACCTGCACATAATCTCCGCCTCCTCACCCTGATCCATTTCCGCCCCTCCACTTCCCCCAAATCACCCTCTGCAACTCCACCGAACAAACCCATCTCCCGACCCACAGTCCGACCTAGGGCAGCCCTTAGGCTCCGCCCCGCCGCCTGCACACCCCCCGACCACCTTCGCCGTGCCACGGCGAAGGTCCTCCGCGTTTCTGATTGGGCCGAGAGGCCGTTTTTCTGTGGGCAGGTACCTGCGCTCGTCGCCGCCATTGTTGAAGCGAAGCAGCTTCTTCACCTGCTGCCCCAGGTGCGCCACGCCTAGGTTACGCTCCCAGACAGCGTGAGGCGCCTTCGCGAAGTACCAGGCTGCAGTCGAGTCGAAGCTCTCGCGCGAAGCCCCCGCGCTTCGCCTCGACGGCCGCTGCTTCCTCCGCGCAGGCACCGAAATTGGGGTGGGACATTTAGTCCCACCTCGTAACCTTTCAAAGGAGAGCGCCCGCATAAAGGCAAAAAGTGCCTTATGCTCGTTGCCTCCTGAGCATGGGGTGAGGTCCCTCTCACTCACTCGCTCTCTCGACCCGGTCTCGTCCGCGACCACGCCCCGCGGACCTGGCCCGACCCGACTTAGACTGACCTGCACTCCTCGCCCACCACGCACGGCGGTGGGCCTAGACCCGGGCGCGACTCGTACCCGGCTACCCGGCAGCTCTGGGAGAGCTATCCTATGAGCGGATTCTGTGAGAGAGAGACGTGGGGGAGGGTAGAGGTAGGTTTTGCCCTCTCTGATCAAGCTGTGTAAGTGTGCAGGCACAGGTGAAGAAGAACCATGGAAGAAGAGACAAAGGCTGAAGGAAGGAGGATCATCGAGCGGCACTGTAGCAGCGGCACGTCCTGAAGGCAAAGAAGGAGAAGGAAGGCGAGGCAGAGGAGAACACAGAGAGACAAGCAGAAAGAGCTGCAAGAAGAAGGAGAACGCAGAGAGGCCAAGGGAAGAACTGAAAGAAGAAGAGCACGAGAAGAAGAAGGTCTGAAGAAAGGAAAAGAAGAAAGAAAGAAGAAGAAGAAGAACAGGACCGCAAGGGAGAAGAAAAAGAAAGAGACGAGCAGAAACAAGAACTGAAAGAAGAAGAAAAGCATCACTACTGCTGCAGATAAAGCAAAAGAGCCAAGCAGAAGAAGATAGGCAAAGAGAAAAGAAGAGAAGAAGAAAGAAGCCAACAAATTCTCTCTCTCTCTCTCTCTCTTTATTTTTTTGTACAAGAAACTTGTATCTCTAGAATACAACTTGCTCCCTGAGTTCGACCTCGGGAACTCTTTTATTTCCGAGTAACAAATTGTATTAAATTGGTAATCACCTCTCTATACTATACTACGACGAAATAATAAAACTATAGAGGAAGGTAGCCCACCAGTTCCCCGGTCACTATCAGATGCTACAGATGCCTGATTAGGGCGATCTTGGAGTTGTTGAACTCCAATCGTCGCCCTGATCACATCTGTATGGTTGGATCTTCGATCTGAGACCCCGATAAAAAGTTTTCCCTGTCCAAGCACATAAAAGGAGACAATTAACCTCCATTTTATTCAAACTACTCTAAATGCAAGATGATGCATGTTATGCAATATTTATAGCATGCAATGCAATCTTATGCTTAAGAACATGCATAAATAGACATTTTAGGTAGTGTAAATGTGTTTACATCATCTAGTGATGGCGCTGGAAGGGAGGATGCGGTTGCAGGTGCAACTTGGCAGGGGTGCTGGCTGGAAACGCTTGCTAGAGAGCGCGGTGGGCGGTGTGCACACTATCACTGCACACACTGCGGCAAGGGAAATACAACGGTGAAGCTCGCTCAAGCCATGGTGCACTCTGGATCCATAGTGTAGGTAGAGATCATGGTGGAGAGGAGCGAGGAGATCCTCGCAAGGGGGAAGATGCAGATGCCCCTCTCCTTTCTCTGGCACCTCTTTAACTCCTCTCTCCCCACGTGCATGAGTTAAGGGATTTTCCAAATCCCTTTGCTATTTTTGGCGGGCAGGCATTGAGGGGAGAGTTACGGCTGGCCGGAGGAAAGGGAAAAGATGCCTCCAGTTGTTGGGAAAATTTACTCCCCAACCCTTGTTCTTTTTAAATATCATTCCTGCACATAAAAATAACAAAATCATTACATATTAAGTTATGGAATGTTATAAACTTAAATCATGATGCATATAAATATTCTACAACTTAATTGTAGTTATTAACACACCTAAAAGGTAAGATTCAAGCTACTTAGGCGTAATACAAATCCATTAAAATTAATTCATCAAATACCCCCATGCCTAAGATTTGCTAGTCCCTAGCAAAAATGAAAAATAATAGAAGTAATCAGAAGATTTCTTCTTTTCTCATTTCAAAACTTTAGAGATCCAGACAAATGTGAAGTGATGATAGCCTAAGTAACAGATCCAAGTAAAAAAGCCAATTCGCATTGGGAGTTTGTACTTCACCCTTGGTAAATATTGCTGTCGGGATAGGCAACTACTTCCCTCAGGGATAAAGCAGAGGATAATCTGTAATTTGACCCCGGCGTTTGACTTAGGTAGGAGATATCGAGTTGAATGGATTTGAATTTGGTGGCACACACTCATTTGGTGCTACATATAGTCTAGTATTGCAGACTCTAGATCTCTAGACTATTAGACAAGTCAACTCTGGTTGTTGTGCGGCTGCTTGTTTTCTCTCTTGATTTCCTGTGCCTGCACAACAAAAGAGAAGAGATTAGTCAATAGGAAATCAAAATTGTGAATTAATAGCTGTTTCAAAAAAAATTATGAATTGATAGCTTCTAGAATGGTCGTTGCTCCCCGGCAACGGCGCCAAAAACTGGTGCGTGCCGTTATCTCGTTCTAGGGTTTTGTCGTAGTATAGTGCAAAGAAACAGTCACTAGTTTAATACAATTTATTACTCAAAAATAAAAAGTTTCCTGAGGTCGAACTCAGGGAGCAAACTATAATTCCAGAAGCATATAAATTCACAATACAATGTTTTACAAAAATTAAGAAAAAGAGAGAGAGAGTGTGTGAGAGTGAAAGTTGCTCCTTTCTTTCTCCCTTTTTCTTTCTTCTTCTCTGCGGCAAGCTCTTCTTCTCTTTTCTTTTCCTTCCCTTTCTTCCTTCTCTGCTTCTTCTTCCTTTTCCTTCTTTTCTTTTCTGATTTCTTGTGCGGTAGTCTCTCTCTTTCTCTTGGCTTCTTCTTCTTCTTTTCTTTTCTTTTCTGCTGCTGCCTCTTCTTCTTTCTTTCTTTGCTCTAGTCCTTCTTCTTCTTCTTCTTGTTTTCTTTTTGCTGCGGCTGTCCTCTTTTCGCCGACGTCTGATTCAGAAATCAGATGCCTTAACTGATCAGCCTCTCCTTTTCTTTTCTTCTTGGCTTCCTCTTCTCTTCTCCTTCCTTCCTTCTTCCTTCTTCCCTGCGCTGCTAAGTCCTGGCCACTGCTCCTCTTCTCCTTTCTTCCTTCCTGCGCACACACACAAACGTCAACGCAAAACCTACCCCTACCCCTTCCTTGCGTCTCTCTCTCTCTGAATCTCTCTTTGGGAAGCTCTCCCAGAGCCGGGTAATCGGGTTGGGTCACGTGCCTGGGTCCAGGCGCACCGGCCTGGGTGGTGCGTGAGTGCACAGGAGTGGGAAGTCAGGTCGGGTCAGATCTGCATGGGCGTGTCGCAGACGAGACCTGGTGAGTAGGTGAGGGACCTCACCCCAGTGCTATCGGAGGCAACCAGCCGATAGCACTTTTTCAATTTATGTATGGGTTGCACCCATACACTTCCGAGGTGAGACTAAAGTCCCACCTCCGATCTCGAGTGCCTGTGGGAGAAGACTTTGAGCAATTGGGGCAGCAGCCGACGCTTGCGACCCCAATTGAAGTTCTGGGTGTGAGCGTGACTCCTTTCAACGTCACCTGGAGCTCACGCCTGGAGTAGAAATGACCTGGAGCTGCCTGCAGAGAAGCTCCTGCTGCTTGTCAATGGCGGCGAGGAGGGCAAAACCTAAAACACACAAATGGCCTCGCATCCACGTCAAAAAGGTCCAGGGAGGTTCGCCAGAGCGCGGCGAGTGTGGTGCGATGGTCGGCGGGCCGCGAGAGTGGTTGTGGCCGTGCACCTAGGGCACTCTGCATGCGTGAGAGTGGGTGTGTTCGGGGGGTGGTGTGGAGGTGCTAGGTGGTGAATGGAGGGCGGATTTGGTGTCAGTGAGGTGGGGTAGAGCTTAAGGGGTAGTTGGCGAGGCGGATGGAGGCGTGGAGTGCCGAGTACGCCTCGCTGGAGGGCAGCCAAAGATGGAGAAGGTGGTGATGGACAGTGGTGGTCGGTGGGTTGAAATAGTAAATTAGGAAGGGGGAAATAACAGGGAGAGAGACGGGAAAGTTTTTACCTACCTAATTGACGAATAGGGAGGAAGGTGGCGCTTGGCGTGTACCTACCGACGCCGGAGACGAAGGAGCCCAGAGGTGAGAAACGGCAGCGAGGAAGAGGTTAGGAAAGCGCCAGCTGGTGTGGCCTGGCACGGGAGGACGAGGTAGAGTGGGCTCTGCAGCAGGTATGGCAGCAGAGCGACGAAAAGAGGAGGAAAGGGCCATCAGAGCCTGCGGGCATTTTTGCCGTGGGCGGAGGAGATGAAATTGGGGAGGGAACCTCGGCCAAATCAGGCTTGGAGTGGACGGCAGCCCCTGCCGCTCCTTATAAAGGTGTTGGCGAGGGGAGAGTCTCGAGAGAGTGACGTGGGGGAGCTGTCGGAGATGGCCAGAGATGGAGACCCATGCCTTTCGTTCATTCGCACGAGAGGCATGGGCAGCCGCAGGTCACAGGGGAGGGTCCCTGCGATAGAGGACGACGCAGGGAACCCCCCGCTCGTTCCTGAGAGCAGCTGCCTTACCGTGCGCGGCGCCATCCTCCGCGTAAGGTCGCCGGAGGTATGGTGCTTGCGTAGGGTGGCAGGGAGGACAGTTCTGCAAAGAACGAAGGGAAATATAGGGGGCCAAATGCAAGGTTTTGAAAAGATACGAATCAAAAAGTAATTCAAGAGGACCAATTTGTAAAGTCGGTCAAGATGGTCTTCACATAAGCCTAAATTTTTGTACCAACCTAATTTGAACCTAAGGAATTCAATGGTGTAATTTTATTTTAGGTTTGACCACGTTTGACCGGTCAATTTGCGTAAAAACCCAAATTAGGTTAAAATTTAGGCATAGTTCTCAAATCAGGTCAAAATAGGTTGAAAAGGCCAAATTGAAGGTTCTAAATCCTAAGGAGTATTTTTCCATGATTTTTAGAGGGTTTAGTTGATTTTTATTCTACCTAGAACCTCGTGAATTGAAGTGGATTTATTTTTAGGGTTACAGAATGTCATTTAATTCCTAAAAGTTGCTATAACCCTTTTCATATCAGATCATCCCACTTCCTTCCTTATTAGGCTTATTTGACCTGTGTTTAGACCCTTAGATACCCTATTTGTGTATTGCCTTGGTAAAATTACTGTTTTACCCCTTATGACTTGTTTTATCCTTCAATTCAGACTTCTCTGAGTTAGGCTTTTCCTTAGGTTTTGTAGGAGCTTCTTCGCACTTATCTAGATTAAATTATGCTAGTTAGGGTTCATGATGAGGCACTCATTGATTAGCCCATACTTGTGGGCTATTTAAGTATTTAAGTGCCTAGACATTAGGTTAATTCTAACATTTATTTAGCATAAATTAGGATGTAAATAGATTAATTCATATTTTTAATTTAATTACATAATCCATGCATTGCATTCATATTTTAAGTGCATTTAGAATTAGCTTAGAATGGCATTCATCTAATTAGTTAACCAATTAGGTCCATTGTTTTAGTTAACATAAAAGTTGAGGGTTTGTATATAAATAACCATAATATTTTAATAATATCCTTTATTCTTCTTCTCAGCAACGGCTCGGCTGCCGCTGCAACACCTCCGGCCGCACTAAAAGCACATTCATGGATCAGCGGAGAAGGTGGATCTACTCCCGCCTCTCCATTCAAATTTGTGCAAGCCACTACAAAAGGAGGAGAGATGTAACGACCCGATTCCCGAGTCCCTACGAGACACGAGAACTGGACCAACTTGACTAATCCCAAGACCTAGTTGTCCAACGAGGAAGTAACCAAAAGAGTAGTAAAATAAACCACATTCAACATGAAGTATAACTAGCAGTAACAAATACAGCAGTAAGAAAAAGAACTACTACAGCATGTACCACCACAACAGTAGAACAACATTTAACATAACAAGAACTACGAGTAAAGAAAAGTACAGAGAGTAACAAAACTACTCACTACAGTGGAAACAAAAAGGGCACAAAAGAGCAGTGGTAACTCTACTGGACCCTACTCGGCCCAGCGTCCTCTGCAGCTGCTGACCCTGGCTGCTCAACACCTGGTCCTGAAAAATAACGAGTGTAACACGTCAGCAAAACGCTAAGTAGAGTGGCAGCTAAACTAAAGAAGCAGTAAGGTGTACAGTAGCTGTTTTATTTTCTTTCTTCCTTTATTTACGTCTTTCTATTGTTTCACAATTTATCTATTTCTCAGATCCTTCACTTGATCTCGAATGTTCCTCGTGGGAACGATCTTGATTGCAGTCTTTTCCGAACCGTAGAAGTAGCACGTGGTGCTCTCCTGGCCGGGAGAGTCCCCCGTGGTGATCCTACTCTCAGTCAACCACCCCAAGGTCACAGACAGACGTAACGGTGACTACGGCACGCGCGATAAATGCACAGGTAGATAACCCGCACTGGCACGCGGTCAGTCATTTCCATTAACGGGTGCGCCCAAAGCACAGCACGGAACCAGTACAGGGCAGAGCCCTCTTAGTAACAGGGGTCCAACCCCTCCACAGTAACCAAACAGGGGCCTTGCCCCTCCACAGTCCGCGCACCCTCGCCTGACTACCCTGGTTTGCCCAGTGGGCCTAACAAGTCGATGTAGGTGAGCTAGTAGAACCCCGGGACCCGTGGGGTAGCTAGTACTCACCCTACACTAGTAGCTCTCCTCGGTACTGCGTACACGAGGGCCAGCAAGTCGGTACAAAGTGGCCAGACCTAACCCTGGGTCCCTGGGGCAGCTGGCTCCGCTCTGCACTAAACAGGTAACAGGAACTTCCCTTGGTACCACGTACCCAAGAGACAGCACACTACCACGTCTTTCTTTCTCAAATCTATTCCTTTCTCTTTCTAGGAGATCCACTCCTAATTCCCCGTAGGGTTCCAGCTCTTTTAACTCAGAACATCTAGGTTTCACTTTCCAGTTTCACGTTCTTACGATCCATGTTCTCAATCACGTGTATTTATTCATAACAGGCAACTGTTAAATCAATTTACAGGCAGCTATTTGTTCCTTTCCATTTTTCCAAGACTGCAGTATTTATATATTCCACTAGTTTTCCCATCCTAGGATTCATGCCATACCCTACGATCTATCATACAATCTAGTTTTCTAGCCCTAGGATTATGCAACACCCTAGGATCTACCATTCATTCTAGTTTCTCATTCCTAGGATTCATGCAATGTCCTAGGTTCTATTTATGGCTCCATAATTTAACAGATTATACTAATAAACTTAAAAGCCACTCTACCAGTTACAACAGGAGTACTAGGGGCGTGGTAGGGAATCCCGCGTGCCTCTGCAACCCCCGAGACTGCAATGGAACGGGGTCCTATCACAAGGATCAAACACAAGGAGTTTCTCAAAATAGTATCTAATCACTGTAGACGGGTAGAGGATTTTATTCTGAAAAGGACGCAACTCGAAACGCGGAAAACGGACTCAGAACGGGCCCTAAACGAGTCGAAAATGACGAAACAGTGCAAAAACAGACGTCTGGAACTTTTTCCAGACGTCTTAAAAATGGCGATCAGATGGTACCTTGTCCTGCGTAGTCTCTCAGACATCCAGAAGCCTGCGGGGGCGTCTGGCCTAGTTCCCAGAAGTTCGATGGTCACCCCGGACGTCTGGAAGTACCTCCAGTCGTCTGGTTGCGAATCTCAGAACCTGCACGTACCCACTCATCGTTCTCAGTACGGACGGTCATAGAAAAGGAAGAAGGACGAAAAATAACTTACTCGCTAGACGTCTGGATACTCCTCTAGACGTCTTAACCGTCGTCTGGTTGAAAGACCAGACGTCTGATTCTGGAAAAACTTCCAGAACCAGAGCGCTACTCGCCCTCCGCCTGCGATGCACGACCGTGCCTCGTCCTCCTGCTGCTCGAGCTGCAGCAGACCTCCCACGTCACTCCGTGCCCGCTGCGCCCCCACCGGCCGGCTCTCGCTACCCTGGCAAGCTCGAGCCCTCACGGCCGAGCGCCTCCTCCCTCGCGCAGCACCTCCTCCAGCACTCATCGCTGCTGTCGCTGCCGCCGCTCGCTCGCGCTCGCACTCGCGCACCGGCTGGAAGGAGAAGAGGAAGGGAGCGGAGGTGATCAGAGTGAGGGAAAGGGCGTGGCTTTTTAAAGCCGCGCGAGGAGAGAGAGAGAGAGAGCGAGACAGAGGGGCTCAGCCTGCACCCGCAGGAGGAAGAGGGAAAAAGAGAGGAAGGCGGTTGCGGGTCTGCGCGCAGACGCAGCCCCGCGTGCCACCGAAAATAGATCCCAGACGTCTAGAAGGGGTTCCAGACGTTTGGGCCACCTCCCAGACGTCTTAAAAAAATGTCTTGGAGTGCGTTCGTAACAAGAGAGGATGCTGAGCGAGGGAGGCCTCCACCAACGACCCATCATTGTGCAGAGGGATCTTCTCTTCCATTCCACACCGCCGGCCTCAACCGTGGTGACGAGTCTCCACCACCGTGGGCGTGTGGTGTGACAGGCCACACCGCCATTCGGAGCTTGTTCGCATTACCGTGAGCACCTTTGCATGCATCTCCCTCGCTGTCGTCACCAACAACCACCGCCGCAACCACTATGCATTTTCATCTTCTCGTTCAGTTAAGACGTCCGGGAAATTTCCCGGACGTCTGAAGCCACCCCCACCACTCCAACAGCAACCACGGTTAGCCCACTTCACCTCCAGCACCTGAACTACAGCGCCTCACCGCTCACGCCCGCTCACTCCACGTCCGCCCGCACGCCCTCTAGCCATACGCAAGGCGTGCACAGCCTTCAGCCCTCACCCGCTCACCTTCCGCCTGCAACCTCACCGCTCACGCCCGCAGCACCTTCCCCACGCCAGCAACCTTCGCCCGCACGCCCTCCAGCCGCACGCAAGGCGGGCACAGCCTACAGCGCCTCACCGCTCATGCCCGCTCACCTTCCGCCTGCAGCCGCATCCTCACGCCTGCAGTACTTCACCCGCGCCCTCCAGCCTTCGCGAGCACCCGCCCGAGCACACCCACGCCAGCAACCTCACCCGCGCTCACCGCCAACAGGCCGCACGCGCACCCACGCCTCCAGCCGGCACGCAGCAGCAGAGCCGGCAGAGCCGCCCTTCTACCATGCCTGCAGCGCCTCCCGCCAGTAGTCCCGCGCGCACCTCACCGCCAACAGCAGCTGCAGCACCGGCTGCAGCCACCTCCGCCGGAGCTCGTCCGACTGCCTCTGGCCGCCGCGCGACACGCTGCCACCATCGGTTCGAAGCCCTCGGTCCAAGGAACTTCCTCCGAGCTTCCCGCGTCCGGTCGTCCACTCCTCGTCGCACACGGCAAAGGGGAAAAAATCCCCTGTTTTGCTACAGTAACAAGGCCATTAAAAATTACATTTTCTGCCATTGTAAATTTCTAGTAATATTTTATTGATTTTGCATTGCAACAAATATCCTCTAGTTACTCAGAATTGCTATTTCAGCATTGTTTCTTGCTTCAACCTTAATCTGAAGGCAATTTTGGCTTGATTCTTGTCCAAACTAACTACGAACAAACGTTTTTAACTGGTGAGAATTTAAATACGTCATTATCTCCTTGTGGATACGACTCGCTCTTCTGCGAGTGATTATTTCTTTTTTTAAATATTGATTGGTCGATTTTTCCAACACATAAAACTGCAAACGACTTTAAAGCGAACAATCGACTCATCAAATGGCACCGTTGCCGGGGAGGCAACAGACGCAATAATTTCACCTGATTTTATTTTGATTATTTGACAATTGCACAGTGATTTGACCATTTATTAGTTTCTTTCTGTGTGAGAAAATTTGTGCAAGAATCAGCCAGTGTGAGAGGCAACCCTTGACGTCGCCAGAGGAGAATTGGACGAGCTATTTTGGAATGGAGAAGGATGAGGACGCGACGGACATCATTGTATATTTAGTCACTAATCTGATAGAATGAAGACTTTAAATTTAATTTTTCATTGCATTTGGTTTGAAACCCTTATTCTGGGGTATATTTTGAGAGGTTTGTTCCCCGATTTTGTTTTGGGCCCGTGTTGGGTAATTTTTGGGAGCCTGTTCCCTTTTCTTTAGATTTAGGTTTTTAGTTTATTGATTACTTTTATTTGCTTATGCATAAGTAGTTTAAAAATTAAAATAAAAATAAAAAAAAATGAGCTACCTGCTAGAAGTTACCTGCCCTAAGACGAACCATTTAGGTCTGTATGAGCAGCCTCTAGATTTACTTCTTTGCATTGCGTGCATTCTTGCATCGTTGATTGCTGGAAGCAAGGTACGCATTCTCTTACTTTGCATCCTATTCTTGATCACGCATTGCATTTGGATTTAATTCAAAGACCACAAAGTTTGTCTTGAAGCGATCTAACAAGTGGTCACATATATTCGAAAAAAAAAGGACTAATTAAAGGAGGGACATCTAAAAATCAAGGACTTGATTGTAAAAAGTGGTGTGCGATTCAAAATTCAAAATCCTTTTGCGGTGAATGCACACTTATATCTGTTGCACCACAGCACTCATTTAGACACTCCTAAGTCTTGAAATGACTAGGACAAGAGCCCTCCTACTGTTGGATTCTGAAGTGTTCGAAACTTGAGATCAAAGGTTTTGTAAATCCAAAGAGGGGGATACCCGATCATGGATTTTTGGGGGTAGTTAAGAAGCACTGCGAAAGCACAGCTTCAAAGGAAGGCTTAAGCCTACTTGCATTCCTCAATCTTCCGTCTTTGGATTTACTTGACCATTTGAGATTTAGGGAAGAATACCTAAGCTCCAACTAGGTCTTTTTAGGCATTTCGAAGGTTGACAATAGGTGCGTAATTGATTGGGAAACTTGTTTTGTCACCTACAATTTGAACTAAAGTCAAAAGCCTAAATCTGTAAAGACCAAACAAGTCCTTTTGAATTGTGTTTGTAGTGCATGCTTGGTAGGCGTTCTCTTAGGAGATAACTTGTATTTGATCCTGAACCTAAAAGAATCCTAAGAAGAGACCTTCCAAGGGTAGAAATGGCCAGTCAAAGGAGCCTTAAGGAATATTTCATCCCAACTAATCAAGCTGGCCCTGCACTACGTAGACTTGGAGGGGACAATCCGTATGAGATCAAAAGTAGTACCATATCCTTGCTACCCTCCTTTTATGGTACTACTAGGGAAGACCCTTACATGCATATTGAGGAATTCACCGAGGTCTGTTCCACGGTGAAGCTGCAGGGCATTACTGATGACGCTCAAATGCGGACCCTCTTTCCCTTCTCCCTAAAGGACAAAGCCAAGTATTGGTATCACACCCTTGATAATATAAATACTTGGGATGCCCTGAAGAAGGAGTTTTTGAAGAAGTACTTCCCCATGAGCAAAACAAATCACTTTAGGAGGGAAATTATGAGTTTTGTTCAAAAGGATGGGGAAGCATTCCATGATGCGTGGGAGCGCTTTAACAATTTGCTGAGACTTTGCCCACATCACCAGGTGCCTAAATGGCAACTGGTTGAAAGGTTCTACACCAAACTTAATGATTCGCATAGGCAAACTGTGGATGGTGCCTGTGCAGGAACCTTTCTATCTAAGACTGAGGATGAAGCTTGGAACTTATTTGATACTTTGAGTGAGAATTCTATTCACTTGAATTCTGCCTACATGGATAGAAAGCCCACTCTCATGCAAAGAAAGTTGGAGGCGGATGAAGCAAGGGACACCCAGAATTTAGTCTATCAGATTCAATTATTGAATCAAAACATGGAAAGGCTTATGTCGAACCCGAGTTCATTTGTACCTAACACCTCCACATCCCAAGCTTCCGAATGCTTAATTTGTCAAGGCAATACACACGCCACTGTGGATTGCCACTTGGCCTCCCAATTCCCTGAGCTTGTACAAGCGGATTTGAATGCCGCTCAAGGGTTCCGTCCAAGACCTCGTAATGACCCTTTCTCCAACACTTATAATGAGGGATGGAGGAACCACCCAAACTTTTCATGGAGACAAGAAAATGTCTCAAATTCAGGGAATTACAAACCACAATCCTTTCAAAACCATCAAATGAACCAACCTCAGACCTTTGCAAAACCTAAAACCTCTGAGATGGATGAATTGAAGGCGATGTTGAAAACTATGCAAGAAAGTCAAAGTGCCATCATCCAATCTCATGACAAGGCTATACATGAGATGAAATCACAAATTGGACACCTTGTTGAGGCCGTTAGACAGAGGGAGACTGGGAAGTTCCCCAGTGCTGCTGAGGAAAATCCTAAAGGAAAATGGATTGTCTTTAGGGAGCATGCTCAGGCGGTGACTATTCTGAGGAGTGGGAAAGAAATTTCCAAACTCGATGCTCCTATAGTCTCACCCCCTAAAAAACCATCCACCCCGACTTTCACCCCCACCGGAGAAGACTTGCCCAAATCTTCTCCACTTGAAATCACCTCACCGGAAGAAGTTACCCCCGTTCCACCCCTTACTCGACATGACAACCCTTCCACCCAGAGATCGAGAGTGCCTTTTCCAGAGCGCTTATCCACCTCTGGGCAGACTTCTGCTGGCTCATCTGGAGCCAAAGATAAGACGGATGATATTATGGAAACTTTCAAGCAAGTGCAGATTAACCTGCCTTTACTTGAAGCTATCAGGCAGATTCCATCTTATGCCCGCTTCTTAAAGGACCTGTGCACGAAAAAGCGGCAATCTAGAAAACAGGTCCAATCAAAAGTTATCCAACCTGATTCTATTAGCTCAATTGTTCAACATGGCACACCCCCGAAACTTAAGGACCCAGGAGCACCATACATCTCTGTAGTTATTGGTGACTTACAAATTGATGAGGCTCTACTTGATCTAGGTGCGGGGGTGAACATCCTTCCGAGCTACGTGTATGAACAACTTGGGGGAGGCAATCTGAAGCCTAGCCCTGTAATCCTCCAAGTTGCTGATTGATTACTTAAGACACCACGGGGAATTTTGGAAGATGTCCTCATAAGAGTGGAGGATTTCTTCTTTCCCGTTGACTTCTTAGTTTTGGACACTTACCCTACCAACAAGCCAACCAAACCCTCCATCATTTTGGGCCGCCCCATCCTTGCAACTTCTCATGCTTCAATTAATTGCAATACTGGGGCATTGAAAATGGACTTTGGGAACAGGAAAATCCGGCTTAATGTGTTTGATGCTTACAAACAAGCCGGACTTGAGGATTGTTCTCAAGTTGAGGTGATAGATGACCTGATTGAAGAGGCAACTCCTGCAATGTTATGTGATGACCCCCTTCAGCATGTCATGCTAAATGAGCATTCCCATCTCTTGGAGGAATGTGAAGGGGATATACTAGAACTAGAGAAATTGCTAGAAGTTTCTGCTGAGTCTCTTCCCCCATCATTTCCGCCGAAGGTAGATTCGCTACCTGAGATGGGGACATCTATTATGAAACCCTCAACCATATAAGCCCCCGACCTTGAGTTGAAACCCCTCCCTGACACTCTCAAGTATGTTTTCCTAGGTGCCAATGATACGCTCCCCGTTATCATTTCTGTTGTGCTATCTGAGGCACAGGAGGGAGCCTTGATTGAATGCCTGTCTAGGCACAAGGAAGCTATTGCTTGGAGCATTGCTGACATTAAGGGTATAGACTCTACACTCTGCATGCACCACATTTATATTGATGATTCCATCAAGCCTTTTAGGGACATGCAGAGACGTCTGAACCCTAATATGAGGGAGGTTGTAAAAAAGGAAATCTTGAAGCGGTTGGACGCCGGGATCATATATCCCATTGCTGACAGTAAATGGGTCAGTCCCATTCATGTGATGCCAAAGAAGGCAGGCTTTACTGTGGAACTCAACGACCAAGGTGAACAAGTTGTCACTAGACCCTCAACTGGATGGAGGGTCAGTATTGATTACCGCAAGCTGAACACCGCTACCCGGAAGGATCACTTTCCTTTCCCTTTTATTGATCAAATTCTCAAAAAATTGGCAGGGAATAAGTACTATTGCTTTCTCGATGGATATTCTTGGTATAATTAGGTGGCAGTGTTTCCTGATGACCAGGAAAAGACGACATTCACGAGTCCTTACGGTACTTTTGCATTCAGGCATATGCCGTTTGGATTATGTAATGCCCCTGCAACTTTCCAGCGGTGTATGATGTCTATCTTTTCGGACATGATTGACGAGTGTGTCGAAGTATTTATGAATGACTTCTCCATTTATGGCTCGTCTTTCGACCAGTGTCTCCTGCACCTGGAGAATGTGTTGAAACGATGTAAGGAAACTGGTTTAGTCCTCAGCTGGGAGAAGAGTCATTTCATGGTACAGAAAGGAATTGTACTTGGGCATGTTGTATCTGAGCAAGGTTTGGAAGTAGATAAAGAAAAGATTGATTCCATTTCCAAACTTCAATTGCCTACGAATGTCAAATAGATTAGATCTTTTCTGGGCCATGCTGGCTTTTATAGGCGCTTTATTAAAACTTTTAGTAAGATTTCTAGTCCACTTTGTGACTTGTTGGCGAAGGAATCTTCCTTCAGGTTTGATTCAAAGTGTGACGAGGCCTTTCAAGCTCTAAAGGAGGCCTTGATCTCTGCACCTATTCTCCAAGCTCCTGATTGGACACTCCCATTTGAGCTTATGTGTGATGCTTCGGATTATGCAGTGGGAGCAGTCCTTGGACAAAGGGTTGAGGGAAGACCTCATGTGCTGCATTATGCAAGTAAGACTTTAACCGAACCTCAGCAAAACTACACCGTCACTGAAAAAGAATTACTTGCTGTAGTTTTTGCTCTGGAGAAGTTTAGGTCTTATCTACTTGGGTCTAAGGTGGTTATTTTTACTGATCATGCAGCAGTGAAACATCTCATTCCTAAGAAAGATTCTAAGCCACGTCTGATTAGGTGGATCATACTCCTTCAAGAATTTGACTTGGAAATACGTGAAAAGAAAGGAGTAGAAAATGTTGTGGCTGACCACCTATCTCGCCTTCCTCTTAATGACTCTCTTTCTGGAGACATTCGCGAGACATTTCCCGATGAAACTCTGATGGCGATAACACCAACTTTACCTTGGTATGCAAACACTGTAAATTACTTGGTCACTGGACAAACTCCTGGCTCTTGGGATGAGCAGAAAAGAAAGAGATTCATTTCTCAAGCAAGATATTTTCATTGGGAAGAGCCAGAATTATTTAGAATTGGAAAAGATCAAGTATTGAGACGTTGTGTGCCTGAAGAGGAACAACAAAGTGTGCTGAGTTTCTGCCATGAACTTCATTGTGGAGGACACTTTGGTGCTAAGAAAACTGCTTTTAAGGTTCTCCAGTCCATTTTTGGTGGCCTTCCTTATTTAAGGATTCTCATAATTTTGTTAAGGCCTGTATTAGATGTCAACAGACTGGAACGATTGGGAAGAATGAAATGCCTCAACATCCTATTCAATCTGTTGAAATTTTTGATGTGTGGGGAATTGACTTTATGGGCCCCTTCCCGTCGTCCCATGGTTTTGAATATATCTTGGTGGCAGTTGATTATGTCTCTTTATGGATAGAGGCCATTCCTACGCGCACAAATGACCACTCTGTGATTTTGAAATTTGTGAAGGCCAATATCATATCTCGTTTCGGCTGCCCCAAGATAATTATAAGTGTTGGGGGACCTCATTACCCAAACCACCACTTCAATCGGTTAATCAAGAGTTTGGGAGTGACTCACAAGGTTGCTACCCCTTACCACCCTCAGACAAGTGGCCTGGTTAAAGTATCAAATAGGGAGATAAAAAATATTTTGGAAAAGACCGTTAGACCTGATAGGAAAGACTGGTCCCAAAAGCTCGATGATGCTTTGTGGGATTATCGAATGGCCTATGTGACCCCTTTGGGTACTTCTCCCTTTCGGATTGTGTATGGAAAAGCGTGCCATTTACCTATTGAGTTGGAACATAAAGCACTTTGGGCTATTCGAAGTGTTAACATGGATTTAGAGAAGGCGGGTAAGGCACGACTTCTAGAATTAAGTGAGCTTGAGGAGCTGAGGAATGATGCTTATGACACCTCTCAAGCTTATAAAGAAAGAACTAAGGTCTTGCATGATAAGTTTATTCTTCGAAAGACCTTTGAGCCCAACCAACAAGTCTAGCTTTTCAATTCCAGACTTAAGCTTTTTCCTGGGAAGTTAAAATCTCGTTGGGATGGGCCTTACATAATCACCAAAGTATTTCCGCAAGGAGATGTAGAGATAAAAAATCCTTCCTCTTTAGCAACTCCCTTTATCGTCAACGGTCAATGGTTAAAACCGTACATAACTTTAGATAGCCATCTGGTTGACGAAGTCACTCTTGAGGAGCCTTAGCTCCCACCATTCTCCACTGATGAGAGCCTCATCATGAGCCATAACTAGCTCATTTTGACCCAATAAAGGGAATAAAAGTTCCTACATAACCTAGAAGAAGGCCTAAATGAAGGATAAGTATTCTGGGAAGAAAAATGAAATAAAGGTTAAAACTGTAATTTTACCATTACAGTACATAAATGGGATTTCTCAAAGGCAAAACATAGGTCAAATGATCTAAATAAGATAAAAAGTGGATTGAGTCAATCAGAAATGGATTTATGTGCAATCTAGGTATTAAATGACATTTGGTAACCCTAAAACAGACCCGCTTAAATCAACAAGGTTTCGGTCAGGATAAAAATCAAGTAAACCCTCTAAAAATCATGGAAAAATATCCCCTAGGGTTTATAACACTTAATTTGACCTTTGGAACCCAGTTTGACCTAGATTAGGGTCCTGGCTCATTAATTGACCTAATTTGGATTTTTATGCAAAATATTCAGTCAAACGTGGTCAAACCTAAAATCCAACTTCACCATTGGATTCCTTAGGTCAAAATTAGGTTTGTACCAAAATTTGGACCTAAGGGGAGGTCATCTTGACCTACTTTGCAATTTAGTACACCCAAATCACAATTTGGTCCCTATCTTTTGAAAATCATCGCAGAAAGCCCCCTAACTTCCTCGCCACCTTTTCAATCAGGTCCTTCCGCCATTATTCAGGAGGATTCTCCTCCGGTGAGGTTGACAGGGGGGATACACTCACGTTCCTCAGATATCTCCTCCCAAAATTAGAAGGGAGATTCTCTGAGGAATTCCCTTCCATCTAAGCCTGATCTTGATCGCTGATTTCTTTCCAAACTCTCGTGCGAACGCACGAGAATTTTGGGTCTCGGCTACCTTCCTTCTCCAGCGAGACAACGATAGCCAAAAGCCGCCCTCCATGCACTAGAAAGTTCGGCCAGCACCAATAAAAGAACCCCCAAACCCTGCCACTCAATTTCAGACTTGACTTGGCGGAGATTCCTCCAAATTTTCTTCTCTCCTCCCTCCGGCCAAGGAACCCTCAAGCTCTGGCGACCTCCTCCCCTCCTTCTCGTCTCTCTGCTACCATACTAGCAACAGAGTCTACTTCGCCTCATCCTCCCGCGTCGCGCCATACTAAGTGCACGTTTCCCCGACCTCTTCCTCGTCGCCGCTCTCTCCCTCAGGGTGCTTCTTCTCCGACGACGGCAGCTACGAGCCGTCCACTCCGCTGCCTCCTTCTCTCCCAAAACAGTCCAGATACGTTCCCTATCTTCCTCTCTCTCTTTTCCCCACTGCATTTCATTTGATTACCCCTCGACCACGCCTGACCACCGCATCTTCCATCCCTCCGGCCAACCTCCGACGAGTCGCCCCCGTCGCTCCACACTTCCACACGACCCGCCGACCAACCTAGAGGCTCCACCTCATCACGCTGAACACCCTTCGAGCACCCACTGCCGCTCTACACCCACTCAATGCACCCCCGAACACACCCACATTTCCGGTCACAGGACAACCTAGGCACGCACATCTAGGCCGTCCCGCGACCTGCTGCACCTCGCACCACCTTCGTCGTGCCACGGCGAAGGTCTCCCGGTGGTTTGATTAGGCCGATAGGCCATATTCATGTATGACAGGTTTTGAGCCCAGCCGCCATTGACGACGATTGAAGCAGCTTCCAAGCAAGCTCCAGGCGTCGGTGCAGCTATTCTCCAGGTGCTGTGGACTGGGGTGAAGTCTATGAAGACTGTTGCTTCAACACTTGACACCAACAGTGGTAGCAGCTGAGCGGATTGCAAGGAGGTCTTCCTGCGGACGTGCGCGAGGAGAAGCAAAAGATAGTCCCACATCGGTAACTCTCACAGCAATTCACTGATTTAAATTATTTTTGCTCCTTCAGCTGATTGCCTCTGACACACTTGGGGTAAGGTCCCTCGCCCTTCACTCGCCCCGTCCGCGGTTTCACCTCGCGGACCCGGCGGACCCGACCCGACCCGACACCACCTGTGCACACCTCGCGTACCATACACGCCGGTACACCTGGTCCCGGGTACGCAACCTGACCCGTCAACCCATGGCTCTGGGAGAGCTTCCTGTAAGCGATTTGCAGAGAGAGATACGTGCAGGTAGAGGGAAGGGGATAGGTTTTGCTTCCCCCTTGTGTGTAGGATAAGAGCGCTGAAGGAGAAGGGCTCAGCACTTAGCCGCAGGAAGAAGAAGAGAAGAAGAAGCAGAAGAAGAAGAAACTCTAAAGAAGAGGCTGAGCAAGGCAGAAAGAAGAAAGAAAAAGGGAAGTGACCAAGGAAGAAGAAGCCTTCGCAGAAGAAAGAGAAGGAAGAAGAGAATCCAAAGAAGAAGAAGAAGAAGACCAAGAAAGAAGGAAGACAGAAGAGAAAACAGCAAAGGCAGAAGAAGAAAAAGAAGATCAGAGGCACACGCAAGAAGAAGAAGAACAGCAAGAAGCCTTACATTTAAGACGTCTGATACAAAAATCAGACGTCCAATCCTGTTCTTTCTTAGCAATTTTTTCTCTTTGAATCAATTGTCTTTCATTTAAAATTTGTACTCTCTAGTTTTTAAAAGTACTAAGATTGCTCCCTATGTTCGACCTCGGATACTCCGATTTTCGAGTAAAAAAATTCTTTATTTGTTTTGAACGCTTTTTCGGCTATATTACAACGTGTTATCCTTTAAAAACCCCGATTAAGTGCGATTAACATCCACCTCAGGTAATATCTTCCTTTAGCTATTTTTGTTTTCAATGAGGACATTGTTTGAACTAGGCATGGGGGAGAGGACCTGAGGCATTTTGTTTATAGCATGCATATATATATATGAAAAAAAAAAAGAGAAAATGAAAAAAAAAAAAGGTTTTGAGCTTAACTGGCTAAGTTCTGCAGTCTTAAGCAAATTAGAACTCTAGGGTAGACTAAGTTAATTCTAGGATGAAACTTTAGAAGCTAAATGAGCTGCTAGCTTTAGACCTTTAGGGTCCTTTGTGGACTTAAAAACTTAAGTAGAAGTTAAGTTGTGGACCATTCCTCAAGAGGCTGAGGAAGGGAAGCTAGGGTTTGAGTTAAAAGGTGGGGTAGTACCTGGAATCTTATTCTACCTTTTGGTTTATAGGTCCTTGTAGCCCAAGCATCCAAATTTCACACACTTGGTCTGGTAATTAACTTAATTTCTGTCTTTCTGAAAAGAGATTTGGTTCTCTTAGTTTTGCTTAGGAGAGGCTTGAAAACACATTTTGAATGGAAGAGTTCCCGCCGCAGGAGAGGGGAGTATATACTCACCTTGAGGATGCGATGATAACATATTACCTCCTCGGCGCTTGTCTCTTAGGATATCCATCCTACTGGGGGCATGTAAGCACATTGTGCGGTTCAGGTACCATGGGCGGCCCTATCTCGAAGTGCCGATTACCATAAGCCTGAATTCGCTTAAGAAATCCATGGGCGATACTATCTCGAAGTGTCGATTGCCAGGAGTTCTTGGGGTCGTTATGGGCGGTGCTATCACGAAGCAACGAAAGCCAGGCACCCTTCGAGGTATGGTAATGGGGACAATGAATCCGACACAGACCGTGTTGATAGCTGATCTGAGGTTAGACTTAGAAGAATCAAACAAAATATATATATATATATATATAAATTTCCTTTAACTCAAATAACTCAGACCAATGCACAGGCATGGATGCTTTAATCTCAGGGATCAATAAACTTTAGGGTAGAGTCAGAAATCAGGGAAACTTGTGCCTGCAACTCGTCTTTAGCTGACCTAGTCTGTAACTTAGCAACTACTTAGGAACCTTAGGTCTAGAGTCTGAATTTAATATGCTTCTGAAGGAAGACTAAGTGAGTTGACTAGTCTACTTGGAGTGCTAGGTTTCGCTTAATTTTGCTAAGGACTAGCAAAAACTAGGCATAGGGTATTTGATTAGCCCATAGTTGTGGGCTATTTAAGTATTTAAGTGCCTAGACATTAGGTTAATTCTAACATTTATTTAGCATAAATTAGGATGTAAATAGATTAATTCATATTTTTAATTTAATTACATAATCCATGCATTGCATTCATATTTTAAGTGCATTTAGAATTAGCTTAGAATGATATTCATCTAATTAGTTAACCAATTAGGTACATTATTTTCATTAACATAAAAGTTGAGGGTCTGTATATAAATGACCATAATATTTTAACATTATTTTCTTTATTCTTCTTCTTGCAGGAACGGTTGGCTGTCGCTCCAACGCCACCAGCTGCCGCAGTGAAGAACCCATTCAAGGAGGAGCGGATATGTTGGATCTGGTCGGGCAATTGATTTCAAATTGGTGCAGGCCACTACAAAAGGAGGGAGGCAGCCGAGCTAGGGAGGCCTCCACCACCGACCACCACTGTGCAGAGAGACCTCCTCTCTTCCATTCCATACCGTCGGCCTCAACCGTGGCGGCGAGTCTCCACCACCGTGGGCGTGTGGTGTGACAGACCACACTGCCATCAGGAGCTCATCCGCATTACCGTGAGCACCTTAGCGTGCACCTCCCTCGCCTTCGTCACCAACAACCACCGCCGTAGCTACTGTGCAATCACCCTTTCAGTTAGTTAAGACGTCGGGGAAATTTCCCAGACGTCTAAAGTCCACCCCCCACTCCAGCAGCAATCTCCGTCCTCTCACTTCACTTCCACCACCCACGCCGCAGCAGCCACCTGCTCATCTCCAGCCGCACGCAAGGCGAGCACAGCCTCCAGCCCTCACACCCGCTCACTCCACCTTCCCCGCGCCTGCAGCCTTTCCCATCTCCACGCGCAACCGCCGGTGCACCCGTCTGAAGTCCACCCTCTCACCTTCAGCCTGCACCTCACCGCTCACCCGCGCGCACCAGCCTGCGCACACGTCTGAAGCCACCCCCACCATTCCAGCAACGCCCAACAGTCTGTGCAAGCCCTCCTCCCACGCCTGCAGAACCTCACGCGTGCGCTCCCGCGCCCGCAGCACCTTCCCCGCACCGACTGCAGTGCGCGCCCACACCATCTACAGCCGCACCTGCAGAACCACTCGCCTGCGCCCTCCTGCCAGTAGTCCCGTGTGCGCCTCACTGCGCACGCCCTCCTCCCGCGCCTGCAGCACCCGGTCTCACTGCCAACAGAGCGCGCAGCAGTCCGCCCACGCCTCTAGCAGCACGCGCCACGCCCAACAATAGCAGCTGCAGCCACCTCAGCCGGAGGTCGTCCAGCTGCCTCCGGCCGCCGCGAGACATGCCGCCACCACCATTTCGAAGCCCTCGGTCCAAGGGACTTCCTCCGAGCTTCCCGATTCCGGCCGACCACTCCTCTTCACGCACGGCCAAGGGGAAGAAATCCCTTGTTTTGCTATAGTAAAAGGGCCATTAATATTTACATTTTCTACCATTGCCAACTTTTATTGATATTTTATTGAATCTGCATTGCAAAAAATATCCTCTAGTTGTTAAAAATTGCCATTTCAGCATGTTTTCTTGATATTACCTTAATATGAAGGAAGATTTGGCTCAATTCTCGTCTAAACTAACTACGAACATACATTTTTAATTGGGCGAACTTAAATACGTCATTGCCTCCCTATGGATACGACCCGCTCTTCTACAAGTGGTTATTTTAATTGTTGATTAGTCGATTTTTCCACCACATCAAACTACAAACGACTTTTAAAGCGAACAATCGACTCGTCACCCACCTTGTGTGCGGCTGGAGGGCGTGTGGGCGAAGGCTACAGGCGCGGGGAAGGTGCTGCGAGTGTAAGCGGTGAGGTTGCAGGCAGAAGGTGAGAGGGTGAGGGCTGGAGGCTGTGCATGCCTTGCGTGCGGCTGGAGGGCGTGCGGGCGGACGTGGAGTGAGCGGGCGTGAGCGGTGAGGCGCTGCGGTTTAGGTGCTGGAGGTGAAGTGGGCGAATGGTGGTTGCTACTGGAGTGGTGGGGGTGGCTTCAGACGTCCGAGAAATTTCCCGGACGTCTTAACTGACCGAGAAGATGAAAATGCACAGTGGCTGTGGCGGTGGTTTTTGGTGACGACGGCGAGGGAGATGCATGCTAAGGTGCTCACGGTAATGCGGACAAGCTCCGAATGGCGGTGTGGCCTGTCACACCACACGCCCACGGTGGTGGAGACTCATCGCCACTGTTGAGGCCGGCGGTGTGGAATGGAAGAGAGAAGATCTCTCTGCACAGTGGTGGGTCGTTGGTGGAGGCCTCCCTCGCTCAGCATCCTCTCTCCTTTTGTAGTGGCCTGCACAAATTTGAATGAGAGGCAGGAGCAGATCCACCTTCTCCGCTGATCCATGAATGTGCTTTTAGTGCGGCCGGAGGCATTGCAGCGACAGCCGAGCCGTTGCTGAGAAAAAGAAGAATAAAGGATATTATTAAAATATTATGATTATTTATATACAAGCCCTCAACTTTTATGTTAACTAAAATAATAGACCTAATTGGTTAACTAATTAAATGAATGCCATTCTGAGCTAATTCTAAATGCACTTAAAATATGAATGCAATGCATGGATCATGTAATTAAATTAAAAATATGAATTAATCTATTTACATCCTAATTTATGCTAAATAAATGTTAGAATTAACCTAATGTCTAGGCACTTAAATACTTAAATAGCCCACAACTATGGGCTAATCAAATACCCCATGCCTAGTTTTTGCTAGTCCCTAGCAAAATTAAGCGAAACCTAGCACTCCAAGTAGATTAGTCAACTCACTTAGTCTTCCTTCAGAAGCATATTAAATTCAAACTCTAGACCTAAGGTTCCTAAGTAGTTGCTAAGTTACAGACTAGGTCGGCTAAAGACGAGTTGCAGGCACAAGTTTCCCTGATTTCTGACTCTACCCTAAAGTTTATTGATCCCTGAGATTAAAGCATCCATGCCTGTGCATTGGTCTGAGTTATTTGAGTTAAAGGAAATTTATATATATATATATATATATATATATTTTTTTTTTTTTTTTGTTTGATTCTTCTAAGTCTAACCTCAGATCAGCTATCAACACGGTCTGTGTCGGATTCATTGTCCCCATTACCATACCTCGAAGGGTGCCTGGCTTTCTATACTTCGAGATTGCACCGCCCATAACGACCCCAAGAACTCCTGGCAATCGATACTTTGAGATAGTATCGCCCATGGATTTCTTAAGCGAATTCAAGCCTATGGCAATCGACACTTCGAGATAGGGCCGCCCATGGTACCTGAACTGCACAATGCGCTTACATGCCCCCAGTAGAATGGATATCCAAGAGACAAGCACCGAGGAGGTAATATGTTATCATCACATCCTCAAGGTGAGTATATACTCCACCTCTCCTACAGTGGGAACTCTTCCAATCAAAATGTGTTTTCAAGCCTCTCCTAAGTCAAAACTAAGAGAACCAAATCTCTTTTTAGAAAGACAGAAATTAAGTTAATTGCCAGACCAAGTGTGTGAAATTTGGATGCTTGGGTTACAAGGACCCGTAAACCAAAAGGTAGAATAAGAAACTAGGTACTACCCCACCTTTTAACTCAAATCCTAGCTTTCCTTCCTCAACCTCTTGAGGAGTGGTCCACAACTTAACTCTTACTTAAGTTTTTAAGTTCACAAAGGACCCTAAAGGTCTAAAGCTAGCAGCTCATTTAGCTTCTAAAGTTTGACCCTAGAATTAATTTAGTCTACCCTAGAGTTCTGATTTGCTTAAGACTGCAAGATCTAGCCAGTTAAGCTCAAAACTTTTTTTTTTGTCATTTTCACTTCTTTTGTTTTTTATATATGTATGCTATAAACAAAATGCCTTAGGTCCTCTCCCCCATGCCTGGTTCAAACAATGTCCTCATTGAAAATAAAAATAGCTAAAGGAAGATATTACTCGAGGCGGAGAATGGTAGGAGCTAGGGCTCCTCAAGAGTGACTTCGTCAACCAGATGGCCATCTAAAGTTATGTACGGTTTTAACCGTTGACCGTTGACAATAAAGGGAGTTGCTGAAGAGGAAGGATTTTTGATCTCCACAGCTCCATGCGGAAATACTTTGGTGATTATGTAAGGCCCATCCCAACGAGATTTTAACTTCCCAGGAAAAAGCTTAAGTCTGGAATTGAAAAGCCAGACTTGTTGGTTGGGCTCAAAGGTCTTTCGAAGAATAAACTTATCATGCAAGACCTTAGTTCTTTCTTTATAAACTTGAGAGGTGTCATAAGCATCATTCCTTAGCTCCTCAAGCTCACTTAATTCTAGAAGTCGTGCCTTACCTGCCTTCTCTAAATCCATGTTAACACTTCGAATAGCCCAAAGTGCTTTATGTTCCAACTCAACAGGTAAATGGCACGCTTTTCCATGCACAATCCTAAAGGGAGAAGTACCCAAAGGGGTCTTATAGGCTGTTCGATAAGCCCACAAAGCATCATCGAGCTTTTGGGACCAGTCTTTCCTATCAGGTCTAACGGTCTTTTCCAAAATATTTTTTATCTCCCTATTTGATACTTCAACCTGGCCACTTGTCTGAGGGTGGTAAGGGGTAGCAACCTTGTGAGTCACTCCCGAACTCTTGATTAACCGATTGAAGTGGTGGTTTCGGAAATGAGGTCCCCCATCACTTATAATAGTCTTGGGGCAGCCGAAACGGGATATGATATTGGCCTTCACAAATTTCAAAATCACAGAGTGGTCATTTGTGCGCGTAGGAATGGCCTCTATCCATTTAAAGACATAATCAACTGCCACCAAGATATATTCAAAACCATGGGACGACGGGAAGGGGCCCATAAAGTCAATTCCCCACACATCAAAAATTTCAACAGATTGAATAGGATGTTGAGGCATTTCATTCTTCTTCCCAATCGTTCCAGTCCGTTGACATCTAATACAGGCCTTAACAAAATTATGAGAATCCTTAAATAAGGAAGGCCACCAAAAACTGGAATGGAGAACCTTAAAAGCAGTTTTCTTAGCACCAAAGTGTCCTCCACAATGAAGTTCATGGCAGAAACTCAGCACACTTTGTTGTTCCTCTTCAAACACACAACGTCTCAATACTTGGTCTTGTCCAATTCTAAATAATTCTGGCTCTTCCTAATGAAAATATCTTGCTTGAGAAATGAATCTCTTTCTTTTCTGCTCATCCCAAGAGCTAGGAGTTTGTCCAGTGACCAAGTAATTTACAGTGTCTGCATACCAAGGTAAAGTTGGTGTTACCGCCATCAGAGTTTCATCGGGAAATGTCTCGCGAATGTCTCCAGAAAGAGAGTCATTAAGAGGAAGGCAAGACAGGTGGTCAACCACAACATTTCTACTCCTTTCTTTTCACGTATTTCCAAGTCAAATTCTTGAAGGAGTAAGATCCACCTAATCAAACGTGGCTTAGAATCTTTCTTAGCAATGAGATGTTTCACTGCTGCATGATCAGTAAAAATAACCACCTTAGACCCAAGTAGATAAGACCTAAACTTCTCCAGAGAAAAAACTACAGCAAGTAATTCTTTTTCAGTGACGGTGTAGTTTTGCTGAGGTTCGGTTAAAGTCTTACTTGCATAATGCAGCACATGCGGTCTTCCCTCAACCCTTTGTCCAAGGACTGCTCCCACTACATAATCCGAAGCATCACACATAAGCTCAAATGGGAGTGTCCAATCAGGAGCTTGGAGAATAGGCGCAGAGATCAAGGCCTCCTTTAGAGTTTGAAAGGCCTCGGCACAGTTTGAATCAAAACTGAAGGAAGATTCCTTCGCCAACAAGTCACAAAGTGGCCCAGAAATCTTACTAAAATTTTTAATAAAGCACCTATAAAAGCCAGCATGGCCCAGAAAGGATCTAATCTATTTGACATTCGTAGGCAATCGAAGTTTGGAAATAGAATCAATCTTGGCTTTATCTACTTCCAAACCTTGCTCAGATACAACATGCCCAAGTACAATTCCTTTCTGTACCATGAAGTGACTCTTCTCCCAGCTGAGGACTAAACCATCTTCCTTACATCGTTTCAACACATTCTCCAAGTGCAGGAGACACTAGTCGAAAGACGAGCCATAAATGAAGTCATCCATAAATACTTCGACACACTCGTCAATCATGTCCGAAAAGATAGACATCATACACCGCTGGAAAGTTGCAGGGGCATTACATAATCCAAATGGCATATGCCTGAATGCAAAAGTACCGTAAGGACTCGTGAATGTCGTCTTTTCCTGGTCATCAGGAAACACTGCCACCTAATTATACCAAGAATATCCATCGAGAAAGCAATAGTACTTATTCCCTGCCAATTTTTTGAGAATTTGATCAATAAAAGGGAAAGGAAAGTGATCCTTCCGGGTAGCGGTGTTCAGCTTGCGGTAATCAATACTGACCCTCCATCCAGTTGAGGGTCTAGTGACAACTTGTTCACCTTGGTCGTTGAGTTCCACAGTAAAGCCTGCCTTCTTTGGCATCACATGAATGGGACTGACCCATTTACTGTCAGCAATGGGATATATGATCCCGGCGTCCAACCACTTCAAGATTTCCTTTTTTACAACCTCCCTCATATTAGGGTTCAGACGTCTCTGCATGTCCCTAAAAGGCTTGATGGAATCATCAATATAAATGTGGTGCATGCAGAGTGTAGAGTCTATACCCTTAATGTCAGCAATGCTCCAAGCAATAGCTTCCTTGTGCCTAGACAGGCATTCAATCAAGGCTCCCTCCTGTGCCTCAGATAGCACAACAGAAATGATAACGGGGAGCGTATCATTGGCACCTAGGAAAACATACTTGAGAGTGTCAGGGAGGGGTTTCAACTCAAGGTCGGGGGCTTATATGGTTGAGGGTTTCATAATAGATGTCCCCATCTCAGGTAGCGAATCTACCTTCGGCGGAAATGATGGGGGAAGAGACTCAGCAGAAACTTCTAGCAATTCCTCTAGTTCTAGTATATCCCCTTCACATTCCTCTAAGAGATGGGAATGCTCATTTAGCATGACATGCTGAAGGGGGTCATCACATAACATTGCAGGAGTTGCCTCTTCAATCAGGTCATCTATCACCTCAACTTGAGAACAATCCTCAAGTCCGGCTTGTTTGTAAGCATCAAACACATTAAGCCGGATTTTCCTGTTCCCAAAGCCCATTTTCAATGCCCTAGTATTGCAATTAATTGAAGCATGAGAAGTTGCAAGGAAGGGGAGGCCCAAAATGATGGAGGGTTTGGTTGGCTTGTTGGTAGGGTCAGTGTCCAAAACTAAGAAGTCAACGGGAAAGAAGAAATCCTCCACTCTTATGAGGACATCTTCTAAAATTCCCCGTGGTGTCTTAAGTGATCAATCAGCAACTTGAAGGATTATAGGGCTAGGCCTCAGATTGCCTCCCCCAAGTTGTTCATACATGTAGCTCGGAAGGATGTTCACCCCCGCACCCAAATCAAGTAGAGCCTCATCAATTTGTAAGTTACCAATAACTACAGAGATGTATGGGGCTCCTAGGTCCTTAAGTTTCGGGGGTGTGTAATGTTGAACAATTGTGCTAACAGAATCAGGCAGGACAACTTTTGATTGGACCTGTTTTCTAGATTGCCGCTTTTTCGTGCACAGGTCCTTTAAGAAGCGAGCATAAGACGGAATCTACCTGATAGCTTCAAGCAAAGGCAGGTTAATATGCACTTACTTGAAAGTTTCCATAATCTCATCCGTCTTATCTTTGGCTCCAAATGAGCCAGCAGAAGTCTGCCCAGAGGTGGATAAGTGCTCTGGAAAAGGCACTCTCGATCTCTAGGTGGAAGGGTTGTCATGTCGAATAAGGGGTGGAACGGGGGCAACTTCTTCAGGTGGTCTTTTAGGGGGTGAGACTATAGGAGTATCGGGTTTGGAAATTTCTTTCCCACTCCTCAGAATAGTCACCGCCTGAGCATGCTCCCTAAAGACAATCCCTTTTCCTTTAGGATTTTCCTCAGCAGCACTGGGGAGCTTCCCAGTCTCCCTCTGTTTAATGGCCTCAACAAGGTGTTTAATTTGTGATTTCATCTCCTGTATAGCCTTGTCATGAGATTGGATGATGGCACTTTGACTTTCTTGCATAGTTTTCAACATCACCTTCAATTCATCCATCTCAGAGGTTTTAGGTTGGGCAAAGGTCTGAGGTTGGTTCATTTGATGGTTTTGAAAGGATTGTGGTTTGTAATTCCCTGAATTTGAGACATTTCCTTGTCTCCATGAAAAGTTTGGGTGGTTCTTCCATCCCTCATTATAAGTGTTGGAGAAAGGATCATTACGAGGTCTTGTACGGAACCCTTGAGCGGCATTCAAATCCTCTTGTACAAGCTCAGGGAATTGGGAGGCCAAGTGGCAATCCACAGTGGCGTGTGTATTGCCATGACAAATTACGCATTCGGAAGCTTGGGATGTGGAGGTGTTAGGTACGAATGAACTCGGGTTCAACATAAGCCTTTCCATGTTTTGATTCAATAATTGGATCTGATAGGCTAAATTCTGGGTGTCCCTTGCTTCATGCGCCTTCAACTTTCTTTGCATGAGAGTGGGCTTTCTATCCATGTAGGCAGAATTCAAGTGAATAGAATTCTCACTCAAAGTATCAAATAAGTTCCAAGCTTCATCCTCAGTCTTAGATAGAAAGGTTCCTACACAGGCACCATCCACAGTTTGCCTATGCGAATCATTAAGTCCGGTGTAGAACCTTTCAACCAATTGCCATTTAGGCACTTGGTGATGTGGGCAAAGTCTCAGCAAATCGTTAAAGCGCTCCCACGCATCATGGAATGCTTCTCCATCCTTTTGAACAAAACTCATAATTTCCCTCCTAAAGTGATTTGTTTTGCTCATGGGGAAGTACTTCAAAAACTCAGAAACCTGGGTGGCTGCTGAGGTGGTGGATTAGGAGGAGGCTGATTTGGATAGTGTGGATTTCTGCCTATATAATGGTTCCCTTGGTGATTGGGATTGGGTATGGGTTGGGACGGAAGATGTCCTACAGGTCTTTGCGTGGGAGCAACCCCAATCTGATTGTTTAGATTTGTGATGTTGCGGGTTACTTCCGTCATTTTTGTTTGCATATCCTGTACGGTTCGTATCATCTGGGCATTGATATCTTGTTGGGATGGCCCAGGATGGAAGTTTGGATTCGATCCATACCCATTAAAATGATGTGGTTGGGAGGAAACTTGATTATTCCAGGAGTAGTTCGGGTAACTTTTCCAATTGGAAGAATTTTTAAATGGCTCCTGGATGGTAGAAATATTTTGGGTGGGGTTAAGATCTGGATAATTATAATTCCCCAGTGAATCATGGGCAACCTCAGAATAATCAGCAGGAGTAGTGTTGAGATTGTGCAAATTTTCTCTTCGTGGAAAGTTAGGTTGGGTTAGATGTGGGTGTGGAGCTTGAGTTGATGTGGCGAGTCTTTCCTCAATTTTTTTCTGATTAATATGCATCTGGTCGAGTTTCTGAGCGATCAATTGAAGATCGTCTTGGGTGACCGGGATAGATTGAGTGCCTATTTCATGAACACCGAACTGCGGGTTTTGGGTTCTGCAAAATGTGTTCATGGAAGCTTGATTAAATGAGTTTTCACTCATTTCTTCGAACAGGTCATAGGCACTTTCTGCATCTTTATTTAAAAAGTTGCCGCCACACGAGGCGTCGACAAAATGTTGGATTTGATCTTCTAATCCATGATAGAAGATTTGCACGAGCTGCCATAAAGGAATCTCGTGCTGAGGGCAGCTTCTTAAAAGGTCTTGAAATCTTTCCCAAGAATCATGGAAAGTTTCACCAGATTTTTGGTGAAAGGTCGTAATAGATCTTCGTAAGGAATTGGTACGACCTATGGGAAAGAATTTCTTGAGGAAGGCACTCTTGAGTTGAGGCCATGTTGTGATGGGTCGGCCAATGGTCCTGAACCAATAAGCGGCCTTATCTTTAAGAGATAATGGAAAAAGCCGCATCAGCCATATGTCTTCTTGCACATTTCGGGAACAGGTTGTCTGTGCAAGAAGAGTTAGCTCTTCAAGGTGGCTGAAAGGGTCTTCCCTAGGAAGGCCATGAAAGTGTTTAATTAGGTTCAGGACCGTAGGCTTGATCTCAAAGTCCCCCTCCGGTATAACCACCCCTGGTCGTTCCTCATAATAAGACGGATCATAGAAATCTTTTAGAGGAACAACAGGCTGCTGACGAGGTGGTGGGTTTAGCCTTGGATTGGCTAGGTTTTGGATGTTCCTAGTCAATGTTTGTTGATTGGAATTTAATTTATTAATCTGATCGGCCATCAATTTTAAAAGATCAGGTAGGGGGTCTTGATGTTGTGTGTGGGGCAACTCAAGATTAGGGAGCTCCAAGTGTGGGAAGTTACTGGTGGTTGGGTTTTGGGTGGAAGGGTTAGAATTAGGGTTAGTGGTGGGGTTAGAGGTGGACGTGGAAGGGTCAGTGGACCTATTTTTTTGTGTTTCCATTTTTTCAGGAGAAGAAGACAGAAAAAGTGGTCTTTTTACGTGGGGGCGAAATCAAATGGTCCTTCCAAGTGCGGATTTTGAGACCGTCGCCCGTGCATAAAATGGAAGAACGGGAGGGGAGGAGAAGAGAAAGAGATGAGAGAAAGTGTGCAATTCAAACAAATAAAACTAGACCAAACTTAAATGTGACTCCCTAATAATAACCTAAGACTTGGTCTATATAGGAAATAAGTAGTCAATAGTGAATACCCGTTCTATCAACAAATCTAGCCAAGTTGCTTAAGGGGAGGTTTGGGCCCAAACGTTTCCCAGGGAAAACCCCAGGTGCTTGTACAAACCCGCGCCTGGTCGTTTGACACGGCCCCTCAGCCTGAACACCAGATACAAATGACAGAATTGGTGCTAACTAAAGAAAACTTAAGACCTAAATAGCAAGCCTAAGTTGATAAAGCCTTAGGGGTCAAGTTGCTACAAATTTTAATTAGGTCTAGGATGCTATAGTGCACACGGAATGTGGAGGGTGTTTATTGGGTTGTTGCCCTATTATTTGATTTTTTTGTGTGTGTGCAGGAATTGGAGAGTGGCTCCAATGTAAATCAAGTTGTCACATAATTTTTTTTTGTATTTTTGTCTTGTAGGATTTGATTTAATTAAATGAGTTTTAGGGTTTTTTTCTTTAAGTTTTCAAACAAGTTTGAAAGTTCACAATCAAAGGAAAGACAAGTTGTATGTGTGATTGTATATTTCCTTTTAATTGAGTCTCTAAAGAGAAAGAAAGAAACCCTAAGCCAATTATCCCTAAGACAGAAAATTACTACCAGTGAATTGATTTTTGGCTTTCTGAATTAAGTAGTGGTCCAAACAAGTCAGACAACACCACTACTTTGAATAAAATCAAACAAAGATTCCAGAAAAGATTTTTGTAGGATTTTAGGAATTTGTTTGATAATTGTTTTGAATTTTTAATTGTACTAGTGTCAAAGTCCAGAAATGATACCTGTGGGTATTGTGGACTTTTCAGCACTACCACCGACCTCAGAAAATTTTTGTGATTTTATATGATGTGTAAAATTTCACAAGGATTCCAGCAAGCTAAATTTCACAAAAATTGGATGAGTATAAAAATTTTAAAAATTCGCAGACAGTAGCAAAATAGGAAGATTAAAGGGTGTGACCCCTCTGCAATTCACGAATTTTTAAAAATTAAATACAAATCCAATTGATCCGAAATTTGGAACAGATGTTCTAAAATTAATTGGGAATCACTCTATGAAATTTTATGATTTTAGGAGGCCCGTGGTGTTAGGAATCGATTTTTCAAGTCCGGACAGAAATCTGGACCTGAAAAACAGAACACCAATACTTACAATGGAGTGATGCTAAAGAAGCATACAAGCAAACAATAGATTTTATAAGGCACCACTCCACTTAATCAAGTTGTTTGGGATCCTGAAAGCCAAGTTTAATATGTTTTTGGCAGTTTTAATTAATTATGTGACCAGAAAGAGGAACCAACCTGAATTTCACGGGAAAAAAAGGAACTTTAAGCTCTCGCTTCCAGATTCCCACCTTCCCGCTGTAGTTCCTGAATTTCGTGGGAAGAAAAGGAACTTTAAGCTCTCTCTTCCAGATTCCCGCCTTCCCGCTGTAGTTCCTACACACACAAAAGAAAGAAGAAGAAGGGGATGAGATCCACTTCAAGCAAGAGAAAATTAATTAATGCAAAGCCATGCCTCCCCGGCAACGGCGCCAAAAAGTGATAAAGATTTACGCGGTTTGTTAATTAGGTCGTTGTAACGCGTAAATCCACTTTCGCTCTTAAATTTATAATCCTAGATAGGGAAGTATCTAGGGTCGTCCAAGGAGGCAATATGGTTGCAAAATTGATTCTCTTGCTAGGAATATAAATCTCAACTTTCTTTTTGGTATTTTTTTCAATATATCATTTTTTTTGTTTTTAAGCTAAGGCAACATGCGAACTGATGGCGGGAAAAGTGATTTACACTTCAATTTAAATACTACTTCTATGTGGCAAGTATAGCCTCTCCCTAAGCTCACTCTAGGCAAGTGGAGGCCTAGAATAATTAGGGAGAGGGAGTGAAGAATGCTGAAAATAAGCTAATAGAAATGCAAACAAGAAATGCAAAGAAGGCAACTAGATAATTGATAAAGTGTTTTACAAAAGGCCTAGTAGAGGAAAGCTTGTACTACTAGAAAAATGCAAATAAGAAAAGAAAACACAAGTCTTCTAGATAGATGGTGAAGAAGAGGGCTTCTTGCTCCAAGGTTGGTGGCTCCCAATCTTGAAAAGAGTCCTTCAACTCCTTCCTTGCAGTGCTCCGCCAAGGTGATGTCCTCCAAGGCAAGCCCTAGGGGGGCGTGCCCTAAGTTTCTCTCCAAGGGTGGACGTCCACCCTAACTCCTTCTCCTTTGCCTGGCTGTCCTCCTTGAAGTGGAAGAGTCCTCCTCCTTGGCGTGGCTCAAGTTGAAGAGAGTGGGGAGAAGAAGGCACCAAAGGGGCTGGTAATATGCCCCTTTAATCTCCTTCTCTACTCCTTCTTCTTGGCCGTAGGTATAGGTGGTTTAGGTAGAAAAATATACTAAGGGAGGATGCCCCAAAATGGTGGTAGGTGGTGGCTTTTTATAGAATAGGAAGGGGGCTATGGTGACCTTTGAATTGGATGGCCAAGATGAGTTGATGGAGGTGGTTGGAGATCCCATGGCCAAGGAGAGTTGGCGCCACCTTAAGGGACACCAAGGGGGTTGTTATGGGTGTTGACACCCCTTAGTGTTGGCGCCAAAATGGGCTTTCTAGAAGGCTATTAGGTGGCGCCACCTTAAGGTTCTAGAAGGGGGGTATGTGGATGGCTAGGATGTGTTATATGGGTAGGTGTAGGGTGGATGAAGAGGCGGAAAGTTGGCGCCAAAATGGGGGTGGTTAGGGGTGGTTTTTGGCGCCAACTTGAAGTGTCTTTTGGTGGAGATAATGGGGTGAAGGGGTGGCTAGGTGGTGGCGCCAACTTAGGTAGGGTAGCTAGCTTAGGTAGGCTTAAGTTGGTGGAGCTAGCTAGGGTTGATTTTTAAGGTAATGGATGGCCAAGGAGCTGGTTGTTAGCTAAGCTAAGCTAAGATAAGATAAGCTAAGCTAGCTTAGCTAAAGGTGGAGTAGAGGAGAAGGTGTTGGAGCTAGGGTTTGGAGGAAGGAGCTGAGGAGGAGAAGTCTGGAGCTGGAGTTGGCTGCTGCTGAAGAGGCTGGCATGGGGCTACTCTAGCTGGCTTAGCTTGCGAGTTCTTTGCTAGTTGCTAAGCCAAGCTAAAGTGAGCTAGCTTCTACCAAAATGAGCTGAGGTAAGCTAGGTCTGGTGCTCCTGGGGAGAATTAAGCTGGTTGAGGCAGCTAAGGTAGCTTAGCTCAACTGAGATGAGCTAAGCTGAGTCCCCGGGAGCTGGACTTGAGCTTCCTGAGCTGAGATGAATTCTTCTTCAGCTGGCGGAGTTGAGTGGAGCTGGATGTAGCTGGATCTGAGCTGGGGTGAACTCCTGTCAACTCAGCGGAGCTAGCTAGAGCTCCCTGTGAATTAGTGGGAGCTGAGATGAGCTAGACTCAGCTAAGTTGAGCTGGATCTGAGCTGACTTGAGCTAGGGTGAGCTAAGGTGAACTCTCTTAAGCTGCCATCCAGCTGGGATTAGATGAATGGAGCTGGGATGAGCTAACCCTAGTTCATGTAAGCTAAGTTTCAGTTGTGGTGAGCTGGATCAAGCTGGGTTCCAGCTAGTCTGGGCTTCTCCTTCACCATTTGCCTTCTTGAGTGCTAGGGTTTTAGGGATCTGTGCATCAGTACATCCCTAACACTCACAAAAACGCATTAAAATGACAATAAAAATGCAATGCATGCCTATCCTAATTTATGCCTAAATGCAGCCCAAAAACCCGTTTGCGGAGTAAAATCCTAAGAGCTAGGTTAGTTTTAAAGCATAAGAATGATGATAAACTGGGGTTTATCACCCCTCCAGGTCTACGTAGTGTAGGGCCAGCTTGATTGGTTGGGATGAAATATTCCTTAAGGTTCCTTTGACTGGCCATTTCTACCCTTGGAAGGTCGCTTCTTAGGATTCTTTCAGGTTCAGGATCAAATACAAGTTGTCTCCTAAGAGAACGCCTACCAAGCATGCACTACAAACATAATTCAGAAGGACTTGTTTGGTCTTTACAGATTTAGGCTTTTGACTTTAGTTCAAATTGTAGGTGACAAAACAAGTTTCCCAATCAATTATGCGCCTATTGTCAACCTTCGAAATGCCTAAAAAGTCCTAATTGGAGCTTAGGTATTCTTCCCTAAATCTCAAATGGTCAAGTAAATCCAAAGACGGAAGATCGAGGGATGCAAGTAGGCCTAAGCCTTCCTTTGAAGCTGTGCTTTCGAGGTGCTTCTCAACTACCCCCAAAAATCCGTGACAGGGTATCCCCCTCTTTGGATTTACAAAACCTTTGATCTCAAGTTCCGAACACTTCAAAATCCAACAGTAGGAGGGCTCTTTTCCTAGTCGTTTCAAGACTTAGGAGTGTCTAAATGAGTGCTGTGGTGCAACAGATATAAGTGTAAATTCACCACAAAAGGATTTTGAATTTTGAATCGCACACCACGTTTTACAATCAAGTCCTTGATTTTTAAAATGTCCCTCCTTTAATTAGTCCTTTTTTTAGAAAATATGTGACCACTTATTAAATAGCTTCAAGACAAACTTTGCGGTCTTTGAATTAATTCCAAATGCAATGCGTGATCAAGAATAGGATGCAAAGTAAGAGAATGCGTACCTTGCTTCCAGCAATCAACGATGCAAGAATGCATGCAATGCAGAGAAATAAATTTAGAGGCTGCTCAAACAGACCTAAATGGTTTGTCCTAGGGCAGGCAGCTTCTAGCAGACAGCTCATTTTTTGTTATTTTTTTTATTTCTAAACTACTTATGCGCAAGCAAATAAAAGTAATCAATAAACTAAAAATCTAAATCTAAAGAAAAGGGAACATGCTCCCAAAAATTACCCAACACAGGCCCAAAACAAAATCGGGGAACAAACCCCTCAAAATATACCCCAAAATAAAGGTTTCAAACAAAATGCAATAAAAAATTAAATCTAAAGACTTAATTCTATCAAACTAGCGACTAAATATACACTGATGTCCGTCGCGTCCTCGCCCTTCTCCTCCTTTCAAAATTGCTCGTCCAATTCTCCTCTGGTGACGTCAAGGGTCGCCTCTCACACTGGCTGATTCTTGCACAAATTTTCTCGCACAGGAAAGAAAATAATAAATGGTCAAATCAGTGTGCAATTGACAAATAATCAAAATAAAATCAGGCGAAATTATTACGTCTGTTGCTTCCCCGGCAACGGCGCCATTTGACGAGTCGATTGTTCTCTTTAAAAGTCATTTGTAGTTTGATGTGGTGGAGAAATCGACTAATCAACAATTAAAATAACCACTCGTAGAAGAGCAGGTCGTATCCACAGGGAGGCAATGACGTATTTAAGTTCGCCCAATTAAAAACATATGTTCGTAGTTAGTTTAGACGAGAATTGAGCCAAATCTGCCTTCAGATTAAGGTAATATCAAGAAAACATGCTGAAATGGCAATTTTTAACAACTAGAGGATATTTTTTTGCAATGCAGATTCAATAAAATATCAATAAAAGTTGGCAATGGTAGAAAATGTAAATATTAATGGCCCTTTTACTGTAGCAAAACAGGGGATTTCTTCTCCTTGGCCGTGTGTGAAGAGGAGTGGACGGCCAGACGCGGGAGGCTCGGAGGAAGTCCCTTAGACCGAGGGCTTCGAAACGGTGGTGGCGGCGTGTCGCGCGGCGGCCGGAGGCGGCCGAACGTTCTCCGGCGGAGGTGGCTGCAGCCGGTGCTGCAGCTGGTGTTGTTGGGCGTGGCACATGCTGCTGGAGGCGTGGGCGGACTGCTGCACGCTTTGTTGGCGGTGAGAGCGGGTGCTGCAGGCGTGGGAGGAGGGCGTGCGTAATGAGTGGCTACTCATCATGGCTAAAGAGCTGAAATTAAGCTAGACACTAAGCAAAACAATATCAAATTAACAGATAAAAAGGGTTAAGTGTGGGAATTAAAGAAAAAGACCTAAAACTTTTACTTTGTGTTAAAACCTCCTAATTAGGTCACAAAATGAGATTTTGTAAAAATAAAATATAAATGATGATCCATGCATCAATTGAACATATAAATTAGTTTGAAAAGCCAAATCAGAAGTATAATCAATGTCTTAAAATGTTCAATTAAGCACATATAAAAATTTGAAGGCCATTGGACATCATTTACGTTTTGAAATAGATAGTTTACACTTAGGTCCTTCATGCATTACACTTTGACCCTTAAAGCTCATTTTTGGACCTGTTTGTAAGCCGCAGGGACCCTTTTGTAAGACTGCAGGGCCTTTCCAGTTGTTGTTCTTCTCACTTATGGGCCTGCCTGCAATATTTTTACCCCTTCGTTCAAGGGTCTCCCTGCAATTTTTCCCTCATAAAAGAGAGAGGCCTGCTGCTCTTCACACGCACTGTAGCACGCGAAGAACACGGCCAATCTCAGCTGTCCGTCTCCCTTTAAACCTTGATCTGCGGTTGGATTCGAATGGAAGTTTCACGCAATTCGGTGCGTACGTTCACCTCTCTCTCCATATCTCATCTGATGGTCAGATCTTGTGCTCAACTCACCGCGTGCTCTGCCCCTCACATCCTCTCCGCCGGTTGCATTTTGACTATCCTCACCTCCGCGGTGACCTCAGCCACTGAGCTGCTACTTAAGCACCTCAGTGGTGTCACGCGTAAGGGATCGCTCTCTCCTACACCTCTTAGCGATCAATTCGTCCACTCCAGTCTCTCCTCCCCATCCAACCTCTAATTTCACAGCCACTAGCTGTGAAATCATCGCCTGCTCTCGACCCTCCTCGTCGCTAAGGACTTCGTAGCACCTGAGGACGACCCTGGAGTCTCACTAGCAGATTCTTCCCTCCGCTGGAGTCACCTTCCTCCTTTCTTCCTCCTTAGCCGCCGGCTAAGGACCCATAGGTCCCATTCTTCCTTTTAGTTTAGGTTTTTAATTCTGCACAATTAGTGTTAGCTGTAGTTTAGAGTAGTCTTAGGAGTAGAATTAGCATTAATTCCCCTCCCTCACCTCCTCTGATCAGTCTAGATCAGAGGGGAAGAATCATCTACTCATTGTTCAAATTATCTCCCTCTTCATGTTTTGTTTTCCACAATCCAATTCTGATTTTTATTTTTTTTAACAACGATTTTTCTCATCATTCACCCACACACCCTGACCCAATTTCAGATTTGATGGTTTACTACCTCAGATTTGAAATTGGCGTCACAAGCACCTTTGGGGCTTCTCACTCACCCCATATTTGTTCACAAAAGCCCCTTGATTTTAGATTGAATGCTTCAGTTTGTCAGATTCATTTTTAACATGGATTTTGAAGAATTTTTGCTTTCTGAAATGCCTTGCCAGATCTGACAGATTGAAGAGAATTGGGTTTTCTTGTTGGCAAGGACTCTAAGAAGTTCTCTGGTGACAGAAAACAACTCAGAAGAGCCATTCATGAATCTATTTTTGCTTTGATTTGAATGCATTTGCAAGCTATTATGAATTCCCTTAATGCATTCTTAGTTCTGATTTGCTACTTCAGAATTGCCATACACCATCTATTTTGATAATTATTTTTGTATGGTGATTTCCTAACCTAAGGAGTTCTCCATACTCCTTAAGGTTGCAAGAAACTGGGATTAGATTTAATGGTTTTAAGTGACTGAATTAAGTCTTCCTTCATGCTGTCTATAGCATTAGGAAGAGCTAGTTCAGTGTTATTTGTGGTTTTAATCTGAAATGATGTTTTTGATGAGGGCTTCTTTTTGGGTATTTGAATTGAAATCTTGTGTGATTTTCGTGAGATTTAAACCCTTGTCAGATTTGGATTTCATCTCTCTAATTTTTAGTTTGTTTTGATTGTCTTTTACTCCTAGTTGTACAGTGAAATGCTGCATCTGGTAGCTACATTATTCCCCTCTTCTTTAAATTCCCCTCTTCTCTAAATTCTTCCCTTCTCATCTAAAACACTGAACACTCTGAAGCTGCATCCCCCTTCTCATCTCTGACAGTGGCTGATGCTGCTGTTAGAAAAAGAAAATTAAACACAATTAATCATTCCTTTCTCACCTCCTGCTGAAATCTAACTGAAATCTGATACTGTACATATATATATACAACTAACTATAACTATAATGTACATAATAACTGTGTAAAGTATGTATATATCTACTGAAATGTAAGTGTACATAATTAATCACCTCTTGAACAGTATATATACATATAAATTAGATAAATTAGTAATTTAGGGGTATAATTAAGTTAATTGAATATGTAGACTTAGGTTAATATATATTAATTAATTTAAGCTAATTAAAGTATAGTTAAATCCTTTTTAGATTACTGGTATTTAGTTTATAAGCTAAACAGCCATGAGCTGCTATTTTAACTTAAATAAAACACAAATAAATTCATAAAAATACAATAAAAATATGTATAAAATACTTAAGTATGTAAATTAAATCTGTATAAGGTCAATTAGACCATTTATTAACTATTTTATAAGTAATTAACTAATTAATCATCTAAATCAGTGTAGCTTAGTGAATTTATTTGTATAGTAAACCTAATTAAAATTAAAAATTAATTAACCAATTATGTAGTATTATGTAAATACTTTATTATCCATATTTTATTTTATTTTTTTTAATAATTTATGGCCCCCAAATCGAGGGCCAAAAGTGCGTTCAGGCACAGCTGCGCCTGATTTCCAGCGCACGATGTGGCGCTGGAATAGTGCCACATCGTGCGCTGCAAATCAAGCGCAGCGCTATAAAGTGAATTTCTGCTTATGCTTGAGCAGTCGTCACGGGTGCCGGGCGCCCGAAACCCTGCCTATATATGTTCCGACCCGATTACCCATTGAGCACTCTGTCTGATATGTGTGGAATATGCGATGTGTGTGTGTGGCCGGGGACCCGAGCGTGTGAGCATGTTGTGCGGCGTGGGGCTGAGGCCCTGCGCTGAGTTTGAGAAGATAATTAAGTCGCCTAATTAAGGTTAGGACGTGCTTAGTAGAAGTTTGGTCCCACCCTTTGGGTGCTGTGTATCCCTCGAATGGCGCGCCCGCAAATTATATACGCTTTGAATTTGCTTAATAAAAGCTAATGACAACTTAAGTGTATATAACAGAAAAAGATATACATATGTACACGTAGTGTATAAGTAAACCTATATAATTACTAACAGAATAAAATGACACCATAAACGTCGCTAAAGACCTCAATTTTCCCTCATGTTGTCTATAGTGTTTTCTGAGATTTAGCGACGCTTATGTCTGTCATTAAAACTGCTGTATATGTTACTGTAGATAACGGACCAGTAATATAAGGTTTTACACTATGACATCCTAGTGTATTAGGTACTATCATGTTAGTATTAATACTATAACTTGTAAATACATAGATTTTAGTATAGTAATAAATTATTTGGTGCTTGTTTTTAGTTAGTTAATTTTTACAAGCATTATAATTAACTTTTAGTAAGTAGGCAAACCATTTTTATATTCATTCATTCTTTAATAAGATGTTAAGTTTCTTTTTGGAATTAGAGGATAATTTTGAGATCAAAGAGTGACAGATGTAATTCAATAAATTGCCTCCCAGTGAACGACCTGGAACAAAACCAGTAAAAATTAGATAAATAAGAAAATGATAATAATGGTTGTAATGACTGGTACTCACCCCAACTCACCACTTTGACACTCATGATGTTTCAAATCACAACATACTATAACGCAAACATTATAACAGTCATCATTGCAATTTCAATTTATGTTGTTATCATTGCGCAGTGAGGCGTGCGCGGGACTGCTGGTGGGAGGGCGCAGGCGGGTGGTTCGGCAGGTGCGGCTGCAGATGGCGTGGGCGCGCACTGCAGTTGGTGCGGGGAAGGTGCTGTGAGCGCGGGAGCGCACACGTGAGGTTCTGCAGGCATGGGAGGAGGGCATGCACGAACTGTTGGGCGTTGCTGGAATGGTGGGGATGGCTTCAGACGTGTGCCCAGGCTGGTGCGCACTGGTGAGCGGTGAGGTGCAGGCTGAAGGTGAGCGGGTGGACTTCAGACGAGTGCGCCGGCGGTTGCGCGTGGAGATGGCGAAGGCTGCAGGCGCGGGGAAGGTGGAGTGAGCGGGCGTGAGGGCGGGAGGCTGTGCACGCCTTGCGTGCGGCTGGAGATGAGCGGGTGGCTGATGCGGCGTGGGTGGTGGAAGTGAAGTGAGAGGACAGAGATTGCTGCTGGAGTGGGGGGTGGACTTCAGACGTTCGGGAAATTTCCCGGACATCTTAACTGACAGAAAGGGTGATTGCACAGTAGCTGCGGCGGTGGTTGTTGGTGACGACGACGAGGGAGATGCACGCTAAGGTGCTCATGGCAATGCGGACGAGCTCCGGATGGCGGTGTGGTCTATCACACCACACGCCCACGATGGTGGAGACTCGACACCACGGTTGAGGCCGGCGGTATGGAATGGAAGAGAGGAGATCTCTTTACACAGTGGTGGTCAGTGGTGGAGGCCTCCCTAGCTCGGCTGCCTCCCTCCTCCTTTTGTAGTGGTCTGCACCAATTTGAAATCAGCTGCCCGACCAGATTCAACATATCCGCTCCTCCTTGAATGGGTTCTTCACTGCGGCAGCTGGTGGCGTTGGAGCGGCAGCCAGCCGTTCCTGCAAGAAGAAGAATAAAGAAAATAATGTTAAAATATTATGGTCATTTATATACCGACCCTCAACTTTTATGTTAATGAAAATAATGTACCTAATTGGTTAACTAATTAGATGAATGTCATTCTAAGCAAATTCGAAATGCACTTAAAATATGAATGCAATGCATAGATTATGTAATTAAATTAAAAATATGAATTAATCTATTTACATCCTAATTTATGCTGAATAAATGTTAGAATTAACCTAATGTCTAGGCACTTAAATACTTAAATAGCCCACAACTATGGGCTAATCAGCGGGCACAGCCTGCAGCGCCTCACTGCTCACGCTCACTCACCTTCCGCCTGCAGCAGCACCCGCATGCCTGCAGTACTTCACCCACGCCCTCCAGCCTTCGCGAGCACCCACCCGCGCACACCCACGCCTGCAACCTCACCCGCGCTCACCGCCAACAGCTGCGCGCGCACCCACGCCTCCAGCCAACACGCCGCAGTAGAGCCGGTAGAGCCCCCTTCTACCACGCCTGCAGCGCCTCCCGCCAGCAGTCCCGTGCGCACCTCACCGCCAACAGCAGCTGCAGCACCGGCTGCAGCCACCACCGCCGGAGCTCGTCCGGCAGCCTCCGGCCGCTGTGCGACACGTTGCCACCATCTCTTCGAAGCCTTCGGTCCAAGGAACTTCCTCCGAGCTTCCCGCGTCCGGCCGTCCACCCCTCGTCACACACTGCAAAGGGGAAAAAATCCCCTATTTTGCTACAGTAACAAGGCCATTAAAAATTACATTTTCTACCATTGTCAATTTTTAATAATATTTTATTGATTCTGCATTGCGACAAATATCCTCTAGTTACTCAGAATTGCTATTTCAGCATTGTTTCTTGTTTCAACCTTAATCTGAAGGCAATTTTGGCTTGATTCTTGTCCAAACTAACTGTAAACAAACGTTTTTAACTGGTGAGAATTTAAATACGTCATTGTCTCCCTGTGGATACGACCCGCTCTTCTGCGAGTGGTTATTTCTTTTTTTAAATATTGATTAGTCGATTTTTCCACCACATAAAACTACAAATGACTTTAAATCGAACAATCGACTCGTCACTCATCATACCCCCATGCCTAGCTTTTGCTAGTCCCTTAGCAAAATTTTTATGGTTTTAACCCTTGTTCTAGACCATGAATTTCTTATCAATTTTAGATAAGTGCTTTATCTCTTGTAACCTTGATTAGGTCAGAATGCCAACCATATGCCTAAAAGGTACTCTAGTACCAACCAAGATCTAGATCTGTCTAGCTTTAGCCTCAGTCCTTAGCAAAGGTTTTTAAGGCCTACAGGAACTAACCTAAGATTTTATGGACTTTGTGGTTAAAGCACCCGTGCTTTAGATAATTTTAGCCCTGGTTCAGTTCGTAGTGCAATTTGTAAGAGAGAGAGGTAGAAGATTTATATGTTTGGAGAGTTTTCTCTCTCTTTTTCTTTTTAATTCTAGCTTAGGATTGGCTTCTCAACACGGTCTGTATCAGATTCCTTGTCCTCATCATCAATCCTCAAGGGTTCCTGGCAGTTGATGCTTCGAGATAGCACCGCCCATGGTAACCCCCAAAACCCTGGCTTTCGAGATTTCGAAATAATCCCGTCCATGGTGTTCCGTGGCCGAATTCAGACCCTGGCAATTGACACTTCGTGATAATGCCATCCATGGAATCTGAATCAGCAAAGTGCTTACATGCCCCCAGTAAGATATGTAAATATCCTAAGAGACAAGCACTGAGGAGAAGATATTTTGTTGCGCATCTTCGAGGGAAATTTCCCACCTCTCCGTGCTGGGAACTCGTCCAAATCAACTTGTGTTGATCGGTCGCTCCAACTCTAGGTGACATTTTCAAAATCTTTGAAACGCTTCTGCGTGATTTTGATACTTTATGCTTACTGAACAAGGCTGTGTGTGAAATTTGGGTGCTTAGGTTACTGAGTCCCGTAAATCAAAAGTTAGTTAACGAGGCCAAATACTCCCTAAGCCTTGGACCTAATACTTAAGCTTTTCATTTTTCTAAACCTCTAGAGGAATATCTAGATCTTAATGGGTACTAAGAGTCTATCCAAGAAAGCCTAAAGTTTGCATTCTTACTAATCTCACTGTGCACTTTCCATTTCTTTTCCTAAATGTAGTATAGAACTTAGGTTAATTCCTTAATTTCTTACTAATGACTATCTCTTTTCTTTAATTTTGTGCTCATTTTTATCATTTTGTTCTTTTTCTCCTCCTCCTTTGTAAAGTCCACAAAAATTTCTTTCCTCCTCTCATTTTATTATTCTTTTTCGAAAATTTTTTAATTTTTATGGTGTTTTTGGCATATGTGAATTTTTTTGATTAAAACCTTTTCTTGTGAGTTTTGCACTTTCATACCCTCCCATACCTAAGATTTGCAATGTCCTGATTGTAACTTAGGAGGGTTTTTTTTTCAATTTAGCTTGGTTCATGCATTAGGACAGGTATTTTGGTGAGTGGATGGGTCAGGGTGACTGTTACAGACGATTTCTAATCTCAGATGCAAGCACCTGAGGTGGAGTTGGCTGTCCTAAAGGATGAACCTTAAGTGCGAAGAGGTGTCAGAAAAGGTTTCGGGTTTTTTCAAAAAGAAATGACGGGCTGCCTCCCGTTGAGCACTGAGTTTTATGCCATCCGCTGGGCGCAATATTCTCAAGGAAAATGGAGGATAAATGCTAACTCAGCCAAATCTGTAAAGGCTACATCGATGGAGGATTTGAGTCTCTAACCGTTCACGATGAAAGGTTCGGAATCATGGCTGAGAGGACTGATTTCGACGGCTCCATTTCCAAAAATTTATCAGACAAGATATGGTCCGACCCACTTGGATCGTAGTTTCCCAGGGAAGAGTTTGAGTCGGGCATCGAAGAGTAGGACCTTCTGACCAGGATGAAAGATCTTTCTAGATATGTGCCTGTCATGGAAGGCTTTAACCTGCCTTTTGTAGATTCGCGAGTTCTCGTACGCATCAAGGCGTAATTCATCAATCTCACTTATCTGAAGCTTTCTGTGGGTTCCGGCCTTAGAAAGATCTAAATTACAGCTCTGTACTATCCAATAGGGTTTGTGCTCCAGTTCGACGGGAAGGTGACATGCCTTCCCGTACACCAGTCTAAAAGGAGACATGCCTAATTAGGTTTTGTGGGCGGTTCTATAAGCTCACAAAGCCTTCGGAAGTCGGGAGAACCAGTCCTTCCTGTCAGGCCGAACAGTAACTTGCAGGATTTTCTTAATCTCCCGATTTGAAGGCTCAGCTAGACCATTAGTCTGGGGGTGGTAAGGAGTAGAGATTCGGTGAGACACCCCGTATTTGGTCATCAGTGACCTGAACTGAGCATTCGTAAAATGGGTCCCCCTGTCAAAGATGATTACACGAGGAATCCCGAACCGTGAGAAGATATTATGATGAATGAATTTAATAATGGTTTTATGATCACAGGTTCGGGTCGGTATGGCTTCGATCCATTTGGACACGTAGTCCACAGCTAGCAGAATGTACTCGAAACGGTCCGAAACAGGAAAGGGGCCCATAAAATCAATCCCCTAAATGTCGAAGATTTCGCATACGAGAATCGGCTGCAAAGGCAACATGTCACGATGGCTCATGTTGCCCAAAGTTTGGCAACGACTGCATGCCTTGAAGTGATTGTATGCATCTTTAAATAAAGCAGGCCAATAAAAGCCACACTAGAGGATTTTTGATGTGATTTTGTGCCCAGAGAAGTGGCCACCGCATGCCTGGTCATGGCAGAAGGAGAGAATATCATTGATTTCGCCCTCCGGGACACATCGCCGGATGATTTGGTCAGCACCTATGCGGAAGAGGTACGGGTCTTCTTAGATGTAATACTTGGCATCAGAGAGCAATTTGTCTTTCTTGGCCTCCGGCCAATCAAACGGGATCTGATGAGGTGCTAAGTAGTTTACTATATCAGCAAACCATGGAAGTCTAGTACAAATAGTCAATAAGTGCTCATCCGGAAAATGCTCCATGATGGGTCTAGAAGGGTTGATGATCTCAGAAGGAAGGCGAGACAAATGGTCGGCTACCACGTTTTGTCTTCCCACCTTGTCGTGAATCTCGAGGTCAAATTCTTGCAACAGCAAGATCCATCGGATTAATCGAGACTTCGCGTCCTTCTTGGCAAGGAGATGCCTCACAGCTGTGTGATCCGAGTAGATGATGACGTGGGTACCCAAGAGATAGGATCGAAATTTTTCGAGGGAAAATACTATAGCTAGCAACTCTTTCTCCGTAACTGTATAGTTATGTTGAGCCTCGTCAAGTGTCTTGCTAGCGTAGTAGATGACTACGGTTTCCCGTCAACTTTTTGCCCCAGAACCGCTCCTACAGCGAAATCAGACGCATTGCACATGATCTCAAAGGGCTGAGACCAATCAAGGGACTGTAGGATCGGGGCCTGGGTGACTCGGTCACGAAGGTTCTAAAAAGCTTGAGTGCATTCCTTGGAGATCTCAAAGGGTACATCCTTGGAGAGAAGAGTAGTTAGGGGGTGCGTGATTTTTGAGAAATTAGGGATGAAGCGACGGTAAAAACCGACGTGCCCCAGAAAAGAATGGATGTCCCTAATCGAGCTAGGCATAGGAAGTCGAGAAATTAGATCAACCATAGCTCAATCCACTTCGATGCCATTCTCAGAAATTAGATGACCTAGGACGATCCCCTCAGGCACCATAAAGTGGCTCTTTTCCCTGGAAAGAACCAAATTTACATCGATGCAATGCCTGAGTATATGAATGAAGTGCTGGAGGCAATCGTCAAATGATGCCCCGAAAAATGAGAAGTCATCCTTGAAGACTTCTAGATAATCACCTACCATATCAGAGAATATGGCAAGCATGCACCGCTGAAAAGTTGCGGGTGCATTGTAGAGACCAAAAGGCATCCTTCGGAACGCATATGTTCCGAAGGGGCATGTGAACATGGTCTTCTCTTGGTCCTCAGGATGAATAGCCACTTGGTTATAACCGGAGTACCTGTCAAGAAAGCAGAAGAATCGATTTCCCGCTAATTTCTCGAGAATCTAATCAATGAAAAGTAGTGGGAAATGATCCTTCTTTGTGGAGGAGTTGAGTCTTCGCTAATCTATGCAGACTCTCCACGAGTTGGCTATTCAGGTAGGTATGATCTCTCCGGTTTCAGTCGTAATTGTGGTGAGCCCTGCCTTTTTAGGCACAACCTGGATTGGGCTCACCCAACGACTGTCGAAGATCGGGTAGATGATCCCTGCATCTAACCACTTAAAGATCTCCTTTTTCACGACCTCCTGCAGATTGGAATTCAAACGTCTCTGCATCTCACGGGAGGGTCGTGCACCCTCTTCAGAATAGATATGGTGTGTGCAATAAGAGGGACTTATTCCAGTTAAGTCATCGAGAGTCCAACCAATGGCTCTGCGATGTTGCTGGAGAACAGCAATCAGATGGGATTCCTGATCAGGAGTGAGCTTGGAATTTAGGATCACAGGAAATGTCTGATTAGAACCCAAAAAGACATATTTCAAATGACCGGGAAGGGGTTTGAGTTCAAGAATGGGGTTATCAGCAGCAGCGGGTGGTTCAGGGTGAGTGTGAGGTTCAAGGATAGGAGTTATGGGTTTGTCTGAATCAGGGTCTGACTCCTCTAATTGCGGTTCAAGATCTTCTTGTGGTAGATGAGGCATAATCAGGTTATTCTCAAATTGTATTTCATCAACCAAAGCTCTAATATCACAGATTTGTTCAATGACACTGCAATTGATTCCTTGTTGGGCCTTAAAGATATCAATTTTGAGGGTTTGATTCCTAAATTTCAATTCTATTTGGCCCTCCTCACAACTAATGTTGGCCCTAGCCGTGGCCAGGAAAGGTCTCCCCAAAATGATCGGTGTATCCCTTGGGTTTTCAGGTGCGTCCATGTCTAAGACTATGAAGTCTACAGAAAAATAGAAATTCCGCACCCTTACAATAACATCCTCAAGAATCCCTTTTGGTGATTTTATAGATTGATCTGCTAACTATAGTGTCACCTTAGTCGGTTTTAACTCAGATTCTTCTAGGTGATTGAGTAAGGATGTGGGTATCAAATTTATGGAAGCACCCAAGTCTAGCAATGCTCTGTCAAACTGGGTTTCGCCTATCTTGCATGAAATCAGGGGAGTGCCTGGGTCTTTTGCCTTGGGTGAGAGTCTGCTTAGGATTACAGAGCTGGCTTGCTCTGACAATACAATTGGACTCCTACTCTTGATACGCGGCTTACGTTGAGGTGTACACACATTCTTCAAGAATCGTGCGTAAGCCAGTACATGACGAATCGCATCCATCAAGGGGATGTTTATTTGGACCTATTTAAAGAGCTTGACCAGGTCCTCCTTAGGAGCCACGGATTTGGTTGTCTTCTTTCCCCTGGTCAAGGCCTCGGGAAATGGAACCTTGGTTGGTTTCTCTAGGATAGGTCCAGGTCTTTGATCTGGGACAGGGATAGGAACGTCCTGGATTACTGTCCTAGGGTTTGGGTCACTACCAGGCTTGGAGTGGTCTGGATAAGGTGGATCCTGGGTCTCCTTACCACTACGGGTGGCTACAGAATTCAGCCCTGCCTGGTTCTGGTTAGGGTTTGGTAGGATGGGTTGCTGTTGATAACTCATATAAGAAGTTGAGGCCTCCATCCCGTCAGGTGAAGGAACAGAGGGGGCCTGATAAACCATGTGTGCTTGGCTCGGGTTTGGGTTCATAACGCGTCGCTGGGTCGGCACGCTATTAGGGTTAGGAAGACGCTGAGAAGGAAGTGTGCCTGGTTGGCGAGAATTCGCCAACTGGGCTAGTTGGTTTCGAACCTCTGTGATTTCGTCCTTGTGTTGCTTTTGAATAGCCACATTCGTTCGCTGAATGTCAGCAAGAGTCTGAAGGATGAGGGACATTTGGTCTTGGTGTGGCCTGGATGGATAAGTAGGGTTGGACCGAGGCTGAGGCGGCTGATAAGGATGAGGTGCTTGTGGACGGGGCTGAAAGGATGGTCTTAGATTCTGGGAATTCCCTGCCCACTGGAAGTTTGGATGGTTTCGCCATCCAGGATTGTAGGCATTGGAAAATGGGTCATTCTGGATGGCGTTGAGGTCCTCGGAGGTCTAAGGAGCCTCAGAAAAGTCAGAGAATGGGGGAGTGGAATTCCCTCGGCTAGTATAGAAAGGGTCAGAGGTTCCTCCGATCCGAGAGTCAGATGGGGGTGGATACGGGTCCACCCCAGGAGAAGGTCGGTGAAAAATGTTTTGCACAGTCTCCCGTGTGGAAGGAGGCTGTGCAAAGGAATTATGCGCAGAGGTGGCTCGCTGCAAGTGCTGAGTCAGCTCATCCACCTTCTCAATAATAGAGACCTTGTCCAATCGACTGGCCATCAATTCCAAGTCGACTGATGCGGACAAGCCCTGCGTCTCGTGTGCTCCCCTAAGGTTCGTTGATGCACGGGTATTCATCCTATCGAATAATCCCATGGAGTCATTATTGATGGAGTTCTCGCACATATTCTCGAGAATCTCTCACACGGTGTCCTCATGCTGACCCATGATATTCCCTCCGCAAGTTGCATTGACGAACAACCTAATATCCTCATGGAGTCCCTGGTAAGAAAATTGGACTTGTTCCCATTTAGGAACTCCGTGATGGAGGCACTTCCTCATGAGATCCTGAAAGCGATCCCATGCCTCACGGAGAGGTTCTCCCATCTGTTGTGTGAAGTGGGTAATCCAATGGCGCAAGGCATTGGTCCGACCAATGGGGAAGAACTTCTTTAAGAACTCGGACTGAAGTTCCTACCAATTGATGATCAGCCGGGTCTGTGTTTGGTACCAATGGGTGGCCTTGTCGATAAGGGAGAAGGAGAACATCTTCATGAGGAGAATATCCTGATTTTGCGCATCTGACCCAAAAGTCTGGGCCAGATGCTTTAGCTGTTTAATGTGCTAGAAGGGGCCTTCAGAATTAAGCCCATGGAATTTAGGTATGGCATGAATCATGTTGGGCTTTAGTTCAGAATCAAGTCCTCCAGTCGGGATTCTGACTTGAGGCTCAATAGCCACCGCAGCGGGATTATAATGATCCCGCATCATAGGACACTGCGGTGGGTGCATGAAGTTCTGGAAGAGGTCATTGAGTTGCTGGAGCTGGTGCTTCAGATTGTTCTCTTCCTCAACTGGCTGAGCCATTGTGGAAGAAGAGGGTGAGTTGGGTTCGGAATCGGAGGAGAGGTCTATGTGAAGTGTCGGTTGTACAAATAAGGGCACCGAGGCTCGGCCTCGAGGAGAGTGAATTTCTAAAGGAGGTTTCAAGGACCTCCTACCAAGCATACACTGATGGAGAGGATGAGTTTAGCAGGTGCTGGACCCAATCAAGACACCCAAAATGTTGGGTGACTATAGAGGTTTGGGGCGGATGGACCCCTTGATCAAAAGGTCGTCCACCTGAGAATACCTGGGCAACCAAAAAGGGTGAGTACCGCGAAGACCCCTACAAGGTAGAGCGCCCCCACGGGTTACAAGGTTTCTCCCACCCGACCTCTCTTGTCACTGAGATTCCAGGTAGACCAGAATGGGGACCTTAACCTCTTAAGTCTACCACTTTTAGTTAGGATCAAAGTGCTTAGGTTTTCACTTGAACTTTAACCTTTTGAGTGCAAAGAGTGACCTAAGTTCAAGGTTGGTTGACCCAAGGGGTCAACTTCACCTACTAGTTCCTTTGAGAACTTATTAGGCCTTGTCTTTTAGGGTTCAAGTGTTTTTAAGAGCCAAATTTCTTGGGATTTCTCTAAATAGGTATTTTCAAATAATAGCTTGGGCACACTTCTTTTGGGAATTCTCAATTCTTGCTTAGAAAGTGTGTCTCTAAAACCCTAGTTTTGAATCTTATATTGGCTCTAATTGGTCCAGTTAGTTGCCTTTAGATTGGGCAATTTGGGCTCAAGTAAGAAGGTTTTAGCCCTAGCTACCTTTAATGGATATTGTAACGACTCGATTCCCAAGTCCCTACGAGACACGAGAACCGGACCGACTCTACTAATCCCAAGACCTGGTCGTCCAACGAGGAAGTAACCAAAAGAGCAGTAAAATAAACCACATTCAGCATGAATATAACTAACAGTAAGGGAATACAGCAGTAAGGAAAGAAACCACTACAGTATGTACCACCACAACAGTAGAACAACATTCATAACATAATATGAACTGCAGGTAAAGAAAAGTACAGCGAAAACAAGAACTACTCACTACAGTGGAACCAAAAAGAGGTACAAGAGAACAGTGGTAACTCAACTGGACCCTACTCGGCCCAGCGTCCTCCGCAGCCGCTGACCTTGGCTGCTCAACACCTGGTCCTGAAAGGTAACGAGTGTAACACGTCAGCAAAACGCTGAGTAGAGTGGCAGCTAAACTAAAGAAACAGTAAAGTGTACAGTAGCTGTTTTAATTTTCTTTCTTCCTCTATTTACGTCTTTCTATTGCTTCACAATTTATCTATTTCTCAGATCCTTCACTTGATCTCAAATGTTCCTCGTGGGAACGATCTTGATTGCAGTCTTTTCCGAACAGTAGAAGTAGCACATGGTGCTCTCCTGGCCGGGAGAGTCCCCCGTGGTGATCCTACTCTCAGTCAACCACCCCAAGGTCACTGACAGACGTAACGGTGACTACGGCACATGCGGTAAACGCACGGATCGCTAACCTGTACTGGCACGCGGTCAGCCGTTTCCGTTAACGGGTGCGCCCAAAGCATAGCACGGAACCGGTACAGGGCAGAGCCCTCTCAGTAACAGGGGTCCAACCCCTCCACAATAACCAAACAGGGGCCTTGCCCCTCCACAGTTCGCGCACCCTCGCATGACTACCCTGGTTTGCCCCAGTGGGCCTAACAAGTCGGTGTAGGAGGCTAGCAGAACCCCGGGGCCCGTGGGGTAGCTAGTACCTCCCTACACTAGTAGCTCTCCTCGGTACTACGTACAAGAGGGCCAGCAAGTCGGTACAGAGTGGCCAGTCCTAACCCCGGGTCCCTGGGGTGGCTGGCTCCGCTCTACACTAAACAGGGGGACAGTCGCTCTCCTTGGTACTCCGTACTCAAGGGCCAGCTCACTTCCCCAATTCTATTCCATTCACTTTCCAGGAGTTCTACTCCTAATTCCCCGTAGGGTTCCAGCTCTTTAACCCAGCGCATTCCGGTTTCACCTTTTAAGTTTCACGTTCATACATCCCATATTCTTAATCATGTTCATTTATTCATAGCAGGCAGCTGTTAATTCAATTCACAGGCACCTATTAATTCCTTTCCACATTTTCCAAGACTGCAGTATTCATACATTCCACTAGTTTTCTCGTCCTAGGATTCATGCCATACCCTAGGATATATCATACAATCTAGTTTTCCAGCCCTAGGATTTATGCAACACCCTAGGATCTATCATTCAATCTCGTTTCTCATTCCTAGGATTCATGCAATGTCCTAGGTTCTATTTATGGTTTCATAATTTAACAGATTATACTTAAAGCCACTCTACCGGTTACAACAGGCGAACTGGGGGCGTGGTCGGGAATCCCGCATGCCTCCGCAACTCCCGAGACTGCAACGGAACGGGGTCCTATCACAAGGATAAAACACAAGGAATTTCTCAAAATAGTATACAGCTACTGTAGATGGGTAGAGGATGTAATTCCGAAAAGCACGCAACTCGAAACATGGAAAACGGAACCCGAACGGGCCCTAAACGGGTCGAAAACGACGAAACAGTGCAAAATCAGACGTCTGGAACTTATTTCAGACGTCTTAAAAAGTGGATCAGGGGTTACCTTGCTCTGCGTGGTCTCTTAGACGTCCAGAAGCCTACGGGGGCGTCTGACCTAGTTCCTAGACGTCCGATGGTCACCTAGGACGTCTGGAAGTCGTCCCGTCGTCTGCCACTGCAGACAAACGTCTGATTCGCGTTGGATGAGAATCCCCGAACCTGCGCATACCCATTTCTCTCTCTTAGTACGGACGGTCGTAGGAAAGGAAGAAGGTATGAAAATAACTCACCTTTCAGACGTCTGGACAGTCCTCCAGACGTCTTCCACGTCGTCTGGTTGGAATCCCGGACGTCTGATTCTGGAAAATTTTCCAGAAACAGGGCGCCACTCGCCCTTCGCTCGCGACGCACGGCCGCGCTGCGAGTGCTCCACCTGCTGCTCGAGTTGCAGCAGGCCTCCCGCGCCACCCCGCGTCTGCTGCGCCCCCGCCGGCCGACTCCCGCTGCCCCGGCAAGCTCGAGCCCTCACGGCCGACGCCTCCTCCCTCGCGCAGCACCTCCTCCCGCACCCGCCCCGGCTATCGCCACCGCCGCTCACTCACGCTCGCTCACGCTCACCAGCTGGAAGGAGAAGAGGAAGGGGGCGCAGGTGATGAGAGTGAGGGAGGGGGCGTGCCCTTTTAAAGCCGCGCGGGGAGGAGAGAGAGAGCGGACAGACAGCCTGCGGCCACAGGAGAGAGGGAAAAAGAGAGAGAGAGAGAGAGCGTTCGCAGGTCTGCGCGCTCAGGCGCGCAGACGAAACCGTTGGTGCCAAAAATAACCGATTTCCAGACGTCTGGAAGTGGTTCCAGACGTCTGGTCAGACGTCTGGAAGTGGTTCTAGACGTCTGGTCAGACGTCTGGGTCACTTCCCAGACGTCTTAAAAGACGTCTGAAGCACGCGTTCGTAACAGATATATAGATAAAGTATGTTAAAATCTGAAAACAGGCAACTTTGGTGTTTTACTACGTATAAAAGACAGGTTATTCCTAAATTGCTTTTTTTTCTTTTTCTTCCTCTTTAGAATTTAGGGGTTTAAATGAGAGGATAGAAAATTACCTGTCCTTGGTGTGGTTGTTGTGCAGCTGCTTGTTCTCTCTCTTGATTTCCTGTGCCTGCACAACAAAAGAGAAGAGATTAATCAATAGGAAATCAAAATTGTGAATTAATAGCTTCTAGAATGGCCGTTGCTCCCCGGCAACGGCGTCAAAAATTGGTGCGTGCGGTTATCTCGTTTTAGGGTTTTGTCATAGTATAGTGCAAAGAAACAGTCACCAGTTTAATACAATTTGTTTCTCGAAAATAAAAAGTTTCCCGAGGTCGAACTCAGGGAGCAAACCATAATTCTAGAAGCATATAAATTCACAATACAATGTTTTACAAAAATTAAGAAAAAGAGGGAGAGAGAGTGTGTGAGAGTGAAAATTGCTCCTTTCTTTCTCCCTTTTTCTTTCTTCTTCTCTACGGCAACCTCTTCTTCTCTTTTCTTTTCCTTCCCTTTCTTCCTTCTCTGCTTCTTCATCCTTTTCCTTCTTTTCTTTTCTGATTTCTTATGTGGCAGTCTCTCTCTTTTTCTTGGCTTCTTCTTCTTCTTTTCTTTTCTTTTCTGCTGCTACCTCGTCTTCTTTCTTTCTTTGCTCTAGTCCTTCTTCTTCTTCTTTTCTTTTTGCTGTAGCTGTCTTCTTCTTTTCACCGACCCTGATTCAGAAATCAAACTCCTTAACTGATCAGCCTCTCCTTCTGTTCTTTTCTTCTTGGCTTCCTCTTCTCTTCTCCTTCCTTCCTTCTTCCTTCTTCCCTGCGCTGCTAAGTCCCAGCCACTGCTCCTCTTCTCCTTTCTTCCTTCCTGTGCACACACACAAACGTCTACGCAAAACCTACCCCTACCCCTTCCCCGCGTCTCTCTCTCTCTGAATCTCTCTTTGGGAAGCTCTCCCAAAGCCAGGTAATCGGGTCGGGTCGCGTGCCCGGGTCCAGGCGCACCGGCGTGGGTAGTGCGCGAGGAGTGCACAGGAGTGGGAAGTCGGGTCGGGTCAGATCTGCGTGGGTGTGTCGTGGACGAGACTCGATGAGTAGGTGAGGGACCTCACCCCAGTGCTATCAAAGGTAACCAGCAGATAGCACTTTTTCAATTTATGTATGGGCTTGCGCCCATACACTTCCGAGGTGGGACTAAAGTCCCACCTCCGATCTCGGGTGCCTGCGGGAGAAGACTTCGAGCAATTGGGGTAGCAGCCGACGCTTGCGACCCCAATTGAAGTTCTGGGTGTGAGCGTGACTCCTTTCCACATCACCTAGAGCTCACGCCTGGAGTAGAAAAGACCTGGAGTTGCCTGCGGAGAAGCTCCTGCTGCTTGTCAATGGCGGTGAGGAGGGTGAAACCTGAAACAAGCAAATGGCCTCGCGACCACGTCAAAAAGGTCCAGGGAGGTTCGCCAGAGCGCGGCGAGTGCGGTGCGGGGGTCGGCGAGCCGCGAACGTGCTTATGGTTGTGCACCTAGGGCACTCTACGTGCATGAGAGTAGGTGTGTTCGGGGGGTGGTCTGGAGGTGCTAGGTGGTGAATGGTGGGCGGATTCGATGTCTGTGAGGTGGTGCGGAGCTTAAGGGGTAGCTGGCGAGGCGTATGGAGGTGTGGAGTGGCGAGTACGCCTCGCAGGAGGGCAGCCGGAGACGAAGAAGGTTGTGATGGACAATGGTGGTCGGTGGGTTGAAATAGTAAATTAGGAAGGGGGAAATAACAAGGAGAGAGAGGGGAAAGTTTTTACCTACCTAATTGATGAAGAGGGAGGAGGTGGCGGTTGGCGTGTACCTGCCGGCACCGGAGACGAAGGGGCCCCGTTGAGCATTTACGAACCTACTTTAACGAGATTGGTTTTGGAAAACCTGTCGTTGTAGTTCGAAAGCGAAGAATTCATGTTCAACAAATAAAATTTATACCGAAATTAAAATTCTGGGTCGAACACAGGGAGGTAGACGTTTGATTTAAAAACTACGCGTTTCTTTTTATTTGTTACAGAATAATTCAATTTAGAACCATCTAATTATTTACAATAAATAGAAGAGAGAGAGAGAGTAAGAGAGAAAGAGAATATTACACAGAGAAATCAAATGAGATGTAGAATAAACAAGGAATTTTTGTATTGAAGAGATTGTTCATTACAACTAGAAAGCATAAAACAATTACTCTAGAAAGCGATAAATTTACTCTAAAAAGCATTAAAAGAATGGAGAGAGAAATGTCATCCTCGACGATTGCTTGGAGGACGAGTAGATTAATCTAGAAAGTAGTAAATCTATACTAGAAAGAGGTAAAAAAGAATAGGGAGAGAGAAATCCTCCTCGACGGTTGCTCGGAGGACGAGCCGGACGGGATGACGCCTGGTGACAGCGGGATAGATATAACCGGGTTTTATTGTTATAGCGTTGTAGTATAGCCAGTTATTGCCATCATTTCAAATATACATTTTTTTACTCAGAAAATAAAAGAGTTCCCGAGGTCGAACTCAGGGAGCAAGTTGTATTCTAGGGGTACAAGTTTCTTTTACAAAAATAAAGAAAGAGAGAGAAAGAAATTGTTGTCTTCTTTTCTCTTCTCCTCGTCTCAGATCTTCTGTTATCTTCTTCTTCTTTATCTGCAGTGGTGATGTTCTTCTTCTTTCTTTCAGCTGTTCCTGCTCTTTCTTTTTCTTCTGCAGAGCGGGTCCTGTTCTTCTTCTTTTCCTTTCTTTCTTCTTTTCCTTTCTTCAGATCTTCTTCTCGTGCTATTCTTCTTTCAGTTCCTCCCTTGTTCTTTTGTGTTCTCCTCTGCCTCGCCTTCTTCTGTTGTTCTTCAGATCTCCTTCTTTCTTCTTTTCTTTTTCCTGTCAGGACGTCGTCTGATTTTCCAATCAGACGACTTAACCCGCTTGTTGCTACAGTGTCTCCCTCAGCTTCCTTCTTCTTCCGCGGTCCTTCTTCTTCACCTGTGCCTGCACACTTCAGAGTTTTACGTCAGAGGCAAAACCTACTCTACCCCCCGCCCCTCCGTCTCTCTCTCACAGAAACCGCTCATAGGATATCTCTCCCAGAGCTGCCGGGTAGCCGGGTACGGGTAGCGCCCGGGTCCAGGCCCACCGGCGTGCGTGGTGGGCGAGGAGTGCAGGTCAGTCTAAGTCGGGTCGGGTCAGGTCCGCGGGGCGTGAGAGCGGACGAGACCGGGTAACCGGGCGGGTGAAGGGGACCTCACCCCGTGTGCTGAGGCAGTAAGCCTCCAGCACTTTTGCGCCTTATACCGCTGCGCCTCTTCAGACTTTTCCGAGGTGGGACTAAATGTCCCACCCTAATTGAGCTCCCGCAGCGGAGAAAGCAGCGGGCGATCGTGGCTTCACGCGAGGCCTTCGCCTCAGCTGCGAGCCTGATGCTTCATCGAAATGCCTCGCAAGGCCTGGGAGTCGAATCTGGGCGTGGCGCGCCTGCAACTGCAGGCGGAAGCAGCTCCTTCTGCGCGGCAATGGCGGCGGAGGTCGGGTGGCCTGTTCACAGCAAAACGGCCTCTCGGCCTAATCAGAAGGTGTCGGGAGCTTCGCCAGAGTGCGGCGAAGCTCGTGTGGGTGGTGGCGAGGCGTGGGGCGGCGTGCAGGGGCTGCCCTAGGTCGGACTGTGGGTCGGAAGATGGGTTTGTTCGGTGGGGTTGCAGAGGGTGATGTGGGGGAAGTGGAAGGGCGGGGGTTGATCAGGATGAGGAGGCGGAGGTTCTGCGGTGGTCGGCGAGCCGTGTGGGTTGCTGGGGTGATGGGGGGGTCTCGCCGGAGTTTGGCCGGAGACGAAGGGGGTGACGGTGGACAGGAGCGGTCGAGGGTTTAATCAAATAAAAGACAGTGAGGAAAAGAAAGAGGGGGAGATGGGGAGGAGTTCTGACCTATCTACGGAGACGAAAGGGGAAGCAGCAGGGCGACAGTCGTATCGACTGTCGCCGGAGAAGAAGATGCCCAGGGGAAGGGGCGGCGGCGAGCAGAGAGCCGGAGAGGCGCCAGCTGGGTGCGGCGTGGCGCGGGAAGAGCAGGGGAAGAGGTCTCTGCTGCTGGTATTGTGGCAGAGCGAAGAGGAGGAGGAGGAGGAACCGCCGGAGCTGGTGGGCATCTGCCGGAGTGAGAGGAGAGGAAAGTTGGGGGTTTTCTCCGTCAGATCCGAGCTGGGAAGAACGGTGGAGCGACGGGGGTATTTATAGGGACCGAATCAGGGAGGAAGGCGGAGGGAGACGACGTGTCTCCCTCGCCGGAGGACGCCGGAGATTGAAACCCATACCGTCCGTGCATTCGCACGGTCGATATGGTGGGTTACAGCGACTAGGGGGGTGTCCCTGCGACGGCTGACGACGCAGGGCACCCCCGGTTTACTTGCCAGGCTCTTCCCCTCACCCTGCGCAGCGCCATGCTCCGCGCAAGGTCGCCGGAGCATGGTGCTGGCAGGTTTTGCAGGGGGGACCTGAACGCAAGGAACGAAGGAGAGTTAGGGGCCAAAATGCGAGGGTTCAAAAGTTGAGGGCCAAAAAGTAAATATATGAGGACCAAAGTGTAAAGTTGGTCAAGGAGGTTTCTTCTTAGGCTCAAGTTTTTATACATGACTAATTAGGACCTAAGGAATCTGATGGTGAATTTCATTTCTATATTAAACCTTGTTTGACCGATCAATTTATGCGAAAACCCAAATTAAGTTATTAATTGGGCATGGTTCTCAATGTAGGTCAAAATGGGTTCTGAAGGCCAAATTGAAGGTTCTAAACCCTAGAGATTATTTTTCTATGAATTTTAGAGGGTTTATTCTATTTTTACTTTACCTCGAACCTCGTGAATTGAAGTGGGTTGTTTTAGGGTTACAGATTATCATTTAGTTTCTTGGAATTGCTGTAGCCCTTGCTAGATCATTTCATCCCACTTTTATTCTTATTAAGTTGCTTTGACCTATGTTTGGGCCCTGAATTACCCTGTATGCAGATTATACTGGTAAAATTGCATTTTTACCCCTTATGACTTGTTTTCTCCTTAAACTCAGAATTCTCTGAGTTAAGCCTTTCCTTGAGTTATGTAGGAGCTTTTATCCTTTGTATTAGGTCAAAATGAGCTAGTTATGGCTCATGATGAGGTTCTCATCACCTGGACGAAGGAGAACGAAGCGGGACGAAGGAGGACGAAGCAGAAGAACGGGAACGAAGCAGCACGTCGTCGTCGTCGCGGGATCCACTTCCGAAGGGGAACGAAAATTGGACTTTATCTCGCGAGAAGCATCCCGGGTGTGGGACAAGCTTCTCTTGAGCTTTGGAGGGGTAGAGAGGAGAAAGAAGGGATAAGAATTTCGTATGGAGGGGGTCAACTTTTATAGTTGCAAGGAGTGGGGGCAAAATAGACATTACATCTTCAAAATAATAAATAAGGGGTCTTTAGTGACGGATAAATCCGTCACTAAAGCCCCGACGTGGCCGTCGCCGCCGCGCCCACGCACGCCCGCTCGGCTACCCGCGTGCGTAACGCCTACGCACATCCGCGAAGTCTCAGTCGTCCGATCGCGAGATCGGACGGCTTAAAATCGCGCCTTCACCGCTGCTGCCCGCCCGCCTGTGCGTGCGATCGCTCATTCACGCGCGCGTCAAATCGCGCATCGGCGCTATTGGGCGCGCGTGGCTATTGGATCGCGATCATGCGGTCGATTGGAGGTGCGCCACCCATCAAATTTCTGCAGGGCGTGGCTCGAACGCGCGTCCCTGCTTCGCGTTAGAGCGCTCGACCGCTACGCTGCGATCGCATTTGTGTCGAGCGCTTGACTTCAGCGCGGGCGCGTCACAGCCGTTGGATCGAGATCCAACGGCGGAGAGGAGACGGGTGCGCGGTCTTCACAAGATGCAAGCGGGCGTTTTGGTCGGCTGAGATGGCGCCACGTGGCGTCATCTTGGCCGTCCATCTTCTGGAAGTTTTAGATGGTGCCACGGATGTTGGATTGACTCGATTTTTGTGTCGTTGGGCTGCGATCGTTGATCCGAATTCATCCGTGCGGTCGGATTTGTCATCTGAAGTGCGGGTTTACACCATCCTGGCCCCTGATCTTCTAGGGTTCCCCGGTCTCTATCTGATACTACGGATGCCTGATTAGGGCGATCTTAGAGCCGTTGAACTCCAATCATCGCCCTGATCACATCCATACGGTTGGATCTTTGATCCGAGGCCCCGATAAAATGTTTGCCCTGTCCAAGCACATAAAAGGAGACAATTAACCTCCATTTTATTCAAACTACTCTAAATGCAAGATGATGCATGTTATGTAATATTTATATCATGAAATGCAATCCTATGCTTAAGAACATACATAAATAGACATTTTAAGTAGTGTAAATGTGTTTACATCATACCCCCATGCCTATCTTTTGCTAGTCCCTAGCAAAAACTATATGCTATTTATAAAAGAATTAAGTTAGATTATTTAGACCTGAGTTATTTTCAATCATTAAAAAAATTGTCTACTTATGAACTGAACTCTCAAAGACACAACAGCACCTGAGTATCAACCAAAATGCAGACCGCCTCAAGCCCTCGCCTTATTCAAAGAAAATTTTCTTTCTCTTTTTACTCTTTTCTAATTTTTTTGGATTTTCAAATTTTAGGATTTAAGAGTGGCTTTCTACGGCCATTCAACTCACCCAAGATTTGATGAGAACCCTAAGCTTTAAGCATCTTATTATGATTGTGATAGACCCGTTGACCGGCAATTAAAACGGACTTCGGATTTCTACGCCTCTAGGTGACCTCAAAAAGAATTATGCCTAAAGGTGTATCTTTACAACCGGTAGCTTTCTCCCTACTTTTATTATTTTTTTAACGAGGTCAACACAAGAGTGAATCCAGTGTATATCTCCCCGGTTTATTCTACTTCTCCGCTTTTTTCCTAAGTGTTTTGGGAATTTTTAGTGCATTTTCTGAGCTGGGTTCTGGACAACCGGTCGATGAGCTGTTACCACCGACAACTTGCCAGCCATACTCATGCGGCGAAGTGTGGCTTATTTCTTTTTGTTCTTTTCTCCTTTTTGATTTTTCTTTTTTTCTCTTTTTTTTTTTAAGTAGGTGGCTTTCCTGGTCTAAGATTTACCTAAAGGCAGCAAAAAGAGAAAGGTCTAGTGACTGGGCTCTGGACAACCTACCTATGGGCTGTTACCCACGATAACTTGCCATCCATATCACCCTAGAAGGTTCATTAGCTACCCAATTTCCGTTAAAATCGCCGAACAACGAGTCAGTGCAAAGAAAGTGTGTAGATGCTTAAGACTCAAAATTCCCTCACATCAGAGGGCGGGCTGATAAGTCGTGTACTTATCACCCAAACTTATTTACTCCTATTAAAATAAAATTCAAGTTGGCGAGAACTCGAAAAACAAATCCACATTTTAGTGGATACACGGGCTGATTAAGTTCAAAGACCTAAAGGGTCTCTGTGTTCAGATCTTAATGTAGTATTTCTTAAGATTGAAAATTTTCCTAAACCTAAATTCTCTTTCCTAATTCTGATTTTTTTTTTTATATAAAACAAATCTACGGAGCTGACGAATGAATTCAGAGATGAATATCCACCCCCCCATGCCTATCTAATGCAATGTCCTCATTGTATTAAAAAGACATAAAACAGAGTGGAAAAGTGTAGAAAGCACCTGAATTGCGTGAATATCAGGTCCGCTCCAAGATGAAAATGAAAAAGAACTGTATAAGTGTTGAGTTTAGTGCCTTCAGCTAGGCACACTATATAAAGAAAAGAAATGAAGAATTCACATGTGCAGGTCAGAATTAGAATGAACAGAAGAATCCTCTGACCTGTCAGCAGAGGTCCACAGATGTGGACCAGATTGTGGTGCAGACCCACACCCCATAATCGAGAATATCTTAGGTTTTGGATAAAAATTACCCAAAACCTAAAATCAGAATGTAAGCGGGATCGGGCCTGCGATTTCTGAGGATGCAACCCAAGACCAAAAAGTCGGGTTACAGAAAATTGAAGCTCAAAAGGATAATCGTTGAATGTGTGCTTGGGTTGAACATCCTCGAAATAAATGTCGTAAGGGTTCTGATTTGATGGTTTCAACTTAAAAGAAACCCTTCGACTCAATCTTCCATTTCCTCCTGAATTAACTTCCCAAATCAAAACTTCCCAGCTCCTATCCTCCTCATTTAGCATATCAAATTCCAGGACCACTTGTATATTCATCACCCTGTCTGAAATCTCCAAGTCTAAATGATGTGACAAAATCAAAATTGACTTGGGTCTAATTATCTCAGAATTAGAATTATCAATAAGCTCAATAGGGTGTAACTGATAATCAGGGCATTAAATTGATTCTTCCAGAAAATGCGATTCTGGATCCGTAATGTGTGCCCTAATAAGATCAGTGTTCTCAGTTATTGGGCTATCAATTGATCTATCAGATTCCTCAGGCCCAATCTTCTCACAGAAATCATGTTCAGAAAACTCACATGAGACTTTGCAACTTGAATCTTCACCATCAGGATCCGTATCAATGTATGTCCCAAAATCATTTGTCACTTTGTGTTCCAAGGAGACATACATTTCCTCGTAACTTGGCTTAGGGATCTCAGGCGAAGAAGTCAGATCATCCTTAATTGGTTGTTTTAATTCAATCTGGTCAGCCTCGTAACACGTGTCCCCCCCAACAGGTGCCTGAGCGGGTTCTGTCATTGGCTTTCCTGAAGAGAGTTCATCCTGGGAATTATTCCAAGATTGAAACAAATCAACCACGAATCTCATCCTCAATTTCGCTAATTTCCCAAGTAGAAACTCACCCGGATTCTTATCCTTAACATCCTGGAGCCAATCCAACAAAGACTTATTTAAATCATCAATCATTTCAATCAGGGGCTCCAATCTCTCTATGCAAGGTATTGGCTGAACTTCTAAAGATTGAATGATATTCCTCAAGTTAGCCAGAACCTTATCTTGAACCTGATTAACCTGAACCAAATGAGTTGGTTCAGGGTTGGGCGGGTTTGACATCAATGTAGAGGAATTAACGAATTGAGATTCGTTATACCCTTCCTGATGATAGGTCAGTTTAGATTGTTGAAAAGATGGTGATGACCTAAAGGCAGTGAAATCAGAGGATGGGTAAGGATCAGTGTATCCTTCTTGGTTGTAGATCGTATTAGGTTGTTCATGAAAGGAGGACGATCTATAATCGATGTAGCTCTGAGAAGGATAGAAATCAGAATCAAAGTGTTTAGGGTTAGACCCTAAACACAGGGGTCCGGAATTGTATCCCCAATCTGAATTATCCCAACTAACTGATAGTCGATTACAATACGAGTTGGGATAATCGTCATGTTGAGGATAATTTACAACGGGAGGGAAAGAGCGGGAATGCGTGAAATATGTGGAAGGATTCATGATCCACGAGAGGAAGAAAGGTGCCCTGCAATACAAACAATCAAACCTATCCTTAAATAGGTTAGCCTAAAGACCTACAGACTCTAAAACCCATCTTGAGATAAAGGAACGATTTGATCTACTTCGGTCTGTTCAATCCAACCAGTTAGAAGGAGGGACTGGGGAGAAGGTTCTTCCTTCGGCTTACGCCTCCGGTTCCTAGTGTACCCCCCAGCCGCGATCGTTTGACTCTACTCCCCTAGCTAGACATCAGATTGAACAGTAGAAACAGACTAATCGAAAATAATCTCGTTCTGGATTCTGAAGAGCGAGTCCAACCTTAAGGCCAACGTCTACTCTGTTTTATTTAGGGCTAGGTTTGAATGTGCTTTGGAATGTGATGGGCCCTTTAAATGGGTTGTACCCTTAATGATTGATTGATTCGTGTGTGAGTGCACAACCAGTGGTTTTCAAGCAAGATTGTTTTTGATGTGGTGAATTTTAAGGTTCAAATCTTGCTTAGTAGCTTTTAGGATTCAACTTTAGGTGTTTTCAATAAAGTTTCATTAGCACACCAGGTTTTGCAAGCACAAGTGAAGATGTTTTCCTTTAAAGTTTAAAAAGAATGTGGAGTGCCTGGTAAATCCCTAAGAGTTGAACCTAATTGGCAGCTACTTAATGAGTTTATTTTATTTGAAGTGGTGAGGCCCAATCAACTCAAGCAATTGGCCACAAATGCACCACTTAATTAGGCACACAAATGATTACCTAATCTGATTTCTACTAGATTATGTGTTTGGATGTGTGTACCGGCTCCTAAGATCGGTTTACCGGTTGAGTTAGAAAATCAGATGAGGTTGTGTACCTCTGTGAGATTTTTTTATTTTTTTCTTTTTTTTAATGTGGGGGTTGGAGTGAGTATGGATGTCAAACAACAAACAATCTGACCTTAGAGTTTATAAGAACACCTAAGTTGATTGATGTTTGAATTATTATGTTATGAAATGAAATCTAATGGGTGGGAGGTGGAGGATAACTTACAAAACCTTCCACAGCACTTTACTCTGATCTACCGCATTTGCCTGTCTCGAAAGAGTACCTGCAATTACAATAAGAAAGGAGAAAAGTGAGGTAAATGATTTATAAGTTACAAAACGCGAAGAGAAATCAAAGAGCGTTGCCTCCCCGGCAACGGCGCCAAAATGTTGAATGTGTACGAACCTACGCTAACGAGATTGGTTTTGGAAAACCTGTCGTTGTAGTTCGAAAGCGAAGAATTCGTATTCAACAAATAAAATTTATACTGAAATTAAAATTCCGGGTCGAACACAGGGAGGCAGACGTTTGATTTAAAAACTACGTGTTTCTTTTTATTTGTTACAGAATAATTCAATTTAGAACCATCTAATTATTTACAATAAATAGAAGAGAGAGAGAGAGTAAGAGAGAAAGAGAATATTACACAGAGAAATCAAATGAGATGTAGAATAAACAAGGAATTTTTGTATTGAAGAGATTGTTCATTACAACTAGAAAACATAAAACAATTACTCTAGAAAGCGATAAATTTACTCTAGAAAGCATTAAAAGAATGGAGAGAGAAATGTCCTCCTCGACGATTGCTTGGAGGACGAGTAGATTAATCTAGAAAGCAGTAAATCTATACTAGAAAGCGGTAAAAAAGAATAGGGAGAGAGAAATCCTCCTCGACGGTTGCTCGGAGGACGAGCCGGACGGGATGACGCCTGGACGAAGGAGAACAAAGCGGGACGAAGGAGGACGAAGCAGAAGAACGGGAACGAAGCAGCACGTCGTCGTCGTCGCGGGGTCCACTTCCGAAGGGGAACGAAAATTGGACTTTATCTCGCGAGAAGCATCCCAGGTGTGGGACAAGCTTCTCTTGAGCTTTGGAGGGGTAGAGAGGAGAAAGAAGGGATAAGAATTTCGTATGGAGAGGGTCTCCTTTTATAGTTGCAAGGAGTGGGGGCAAAATAGACATTACATCTTCAAAATAATAAATAAGGGATCTTTAGTGACGGATAAATCCGTCACTAAAGCCCCGACGTGGCCGTCGCCGCCGTGCCCACACGCGCCCGCTCGGCTGCTCGCGTGCGTAACGCCTACGCACGTTCGCGAAGTCTCAGCCGTCCGATCGCGAGATCGGACGGCTTAAAATAGCGCCTTCACCGCTGCCGCCCGCCCGCCAGTGCATGCGATCGCGGGTTCACGCGCGCGTCCAATCGCGCGTCGGTGCTATCGGGCGCGCGTGGCCGTTGGATCACGATCATGCAGTCGATTGGAGGCGCGCCACCGCTTCAATTTCTGCAGGGCGCGGCTCGAACGCGCGTCCCTGCTTCGTGTTAGAGCGCTCGACCGCTGCGCTGCGGTCGCGTTTGTGTCGAGCGCTTGACTTCAACGCAGGCGCGTCGCAGTCGTTGGATCGAGATCCAACGGCGGAGAGGACACGGGTGCGCGGTCTTCACAAGATGCAAGCGGCCGTTTGGGCGGCTGAGATGGCACCACGTGGCGTCATCTTAGCCGTCCATCTTCTGGAAGTTGTAGATGGTGCCACGGATGTCGGATTGACTCGATTTTTGTGTCGTTGGGCTGCGATCGTCGATTCGAATTCATCCGTGTGGTCGGATTTGTCATCTGAAGTGAGGATTTACACCATCATGGCCCTTGATCTTCTAGGATTCCCCGGTCTCTATCTGATGCTACGGATGCCTGATTAGGGCTATCTTGGAGTCGTTGAACTCCAATCGTCGCCTTGATCACATCCATACGATTGGATCTTTGATCCGAGGCCCCGATAAAATGTTTGCCCTGTCCAAGCACATAAAAGGAGACAATTAACCTCCATTTTATTCAAACTACTCTAAATGCAAGATGATGCATGTTATGTAATATTTATATCATGAAATGCAATCCTATGCTTAAGAACATGCATAAATAGACATTTTAAGTAGTGTAAATTTGTTTACATCAGGCCCAGAGGTAAGAAACGGCGGCGAGGAAGAGGTCAGGAAAGCACCAGCTGGTGTGGCCTGGCACGGGAGGACGAGGCAGAGTGGGCTCTATTGCAGGTATGGCAGCAGAGTAAAGAAAAGAGGAGGAAAGGGCCACTGGAGCCTACGGGCGTTTTGGCCGTGGGCGGAGGAGACGAAATTGGGGAGGGAACCTCAGCCAAATCAGGCTTGAAGTGAACGGTAGCCCCTGCCGCTCCTTATAAAGGTGTTGGTGAGGGGAGAGTCTCGAGAGAGCGACGTGGGGGAGCTGTCGGAGATGGCCGGAGATGGAGACCCATGCCTTTCGTGGGTTCGCACGAACGCACGAGAGGCATGGGTAGCCGCAGGTCACAGGGGAGGGTCCCTGCGACAGAGGACGACGCAGGGAACCCCCCGCTCGTTCTTGAGAGCAGCTGCCTTACCCTGCGCAGCGCCATCCTTGGCGCAAGGTCCCCGGAGGTATGGTGCTTGCGCAAGGTGGCAAGGAGGATCATTCTGCAAATAATGAAGGGAAAGATAGGGGGTCAAATGCAAGGTTTTGAAAAGATAAGGGTCAAAAAGTAATTCAAGAGGACCAATTTGTAAAGTCAGTCAAGATGGTCTTCACTTAGGCCCAAATTTTTGTACCAACCTAATTTGAACCTAATGAATTCAATTGTGTAAGTTCATTTTATGTTTGACAACGTCTGACTGGTCAATTTGCGTAAAAACCCAAATTAGGTTAAAATTTGGACATGGTTCTCAAATCAGGTCAAAATAGGTTGCAAAGGCCAAATTGAAGGTTATAAACCCTAGGGAGTATTTTTACATGATTTTTAGAAGATTTAGTTGATTTTTATTCTACCTATAACTTCGTGAATTAAAGTGGATTTGTTTTTAGGGTTACAAAATGTCATTAATTCCTAGAACTTGCTATAACCCTTTTCAGATTAGATAATCCCACTTCCTTCCTTACTAAGTTTATTTGACCTGTATTTAAATCCTTAGATACCCTGTTTGTGTATTGCGTTGGTAAAATTACAGTTTTACCCCTCATGACTTGTTTTATCCTTCAATTCAGACTTCTCTGAGTAAGGCTTTTCTTTAGGTTTTGTAGGAGCTTCTTCACACTTATTTAGATTAAATTGTGCTAATTAGGATTCATGATGAGGCTCTCATCACTGATGATGCAACGTAATACCAAATGCTCGCCAAAAGATATGAAAACGAAGAACCTCGTTGGCTACCTTGGGAGGTCTAGGAATAATAAATGGAATATGAAAAGGGACCTCCCGAAATGGAATAAGTGGAGGATAACAAGGATCCTCCAGAGCAGGATGGGTTTTAAAAGATATACACATTATTAGTTCAAACCCTTGAATGGCGAGAGTAAAAGTACAAGCATCAATTCACACTCGCCATTCTACTCGAGGATGTACTGGCCTGATATACTCTCCAGAAAGAATGTACATGAGCAGAGATTTGAGCCAAGGATCAGTTAGGGAGTATAAGGGTTGTTTGTAGTGTTCGAAGGTAATGGTTAAGTCCAATGAGGGTTTAGTTGGTGTTAGGCCTAATTCCAACAATGATTCAGATTGTGTATACTCCCTAACAGTTGTAGACAACTGCATATTACCTTTTCTAGCATTAATGATTGGAGTCATATTTGAATCAAGGGTAGACTCCAAATTACAACTCTTTGATGGCAGGGTCAAAATGTCAGAATCATTATCATTTAGCTCATCCCTAGATTCGTTTGGTTCAATCAATTTTTTGTCGAGGTGTATATGTGATCCATTAATGAAGACAGGAGTTGGATCAGTATCCTTAATTATGTTTAAAGGAGGATTATTCTTAATATTTTGGAGGAAGCCTATATCATTGAATTCGTTATTGTTGTCGGGGTATAAATCCTCAATTGACGTGTTTAGTCCCCGAGAGTCTCCCATAGACTTCTCATTATTTTGTTTGTCCTCCTCTAATATCAACTCCTATTTTGATGGAGGATGACTCTCAAAAGAAAGGAGGAATCTGGATTTAATCATACTATTTCTATCCTCTGGAGGTAAATCCTCAAATGATAAATAATTCCCCTGTGGTTCACTCTAGATTTTCAGTCCAGGTTCCTCTATTGGGGCATCCCCATCCTCTGAAATAGACTCTTCATATCCCTGAGACCAAAATTGATCTAATTCATCCTCCATTCCGTTAGGGTCACCTTCATTGAGTGCATTTAAATCCTCAGGATACTGAATGATAGGTGTTGATTCCCTAAGTGGAGGGCCAGGAGTAGGCTCACTAAGGGTAGAATGGGATTCCACCAAATAATCAATAGGGGAAGTGATAGGAACAATATAACCTTGACCCAGGTTGGTAGGGGTAAGGAGAATACTGTCATTGGGGTCAAGGTCCTCAAGAGATACCATCTTCCCTTACTTTTGACTCCAATATAGTTCAGGTGAATAATCACTATGATCGTTGTCCTCTAGTGGCCGTGTCTCATTGGGAGAGTCTAAGTGATAGCTAGATAAAATTGGATCCCTATTGTCATTAGGTTCCTCAGAATTATTTTCATGATCATGATCGTATGGGTAGGGATCATGACTATTAGGAAGCATGTAGCTAAGTTGTCTTATTTCTTCATTTAACTGTTGACTATTCCTCAACATCTCTCCCATTGATTCCATCATTCCCTTTTGTTGTTTTTGCATTTCTATCATAAAAGAGGAGAGGCTACTATTATCAGGTTGGGGCGGATAGTCAATTTCAGGCTCTGGTTGCCTAGGGGTATGGTCCAACCTCGATATGGAAAATCATGAAGGGTGGGAGGTTTGGGTGTTTGCATGGAAGTAGGAATTTCAGAGTTGGGAAATCCCACTCCTAGGCTCTGCTCAAAAGTGGGAGTTATCAAGCCAGTACTCCCAGGATAAGAATAAGAATGGTCCCATGAATTGTCAATGTACCCATCAAAGGATGGATACGCTCGGGGCTGATTAAAAGATGGGAAGTATTGACTCTGATAATCTAAATGATAGGAGTAAGGGTAATCCATTTCTTTAAGCAAAACAGTTTTAACTCTCTTAGGATTTAGAAGGAATCAGAATACAAGCAGAAACTTCCTAGGGAGTTCAACTGTCAAAGTAAATGCAAATTCAAAGGGATTTATTTTTTTAGTAGATTGTAAGTCTTAGAATTAAATGTTCAGTTGGTGGTCAAACAAGTTTTGCAAAAATTATGCTTCTTAGGCCAACCTTCATTGGTGCCTATAACCTACTCGCAAGGGATGGAAATCTCGAATCGAGCCCACACACGAGGAATCGAAGTAACTTGGTGGATAGGCTTGTTGATTTCCGACTAACTTCCCTTGTGGTGCAAAAGAGGAGAGGTAGAAATTTATCTAGTGACCTTATGTGTGAGGTGCATAGTGTCTCAAGTGTGCAAACATATGATCGTGTTTTGATTTTTGAAATTTCGCAAACATGATCCTTTTGCACACAATTTTCATTCACAGATTTTAAAGTCCAACCTCTTAGCAGTCCCAATTTTTAGAGTGACCACTGAATTAATTTGATTCAAGTACTTTAGTGGTCTTAGATTTAGGTTCAATGCATATGCATGATAGGTAATTGATGCTCAAGAGAAGACGTACCTTACTCCAGCCTTCTTCGTGCAATGTATAAATGCAATGCAATAAAAATAAACTAGATGCTGCTCATTCAGTCCTAGATGGTCGTCTTATAGATATGCAGCTTCTAGCAGGCAGTTTGATTTTTTTTTTATAATAATAATAACAAACAGACCTAATATAACTAACTAATCGAAATGCAGTTCAAACAATCCTATAATCTAAATAAATGGGAACATGCTCCCGAAAATACACTCCCGCATACAAGAGCGATAAGAAATAAAGTGGCATTGGGAACACGTTCCCAAAAATACCCGATAAGGGTCTAAAAGACAGTAATTTAATTCTAATGTCTATCTAAACTAAATCTAACTAAATCAAAAATAGGCTTCTCCGTAAGCCTATGTGCGTGGGATCAAGGCCCACGTGTTCCTGTTTCTGGCCTCCAAGTGGCGTCAAGGTCCACCAAAAAGATTGTCTCCGCCGTGCACGCCCGTCGCGTTCGTCGCGTGTTTTTGCACAGAAGAAAATTCACAGTTAGTAATTAAGAAAAGCTTTCAAAATAGCATAAAAATAACATAAAATTCCCGAAAAATTAATAGGCATTTTTCCTCCTCGGCAACGACGCCATTTGAAAGAGCAATCTTCGTTTTCGTTGAAAACTTTAATATAAAATGATGTGTCGTTGTATTTAACCGCGTGGTAGAAAATCACTTTTCAAAAGATTTAAATTCTCAAAACTAACCACGAAGAGTTAGGTCATCTCCACAGGGAGGAATTAGCCTATTAAAAATGAGTAATAATGCATCAAGGAATTAGGAATATTAATAAAGGTGCATCCTAACTAGTGCTCTCATTTCCAGCACAAATTCTCAATATAGATAATTAATCAAGAAGATGAGAGTGCACATGCAAAATTACCATAATATAATATTCTAAATAATGACCTTGGTAATAGCAAACAATGTTAATATTAATCTCCTAACTAATGACACCAATGTACTATAATCAATATCTCATGTTGTATGTCATTCATAAGGAGAAATCAATTATATGTAATTCCAAATTAAGCAAGGGGTGTCCATGCAAATTTGCTGCAATATATTAATTCAGAAAATAAATGAATAGTAGCTTTGACAATGGCATTTTCCATAATTACTATTTGAGTGAAAAATAGAGGTTTTTGCCTCTCTCTTCCGTGCGCGAGCGTGGGTCAATGGCTGATGGTGAGGTCACACGTAGAGATGCGTCTTGACGAGTGCTTCACAATGGCAGCAGCGGCACGTTGCGAGGAGGTCGGTAGCAGCCGGCCGGCGGAGATGAACGACGGTGGTGAAGCTGCTGCTGCCGCGCGTGCTGTAAATGTGTGGAGATGCGAAGGCGTTGGCACGTGGGCGCTCTGCAGAGCGCATAGGCGCTCGTGGAGGTGCGGTGCTGCAAGCGCTGGGTGAAGCGGAGGTGAGGCGCCTAAACAGGCCTGCGGTGATGGCGGGCGTGCAAGGTGGTTGCGCTGTGCTGGTGCAGGGGGAGCACCTATAGGTGAGGGTGACAAGGGCGAAGCAGCTGCTGGCGTTGGAGAGGGGCACGGTGATGCCAGGTGCGAGCGATGGTGACAGGTAGAGCCTTGCGGGCGCTGCAGAAGAGCACACGCCTGCGGGCGCTGGTGGTGCTTGGCGTGCGGTGCCTGCGGGGAGCGCCAGGCGCTGGAAGGAGGAAGCGCCTACGCTGAAGCGGGTGCCTGGTGGCGAGGGCGGTGTGGTGCAGCGATGTGGCTGTGCTGCGCTGGAGGGAAGCGCTGGTGGTGCGGGTGCGTGAGTGGCCTGGCGGTGCAGGAGCGCGCAAAGTGGCAGCGAGCGCCTACAGGCGCTAGAGAAGGGTGCGTTGCAGTGAGCGCTTGGCGTTCTTGGTGCAATGGTACGCCTGAAGGAGGTGGAGGCAGTGGCAGGTCTGCAGAGATGAGCGGTGGAAGATCTGGTGATAGCGCTGGAAGGGAGGATGCGGTTGCGGGCACGGCCTGGCAGGGGCGCTGGCTGGAAACACTGGCTGGAGAGCACGGTGGGCGGTGTGCGCACTGTCATTGCACACACCGCGGCAGGGGAAAGACGACGGTGAAGCTCGCTCAAGCCATGGTGCACTATGGATCCACAGTGTAGGTAGAGATCATGGTGGAGAGGAGAGAGGAGATCCTCGCAGGGGGGAAGATGCAGATGCCCCTCTCCTTTCTCCACCTCCTCTTTAACTCCTCTCTCCCCACGTGAGGTAGTCAAGGGATTTTCCAAATCCCTTTGCTATTTTTGGCTGGTGGGTGTTGAGGGGAGAGTTACGGCTGGCCGGAGGAAAGGGAAAAGATGCCGCCGGTTGTTGAAAAAATTTAATTCCCAACCCTTGTTCTTTCTAAATATCATTCCTACACATAAAAATAACAAAATCATTACATATTAAGTTATAGAATGTTATAAACTTAAATCATGATGCATATAAATATTCTACAACTTAATTGTAGTTATTAACACACCTAAAAGGTAAGATTAAAGTTACTTAGGCGTAATACAAATCCATTAAAATGGATTCATCACCCTACACCGACTTTGTTAGGCTCGTTGGGCAAACCGGAGTAGTCGGACGAGGGTACGCGGACTATGGAGGGGCGAGACCCTTATTTGGTTTTGAGGGGCAAGACCCTTGTTCTGAGAGGGCAAGGCCATATACTATTCCGTGCTATACTTTGGACGTACCCGCTAGCGGAAATGACTAACCACATGTCAGTGCGGGGTAACTATCCATGCACTTATCATGCGTGCCGTAGTCACCGCTACGTCACGAAAGTGACCTCGGGGTGGTTGACTGGGTGTAGGGCTACCGTGAGGGACTCTCTCGACTAGGAGAGCACCACGTGTACCTTCTACTCCACGAAAAAGACTGTAATCAAGATTGTTCCCATGAGGAATAAGCAAGATCAAGAAATACTTGGATACTTTGTGAAATAGATGAACCAGAAATACATAAATGAGATAAATAGAAATGAGCATAAAACCTGCTTGTTGTTTTACTTGAGCTTAAATAATGTAAACACCACTCTACTCAGCGTTCGCTGACTGTGTCTTTTCGTAACCCTATTCATGACCAGGAGTTGAGCAGCCTGAGTTTCCGGCTGCAGAGGGAGCTGGGCCCAACTGAGCCTAGCCATAGTAGTTTTCTTTCTAACTCTTTTGTTTCTACTCTAGTCATGAGTACTGGATTTTAAAATTACTATTCTAGTTACTTTCTGTTTTCTGTTGTTGTTGTGGTGGCATGTGCTATTTTTGAGATAGTTGCTCTACTTTCCTTTACTGTTTCATTTTTCCTTCTGCTTAGTTATATTCCATGTGTGAATGTGGTTTATTTTCCTACTTTTGGTTATTTCTCATTGGACGACTAGGTTTTGGGATTAGTCAAAGCGAGCTAGTCTCGAGTCCTGTAGGGATCCAGGAACTGGGGCGTAACAGAATCCCTGACTCAAACATGGTTACAAAATCCGAAGTCAGCTAACGCTGAGTAGAGTGGTGGTTAAGTCATTTACGTGCAACAAAATTAGACAATAACCAGCTAAACATTCAATTGTTGGTTATTTATTTTCATCTGTTTCCAATTCTCTGGTTTATGTGTTTCTAAGTCGAGGACGCTAATCAGGTTTCATGATATTACTCAATCTTCTTGTTCCCTAAGGGAATGATCTTGCTCATAGTTTTCCCATAATGCAGGATGTACACGTGGCACTCTCCTGGCCGGGAGTGTCCCCTGTGGTAGTCCTACACCTGGTCTACTACCCCGAGGTCACGGTTGCGACATAGCGGTGACTACGACACATACAATAAGCGCACATGTAGCTACCCCGCACTGGCACGCGGCTGGTCGTTTCCGCTAGCGGGTACGCCTAAACGTATAACACGGAACAACACAGGGCCTTGCCCTCTCAAAGTAGGGGTCTCGCCCCTTAGAACAAAAGAGGGGTCTCGCCCCTCCACAGTCCATGTATCCTCGTCCGACTATCCCGGTTTGCCCAGCAGGCCTAGTAAGATCGGTGTAAGGTGGCCAAACCTAACCCCATGCCCCATAAAGCAGCTAGCTCCCTCCTACACTGAGTAGCTCACCCCGGTACCACGTATGAGAGGGCCAAACAGGAGTCGTCATAGAGTGACCAATTCTAACATCGGGTCTCAACCCAAGGGGCGGCTAGCTCTCCTCTACTTTAAAGGGATAGTTGCTCTCTTTGGTACAATGTGCACGAGGGCCAGCTCACTTCCCTTAATCGAGTTTGAATAATCGCCCGTAGGCATCACGTTCCAAAACCAGCAAGTTTTCCGTACTATAGTATTCTTGGTTTCTTTATAAATTCCTGTAGAGTTCGTACATGGACTTTCTTATTTCCATAGCTGGTTCTGTTACATGTAGAACAGACAACTAAATTTTCATCATCGATTACTCAGTATAGATATGTATTTCCATTCATGATATGGTTCATTACAAGTAGTACAGGCAGCTCATGATTTATTTCTTTTTAGGAAGCATCATAGTAACTCAATCATTCATTAACACATGCATTTCTTCCAACCCTAGTGTTCATTTCACAACCTAGGGTTCAATCGAATATATTCTAAAGTAGCATGCATTTGTCACTTTTTTGTCCTAGGGTTCATCTCACAACCTAGGGTTCAAATAATTCTATGCATGCAATTTAATTATTAACTCTGGGATTAAAGTGAAAACCACTCTACCAGATTAACCGGGTGGAATGGGGACTCGTACGGTAGCTCCCGAAGTCTCTGCAGGTCCCGTATACTCTACGGACAGGAGACCTATAACATGGACTAATTAGTCAAACGAGCTCAAAACTGCATAGACACTATATCATTATGTAGAGAAACTCGAATGGAGTCCAACGACATTTCGTTTGTAGAAATCCAACTCCGTTTGAGCCCTGAACGGGCCAAAAACACCAACCCTGGACAAAATCAGACGTCTGGGAAGAGTCCCAGACGTCTTAAACGAACTCAGAGACTCACCTTGCTTGGGTGCCTTTTTCGGACTTCTGGAACTCCGTGCAGATATTTGAGGGTGTCTTCAAACGTCTGGAGATACTCCCAAATGTCTAAAACTGTCTCGGTCCTCACACCAATGCCCCTCCCCAACCCCTAACATACGTACGCACAGTCAGACTTGTCAGGAAGAGAAATAAATGAAAATTGCATGCTATCAGACGTCTGGTATTACCTCTAAACGTCTGAACAGACATTTGATGGTCTCTACAAATGTCTAATTCTATGCAAAAATGACTCCACAGAACCGTTTGCGAGCTCTTTCTCTCCCGCAGAAGCTGCAGCAACTGCAGCACCTCCTTGTCTCCCTTACAAGCCCTCTGCTCTCAGGCCACTGGTCTCCTTTGCTCTCTGCTTTCTCCTTCTCCTGCTCCCCACTCTCCCTCTCCTCTCGATTGCGGTGTGGGATGGATGGAGGAGGAGCGAGGGGTTTATATGGAGATGGGAGGCGTGGGGGAGGGATGGTGTGAGGCGTAGGGGGTAAGGGGGGAATGGGGAAGGTGTATGGGAGAGGGATGTCGTGGGTGATGGATGGGGTGGTGTGAGGAGTGAGGGGGATGGTGTACGGTGGGTTAGGGGAATGGGGTGAGATACAATAGGGTAAGGTGTGGGGATGGAAAAATTGCGGAGGCACCCCTGCAAGTTCTTTTTTTCCTCACATATCCACAATAAAAACCTGGGGGGTTAAAATTATACAAAAACCCCTAAAATTTCTGGAAACGTCAAATGACCTTTGAGAAGGATCATTTTAAGTGACCACTAGAGACCCTCCTTTGGCTACCTCCTCTCTCGCTCCTCTCCCTTCTCTTTCCTTTCTACCCAATCTCTCTTTCTCGTTCTCTCTTCCTCTCTGTCTCTCTTTCTCGATCTCTCTTCCTCTCTTCCATTCTATCTCTTTCTTTTTCTCTTGATCTCTCTATTTCTGTCCCTCCCAATCTCTCCTGTCAATCCCCTCTCCCTCTCGTTCTTGTGCATGGAGGGGAGAAGGCGGTGAGAGGGGGCTTAAGGAGTAGGTTTAGAAATTAAATAGTTAGAAAAGGGATTAAATGTAGTAAGAAATATATATATATATATATACACGAGTAATTTTGTAATTAATTCAAATGAATCTCGATTTTGGCAAAATATGTATCCTTGGAATCGTTACAAGGTAAATAATTTAACAAAATTCGTAGATTTCCAAACAGCGGTCGTTTGCAAAATGTGACCCCTAAGATAGATCGTACGTGAATTTGTTCGAAGTTTACATGTGTTTTACACACCCGAGGTTCGATTGCTACACAGAATATATTATAGAAATTCTCATGACATCAGAAAGTTAACAGTACTTTCAGATCGTCGATCTGAGGTTTAGATTGCGAAAATGAAAAAATATATAGATTTTTAATATAATTACGTATTTTAAATTTGTGCAGGCTCCGATTTACATATGAAAAGTATCGATGAATTTGTCTTGACATGCTTAATCTAAAATAACTCAAAAATCTGAGTTTGGATTTTTACGGTAACCTTGCTCTTTGTAGATGTATACCTTTCAAAGTGAAATTAAATAATAAATTTTATTTTCTTACATATTTATGTGATTAAATAGGCTTACTTTTATTATGAACCCAAATAAAATCTTTTCAAGTAGGCTCCAATCAAAATGTCACATAATTTTATTCATTTTTTCCATTAACTAATACAACGGATAAGATCCCAACATTAAAAGTTAAAATTTATTGTTTCTTCTCGAGGTTTCCTTACTGACATGATGATATCTCTCAAAAAAAATTAAAAACTTTATAATAAAAATATACAAAATTAATGACTTCATGGATTCTATAACAAAATCAGTGAATTAACTTCACGGCAATAAGGAAATAATAAACATAACTCTAAAAGGGAAGTAAAATAATAAAATTTGTTTCTCTGAGGAAAATATATCAAATATATGTATATGTATATATATTTACACATATTATTGTTAAATCATACTAGCTTATGCATATTTTATTTTTATGGATTGAATTAAATTAAGATCTTAACTCCATCTATTGAAGTCTTCAACGGATTAAAAATTTTCAAATGTAATCTAATCTATAGAGTCAAGAAAATTCAATCCAATCTAGTCAAATCAAATTGTGTTGGTTTGGATCAAATCACTGATTTATGTAATTCCTAATAAATATTACTATCCGTTAAAGAAGGTTGATAAGATTTTTTTAATATTTTTTACCATTATTATTACACCTCCGAGAAAGTAGGAAAAACAATTTGTGTAAGACAAATCCCAATGTTTTATTATATTTTGTGCCTGATTTTTTACCATTAGGTAAACATGTTTCGTAAAATATGCGGTACATTACGTTAAATACCTATATAATATTTCCATACAAATCCCTATATATATGCAAAGCATGGAGTACATACTTGCGTGTGTACACACACGCACGCAACTACACAGACCATTGGGGTCTCACCGCGTGGCACCTCTCAGGAAAACGGGTTTAAATAACTTTTAACACAACAAATATTGATTTCGAGATCTTGCAAAGTCAGTGGCCGGTAGTGGGACACTTGGATTAAGTGGTCAGACATTTTAACAAATGTTAAAATATAACATTTTAACTTTTCGAATATAAAATATAATATAACAGTTTTGATAAATTATTTTCAGGATTACCTGAAAAACGTTTTCCTCTGCATAATCCCCTGCAAGGCACGGGACTTGCAGGGTTTTTCTTGAAAGTCTATGCATATAACCAGATTCGCCATTTCCTTTCTCCCATTTAGAACTCAGGGCCTCTATCCACAGCCCATTGCAAGTGAGTTCCAGGGACGTGTGGAAACTCGGTAAGAGGCAGAGAATACGCTATTGGTCATGGGATGATCCCATGGGCATATTCTACGTACCACTCATATGATTTTTTTTTAATTTTTTATTTGTTTTCCTGAAGGGAAATACTACCAGCATGATCGATATTTCGCAGAGGTGTGTCGTCATTGGCGCATCTTATTCCCATTTGACTTTACGGTAATTTCCCCAGCAATGGCAGCGAGCTAAGACGAAGAAAAACGAAAGAAGAGAGAGAGTCAGACAAAGGCATCTGCATCTCTCCACATAAAATAAATCAAACGCTTGTAGAAAAGCCGTCTCAACCATTCCACCCGAATTTCTCCTCTCAGCAGTTCCTCCAATTCCACCACACTAGCCTGAACACCGCCGCCCCCACGCGGTGAGAGAGAGAGAGAGAGAGAGAGAGAGAGACGGAGAGACTGAGGATAAAATAGACGAGAGAAAAGAAAAATCAATCAACATTCGAACACCTACACTGTACTTCTTATTCTTCTTCTTCTTATTGTTATTGTCTCCAGTCCAACAATCCCAACCTTTCGTCCACTTCCTCTCCTCCTCTCTCACACCATCGAAGACATCCTCCCCTCCTCTCTCCCACCACAACGATCATCCCCATCCCCCCTCGTCCGTCTCTCCATCTCTCCACCACAGCAACACCAGAAGAAAAGGAAAGAAGATGAACAGCAACAACACCAACCACCACTACCACCACAATCAGCACCTGGGGGTGAAAAAGCTCGGCAAGAACATCCGGAAGAGCCCCCTCCACCACACCCCTTCCTTCCCCTCGTCCTCCTCCACCAGACCCCCCCAACACCAACCATCACCACCACTACCACCACCACCACAACAGCCGAATCAGCCGCCGCAGCCCCTCGTGTACAACATAAGCAAGAACGAGTTCCGCAGCATCGTCCAGCAGCTCACCGGCACCCCCTCTCGCGACCCCTCTCCTGCCCCTCCCCCTCGCCCAATCATCAACAACAACCCCCTTTCGCCTGCTCCTCCTCCTAATCCTAATCCTAGTCCTAATCCTAATCCTATAAATAAGCACCACAACCCCACCAGCAACCGCCTCCAGCGCATCCGTCCCCCTCCCCTCGCCCCTATTGCCCGCCCCGCCCTTCCCCGGCAGCCCCCTCCAAACCCTAACCCTACTACTAACTTCCGCCTCCCTTCCCCTCTCTTCACCCCCTCCCCTCTCTCCAACCCCATGTGGCCCTCCGCCGGCGAGTCCCCCGTCTCCGCCTACATGCGCTACCTCGAGAACTCCATCGTCAACGCCCCCCCCCAACCTCCTCAGCAGCAGCACCAACAACAACAGCAGCAACCGGGACTTCTCCCTACTCCCCCTCCTAATACTGCACTGCAACAGCAGCATCAGCAACAGCAACATCAGCAGCAGCTGCAGCAGGGGTTTCCTTCGCCCCTGATGCCATCCCCGAGCTCGTTCCTCAACCTGCTCTCCCCGCGGTCCACTCACCCCATCCTCTCCCCAAATTTCCAGTTTACCCCACCCCTCAGCCCGAGCCTTCTCGGCTCGCCCTTCCCGCAAACCGGTGGGGGGATCCTCGGGCCCGGCCCACAGCAGCCCCCGCCTTCCCCTGGGGTCCTCTTCCCCCCGTCCCCGCTCCCGTTGTCCCCTTCCGCCTTCCTTCTCAGTCCTAGATGGAGGAACATGTAGAAGTGTGCATGTAATTGGGGATGGTATGATCTCGCGTTTCATACTCTCTCGTCGTTAGGTCTCCTTGCTCGTTGGTTGCTTGGTCTGATGGATGTCTGGATGATTTTGTAGATTGCGGTGAGTGGATGATGTTATAGGATCGAAACAGGCAATAATACGATTTTTCTTAGTGCTGTAATCAGGTAAAAAAAACACTGCTGTAGTTCATCTGATCATCGAGTAGGTTTGTATAATTCTGTATCATGAAAGTTAGGTTTTTCATTTTATTTTATTTTATTTTTTTGGCTTTGGTTTTCTTCTCTTAAATTGGTTGTCTAACAGTCGTGTTGTTATGCTCCAGTCGAAGTTGTTGAACAATTCCATTTGTAACTTTGGTGACTGAACTGTTCTTAGATTAGTTTAAGACCTGCAGGCATTTCCTTGAATCTTGGTGTGTCTGACATGTGTAGTCTCCTGTCATTCATATATTTAATGCCCTTTTCTTTTTAAAGGAAGCTCATGTATGATACATTTGAGATCTCATCATTCAGTTTTGTGTTTATTGATCCTTGCAAGACAGTCAAAGCCTTTGTGCCACTGAAAGACATGCTACATGTGATTCATCTCTGACTGTTGTGTTTCGAAGTCTCTGCTTTACGAAACAATCCATGTGGGAATCATTTTGTTGTGTCCTAACTACTTTAATTGGTATTGCATTCTAATGTTTTCTCTTTCCATTACCATCTGTAATAGGTGATTTGATGCCCATTCAAGGTATACCCTTAGGCCACTTGTGATTTAGTCTTTACAAAATTATCAAACATTAAATTAACACTGGGCTGATGAACTGATCAGCATCTTTGGTCATTCATTGTGGGAATCGTTAAATTTAGTGAGAGGAAAATGCTTAAGCATTGTATAAACTCTGCAATAAATAACCTAGATGAATTAAACTTCACACATTTTTTCGTCCTAACTTGCACCAAACAGGAAGGAAGAAAATGTTTCATCCTACATGATGATCAGCATCCACTTCACACTGAAATTCATTTACCCTATAGAGATAACCTTTTGCTTTGTTGTCCATGGTGCAATTGGACTAGTTTGTCTCTACAAGTTTTCCTTTTTTTTTTTACCAATTTTTTTTTCATTTTTTTTCTTTCTTGCATTATATTTGCACTGCCTTATAATTTTGATGTGTTGGTTCCAATTGCCAATTCTATCTAGTTATTTAATTTACCCACACTTGCTCATACTCTGAGGATTGAGGGTGTTCAACCTAATGCATAATATGACTCTCACAAAAGACAGATCAACTGGTAGCAATTCTTGGCTGCGATTTATATTTCACCATACTGGACTTACATCCGTAGTCTTCATCATGGTTTCATAGTGAGAGCATCTCTTGTTTCCCCTCACAATAGACGGTCAACTGTTGGCAAGTCCTGACTGAGAGTTATACTTGACCTAGTGGACTCATGTCCTGTCATTCTCTTCGTCATGGTTTCATTGTGAGAATATTCACTGTTTTCCCTCACAAAAGACAGCATCGACTAGTAGGAAGTCCTGCCTGACAGTTATACTTTCACCTGTCTTGCCATCTTCTTCACCATGAGTTTATTGTGAGAACATTCCTTGCTTTCCCACTAAAAGGCATTCTTGATATTGCTCAGAAAGTGATAGAAGATTGCAATTTAGGATAAGTCTGGCATTTCCATAGTGTACAATAGTTGATGTTATTTGCTCTTCTCCCTCTTAGGTACTGCTTTCAGCCTGATAATGTTGTTTAACTGCCACCTCATGGTTGAGGGGAGGGAGGGAGAGGGAGTGGGGATTCGGCCAACTGGAGACTGGGAAAGGCACATTTCAGGTTAGCAATGTACATGCAGAGTTCTGAGACTTGTGTAGAGTTGCAAAACTGATATAATATTACAAGGTAAGAATCTTGACCACTATTAGGTACTACAAGGTACAGATTAGAGAGATTGTTTACATGGGGATGGGATATGAAAATTTGCTTACTAAAGATGTCCATCACCTTGACATACAATATTATCAAGGAAACTCATTAGACGACTATGATTTTGACAACAATAAGTATGGTTGAGTGTTAAACTTACTAGACAAAAAACTAAAGTGAATTTTTTATTCATGGTTACTACAATATAGAATAAGCAGGTTCATGTGAAGATAATGCACACAAAAAGTTCTTGTAAGTCCTTTTAAAAAAAAAGGGGTTCTTATAAGATGGTTATTCTGGTGTGTATGCAAGAGGTCCTATCTTGTGATGATTTTTTAATAACGGAGAATCTCCTTTTTTTTCCTTCTTTTGAGAGAGTGAATTTCTATCTATGGTAATTTTTTTGTTTGTTCAGATGAGGTATCAATGACATGCGATCTTTGGAACAATCTAATGCCGGTGGATGAAGTGTGTATGAAGTCAATAGGAAATTAGATACTACAAAGATGTTGTTCAGCGTAAGGACATTCAACTAATTAGACAAAGATTGACCATATGGAATGTAGGTTCAGTATTGGAGAAAACAATGATGATATTTGTATGAATATTGAAACACGATAAGAAAGATTTGTTTCAATGTTTCATCCCTTTTTTTTGACAAGAAGATTTGCTTTGTCCTTGTGATGATTTTTTCTTTGCACCGACATGGAGGAATTGACAAGATGATACCATTTCTGGAAAAAAAAAGATAAGATGACAACCATAAAGTTGATGTAGGTTAATTGAAATGAGGATCTTTAGGTTTTTTTTTTCCTTGTCACAATAAGTTGCCTTTGAAGGTGAATGGTGGATATACAAAGGAAAATGTGACCATGTTACACAGGATCAAATGGAAGCCCATAAGTTGTAGGTACGTGTAAATGATATCTGTTATAGAAATAAAGATGAGAAGGTTTTTCAAAAAGGTTAAAGATGATAAGGCGAACTATGGCTGCAAAAAGGATATTTCCTAATGAGGAAAGGTTTTAGTGAACCAATACAAGTTTAACAGGGAGACTCGTTTCATCTCAGGGAAAGAAGGAATTGGAGTCTCGTTTAAGGTGGGTTAAACATTTGCAAGGAGGGGAGGAAGAAAAGGAGTTGTGACTTGTAAGGTGGTTTGGACATTTGTCGCTGATATTGTCCCCGCCTCGACTCGGCGCCGGAGAGTGGCCGTGGCTAAGATCACGGAGGTGCTCCGTGGTAAGCAAGAAATTCGGGGGCCCTCGGGGGGGGGGGGGGGGGGGTGGGGTCTCCCCCCTCCCTTTTTTTGACTGTTTCAAAAAGGTGGTTTGGACATTTGTAAAGAGGGCAAGTTGATGCTCCAACACCAAGGTGCTTGAAGCTAGATGACGAGCCTTCTGTAATTGGTTGGAAAGGCTGGAAAAGTTTGCAACTGGGCCATTAAGCGCAATCTGGCTTATTTCAGTTAAGCCTACGTGTAGTCTAAATGAAGGCAAAGAATCTATGTAGCCAACCAGACTCATTGTAAGAAAAGGCTTCATTTTGGTTGGCATTTTGAAGATTTTAAGCTTGAAATATTGAAGTCACACACCTTGTTAGATTGTTCACATTTCATTTTGGTTTGCATGTTTTGTTAATTGAAACCAACACCTTTTTTGTTGGATATCTTGGCATATATGGAAAACCCTTTCCAAAAGAAGGGACCATCCCTCCATGCATCATTAAACCAAGCACCAACCACCTTGGCTTCAGTTGCTTATGATCATAATTCATTGTTTCTTTTGGGATGGATGGCGAGGGGGAGATGTAGTGTGCATATGCTTTGAGGACGGCAAAAGATATAACTTTAAATTTCATGTATACAACTACAAAGTTAGAGGATAAATGATTAGAAAATGCAAACTAATCCTCTTAAGAATGTGTTGTAACTTGTAAGTGTCATGTTCTATGTGTGAATCATAAGTCAAACCTTCTTCACAAACTAAAGTTATGTGTTCCAATATGATTTGTTCCTTGGTCTAGGGAAACCCTATGCAAAGTTCATATTGGGCAAATTCAAGAAACTGCGAAGTAGGTTGAGCCAAACTTGAACAAATTGTACAAACTCAGCATTAAGGCTTCTAGAAAGCCTAGGTTGGAACCTTCCAGATATTAATCTGTCAAATTTCTAGTTCTGAAGCTCCACCAGATAATGCACCTAAATTCCTTCACCACCACATTTATTAAAAGGGGATCCTCCTCCAAGTTTTGCAGTTCATCATATGGATGAGCCTAATGTAACTAAAATCTAAAGTTAATCTTTTCGTGTGGAAGCTAGATACATATCTTTGCAAAAGCACACATGTTTAACAAGCTACATGAATGTGCTTATACTTGTGAATCCCTTTCCAAAAAGAAAAAGAATCATTCATTTGCGAAACATATGAGGTTGGCACATCAAGGACACATGATTCCAATCTTAAATACCTAAAATGAGGAAATTTTGAATCAAATATTGTTTGGTTTGATGTGAAAATGCTTAATCTCACCTTTGGGGGACTCAAGATGTTCTTGTATGAAGTGGATGTGAGATTTTGACTTGATGCTAGCTCTTGAAATGAGCTTGTTGTGAGGTGAGTAAATTGAAGGTAGCAAGGGAAATGGTTTCAGAATATGAAAATGATAAATTCTTGTCAATTGGAGTCAAATCATATTATATGGTCTAATGGAACCTCATTTTGACTTGCTGTCGTACGAAATGCCCCTATTTAGAAAATCATAAGTGCACTCATCAAGGTTTTAAGTGATGATTTCGATGGTGTTTTGATAAATTTTTAAGTGTGCGTATGTTGGAGATGTGCCTTGGAAATGTCCATATTTTAATGATTGTAATGCCCTAAAAATAGTCTATTTCAGAGGCATACTTAGGTCATGCTGACAAAAATGACAAAAGCAGTCAAACTGATTAGAATTTCAAGAAAATCACAAGTTCGAATAGGTTTATGTAAGAACAGGAATGCTATATCCCAATATTTATATGCAACATATAGTCTACATTCATATGCAACATATAGTCTACTATGTTCAAGTTTAAGAATCAAGTATCAAATAATTACAATCTGAATTGAATTGAGGCATGCCAAGATAAAAGATTCAAATATAATCGTTTGTAAAGTTCAAATGACTATTCTTGTTAACTAATTCTTATGTAGTGGTATCATGGTTCAATTATTGTTCACCTTGAAGTCTAGGTCTAACATCCTAGGATCTAGGCATCATCTACAATTGTAGTAAACAATTCTAATAATAGTCCAAATGAATCATGTTCTAAAAATATGTTACAACCATATGATGAATTCAGTTAGTAATAGTGTCATTTCTTTTATTTACGTATGGATGACTATTTGACACCTATGACCACTGAATATAGTTTTCATGTTAGTGAGAATGTCATATTCTTGCATGGTGGGCTTTAAACGTAGCTTAATTATATTTCTAATTGTTATTGACGTGGAACCATAGAAGCAATTCAATTGCTTGAAAATCTCCAACAATCAAATGATCTATTAATGACAACTACCTGAATCCATAGACCCCATCTAAATAAGCACACATTCTATTATCCTCCACAAAATCTAACCATATGACACCAAATTTGACAAATCTAGACCTCATAATTTCATGAAATTCACATGCCATTGCATAAAATCCATGGAGAGTAGAACTATTTATTAAAATTTCATAGGCATGGTTGAAATTTCCTCGAAATGATCGAAATTTTGTCAGCATACGTGTAAATCGACACTTGCACTATGTCAAAATGGTCTTATGTCCAAAATGTGGCATTTTGATGGCTTTTCAATCACTGGTAACAATCCTTGTGTAGCCATTTAAAGTCAGTTAAGCAGTCAACATGCAGTTGTGCAGCCATTATATTCCAGTTTATGGGAAGCTCATATTTTCGGGAAGAATGAACTTCTAGTTATTTTTGAAGCATTTGGGCCTTGGGATGATTATTTATGATTTACCCATCATTTTGACGTTAACCGGGTCCAATTTGACTTACCATAGACCTCCAAAGAGAAAAATTACCCACTTGGACCAGATTACCCTTCCTGTTTTTCGCAAATTTTGCTGCCCAAAACACACACATGCATGGACAATGTACACACACGATGTTGCTTGTCCCTATACATCTGCTAGTACCATTATCTGAAAGGAAATTAACGTTCATTGACTGGCTGCATGTACTGGAGAAGGTGGTGAAGAGACTTGAAGCGATGGAAAGTTCACCTGTTGTCTGGAAGGGAAGGCTATTTCTACTAAAGTCGCTTTTATCTGTTACTAGTTTTTTATTTGTTAGATTCTCCCTACAAAAAAAACGTGTAGAGGTGTATGCATGGTTTGTAGAAATGATTCTTATGGCAGGAAAAGGATGAAGCAGGAAGGTTGTGGTAATGGTTTCATGGGAAGAGGTGTGTTGACCAATTTCTAAAGGAGGTCTGGGGATTCTAGATCTCAGAACTATGAAAGTGGCTCTCCAGTGTAAGTGGATTATCCAGTTATTTAGGCGTAGGGATATATTGAGTCAGATATCACTCATATGTTATGTTTGAATTCTATCGTGTGAAGGAAGATCAGAAGTTCCAATGGTGTTCTTTGTTATTCTGGTAGGGCCTTGGCACTTAAGCCTTTGTTAGGTCAAACTTGGAGATAAAGGGTTCTCTCAGGGAAGTGTCACAAACCTTGGCATCATCTTGTTTGCCAGTGATGACTAACAATTAAGAAAGAAGTTGCACCTCAGTTATTTTGCCCCCTTGTCAGGTTAGTGGCTTACTGATTTTTTTGGCATATTCAAAAAGATCTTCCTTGTATTCACTTGACTGCTGGGGCCAACATTGGATGAGTGGGGAGATGCTGTTTCCTTCTATGTGAGACAACCTCTATATACCATTTATCTGGTCCTGCATGGAGATTGTCGTGTCATTTGGAGATCTATGGCCCTAATGAGGGTTAATTTTTTTGCTTGGCTTCTAAGGTGAAAACATGCAGTAACTAAAGCCTATTGACTGAACTGGGAGCCTCCTAATTCTACTTGTTTATTTGGTAACATTGCTTTGGAGGATTGCAGACATCTTTGCTTCAATGACCATCTTGCGAGGGAGGTTTGGACAAAATTAGACTGGACCAGTTATTCATCTTTGAAAGCTTCCAGTGAAGCTTTGCTGCAAGACATGTGTATCTAGGATTGGTGCAGAATAGATCAAGGGCAAAGAGGTATAGGATATCTTTGGCCTTTTTTTAGTTGTTTCGGACTCAAGGGAATAAATGGATTTTGACTGATTTTACTAAGCTGTAATAAAATTTGGAAGAAATAAGAAGGATGATCATTGACGCAGGTGATCATCCTTTTACAGTTTTACCTTAGAAAAGGCCTGATCTTTACTGTTAAATGTGTCATCTTTAATGTTTTCCATGTTATAAATATCGCCTTTACTTGGCATATATTATTTTAGGAGCTCAATAAAATAGTAATTTATCATTTTATATCTTTTGTTATTAAAAAATGCAAAACTGCACTTGCGTGCATACTCATGCAGACCGGCCACTTCCTTACTAGTATCTTACCTGAACCGGATACAGCATACCAATTCTAAGAACCTTGCTTGACTAGGCCATAATAACGAAGTGAAGGTGTCTGAGACTATTCCCATGGGCATGCCCGTAGGCTTGCTTGACTACTGCAACTGTTGGTTTCATTATTAGATACATGCATATGACCAGGAAGTCTTATATGGTCACTGATCATGATATGCTATTATCTAAGGATCTTGCATCTATTCTTTCCTTAACCAATCTCCTAAAAGGAATGCATCGACAATTGACCTGATTTGAACTTTGAAGATGGTTATCCTTGGTGGGAACGTTGAATGTGGAGAAACCTGGTTGAGGTGGTTGCTTCAGTTTGAGTTGGTTGTGCTTTGCCTCAAGGTGTGTGTATCTGTTTGGGCAGCTTTTTTATTTGATGATCGGTATTTTCATTGTAAAAATGATTTGCCTGCCATTTTGGTCAAGTTGCCATCTAGTGGATATTTTATGTCCTGGAGGAAATTTTTACTGATTTTACTATATTAGATGAGGATAAATGTTCACTTCCCAAGTTTGAACTAAGAAAATGTTTACTTATTTTTGGTTATTAGATGAGGATACTGGTAACATTCTCAAGTTCAGTAACACCTCTAAAAGAATTGGCTGGGAGTAAGCTACAAATGGGATTTTAGGGATGACTACTTTTCCATTTTTTTTTTTTTGTTGAAAAGGATGACTAGCTTTCAACTTGCACATAAACATATTGAGTAGTTGCTTGTCCATTTGACCAGGAAGTCTTCTATGGTCAGTGATTAAGATCCGTCATTAACTAAGGATATGTGCAAGAATCATCTACTCTTTCCTCAACCAATTTCCTAAAAGGAATGTAGCGTGTGGACGCCGAGTGAGCCTGGTCTAAGGATGGTTATCCTTGTGGAAATTTTGGAGGTGGAGAAAGGAGGTTGGGGTGGTTGCTTCAGTTTGAAATGGTTGTGCTTTGCCTTAAGGTGAAAATGTCAGTTTGGGCAGCTTTTTCATGTCATGACCTGTTTTTTGTTGTGAAAACAATTTTCTTACTATTTTGGTCAAGTTGTTTTCCAGTAACTGTTTTGCGCCATGGAGGAAATTTGTACTTATCTTTAGTTATTAGATGAGGATAAATGTAACAGTTCCCATGTTTGAACTTCAGAAAATTTGTACTTATTTTTGGTTATTGGATGAGGATAACGTTCCTTTTCCCAAGTTTACTCCATGGCTAAAAAGAGTTGGGAATAGGCTACAAATTGGATTTTGGGGATGACTATCTTTCAACTGGCACATAAATCTTTTCAAGTAGTTGCTTGGTTCCATCAGACTCAAGCATGATAACTTTTCAAGGTTGTTTAATTTTTCTCACAAAAAACTTGTTTCATAGCTTGGAAGAAACTTGGAGTTCTTTATTATTGAAATTCAAAGACAAATGAGGGGATCTAGTCTCTTTATATAGAAAGACTAATTGTACATTACAAATCTCACACGATCATATAAAAATAGTAAAACATATCTTTAATATAATTTAATCAACTCCTAATAGAAATTTTCCTAAAGAGATAATCCTATAACAAGAAATCGTAAAATATGGAAAGTACATAATAGGAAAGAATAGTTTTCTTCTCCTCTATTCAACGTGAAGGATCTTGGAAGATCTCCACAATCTCCAACATGGGGATCACATCAATCTCCAACAATCCTCCTTGAAGTTGGATGTCTCCAACTTGCGAGAGAGCACGTGTTGATGTTGCACGTATGGATGGTGGTTGATCTTCAAACGGTACCACATACTAGAGTTGTAATTTAGGAGACGATCTTAAGCAGTAGTGAGAGATTGTCTTAAGCAGATGACGACTGTAGCAGAATAGCAGTCGCAGTAGAACAGTAGATAATCCCAAGCATATGTTGGCTACCCTGCATCAGCCATGGCTTAGGCACAAGAAGAGATCTCTGCAGTGTCTGCACAGAGATTGCAATGGGAGAAACTTGAGTTTCCTCAAAAAAAGAAGCACTAATCACACGTGGGATTGGCTCACGCACAAGGTATAGCGTCGACTTCAATCCACGAACAGGGAGAGGGAGGGTTGTATGGCCATCTTTCTTCTTCATTCATCAATGCCAAAGAACCAAGGTCTTGCCTTGGTCATGCCCAACCTTCAGATCACGCATGGAGTTCTTCATATAGTGGAGAGATCATGAGATCTCTAGGTTCATCATTGGAGGCATGGTTCCTAGGAGAACCCATTTTAATACCATGTGGAGGAAGTTTGGAGTTTTTTATTATTTAAAACTCAAAGACAAATGAGGGGATTTGGTCTCTTTATATAGAGAGACCAATCCTACTTTACAACATTGACACCATCTTCTAAAAATAGTAAAGCATATCTCTAACATAATCAAATCAACTCCTAGCAAATATTTTCCTAAAGAGGTAATCCTATAACAAGAAATCATAAAATATGGAAAGTGGATAATAGGAAAGAGGATTTTTCTTCTCCGATCTTGGAAGATCTATACAATCTTGAACATGGAGATCATGTCAATCTCCAACAAAGGTTGTTAAGGTTCCATGTAGAAATAACTAATTGGCTGCAACAGACGCTCAACTCGGTGGATAAGATATTACCCCAGCTTGAAACATTGTGGATTTATGTATCTGAATAGGCCATTGAGGTGTTTCAGATTTTGTTCAATTGGACACTTGCTCCCTCCATCATGATGGCCAGGTAGTCAATATTGGTTGGTGGTCTTAGTTTGTTACCAATTTAACCTCATTTTTTTGTCCTTTTGAAAGGATCATTGTTTGAAAGGGTAGAAATGTTGAAAAGACAGTGGAAACATTTTTATGACCCTTTAGATGATGGGAATATGCATGTTTTGAAGCCAAAGTAAGTCTTGCGGCCTCTACCTCAACCATTTGTTTTAATCAATTGGCTTCAACAATGCTGTAACCTGATCTTCCTCTTATTAGATTCCGATTTGGTTTATGAGAGAAAAACAAGGTGGAAACTTATTTGGTTTGCAAGAATCAAATACTTCCATGGAAGAGCATAAGCTATTTCCTGTGATAAACTTGCAAGTTAATGGTCATAAACGTTACATTACACCCAACCAATATCCCACTTTGCTACTTTCCTCTTCTCTGATTTTGATTGATCTGGAGGCATTTGGGGAAATATATATAGTCTACATTGGACTTTCATGTAAGAGTTTCAGTAAGGGTTAGATGACTAGGGTCAAGGTGTTGTCTTTCCCCAGATATACTCAAGTGGTATTGAACCTGGAAAATGTGTGTGGAGATGTAGGTCATGCTTGTAGTTCAGATATCACAATAAAGGATTGCCATATATGGCATTCCCTTCTATAAAGGATGAAATCTATCAGGCATTTTATCACATATAGAAGATGATACATCTGGAAGTAGAGCTGTCTATCAAGCCTAGTGACCTGAGCCTTGCTCCATAGTGTCAGCTGTGTTCAAGTTCAATCTCGATTGGGCACGAGCCCTTGTCGAGCCCGATCCCTAATGTGTCAAGATTGACAAGAATGTAGAGCATGAAGGCTCTACTTAGGTGTAGGAAAATAATGCATTGGTGGACTATCCATGCGTGGTGACTGGAGGCGTGGATGAGCACCATTGGCTGGCTGGGTGGCCGGCGGTGGCTGATGGTCAGCCAAGAGGGTGGTTGGCTGCTGGAAGAAGAGAGAGAGAGAGAGGATAGGAGCCTTGGATTGGAAATATTTGTATTAGTAAAAATAGAATACAAGGGAAGACTCTCTTTTTATAGAGAGAATATATCCCTACAATTGGAAACAAAACATCTTATCCCTCATAAGGAAAGATCTTATCTCTAATAAAAAACAAATCCAACATATTTTCCTAAAACAACTTTACTAAAAATAATGAAAACTTGTAACTTAAGAAAAGACACCAAAATTGATCCCTTGGACAATGACTGCAGGCCCTTGTGGGCCCTCTACTACATGCCATGTGGCTTGGCTGGCTGCCATGTGGCACTGCCATGTGGCTCATCCTTAGTTTCCAACACTCCCCCTCAAGTCAAAGGCCACGAGGTTGATGACTTGGTCTTCCACTTGTGAGGCTAGATGCCCCACCATTCATCTTTTTCGAGAGCCAATCTCTCGGTCTTTTCTTTTGACAAGTCGGTGGTGAATCCTCTTGTGGCCTCTGGAGTCATTGCTTCTGTAGCAATCTGAGTAGTCATCGCAATAGCCGTCGTGGATTTGGCTTCTCTAAGAAGAGCATGCAGCTTCTCAAGGTCTTCTTGAGTTAGGGTGTCCACACGTGAGGTGCTAGTAGTCCCACATGATGGCCTCCCAAACTTCTCCCACCACTTGTCTTATGGATGATTGTTGCATCCACAATGTTGGCACTTCAGGTAGATGCGGCCAGGTCCATGTCCACGCCCTCGTCCTCGCCTCGTGCCTGCTTCTGGAATAGCAAGTGCAAAGCTCTTGCCTCTTGGTGTGTCTTCTTCTTCGGGGATCTCCATCTTGAGGAAACGACAGAAGATGGTCTCAAAATCCATCTTCTCTTCTGAAGCAAGAATTTGATCATGGGTGGCTCGATAACGGGAATGCAATTCCGATAAAAACTTGGTGGACTGCCAAACCACCTGTGTCTTCTCCTACTTGTTACAACTGAGAGGCTCGTAGATCTTCAACTCTTTAAATAACGTCTCCATCTTCTCGTAATATTTTCTTAGGGAAAAATCTCTTTGATTGGCCATCCAGATACGTGTAGGGTTCGGTGATATGGGCGTTGTTTGAGGTTTGGGCATGCCTCTTCTTGAGGGCCATCCAAATCTAAAATGCGCTCTTTTTGTAGAGCATATTCGAGGTTATGGACGGATCCATTGAGTTCATGAACCAGTTCATGACGACGTAGTTCTCCTCGAATTTCTTCTTTTTCTTGTCATCCTTGAATTCTGGTGCCTCCTCAAGGGGAATACTCAGTTTCTCCTAGCCTCCAAGAAAGATCTTGAAGGCGCGAGCCCACAAGACGTAGTTGGAAGCACCACTTAGCTAGATGGTCATCCTAGAGACAACCACGTTGCTTTCTCCAGGTCCGAGCGTGGCATCTCCAACTGTTGTGGTTGATTTCGTTATCTTCTAGTTTTCCTTCATCGCGTAAGGCACCAGATTTGTCGAGGATAACTTCTTGGATGCGAGAACCACCGTGTGGTCAAGATACCCACATGCACAAGAGGGCCTAGACTGAAGGCTTTGATACCATGTCAAGATTGACAAGAATGTGGAGCGTGGAGTCTGTACTTGGGCATGGGAAAAGAGTCCACGTGTGGACTATCCACGTGTGGTGACCGGAGGAGTGGATGAGCACCACCGGTTGGCTGGTTGGTCGGCGATGGCTAATGGTCGGCCAAGAGGGTGGCCGGCTGTTGGAAGAAGGGAAAGAGAGAGGAGAGGAGCCTTAGATTGGAAATATTTGTATTGCTCAAACTATAATACAAGGAAAGACTTTTTTTGTAGAGAGAACATATCCTTACAATTGGAAACAAAAGATCTTATCCCTAATAAGAAAAAATCTTATCCTTAATAAAAAAACAATTCCCAAAATATTTTCTTAGAACAACTTTACTAAAAATAACGAAAACTTGTAACTCAAGAAAAGACACCAAAATTGATCCCTTGGACCATGACCGCCGGCCCATGTGGACCCTCTATTGTGTATTTCCCAACAGAGCTCATACTTATTTAGCTGTTCATTTGGTTTAGTTAATTCACTGTAAATACTAGAAACAAATAAAAATAATCTAATGTAAAAAAAGAAAAAGACAAAAGGTAGGAAATCATCACCGATATCATTAGCATTTAATCAAAAGTTTTTAGATGGGTGTTGCTGTTAGGGAACATGGGCAAGGAGCGGGTAACCGGGGGTGGTTTGGAAACATTACGTGTTAGGCTTTATATTATTAATTTTTAACATAAAGTACCCATACTAGATCATATATAATTTAAGTATATTTACATTCTTATTGAGGTTGGGCCTTTATCAAGCTAAGCGAGGATCAACTCAGTATGCTTGTCGAGCCTGAACTTGGGCTTGGGGCTTGGGCTCAGCTCATTAACCAAAACAAGTTGAGCCTGTGTCAAGCTTGTTGAGCTGGGCTGAGCCTATCAAGTCCGGGCTTTTTTGACAGCCCTATCTGGAAGTTATATGATCTCTTCATATGAGGGAACCCTAAAAAAGTCATAGATCTACCAGGGTAGTTTCAGCTCCAGGCCTAACTGCTCCAGATCATCTTCTTACCCTCCAAAAAAAAGCAATCCCTCCAAAAAGACTGTTCTGTATACACATCCAGACAACATCATTCCTCCGAAAATATCTGCGACAAAGCACATCCCAAAGTAAATGATTTGTATCCTTTACCTTCGTATAATAATAAATCAGATAATCTCAGAACCTGGGACCCAATGAGACCTGTATGCATTGGCAACCATATCCTACATAATAATGATAGTTCAGCAGCATTAGCATGGATGAAAGAGCTGCTTTTCTATTAAAAGTTCGTAGACTTTCCCAGTGGAGAACCATCCCATATCCCATTCCATTAATTCTCAATTAAATTATTAGGTTGGATTCCTAGTGAACCTTAAAGCAACTGCATAAATCCAGATTTTTTTCGCAAACTGAGCCACAAGGAAAAGTCCTTAACAACCTTGTCGAACATCCTGAGGATGCATCCTGCAGAAAGAAACAGAAGCACCTTCACCCCTAACCACTGGCCCCTCACCCAAAAAAGAAAAAAACAACAGAAGCAATTCGATTAGCTGCAAAAGCGTAGGCTCCGTTTGGTTGTGGGTTAGCACTTGACCCTATTTAAGTGGTATATGTGATAGATGGATTAATATATTGTAAGTTGTGTGTTGATGTGGTGTAAATGTAGAGAGAGGGTTGTTGTTTATTTGTTTTATATTTAATGTTAGATTTTTTATTATTGTTTTGTTGGAAAGTGGAGTAAGTTAGGTTAGATGTGATAGGATGAGTTCTTGTAAACTGTGTGGTCCATGTTACCGTTCATGCACTATTCACCGACTCCCTGCCACATGGGATACTCCACCCCCATGTCCCACATCTAAACAGGGCAAGGTTCTGAGAATGGTTATCCAAGGAGCTTAAAGGTGATTGGTCATCCTCAAGCTCCACCTTTATCCCCAAATGCTCTTCAATGATGGAACTAATTAGCAGGAATGCAGCTGCCTCCATTGAAGTTGCATAAGAGTGGACGTACATGGTGAGGCATCATCCATGCTAGTGAATTTCTTATCTTTTGGAAAAAGGTAGTGGATTTCTTTGGTCAGGAATTAATTGCCATTTTTTGGACATACTTGCCGATAGAGGCCTACAAGTAATGGGCCCTACTTGGGTTCAAAAGTAGGAGTAGGTCCATGCAATCAATCAATCGCATACAAAAAAGATGAGAATTGGTGACCCAATTCCACTGAAAAGGGTATATGTTTGGAGAGAGTAGTTGTACTCTCAAATTCCACTAAGTACTCAATATCATATAGAATACAAACAGTGTTCTCTCACTCTCTATGTGTGCTTCCCCTTCCAGCGAGTCTGGTACTTATGAATTACATGCATGTGGCATATCGTGAGACCTTCGGGAAGTGGAGATCGTGGTCATACAAGCGGTGGCTTTGAATAACCACCCACTTTACGATTTATGGAAGTTGAAATCTGTGGGTACAAAGATAACCACCATTACAGTGGCAAACACCTTGAGGAAGAAACCACCTGATCTTCCAGCCAGGCAGCATTAAACTTTCACTGACTAGACTCATCGGGCAGTACCAAGTTTGCCAGGTTAGGTAACTTCTGCTGGTTCAGCTAGGCTTGCCGGGTGGCTTAGTTTGTTGGTCCGGTTGATCTCGCCGGACCGGCTAATATTGCCGGGGGATCAAATGAAGGCGAGGCTTACAGGTTAATCATTCCTGTCAGGTAGGCTTGTTCTTTTAACCGCCTATATCCAAACAGGTTAGACCTTCTACTTGTTTACCCTGTTGGGCCTTAAGAGGGTTTGCTTGTTATTTACTAACGGGCCTACAAGGCCGTGATTAATAAAAGGAATTTCCTTCCATCATCATCTGTTATAGTTTTGCAATGATTTCAATTTTTTTTCTAGCAAGTTTGACTGCCGACATTATGTATTGTCCTTATTTTGGAAATGGGATCATTTTCCATGTGGGAAAATCCTGTTCAATGTTGAGGATTACCATGGTGAGACATCGTGATTCTCATGGAAGTCTTTAGGAGGGTGATCATGCTACATTGTAGTATAAACAAGGTTGTTTGATTAGCTAATGTATATAATGAATTTGAAATTCGCACTGAATTTTTTTCACAGCACTGTTCACAATGGCTATTACTGACTTGAATGGTTCTCTTGTACGTTCTGGAGATGTTTCCCTGATATCTACATAGGATGACCATGATAATGTTTTGTACTAACTTTATCATTTTCCGTGCTGTGCTTCAAACCTTTAAAATATCTTCATGATCTGCTTGCCTGTCATGTTTTCTAAGTTGCAATTATTCACACATTTGCATGCATCACAACTCCTGGAGGTGCAAGTTGGCAAGACATGGCATGCTACTTTTGGCAAATTATCTAGGCCATTATGGGGATGACCCAGCAGAATGTAGATGGGCATGCTAATTTTTAGAGACTTGTCTTAACTTGTTAGTGACTAAAGATGGTATGACCTACTTCTATTTTTTATATTTTTTCTAATCAAGAATATTTGTGCAATGAATGAATCTTTGGTTTGTACTTTTGGTGAAGTTGGGCTAAGAGAGAAGCAGCCATTTGGTGAAAACCTTTTTTTAAGGTTCTAACTTAATGTTTGCCTATGTTGGATCCTAATAAGTTTTGCTACCCTCTGTTCTCTCCTTTCCCCTAGTTGTGGCTTTCATCAGTTATTTCATGAGCAGTAGGTCTATCCCATTCGCTATTGTGTACTACTGTCCTTTCAAATGCTGAATACTAGCTTTTGTGGAGTATTGTTTGACATCTTTCTGCCATGATGCACTTCCCACGCTTTTGCGTTCTGCTTTTTGACCCATCTACTCTTTTAAGGACTTCATTATCTTTTGTGTAATTCTATTTATCTCACCTTTTTTCTTTTCAAAAAAATATCTCTCTGCTTTTTTCTTGGGCTGTAGTCTTGCATCATTCTCCTGAGGAGAAAAATGCACATCACAGGCCAAGAAATTGACACATTTTACTGAAAATAACATCAGATTATGTAAGGGCTCATCACTCACCTGGATAAGTGCTGGTCTCTTATAGGAAATATTATTTACAGATTGAAGCATATTTCATTTACATTCCAACTTTTTTTTGAAGGCATTTACATTCCAACATATACTGGTTCTAGATGAGTGCCTCTCTGCATATAGGGTAATGACAGGGTATATTGCTATGGTGCCACTGTAGCAGATAGGGTGAAAGTTCTCTATAGGTGCTTTGGACAAGTAGATAGTGATGGAAAGAAGGTGATGTCAAGATAGACTCCGGATATCAAGGGTAGGGTATGGTATTGGCAGAAACAAGCGGCAAATATATAAGGGATGCCCAGATCTGGGAATTAAAGCAGCAGCAGGCACTGAACGTAGAGGGCAGATGAAGTTTAGCCTTAGACCTTGCTTTATGAAATTGGGCTAAGTTTGTGTAGATTGTAAAATGGAAGTGGTGAATCTTAATTATGTTTTGATTTGTTAAAGATATAGTTCTAAGTTGTTTGGCTGGATAACTTTTCTGCTGTATGAAAGGTTTTGAACTTATGACTGGTAGAAACTTGAGGATTCCATGGCATGATTTCATGCAGTTCTTGTACATATGATTAGATTCTAGCATTTTGTCTCACTCCATTTACTCCCATAATCCAGAGTATCATAAGTAGATCACAACTTGTTCTTTCACTTTGTATACTTAAGAAACCACTGTACTTTCATCTTGGCTTGAGAATTGCATTATGTGACAGATGAGATTTCATCCAAGTGGGACCTGATTGGTTATATATAGGTCTTGGCATCTTCCAAGTGATGTGGCCCAGTTTTGAATGAATTTTCGTGGCAAAATAAATGCATGCATATGTCCTATAACTTGTTTCTGCTGAGAAACATACAGTAGAACAACTTGGAACTTTGACCCTTAGAAAGACAGCATCCTCGCATTGCTTTCTACTTGGAATGATAACCAAAAAGTTCCAAATCTGGTAGTACCATGTAAACATCTTGCCTGCTTAGGCCTATTTTAAGTTATACAATTTATTTTACTGCTCAATATGGGGAACGTTCTTATCAAGCAGAAATGCATTACCTGAAAGAGGAAGGGGCTTTCCAATTTTTCTTGGGTAAGTGCATTAAAATTTACATGATTGATTTGCTTTTGTAGATAATGGTCTCTGAATGGTGAAGTACATAGTTGTATTTTGCCCAGAAACAACATTCTGAATGTTGCACTGCTATGTGTATCGAATACTTTCACTTGAAACTTCCTCAACCACTTTTCGTTTTCTACTGAAGTGTCATTTCAATGAATGTCACGTGGAACATGCAAGAGAAAGGGTCATGCTGCTCAACGTTTAACTGTTTGCTAGTGGCTTATTTGTGCTAGGAATGTGTCCTTGGATGCTTTTAGTTGATGCAGGGAAAGGCATATTCGTGAGTGTTTGTTTGGCTCTGATTTGAAGAGGGAAATATTTTGCTTCGCTTTGTAACTCTTAATTCAATGGGTGCATTCTCTTGCTTTTCCATTGGAACAGTTTCTGACAGTATAATGTTCCTTTTTTCCTGATATCATGTGCTTTCCCTTGGGTTCCTTCACGCATCAGAGTGATGCAAGACGTGTTATTTATTTTCTTAGAAATTTTCTTGATAAGTTGGAAAGAAGCAATGACGTAGGAATGGATGTTCAAAATGAGTCATGCTACGTTTCAGAATGTTCTGCAATTTTCAGAAACTCGAAGAACTATAAGATATGTATTGATAACAAATTTCAGTTTTTTTTATTCCGTTTTAGGAATTTGCTCTTCTTCCGAACGTCTTTTTTCTATATAAATAAATTATAAGAAAGTTACATGAAATTCGATTAAAAAGTGTGCACGCTACCTCATTACAACTAAAGCAGTCTACGGAAAGGTATCTTTCTGAGTTGGAAGATGTTACAAAGATGGCATCCAACAGTTTTACAAAAATAGTTCCTTGCACCTCGTTAACTCGAGAATTGTGGGTGGTATAAAAAGATGGTAAACGTTATTATTATTATTTTTTTTGCAGAAAGATGATATGTCATTAGCAGCCTTCCAGGTTACATGGAATATTCAGTGACTCCCATAAACCACATACATTACTCGCAGAGAACTTTGCTAAGTAATGCGCCTTATTCACCATCATTCTAGAAACCTTAAACAGGGAAAAGCCTTGGTTAAAATTTAGCATCCACTCAATTCTTTGAATAACGTACCTTGACTTTCAGGAAGGCTGCAATAGGATTTTGATCTGATTAACTGGAATTGTAGCACCCAACGGCACTGCCACATTCAGTTATCCCAGGTGGATGGCTAGTTTGAAATCATGGTATATTGCTCATGTTTCAGCCTCTACACCATCAGAGGATCTGACCTCGTAAGATGGGGGCAACAATTACTCTGCCATCTTTGTCAACAAACGACAGCAACTAAGTAAGCAGAAGACCCCACTTCAGCGTCAACTTGAATGCGATTTCCAGGCTGTTGAATATCGAAATACTGCACACTAGAATTCTGTTGCCCTTGATTATTAGATGTCAACATTTGATCATCGAATTTTTCCATATTTTTTGCTACTTTAATGACCATCAACAGGTCTGCTCTCTCCCCTTCTATCACAACTATTAGCACTTTTTTAAGCCCTGCCTGCTAGAATAGCTCACTCAATTTCTCCATCCCATCCATCCAATCATTGTGCTTAGGCCAGGCTGTTATACCCGACAAAAATCAGATTGCCTTTGTAGAAGGATAGTTTTTTATCAAATGCTCTCGATCCTCCTTATCCATTTGACAGAAGGGGCACGAGGAATCTATAATATCCCATTCTTTTCTGTAATATTCATGTTAAAGGAAGAGCATTGGTCGTTGCTCTCCAAAAGAAATAATTTTGCTTTCGGAACTAAATCCTTCATACTACAAATTATTTTACAGTAGGCATTCTGTTTATCTGTGAGATCAGAGCCAATTCCCTCTACTTTCAACAAGGTCATGTATGCAAACTTTACAGAGAATTTACCATTAGGATGAGATTTTCATATTAGCATATCTTCTCCCATATGAACTACTAAACATTATTAGTTAACATAGGGTGTAAGCATTGTGGGTTGGTCAGTGGTACATCCATTAGGGCTTGTGGTTTTATAATAGCAGTGGTGCATTAGTCTAGTGGCTTGTTGATATGGAATTTGAAACGTCATAAAAGAGTATAAATCTGGGTTTACACAAATTTGATCCAACTTAACGTGGTTTGATTTGAGTGGGTGAAATTCAACTTGCTTAGTCTTTTGGTGGATATGAATTTTGATTTACAAATTTAAACAAGTACGCGATATGAGCATAGGTTTGAGAGTTAATCTATTCACTTAACTTATTTACTTGTATATTATACTACACCCTCATTCAACAAGTGCATAATGTGATAGAAAATTTGTAATACATTCTATTGTTTGGATGTGAACTTATGGTTACCTATTCTCAAGAGGTAAATACCACCAAATTTTTGTATCTTTTATATACAAGTCATATGTTTCTTGTACTTAAAATGACTCATATATGAAAATGAACTTTACAATCAATCATGGACAAATGGATATCCAATGCCAACTTGGTATTTGACGGGTAACTAGATATGAATATGGGTGATGAAGGGTAAAAATTATCTCGAACCCAAAATCCCACGATAGGCCTAAAATTAAAATGCCTTGAACCCGAAACCTTACGATTGGCCCAAAACTAAGGATCCAGCCTGGAGAACCTTGGATGAGGGTAAGTTTGGAGATCCGATTTGCCTACATCCAAGAGAACCCTTTGCTCAGCTGAACTCAGCATTCCAACCTTCTTGCACACAAGTAGGCGGGGCATGGTCGAACCCAGAGAGACCTAACCGTTGGAGGTTCAGTGAAGGGTACAACAGGCTTACATCTCCAATAAATGCTGATGCTAGCAGCCCCCATTAATGACCTGGCAGCGTATTTGCCCAGGAAGTCTTGCTAGGAGCGCGATCCGCTCAGAAGATCCTGCTAGGAGCCTGAGCCTGATCCGCTCAGAAGATATCAATGGGAGCTCCATCCCAGCACGATATATATATGTGGGAAGGCATGTTAGCCCTCGTTGGGCAATCCGAGAGGAGTTGAGAGATTGTATGTTTTGTGTACTCTAGTGAATTCTAGTGCATAGTTGGGAGTCTCATTCTCCCCTCAGATGTACGCCTCATGAGGTGAAACTAGGTAACCGACTTTTAAGCCTCTTGTGTGATTGCTCTGTCAGACTATCCATTCTAAGGAGTTTGATTACCCTTTGAGTCGGATCCTGCATCTCCACGAGGGAGCCAATCAAATTGGCGTCGTCTGTGGGAAGTGATAATTGATTGACAAGACTCCCTATCCCTTGATGTTCCCGCGATGGCTCCCACCACTCGCAACTCTTCCCGCGTCGAGCCTGAGAGGGTGTAGGATTGGGCTAAGTCGAGCGTATTGGTGTCCAAGTGACGCCTTCTGCCTACTAAGCCGAGCAAGGAGAAGTAGGGACTTCTGCTTCGTCAGAGGAGGACCACAAGTGTGTCTCCTTCCCTGAGTTACAGGCGAGGGAAGAGCAGTTTTGGGAAAAACTGGCCGCACTCAGGGTTGAGGAAATCTCAATTACGAAGAAACTCTTGGAGATCAGATATATCTGGGAGCTTGGTCCTCCCCCACAGGGGGAGACTTGCCAGCCCAGCCCCAACAACGAGTAGCTGAGGTGGCATTGTGAGGTGGAGAACAAAAATGCTCGCCTGCGCGAATAACTCGAACAACTGAAACACGAACTTAGTAGTTAGAGAGGCGAAGCACCCCAAACCCACCAAAGGCTCCTCGCCCACCTACCTCGGAGGAGATCTTTGGGGCCCAACCCCCTGTCACTGGCAGTGGGGGATCAATCCCCGAGATTGTCCGTCAGGTTACCCAGGTTATGAGGGGCATGTGCCCCTTGGCTTACATCACCACCTACCCCTTCACCGAGGAGGTGATGACGGCTTAATGGTAACACTATCATTAGCCATAATTAGCTTTAAATAATCAAAATCAAGTGACAAATGCTCCTGAATGATCGCCTGAGAATAATAATTCCACTCAAATCCATTATGAGAAGAAAATATTAAAACGGCTAAATCTATAGTTTTAACATCATATCATAAATGTAGAGTAACAATGGAATTTTTCAGGGGTTAATTAAAGATAAAGTGAGCATTAAAGTCCAAAGAGTGGGTCCACACAGACAGAAATAGAATTTTACACATTCCGAGAACCAAACAATACACAAAACCCTAATTTCAGACTTGCTTAAATTGAAAAGGTTTTGGTTAGGATAAAATTTATAGGAAAATATTCCAAAGGTTTGGTACCCTTGGTTTGATCATCTAAACCCATTTTGACCCTTGATAGAGCTTCAGACAGGATTTTACCTTAATTTGGGCTTTTGTGCAAATTTTTCAATCAAACATGGTCAAAATTGAAATCCAACTTCACCATCAGAATTTTTAGGTCCAAATTAGGTTAATTCCAAAATTTAGGTCCAATCAGAGTTCATCTTGACCTACTTTGCATTTTAATCCTTAAAATCTCTGTTTCTCTCAATTAGATCCCTAACTTTTGCAATTCCTTTCAAACAGGTCCCTAACTTCATCTTCTTCGCAGAAATACCCTTGCTATCATTGTTAGGTCAACCGACCTAAACACCTTGTTTGACTGGTCTAAAATCTCATCAAATCTTACCAAATTCAGTGGGATTGGTGTTCGCACTATAATGAATCAATTGATCAGGATCTTGGATCCTAACTCACATCCTAGAGCTCAGGCGAAGCTCTTAAAATCCGCGATGGAACCTAAATCAAATCGCAATAAAATCATGATGAATTCCCTTGTTTGAGCTTAAATCAGAGCTCTATAAAAGCTTCCCCATGTTCGGCCATCCTCTTTAGTCAAGTTTCAGCCTAGAAACCTTTATTCTTCCCCTCTCCAGCCGCCCTCTGACTCAACTCCGGTGACGCTCCTCACTCCGTCCTTAGATCAGCCAACATGCAAATTGGCTAGTCTTTCTTCTTCCTTATCTTCTTCCGCCTCTTGTCGGCCAAAGCGAAGGCCCCCAGACCCCATCTTCCTCGCCGTCTCCCTCAATGGAGTTCTCGTCTTCCCTGGTGCCGACCAATTAAAGCCGACTCCAATTCTCCCTCCTTTCGTCCACGAGTTAGGTCAATGTTACAACTCGGTTCCTGAATCCCTACAGGACACGAGACCAGACCGACTCGACTGATCCCAAGACCCAGTCATTCAACGAGAAAGTAACGAAAAAGCAGAAAAATAAACCACATTCACCATGCTAAGCAACTAACAGTAAAAAGGTACGGTAGTAAAGAAACAAAAACTGCTACAGTACATATCACCACCACAACATTATAAATAACAAGGTATAGGAATATAAAGTACAGAACGTAAAAGTATAAAACATAAAGGTACAAGAGTCTACTCACTACTACAAAAGGAGTACAACAAAAGAACTACAGCTACTGGGCTCTACTGGGCCCAGCACCATCTGCAACCGTAGGCTCTAGCTACTCAACACTTGGACCTAAAAAGGGTTATGAGTACACAACGTCAGTGAACACTGAGTAGAGTGGCAACCAACTAACTAAAGTAGTAAAAGTGGACAGGTAGCTGTTGTTTTTCAATTACTTTTTTAAATTAATTATTCTTTTTCATCACTTGGTTTATTTATTAGGTCTCTTTTTTGATCTCGAATGTTCCTCATGGGAATGGTCTTCATTGCAGTTTTTTTCGAGGAGTAGAAGGCACACGTGGTGCTCTCCTGGCCGGGAGAGTCCCTCATGGTGATCCTATACACAGTCAACCACCCCAAAGTCACGAACAGACGTAACGGTGACTACAGCATGTGCGATAAGTGCACGGGTAGCTACCTCGCACTGATACGCAGTCAGTCATTTCCGTTAGTGGGTGCGCCCAAAGTACAGCACGGAACCAGTATAGGGCCTAGCCCTCTCAGTAACAGGGGTCTAGCCCCTAAGAACCAAACAGAGGTCTCGTCTCTCCACAATCCGTGCACCTTCGCCTGACTACCTTGGTTTACCCAGTGGGCTTAACAAGTCGGTGTAGGGCAGCTAGCTGAACCCTGGGTCCCGTGAGGTGGCTAGCTCTCTCCCTACACTAGTAGCTCTCCTCGATACTGTGTACACGATGGTCAAGAAGTCGGTACAGAGTGGTCAATCCTATCCCCGGGTCCCAACCCAAGGGCGGCTAGCTCCGCTCTACACCAAACAGGGGGACAGTCGCTCTCCTTGGTACTCCGTACTTAAGGGCTAGCTCACTTCCCAACTCACATTTCTAGATCCATTCTATTTATTTCTAGGAGCTCTACTCCTAATTCTCCGTAGGGTTCATGCTCATATTCCCCATGCCAAGCCATACTAGGTTTCATCATTTCTATTTCCATTCTCAGGTTATACATATGTAGCTCGTATTGCTATCGATCACATTTCCATATACAGGTTATACACAGGTAGCTCGTATTTCCATTATTCACATTACCATTCTCAATTTATATACATGTAGCTCGTATTGTGTCATTTAACGTATGCAATAGGAGATTTACATGCAACAGTTAGCTAGCACAAGTACTTCATATTTCACAGGCAGCTGTTATTCATTTACAGGCAATTGTTATTATCCTATCTACTTATTCGAAACTGCAATTTAATTATCCAATACAGACATTTCAAGTGTTTCTCGTCCTAGGATTCATGTCATATCCTAAGTTCTAATCATTCATTCCAAACATGCATTTATGTTATAATTTAAATTAGGGGGAAGTCACTCTACCAGTAAACCCAGGAGTATTGGGGGCTTGAATGGTAGATTCACGTGCCTCAGCAAACCCCGAACCTGCAACAGAACGAAGTTCTATGACAAGGAACAATCACAAGAAAACTATCAGAACAGTATGGAAAGCCTTCTAACAAGTAGAGGAACTTACAAGGAACACAACGGTATCTTAATTACGTAAAATGGAACTCAAACGGATCCTAAACGGGTCAAAAATAGGGATTCTATCTCAAATCAGATGTCTGGAATAACTTCCAGACGTCTTAAAAGTGTCAAGTAACATACCTAAGTCTCTGTGCCAATCCTCAGACATCCAGGAACTCTTCTGGACCGTCTAGACCCAGCTCCAGATGTCCGACCACCTCGCCAGACGTCTGGAAATGCTTCCCGTCATCTGGTACGTCACCCAGACGTCTGAAATGCATGGGAGGGCATGTCCCGCGCCTTCCCGAAGCAAATCTTGCACGCAGACACCGAATCCTCTCAAAAAAGGGCATGCAAAGCGGTAGCAGCGGAGTGGCCTGCATGGCCGTATCCGCAGAGGGGATGTACCTTCGCGAAACTCTTACCTTAAACGTCTGGAATCGCCTCCAGACGTCCGCTCCATCGTCTGGACGTCGCTCTAGACGTCTGATTCTGGGAAAAACCCAGAACTAGAACCTGCTTCCGCTCTCTCGCGCCGTGCGTGGCTGTGCCGTGCCCCCTCACCTACAGCTCCGGCTGCAGCAGTGTCGGGGAGGACCTCCCCGACGCACTCCTCCTCGCGCACGTGCCGCTCCGGCCGTGCGCTCACTGGTGAGCTCCAACACGAGCTCGCGAGCTCACTCTCCTCCTCTCCTCACGTCGCTCCTCCTCGACGCCGCCCGCTCGCTCTCTCACTCGTGCTGCCTCTCTCGCTTGAGTGGAGAAGAAGAGGGGAAAGGGCTGGTGTGAGGAGAACGTGAGAGGGGAAGGGGGAGGTTTTATAAGATTGGTGGGTTAGGGTTTTGCTAGAGGCGGGGAGAGAGAGAAGAAGGGGAGGAAAAGCGAGAGTACTATCTGCACGCAGACAAGAGCTCGTACTCAAAATTTTCGATTTCTAGACGTCTGGGAAGGTGTCCAGACGTCTGACCCACAGTCCAAACGTCTTACCAGACGTCTGACTCAAAGTCCAGACGTCTTAAAAGGCTCAAATAGCACAGGTCTTAACAGTCAATCTCTCCCTCTCTCTCTCTCTCTCTAAACTCCATTCAGCTCCTCATCCTATTTTGACCGTCGTTCCACTGCCTCCCCCATCATCTTCCCCACGGTCGACGAGGCTTCGGTGAGCTTGCCTGACCACATCACGCCACCAAATGTTCCACTACCATCTCCAAAACATTCCTTACCACCTCGCGATCAAAAGCCCTAACATTATTAGGGCTTTCGATCACCCGAACACTCGGCTGGACACACCCATCTGCACCACCGTCATTTACCACCGTACAACTGGCCTAGCACTTCAATCACCTCGCCACCATCACTAGCAAACTCGCCACACTCAGGCGAAGCTTCTGAGCATACTGACTGGGGCGTTTAGCCTGTATTCTCGTTTACAAGTCCTCGCCGCCGCCATTGTCTTCCCCGTTGTGTCAGCCACCATTCGGTCAACGTCATCCTCATAACCACTGCCAGTAAATGCGGATAAGCATTGCGAAGACTCCTGTGCCTTGGATTAGAGAAAGAAGCAGCAGCAGCCACCCCAATCATCCGCAACTCCAGCTACAGTTGAGCGAAGAAGAACGAGTGGGACATAGTACCACATCGTTAAAAGACGATTTGAAAATGCCTTAATAAGGAATTGTGTCCATGGCCTTGGTGCCCATGAACACTGGGGGTTAGGTCCCCTACCCCATACATACGCACACACACACGCTCGCTCACACGCACATGGGAGCACGTGCCTAGGCGTGAGCCTAGGCATTGATTTTGCTTCGGGATCTATGTCCTGCTGCCTCGAGATGCATGCCCATATGCTCGGTGCTTTAGCCTTATGCTAAGGCTATTCTCTTGTGCCCTTGGTGCTTGGCAACTTTAAGTCGTCTAAGGATTTCGATCGTCTATTGTGGCTTTGAACTGCTATGGGGTATTGGAGGCCTATGCTGATTGGCTACTTAAGGCAATTGGCTTTGTGCTTGTCGTTGGATCTTATCTGAGAATAAGTAATTCTAGATACTATTGGGATATTGCTTGAAATTAAAACATGTGATATGTGCTTAAATTGAGGGATTAGGTGGTGATTCAAATCACCATTCTTTTTAGATTCCTGATTTATTTTTATCTCATTATTTCTTGAGACAGATTTGCTATTATTGAATATCATTTTGTGTATATTTTATTCATTGAATATCTCTCTTGTGTTTGATTAATTGTGCTCATTATTTTTAATTGTGATTAGTGCGTGAGTTCTACATTTGCTCCCTACGAACGACCTTGAACTTAATTTCTTGATTTCGAGTTTTATAAATTTAAGTATTGTCGCGATTTTTGTCCTATACTACGACGCGTATTTCTAAAAGACGATTCTCATGCAACAACATGGCCCCCCTTCCTAAGAGATTCAAGAAGCCAATTATGGCCCTGTATGATGGGATGATGGAACCCAACAGCTTCATTGGAAGCTACCACCAAATGATGCTGGTGCACAGCTGCCCCAACGAAATACTCTACAGAGTGTTCCTGTCTTATCTGTCTGACATGGCCTACGAGTGGTTCAACGAATTGCTGGCTGGATAGATATCCTGCTCCCAGGAACTGGCTGACAAGTTCTGCTAGTATTTCGCCAGACAGCAGAGGGTTAGAGATAACCCAGAGAGGCTGTCCGAAATCCGACAGTGAAGGAACAAGTCCTTCCGGTCGTACCTAGACCAATTCAAGGCCTAGAGACCAATTCAAGGCCTAGTACTTCAAGTGCAAGTGGCCTCACGATGCTGCTATCCAATACTTCAAGTTAGGACTTCTGACCCAAAGGTTTTGGTATGACATCAATGACTTGTCACCCAGAGACATGGCGGAACTCTGGGATCGGGCCACGAGGTTCGTAGAGAAGGAAGACTCTTTCCGCTCCTGCAACCGGCTAGCCGAGGGGTCTAAGGAGGACGCTAGCCTAGCTAGGGAGAGCCGGGCCCTAGGTGACTTTGCCTCTGCCTCTGTACGCGGAAGTGGCCGCTTCAGTAAGCGTAAGTCTAGCTTCCCAAAGCGGAGGAGTGACCAACCCGGTAGAGGTTGGAACAATGGACCCCGCCAGGCTAGGTGGGAGTATTTGAAGAATACACTCCCCTAGCTGTGAACTAGGTGGATGTGCTGATGGAGGTGTGGTCTATGGACAAGGATCTGCTTCCCCCGCCTAAGCCGATGAAGAAGAAGACAGACACCGGGCCTTACTACAAGTACCACAAGGCCCGGGGACATGCCACTGAGGACTGCCGTGATCTGCATGACTAGATAGAGTTCCAGATCTGGCACAGGAACTTGGTCCACTTTGTTAGGCGGAATAAGGGCTAGGATAAAGGTAAGGGCCCCGTCGAGGGCCCGGAAGATTACCACAAGGAGAGGCTCTAGCACCTTCATGGAATCAACGTGGTAATCACTAAGACCCCTAAGCCTATCGAAACCACAGCCCACCGACTCGGGCAGGTGGTATCTCCCCTACTCCTACTAAGAGAGTACCACCACCAGGTCTTAGCAGCCACGCCCAGGGTACCCCGGCATCCTCACCTTGCCCCCTTGCGGGCGCAAAGGTCGAGGTCATCTTTAGCGTCAACGTTGACCAAAGCCGGCAGCCCAGGCCCTCTAAGCGGCCTACCCTTACTGCTTTCCCCACTCTTCAGTGGGGCGAGAGAGGCCCTATTAGGCAGGCAGCCTCGCAACTATTCACCTCCCTCCCTTACCCAGCGGAGCACACTAACCCGCTCTTGGTAACACTATTATTGGCCAGTCAACAGCAGCCCCGGCTCCTCGTCAACGAGGGAAGCGCAGTGGATGTCCTCTTCCTCGAAACCTTGCGCCAACTAGGGTTCGCAGAAGAGCACCTAGCCCCTTTGGCCCATCTGGTGGTTGGCTTCGGCAACCACAAAGTGATGCCAAAGGGAGAAATTAGTGTCCCCTTGTCCATTTGTGACGGGGACAGGCACCTCAACTGCATGGCCACATTCGTGGTGGCTGAGTTGACAATGGCCTTTGACGGCATCATAGGCCATCCCACTACCCATGCCTTCTGATTGATCCCCTCCTACTTCCAGTTCATGCTTTTCAAGTCCCCCTGCGGAATAACAATGGTGGACGGAGATCAGTTGGCGGGGCGAGAGCTTCTCTAGAGCGATACCTGGAACCATAGCCCCCCAGAGCATGGAAAAGAGGGAAGAAAAGAAACCAGGTCTAGGCAATTCAGTGGGAGACCACCCCTAATGATTAGCCGGTGACTTCGAGGTTATAGCCGGGCTCGTCAGTCATGGCTATACAGATGTATCCCAACGACGCTATTAAGCTTGTCCGAGTCGGAGCAGACCTTGTGCCCTTCGAAGTGCAAGAGCTGCTGCTGCTCTTGCTATGAGCCAAAGCGAACATCTTCGCTTGGTCTGCTAATGACTTGCCCGAGGTAGACCTGTCCCTGATTCAGCACCACCTCAACATTCAGGAAAGCATCCGCACAGTCAAGCAGGCGCGCCGACACAAGTCGGCTGAGCAATGGCAGGCGGTCGAGGCAGAGATACAAAAGCTCCTAGATATATGATTCATAGAAGAATCCTTGTACTTAGCATGGCTCTCGAACGTCGTGATTGTGAAAAAGGCTAACGGCCAGTGGTGCATGTGTGTCGATTTCACCAACCTCAACGAAGCCTTGCCCAAAGGACGAGTTTCCCTTACCAATGGTAAATTCCTGTAGCGGACTGTTCCACATGTCTTTCTTGGACGCCTACAACGAATACCACCAGATTAGCCTCGCTCTAGCCGACAGGCCCCACACCTTCATCACGGACAGAGGCCTATTCCAGTATAGAGTTATGCCCTTTCACAAAAATAATAGGAAAATCATTTGAGGTGTATATCGATGACATGCTTGTGAAGGAATCGAACTTTCCATAACACCTAGAATACTTGGCCGAGGTATTTCAAATTCTAAGAAACACTCGCCTCCGCTTGAACCCCGACAAGTGCACCTTTGGGGTCTTGGTCGGAAAGTTTCTAGGGTTCTTGGTCTCTAACCAGGGAATCGAGGTCAACCTAGAAAAGATCCAGGTAATTGAAGACCTGTAGTTGCCAGGTGTATTGAAAGGGTTGCAGTCGTTGGTTGACAGGATCGCCTCGTTAGGTCGATTCTTGTCCCGATCTTCCGACAAATGCCTACCCTTCTTTGAATGCATAAAAAAGGGCAAAGGCTACAACGCCATCATAAGTAAAAAATGCCCTCGAACCTAAAACCCCGCGATAGGCCCAAAACTAAGGATCTGGCTCAGAGAAACTCGGATAAAGGCAAGTTTAGAGATCTGACCTGCCTACATCTAAGAGAACCCCTTGCACAACTGGACCTGGCAGTTCAACTGACCTGCACACAAGCAGGCGGGGCATGGCCGGACCTGGTGAGACCTAGCTGTTGGAGGTTCAGCGAAGGGTACAACAAGCCTATGCTCCAATAAATGCTGATGCTGGCAGCCTCCATTAATGACCTGGCAGTGTATTTGCCCAAGAAATCTTGTTAGGAGCGCGATCTGCTCAGGCGATCCTACTAGGAGCTTGAGCTCGATCCGCTTAGAAGATATCAATGGGAGCTCCATCTCAGCACGATATATATGTGAGAAGGCATGTTAGCCCTCGAGAGGAGTTGAGCGATTGTATACTCTGTATATTCTAGTGAATTCTAGAACATAATTGAGAGTCTCATCTTTCCCTCAGACGTATATCTTTTAAGGTGAAACTGGATAACTAACTCTTGAGTCTCTTGTGTGATTACTCTGTTGGACTACCCATTATAAGGAATTCGATCACCTTTTGAGTCGGATCCTTCGTCTCCACGAGGAAGTCGATCAATGGATTTGATTTTATGTACTTGATGAGAAGGTAACATGTGAATATAAGTTTGAGCATTGGTTGAATCTGTTGCATGCTTGACTAATTTTTATCTAATAATACTTTTTCGATGGAAGGAAAGGGTTATCTTTTGGTAGAGCCACCTATACTACAGGCAGAGAAATTTGGGTCAGTTGTAGCAACGACATGGCAATCTTTAATAAATAGAGGAGAATGTGAGGGACATCCCATACCTCCAAAAAGTTCAGCGTTGCACGTGATGTAAAAAGGTAAGAGGCATACTACTGGATAAAATAAACTTGAGTATTTTGGATTGGTTGGTGGTACATTCATCAAGGGTTGTGGTTCAGCAGAGTTGGATGTTAGCTTGGTGACGTTCTTGGAATAGAAACTTGCAAAAAATCTTGCAGCCAAATTATTTAGTCATGGCCAAATCAAAACGACTCGTCAAGTACAAATATTTTACCTGACCGGGAATTGGACGACTCTTGCCTTCGAACCATTCAAGACCCATGCTCAAATAATTATCGCGTTCCTGAGGGGTTTTGTATCAATGCGAGATCTTAATAGATCTGACGGCAGCCAATCTTTCTTCCTGCCTCGTAGGTTGTTCTTGCCGTTTCAGTGAAATCTTACGACCCTTTCGAAAATATTTTTAAAAAAAAGGAAAAACCTAGGTATAACACGGTATGGGGAGGGTCCCAATGATTTGCAAATGGATTTATTAGACTACATTACCATTCTGATTCCTGTGTTATGCATCTTCGACGGTTGGCGTAGTGACGTGATGTTATCCGCCCAAACAGATAATACGAAATTTCGAGGAATAAATTAAAAAGAAGTCAGTTGGGCCCAGTGGTGGGGCTCAGCTTGATTCCAAGGCTCTGGTTTGGGCCCTCACCCGTCGGTGGAGATGGTCGCATTTTTGGCCCCTATCTGGTTTGATGGGAGTTTCCATTTCCAAGAATATACCTTCAACCGGGTTGGTTCAAGTGAAAAAAAGTCTTATGATACATAAATAGAAGATATTCCGAAATTACATAACAAGTAAAACCATCCAAAATTACCAAGATGGCCTCTTCGAAGGAAAAAAAAAAAAAAAAAACCAAGATGGCTGCGATGAAATTGTTCATTCGAGGGCTCTGCAACACCGTTGGATTACTCCGTGAAAATATTAGTTCCAGATTGCGTGGAAATAGATTTCTCACTGTCTACGAAGTTACTCTGAATCTGATGCAAGTGATTAAGGGTGCTCCCGGAGGATTTGCATTTAGCTTAAAAGACAAGCTCAAGAGTTTTTTTTTTTTTTTCTCTTTTTTTTTTTGGATAAACAAGCTCAAGAGTTTCTTCATTCATAAAAAGAAGCCCCACAGTTAGTACATCAGAAAATAATGGAAGCTAGTTCTGAAATCAAAACAGAAATAAAGATAACAACAATCATAATAGTAAGGAGTCAGACTCATTTAAAGCAACCATCCAAGCAGCAAGAAGTGAGAACCATTTGGAGCAACCATCAGGGGGCAGAGCATACACCTTGAAAGAAAAGTTTTAAGAGTCCCTGGGCCTAAACGTACTTTTACTTGTGCTTTATGTGGGGCCACAGTCGACATCTTTCTTTTTAGATATGGTCAGAGAGTAGAGAAATGTAGATTCTAAAATAAAAGGTGACTTGGGATGTTATTTTTTATTTCACACATAATTAATAACATAGTTCTACTTGATAATTGATATTTAATGTAGAGAAATAAAAAATGTAAGATTTGTTTTGTAGTGATCTTCACTATATTCAAAAAAATTATCACATCACTTTAACCTAAAACGTACATGTAATAAATAAATTTTCATTGGTGGTAAATTACTTTGCACCGGTAATAAATTATTTTAAGGTGTCTTTACACCTGTGCAATCTCATTTTATATCCGTGATAAATTATTTCAAGGGTAGTTTCACTTTTCCAAAGTGATTTTATATCTGTGTAAAGTGATCTTGACCTATGAGTTTAGGATTTAGGGTTTAAGATTTAGGTTTATGGAAAGTGATTTCACGTATGAGAAATGATTTTTCACTTAAAAGGTGATTTTTCACATTAGGATTTAGGATCGCTAAACCCTAAACTCTAAGGTGAAAAATCACCTTTCAAGTGTAAAATCACTTGTCATAGGTGAAAAAATACTTAGAATTTAATTTTGCAATATACTTTGCACTGTTTTGCACCGGTGGAAAGTAGTTTAAATTAAAATTGCACTAGTGTAATCTTACTTTGTACCAGTGTAAAATTATTTTGAAGGTGCAAAATAAAATAGTAACCGTGCAAAGTGATTTTGCACCGGTGCAAAGTGATTACGAAGATATTTTGAGTGGTTTGTACCCATACCAAGGTAATTTATTGTTGATTTCAACAATGGTGAATCTCATTATGTGTAGCACTTTTTTTACATAAAAAGAAGGAACACGGATTGAGACCACGTTTAGCATGTCAACTTTGCATTAGCTTTTACATTTCTTAACTTGTGTCCCTAGATATATATGTGAAGGAGCAGTGCCAGTTGAGGGGATTTGAGGCAAGAGAAAACCCTTGGAGTGATTCTATACGAGATCTATTCATTTTAATTGACCAAAACGTCCTTAGATCCAGGAAGAGGGTTTGAACTTTGAACAGTGTAGTTGCAGTTTCTAGGAATCAGGCAAGGAGACGTTTGTGTCAGTGGTTTAATTCCCATGACTAACAGAAAAACAAAAGAGAGATTGTTTAGGGTTTGATAGCAGTAGGGGATGATGACCTAATTCTCTCTTCAATACAAAGGAACGGCGTTAAGTGGGTCTGTAATTCAAATATGATTTATGAAATTATCAATTGATCTGTTTGATCATGGAGTCTTTTGAGTTGTTTGCTATTTCTTTGTATTAGTTATCTGTGTCTGGTAGGGTAAAAATAACAATATTGATGGATATTTTTTTCCCAATATTCTTGATTATTATGAGCCTTTTTCTTTCGTTCTTTTTTTTTTTTAATTTTTGATAAGCTATGCATGGTGAGTATAGAATTTGATGTTATGATATCTTAGATCCCAATGGTAGCCTCTACCACTATATCAAGCCCTTAGTAGCACATTACAAGCATATTTGCTTAACTAAGAGAGAAGAGCATTCCATGATGGTGAGAGGGGAAATAAGAACCATCTCCAATGAATTAGTAGTGTCCGGTGTACTAGAAATATTTTACGTTGAAAATTCTTTTCTTGAAAGGGAAGGCCATTTATCTACTGTTTTTTTTTTTTAGGGGACCACGTATCATTTATATAATGGTTTGCTCTAACCAGGCAGCACCATATAGTTTGATGAGGAGTTTTCAAAGTGTCAAATATTTTTTCTTCTTTGTCTGAAAAAGAAGTGTCAAATATTTTTGGAAAGAAAATCAACAACAACGAGGAGTTTAAGGATTGTGATCCCTCATTCATGGTTGATTTGAGGATGGATGGGTCCAGAATCATAGAAATTTCTTTCTTATTATTCCAGATTTTCTCTAAATGAAGTTTCGAAGTTTAAAGATATATGTAGGAATGGAGGATTTGTATTCTCATTACTAATGTGAGAATTGGTTGAGGTTAGATTTTTCCAAATTTCAACTATTTGCAAAATTAGGTAGACTTGAATGGAAGTTAATAAGATCAAACAAGAATTGAAGCCTCCTTAAGGTTTGGATAATCGTCTAAAGGGTGAGACATGTTGGGAAAGTGACACATCTAGGATCAGATGCATTGGAAACTAGCCTTCCTTTCTCGTTGCCCCTTCACGTTGACTACAAGTGAAGGGTCGCAATTCCATTTAAAATTTTTGATCTACATGAGCTAAAGCCCATAAGATTAACTAACTCTCTAACATAAATTCAATGAATACGTATGGACAATACGGAATGCTGTACGAAATGATTAATTCTACATGTAAGCCATTAAAAATAAAGAAATTTTGAACAAAAAGGATGAGAACTCGCTAATAGGAAAAGAAAAGAGAGAGAGAAAAAAGTATTGCCACGAGCTCCATCAACTCATCATTCATCAATGGTCAAAGTTTTGATGATCTTCAAAGCCATCTTTTGGGGTTTTAAAAGGATTTTCTCACACTTCCTAAGACCATAAGGAACGGGGTGTAATTTACAAAGTCATTCTCCTCTAGATAACCAAGTTAAACTATAGGATCAAATGATCCTTGACGACTCCCATCATCCCTCTATCACTTCAAGTGAGCCAAAGGTTTTGGTTAGTCATTCTTGAGGAGTTCGTAGATCCCTAACTGAGGTTGTTGGTAAAAACTATCAAAAGAACACAAGGTTGCATTCTTTCCACTCACTTTTCCGTCACAATTTCAATAGAATACATTTCCTAATAAATTTTTAAATTTTCTTTGTATCAATCATGATACTTATCAAGGATCAAAAGTAACCCTAGATTCAATATATCATGCACATGTTGGAGAGCCTACCAGAAGAGAAACTCTAGGAGGAAAAAAAAAAAAAAGAACTATGTTAATCGTAGGATTGGATTATAGTCAAATTATGATCGTATTTTGTTGCAACCATTTTCCATCGTTATTATAAGTTGTAACTATAGGTATGCAATGCAATGAAGCAATCCCATGCAGGTGCATGCAAATTCTTATAAAGTGCATGCAATCATATATTTTCATAACGTTTGGTTAACAAAATAATCCATATAAAAAATTACATCTTCTTAAAAACTTAACTGAAAAAAAAAGCAGAAAAAAGAAAACAGGTAAGGAGAATTTCAAAAAATCCACAAAAATTACAGAATGTAGAGGAAGAAACCGCGAACAGGATAACTTCTTTGGATGCAAACCTCACAAACTGATCGTGGGTAAATAATGGGGTTAAAAGAAGAGAAAGAACACGCATTCGCAACTGCCAGTCTCCATCAGCCTCAGTAAAGAGTCCTCCTCACACATCACCTCGTCCTACTTAACTTTTCCCCCAAACTCTCTCTCTATTCTGTTGTCGCCACTTCTTTTCCCATCTCCCTCTCAGTCTCACGCTCCCTCCCCTCTCCCTCAAAGCCTTCGCTCTTAGATCGAGAGGGGGACAGACCCAAAGAGCTCTGGTTCGTGGGCTTCACTCAAGTCGTCGCCTTCGCTCCAGCTCCGCCCCCACTCACCGCTGCCGACCAACATCTCCAGGCCGCAGCAATGCCTCCTTCCAAATCAAGGTGAGCTCTTTCTGATCTTCCAGCCCAGATCTGATTTGGGTCTTCCCTGTTCATGTCAGTTTGCCTGTAAAGTTTCGGTCTTTCTGTTGGGTTCTCCGTGGGTACCCTTGCTCGAGTCACCATTGGGGTTGTGGTTCAATTTGGATGGCCTTTTGATGTGTTTCGGCAGTTCCTGACTTGTTGGGTTGATTGGGTAGATCTTGTCTCGCCATGTTCCAGGATCCGTGCTTCTCTCTTTTGCGTTTTATTTCGTTATAGCGTTCTGCATTTTCGCGATTCCTGTCTTTGAGAGCATGTGACGTGGTTGTGTTGGTATTCTTCTTGCTGCTGTACCATTGCCCGCTTTTTGTTTGATGAAACGCCTTTGTAAAGTCTGAGAGGTTGGGTTTGTGGGCAGATCTGGACTTAATGAGTCTACCAACAACAAGAGCAATGCAGCAACTCCAAGGGTTAGTAAAATCAGGAGGACGCCTTGCAAATCGGAGTCGGATTTGAGGTCCCCGATGCCAGGTTCACGCCTTTCCATTGACCGGTCGCCGAAATCTGTCGACTCCAAGGCTGCACTTGAGCGTAGATTTTCCAAGACTTTGTCCACTCCGGATGTAAGTGAGCTCCAGTTGTAATTTGTTCCTCTTCTTATTTAGGTAGTCGAGGTTGAAATTTAGATTCTTTGATGGCTTTGAAGAAACAACCCCGAGTTGCTGCGAAGGCATCGGAGCTGGAAGAACGCCTGAATGCTATTCAGCAAGACTTCGAGAAGACAAAGGAGAAGCTGATTTCTGTTGAAGTGGAAAAGGCCCAGATTCTTGAGGAGCTTAAAGAAGCAAAAATTCATGCAGATGAGATGAATGAGAAGCTCTTGGAGGCACTTGCTGCACAGAAGTGTGCAGAGGCGAACTCCGAGATCGAGAAGTTTCGGGCCATTGAACTAGAGCAGGCTGGCATTGAAGCAGCTCAGCAGAGGGAGGTGGTGTGGCAGAAAGAGATTGAGAACGTCAGGAACCAGCATGCTCTCAATGTTTCTGCATTGGTCTCTGCCACTCATGAGCTCCAGAGGGTAAAGCAGGAATTGGCGATGTCCACTGAGGCAAAGAACACTGCTCTGAGTCATGCTCATGATGCGATGAAGATAGCTGAAATCAATGCAGAGAAAGTGGAAATGCTTTCGGGGGAGATTGCCCGTCTGAAATTGTTGCTTGATGCCAAGATGGAGAATATGAATGATGAAGCTGCAGAGAAGATCAAGAAATTGAATTTGGAAATCAATGGTCTGAAACTTGAGCTAGAGAGGGCTAAAGAAACTGTGAAGAGCATAGCTGAAATGGAGTCCTTAGTTGAAGGTCTTAAGGAAGAGTTGGCAAATGCAAAGAGATCAGAGTCCGATGCGTGTGATCTAGTTGATGAATGGAAAAAGAAGGTTGAGCTTCTTGAGGTGAAGTTGGAGGAGATAATTCAGTCAGAGAGATCTAAATCAGAATGCCTGGCATCTACAACCAAGCAGCTTGAAGAGTGCAATTCCTCGCTGGAAGATGCAGAGTCTGAGATCACCTGCCTCAAGGGGAAGGTGGAATCATTAGAGACGGAAATTGAGATGCATAAGTGTGACCTTGATGAAGTGGATGGAGAGCTTGAAGTATCTAAACAAGAACAAATGGAGTTGGGAAAGACAATTGAAGTGCTAAAATCTGAGTTCCAACATGTGGAAGAGGAAAAGATTAAGGCTTTGGAGAATGAGAAGCAAGTAGCAGCCAATGTTAAAAGCTTGCTAGAGGAGAAGGAAAACATTCTCAATGAGTTGGAGAAATCTAGAGAGGAGTTGGAGCATGGTAAAAAAGCGATGGATGGTCTGGCTTCTGCACTGCATGAAGTCTCCACAGAAGCCAGAGAAGCCAAAGAGCAGCTTCTGATAAAGCAAGCTGAAGTTGCTGATTTCGAGGATCAGATTGTAGAATTGGATTTCACCATAAAATCTACTGAAGAGAAATATGAGTCAAAGATTGATGACTTGAAAGATGAGATCTTTCGACTAAAATCTGATTTAGAAAAGTCAGAGATGGCAACTGAGAACTCAAGATCCGAATGGAACACAAAAGAACTTACATTTGTGAAATCCCTCAGGGACATGGAAGAGGAGTATGCTGGTATGAAAGGGCAAATGGATGAGATAACTGTTAAGGTTAAGAATGCAGAGCTGGAGTTGGCCACTGCCAATGAAGAGCAGGCTCATTTACTGGAGAAGATAAAAGAAGTGGAAATGGATGCAGCATCTGCGCAAGAAACTGCGGAAGAAGCCCGAGCAAAAAGCATTCAGCTGAAAGAAAGGTTACTGGACAAGGAGAACGAGCTGCAGAGCATCACTCAAGAGAACGAAGATCTCCGAGCTCGAGAAGATGCCGCGAATGAGAAAATCAAGGAGCTCTCTCGCTTACTTGAGGAAGCTATGGCTAAGACACCAGATGACGACTCCAACCAGCCAAGTGGTGAAGAAGGTCCCACTGAAGCATCGAAGGCAATAGATGCTACTGATGTCGTTGCAAATGGTGCACAGGAATGCAAAGTGGAAACTGTCGAAGGACAAACTCAGCACGAAGATCTGAAAGAAGATGAGGCAAATGCTGATGGAACCTGCAAGCAAGAAGAATCTATGGAGTCTGAATTGAAGAAACCAGACCACAAAGTCGCTGATAAAGGTGTACCACCACCGGAACCTGAGACAGAATCTGAACCAGCAGATGAAGATTTGGACTTGAAACTCGACAGCGAAAGTTTTCATGTTCAGAATGGGTCTGTGGAGAACGGGGGATGCTCACCGGTCAAGGAAGAACAGCAAAAGAAGAAGAAGCCATTGCTGCGGAAGTTGGGGAACTTGCTCAAGAAGAACAACCAGAAAGAGCATTAGTTGAATTCAACAGGGCTTTTAGTTTGCCTTTTGACTGTTATGCATATTGTCATGGTCTGGGAAAGGCAAGAATCATGTTTTCCAGTTGTTGCTCTAAAACTCCTAGTTTTTTGTCTGCAAAAGTTCTTGAGTTGTATGTATTATATTGGTGATGAGTGTGGAATGATTCTACTTTTGTGGTCTTGTTTACTGTCTCCATAGTCGATTGATGCAAGGAAGTTGAAGCTTTTGCTGTCATGACGTTGCCAATCCTTTTTATATTTCATCATATAGTTTTCATCTCTTTAAATATAGGAGGATGGAGACAGGATGAAGCAAGTTGGATTCCCATGTGCTTGTTTGCGCTTGCCAAGTACTGATGGTGAGAAAGAAAATAGGTAATGGTGCCATGGGAGAAGAAATGAGTTGTGGTCGATTGACCAACTAAGCTATTTCATGTCCTCCAAAGTTGTACAACATATTTTCCACGAAGTCTCCAATATATTCTGATACTCCTATTTACTGCTACCTTGCTCCTGGTAATTTTATATGAGGAGTCTCATATAAAATCCAATTTTCGGTGGCTGTGGTGGGCAAAGTTCCAAATAGGCTACGATAGTTCCATGGAGGTTTCCATCTGAAGCAATAGAAAATGCCATGCATTATTGTTCAGGGTAAGATTATGGTTTCTACTCAATGTCAGATGTTGCCCATGTTGACATTAACAGCCTGTTCCAACGCGAAGGAACGCCATGTGGTGTCTCTTGCTTATGTCTGCATCAAAGGAACCATCTCCACGAATATTTTAAAAAGAAGAAAATTTGAAGTGAACAAGTCCATGCTGGAGCGATGACCTGAAACTGGTATTGATAATGTCTTCAAATCTCATGACTTTGATCCGACACATCAAATTAAATAGGTCTTGATGACTCTTCCTGTGATATGAATTTTTAGATTTGATTAAGGATCAGATTAACCTACAATATATATGTGTGTGTGTGTTAAGGTTTCGTGAGGTGTTGTACCCTTTTCTTATTTTTCGAGAGTATCGTTTTGATTTCTCTTGGATTTTGGTGTGGTTTTGTATTTCGTATTTTATTTCCTTACATGAAATATCTTTGCTTCTGCTTTTTTTTTTAGAGGAATTTTTGTGTAAATGGTTGATTGTCTGTGCATGTTGTCTGTACGATTTTCGATGGTCATGTGATGCTCTGACATTTTTCTTTCTCTCTTCCTTTTCTTTTTTCAATTTTTGGTAAGTTTCTGTTCCACAGACCAAAGCGAACCCCTCTGTCGTGATCCACCTTGGCATGGCTGTGCCTCGCCCTTTGGAACAAGAGAGTGGATGACAGGAATACCCCTATTCCACATGAACAAGGGCAGCTACCAAGCTAAACTGCAAGATATATGCGTAATATTTCCTTGGGGCGTGGGCCGTCGAAGCGGTGGCACTGGTACTGTGTTTGTCTGCCGTTCCTAATAGTCTCTGACTTGATGTCAACAGAAAGACAAAAATGGCATCTGACTACTGACTTCGGAGGCATGTGCTGGGATTTTATTTTCACAGTAGGTCGGATACGATTAACTCGTTACAAATTATTCTTTAATTTTGTTGGGAAATCCTATTAGTCGACTGTGTTAATTGGTAAGATTAAGCCTCGCTAATTTTGATCAATTTTTTTCACGTGCCCCAACTTTAGCACTCTCTCTTTGAGCATTCAACATTACACGTAATTGACATGAGAATATGTATCATACACACGGCTGGTGTTAGAAATTTTTGGTGATTAGTAATTTTATTTGACCTGAATTGTAAGCCATAAAGGCTCAATGGGATCAGGATCGGATATTATATTTAGATTGTAATTAAGCTAGGAATGAAGTTTCCAAGTACCAAATCTCCGCATATAAATTAAAAAGAGAAGACAAGGAGACAACGTGAATTGAGATATTCTATTTTGTTTTCTTCTTAGCATGCTGCAGTGACTGTGAGAGGTGATCGATCATGGGTTGTGTGATTTACCTCAATTGTAATAGCTCACCTTCCAACAAGTGCTGTAGAGTGGAGGTTAGTGTTGAGCGATTGGGCAGCAACAACGTTGCAAGAGGATGCAATAGTGAGAGGGTGAGTCAACGATGACAAGGAATGAACTTAAATCGCGGAGGAACATGAATAGCAGCTGAAGTTGGTCCAAAAGTTTAGACTATGGCCTGGACAAGTTTCAGGCGAAATAGACGATTTAGATGTTGGTTCAGCTATGATTCTCCAAATTATGCATGCTAGTATGGCACTATCCATTTTTGAGGCAATCATTGGAGATTTGGTTCGATCAAACGTGGTCGGATCCTTAAATATTGCAATCTACACAAAGATCTGGTGATAAGTTTCGTTCTGAAAGGCACACATACAGAACCAACAGTGAAACTAACAGTGGAATTCATTTCAATTGGCACATCATTATGCATGAAGACTAACTTCACCTCGTTTCAACAACAGCTGAAGAATATCCTCACAAGGGAGAAACCTTACCAATGGCACTACAAAGGAAAGAAACAAAACAAGAGAAATTAATAGACAATGAATAACAAGACAAGATAGACCTTGCCAATAGCACGATACAATTGTTTTTGGCAAATAATAATCTTCGTGAGGCCTTTGTGTTCCAGTATGGTATTATTGATAGAGTTAGGGTATTACATGATGCAAGAGATGCAGTGCATGCAGAAGCGTTGGACGTCAAGGCTCAAAACTCCTTTTCTTCCTCTCCTCTCAATACTTGTACCTTGATGGAGAACACAACAGAGTATACAAACTTTTTAATGGTTGGTTGTATGTCTTAAAAGTAAGAAGGGTGGCCCATGCCTTATATTTATAGAAATAATATGTATCCCTTCCATCAAGGAACATATATCCATTAACTTCTTTCCTGATGTTAAGGGTTAACATTCCAAGGACTGGGCCGCCAAACACACCCTGTGATGGGTGTGGTTTTAACAATTTTCACTCTTGTCCGTTTGCTGTGGTACGTTTCCCAACAGCTAGTACCTTCCTACGTGTTCCTTTTCTAAAATGAGCATTGGCTGCTGTGGGAATGATATATCAGTTTATTTATCTCTGTTTTGAGATATAAGATGCTATCACGATAACTTGCAATTATTTATTTTGTTTTATTTGCATTGAGAAATCAGGGAAGTACAAATGGAAGCAAGATTGGTTGAAGAGATGATGCTACTTTTCATTTCAAAAGTATTTCCCTCAAAGAAATGATTCCATCGTATATATCTGCACCCTGAACAATCATGAACAAATCTAATAGCTAAAACAATCTCATCCTATCACCAACATTGAATAACATCTCTTATCTCCGGATTAGCACCAAACCATCCGATTTATTAAACTCAAATTACACTTAAGAAGCAACAACCTTTTTGATTATTGCTTTGTACAAACAACAACAAAAGAACAAAACAGAGAGAGCTTTTTACAGTATAAACAACTAGCCGAGTTCATTCGCTTCTATGCAAGCGAGCTGCTTCAGAATCTTGTGTGGCGTTTCAGTGAGATGCTTGGATCATGTTCTCTGGTTCACAGTCAAAATCATCCATCAACTTGTTCAGCTTCTTGTTGTGGATCCTCTGCCTTATGTTTGACTCATCACTGCCAAAATTAAGACAATTTAGGATATAATTCATCTAAAACATACAGAAGGTACAAACAACCACAAAGGAGATGCAGCTACTTACCAAATTGGTGGACAGGGAGCTGAAGGGGTCAGCATGTTTGCCAGCTTGACAGTATCCTCATGGCAACCAATCAAGTGATCGAAGCATACGTAGCGTCCATAGGCGGAGGGATCCTCGTAGACACAGATGTGAGCATCAGCTAACAATTTGTCATCAACAGTCACAAACACACCATCCTCGTACATCTCAGCAGCTCCTTTCAGGTAAGGATTAGTGATGGACAAGCTGGGGCCTACTAGGAGACCGGCATTAATAGAAACCATGTCAACATCGCGGTCCATTGCCAAGGCCCATGCTGCCTTCTCTGCAACCGTCTTTGCAAGAGCGTGCCAGAGCTGCCAAAACCACACTCTTTTAATTTGAAGATGGAAGATACCACAATTACCAAGGAAGGAGCTTATGCATGAGATACAAAAGCCATGCAAAGAGGTAGGTAAACCACGAGAAGAATACTTTCAAACGAGATTGATTTCAATTTATTCTTTAATCTGCAAAAAGTCTATATATTATGACAATTCTGCTAAGAGCTAAGAAGAAAAACTGAGTTTTTCTTAGTTTTCCAAAGATGCTTTTCAGGATAGCATCAGCAATTGTCATTTTCTGAAGACAGGTAAGAGTAGTTCATCTAAGATATCTCACAATTGACGATGCAGACACAAATACACATCAAAACATTTATTAAATAGTATTTCCATATGCGCCTTAAGAATTTTGAATTAGCATAATATGGCCCCCAGAGAAAGAGCTTTTTTGTTGTATATTCTTCTATCTTCATCCTTTGGCGAAAAATATCCCACCTATGTTTATCTATATGAAGAGGCCAGCAGCAACTCTTCTGCTTTGGAGACCGAAACTAGTGTAAAATCCTCTTTCTGCAGGTTAATTCTTTATTTTTACAGTCTTTAAAGAAAAATGGTAACTTTACTAATTAACAACACGCAATTTATAAATGTGATGGGGATTGGCAACAAGATTGCACTTACTAGCTGGAGAATGAAAAGCACTAAAGCAGGTCCAGCGATAGGGCTTACTATTGAAAAGTCTACAGCAATACGCTGGCTGATAGGTTGACATAGGCATATTGACAAAAACCACACACTGACGATAAGAACAAGTGGATAGGAAACCCCTTTGCGAATTCAGTTGGGTGTTTGCTTGGAAGAGGATACACGGTGGAAAGGCTCAATAAATTTTCCCTGATCAAATTTGGCTGCTTGACAGTGATGGGATCACAAGTATGGCACGCCAAGTTGAACTATAGCCAACGATCTTATTTATGGTACTTGTTGAGAGTTAGTTGGAAAGTAGACGTAGCTTTTCATCGCTCTTCTTTACAATTTAATAATAGCCATAGGAAAACTTGGATTAATTAGTAGCAAAACTAATCTCGAACACCTTCCTGGATCGTGTTTACTTGAAACCTTTTTCTCATATCATGGAACTCTTTCCCATAATTTGACTTATTAATTCCCAAGAAGAAAACAAATATCTTCTGACCTGCTAGGACATGGTCAAATGAGGGGACTCGTGAATTTGGCAGGAAAAACCCCATGTTTGGGTTTATCTCTGCATTTTGGTGTGTGTGTGTGTGGGGGGGGGGGGGGGGGGGGGTGGTGGGGGATGTCAATTCTTAATTTTTTTCATCTTTTTTATAGCCCAAAATCTTAAGTTGGCAGCCCCCACAGTCAAAATCAGGAATGAGTGGTGGGCAGAGAAGCCAATTTTCATCCCAATCTATCCGTATCGAATTCACAGTCATTAGAAAAAAAAAAAGAATTGCCGTGGGGACATCTATTGTAAGGTAAACCTGAACAGATAACTTGAAGCAAGAACTCTAAAAGAGATAAGCAAGCAACCACAACAAAATTTCGCCATAATTAATTAATTACCTTGAACTTCTTGCAGAAGTTGGGATCACTCCAGTGCCTCTCATCGAGATCGGATGTAGAGGTCTTGCTATTCTCCTTCCAGATCACGGCGGTGACCGAGGACGTGTAGACAACCCTCTCCATCGTCTCCGTCTGCGCACACGCTTCCAGCACATTGTTAGCTGCCCTCACCTCCAACTCCACCGTGTATTCCTGCCCCCATTGACACCATTACCCGCCACACACACATATATATAAGAACTCCATTACCACACCTTAACTCAAACACCCTACAAAACACCTCCTTTCCCGACTTGGGGTGTGTACCTCTCCATTTTCGATCAAGCAAATAATTACGTAGATGAGAGATCCCGAAAGGGGTGCTTAGCTTACATCGTATGTGGGGTGGTCCTCGGGAGGCTGGAAGTTGTAGAAGAGGCCGGAGCAGCCGCGGAGGGAGTCGAGGATGCTCTGGTAGTCGAATGGGTCGTAGACGAAGGTCCTGACGCGGCTCCTCTCCTCGCTGGAGAGGCCCTTCAGACCTCGCGGCTCACCTGCAACAACCGGCCGAAGCAGCCGATGCATGGGTCAGTTCGATATACGGTGTGTGTCCAAGCGGGGTATGTTGATGTGGATGGGGAGGGGTGCTACCGGAGCTCTGGGACGCGGCGTGGACGGTGTAGCCGCGGCGGAGAAGGTGGCGGAGGAGGGCGGAGCCGAGCTGGCAGGCGGAGTCCATGACGCAGACGGCCCTGCCGTCATGGTGGGAGTACTCTGCTGGCGCCATGGAGGAGAGAGCTTAGAGTGGTTAAGGAGAAGTAGTAACGGTGTGCAGAGGAGGAGGAGGAGGAGGAGATAGAGGTAGAGAGAGATAGGTGAGGGGAGGGAGAGGAGAGCTTGTTGTGGGGAAGGAAGGGACGGTAGACGGGGTCCCTATTTAACGGAGAGGTGGATTTGCAGTTTTGGTCTTCGTTGAAGTATACTTGTTGGATGTTGGGTCCTTTCGGGATGGGAATTTTGCACTTGTGGCCCTCGAGGATGAGAGGTATTGCCTTTGAATTGGCTGTTTGAGTCGATTGTTTGATTTGTACGTGCGTGCATGGGTGAAGTACCTATAGGTCGATCGCACTTCTCTTATCTGCACGGGCCATGTGAATTTGGTTGCTGCGGTCAGGTCCAAATCGGGCTTGAATTCAGATGGGTGTGAAGAAGAGGTTCTCGGATTTGGTTCGAGAACGAAAGCGCGTATATGTATATTTACAAGAATGTGACCTGATGGTATCTATAATTAACGAAATTGTACCATGGAGATGTTTGCTTTCTATCCTACTTGTACACATCACTGAGTTATCATTTGGGAAATCGCCGATTCATTGGTTCGATGCTGGAACAGATGCATCTGCAATTTGATGGATGGTAAGGATAGTTGCCACCTCAGTTTTTAATTCTCCTACGAATTATACACTGTGACTTTTAATTTTAGTCCTTTTGCATTACAGGATGCATGCTCTCCCTCAACTATTAGATTTCTAGGGAATTATAACCTCTTTTGACAACCTAACTCAAGATGGATGCCAATCAGATTCTGACACGTACGTAGAGAGAGTTTCACTTGCAATACCTGATCTATGAGAAGAAGCCATTATTGTTTGCCAGAAGCTTTCCAATCTCACAAAAAGAGTGCTTTTTCATCCCTCTTCCACAAAAGGGAGAGTGGCATTCACGGTGGAAATGTATGTCACCTTTGAAGAGAGGGCTAACATAAGTAGGATGTAAGTGGGTTGGATATCAGCAATTTCATATCCATGTCCGTTGTTTACTAATCTCGCCACTCTTTAGCAGGGAAAAGGGTAGCATTATCCTTTACCAGAAAAGACAATACCCGGGCACTAATGGGCACAGATGTATATTAAAGTGGGTTACGTTAGCTATTGAGCATTCCTTTTATATATCCATGTCCATTCCACATTAATATCGTGAGAAATGCGTACATGGAATGTGTTTATGCAGATTTAGTACTAATGCTAAGATAAAGGATGTTTCTTCTTTTTGTTTGATTTTTTGAATAGAAAGGTAATTATTTACTCAAATATGGGTCAAATCAAGCTGGCACCCATACAACACACCTAAGGGTTATACGTCATATTCCCATTAGGAACCAAGGTTCGAATACAAAGGAAGGGTCAAAATAAACTACAAGTGGAATGACAAGTTTCTAATGACATTATCGGACACTAACAAGTGCGACTTGAGGGTGTCACGATAAAGCAATTCATTTCTTTCCTTCCACTATCAAATAGTGGTGGCAAGAATTCTTCCCATGGTTGAAGGGGGAGTAGTCTCATTCTCAACGAGTAGAGAGGGCTTCTCCAAAGATGATGCCACCCTTGTTGTGCATTCCAGAGCGTAGAAATGGCAATTGAAGAAAAGATGTTGGGTGGACTCCTCAATGTCATCACATAGTAGGCAGCTAGATGTGTTAATCAGGCTCCATTTCTTGAGATGATCTCGAGTGAGGAGCCTCCCGTTAACGATGAGTCTGGTGCAGCACGATCACTTGAGAACAAAACCTTTGGATCATATTATCCTCCACACAAGTTTCTCCTTCCTTCTAGATTTGAAGGCACTGGTTACTTTAGAAGCCACAAGTTTGCCATGTGTATCACACGGCCACTCCCTGTCATTCCCCCTCTTGAATTTGTCCATGATAATCTCCTTATAAAGGATCAAGTTCCTCCAAATAGGGGAGTTGGATCCGCATGATGAAATCACCATACCATCTCCTCATCCAATCGCTCCACAATGAGTTAGGAGCGTCAACCTCCACGCCTGATACGCAACCCTCTTCTCAAGGAGGTGCAAAGACATGAGGCCAAAGTGACCCTACTTCGACGGAAACATACACACCCAGTTTCTTCTGAATTACACAGCAATGCCCAAATTGTTTAATATGACAAAGTAAAGTATCTATTTCAAGTACTAGTTACGTATCAAGACTTAATCGGATCTTACAAAAATAGGGCACAAAGATTCTAATTCCAGAATCGGATGCGTATATGACTAGGATATCTTCAGAATAGGTCCTAGTACTATTCAGATTAGCATAGGACTACCTGTATTCACCAAAATGATTACCGATAATTTAATAGTACCCATCGGCGTCCCTCGACATAGGACGGGATGCATACATAGAATGTGTTCCCAGCGACAGCGATTCGATGAGCATATTCGTATATAATAATTTATTAGAGAGAGGGTGGATCGAAAAAATTCCGTGTGAACATAAATAATTTTTTTTTGACACGAAGGGAAGGGAAGGGAAGACGGAACGAAGTAGGGGGCATTCAAAGGGCGTGCGAGGGACCGGTGGGGATGGGAAGGTAGTTGTTGGCCGTGTGGTGTTGTATCGGACTCCACCAGCCGCACATCCCAACAACCGCTTCTCTTCCCTCTCTCCTATCTTGACTTTTACCATAGACCAGATCTTTTGGTGGTAGATAGATTTTGGCCTGCTTTCATCGAGCTTAATTACACTGACGTTTACACCATCTTTTGGACGTTATAGGTTAAATCCTATTTTAAGTAAATAAAAATAAATATTAACTCTTACCCAAAGTAAATAAAAAGACAAGTTTGACACTCTTTTATACTTTTATATATAAATATGTAAATTTTATAACACTACAAATAAATTAACTCCTAACGACCCAAACTTTCACTTCGGCTTTCTGGAAGGAGACATGGTAGTGAGCCGGATGAAAGCACGCACGTAGGGACATGTGATTATTAATAGGGAAAAAGAAACGAATTTTCCACGTCAGAATCTATGCTAATTCCTCCTGCATCCTTCTCTTCCCCAGGGGATTGTTTAGTTGGTGGAATAGAAAAAAAATTAGAGTCGAATTTTATGTTTGACGACTTTTTTATCGACGTCAGCGAATTCCAGAATTGAGGGGTAGATTTTGGAATAAACGAATTCTGCCGAAGATGTGGAATTCGTTTATTCTGCTTGTTTATTCCACCTCTTACATCTTCCTCTCTCAACTTCACCACATAAAATTCGTTTATTCCTCCTATCAAACACCTCAGTTGGAATAAATATTTCTAATTCTTTGATGTGACAACAAACACAACCAAATACTTAAGCGGAATAAAAACTCCTAATTCCTCCTACTCTTTTACATCTCTTTTTTACCTCTCCTAATTATTCGTCCAACCAAATAGATCTCACAGCATGAAAGTAAAGCCGCCCCCACAATTATAGCCTCTTCTGAGGAAATTGTGTGCTTCGAATCGGGTGTAGGAAACACCTTAGAAAGATCATTACCCTAAAAAAAAAGGATTAGGATGCAAACATATGAGGACTCCATGGGAAATACGTGCCCATACCCCATTTCTGCAGTCAAATGTTTGTCCTTTGTGGATTACCAATCAAAATTCAACTTGATACTGTCCCTATACAATCAGACTCGACAACCTGGAAAATTATGCTCAATATAAGGTGGGACATCCTAACTAACTACAACATGGGGGATCGATGGGAGTGGTTGTGCGCCACCAATGGGAAGTTGTTGGCCGCTAAAGTGGCGGACACCTTCAAGTCTAAGGGCAAGGAGAATATTATGTACTTGGACGATTATATGGACCAAGGAACAGGTCTCTAAAAGAGCGTGCTATGCATAGCTTATTACAAGAGATATTCTCCTTACTTGTGCTCGATTCTGACAATGGGGGTTGTCCATGCCTAGCTCCTACTTATCCTGTGACATCAAAGAAGAAACATGCCAGCATCTCTTCTTCAATTGCCACTTCTCAACTATACGGTAAAATGTACACTACTAGAAAAATGATCTTTCGCGACATTTTTGTAGTGACAGTTTTTGTTAAAACCGTCTTCTATAACAGAATATATAAACGACATTTTTTAAACCGTCTTATTGATGATATAGATAACGATTTTAATTAAAACCATCGTGTCTCATGACGCGTTATAAACGACAGTTATTAGTAAAATCATCATCAAAATTGTCGTTTAATGATACTTAACGATAGTTTGTAATAGAACTGTCGTTTATAAATATAGACGACGGTTTCTAGAACCATCGTATCTTTGTTTGAAATCAAAATCGTCGTATATACATTGATACAACACACACTTTCGCGACGACAGAATACAATGATCTTAACTGAATAGGTGACGATTTTCAACAATCGCGAAAAGCATACATCCTGTAGTGGTATGGGAGTCCTAACTACCTAACATACGGATACCTACTTCCATGGGGAAGGCAATCCAAGTGGTAGAACAAGAAACCTTTAGCTCTACTCTTTTAGGCTGACTCTTCTCAGCTACAATCTAGAATCTGTGGGAGGTAAGGAATAAAAAGTTACACCAAAATATCGTGACAAACGATACTCTTTGGAGCTTAATATACTTGTAAGCATTTTTGAAGGACACCATTGTTTTATTTTCTTGCTTATTCCCAATGGGGGTTGTAAGGGTGTAAACCCAAACCCAGCCAGTTCACCTTTTCGAGAAAATATTTGCTCTTTCCTACTTGAAAAAAAAAAAAAACCTACCACATTGCATGCCACCAACCCCCTGCCGAAAGTTAAAAAAAAGGCAGTCCAAATTCTGTGCAAGAGTTGTCTCGATCTAGCTTCTCATATAATAGCACCAATCGGGAGAAGCCTAGCGAGGGCACTTCCTATCTCTCTATTTTTTGCAAACTTAATATCCATTAAAGGCAAAGGAACTAAATACATAAAAACAAGAGAGGGAGGAAAAGAGAGACTACATCCACAAAGGAAATTCAAATATCCTGAAGAACACGACACCCGAGAAAGGGTAACTCAAACTTTAACAAAATCAAAACAGAAAAAACAACAAAAGTAAAAGAAGGATGCATCAATCTTAACAAGTTTTCCCGCAATACCTCACGCATGAGTGACAATCCACGTCATCGGATGAGACCAACCATCCACACGAGATGGAAAAACAAGCAATAGTCATTAGCATATCATCCGATTGTATTGTGTTTGACTTCTTCCATAATCCTCAAAGAGAATGAGACACGGTTTGTGGTTGTGGAATGTGTAAATCAAGTCAAGTTGTAATTCCTATACCAACTCAAATTGCAAGAGAACCAAGGTCACCAACAACCTCAATGAGAAACCCAACCCACTAGATGACACCTTATAACATGAGTTGCAACAATGGGATAGAACTTGCATATATTTGATGGCTAGTCATCCAAGAGCAAGGGAACTTATCTTGATAGAGCTTTCAAAGCATGCAAACTTAACAGGCATACATCTTCTCATGCGTTAAGAGGGAGGAAGCTTGGAAAAAGCAAGGGGGTAGGAAGGGAGTGGATGCCCACGACCATAAAATAGAGGTGGGATGAACCTTTCTAGTAGAGTAGGAGGCATAAGAAGCATTGGAAAGAAGAGGAAAGGAGAGAGGGCCCCGACCAATGCTTAATAGTCACCTGGGGACCAGATCTGTGCAGCAACTGAGAAGAGGTTAAGGAGGGGAGTTGTGCGCCACTAGGGTTTTGGGTAAGAGGGGAGTGGTGGTAGTGTACTTGTCTATCTAGTTATCATGAGTTTGAAGAGAATATCAAATGGAACACCTATATAGTTTTTTTATGATACACCTATATGTACATATATTGGAGAAAATATCTTTCTATATTTATTGTAAGGGGTTCTCTGGCTCTTCTGTGTTGGCAATGCATTTCATAGAAGTTGCAAATGGGCACAACCTTCAATTACATTTATAAACATCCTTTGCCAGGCAACCTTTCCTACTTCTAAAATAAAAAATGCAGAAGCAACCTTCTTTTAGTAAAAGGATAATTATATTTACTTAGAATGGCCAAATCGACCTAAAGCAGATAAAGTGTTATAACCCGATCCCAGCTCCCTACGGAACCCGAGAATAGCCCGCCTCGACTAAATTCCAAGACCTAGTTGTCAAACGAGAAATAATCAAATGCACAATTCATTCCACAACTACACATACAATGTAACTAAGCATAAAATAGATAATAGAAAATAATGAAAAATAGAATAGAAATCTCAAAGGTACTACACGCCATAAGCAGAAAAATACAATTACAACATAGTCATTACAATTAGAGGTATAATAGAAACATGCACTACATGCTAAAAATACTCACTAACAACAAAAAGAGGCATCTGAAATGAAAAACAGTGAAAGTACAACTATGGCTGGGCTCGGCTGGGTCCAGCACCCTCTGCAGCCGATGGCGCTTGTTACGACCCGATTCCCGAATCCCTACAGGACACAAGACTGGACTGACTCGACTGATCCCAAAACCCAGTCGTCCAACGAGAAAGTAACCAAAAAGTAGGAAAGTAAACCGCATTCACTATGCTAAGCAACTAACAGTAACAAAAGTACAGCAGTAAAGAAGTAAAACTACTACAGTACACACCACCACAACAGTAGAAAAGTAACCAGGTACAAGAATATAAAGTGCAGAATGTAAGAGTACAAATGTAAAGGTACCAGAGGCTACTCACTACTACAAACGAGTACAACAAAAGAGCTACAACTACTGGGCTCTACTAGGCCCAGCACCCTCTGCAACCGTAGGCTCTGGCTGTTCAACACTTGGACTTGAAAAGGGTTATGAATACACGAAGTCAGCAAACACTGAATAGAATGGCAACCAACTAACTAAAGCAGTAAAAGTGGACAGGTAGCTGTTGTTTTCTAATTTCATTATTTCACAATTTATTCTTTTTCACCCATTGGTTTATTTATCAGATCTCTTTCTTGATCTCGAATGTTCCTCGTGGGAACGAACTATATTGTAGTCTGTTCCGAAGAGTAGAAGGCACATGTGGTGCTCTCCTAGCCGGGAGAGTCCCTCGTGGTGATCCTACACCCAGTCAACCACCCCGAGGTCACGGACAAACGTAACGGTGACTACAGCATACGCGATAAGCGCACGGGTAGCTACCCCGCACTGGCACGCGGTCAGTCGTTTCCGTTAGCAGGTACGCCCAAAGCACAACACGGAACCAGTATAGGGCCTATCCCTCTCAGTAACAGGGGTCTAGCCCCTAAGAACCAAACAGGGGTCTCGCCCCTCCACAGTCCGCGCACCCTCGCCTGACTACCCTGGTTTGCCCAGTGGGCCTAACAAGTCAGTGTATGGCAGCTAGCTGAACCCCGGGCCTCGTGGGGTGGCTAGCTCTCTCCCTACACTGGTAGCTCTCCTCAGTACTGTGTACGCGAAGGCTAGGAAGTCGATATAGAGTGGCCAATCCTAACCCTGGACCTAGGGGCGGCTAGCTCCGCACTACACTAAACAGGGGGACTGTCGCTCTCCTTGGTACTCCGTACTTAAGGGCCAGCTCACTTCCCCACTCACATTTCTAGATCCATTCCATTTATTTCCAGGAGCTCTACTCCTAATTCCCCGTAGGGTTCACGCTCATATTTCTCAGGCTAAGCCATACCACGTTTCATCATTTCTATTTCCATTCTCAGGTTATACATATGAAATTCATATTGCTGTCGTTTACATTTCCATACACAGGTTATACATAGGTAGCTCGTCTTTCCATTATTCACGTTACCATTCTCAATTTATATACATGCAACTTGTATTATGTCATTTAATGTATACAATAGGAATTTACATGCAACAGGTTGCTAGCACAAGTACTTTACATTTCACAGGCAGCTGTTATTTATTTACAGGCAATTGTTATCATTCTATCTACTCATTCAAGACTGCAATTCAATCATCTATTACAGACATTTCAAGGTCCTAGGATTCATGCCATATCCTAAGTTCTAATCATTCATCCCACACATGCATTTAGGTTTTAATTAAATTAAGGGGAAGCCACTCTACCAGTAAGCCCAGGAGTAGTGGGGGCTTGAACGGCAGGCTCACGTGCCTCAGCAAGCCCCGAACCTGCAATGAAATGAGGTCCTATCACAATGATCAATCACAAAAGAATATTCATAACAGTATAGAAAGTCTTCTAACAAGTAGAGGAAATCATACGGGAAATATCGGTATCTTATTTGCTGAAAACGAACCTCAAACGGACCCTAAACGGGTCAAAAATAGCATTTCTGACTCAAATCAGACGTCTGGAACAACTTCCAGACGTCTTAAAAGTGTCCAGTGTCATACCTCAAGCCCTGCGCCAATCCTCAGATGTCCAGGAACTCTTCTGGACTGTCTGGACCCAGTTCCAGACGTTCGACCACCTCTTCGGACGTCTGGAAGCGCTTCCCGTCATCTAGTATGTCGCTCAGACGTTTGAAATGCGTGGGAGGACGTGTCCCACGCCTTCCCGAAGCGAATCCTGTACGCAGATATCCGATCTTCTCAAGTCGGGCATGCAAAAGGGGTATTGGAGGAGCGGCCTGCATGGCTGTATCCGCAAAGAGACGTACCTTCGCGAGACTCTCTCCTTAAATGTCTGGAACCTCCTCCAGACGTTGGCTCCGTCGTTTTGACGTAGCTCCAAACGTATTATTTTGGGAAAAACCTAGAACCAAAACCTACTTCCGCTACTCCCACGCCACGCGTGGCCGTGTCGCGCCCCCTCGCCTGCAACTTCGGTTGCAGCAGTGTTGGGGAGGATCTCCCCGACGCACTCCTCCGCCTTGCGCACGCGTCGCTCCGGCCATGTGCTCACCAGTGAGCTCTCACGCGAGCTCACGAGTTCACCTCCTCTCCTTCTCACGTCGCTCCTCCCCTTCTCACGCCACCCCTCGCGCTCTTGCTTGCTCTACCTCTCTCGCTGGAGTGGAGAAGAAGAGGGGAAGGGGCTAATGTGGGGAGAATGAGAGAGGGGAAGGGGGGTCTTATATAAGGTTGGGTTTAGGGTTTTGGTTGGGGTGGAAGAGAGAGAAGAAGAAGAAGGGAAAAGACGAGGGGTACTGTCTGCACGTAGCATGCGCGCAGACACGAGCTCGTACTCAAAATTTTTGATTTCCAGACGTCTGGGAATGTGTCCAGATGTCTTAAAAGGCTCAAGTAGCACGGGTCTTAATACGCTGGCTGCTCAACTCCCTGATTTGAACATGGTCACATATATATGTGGTCAGCTAACGTTGAGTAGAGTGGTGTATATTTAATTTAAATGCAATTAAACATAAAGGGAATGCAGCTAACTACTCATACAAGTTTCCAATTATGTATTATCATCTATTTCCATTTATATCATTTATGTGTTTCTGATTTGGTTATTTTAGTAAGGGTTCACAACATTTCTTAATTCACTTGCTCCCTAAGGGAACGATCTTGATGCAGTTTTCCCATGATGTAGGATGTACACGTGACACTCTCCTGGCCGGGAAAGTACCCCATAGTAGTCCTACACCCGGTCTACCACCCCGGGGTCATGGCCGCGATGTAGTAGTGACTACGGCATGCGCGATAAGCGCACGGGTACCTACTCCGTACTGGCACGCGGTCAGTTATTTTCGCTAACGGATATGCCCAAACATACAACACAGAACAGAATAGGGGCCACACCCCTCAATAGTCTGTGTACTCTCACCTGGTTATCCCAGTTTGCCCAGTAGGCTGAACAGGAGTCGGTGTAGGGAGGCCAATCCAACCCTGAATCCCAACCCAAGGGTGGCTAGCACTCTTCCTACACAAAAGTGACAGTAGCTCTCCTCGGTAGCATGTACACGAGGGCCAGCTTACTTTCTATACCCAAGTCTGAACAGTCAACCAACATGCCCGAAGGCAACAGGTTCCATCATACATCAGATATCTGTTTTAGTACGCTTTGAATTCCTTTCCTAGTTCGCTGTAGGGTCCATGCATAGTAATCATCTTATTTTATTTCATGGCATGCATCTCTATTACATACTAATTTCTAGTCATACAACAGGCAGCTCGTAAATTAACACGATAAACCATCATCAATAGGATAAGCGATCATCTCATCATTTAACTATTACAATTATCATAGTATGAAATTTAATAACAAGCATTCTCAGATTTTATAACATGTGAGGTTCATGTGCTGAAAATAAATTATTCACATTCTCAGTCCTAGGGTTCATCTCATAACAGAGGTTTCAAGTAGATATTTCTAATTTAACATTCACTTTACTAATTCAAACCACCGAAGTAAAGAGGACCACTCTACCAGAGTATACGGTTAAGCGATCATCTCATCATTTAACTATTCCAATTATCACAGCATGAAATTTAACAACATGCATTCTCAGGTTTTATAACATGCGAGGTTCATGCATTAAATATAAACCATTCACATTTTCAGTCCTAGGGTTCATCTCATAACTTAAGTCTCAAGTAGATATTTCTAATTTAACATGCACTTTACTAATTTAAATCACAGAAGTAGAGAGGATCACTCTACCAGGGTATACGGGTGGTATGGGGGCTCGTACAGTGGATCCTAATGTCTCCGCGGGTCCCGTGTGTACTACGGACTGGAGACCTATAACGTTGACCAATATGTTAAACAAGCTCAAAATAGTATAAACATGACACCAACACATAGGTAATTCCGAAAGAAAACTGATTAGCCCATATTTATGAGTTATTTAAGTATTTAAGTGTCTAGACATTAAGTTAATTTTAATATTTAGATAGCATACATTAGGATGTAAATAAATTAATTCATATTTTTAGCTTAAGTGTATAATTCATGTGTGGCATCCATATCTAAATGCATTTAGAATTAACCTAGAATTGCATACATTTGATTAGTTAATTAATTAGGTGCATTACATACATTGTTTTAATTAAAATAGAAGTTAAGGAGTTATGTATAAATAATCTTAATTATTTTATTATTCTTCTTCTTCTCCTTCTGCAGGTAATCGCTCCACCTCCGCCTCCTCCTCCTGTGCATTCACTCTTCACAACTGCCAGCATTCACTCGACGGTGGATCTCCTCCCGCCTGTTTGGATTTCAAATCCGTGTAGCCACAGCTACAAAGGAGGAATGGTTGCCATTCAGGGGAGGCTACCACCCCTTTCCTTACTGTGCAGAGAACGTAGTTTCTCATCCGCTCCACTACCACTGGCCTCAACCACGACGAAGCTTCGCCACCGTGGGCGTGCGGGGTGACAACCTACACCGCCATAGCAGAGCTCCGCATTACAAACTCACCATGCAACTGCCTGACCACCAACTCCACATCCCCCACCACTTTCTCACGCAGCAGCTGCAACTACAGCAACACACGCACAGCCTCCTCATGCCACCCACTGCACTGCCCCTCGCCTCTAGACCGTGCGCACCTCCTCGCCAGCAGCACATCCACTCCACGCGGTCACAGCAATTCAACGCACTTCACGCCTTGCAGAAATGTTGTGTGCAGCAAGTCCTTCGTCGACTCCCCATGCAGCTACATGCACACACCCGCGTGCCTGCCGTACGCATCACCAGCGGCGACTCCGCCCAAGCGCTACAGAGCACTGCGCCTCCCCCTGCGCCTCCCGTGCTGTGCGTAACAGAGCCAACCCACTGCATGCCTGCACAGCCTCCTCGCCCCCCTTGTTGCACCTCTGCCCGCAGCCACTCCAAGTTGCTGCTCCAGCAGCAACAGAGCACCCCCCCCACCGGTCCTCGCCTCCAGCCCACGCGCGCAGAGCGTGCGCTACTCCAGCAGCTCCACCCGCACGCAGAGCGTGCGTCCTCCAACACATCCAGTGGCCATGCGCATGCCTAGCAGCGCAGCCACCTGTGCGCCACGCAGCAAGCCGACGCACGACCGCCGGCCTCTTTACCTGTGAGCGCCCACCGTCGACCACCTCTAGCCACACCTCCTATGCCATCGCGAAGGCCTCGCTCCAACTGACCTTTTCCTAGAGTTTCTCCTCGAATGAACCTCTCTCCTGTGCGCGAGAGAAGTAGAATCCCGTGTTTTAGTTTGCATTATAATTTATGGGAATTGCCATTGTCAAGAATAATTTTTTTGATTTCCTAGATTAATTAAATTGAGGTGAAATTACTGCTTTATGCTTATTCTTCTATATAATTGTTAAGCCTTTATGATTCATCTCAATATGCATTACATTTAATTTTGAATTACATTTTTGTATGCATGCAAGTGAAAATTACATGATATACCCTTGCACATGAACAATTTTCTTACGTGAAAATTACGTCAACAACCCTTGACTTCTTCATAAATTTAATGTTTACATTCAGAGTGACATATGCATTGTTTGATTTGACGAATATTTCAACGAACTCGATTTCTACCTAATTGTGATTTTAATAGGCCTCTACCTCCCTGTGGATACAGCCTGCTCTCCTGTGAGTGGTTTATTTTAATTATTTTATTAAGTGATTTTTCGCCACTTAGATACTAAAACGACGTGTCATTTTATGTGCGAAACTTAATTGAAAGCGAAAATCGACTTATAAAAATTCAATGATACTTTGTTTGCGTAAAATCGACTTCGTTTGGGCCCTGAACTGGCCCAAAAACACGCTTCCTGACCAAAATCAGACGTTTGGGGCGAGTCCTAGGTGTCTTAAATGAACGCAGTAGCTCACCTTATCGTCTGGGAGACCCGTCGTTTGCTACCCTACACAACCGTCTAAGGGGGTCTCCAGACGTTTGACACTACTCCCAGTCGTCTGGGAGAGCAGTCGGATATCTGACACGGCCTCTAGACATCCTAAAGCACCTCGAATGTCGTTTCATGATCCTTTCCAACGTCCTCGTACCTGCACATGCACACACAGCCACAACAACGACACCTCAACACAACCGTACTTCGCATGCATGGTTCAGAGTTCGTGCAGAGGACGTACCTCGGCACTCTACATTCTATCGGCCATCTTGAGCTCTCTCTAGACATCCAACGACCCCTCCAAATGTCTGAAAAGGGTCGAAAACATCTGATAATGCGGAAATATCCATGCACAGAGCTTCCTTGCAAAGCTTTTCTCCTTGCAAACACCTCCTCTTCGCCCGCAGAGCTGCAGCAGCTACCATAGTAGCTCGTGGAGGCCTCGAGGCTCTTCCTCACAAGCTCCTCGAGCTCCTCCCCTCGCACGCACTGCCCCTCCTCTCCCACACTCTCTCTTCCTCTCCTTCGCACTCCTCCTGCTCCCCTCCTCTCCTTCGCTTGCTCTCCCTCTCCTCCGTGCTCCTCCTGTTCCCCTCCTCTCCCTCTCCCCCACTCATGATGGCAAGGGGATGGGGGAAAATGGGATGGCTGCCGGCTGCAAGAAGGGTGGAGGAGTGGAGGTGGTAAGAGTGGAGAAGTGGGGAGATGGTTGCTGTGGTATGGAGGGGGTGGAGGGGTGAAAAGGTTTTTATAGGGAAGGGTTAGGGTTTTAAGGGTGTGTGTGTGCGTGGGTTGAGTGGGTGTGGGGTGTGGGCTGGGTATATTGCGACCTTGGCCCTGCAAAATCCCCCTGTTCCTGTAGAGTCCATAGAGTAAATCCTAGGGGGTTTAAAATTGCCTTAACACCCTTAAAATTCTGAGAAATTTCCGAATGACCTTTAGAAGGGTCATTTTAATATAACAAACTTAAAGGAAGTTTTGTCCCCGAAACTTGAGCTAACTAGGATGCGAAAATAAACGGACATGAGCATAACTAACTTAAAGAGGATCAACGTAGGTCAGAAGCGACGTACCCTTAAAAAGCTCCGGGTACCGATCTCGCATTGCCGCCTCGGGCTCCCAAGTCACCTCCTTGTACCGCTGGCTTCTCCATAAGACCTTCACCAGTGGCACCTCCTTCCGTCGCAAGTTCTTGGTGGCTCTATCTAGTACCTGCACTGACCTCTCAGGATAGGTCAAGTCATCCCCCACCTCGATGCTCTCGTAGCTCAAAACTTGGCTGGGATCGACGATGTATCTCCTGAGGTTGAATACGTAAAACACATTGTGCACTCCAGAGAGCTGGGGAGAAAGGGCAAGTCGATAAGCAACATGTCCGACCCACTCCAAGACCTCAAAGGGCCCCATAAACATCGGCGTGAGCTTCCCTTTCACCCCAAAAAGCTGCAAACCCTTCAAGGGTGAAACATGGAGGAAGACATGATCCCCAACATCAAACTATACCTCTTGGCACTTCCTATTGGTGTAGCTCTTCTGCCTGCTCTTGACAATACGGAGTCATCTGTGAATCTGCTTTATCACCTCCTGACTCTAGCGGATCAACCTAGGACTAAACTCCCACTTGGTTTCTACCTCGACCCAACTCAAGGGAGCCGTACACTTCCTCCCGTACAGTGCCTCATAAGGTGCCATGCCAATGCTCGAGTGATAGCTGTTATTGTATGCAAACTCTGCTAGGGGCAAATGCTCCTCTAAGAAGCCTCTCCAATCTAGTACGTAAACATGTAGAAGATCCTCAAGGGTCTGAACGATGCGCTCTGACTGTCCGTCGATCTGGGGGTGGTTGGCAGTACTGAACCTCATGCGGGTCCCCAAGGTCTGCTAGAACTCTGCCCAAAACTGGGAAGTGAAATGGGTATCCCGGTAGGATATGATCTCATGAGGAACTCCGTGAAGGTGCACCACATCTCTGATGTAACGCTCTGCTAGCTATGCTAGCAAAAATTGCGTCATCATCATCAATCTGTCCACCATTACCCAAACTGTATCGTGTCCCCACTGTGTAACCGGTAGTCCCACTACCAGGTCCATAGTGATACTCTCCCACTTCCACTTTGGCATAGGAAGTGGCTATAGCAGCCCTGCAGGCCTCTAGTGCTCAGCCTTCACCTGCAGGCATACCAAACATTGCTGAACAAACTCACCAACATTCTGCTTCATCCCCCTCCACAAGAAGTCTCATCGTAGATCATGGTACATCTTGGTGTTGTCGGTATGTATGGTAAACCTGGACTCGAGTGCCTCAGCTAGGAGATCCCTCAGCAACTCCTCGTCTCTAAGAATGCACAAACGTCCCCTCTTGCGCAGGATCTCCTCAGTAAAAGAGAAGTCTCCTGGGTCCCCTGTCAACACCCTGTCTCATAGTGTCTACAGATACAGATCAACCATCTGTCCAGCAATGATACAGTCTATCAGCTCTGGTCCTGCCTGCCTCGCCACTGTCACTACCCCGCTGTACTCCTGTGGCTCCTGGGGTCACCAACTGCCCACCTCTTTCATGAGTCTCCAACTCTGTGCCTGTAAGCTGGCCAAGTGGGTAGTCACCTTTCGACTAAAGGAATTAGCCATCACATTGGCCATCCCTGGGTGGTAGGAGATGCTGCAGTCGTAGTCCTTCAGGAACTCTAACCAACATCTCTGTCTCATGGTGAGCTCCTTCTGATCAAATAAGTACTTGAGGCTCTTATGATTCATGAAGATCTCAAAAGTCTCACCGTACAGGTAGTGCCTTCATGTCTTCAGCACGAAGACAATTGCTGCTAACTCTAAGTCATGGGTTGGGTAGTTATGCTCATGAGGCTTTAGTTGTCGTGAAGCGTAAGCGACAACATGGCCCCGCTACATGAGCACACCACCCAACCCCTACAATGAGGCTTCAGTGTAAACCACAAACCCACCACTGTTGTTCGGGATGGTGAGTACAGGAGTTGAAGTCAGCCTCTCCTTCAGCTCCTGAAAGCACGACTTACACTCGGCTGTCCAGGTGAAGGGGAAATGACCCTTTCCAAGGACTGTTCGGAGTTTTCCAGGAAGTTAGGGGTGTAAACGAAATTTTTGACCCTTTTAGTTGAGTGTGTGGGCTTTGCGGGAATAAGAAAGGAAAGCAGGGGGAGTTTCCACAATTTTTCCCTCTCTCTGTCCCTTCCCACACACACACTCACTCATACACACCCACGCACACCTTTCCTTCCCCCTCCCCTCCAAACCCTAACCCCTCTTCTATTTAAAAACCCCACTACCCTCTCCATCTCCACACCACCACCTTCATCTCCTTCCCCCTGTTGACGGTCATCTTCTTCCTCACCCCCCTGTCGCAGTGAGTGGAGAGGAAGGAGAGGGACGAGACAAGGAGGAGGAGAGAGGGAGAGAGTGTGAGCGAGGAAGAGGGAGGGCGTGGAAGGGAAGGAGAGAGATCGGGGGAGCTCGAGAGTATGCGGTCGGAGGAGCTCGACCGGGAGAGCTCGCGAGCGAGGAGCACCCTTACTACAGGTGCAGCAGCGAGCTCTCGGAGTTGTGAGGGGAGTAGCCGCTAGAACTCGAAGGAGCTTGTGCGGGAGGAGAGGAGGACGCCCGAGGAGGGTTCTCAACCTCCTGCAGTTGCTGGTGTAGCTGCTGCGGGCGGAGGCCTGCTAGAAGACGAGCGTCGCGAGGAGTTCTGCATACTGGATTTTTCTAGTATCAGATGTCTGGGGTATCTGCCAGACGTCTGGAGCAGCAGTGGAGATCCGGACCTGAAGCCGGACGTCTGAAATTATGCGGAGTGCCAAGCTATGCATCCTGTATGCGCATGCATGCGTGTACGTGAGGTACGTTAGCGCTGCATGGCGTCGTTTTAAGATTTTGAACACAGCAGCAGGTATAGGTCTTGGAAAGGCGCACAAGCATGCTCTTCGAGGTGCTTTAGGACGTCTAGACATCTCCACAGACGTCTGATAGACCTATCGGACGATTGAGCCCACTAACAGACATCTGGAAAGACCCAGGACAACTGTAAAAGGGTTCCAGACGTCGCAAGCACCCAAGGTGAGTTACTGATGTCTTTTAAGACATCTGGTCCTAGTCGCAGACATTTTATTTCAGTCTGTATGCACGTTTTTTGCCCGTTCGGGGCCCAAATGGAATCGGATTTCTGCAAACGAAGTACCGTTGTGTTCCGATCAAATTTCTCTATGTGTTAGTGTCAATTATATACTGTTTGAAACTTGTTTGATGTGACTTAGTCACTGGTATAGATCACTATCCTGTAGCATGTTCGAGGTCCGCGGAGATGACAGGACCTGCGATTCTAGGCCCCATTCCTCCCGTGTTTCCCAGTAGAGTGGTTTATTTTAATATTAAGATTTAAATAAATGAAATGCATGTTTAGAATGACTTAATTGAACCCTAGGATGGAAAATGAACCCTAGGGCTAAAGGAATGAATATTGCTTGAGATACACTATTTACTTTGAGATGCATGTAAACCCAAATTGGTAGCAAGTGTATAAATACATGATGTGATGTTCTTCAGTTATTAAAACATGAGCTGCCTATTATATGAATGAGAATCTAGATGGGAATAATGAGATTTGAGTATTGAGAAACTAAATGAAATGAATACAGTGCATGAACCCTACAGGGAACTAGGAGGAGAACTCCTGTATACAGAAAGAATCTCGTATATAGACGAGAAGTGAGCTGGTCCTTGTGTACGTGGTACCAAGGAGGGTAGCTGTTCTTTTAGTGTAGAGGGGAGCTAACCACCCCTTGGGTTGAGACCCGGGGTTAGGACTACTCACTCTACATCGACTCCTACTCGGCCCTCGCGTACGTGGTACCGAGGTGTGCTACTTAATGTAGGGAGGGAGCTAGCCACCCCACGGGACCCGGGATTAGGACTAGCCACCCCACGGGACCCGGGATTAGGACTAGCCACCCTACACCAACTCTTGTTAGGCCTACTGGGCAAACTGGGATAGTCAAACAATGGTACGTGGACTATGGAGGGGTAAGACCCCTGTTCTATTCTGAGGGGAAAGGCCCCTGTTTTGAGAGGGCAAGGCTCTATGTTGTTTCGTGCTGTACTTTTAGGCGTACCCGCTAGGGGAAATGACTGACCGCGTGCCATTGCGGGGTAGCTACCTGTGAGCTTATTGCGAGTGCCGTAGTCACCGTTACATTGCAACCGTGACCTCGGGGTGGTTAACTGGGTGTAGGACTACCACAGGGGACTCTCCCGCCCAGGAGAGCACCATGTGTACATCATACATCACAGGAAAGACTGCAATCAAGATCGTTCCCTTGGGGGACAAATAAGATCAAGAAATGACTAGTTTCTTAAGAGGATAAACAAATTAGAATCACTTGGTTGAGCTAAACGGAAATGAATAATAAATTAGTTGCTTGTCTTATGTTAATTGCATGTAAATGGCTTAACTATCGCTCTACTCAGCGTTAGCTAACCACGGATTTTATAACATTGTTTAGGTCAGGGAGTTGAGCAGCCAGCACCATCGGTTGCAGAGGGAGTTCGTCCCAGTCAAGCCCAGCCTTAGCTGTGTTTCCTTTTTCGTTTCAGAGCTTCTGTTGTTGTAGTGAGTATTTGATATATGTATGACTGTTTCAGTTACGTTTCCATTTCTACTTTCCACTGTTGTAATTGTGATGGCATGTAATATTGTGAGACTTTTCATTTTGTTTCCTTTACTGTCTCTTAATTATTTTCTGCTTAGTTATATTGCATGTGTGGTTGTGGAATATTTTCTTCTTTGGTTATTTCTCGTTGGACGACTGGATCTTGGGATTAGTTGAGGCAAGCCAGTCTCGGATCTTGTAGGGATCTAGGATTGGGTCGTAACAGCACGTCCTTCTGGGTCAACTAAGTCATAGGACACGCCATCTGAGAGAACCCCCTGATAAATCGTCGGTAGTAGCCTACCAGTCCCAAGAAGTTGCGTATCTCTGTCACTGTACGTGGCCTCTCTCACTTGAGTACGGCCAAAACCTTCAATGGATCCACAGCCAATCCATCTCCCGAGATCACATGGCCCAAGAAGGTAACCTGTCTTAACCAGAACTTGCACTTGTTGTACTTGGTGCACAACCTACGTCGTCTTAAAGTATCCAGAACCATACGTAGATGTTGTTTATGCTGCGCCTGATCCCGAGAGTAGACTAGTACGTCATCGATGAATACTACCACAAGCTGATCCATGTACAGTCTGAAGATGTGGTTCATCAGGTCCATGAAAGTAGCGGGGGCATTGGTTAGCCCAAACGGCATGACTAAGAACTTCTAATGACCATACTGCATACGGAAAGATGTCTGGGAGACGTCGGTCTCCCTGATCCTCAACTGATGGTAACTCGACCTCAGGTCTATCTTGGAGAACACTGTGGCATTTTTTAGTTGGTTGAAGAGGTCGTCAATACGAGGTAGCAGATACTTGTTCTTGACGGTGATCCGATTCAGCTGTCTATAGTCAACACAAAGCTGAAGGATGCCGTCTTTCTTCTTTACAAACAACACAGGGACACCCCATGGGGATGCACTGGGCCTCACAAAGCCCTTCTCGAACAAGGCTTGCAACTGAGACTTGAGCTCTCGCAGCTCAAGTGGGGCCATCCTATATGGTGCAGTAGAGATGGGGTTGGTCCCTGGTACTAGTGAGGTCTCAAACTCGATCTTACGCTTAGGCAGTAGTCTTGGCAGCTCCTCTGGAAAGACGTCGGGGTACTCATGGACCATCAGAATACCCTGTAAGTCGACCACGGGGCTAGGCTCTGCTACAACACAAGCTAGGAAGCTCTCACACCCCTAGCTCAACAACTTCGTTGCCCGAAGTGCAGAGATGCACCTGAAACCTCCGTCTACCGGCTGGCCGTGGAACTCAAAGGGAGGCAGCTTCGGTATGGAGAAGACAATCTTCCTCTCAAAATAGTCAACCAGGCATGATAGGCAGACAGCCAGTTCATCCTAGAATCACGTTGAAATCCTCTATCGAGATCACGATTAGGTCGGCGGGAAGATTGTGACCCCTATAGCAACCTCACAGTATGTGAAAACCTCCTCTATGACAAATAGTTGTTCACTTGGGCCTCTTATTAAGAACAGTTCCTCTAACAGTATATTGCTCGACCCCAAACTGACAGCAAAACTTGTGGAGACAAAAGAATGCGTGGCACCAGAATCAAAAAGCACGTAGACAATCTGCTGGAAACTGTAACCATACTTACCACCATAGAACCCAAAGCTTTAGCATTTCTGTGAGTCAGGGCGTTGACACGCCCCTCAGCCCTAGGTGAAGAAGAAGCAGCCACACTCTAGGTCGGGTGAGTAGCAGCTGGCCGGTACCCTCCTCGTGACTGCTGTCCTCCTCGTGCCTGGTAACCGCGGCCGCCAAATTGATCTCCTATACTCAGTGTTGGGAGCATCTGGTGTGGTCCGGTCCTAGATGGTCAGTCCCTCCTCATGTGGCTCGGTTGGGCACACTAGTAGCAGAGAGGGACACAACCTCCTCCCTCAGTTTGTCCCTGTTAGTAAGTGGGCTGGGGTCTGGTGCAAGCAGCTGGCCCCTGTCTGGGGCCCCCAAAGGCCACTGGTGGCCCTACAAAGAGGGACGACTCCCCTGTGGGCACCGTGTGCCTCCTCTCCTAGAGGCTCTGTGAGTGCTCCAGCTAGTAGGGCCTCTTTCGTCCTCCATCAGTGTCCCACACGGTCAGGTTGGTCTCCTCGTAGGTCATGGCAGCCTCGACCACGCGGGAGAAAGTAGGTAACTTCAGGGGCTTCACATACCCTCGAATAGCAGGCCGAAGGCCCTCAGTGAACCTCTACAAGCGCTCCTCCTCGTACAGCACAGAATAGAATAGGAGCCACACCCCTCAACAGTCAGCGTACCCTCGCTTGGCTATCCCAGTTTGCCCAGTGGGCTTAATAGGAGTCGGTGCAGGGAGGCTAATCAAACCCGGGTCCCAACCTTAGGGTGGCTAGCACTCTCCCTACATAAAAGTGACAGTAGCTCTCCTCGATCGCACGTACACGAGGGCCAGCTCACTTTCCATACCCAAGTCTGAACAGTCAACCAACACGTCCGAAGGCAATAGATTCCATCATACATCAGATATCTGTTTCAGTACACTTTGAATTCCTTTCCTAGTTCATCGTAGGGTTCATGCATAGTAATCATCTTATTTCATTTCATGGCATACATCTCTATTACATACTAATTTCTAATTTGTACAACAGGAAGCTCGTAAATTAACAAGATAAACTATCATCAACAGGATAAAATAATATATACATAATTAACTAAGAATATTATCATGTAGGGGGATCTTTAATTATCCCTAATTAACTAGTCTTCCTAATTAATTAGCTAAGAATATGTGAATATATGGGTTAATTATAAAATAAGGGATATATAGTAAAGGACCTTAAAATAAGTTTAAAATGCTATTTTAACATTCAAATAATATTATTAATAATCTGATTAATAATTAAACTCGAGATATTAACAATCATTCCTCTAATTAATAAGTTAATTAACTTAAGCATAATGTATACATAAGTATGTAATAACTTAAGTAACATTAGTTAATTAAATAAATTAATCTAAAAAGGTCCAAAATGTAAATTCAAGGTCTAAATATAGTAATTGCCTTATTTACAATCATATATAAAAAGTTGAAAAAGATCTAAATTAAAATAAATCTTGAAAACCTGAGTTTACATTTTGGTCCTTTCAATTCATTTCAATCAGGTCCTTATTTTTCATACAGGTCCTTAGGTTTCATCATGTATAGGTCCCTGACTACTTCTTCTTGTTCTCTTCAGTCGGTTGAACGGCTGACGACTGAGGGTGCCTCCACCACTCGATCACCGCCTATCTGACGTCGCTTCACCTTCTCCAAGCTCCTGGAGCTTGCGCTCACCATCCCATCTTCATCCATTGGTCTAGATGACACTTTTATCCTAATTTTAGGTAGGAGTTAACCTCACCGTCGTCTGAAAAGATGCCGGTGGTTAACCTCCTCCTAGCCCTTTGCGCGTCTAGATTCCTCCTTGTCGCCGTCAACTATAAATACCCCCTGACCCCCTTGATTTTCCTCAAGTTGGCTCCCTTCCCTCTTCTTCACTGTAGCCAACCCGATAGGCTATTCTCTCTGCAACTCCGGTGACCTTCCACCTCATCTTCTGACTTCCTCCGTCCACCTCAATTGGCTCAGGAACTTTGCCAAGGTCAGCCGCATCTCTGGACACAAGCTTTGACCAAGGAGTACCTTTGCTTCATCCACATTCGACTGCCGAAGATCTTCCTAATTCCCCTTTAATTTCGCTCCTCTGTCATGAGCCTTCGACGGAGTTCCTCTGTCCCTTTCGTCCAGGTAACAGTAGGATAGGAGTAGTAGGAGTAGTCTAGATAGTTAGTTAGGTAGGTAGTTTAGCGTAATTTCAGAGTTCAAAGTTCATCTTCTTCGACTCCAGCGAGTTCCTCGAGTTCGCCAGAGCCCTAATTTTGTCTTTTGAATCCATTGTCCACCTTCTTAAATCATTCATGATCACTTCTAACACACTTAATCCCTAATATGATCACTGATTCGCCTAATCCAAATCCATCTACATCAACTACTTCCGTTGTCCATGGCGGCAGTAGTTGACTTAAATTCACATCCATCGGATCCTCCATCACTCATTCATCATCAAAGGATCCTATTTATCATCTTAATTTGATCAAATACTTTATATAACTTAAATACCTAATTTTATCTAAGCTCCTGAGCTCACTGTCAATGGCGGCTTAGGAGAAGTTAAAACTTTAAATTAAATGTATATTTATGATCGCAGACCTGTTTTGACTTGTCTCGACCACTCATCTGAGTGGGAGAGCAAGTCCTGTGCCTCAACACACTCAGATTACATTCAAATCGAATTCACTGCTTATTCTTTCATTTAATGAATTAAAGAGGAATTTAATGCGATCCTGAGGTTCCTTGCAACCTCAGGAACCCTTTCAAATAAAAAATGATGCGATTTATCTTTCTGAACATGAATTTTAACTTTTACTGGACTCACCGGAGCTCCGGCGAGTGAAACTTGATCTTCAGCCTGTAGAAGATGATAAGCTCCAGAATGACTTAATTGTGATCACTGATTAATTTGAGGTTGTTTATTTGGGATTTTAACACCCGGAGTTGCACATTACGTTTCATCTTCTCCAACTCTGGCGGAGTTGGGGAAGTCTATACAGAAGCTTTAAAGTTATTTAATGGGTTTAGAAGCTTCAGTGCAGTACACTGAAGCTATTCATCTCTTCAGATCAGTGTAACAACCTACCAATTCTTCTGACGAACAAGGCACTTTTAGAGTTCAGGCGATGAGCCTGGAACCCTAAATTCCAAGATTAAAGCATCTGTTTAAGGGGTTGAATGAGTTTCTGAGGTTGTAAAGATCCTATTCTAGACTCTAATTTCTTGTAAAGAGGCTTAGAATAGAAAGTCAATTTTTGAGCCTCTTAGTCAAACCTGAGATGGAGATTTCGATTTTGAGCTCAATTAGATGATTTGAGAAGTTTAATTTATTGCTGAGATTCTGTTAAACAATTTTGGAGTGATTAGATTGAGTTCTATAGGTTTATTTGGTTGAAATTTTAACCCTGCCAGTTTGGGTTGTTTTCAAACCCAAACTGTTGGCAGTGGATTTTTGTTGAGATTTGAATGTGAATCCTGCCCAGATGAGTTTGTTATATCCCTTAGAAGCTGTTCCAATTGATCAAATATGATCTTAGCTGTCTGTTATACCTTTCTTTTATTTAAATTCTATCTCTAAAGCTTTCAGAGAAGCTTCAAGCTTCTTCGCAGTTACCTGAAGCTTTAAGAGCTTGAAACCTACTCCAGTAGTTGTGGAAATCATTGTTAGACCTATTTAGAACCTTAGCCAAAATAGTAGTCTAGTCTATGGACTCTGTTAGCTCTCATTTCATTCCCAGGCATAAATAAATCGTATAAAACCCATAGTTTCGCCCTTCAAATCGAAGAGGAAAACATCCCCTTAGAATTAAATTAATTACACAATCTTGTAGAGCTACTCTAGAGCTTTCCAACATGCTTTGATTCGCTTGATTTGGAGCTCTGAGCTAGGAGTTATCTTCACTTGAAGTCAGCTTTGGAAGGGGGAGCAATAGTCGCACATTGGAAACTCTGGAGCGGCCGCCTTAGTATAAAACGTTTTTGTTAATAACGCTCTTCAATCGTCAAGCGTTGGGCGCGAAATGAAATCTAGCATGTGTGTGTGTGTGCGGGCGTGTGTGCCTGCGAGCGCCTGTGTGGGCGTGCATTGTGCGTGGCCCTTGGAGGGCGAGGCCTGGGAGGCGGTTGGGCTGGTTTGGTCCGAAAGAAAAAATAAACAAAGCTAACTCGAATCAGGTGAGGACTTAGTAGGGTCTAGTCTCACCCTGTGAAGGGTGCTGTGTATCCCTGAAAGGTCCTCGCCGCAAACCAAGAACCAATTTTTGGTTAAAAAGAAGAAAATCTGGTTCAGCTGAAGGTTTAAAGGGAAAGCTAAGGAGCAGAGAAGTAGAAGTGCTGAAGGCTAAAAGCTAAGTGCCGAAGGAAAGATCATTAAGGGAAGAAGAAAGGCTAAAGAGGATAAGGGAATAAGGGAAAGGAAGGAGAAAGAAAGAAAGGAAACATAAGGACTAGAAAAAGAGAAGAAAGATGAAGGAACAAGCCTTAAGGGAGAAGCTTAAGGAAAATACTAAGGGAGAAGAAGGTAGGAGCAGAAGAGGAGAATAAAGAAAAGAAGCTCGAGAGAGAATAGGAGAGAAATAAAAAGAGAAAAGATAAAAGAATAAAAGAAAAGGAAAATAGAAAATAGAAGAGAAGAAAAGAAAGAAAGAAAGGAAGAAGAAAAGAAAGAGAGAGGTTGAAGAATAAAAGAAAAGGAGTTTAATTTCTTTTTATTTTTAATTGTTGTAATAAAAATTACTTTCAATTATTGTAATAAGGCATACTTTGAATAGATAAGCTCTCATTTACCTTAAATCTTTTGAGATAAATGTTGTAAATGAGATTTCATATGGGATTTTGCATATTTTCTTCAATTTAAATAATTTTGCAAAATTCATGTTATTAAAATTAACTTAATTATACCTTCTATACCTATAAGATATATAGAATTAATTGGTGAATTCAAAATAACGTATACCTCCCAACAAACGACCTAGACTCAACCAGTAAAAAAATCTAAAATGTTAAGTTAATTCGACCTTATACTACTAAACCGGCACAATTTCGAGTTAAACTAATGATAACGGCATTGTGACTAGCTTTTGTTGTAGAAATTACGTTATAGTACAGCTAGTTATTGCCATCATTACAGATATTTTTTTTATTCGAAAAATAAAGTTCTCCCGAGCTCGAACTCAGGGAGCAAGTTGTAATCTAGAAGTACAGTATTTCTTATTACAAAAATAAAGAGAAAGAGAGAGAGATGGAAATTTGGCTTCTTCTTCTTCTCTTCTTTCTTCCTCTTTGTCTTCCCTTCTCTTTGGCGCTCTTGAATCTTCTTTCTTTTGTTCTTCCTGTGTTCTTCTTGTCTTCTCTCTTCTTTGCTGCGGTCCTTTTTCTTCTTTTCTTCTTCTTCTTCTTCTTTGCCTTCAGGACGTCGTCTGATTTTCCAATCAGACGACTTAAACTGCTGCTGCTACAGTGTCTTTTCTTCTTTCCTCTGTGGCTTTCTTCTTCTTCTTCCTGCCTTCTCTTCTTCTTCTTCACCTGTGCCTGCACACTCAAATTTCGATCAGAGGGCAAAACCTACTCTACCCTCCCCCGCGTCTCTCTCTCAGAATTCACTCAGAGGATAGCTCTCCCAGAGCTGCCGGATAGTCGGGTAAGCAGGTCACACCCGGGTCCAGGCCCACCGGCGTGCGGTGGCGGCCGAGGAGTGCAGGTTGGGCTAATTGGGTCGGGTCAGGTCCGCGGGACGTGAGCGTGGACGAGGCCGGGTAATCGGGCGGGTGAAGGGGACCTCACCCCGTGATCTGTGGCGAACAGCTTAAGGCACTTTTTGCCTTTAAGCGCCCGTTCGCCTCAGTGGGTTTCCGAGGTGGGACTAAATGTCCCACCCCAATTTGGATGCCTGCGCGGAGGAAGCAGCGGCAGTCGAGGCTTCGTGCGAGGGCTTCGCCTCAACTGCAGCCTGGCACTTCGCGAAGACACCCCACGCTGCCTGGGAGCCTGATCTAGGCGTGGTGTGCCTGGAGCAGCAGGTCGAAGGAGCTTCTTCACCTCAGCAATGGCGGCGGCGAGCGAAGTTCCTATTTACAAAGAAAGGGCCTCTCGGCCTAATTAGATGCGCGGAGGACCTTCGCCGTGGCACGGCGAAGGTGGTCGGAGGGTCTGCAGGTGGCGGGGCGGAGCCTAAGGGCCACCCTAGGTCAAACTACGGGTTGGGAAATGGGTGTGCTCGGTGGAGTTGCAGAGGGCGATTTGGGGGAAGTGGAAGGGCGGAGGATGATGAGGGTGAGGAGGCGAAGGTTCCACGGTGGTCGGCGAGCCGTGTGGGTTGCTGGAGTGATGGGAGCGGGTCGCCGGAGTGTTTCCAGAGGTGGAGAAGGTGAGGGTGATTAGGCACGGTCGAGGGGTAATTAGATAAAAATAGCAGGGGGAAAAGAGAGAGAGGAGGCAGGGAAGTAGTTTAAACCTAACTAAAGGGACGAAGGGGGCGAGGAGGCGGACGACTGTGCCTGCTGTTGCTGGAGAAGGTGCCCAGTTGGGGAGGACAGTGGCGACGATGGGGCAGAGGCAGTGCGTGCTGGTATTGCGCGACGTGGAGGAAGATCAGGGAGGTGGCTCTGCTGCTGGTATTGCAGCAGAGCGACGAGGAGGAGGAGGAGAAACCGCCGGAGCAAGGGGGCGTCTGTCGGAGTGGGAAGAGAGGAAGTGAGGGGGTATCTCCGTCAGATCCGAGCTGAGGAGAACGGCAGAGCTTGTGGGGTTTTTATGGAGGTAGAGACGGAGAGGAGGGCGGAGGGAGGCGACGTGCCTCCCTCGCCGGAGGACGCCGGAGGAAGGAGACCCATACCGTCCGTTCGTTTGTACGGCCGGTATGGGTGGTTGCAGCACTCAGGGGGTGCTCCTGCGACGGCTGACGACGCAGGGCACCCACATTTGACTTGGCAGGTCCCCCCCCTCACCCTGTGTGGCGCCATGCTCCGTGCAAGGTCGCCGGAGCATGGTGCTTGATGAGAACCTCGTCACAAATCCTAAACTAGCACCATTTAACCCTGATATGCAAGAAAAAGCTCCTACATAACTATAGAAAGGCTTGGCTCAGAGAGATTCTGAGTTTGCAAAGAAAATAGAAACTAAGGGGTAAAAATGCAATTTCACCAATCCGATCTGAAAATAGGGTAACTCAGGGTCCAAACATAGGTCAAAACAACCTAATAAGAAGAAAAGTGGGATGAGATAACTCAATAAGGGCTACAGCAACTCCAAGGAATTAAATGACATCCTGTAACCCAAAAAACAAACCCACTTCAATTCACGTGGTTCGAGGTAAGGTAAAAATCAAATAAACCCTTTAAAATTCATAGAAAAATAATCTCTAGGGTTTAGGACTTTCAATTTGGCCTTAGGAACCCATTTTGACCTACATTGAGAACAATGCCCAATTAACAACTTAATTTGGGTTTTTGCATAAATTGACCATACAAACAAGGTTTAATCTAGAAATAAAATTTACCATCAGAATCCTTACGTCCTAATTAGTCATGTATAAAAACTTGGGCCTAAGAAGAAACCTTCTTGACCAACTTTACACTTTGGTCCTCATATATTTACTTTTTGGCCCTCAACTTTTGAACCTTCACATTTTGGCCCCTAACTCTCCTTTGTTCTTTACATTTAGGTCCCTCCTGCAAAACCTGAGCAGCGCCATGCTCCGGCGACCTTGCTCGGAGCATGGCGTCGCGCAGGGTGATGGAGGGGCCCTGGCAAGTCAATGGGGGGTACCCTGCGTCGTCAGCCACCGCAGGGACACCCCCCTGTGTGCTGCGACCGCCCATACCACCCGTGCGAACTCACGGACGGTATGGGTCTCCTTCCTTCGGCGTCCTCCGGCGAGGGAGACACGTCGTCTCCCTCCGCCCTCCTCTCTGATTCTACCCCTATAAATACCCCCGTCACTCCGCCGTTCTTCCCAGCTCGGATCTGACGGAGACACCCCCTCAATTCCTCCCTTCCCATTCCCCTTGCTCCGGTGGCCTCTCCTCCTCCTCCTCGTCGCCCTGCCGCACTACCAGCAGCAGGGTTACCTTCCCTCGATCTTTCCGCGTCACGCCGCACCCAGCTGGCGCCTCTCCGGCCCTCTCCTCGCCGCCGCCCCTTCCTCTGGGCAATTTCTTCTCCGGCGACAGTCGATACGACTGTCGCCTGCGCCAACCCCTCCTCGTCCAGCTTAGTAGGTAAAACCTCTCCTCTTCCTCATCTCTTTCTTTTCCATACTGAAAGCCCTTACTGTCGCCACCGATTTCCCACCGATCACCCTCACCTTCTCCACCTCCGGCCAAAGTCCGGCGAACCGCTCCCATCGCTCCAGCACCCCACACGGCTCGCTGACCTGTGCATAACCTCCGCCTCCTCACCCTGATCCTCTTCCGCCCCTCCACTTCCCACCAAACGCCCTCTGCAGATCCACCGAACACACCCACTTCTCCGCCCGCAGTTTGACCTAGGGCGACCATTTTGCTCCACCACGCCCCCTGCAGACCCTCCGACCACCTTCGCCGTGCCACGGCGAAGGTCCTCCGCATATCTGATTAGGCCGAGAGGCCGTGTTGTTGTAAACAGGGTCTGTGCTCGCCGCCGCCATTGACGAGTGGCGAAGCTCCTTCGACCTGCTGCTCCAGGCACACCACGCCCAGATCAGACTCCCAGGCTGCACGGGGTAGCTTCGCGAAGTGTCAAGCTGCAGTTGAGGCGAAGCCCTCGCCCGAAGCCCTCGCGCGAAGTTCGGCTGCCGCTGCATCCTCTGCGCAGGCGCCCAAATTGGGGGTGGGACATTTAATCCTACCTCGGAAACCCGCTGAGGCGAATGGGCGCTTAAAGGCAAAAAGTGCCTTAAGATGTTCACCTCAGTTCACGGGGTGAGGTCCCCTTCACCCGCCCGATTACCTGGCCCCGTCCGCGCTCACGCCTCGCGGACCTGGCCCGACCCGATTAGCCCGACTTGCACTCCTCGCCCACCACCGCACGCCGGTGGGCCTGGACCCGGGCGCGACTCGCGTACCCGATTACCCGGTTGCTCTGGAAGAGCTGTCCTAAGAGCGAATTCTGAGAGAGAGAGACGCGGGGGGGGGGGGGGGTGGATAGAGTAGGTTTTTGCCCTCTGATGCTGAACTCTTGAGCGTGCAGGCACAGGTGAAGAAGAAGAAGGACTGCGGAAGAGGAAGAACTGAAGCGACACTGTAGCATCCGCGGGTTAAGTCATCTGATTGGAAAATCAGACGACGTCCTGAAGACAGGTGAAGACAAAGAAGAAGAAGAAAAGAAGAGAGAAGGAGCAGCCAAGTGAAGAAACAGAAAGCAGAAGAAGAGAAACAAGAAGCAAGGAAGAAGAAAAGAAGAAGCAGGACCGCGGCAAAGAAGAGGAAAGACAAGAAAGAAGAAAAAAGAAGAAGAAGAAGATCTGAAGAAAAAGAGAGAAAGGAGCAGCCAAGTGAAGAAACAGAAAGCAGAAGAAGAAGAGAAGTAAGAAGCAAGAAAAGAAGAAGAAGAAGAACAGGAAGAACAAAAGCCAAAGAGGAGAGAAGACAAAGAGGAAGAAAGAAGAGAAGAAGCCAAACTTTCATCTCTCTCTCTCTCTTTATTTTTGTAATAGAACATGTATATCTCTAGAATACGACTTGCTCCCTGAGTTCGACCTCGGGAGAATTGTTATTCCCGAGTAAAAAAATACATATATTTGAAATGATGGCAATAACTAGCTACACTACAATGCTATAGCAAAAACTAGTCATAGTTGTCGCCCACCGTTTCAGTGCTGCTCAGGTTTTGCAGGAGGGACCTAAATGCAAAGAATGAAGGAGAGTTAGGGGACAAAATGTGAGGGTTCAAAAGTTGAGGGCCAAAAAGTAAATATATGAGGACCAAAGTGTAAAGTTGGTCAAGAAGGTTTCTTCCTAGGCTCAAGTTTTTATACATGACTAATTAGGACCTAAGGATTCGGATGGTGAATTTTATTTCTAGATTAAACCTTGTTTGACCGATCAAATTATGCAAAAACCTAAATTAAGTTGTTAATTGGGCATGGTTCTCAATGTAGGTCAAAATGGGTTCCTAAGGTCAAATTGGAGGTTCTAAACCCTAGAGATTATTTTTATATGAATTTTAGAGGGTTTATTCGATTCTTTATTTGCCTCGAACCTCGTGAATTGAAGTGGGTTTGTTTTTAGGGTTACAGGATGTCATTTAATTCTTTGGAGTTGCTGTAGCCCTCTTTGAGTCATCTCATCCCACTTTTCTTCTTATTAGGTTATTTTGACCTATCTTTGGACCCTGAGTTACCCTGTTTTCAGATTGAATTGGTGAAATTGTATTTTTACCCCTTAATTTCTATTTTCTTCTTAAACTCAGAATTCTCTGAGTTAAGCCTTTCCTTGTGTTATGTAGGAGCTTTTATCCTTTGTATTAGGTCAAAATGAGCTAGTTATGGCTCATGATGAGGTTCTCATCATACCCCCATGCCTAGCTTTTGCTAGTCCCTTAGCAAAAAAAAAAACTTAAGGTTTCAACCTTTGTTCTAGACCATGGAGTTCTTAATAGCTTTAGATAAGTGCTTTTTCATTTGAACTCAGATTAGGTTAGAATGCTGACCATAGGCCTAAAAGGTACTCTAGTACCAATCAAGATCCAGATCCGTCTAGCCTCAGCCTAAGTCCTTAGCAAAGGTTTTTAAGGCCTACAAGAACTAACTTAAGGTCTATTTGACTTCGTGGTTAAAGCACCCCGTGCTTGAGATGATTTTAGCCCTGGCTCAGTTCGCAGTGCGTTTTGTAAGAGAGAGAGATAGAAGATTTTTCTGTTTGGAGAGTTTTCTCTCTCTTTTTCTTTTTAATTCTAGCTTAGGATTGGCTTTTCAACACGATTTGTATCAGATTCCTTGCTCCCATCATCAATCCTCAAGGGTTCCTGGCAATCGATGCTTTGAGATAGCGTCGCCCATGGCAATCCCCGGAACCCTGGCTATTGAGATTTCGAGATAATCCCATCCATGGTGTTCCGTGGCCGAATCCAGACCCTGGTAATTGACACTTCATGATAATGCCATCCATGGAATCTGAACCGGCAGAGTGCTTACATGCCCCCAGTAGGATATGTAAATATCCTAAGAGACAAGCACCGAGGAGATGATATTTTGTTACGCATCTTCGAGGGGATTTCCCGCCTCTCCGCGCTGGGAACTCGTCCAAATCAACTTGTATTGATCGGCCGCTCCTATTCTAGGTGTACTTTTTAGAATTTTTCGACGCTTCTGCGTGATTTTGATTTTAACGCTTACTGAACCAGGCTGTGTGTGAGGTTAGGGTGCTTAGGTTACTGAGTCCCGTAGACCAAAAGTTAGTTAATGAGGTCAAATACTCCCTAAGCCTTAGACCTAATACTTCAGCTTTTTATTTTCCTCAACCTCTTGAGGAGTGTCCAGATCTTAATGGGTACTAAGAGTCTATCCAAGAATGCCTAAGGTTTGCATTCTTACTAATCCCTTTGTGTACTTTTCAGTTCTTTTCTTGAATGAGGTCTAGAACTTAGGTTAATTCCTTAGTTCCTTACTAATGACTATCACATTTTTCTTTCGTATATGTGCTCCTTTTTTCATTTTGTTTCTTTTTCTCCTCCCACATCTCAAAATTCCTCCTCTCATTTTATTATCTTTTTCAAAAAATTTTTTAATTTTTATGGTATTTTTGGCATATGTGAATTTTTTGTTTAAAACCTTTTCTTACAAGTTTTGCACTTTCATACCCCCCATGCCTAAGATTCGCAATGTCCTCATTGTGACGTAGGGGGTTTTTATTTACTTAGTTCATTCCTTATGACAGATGTTTGGATGAGTGAATGGGTCGGGATGAATTTGCGGACGATTTCTAATCCCAGATGCAAGCATCTGAGGTGGGGTTGGCTGTCTACAAGGGTGAACGTTAAGTGCACAAAAGTGTTAGAAAAGGTTTCAGGTTTTCAAAGAGAATGACGGGCTGCCTCCCGTTAAGCGCTAAATTTGATGCCTTCAGCCAAGCGGGAAAATGGAGTAGAGAGGGGATGGTCAAATCAGCAGAGTTTAATATAACAAGCACCTTGATTAAGAGCCTGGTTGGTCCAACCAGGTGCTTGTTTAGATCAACAGGCTGATGATGCAGCCCAAACCCAATCAATCTGGTGGGTTGATAGATGAAGATCAAAAGGTGTGGAACCCACCATATGCAATGTGACTCAGATGGATATGGAAGTGTGAATACAGGGTTTGGCTGAGTCGAATCAGCCTGGTCAGAATAGGGACCCGTAGAATAATCAATGAGTGACGCGGGAACCCTATAGAGGTGATCAGAGAATGATGGAGCATGGTATGTAGTCTAATCAGTGTTCCAAACTCGATGTGGAAATGCAATCGGCTCGGTGAGAGGTGAATCTGAATAGAAATTGAGTCCGGTTGCGGGTCGGGGTTGGGAAGAGGTTTTGATCCGTTCTGTGTGTGCGGACGAGGTGGCCATTGTGTACGAGGGCTCTTCTAGAAACGGATGATAGGTGGTTTCCTGTAGAGAGTCCTCTGGGTAACTATCAAATGCCGGAAGAGTGTCTGTAGGATGAAAGAAATCTGATTCGAGAAAAAATTTGGATTCTGGGTTGCAAGCACTCTTGGCATTTTCTATTTTTGGTTCCTGAGGATCGAAAAGGAATGATTCTGTGCTATCAGTGATCTCGGGAACCAGGACCTCAGAGTCGGAGTCAGAGAATGAGTCATGTGGACTGAGGTCGTAAATAGGCTTGGTGTGTTCAGGAAGGAGAGTCTCTCCACAATTATTGTCAGATCTGAAATTGTCGGAGAGTTGGCGAAAATGAGATTCATGATCATGAATTCCACCACAGCAAAAATCATCAGATGTGGAATCAGCAGCCTGACTGGGGTCTAGCCTATATGTCAATTCTGGGCTCGAAAAGGTATTCTGTCTAGGCTCAAGCTCCAAGTTGGTAGGATAGACCCAATTAAAACCCTGCTCATCCAACTCCTCAGTTTCTGTATCATAAATTGGCATGTTTTCTGAAAAATCGATCAGATTTCCTGAGCATGTTGGAGAGGGACATTCATCAAATAGAGGCCCGGAATCATATTCTACAAAAATTTGATCTTTCTCATAAGGGGCCTCGTAATCTTCCCAATAAGTTTCAGATCTAGGTTCTAGGCTTAGGATGTGGGTAGAGTTACTAGAACCTAAGTCTGAATAACCTTCGAGGGCCACCTTATCAGAATAAGAGGCGGAATTTATACCCTCAAAAGGTTCAGTTCTGATCTCATTGTTGCAGGAGTTTTGGCACTCTAAGCTTGGCAATTCATGTTCTAAGTTCAGCTCATCATTGTGTTCTCCTGCAATATCCCAACCTAATTCAATGTTGTCTTCTATCTGGGTTGGGGTTCCACAACCACTTTGTGCCTCAGTCCGAAGATCTGGGAAACTGGATTGTTCCTTAATACTGTTCCAAGATGGTTCATCCTCTATTTCTGATATATACGGGTATTTCTGGTTGATAATTTGTTCTAGTGATCTCATCATTTCTACCCATTTTATAAGGTCATCTTGGTGTTGTTCCCAAAGTACAGGATTTGTCAAGCATTGAAGGTATTCAGATTAGTGTAATTTTTCTATCTCAATGTATCCTGTCATGAGCATATCTCGGGTTGATCCTTTTAAAATTTCAGTCAATAGAATTTGGGCACAGTTTATGATGAAAGCTGTGGTTGTTGGGACATCAACCTGAATGTTTTCTATTGGTGTTGAGGGTTTACATTTGATTTCATAGAATTCAAGGGCATCCTCAATCATCTTATCTTTCATGGATCTCAGATATTTAGGTTTTTTGAAAGGTAGTCTTAAATGGTATGGCTGCATCTTTGAATGAAGTGGTGGAATCAAGATATAGAATCGAAATTTGAATCAAGATGGAAGAAGGGGACGTTGTTCAGAATCAGAGGAAAAGGGCTGTGTGGAGTGTTTGTTGCACAAGTAAGGGCAGCGAGGCTCAACCTCGAGGGGGGGGGGGGAATTTCTAAAGGAGGTTTCAAGGACCTCCTGCAAAATACTGAAGGACTGGATGAGATAAGCAGGTGCTGGACCCAATCGAGGCACCCAAAATGTTGGGTGACTATAGAGGTTCGGGGCAGATGGACCCCTTGATCAAAAAGATCGTCCACCTGAGAATTACCTGGGCAGCCAGAGAGGGAGAGTCCCGCGAAGACCCCTACACGGTAGAGCGTCCCCACGGGTTACAGGGTTTCCCCCACCTGACCTCTCTTGTCACTGAGATTCCAGGTAGACCAGAATGGGGATCTTGACCTCTTAAGTCTACCAATTTTAGTTTAAGATTGGGGTGCTTAAGGTTTCACTTAAACTTTTAGGTATTTTTGAGTGAGAAAGTGACCTAATTTTAAGGTTGGTTGACCCAAGGGGAGAAGAAGGTGCCCAGTGGGGGAGGACGGCGGTGACGACGGGGCAGAGGCAGCGCGCGCTGGTATTGCGCGACGCGGAGGAAGATCAGGGAGGTGGCTCTGCTGCTGGTATTGAAGCAGAGCAACGAGGAGGAGGAGGAGAAACCGCTGGAGCAAGGGGGCGTTTTTCGGAGTGGGAAGAGAGGAAGTGAGGGGGTATCTCCGTCAGATCCGAGCTGAGGAGAACGACAGAGCTTGTGAGGTTTTTATAGAGGTAGAGACGGAGAGGAGGGCGGAGGGAGGCGACGTGCCTCCCTCGCCGGAGGACGCCGGAGGAAGGAGACCCATACCGTCCGTGCGTTCGTACGGCCGGTATGGGTGGTTGCAACACTCAGGGGATGCTCCTGCGACGGCTGACGACGTAGGGCACCCCCATTTGACTTGGCAGGCCCCCCCTTACCTTGCGCGGCGCCATGCTCCGCGCAAGGTCGCCGGAGCATGGTGCTGCTCAGGTTTTGCAGGAGGGAGCTAAACGTAAAGAACGAAGGAGAGTTAGGGGCAAAAATGTGAGGGTTCAAAAGTTGAGGGCCAAAAAGTAAATATATGAGGACCAAAGTGTAAAGTTGGTCAAGAAGGTTTCTTCTTAGGCTTAAGTTTTTATACATGACTAATTAGGACCTAAGGATTCGGATGGTGAATTTTATTTCTAGATTAAACCTTGTTTGACCTATCAAATTACGTAAAAACCCAAATTAAGTTGTTAATTGGGCATGGTTCTCAATGTAGGTCAAAATGGGTTCCTAAGGTCAAATTGGAGGTTCTAAACCCTAGAGATTATTTTTATATGAATTTTAGAGGGTTTATTCGATTCTTTATTTGCCTCGAACCTCGTGAATTGAAGTGGGTTTGTTTTTAGGGTTACAGGATGTCATTTAATTCCTTCGAGTTGCTGTAGCCCTCTTTGAGTCATCTCATCCCACTTTTCTTCTTATTAGGTTATTTTGACCTATGTTTGGACCCTGAGTTACCCTATTTTCAGATTGAATTGGTGAAATTGCATTTTTACCCCTTAGTTTCTGTTTTCTTCTTAAACTCAGAATTCTCTGAGTTAAGCCTTTCCTTGAGTTAAGTAGAAGCTTTTATCCTTTGTATTAGGTCAAAATGAGCTAGTTATGGCTCATGATGAGGTTCTCATCACCTAAGTTACTTTTTTTTACTCTTAATTAAATAAAATTAACTTAATTAACTGAGTTGAGAGGTAACACAATCAATAAGTGATCATCTCATCATTTAACTATTCCAATTATCACAATATGAAATTTAACATGCATTCTCAGGTTTTATAACATGTGAGGTTCATGTATTGAATATAAACCATTCACATTCTCAGTCCTAAGGTTCATCTCATAACCTAAGTTTCAAGTAAATATTTCTAATTTAACATGCACTTTACTAATTCAAACCACAAAAGTAGAAAGGACCACTCTACCAAGGTATGCGGGTGGTATGGGGGCTCATATGGTGGATCCCGACATCTCTGCAGGTCCCGTGTACACTAAGGACTGGAGACCTATACCCTTGACCAATATTGCAAATAAGCTCAAAATAATATAGACACGACACCAACACGTAGGGAATTCCGAAAGAAAACTAACAATACTTTGTTTGCATAAAACTGACTCCGTTTGGGTCCTGAATCGACCCAAAAATAAGCATTCTGACCAAAATCAGATGTCTGAGGCGTGTCCCAGACGTCTTAAACGAACGTAGTAGCTCACCTTGCTCTCTTATGTCTGTACTCGTTGTTTGCTACCCCGCACAGCTGTCTGAGGGGGTCTCTAGACGTCTGACACTGCACCCGGTCATCTAGGAGTGAAGTCGGACATCTGACACGACCTCTAGACATCCTAAAGCACCTCAAATGTCATGCCACGCGCCTTTCCAACATCCTAGTACCTGCACATGCACGCGTAGCCACAACAACGACACCTCAACACAACCATAGTTCGCATGCATGGTTCAGAGTTCGTGCAAAGGACGTACCTTGGCACTCTACGTGCTATCGGACATCTTGAGCTCCTCGCAATGTGATAATGCGGAAATAGCTTCCTCGCGAAGCTTTTCTCCTCACGAACACCTGCTTTTCGCCTGCAGAGCTGCAACAGCTACCACAGTAGCTCGTGGAGGCCTCGAGGCTCTTCCTTACGAGCTCCTCCAACTCCTCCCCTTGCACGCACTGCCTCCCCGCCTTCTCCTACGCTCTCTCTTCCTCTCCTCCGCACTCTTCCTGCTCCCCTCCTCTCCTTTTGTTGCTCTCCCTCTCCTCCGTGCTCCTCCTGTTCCCCTCCTCTCCCTCTCCCCCACTCATGATGGTAAGGGGATGGGGGAAAATGGGATGGTTGCCGGCTGCAAGAAGGGTGGAGGAGTGGAGGTGGCGAGAGTGGAGAAGTGGGGAGATGGTTGCTGTGGGATGGAGGGGTGAAAAGGTTTTTATAGGGAAGGGTTAGGGTTTTAAGGGTGTGTGTGCGTGGGTTGAGTGGGTGTGGGGTGTGGGGTTAGGTATATTGCGACCTTGGCCCTGCAAAATCCCCTCGTTCCTGCAGAGTCCATAGAGTAAATCCTAAGGGGTTTAAAATTGCCTTAACACCCCTAAAATTCTAGAAAATTTTCGAACGACCCTTGGAAAGGGTCATTTCATAAAGCACCTTACTACCCCATGTGGCGAAACAAATACGACCCTCAGGATAGACAAAGAACAATGAGATCAAATATGAGAAAGTAGAATCACATTCCTAACAATTTCAGCACCTACCATGCAAGGAGGGGAGTAGTGGTCATCATGGAGCCTCGAGTTTCTCTCCTTCTAAACAAACCAAATTGACGTAGAGAGGATCTGAAGGAAAGTTTTGTTATCCACATTGGCGTGTTGGACGGCGTCCCATGCACCAAGGGGGGAGTCAAGCTAATGTAAATGGGAGAGAAGGCAGTCCTAGACATGATTCTAAGCAAGGCAGGAGAACGAGTAGTGGAAAAATAAGGTGGTGAGTAGATTCTACCTCTTCTTTGCACAACAGGAAATTAACATTAATGTGGTGGCCCCAATGATGGAGCCAAGAGCATGTGAGGTGATGGTCCCTTGTCGCCAACCAAGTGCTATAGGACCACTTGGTGACGTGCCCTCTAGTCCAAATGAGCCACCAAATGTCAAGCTTTGAGCCTTGGTCCCTTAATGCTTCCTCTAAAGCTGAGAAGCGAGACCTCCCTGATGTGGAAGGCCAAGACTAGGAGCCCCCTCTCCAAAAGTGGACAAGGGGGGAGGCTTGAGGGAAAGCATACTCCTATATATATAGATAGAGGAGTTAGAACTCCTCGGCTAGGTGGTGGTGAAATCCCCATAACAAGCAGACATCCAACAATTCCAAATGGATGGGGGCAATTGAGTAGCCTCCAAACTCTATTATCTATAGCAGCCTTCTCTAGAGTCACAAAGCAATGGATCCCCAAACCCCCTTTGTTCAAGGGGCGACAAATATCCTTCCATGAAACAAGGTGAGTACCACCATCCTAAATAAAGTTCGTTGCCATTTTTTGTGGGAGTTAGAGGGCCCCCTTTCTGATGATGGTATTGTTGAGCCAAAATCTGAGGAGGCCTTCAAGGCCCCAAGTTACCCATCTAATTCTGCCCAACCTAGAGAGGAGATTCCTCTTCCATCCACTAAGGAGCTCTTTTGCTCGTTCAATGAGCGAAGAAGAATTGTTGGAACGACCACAGGAGAGGGAGATACCAAGGTACCTACAGGGGAGCCTCCCCTCCAACATCCCAAGGGAGAGGTAGACGCTCCATTTGGCTTTGGTGTGCTTGGCCAAGAAGACCCGCCTATTCCCTCCATTCAACTATAATGTAGAGATGACACCTAGAGTGTCTAAAGCTTGCCGAATTCCCCTAGCTGAGGTGGGGTCTGTTGGTGCTAGAGCACAACAATCATTTACTTTGATGATAACAAAACACGTGTCTTTTAACATTTGCTTTTGAGTCCTAGTTTTTAGGTCAAATTGCAAATGGAGACAAGTGTTTAGATGGAGTTTGAGCTCGCATCCATGGCGGATTGGAGCTGGACAAAGGTGGAGAAGCTTCGCGAGGAGCGAAAGCTTGAAGATTGAAGGATAAGAAGAATATGATATATTTCTATTTATCTTTTTCTATGTACTTTTGTCATTATATTCTTGCTCTTTTTATTTCTTAGAATATCTGTTAAAGAGCCTCAAAGGATCCTTAAAGTAGTCCTAGAAATACCTACACTACCCTAAGATACTTAGGTTTTCTATAGAGAACTTATAAAATCAAAATAGGGATAAGACAGCCTTTTCAAACGTCTAATCTGAATTTCAGATGTCTGATAAAAACTTTTAAGACGTCTGACTATTGACTCAGACGTCCAATTATTTAGGATGGACTTAGTTAGTTCTGTTTGATGAAATCAGATGTCCAGACGTCTTAGGAGACTTCTGATGCCTTCGCCAGACGTCTAATTAGTGGACCATTGGCTTCCTTAGCAAACATTGAGGAAATGACCGTTAGCCTCGTATCAGACATCCGTAGAGGACCCCAAACGTCTGATACATGACCGTTTTGCCTCGACTGACCCAAAATCTTCCTTCAGAGATTTTATAGCTGTTAGACTCGTTGGGAATCCATTTCCAAAGAACAAATAGGTTTCCAGACGTCTAAACCTTGTGCCAGACGTCCTGTGTGTCGTCTGATAGACATACACTAGAACCCTGTTTAGGTATAATTCAAGTCAGGAAGGAAACCCGCCTAAAATCAGACGTCTGACTTAGCTCCCAGATGCCTTAAATGGGTTTTCTAGACATTTGATGCCAGGACCAGATGTCTGATGACCATGTCAGAATGATGATTAATTCTGACTACGGCCTGATTCTCTTTGGCTTGTACCCAACGGCTATGGAAGCCTTCCTAGGCCCTCTATAAATGGAGGAGGACCCCTTGGCTTGTAAGATACACCAAGACACACTAAAAAAACCACTTTCCACATCTTTTGTGTCCAAGAGAAGTAGTTGAAGCTCTAGCTCTCCAAGCATCTGTTTCATATCTAGAGAGCTTCATCCCTTTGCGCACCCGCTCTCCCTCTGTGATTACGAGAGCGACAAAGCACCACCGTGTGGTTCACGCACCCGCGTCGTCACATCGACGCACTTCCACCAAAGGGAAGTTTCCTAACTCCTATAGAAGCTAGGATTAAATATTTAAGGCTCTATAGGATTGTTGTACTTTATATTGTCTTTGGTTGGGTATTCGCTTTACGAATTCCTGTCTCCTTTGCTAGACAAATTCCTTCTTGTGAAGAGAAGGGGTGTTGAGGAACACTACCCTCGATCTAAGTAGTGTGGTTGTAATTGAGGTTCGGCCACCCTCGTTTAAGTGACTGCGTTTAGTAGATTTGATTAACTAGGTCGATTGGGAAATCCTAACTCGAGAGGGTTAGGTGATGGTTTTCACCCGATTTAGGTTTCCACCTAAAAATACTTGTGCCTATTGTGTGATTGCTTATTTTTGTGAGATTGTCTATTTTTATTCCACGCTATATTTCGTCACGCATATCTCCCCCCTCCAAGTAGGGAATTACAGGGTCAGCTCTGGAACAGATGAGAACATCATTGGCAAAAAGAAGATGGGATGGGAAAGGGGTCCGCCCCCCCTCCCCCGTCACCCCTAGCCAAGTTGATTCTTCTACTTTGGATTAGTATGTCCAAGAAGAAGGAGAGGGCATTGATCACCAAGGTGAAGAGGAGAGGTGAAAGGGGGTCCCCTTGGCACAGCTCCCTAGAGGTGCAAAGAAATCTTGCCAAAACTCCATTAACTAGAGGTGAGCAACTTGGGTCCCAAATGCAGAATTTAATCCATGAATTCCAAGTGCTTGCAAAGCCATGAGACTGAAGGACTTTGATATCAAAGTCCATTTGCATCGTGTCAAAGACCTTCAAGATGTCCTTTTCAAGGCATAACCTAGGAGCCATCTTTAGGGGTGTTGAGTATGGACAAGAATTCCTGGGTCAGAAGAGAGCAATCTGTTATGGACCTACAACGGATGAATGCTACTTGGTTGGGAGCCACCCACTTAGGCATGAGCTTTCCCAGCCTAATAACAAGGATTTTGGAGATACACTTGTAGAGCATGTTGGAATAGGCGATGGGCCGAAAATCTCGAAGGCAAGAAGTGATTCCTTCCTTCGAGACAAGGGTGAGGAAAGTGTGTGGTTTAGTTGCTTGATGAGATCACCCCCTTCCCAAAAGAAGAATTGGATCCCCGATATGATGTCCTCCCCAATAATGTGCTAAGCCCTTCTAAAGAACATGGCATTGAGCCCATTCGAGCTTGGGGCTTTATTAGGCAAAAGCAACCCTTTGCTACTTCTCAGACGATATGAGGAAAATGTTACATGCAATCTTAGCAAACTCCCATTCACTAGAACCCCACTCCCCTCTTTCCAAAGAGTACCTAACCCACAAGCCTTAATTTTTAGCAAAATCATTTTGGCATCCTAAGGCCTTGTTTGGTAAAGGAAATTATTAGGAGAAATAAAAATTAGTAATAAGAGAAATGGAGGAATTGAGAAATTTTGGTATTTGATTGGGTTTGTTGTCTTGTCAAAGAGATTAAGAAGTTTTATTCTACTTGGAGTATTTGTATTGTGGAATAAGTTAGTAGAATAAAGAAAAAAATAGTAGAGAAAAGGAGTTAGGTAAAATTAGCAAGAGGAGTTAGACAATTCCATTGGAGAGGGTAGAATTTGCAAATATCTAAATTGGGGATGCAATTTCGACATGGAGTGATTCCAAACTAGGTGACAACAAATCAAAAATTTGGGGAGCAATTCCACGAACCAAATGGCACCTAGATGTATTAGGATTAGGAATAGACATTAATCCTAATTTGTATTTGACTTCGCATATGGAATTTGGAGTCCAAACAGGAGTAAGACTTTGGAAATCCTATTAAAAAAAATTCTCAATAGCTTTTTAAGTCCTACGTAGCATTTGTAAGTAAAGAAATTGAGCTTTCAAACTTCATATGTCAATTCGAGAGAAGAAGAATAAATTGAATGTCGATAACCTTTCTTTTTTTACTTTTTCCTTTATAGCGGAAGATTTTTATCTTTTGTGGTGATTCGAAGAGATGATCCCTACCATGTATCATCGAAGTGTTCTTTGTATTTGACGTGTATTTATGGTACTCCTAAATTAAGGAATAGGAAAAAATTTTGGTTCAGAATAGAAAGGCTGCTGCAGCAATATAGGAGCAATTTAGTCTGTATAGAGGACTTTAATGCTATTATGCAGGTAGAGGATAAAGCTGGAGGAGCAAGGATCCCCCCAAGACAATTTCAATTTTTGAGATCCTTTACAAATGTGCTTGGCCAGGTAGATTTGGGCTTTTCTGGACAAGTGTGTACTTGGTCAAATAAGAGGAAACCCTAATACTTAATTAGAGAAAGACTTGATAGAGTCTTTATCACTCCTGAATGGTTAGCGCTATTCCCTAGTGCGAGTGTTTTGAATCTCCCCGCTATTAATAGTGATCATAGCCCAATTCTTCTCATATTGATAAGGAAACAGTATGCTAAGAATCAAGTATGGAGGCTTGGAACTGAATAAAGTATAACACAAGATCATTCGTCGGTGGTGGAGAAGGGATGGAATGTTGGAGGGATGGGACTGGCTATCTGGAGTAAAGGTGAAACGATGGCAGCTGAACTGAAAAAGTGGAACGCACGATCTGATGTGAACTGGAAAAAGGGGAAATCAGATATTGAAGAGCAGTTAGCACAGATTCAAACTAAGTTGTCCAATAAGGATGATTTCGAAAAGGAAAAGCTATTAATTAAGCAATATGAGGAGGTGCAATTGCAGAAGGAAATATATTAGTTCTAAAGGTCAAGGAAGAATGGGGTGTAAAGTGGTGATCGAAATACAAAGTACTATCACACTTATGCCCAGTGTAGAAGAAGAAGAAATGCAATAAATTGGATTGTGATGCCAAATGGGGAAGAAACGAGAGATCAGAATAAAATAAAGTAAGGTTTTTTCGATTATTATCAAAATGTATACATATCTCAGTTGGTAGAATTCAAGCCTATGTGATCATGACAGACCTTCTGAAGTGGATGGAAGATGGTGCAAGCAAATACTAGATGAAGAAGAAATTAAAGATGTGTTATTTAGTATGCATCCATATAAAAGCCCAGGGCCTGATGGGCTGCCTGCTTTTTTTTATCAAAAGAGTTGGAGTACGGTGAAGCTAGAAGTGATTGCATTTGTAAAGAATTATTTTATAAATCAATATATGCCGAGCCCTATGAGTAGAACTTATTTGACACTTGCTTCAAAATTTCAATCTCTTACTCTCTCGAAAGATTTTAGGCCTATAAGTTTAACAAATACACTATATAAGTTGGTGACAAAATTACGGCAAGGAGACTCAAGCCTATTTTAAAAAGAGTGGCATCGGAAAATCAGGCTAATTTCTTGTCAGATAGACAAATTGCAAATAACATAGTATTGGTGAAGATGAAAACAAACAGAAGGAAGAAATGCTCGATGGTGTTAAAATTGGATGTGGAGAAAGCTTTTGACAGGATTGAGTGGGAATTTGTTAGATATTGTTTAATGCAGATTCACATTCCAGAGTCACTGATAAACTTAATTATTATGTCTTACATCAGATCAGCGACCTTTCAGGTTTTGGTAAATGGGGAGCCCTCTGATACTGTTATGCCGACTAGAGGCATAAGACAAGGGTGTCCATTATCACCGTACATATTCATATCATGTTCGGAGTATCTATCAAGGAGCTTAGTTAGAACTCTTTACGCTAACCAATTATCAAGTTACAAAATGCATAGGGCCTCATGCCCCCTAACTCATCTGATGTTTGCAGATGATACATGTTATTTGCGGAAGCAAAGGAAGAGGAGGCTCTGAATCTTAAGGGTATATTGGCTGACTATGAATACTGTTCAGGCCAGAGAGTAAATTCTCTGAAATCAAAGATCTCTTTCAGAAGGAACACATCTGTCAGAACCCAAGAAAATATAGGGAGCATTCTCAATATTGGTAGTATGAACAAAAAAGAAGTATATCTTGGTAGTCTGATTTTAGATGGTGCTAAGCAATCCACGTTAAAGGAAATGATAGTGTCTAGAATGTATGAAAAGTTAGCCAACTGGAAAGGCAATCTGTTGTCACAAGCTGGCAGGAGTGTTCTGATTCAGGCGGTACTCTCAGCTTTGCCCTGTCCTCTGACGGCTATAAACTTGTTCTCCAAAAAACTTTGTTCAAAATTAGATGTTATTATCAGAGATTTCTGGTGGGGCCTTGCTGAAAACAAGAAGCATGTCTATCATAAGGCATGGAAGAGTATTTGCGTGCCGAAATGCATGGGTGGATTGGGTTTTAGGAGATTAGGATTGGTAAACCTGGCATATCTGTTAAAGATGGCATGGATGTTATGCACCAAGAAAAATGGGTTGTCGCAGGCTCAAATCAAAGGCAAATACCTTCCTCTTGGATCCTTTTGGGAGTATATATCTAAGCCTATGGATTCCCCAGTTTTGAACTCATTGGATAAAGTTAAAGATATGCTATTTAAAAATGCTCTATGGCTGATTGGCAATGGGAAAGATCTGAGATTGAAAGGACTAGAGATTATCCCTACAAATTATGATGTTTTCAGATTGGAGTCTATTGCTGAACTATTGGATCAGACGGGGAAGAAGTGGGAGGAGGAGATGATTGTTTCAAATTTTCCTACGATGGTGGCTGACATAATTATAAATACTCCTTTGCATGAGGGTGATGATTTGTTGATATGGAAGCCTCATCTAAAGGGAATTTCTCTGTCAGATCTGCTTATGTTACCGTGATGGAGGAGGAAGGTATAAATGTGGGTCTCTCTCCCAATCAGATCAAGGTTTGTAAAATTCTCTGGGTTGATAAAGGCGTAGCACCAAGAACTAAAATGTTTATGCGGAGAGCTATAGTTGATGCGTTGCCCTTGCTAAAAAAACTGCAGAAAAAAAGGTTGGTGGAGGATAGTTCTTATCCTCTTTGTAATTCAAGCTTTGAAAATTAGATGCATTTGCTAAAGTATTGCCCTTTAATGAGAGCTGTATGGTTTTATTGGGGAATCACTACATTACCGGATCTTGATGATTGGATTGACTTATTGTCAAGTTTGGAGAGTTTGTTTAAGTAGGCTGGAAAAAGCAAAAATCTTATTTATTATGTAATTCACTTGTTATTGTTATCTAGATGTAAATTGCTAATGGCTGGAGATTCCACTGAGCCGATGGATGTGATTAAAGGTGCAATGAATATGGATAAATTCTATCAGTGGGATGGTGATCCAGATAGCTCTTTGGTCATGGATCTTGTTGAATGGATAATTGTCGTAAATAGGGATTGGGTTTTGAAAAACCTATCGTAGTATGATTTGCGAACAAATCCATCAACAGGTAAATTTATACCGAAACTCTAAAAATTTAAGATTGAACACAGGGAGGTGGACATTTGATTCAAAACAGCATTTGTTTAGTTGTCACAAAGCAGATTAGCTAGTCGAATTGAATCTAAACTAACTATTTACTTAAAAAATAAAGAATAGAAGACAGAGAGAGAATATTACAAATAAAGAGAAAACAGAGATAGAATAAACATGGATTTCATTACCACAAGCTGATGTTCATTACAATTACAACTACTCACTACACTAGAAAGCGAGAAATCTACACTAGAAAGCAGTAAAAGAGAAGGTAGAGAGAAGTTATCCTCCTCGACGGCTGCTTAGAAGACGAGCCAGATGGGGTGATGCTTAGAAGACGGAGGAAGAAGCGGGAAGAAGGAGAACAAAGTAGGAAGAACCGGGGGCGAGGAAGGAAGTCATCGTTGTCGTGGGATCCACTTCCCGAATGGAGTGAGAGGACAACCGCAGGATGCTCCATAAAGGGGGGAGAAGGTGAAAAAATTCTAATTTTAACTTTAATGGAACATCCCGGGTTTGGGGCAAGCTCTTAGAGCTTTGGAGGGGGTGAGAGGAGAGAGGAAGGGATGATTGAAATGTGGGGGGCGTAGGCCTTTTTATCGGTGTAGAGGATGGGGACAAAAATGTCATTTTATGTTAAACACATTAATGTAAGGGCCTTTAGTGACGGAGAAAACCATCACTAAAGCCCAGATTGTGGGCGACGTGCAAGCCTCCCGCGCGCGCCTATTCTTCTTCTCTATGCAAACGGTTAACGCACGTTCTCGCGATTTTAGTCGTTCGATTGTGAGATCGGACTACTTAAAAGCTACGCCTCATCGCGTGCCCGCGTCAAATCGTGCGTGCGATTACACGTCGGATAGCGTGTGCGCGATCCACGTGCTCTGGGTGCGCCACGTCTCCCGCATCTGCACCGCCCGCTCGCCATCCAACGGCTCAATTGAGCCCGCACCCTCATCCCCGACTAATTTGGGGCGCGCTGCGTTTTGAACGCGTGCCCTACACACGCGACTTCGAGTCATGACCAATGTGCCAAGAGCTCTACTTTGATGCGTTTTGAATCCAAGCGTACTCGCTCTCAGCCGTTGGATCAAGATCCAACAATTGAGATCAACCGAGCAAGTGAGAAGAGAGAGGGTGCGGCAGTCCTCACGTATTAGCTGGGTCGGTTTGGGTGGCCGAGATGGTGCCACGTGGTGCCATCTTGGCCGTCCATCTTCTGTGACTTGTAAAAGGTGCCATGGATGTCGAATTAGGCCGATTTTCGCATCGTTAGGCTGCGATCATCGCTCCGAACCCATCTGTGCAGTCGGATTTTTCATCTGAAGTGCGAATTGACACCATCTTGGCCCTTGATCTCTGAACTTCCTAGGATTATATCTGATGCTACGGAAGTCCGATTGGGCCGATCTTGAAGTAGTTGAACTCCGATCATCACCCTAATCAGATCCGTATAGTTGGATATTCGATTAGAGGCCCCGATTGAATATTACCTTGCTACCTAACCACAAAAAGAGAAAATTAACCTAAACTTTATACAATCTAACCTAAATGCAAGATGATGAATGTTATGCAAAATTTATAATGTATGATGCAACTCTACGCCTAAGAACACGCATAAATAGACAGTTTATGTGATATAAACGTGTTTACATCAGATCCGCAGCAGGTGTTTCCTTATTTTGATCTGAAGGAGGAAGGTAAAGGTAAAATCTTGATGGATGCGGCAGTGGGAGAATTCAACTCTATTGTGGCTACAGTCTATGTGGACAGTGAGGGTGATGTTGCTGCAGCTAGTACCCATATGGTGCATGAATCCATTTGTTTGGTTGGTGAAACATGGGCTATTCTATATGGCTTTGATTTAGCCATCCATCATAGATTGATGGAAGTAGCAGTTTGGTCTGATGTTGTTCTGATTGATCAAATCACGACCCGCAATCAACCTTGTTAGAAGATCAGGTATGTGGTGCAGCATTGTGCATTAATACAATGGTTTCTCTCTGCACAAGGTCAACAGAATGAAGGTGGCACACGCACATAACCTTGCGAGATTCTATTTGAAACACAATTTGTGTGGTTACTGGGACTCCTCTGAGCTTCCTGATAAGTTGAGTGGCTAATCAATGAAGATGTTTTACCTTGCAAAAAAAAAAAGGGGCACCTTTATGCTTGTGTTTTCGATAAATATTATTTGATTTGTGTTCCATTCCATTGTGTCCAACGAAAATGGCGAGGCTCTAGAAATTTTGTCCTCTCTCTCATTGTTTACACCTCATTTTATTTTTGAGCAAATGGTAATGTATTAACTCAAAAAAATAGCCAATCGACCAAAATACAGGGGGATAAACCATAAATAGTTACATCTGCCATAAGGCGGATGATGGGAACACCATCATGAGCAATAACTAGCTCATTTTGACCCAAGTAAGTCAGTAAATGCTCCTACATAACTGCCAGAGAGTCACAAGTCACTACATAATCATTTTGAGGGAAAAATAAGAAACTAGGGTTAAAACTATAATTTTACTAGCATGTCATGAATGCAATACAACCATGGGTTTACTCAGGGGTTGAATGAGGCTCAGATGGTCTTAGAAAGCTAACAAGTGAGTTAAAACAATCAGAAAAGGTTTTGTACATATTCTGAGAATTAAATGACTTTTTGAAACCTTAAAAACAGACCCACTTAATTAACTGAGGCTATGATCAGGATAAAATTCACCTAAACCCTCTAAAATTCATAGAAAAATATTCTTTAGGGTTTGGAACTTTCAATTTGACCATCAAAACCTGTTTTGACCCAGAATAGAGTCACAGACTGACATTTGCTCTAATTTAGATTTTTTCATAAATTACCTAGTCAAACGTGGTCAAAACCAAAATCCAACTTTACCATTGGATTCCTTAGGTCCAAATTAGGTTTGTACCAGAATTTGAACCCAAGATGAGTTTGTCTTGACCTAGTTTACAAATTGGTTATGTCTGATTACATTTTTGCCCTTAAATTTTAAAAATCTTTTCAAACAGACCCTGACTTTGTCGTCGTTCTCACAAAAAGGCCCCTACCGCTATTAAACCTATTCCTACTTACTCCGACGACCTTAAATTGGAAAAAACTCCCTGATTTCTTGACGAATCCCTTTCAAATTTGAAAGGAAAGTTTGTCAAGAAATTCCCTTCTTTTTGAACCTGATCCTAAACACTAAAACCTACCTAATCTCTCATGTGAACGCATGAGAGATTTGGGTATCAAGGAATTCCCAAACTTCGACGAGCTTTCCAAGCTTGGGAAGCTTTCTTCCCAAGCCCAAAACCTCCTCCTGAGGTCTATAAAAGAACCTCCTACTCATACCATTCTCCTTACGCTCGAAATTGACCAAGGATCCCCACTAATTCCTCTCTCTCTCTCGGCCGAAAGTTCCTCGACGTCCGATGAGCCCTTCCGTCCATCCTCATCGTCCGTTTGCAATACCAGCAGCGGAGATATCCTCCTCGATTCTTCCCGCGTTGAGCTGTACTAGCCAGCACCCTAACCTCCCTCTTCCTCGTCGTCTCTCTCTCCGAAGCTATTCTCTTCTCCGGTGCCAGCAACACCATAACCGACGTCACCTCTACCCTACTTCATCCACTAGCTACACAGATCGATGTAACGACCCGATTCCCGAGTTCCTACGAGACACGAGAACCAGACCGACTCGACTAATCCCAAGACCTGGTCGTCCAACGAGGAAGTAACCAAAAGAGCAGTAAAATAAACCACATTCAACATGAATATAACTAACAGTAAGAAAATACAGCAGTAAGGAAAGAAACCACTACAGTATGTACCACTACAACAGTAGAACAACATTCATAACATAATATGGAACTGCAAGTAAAGAAAAGTACAGCGGAAACAAGAACTACTGACTACAGTGGAACTAAAAAGAGGTACAAGAGAATAGTGGTAACTCTACTGGACCCTACTCGGCCCAGCGTCCTCTGCAGCCGCTGACCCTGGCTGCTCAACACCTGGTCCTGAAAGGTAACGAGTGTAACACGTCAGCAAAACGCTGAGTAGAGTGGCAGCTAAACTAAAGAGACAGTAAAGTGTACAGTAGCTGTTTTAATTTTCTTTCTTCCTTTATTTACGTCTTTCTATTGTTTCACAATTATCTATTTCTCAGATCCTTCACTTGATCTCGAATGTTCCTCGTGGGAACGATCTTGATTGCAGTCTTTTCCGAATAGTAGAAGTAGCACGTGGTGCTCTCCTGGCCAGGAGAGTCCCCCGTGGTGATCCTACTCTCAGTCAACCACCCCAAGGTCACGGACAGGCGTAACGGTGACTACGGCACGCGTGATAAACGCACAGGTAGCTAACCCGCACTGGCACGCGGTCAGTCGTTTCCGTTAACGGGTGCGCCCAAAGCACAGCACGGAACCAGTACAGGGCAGAGCCCTCTCAGTAACAGGGGTCCAACCCCTCCACAGTAACCAAACAGGGGCCTTGCCCCTCCACAGTCCGCGCACCCTCGCCAGACTACCCTGGTTTGCCCCAGTGGGCCTAACAAGTCGGTGTAGGAGGCTAGCAGAACCCCAGGGCCCGTGGGGTAGCTAGTACCTCCCTACACTAGTAGCTCTCCTCGGTACTACGTACACGAGGGCCAGCAAGTCGGTACAGAGTGGCCAGTCCTAACCCCGGGTCCCTGGGGCGGCTAGCTCCGCTCTACACTAAACAGGGGGAAGTCGCTCTCCTTGGTACTCCGTACTCAAGGGCCAGCTCACTTCCCCAATTCTATTCCATTCACTTTCCAGGAGTTCTACTCCTAATTCCCCGTAGGGTTCCAGCTCTTTAACTCAGCGCATTCCGATTTCACCTTTCCAATTTCACGTTCATACATTCAATATTCTTACTCATGTTCATTTATTCATAACAGGCAGTGATGAGAACCTCGTCACAAACCCTAAACTAGCACCATTTAACTCTAATATGCAAGAAAAAGCTCCTACATAACTCTAGAAAGGCTTGGCTCAGAGAGATTCTGAGTTTGCAAAGAAAATGGGAACTAAGGGGTAAAAATGCAATTTCACCAATCCGATCTGAAAATAGGGTAACTCAGGGTCCAAACATAGGTTAAAACAACCTAATAAGAAGAAAAGTGGGATGAGATGACTCAATAAGGGTTACAACAACTCCAAGGAATTAAATGACATCCTGTAACCCTAAAAATAAATCCACTTCAATTCACGAGGTTTGAGGTAAGTTAAAAATCAAATAAACCCTCTAAAATTTATATAAAAATAATCTCTAGGGTTTAGGACTTTCAATTTGGCCTTAGGAACCCATTTTGACCTACATTGAGAACCATGCCCAATTAACAACTTAATTTGGGTTTTTGCGTAAATTGACCGGTCGAACAAGGGTTAATCTAGAAATGAAATTCACCATCAGAATCCTTAGGTCCCAATTAGTCATGTATAAAAACTTGGGCCTAAGAAGAAACCTTCTTGACCAACTTTACACTTTGGTCCTCATATATTTACGTTTTGGCTCTCAACTTTTGAACCCTCACATTCTGGCTCCTAACTCTTCTTCGTTCTTTGCGTTCGGGTCCCTCCTGCAAAACCTGAGCAGCGCCATGCTCCGGCGACCTTGCGCGGAGCATGGCGCCGCGCAGGGTGAGGGAGGGGCCCTGGCAAGTCAATGGGGGGTACCCTGCGTCGTCAGCCACCGCAGGGACACCCCCCTGAGCGCTACACCCACCCATACCGACCGTGCGAACGCACGAACGGTATGGGTCTCCACTTCCGGCATCCTCCGGCGAGGGAGACACATCGTCTCCCTCCGCCCTCCTCTCTGATTCTGCCCCTATAAATACCCCCGTCGCTCTGCCGTTCTTCTGAGGTCGGATCTGACGGAGATACCCCCTCACTTCCTCTCCTCCCACTCCGATAGACGCCCCCGTTGCTCCGGCGGCTTCTCCTCCTCCTCCTCGTCGCTCTGCCGTAATACCAGCGGCAGAGACTTCTTCCTGATTCTCCTCCGCGTCGCGCAATACCGGCGCGCGCTGCCTCTGCCCCGTCCTCGCCGTCGCCCCTTCCTCTGGGCAGTTTCTTCTCCGAAGACAGTCGATACGACTGTCGCCCTGCTCCTCCCCCTTCGTCCCTGCAAGTAAGTTAGAACTACTTCCCTTCCTCTCCTCTTTCTTTTCCCTATTTCAATTTGTTCAATTAAGCCCTCGACCGACCCTGACCACCGTCACCCCCTTCGTCTTCGGCTACCCTCCGGCGAGATGCCCCCATCACTCCAGCACCCCACACGACTCGCCGACCCTCACATAATCTCCGCCTCCTCACCCTGATCCTCTTCCGCCCCTCCACTTCCCACCAAACGCCCTCTGCAGATCCACCGAACACACCCACTTCTCCGCCCGCAGTTTGACCTAGGGCGACCCTTTTGCTCCACCACGCCCACTGCAGACCCTCCGACCACCTTCGCCGTGCCACGGCGAAGGTTCTCCGCATATCTGATTAGGCCGAGAGGCCGCGCTTCTGTGAACAGGTGTTGCGCCCGCCATCGCCATTGCTGAGCAGCGAAGCTCCTTCGACCTGCTGCTCCAGGCACACCACACCCAGGTCAGACTCTCAGGCTTCGCGGGGTAGCTTCGCGAAGTGTCAGGCTGCAGTTCGGGCGAAGCCCTCGCGCGAAGTTCGGCTGCCGCTGCTTCCTCCGCGCAGGCGCTCACATTGGGGTGGGACATTTAGTCCCACCTCGGAAGGCTTCGAAGAGGAGCGCCGATATAAGTTGAAAAAGTGCTGTAGGCTTATCGCCTCAGCACACGGGGTGAGGTCCCTCTCACACCGCTTCACCTGGCCTGTCCGCGAGCTCATCACGCGGATCCAGCCGCCCGACCCGACTTAACCGGCACTCCTCGCCCACCACGCACGCCGGTGGGCCTGGACCCGGGCGCGACCCGCGTACCCGACTACCCGGTTGCTCTGGGAGAGCTGTCTTAAGAGCGAATTCTGAGAGAGAAAGAGACGCGCGGGGGGCGGGGGGGGGGGGGGGTAGAGTTGGTTTTGCCCTCTGACTCTGAACTCTTGACCGTGCAGGCACAGATGAAGAAGAAGGAAGCTAAGGGAGACACTGTAGCAACAAGCGGTTTAAGTCGTCTGATTGGGCAATCAGACAACGTCCTGAAGGCAAAGAAGAAGAAGGAAGGCGAGGCAAAGGAAAGAGAGGAACACAGAGAGGCCAAGTGAAGACTCTGCAGAGACAGAAGACAAAGGAGAAGAAGAGCACGGGAGGAAAATCTGAAGCAAGAAAAGAAGAAACAAAGAAAATAAAAAGAAGAAAAAGACAGGATCGTCCAACCAAGAAATAGAGGAAGAACAGAAAGAACAAAAGCCAAAGAGGAGAGAAGACAAAGAGGAAGAAAGAAGAGAAGAAGAAGAAGCCAAACTTTCATCTCTCTCTCTCTCTCTCTTTATTTTTGTAATAAGAATTTGTACCCCTAGAATACGACTTGCTCCCTGAGTTCGACCTCGGGAGAACTGTATTTTCCGAGTAACAAATATTAGTAAATGATGACAATAACTATCTGTACTACAACAACTTAAGAAAAGCTAGTTGTCGCCACCGTTTGCCAGTTGGCGCCGTTGCCGGGGAGCAACGGCTATTCTAGAGGTAGACATTTCTGTTTCTTTTTAGTTCTAATAATCTCCTCTCTTTTGTGCAGCTACAGGAAATCAAGAAGACAAACAACCGCACGACAACCACTCCGAGGACAGGTAATTTTTTCCTCTCGCTATTAACCCCTAAACTCTAAAGAGGAAGAAAAGAAAAGAACAAGCAATATAGGGCTAACCTGTCTTCTATACTTAGTAAACCATAAGAAGTTGCATGTTTTCAACCCATTATTCCTGCACACTATTAAGGGTATTTAGGGGCTAACACATTCTTGCTTGAGCCCTAATTACCCACCAAAGAACTAACTGGACCAAGTAGAGCCAACATAAGATTCAACATTAGGGTTTTAGAGACACACTACTTAAATCAAGAATGGAGAAAATCCAAAAGAAGTGTGCCTAAACCATTGATTGAACACACTTATTCAGAGAAACCCTAAACAATTGGCTCTCTAAACACTTGAACCCAAAAAGAAAGGATCCAAGAGCTCTCAAAGGAACAAGAGGTAAAGTTGACCCCTTGGGTCAACCAACCTTAAAATTAGGTCACTTTCTCACTTAAAATACCTAAGAAGTTCAAGTGAAACCTAAGCACCTTGATCTTAAACTAAAATTGATATACTTAAGAGGTTAAGATCCCCATTCTAGTCTACCTGGAATCTCAGTGACAAGAGAGGTCGGGTGGGAGAAACCCTGTAACCCATGGGGATGCTCTACCATGTAGGGGTCTTCGTGGGACTCACCCTCTCTGGCTGCCCAGGTAATTCTCAGGTGGACGATCTTTTTGATCAAGGGGTCCATCTGCCCCGAGCCTCTATAGTCACCCAACATTTTTGGGTGTCTTGATTGGGTCCAGCACCTGCTTATCTCATCAAGTCCTTCAGTATTTTGCAGGAGGTCCTTGAAACCTCCTATAGAAATTCACTCTCTCCGAGGCTAAGCCTCGGCTCCCTTGTTTTTGCAGAAATCATTCACATAGCCCCTCTTTCCTCTGATTCTGAACAAAATCCGCTTCTTCCATCTTGATTCAAACTTCGATTCTATATCTTGATTCCACCACCTGATTCAAAGATGCAGCCTAATTACCTAGCAAGACTACCATTCAAAAAACCTGAATATCTGAGATCCATGAAAGATAAGATGATTGAGGATGCCCTTGAATTCTATGAACTCAAATGTAAACCCTCAACACCAATAGAAAACATTCAGGTTGATGTCCCAACAACCACAGCTTTCATCATAAACTGTGCCCAAATTCTATTGACAGAAGTTGCAAAAGGATCAAACCGAGATATGCTCATGACAGGATACATCGAGATAGAAAAATTACACCAATCTGAATACCTTCAATGCTTGACAAATCCTGTACTTTGGGAACAACACCAAGATGCCCTTATAAAACGGGTAGAAATGATGAGATCACTAGAAAAAATTATCAACCAGAAATACCCGTATATACCAGAAACAGAGGATGAACCATCTTGGAACAGTATTAAGGAACAATCCAGTTTCCCAGATCTCGGGACTGAGGCACAAAGTGGTTGTGGAATCCCAACCCAGACAGAAGACAATGTTGAATTAGGTTGGGATATTGCAGGAGAACACAATGATGAGCCAAACTTAGACCATGAATTGCCAAGCCTAGAATTCCAAAACTCCTGCAATAATGAGATCAGAACTGAACCTTTTGAGGGTATAAATTCCGCCCCTTATTTTGATAAGGTGGCCCTCGAAGGTTATTCAGACTTAGGTTCTCATAATTCTACCCACATCCTAAGCTTAGAACCTAGATCTGAAACTTATTGGGAAGATTATGAGGCCCCTTATGAGAAAGATCAAATTTTTACAGAATATGATTCCGGGCCTCTATTTGATGAATGTCCCTCTCCAACATCCTCAGAAAATCTGATCGATTTTTCAGAAAACATGCCAATTTATGATACAGAAACTGAGGAGTTGGATGAGCAAGGTTTTAATTGGGTCTATCCTACCAGCTTCGAGCTTGAGCCTAGACAGAATACCTTTTAAGCCCAGAATTAACATATAGGCTAGACTCCAGTCAGGCTGCTGATTCCACATCTGATGATTTATGCTGCGGTGGAATTCATGATCATGAATCTCATTTTCGCCAACTCTCCAACAATTTCAGATCTGACTATAATTGCGGAGAGACTTTCCTTCCTGAACACGCCAGGCCCATCTACGATCTCAGTTCACATGACTCTGACTCCGACTCTGAGGTCCTGATTCCCGAGATCACTGATAACACAAAATCACTCCTTTTCGATCATCAGGAACCAAAAATAGAAAATGCCAATAGTGATTGCAACCCAGAATTCAAATATTTTCTCAATTCAGATTTCTTTCATCTTACAGACACTCTTCAGGCATTTGATAGTTACCTGGAGGACTCTTTACAGAAAATCACCTGTCATTCCTTTCTAAAAGAGCCCTCATACACAGTTGCCACCTCGTCTGCACACACAGAACTAATCAAAACCTCTTCCCAACCCCGACCCGCAACCGGACTCAATTTCTATTCAGATTCACCTCTCACCGAGCCGATTGCATTTCCACATCGAGTTTGGAACACTGATCAGATTACATATCATGCTCCATCATTCTCTGATCACCCCTGTAGGGTTTCTGTGTCATTCATTGATTATTCTACGGGTCCCTATTCTGACCAGGCTGATTCGATTCAGCCAAACCCTGCGTTTTCACTTCCACATCCATCTGAGCTTCATAGTATATGGTGGGTTCCACACCTTTTTATCCACATCTATCAACCCACCAGATTGATTGGGTTTGGGCTGCATAATCAGCCTGTTGATCTGAACAAGCACCTGGTTGAACCAACCAGGCTCTTAATCAAGATGCTTGTATTACAAAACTCTGCTGATTTCACCATCCCCTCTCCATCGCATTTCTCGCTTGGCTGAAGGCATCAAATTTAGCGCTCAACGGGAGGCAGCTCGTCATTCTCTTTAAAAACCTGAAACCTTTTCTAAAACCTTTGTGCACTTGAATTTCACACTTTAGGACAGCCGACTCCGCCTCAGGTGCTTGCATCTGAGATTAGAAATCGTCCACAACAGTCAACCCGACCCATTCACTCATCAAAACATCTGTCCTAATGTATGAACTAAGTTGAATAAAAACCCCCTAAGTTACAATGAGGACATTGCAAATCTTAGGCATGGGAGGGTATGAAAGTGCAAAACGTGTAAGAAAAGGTTTCAAACAAAAAATTCACGTATGCCAAAAACACCATAAAAATTAAAAATTTTTCAAAATAAAAAGAATAAGAGGAGAAAGGAAATTTTGTGGAGAAACAAAATGAAAAGGAGCACAAAAAGATGAAAGAAAAGAGTAATAGTCATTAGTAAGAAGCTAAGGAATTAACCTTAGTCTAGACCATTTTTCAAGAAAAGAAATGAAAAGTGCTTGGTAAGATTAGTAAGAACGCAAACCTTAGGCATTCTTGATAGATTCTTAGTACCCATTAAGATCTAGACAATCCTCAAGAGGTTGAGGAAAATGAAAAGCTTAAGTACTAGGTCCAAGGCTTAGGGAGTATTTGACCTCGCTAACTAACTATTACGACGAAACAGTGCAAAATCAGACGTCTGGAACTTATTCTAGATGTCTTAAAAAGTGGATCAGGGGTTACCTTGCTCTGCGTGGTCTCTCAGACGTCCAGAAACCTACGGGGGCGTCTGGCCTAGTTCCCAGACGTCCGATGGTCACCCCGGACGTCTGGAAGTCGTTCCCGTCGTCTGGCACTGCAGCCAGATGTCTGATTCACGTTGGATGCGAGTCTCAGAACCTGCGCGTACCCATTTCCTCTCTCTCTTAGTACGGTCAGTCGAAGAAAATGAAGAAGCGGAAATAACTCACATTTCAGACGTTTGGACAGTCTTCCAGACGTCTTCCCCATCGTCTGGTTGGAATCACAGACGCCTGATTCTGGAAAATTTTCCAGAATCAGGGTGCCACTCGCCCTCCGCTCGCAACGCACGGCCGCAGTGTGAGTGCTCCGCCTGCTGCTCGAGCTGCAGTAGGCCTCCCGCGCCACCCCGCGTCTGCTACGCCCCCGCCGGCCGGCTCCCGCTGCCCCGGCAGGCTCGAGTCCTCACGTCCGACGCCTCCTCCCCCGCGCAACACCTCCTCCCACACCCGTCGCGGCTGTCGCCGCAGCCGCTCACTCGCGCTCGCTCTCACGCACCGACTGGAAGGAGAAGAGGAAGGGGGCGGAGGTGACAGGAGTGAGGGGAGGGCGTGGCCTTTTAAGGCCGCGCGAGGAGGAGAGAGAGAGCAGGACAGGGTGGTCTGCGGCCGCAGGAGAGAGGGAAAAAGAGAGGGAGAGAGAGCGTACGCAGGTCTGCGTGCTTAGGTGCGCAGACGAATCGCGCGTGCCAACAATAATTGATTCCCAGACGTCTGGAAGTGGTCCCAGACGTCTGGAAGTGGTTCCAGACGTCTGGGCCACCTCCCAGACATCTTAAAAGACGTCTGAAGCGTGCGTTCGTAACAATATAACAAACTCAAAGGAAGTTTCGTCCCTGAAACTTGCGCTAACTAGGGTGCGGAAAAGATGTCAAAATAACCATAACAAACTCAAAGAGGACCGAAGCCGGTCTGAAAAGACGTACCCGCGAAGAGCTCCGGGTACCACTCCCGCATTGCCGCCTCAGGCTCCCAGGTAGCCTCCTCGTACCGCTGGCTCCTCCACAAAACCTTTACCAGGGGTACTTGCTTCCGTCTCAAACTGCGGACGGCTCGGTCTAGAATCTGCACTGGTCGCTCGGGGTAGGTCAGGTCGTCGCCCACCTCGACGCTCTCGTGACTCAGTACGTGACTGGGATCGGCTACGTACTTCTTGAGGTTGGACACGTGGAACACGTCGTGCACACTAGAAAGCTGCGGGGGGAGGGCAAGCCTGTAAGCAACGGGTCCAACCCGCTCCAGGACCTCAAAGGGCCCCACAAACCTCGACGCGAGCTTCCCTCTCACCCCAAACCGCTGCACGCCCTTCATGGGCGAAACACGAAGAAAGACGTGGTCCCTAACCTCAAACTGCACCTCTCTGCATCTCCGGTCCGCGTAGCTCTTCTGTCTGCTCCTGACAGTGCGAAGTCGCTTGTGGATCTGCTCGACTACCTCCTGACTCTGCCGGATCAACCTGGGGCCATCCTCCCACTTGGTCCCCACCTCAACCCAACTCAAGGGTGCCGTACACCTCCGTCCGTACAGAGCCTCGTAGGGAGCCATGCCGATGCTCGAGTGATAACTGTTGTTGTATGCAAACTCCGCTAGGGGCAGGTGCTCCTCCCAAGAGCCCCTCCAGTCCAGTACACAGGCACGCAAAAGGTCCTCAAGTGTCTATATCGTGCGCTCAGACTGTCCATCCATCTGGGGGTGGTAAGCCGTACTAAACCTCAACCGCGTTCCCAAGGCCTGCTGAAAGTCAGCCCAAAACTGGGACGTAAAGCAGATATCCCGGTCGGATACGATCTCCCGTAGAACTCCGTGTAGTCGTACCACATCACGGACATACCTCTCTACCAATTGTGCTGGTCCCAATGTGACTCAGATCGGCAAGAATCGTGCCGTCTTTGTCAGTCTATCCACTATTACCCAGACTGCGTCGTGTCCTTGTTGGGTAACAGGTAAGCCCACCACCAAGTCCATGGTGATGCTCTCCCACTTCCACTCTAGCACTGGAAGCGGCTGTAGCGACCCTGCAGGCCTCTGATGCTCGGCTTTCACCTGCTGACACACTAAGCACTGCTGCACGAACTCACCCACATCCCGCTTCATCCCCCTCCACCAAAACTCGCGTCTCAAGTCGTGGTACATCTTCGTGTTTCCGGGATGTATGGTGAACCTGGAACCGTGTGCCTCAGTCAGGAGCTCTCTCAACAACTCCTCGTCTCTGGGAACGCACAACCGTCCCCTCAGGCGCAGCACCTGGTCTGTGAAAGAGAAGTCCCCTCGGTCTCCCGAAAGTACTCTGTCGCGCAAGGACTGCAAGTACGGATCGGCAATCTGTCCTGTGATGATGCGGTCTATCAGCTCTGGCCTAGTCTGTCGTGTCACCGTCACAGCCCCACAGTGCCCCCGTAACTCCAAGGGTCGCCAACTGCCCACCTCCTCCAAAAGGCTCCAACTCTGTAACTGTAGACTGGCCATTGAAAGTTTCGTCCCTACCAGGAGGGGTGACGTAATAAAATTGCGGAATTGAATATATAAAGCAATATCACAAAAATAAGCAATCACACAATGTACACAAGTAATTTTAGGTGGAAACCCAAACCGGGTGAAAACCACCACCTAACCCTCTCGAGTTAGGATTTTCCGATCAACCAAGTTGATCAAATCCACTAACCGAATCACTTTGAACGAGGGTGATTCAACCTCAATACAACCACGCTACAAGTACGAGGGTAGCGTTCCTCAACCCCTTCTCTCCACGAGAAGGATTTTGTCCCACGAAGGAGACGGGAATTCGCAAAGCGAATACCCAACCAAATTACAAAGGTAAAATAAAACAAACCTATAGAGCCAACAAAGTAATAAACCTAAGCTTCTATAGGATTTAGGAAACTCCCCTTTGCAAGGAGTGCGTCGACGATGACGCGGGTGCGTGAGCCACGCGACGGCGCAACTTCGCTCTCGTAGACAACGGCGGGAGAGCGGGTGCGCAACGGCTGGATGCTCTCAAGATGTAGAACTTGAGCTTAGAGAGCAAGAGCTTCTTGGACACAAGAGTGTGAGAGTGTATAGCTAAGTGTGTCTTGTGTCTTTCTTAGTGTATATCTTGTGTGTTTTTGAGTTGCAAAGACTCCCCTCTATTTATAGAGGCCTTAGGAAGGCTTTGGAAGGCTTGGAAAAGCTTCCATAGCCGTTGGGTGCAAAGCCCAAGAGAATCAGGCCGAAATCAGGACAATGATTGCATTTGACAGGGTTATCAGACGTCTAACTCTGGCATCAGACGTCTGGAAGGCCACTTTAAGACGTCTGATTCCAAGGTCAGACGTCTGATTCTATGCGGGTTTCTCCCTGACTTGAATCAGATCTAAACAGGGTTTTTGTACAAGTCCATCAGACGACATAGAGGACGTCTGGCACTAAGTCTGGACGTCTGGAAACCTACTTTTACCGTGGGAATTGATTTCCAAACGTTGCAACGGCTAGAAAATCTCTGAGAAGAGATTTTGGGTCAGCCGAGGCAAAACGGTCATTTATCAGACGTCTGTGAAGTCCTATGGACGTCTGATAAGGCTCTAACGGTCATATTCTTGAGTGTCTTCTAAGCCAGCCAACGGTCCACTAACTGGACGTCTGGCAAAGTCATCAGACGTCTCCTATGACGTCTGGTATAAGGTCTGGACGTCCGAATTCATCAGACAGAACTAACTATGTCCAGCCTAACAGTTATCAGACGTCTGAAACAACAGTCAGACGTCTTAAAATCCTTTATCAGACGTCTGATTAGTGAATTAGACGTCTGGAAAGTCAGTTTTAACCCTATATTGGTTTTCTAAGTGTTCTACAGAAAACCTACGTATCCTAGGGTTGTGCAGGTGTTCCTAGGACTACTGTTAGGGTTCTTTGAGGCTCTTTAACATAATGTCTAAGGAAAATAAAGAGCAAGAAAATAAATACAAGAGATACATGAAAGGATAAAAAAGAATCTATCCTATTCTTCTTGTCTTTCATCTCCAATCTTTTGCTCCACGCGAACCTCCTCTATTTTCCGTCAAGCTCCTCCAATCCGTCCTGGATGCGGGCTCGAGTTCCGTCTAAACACGTCTTCATTTGCAATTGACCTGAAATCTAGGACTCAAATTGCAAATGTTAAATAACACGTGTTTTGTTATCATCAAAACAAATGATCGTGGTGCTCTAGCACCAACAATCTCCCCCTTTTTGATGATGACAAAACCGTAAATAATAATGCATAAAAATCCTCCCCCTTTTTGACATTATCAAAAAGGTTTGATTTATTTTATATTTCTATTACTCCCCCTTAAACATGCTCTTCTATTTATTTTTAACAAAGGTAATGTCCTCCCCCTTTTTATAACAACAAGATAGCTATTATTTTTCTCCCCCTTACTAAAGGAAATTTAGCTAACTTGTATCTCCCCCTTAAAAATTGACAATAAGCTCATCATTTTTAACTCCCCCTATCTAAATGCTTATAAAAAGGATAGGGTTAAGAATTTTACCTCACCTACCATGGCCAATAAAATGGCCCGAATGGTGGTGGTGGATGCCACATCGGATGGGGCTCCCATCCGTAGCTTGGAGGCCCGGGCATTGGCGCCGGTCTCCAATCTGGTGGTCGACGTGCGGCGGGTCCGTCGTTTGTTCGCCGTCTCGTCGGTCTTCTTCTTCTCCTCCTTGGTCTACTCATTGGTTCTCCCAACTTAAGTTGACCAGCCTTGAGCTTGTAGGTCCAGTCCTTTATGTTGTAGTCATCCCTGAACCCTACAAAACAAGATTCTAATTTTTTCTTCGGTATCCAAGTGAGCTTGGATCCGGATTTGTTAGAAGGTCTCCTGGATGGAGATCCTTTCTCAACCTTAGGGCTATAAAACTTATCTACTTTGTTGATTAAATTGTTAGAATTTTCCCTAAGACATGCAATTTCTCTTTCTATAATTTGCATCTTAGTCTTTAAATCAAAAATTTCTAACTTTAGACTATTATTTTCCTCAATCAATTTATTATTTTCATTGATGAGGTCTTGATTTTCTAATAACAGGTTATTATCCTTAGGACTAGTCTCTATATCCTTGAGTTGTTTTTCTAACCTATCATTTTCATTTCTAAGAAAACTAAGGTTCTTTTTAATGCTTTTATTTTCTACCCTAAGTGATTTACTAATCTCAAAAAGTTCATTAAAGGCTTCTTGTAAATCCAGGTTTACCTCATTGTCGGAGTCGCTTTCGCTGTCAATGTCGCTTTCTCCGATTGCCATGAAACCAAGGCACGTGGTTTCCTTCTCTCCGAGATCTTCTTCCAAACTCGTCTCCTCATGAGTGCCTTCCAACCTCCTCCATATCTCGTGAGCGGTGGTGCACTCTTGGATTCGTTCGAATTCTTTCGGACTCAACGCGCAATACAAGGCATTCATTGCCTTTGCGTTGAATGAGAGATCTTGAATCTGCAGCTGCGAGTAGCCTGCATCCGGTCGCTCCGGGATCTCGTATGAGGCTTCGCAACGTCCCCATAGAGCAAAGTCCGTGGCTTGAAGCCACGTCTTCATCCTCAACTTCCAATATCCGAAGTCCCTCCCGTCGAAATAGGGTGGTCGGACGGTGGATTGCCCTTCGGAGATTCTGACTGCAGCTATGCTTCCTTCCATGATCTAGATCCTCGCCGGTTTGTAACGCCGATTTCGCGAGACCTGCTCTGATACCAATTGAAAGTTTCGTCCCTACCAGGAGGGGTGACGTAATAAAATTGCGGAATTGAATATATAAAGCAATATCACAAAAATAAGCAATCACACAATGTACACAAGTAATTTTAGGTGGAAACCCAAACCGGGTGAAAACCACCACCTAACCCTCTCGAGTTAGGATTTTCCGATCAACCAAGTTGATCAAATCCACTAACCGAATCACTTTGAACGAGGGTGATTCAACCTCAATACAACCACGCTACAAGTACGAGGGTAGCGTTCCTCAACCCCTTCTCTCCACGAGAAGGATTTTGTCCCACGAAGGAGACGGGAATTCGCAAAGCGAATACCCAACCAAATTACAAAGGTAAAATAAAACAAACCTATAGAGCCAACAAAGTAATAAACCTAAGCTTCTATAGGATTTAGGAAACTCCCCTTTGCAAGGAGTGCGTCGACGATGACGCGGGTGCGTGAGCCACGCGACGGCGCAACTTCGCTCTCGTAGACAACGGCGGGAGAGCGGGTGCGCAACGGCTGGATGCTCTCAAGATGTAGAACTTGAGCTTAGAGAGCAAGAGCTTCTTGGACACAAGAGTGTGAGAGTGTATAGCTAAGTGTGTCTTGTGTCTTTCTTAGTGTATATCTTGTGTGTTTTTGAGTTGCAAAGACTCCCCTCTATTTATAGAGGCCTTAGGAAGGCTTTGGAAGGCTTGGAAAAGCTTCCATAGCCGTTGGGTGCAAAGCCCAAGAGAATCAGGCCGAAATCAGGACAATGATTGCATTTGACAGGGTTATCAGACGTCTAACTCTGGCATCAGACGTCTGGAAGGCCACTTTAAGACGTCTGATTCCAAGGTCAGACGTCTGATTCTATGCGGGTTTCTCCCTGACTTGAATCAGATCTAAACAGGGTTTTTGTACAAGTCCATCAGACGACATAGAGGACGTCTGGCACTAAGTCTGGACGTCTGGAAACCTACTTTTACCGTGGGAATTGATTTCCAAACGTTGCAACGGCTAGAAAATCTCTGAGAAGAGATTTTGGGTCAGCCGAGGCAAAACGGTCATTTATCAGACGTCTGTGAAGTCCTATGGACGTCTGATAAGGCTCTAACGGTCATATTCTTGAGTGTCTTCTAAGCCAGCCAACGGTCCACTAACTGGACGTCTGGCAAAGTCATCAGACGTCTCCTAAGACGTCTGGTATAAGGTCTGGACGTCCGAATTCATCAGACAGAACTAACTATGTCTAGCCTAACAGTTATCAGACGTCTGAAACAACAGTCAGACGTCTTAAAATCCTTTATCAGACGTCTGATTAGTGAATTAGACGTCTGGAAAGTCAGTTTTAACCCTATATTGGTTTTCTAAGTGTTCTACAGAAAACCTACGTATCCTAGGGTTGTGCAGGTGTTCCTAGGACTACTGTTAGGGTTCTTTGAGGCTCTTTAACATAATGTCTAAGGAAAATAAAGAGCAAGAAAATAAATACAAGAGATACATGAAAGGATAAAAAAGAATCTATCCTATTCTTCTTGTCTTTCATCTCCAATCTTTTGCTCCACGCGAACCTCCTCTATTTTCCGTCAAGCTCCTCCAATCCGTCCTGGATGCGGGCTCGAGTTCCGTCTAAACACGTCTTCATTTGCAATTGACCTGAAATCTAGGACTCAAATTGCAAATGTTAAATAACACGTGTTTTGTTATCATCAAAACAAATGATCGTGGTGCTCTAGCACCAACAATCTCCCCCTTTTTGATGATGACAAAACCGTAAATAATAATGCATAAAAATCCTCCCCCTTTTTGACATTATCAAAAAGGTTTGATTTATTTTATATTTCTATTACTCCCCCTTAAACATGCTCTTCTATTTATTTTTAACAAAGGTAATGTCCTCCCCCTTTTTATAACAACAAGATAGCTATTATTTTTCTCCCCCTTACTAAAGGAAATTTAGCTAACTTGTATCTCCCCCTTAAAAATTGACAATAAGCTCATCATTTTTAACTCCCCCTATCTAAATGCTTATAAAAAGGATAGGGTTAAGAATTTTACCTCACCTACCATGGCCAATAAAATGGCCCGAATGGTGGTGGTGGATGCCACATCGGATGGGGCTCCCATCCGTAGCTTGGAGGCCCGGGCATTGGCGCCGGTCTCCAATCTGGTGGTCGACGTGCGGCGGGTCCGTCGTTTGTTCGCCGTCTCGTCGGTCTTCTTCTTCTCCTCCTTGGTCTACTCATTGGTTCTCCCAACTTAAGTTGACCAGCCTTGAGCTTGTAGGTCCGGTCCTTTATGTTGTAGTCATCCCTGAACCCTACAAAACAAGATTCTAATTTTTTCTTCGGTATCCAAGTGAGCTTGGATCCGGATTTGTTAGAAGGTCTCCTGGATGGAGATCCTTTCTCAACCTTAGGGCTATAAAACTTATCTACTTTGTTGATTAAATTGTTAGAATTTTCCCTAAGACATGCAATTTCTCTTTCTATAATTTGCATCTTAGTCTTTAAATCAAAAATTTCTAACTTTAGACTATTATTTTCCTCAATCAATTTATTATTTTCATTGATGAGGTCTTGATTTTCTAATAACAGGTTATTATCCTTAGGACTAGTCTCTATATCCTTGAGTTGTTTTTCTAACCTATCATTTTCATTTCTAAGAAAACTAAGGTTCTTTTTAATGCTTTTATTTTCTACCCTAAGTGATTTACTAATCTCAAAAAGTTCATTAAAGGCTTCTTGTAAATCCAGGTTTACCTCATTGTCGGAGTCGCTTTCGCTGTCAATGTTGCTTTCTCCGATTGCCATGAAACCAAGGCACGTGGTTTCCTTCTCTCCGAGATCTTCTTCCAAACTCGTCTCCTCATGAGTGCCTTCCAACCTCCTCCATATCTCGTGAGCGGTGGTGCACTCTTGGATTCGTTCGAATTCTTTCGGACTCAACGCGCAATACAAGGCATTCATTGCCTTTGCGTTGAATGAGAGATCTTGAATCTGCAGCTGCGAGTAGCCTGCATCCGGTCGCTCCGGGATCTCGTATGAGGCTTCGCAACGTCCCCATAGAGCAAAGTCCGTGGCTTGAAGCCACGTCTTCATCCTCAACTTCCAATATCCGAAGTCCCTCCCGTCGAAATAGGGTGGTCGGACGGTGGATTGCCCTTCGGAGATTCTGACTGCAGCTATGCTTCCTTCCATGATCTAGATCCTCGCCGATTTGTAACGCCGATTTCGCGAGACCTGCTCTGATACCAATTGAAAGTTTCGTCCCTACCAGGAGGGGTGACGTAATAAAATTGCGGAATTGAATATATAAAGCAATATCACAAAAATAAGCAATCACACAATGTACACAAGTAATTTTAGGTGGAAACCCAAACCGGGTGAAAACCACCACCTAACCCTCTCGAGTTAGGATTTTCCGATCAACCAAGTTGATCAAATCCACTAACCGAATCACTTTGAACGAGGGTGATTCAACCTCAATACAACCACGCTACAAGTACGAGGGTAGCGTTCCTCAACCCCTTCTCTCCACGAGAAGGATTTTGTCCCACGAAGGAGACGGGAATTCGCAAAGCGAATACCCAACCAAATTACAAAGGTAAAATAAAACAAACCTATAGAGCCAACAAAGTAATAAACCTAAGCTTCTATAGGATTTAGGAAACTCCCCTTTGCAAGGAGTGCGTCGACGATGACGCGGGTGCGTGAGCCACGCGACGGCGCAACTTCGCTCTCGTAGACAACGGCGGGAGAGCGGGTGCGCAACGGCTGGATGCTCTCAAGATGTAGAACTTGAGCTTAGAGAGCAAGAGCTTCTTGGACACAAGAGTGTGAGAGTGTATAGCTAAGTGTGTCTTGTGTCTTTCTTAGTGTATATCTTGTGTGTTTTTGAGTTGCAAAGACTCCCCTCTATTTATAGAGGCCTTAGGAAGGCTTTGGAAGGCTTGGAAAAGCTTCCATAGCCGTTGGGTGCAAAGCCCAAGAGAATCAGGCTGAAATCAGGATAATGATTGCATTTGACAGGGTTATCAGACGTCTAACTCTGGCATCAGATGTCTGGAAGGCCACTTTAAGACGTCTGATTCCAAGGTCAGACGTCTGATTCTATGCGGGTTTCTCCCTGACTTGAATCAGATCTAAACAGGGTTTTTGTACAAGTCCATCAGACGACATAGAGGACGTCTGGCACTAAGTCTGGACGTCTGGAAACCTACTTTTACCGTGGGAATTGATTTCCAAACGTTGCAACGGCTAGAAAATCTCTGAGAAGAGATTTTGGGTCAGCCGAGGCAAAACGGTCATTTATCAGACGTCTGTGAAGTCCTATGGACGTCTGATAAGGCTCTAACGGTCATATTCTTGAGTGTCTTCTAAGCCAGCCAACGGTCCACTAACTGGACGTCTGGCAAAGTCATCAGACGTCTCCTATGACGTCTGGTATAAGGTCTGGACGTCCGAATTCATCAGACAGAACTAACTATGTCCAGCCTAACAGTTATCAGACGTCTGAAACAACAGTCAGACGTCTTAAAATCCTTTATCAGACGTCTGATTAGTGAATTAGACGTCTGGAAAGTCAGTTTTAACCCTATATTGGTTTTCTAAGTGTTCTACAGAAAACCTACGTATCCTAGGGTTGTGCAGGTGTTCCTAGGACTACTGTTAGGGTTCTTTGAGGCTCTTTAACATAATGTCTAAGGAAAATAAAGAGCAAGAAAATAAATACAAGAGATACATGAAAGGATAAAAAAGAATCTATCCTATTCTTCTTGTCTTTCATCTCCAATCTTTTGCTCCACGCGAACCTCCTCTATTTTTCGTCAAGCTCCTCCAATCCGTCCTGGATGCGGGCTCGAGTTCCGTCTAAACACGTCTTCATTTGCAATTGACCTGAAATCTAGGACTCAAATTGCAAATGTTAAATAACACGTGTTTTGTTATCATCAAAACAAATGATCGTGGTGCTCTAGCACCAACAGCCATGAGTGCGGGCGCCTTACGGCTCAAGGCGTCAGCCACCACATTGGCCTTTCCCGGGTGGTAGGAGATGCTGCAGTCGTAGTCCTTCAGGAGCTCCAACCAACGTCTCTGTCTCATGTTGAGCTCCTTCTGATAAAAAAGGTATCTGAGGCTCTTGTGATCTGTGAAAATTTCGAAGGTCTCACCGTACAAGTAGTGCCTCCAAGTCTTCAGCGCGAAGACAACAGCTGCCAACTCTAGGTCGTGGGTAGGGTAGGTATGCTCATGGGGCTTCAGTTGCCGCGAAGCGTAAGAGACAACGTGACCCCTCTGCATGATCACACCTCCTAACCCCTGCAAGGAGGCATCCATGTACACAACGAACCCGCCACTACTGTCAGGGATGGTGAGCACGGGAGCCGAGGTCAACCTCTCCTTCAGCTCCAGAAAACACGCCTCACAGGCGTCTGTCCAAGCGAAGGGCACGTCCTTCCGGGTCAACTGTGTCATAGGACGCGCAATCTGTGAAAAACCTCTGATGAATCGTCTGTAGTAGCCTGCCAGTCCCAGGAAACTGCGAATCTTAGTGACTGAACGCGGTCTCTCCCACCTGAGTACTGCCTCGACCTTGGCTGGGTCCACCGCCAAGCCATCTCCAGAGATCACATGACCTAAGAAGGTCACCTCCCTCAACCAGAACTCGCACTTGCTGTATTTGGCGTACAACCTACGTCGTCTCAGAGTGTCCAGAACCATCCGCAAGTGCTTTCTGTGTTGCGTCTGATCTCGAGAATAGATGAGTACATCATCTATGAAAATCACCACGAACTGGTCCAAGTAAGGTCTAAACACCCAGTTCATCAGATCCATGAAAGCAGCGGGGGCATTGGTCAGCCCAAACGGCATGACCAAAAACTCGTAGTGTCCGTACCGGGTGCGGAAAGCTGTCTTGGAGACGTCGGTCTCCCTGATCCTCAACTGGTGGTATCCCGACCTCAAGTCGATCTTGGAAAACACCGTGGCACCCCGCAACTGGTCAAATAAGTCCTCGATCCTCGGCAGCGGATATCTGTTCTTGATGGTGACCCTATTCAGCTGTCGGTAGTTCACAGAAAGGCGTAAGGTCCCATCCTTCTTCACAAATAGTACTGGGGCTCCCCAGGGAGACGCATTGGGCCTCACGAAACCTTTCTCCAAAAGGTCCTGCAACTGGGACTTGAGCTCTCGTAGCTCAAGCGGTGACATCCTGTATGGTGCAGTGGAGATGGGGCTGGTCCCTGGTACTAGTGAGATCTCAAACTTGATCTCACGCTCGGGCGGTAGTCCTGGTAACTCGTCTGGAAATACGTCAGGGTACTCTCTGACCACCGGGATGCTTTGGAAGTCTGCCACAGGGCTGGGCTCTGCCACCACACAAGCTAGGAAACCCTCACACCCCTAGCTCAAAAGTCTCGCCGCCCGAAGTGCCGAAATGCACCTGAAACCTCCGTCCACTGGCTGTCCGTGAAACTCGAAAGAAGGCAACTCCGGAATGGAGAAGACGATCTTCCTCTCAAAACAGTCCACCAAGGCGTGGTAAGCGGACAGCCAATCCATCCCCAGAATCACTCCAAAGTCCTCCATCTGTATCATAATCAGGTTAGCTGGCAGGCTACGTCCCCCGACGTTGACCTCGCAATCCGTGTACACCTCCTCAGCTACAAATAGCTGACCACTCGGACCTCTGATTACGAATGGATTCTCTAACAACGTATAATCCTGGCCCAAACTAACTGCAAAACTGGCTGCGACAAACGAGTGCGTAGCGTCGGAATCGAAAAGCATGTAAACGAGTCTGCCGGAAACTGAAATCATACCTGCTACCACCGATCCCGAAGCTCTGGCATCCCTGTGTGTCAGGGCGTTGATACGCCCTTCAGCTCTAGGTGTGGACGAAGCAGCCACACTCTGCGTCGGACGGGTAGGTGCTGGCCTGTACCCTCCTCGTGACTGCTGTCCTCCTCCTCGCGCCTGGTAACCGCGGCCTCCTGCACGTCCTCCAGTGCTCTGCCCAGGAAGTATCTGCTGACCTCCTGCCCTAGACGGGCAGTCCCTCCTGATGTGGCCCGGCTGGCCACACTGGTAACAGAGGGGAACCCGACTCCCGCCCTCAGTGGGTCCCTGCTGTCGGCTGGGCGGGGGTCCGGTGCTGGCGACTGGCCCCTGTCGAGGGCCCCCAAAGGCCATTGATGGCCCTGTAAAACGTGACGGCTCTCCTGCGGACGCCACGTGTCTCCTCTCTCGCCGACCCTGTGAAAAGTCTGGCTGAAAGGGCCTCTTCCGCCTGCCGTCAGTGTCTCGCGCGAACGGGTTGGTCTCCTTGTAAGTCTTGGCTGCCTCCACCACCCTCGAAAACGTAGGCAGCTTCAGGGGTTTGATATATCCCCGAATCGCAGGCCGGAGCCCCTCGGTGAACCTCCAAAGGCGCTCCTCCTCTGTGGCTACTGCTGTCGCTGCAAAGAGGGATAGCTCCAACAAATGCGTGCGGTACGCGCTCCAGTCATCGTCCCTTGGCAGAGAGTGTGGAACTCCCGCCTCCTCTGCCTGTCACGTCTGGGGAAAGTACTGCTCGCAGAAGAGGGCGACGAACCGATCCCAGGTCGACTCGTCCCTCTCCTGTCCCCGGACCGCCCTCCACCACCTGTGTGCCGCACTCTCCAGCTGGTACGTGGCAAAGGCCACGCGGCACTCCACCAGGGGGCGAAGGGTGTCGAAAATCTTCTCCAATTGCTCGAGCCAGTCCTCTACCTCGGTCGGGTCCTCATCCCCCTTGAAGGAGGGGGGCTTCAACTTCCAGAACTGCCCGAAGAGCTCGGAGTGGCGCTGCAATGGGGATGCTGGTCCACCCCCAGGCAACGGTGCCTCATGCACAGAAGCATCGGAGGAAGGTGGGGCAGCGGCGGCCCATCCCCTCCCCCGTGTCCAGCGCCGCGTCCGTCGAGTGGTCCCACAGAGGACTCCCCCTCCACAGCCCCAGGGTGAGGTGCTCGGGGCGGTGGGTGGAGCTCCTCTCATACAATGTCTCGTATCAGCCGGGCGAGGTCCTGGTCCTGGACGATCGGGAGTAGTGGCTGGTCCACTGGGGTGTCGGCAACGGCACGCCCACCTCGCCGACCTCATCCTCGGCTGCGCCCGCGGCCCGCCTCACTGGTCCCACGACGAGGCATCTCCTACAAGGAGACGCGAAACAAAACGGAACACGTCACTACAGAACGATATCGAACGGAAACGTCTAAGAGCTTATGTCAAAAGATATGTTGTGGTGGCTACTCTAGTTATAGACATGTGAATTGGTTATTTTCCAGTCAGTTGATTCACTTCTCGGGACGACCTTGCTCTGATACCATCTTGTAACGACCTGATTCCCGAGTCCCTACGAGACACGAGAACCGGACCGACTCGACTAATCCCAAGACCTGGTCGTCCAACGAGGAAGTAACCAAAAGAGCAGTAAAATAAACCACATTCAACATGAATACAACTAACAGTAAGAAAATACAGCAGTAAGGAAAGAAACCACTACAGTATGTACCACCACAGCAGTAGAACAACATTCAAAACATAATATGGAACTGCAAGTAAAGAAAAGTACAACGGAAACAAGAACTACACACTACAGTGGAACCAAAAAGAGGTACAAGAGAACAGTGGTAACTCTACTGGACCCTACTCGGCCCAACGTCCTCTGCAGCCGCTGACCCTGGCTGCTCAACACCTGGTCCTGAAAGGTAACGAGTGTAACACGTCAGCAAAACGCTGAGTAGAGTGGCATCTAAACTAAAGAGACAGTAAAGTGTACAGTAGCTATTTTAATTTTCTTTCTTCCTTTATTTACGTCTTTCTATTGTTTCACAATTATCTATTTCTTAGATCCTTCACTTGATCTCGAATGTTCCTCGTGGGAACGATCTTGATTGCAGTCTTTTCCGAACAGTAGAAGTAGCACGTGGTGCTCTCCTGGCCGGGAGAGTCCCCCGTGGTGATCCTACTCTCAGTCAACCACCCCAAGGTCACGGACAGGCGTAACAGTGACTACGGCACGCGCGATAAACGCACAGGTAGCTAACCCACACTAGCACGGGGTCAGTTGTTTCCTTTAAAGGGTGCGCCCAAAGCACAACATAGAACCAGTACAGGGCAGAGCCCTCTCAGTAACAGGGGTCCAACCCCTCCACAGTAACCAAACAGGGGCCTTGCCCCTCCACAGTCCGCGTACCCTCGCCTAACTACCCTGGTTTGCCCCAGTGGGCCTAACAAGTCGGCGTAGGAGGCTAGCAGAACCCCGGGGCCCGTGGGGTAGCTAGTACCTCCCTACACTAGTAGCTCTCCTCGGTACTACGTACACGAGGGCCAGCAAGTCGGTACAGAGTGGCTAGTCCTAACCCCGGGTCCCTGGGGCGGCTAGCTCCGCTCTGCACTAAACAGGGGGACAGTCGCTCTCCTTGGTACTCCTTACTCAAGGGCCAGCTCACTTCCCCAATTCTATTCCATTCACTTTCCAGGAGTTCTACTCCTAATTCCCCGTAGGGTTCCAGCTCTTTAACTCAGCGCATTCCGATTTCACCTTTCCAGTTTCACATTCATACATCCCATATTCTTACTCATGTTCATTTATTCATAACAGGCAGCTGTTTAAACAAATTTACAGGCAGCTATTATTTCTTTTCCACATTTTCAAGACTGCAGTGTTCACATATTCCACTAGTTTTCCCATCCTAGGATTCATGTCATACCCTAGGATCTATCATACAATCTAGTTTTCCAGCCCTAGGATTTATGCAACACCCTAGGATCTATCATTCAATCTCGTTTCTCATTCCTAGGATTCATGCAATGTCCTAGGTTCTATTTATGGTTTCATAATTTAAAAGATTATACTTAAAGCCACTCTACCGGTTACAATGGACGAACTGGGGGCGTGGTCGGGAATCCCACATGTCTCCGCAACCCCTGAAACTGCAACGGAACGAGGTCCTATCACAAGATCAAACACAAGGAATTTCTCAAAACAGTATACAGCTACTGTAGACAGGTAGAGGATTTAATTCCGAAAGGAACGCAACTCAAAATGCGGAAAACGGAACCCGAACGGGCCCTAAACGGGTCGAAAACGACGAAACAGTGCAAAATCAAACGTCTGGAACTTATTCCAGGCGTCTTAAAAAGTGGATCAGGGGTTACCTTGCTCTGCGTGGTCTCTTAGACGTCCAGAAGCCTACGGGGGCATCTGGCCTAGTTCCCAGACGTCCGATGGTCACCCCGGACGTCTGGAAGTCGTTCCCGTCGTCTGGCACTGCAGCCAGACGTCTGATTCGCGTTGGATGCGAGTCTCAGAACCTGTGCGTACCCATTTCCTCTCTCTCTCAGTACGGTCAGTCGAAGAAAATGAAGAAGCGGAAATAACTCACATTTCAGACATCTGGACAGTCTTCCAGACGTCTTCCCCGTCGTCTGGTTGGAATCACAGACGTCTGATTCTGGAAAATTTTCCAGAATCAGGGCGCCACTCGCCCTCCGCTCGCAACGGATGGCCGCGGTGCGAGTGCTCTGCCTGCTGCTCGAGCTGCAGCAGGCCTCCCGCGCCACCCCGCGTCTGCTGTGTCCCTGCCGGCCGGCTCCCGCTGCCCCGGCAGGCTCGAGCCCTCACGGCCGACGCCTCCTCCCCCGCGCAGCACCTCCTCCCGCACCCGTTGCAGCTGTCGCCGCCACCGCTCACTCGCGCTCGCTCTCGCACACCGATTGGAAGGAGAAGAGGAAGGGGGCGGAGGTGACGGGAGTGAGGGGGAGGGCGTGGCCTTTTAAGGCCGCGTGAGGAGGAGGGAGAGAGTGGGACAGGGTGGTCTGCGGCCGCAGGAGAGAGGGAGAAAGAGAGGGAGAGAGAGCATACGCAGGTCTGCGCGCTCAGGCGCGCAGACGAATCGCGCGTGCCAACAATAACTGATTCCCAGACGTCTGGAAGTGGTTCCAGACGTCTGGTCAGACGTCTGGGCCACCTCCCAGATGTCTTAAAAGACGTCTGAAGCGCGCGTTCGTAACAATCGACACCTCATCTTCCACTCTTCGTTTCCAGACATTCTCCACTTCGTTTCGACTGCCGACTCGCTCAACCGCCCTTCGTCTTCCACCTCGCCGGCGTACCTCCGGCAAGCTCACACGGCCACTACGCTCCACCAACCTAGCCGCCGTTTATCTCCACACCTCTGCCTCTACCTCAGGAGCAAAAGCCCTAACTTAGTTAGGTCAATTGCTCCTCCAGAACCTGCACCCAATTCACGCACCTCCGGCCACCCTTCTTGAGGTCATCAGACCTCCTCACACATTATCACAGTGCACAACCACCACCGTTACACTCGCCACTCCACGGTGAATCTGCTGAACCTTCTGACGCGGCCGCGGGGCCCTTATTCTTGGATTTCAAGTTCTAGCCTCCTTCGCCATTGACGCAGCAGCCACAAGCTTGTTTGAAGCTTTAGTTAGGCCTGCAACTCCAGGATCTCATCTCCAGGTTGTGCGGAATAGCCTCAGCACCACTTCCAGGTGGTCAATTGAAGCCTACCCTTAGCAGCTACGCCAATCAAAGGAATCTCCTTACTGCAAACACATGCAAAGAAGGGGCGTGGTTTAGTCCCACATTGTGGGTTTTGGAGCAGAAGAGGCCGCATAAATTAATTTTCTGCTATAGGCTTATCGCCTCGACACATAGAGGGGTGAGGTCCCCCGCATGCTCCCCTCACATGCACCTTATCCGCGACACTTGACCCGCGAACCTGGTGCGCCTGACCCGCCTAAGCCCTTCACTCCTCGACTGCGACCACACCCATAGCCCTGGACTCAGGTTTGTGCCTACCCGATTATCTGATTATCCACTGAGAGGCCCTGGGAGGGCGGAGCCTAAGAGAGAAAGAGAAGGAGAGATCGCATGGGTAGGGGGAGGGTTTTGCTGCAGAGAGAACTGGCTGACACTAAGCCAATTCAAGAAGCTTTCCCCCCTATGTGAAGTAGCTAAACAGAGAAAGAAAAGAAGAAGAAGAAGAAACAGAGCAAAGGAAGAAAAGCAAGAGACCCTAGCACTGTAGCAAAGGGCTACTTAAGACGTTTGATACTTTAATTGCATATATTTGAGACTTGATTTAAGTATTATTTGTCAGGAGTAATTGGTGATTTAAATCACCATTTTACTCCATTCATTTTGCATATTAATCCTGACATTATTTTTATTGCAATCTTTATTCTTGATTTAAATTGTGATCTTGATCTTTAAATTCCATATTGTTTCCTGTATTCGACCTCAGAACCTTTTCGAGTAATAAAATTTATTTGTGTGAGCGCTATCTTGACTATACTATAACACGACAATCTTAAAACTCCGATTTAGCATGCGAGTAGTGAAAACAAAATAATCTGGAAAGAGCATCCAAACTATTTATGATGACTAAGACCAATGTGTTAGCCGTTTGGAGGTAGAGCCATGTCTCCTTGCATTTCTTTCTTGCCAGAGCTCCCAAATCGTGGCATTGGTAGCTAGCCAAAAATCTGAACAATCCGAAGGGGCAGGCGAGTGGAAGGGATTGACTGAGTTTGAAGCAGTAAGCCCCCCAGGAGTCTGGACTTGCATCCAAACAAGGGAGGAAAAGGGGAATGAGAAAAATAGATGTTCGTGAGATTCCTCGTTTGTGTCACAGAGATTGCATGTAGTGTCAGTGTGTAATCCCCAACGAGCTAGTCTATCCAAGATAAATAATCTACCCTTAGCAGTCAACCAAGCGCAACAACACCACTTTAGGGGTGCCTTCTTATTCCAGATAGAAGTCCAGATCTTAAGAACGATAACTTTGTTCCTAATATTGTCTCCAACTTTTCGTGCTTCAAGGGAACTCCCAAGGAGAATCGACTAATTCCATCCTTCCTCATTGTGGAAATGAGCTAAAATAGTGTCTCGTGGGGACATAAGGTGTTTCCACCATGTAGAGTGTGAAGGCAAGGAGCTGGCCAAGACCCAATTTCCATACCTTTGGTGCATCCAAATGCACCAGATAGAATCCCTTGCTATGACGAGGTGATGAACAAACTTGGTGAAAGCATATAATTGAAGCTTGCCCATCACCTCATTTTAGGTACACACCGATGTGGTTGGTGGTGATTGATACTCCATCCAATAATCTATTTATCACAAAAAAAAAAAAGTAACGTGTTTCTTTCTCGCCGTTGGTGAAGACTTCAAACCATGCATGCATGTATCTCTCACGTGAGAAGAGGGAGGGAGATACAGCCAACCACGTGGTCGTTCTGAGGTCGATGGATCGTCTTGGAGACGAGTTGGCCCAGACGGGCTGGTCGATCCGTCACCACGTTGCATGCAACGACCAAGCAATCAACGTCTACCCGCGAGTCCACCGAGAGAACAAAAGGAAGGCACGTGGATGTGAGGATTGGACGAAGATATGTACCATTTAATCGTTGGATGCTGTTCAGCCGCGCGAAGACGGTAGTGGGGAAAGGAGCGCCGACGGGAATTAAAATATGGCCTACTTGATCGGTGGGTACACCTATGTGGGTCTAAGATTCGGGAATTAGAAGCCTCGTCAGCGGATCCTCTTCTATCTCATCGGATAAGGGATGCAGATGGATTGCATTTGTGTTTGGTTAAATTTATGTTCATAGTTATTTATAAAATTTATATTTATATTTTACTTATTTCCTTGTCATATATAAAACTTTAAATTTATATCTATATTTATTTATCCATCATATATCTATTTATTTATCAGATATTTATTTATAAATTGATCTATCACATCAAATTAAAATTAAAAACAAAAAAATCTATAACATATTTTATCAATTATTTATTTTTAACAAGATTAAAATATAAAGATTCAACTGGTGATTCCTATTGAAATTATATAAAAATAAATTTCAAAAGAAAAATATCAAAAATAAAAAATATGAAGAAAAATATAATATAAATATATTTCAAATAAAATATCCTAATCCCAAAAATAAATGTTACATGAAAACTTCATAAACACTTCTAATATTCAAAAATTATGGAGAGAATTATAAAGTAGATTAAAGTTAGGAAAATAAAGAACTTAGGATGGACTCATATATATTAGGTAAATAGAGATTTTATTTCAATACTCGAATCGATTAATTAGATATAGATCAATATTTATATCCATATCTATATCAAATCAAATATTTTAGATAAAATTCATACTCAAATTCTGTCAGATGCAGATCAAAATTTATCCATTCCTTTTAGGCCAAATTAAGTCATATTGGGATCAGATTTATTAAAACTTACACGCTTGCGACGGACAGGATTTCCATCGGGCAGCCATGTCTTCCCCAAGACATTTGTTTTCGTTCGTATCTGATCTTACGTTGTAACACGTGGCAATACCTTGTTGGTTTGAGGGAAGACCTTCGATGGTTAGAGTCAGAAAGACTCACGCCATTCCCAAGAAGATCGTATCTTGTAAAATTCGTGAGGAGTTGAACTAACGCTTCTCACTTTTGTATTTTTTCTTCCAATAAGTAAAGAAGGTAAAAATTTAATTAAATAACCAATCCGTCCGTACAACCCTCTCAAGGGAGATAAAATATTTCTGTCTTTGGCTCCATTCTCACAAGTCTCAATTTGGGTATTGGGAGTTGCTCTACTTCCAGCAGCCGTAGGCCTCCGACAAAGGGTGGGGGAAATTAAAGTCGGATCTTTCGTCAAGGCATCGAGCACCTATATATGTGACCTAGCTACTTGATGGGAGATAAGAAAAGGAATGTTGGTAGCTAGTTCTACTTAAAAAGAAGATCAAGAGAGCAAGATCACGCCCATGGCAGTTATATAATTGTTGTTTTCTTATGCTCTTCCATCATTCAAGTCCAAGCCAAGTAGATGAACAAGATATAAGTCACGGACTGCTTTGGATTTTAATCATAGAGAGCAAAACTGAAGAGAAGCTCTCTCAAACAGACATGCACGCACATCCTATTCTCCAAGTGCTAACTTTAGTAACATCAACTTTGATATCAACTCATTTTATACAACTGCTACAACTATGACGGCACCTTATAGCTTTTCTTTTATAAGAAAATAAATGTAACCAACATAAGATTTAATATCATAACCTATTCGACGTCGATAAGAAAATTGTACCATCGATTGCATCGATGCTATTACGGCCAATGCTACGTTACAGGTGTTAGAATGCTCGAGTGTTTGCAACAGTAGTATCGATCATTATTACTGTAGCAGCGAGACACTTTAGTGTTAGAGTGTATATAACATATTTATCTTCTTTATCAATCTAATTTTGTCATGCAAGTGAATTTTAAAAATCGAACAACTTCTTCTTTCCCAAGATTAATGTCCCCTGTTAAAATTAACACTTCTTTCTCTACCACCACTCCTCGACATCTCCCCCTTCATGCCACGTGGGACTGTTGGCACTATAACATAAGATGTGCATGCGGGTGGGAGTGTGTGGGATTGTTCTTTGACTTTCTCCTGTCTTCATCGTTGCTCCCAATTAACTCATTCAATACGACAAGGTGCTTAATTAATCATTCGTGCAGGAAAAGATCCTTCCAGAAAACAAATAAAAAATTTGAAGGAGAAGATTGTCAGATGCTTGTTCTCTACGCCTTTTCCGTGCAAAGGATTTGCACACTAATTATTTAACATCACATGTATTCATACGTACGGTAATATCATAAATAATAAAAAGTATCACCTCTCGTATTTCCTTCCATGGGCATACGTCGTGGACAAACGTGTAACGATCCGATTCCCGAGTCCCTACAAGACACGAGAACCGGACCGACTCGACTAATCCCAAGACCTGATCGTCCAACGATGAAGTAACCAAAAGAGCAGTAAAATAAACCACATTCAACATAAATATAACTAACAGTAAGAAAATACAACAGTAAGGAAAGAAACCACTACAGTATGTACCACCACAACAGTAGAACAACATTCATAACATAATATGGAACTGCAAGTAAAGAAAAGTACAGCGGAAACAAGAACTACTCACTACAGTGGAACCAAAAAGAGGTACAAGAGAACAGTGGTAACTCTACTGGACCCTACTCGGCCTAGCGTCCTCTGCAGCCGCTGACCCTGGTTGCTCAACACCTGGTCCTGAAAGGTAACGAGTGTAACACGTCAGCAAAACGCTGAGTAGAGTGGCAGCTAAACTAAAGAGACAGTAAAGTGTACAGTAGCTGTTTTAATTTTCTTTCTTCCTTTATTTACGTCTTTCTATTGTTTCACAATTATCTATTTCTCAGATCCTTCACTTGATCTCGAATGTTCCTCGTGGAAACGATCTTGCTTGCAGTCTTTTCCGAACAGTAGAAGTAGCACGTGGTGCTCTCCTGGCCGGGAGAGTCCCCCGTGGTGATCCTACTCTCAGTCAACCACCCCAAGGTCACGGACAGGCGTAACGGTGACTACGGCACGCGCGATAAACGCACAGGTAGCTAACCCGCACTGGCAAGCGGTCAGTCATTTCCTTTAAAGGGTGCGCCCAAACCACAACACGGAACCAGTACAAGGTAGAGCCCTCTCAGTAACAGGGGTCCAACTCCTCCACAGTAACCAAACAGGGGCCTTACCCCTCCACAGCCCGCGCACCCTCGCCTGACTACCCTGGTTTGCCCCAGTGGGCCTAACAAGTCGGTGTAGGAGGCTAGCAGAACCCCTGGGCCCGTGGGGTAGCTAGTACCTCCCTACACTAGTAGCTCTCCTCGGTATTACGTACACGAGGGCCAGCAAGTCGGTACAAAGTGGCCAGTCTTAACCCCAGGTCCCTGGGGCGGCTAGCTCCGCTCTGCACTAAATAGGGGGACAGTCGCTCTTCTTGGTACTCCGTACTCAAGGGCCAGCTCACTTCCCCAATTCTATTCCATTCACTTTCCAGGAGTTCTACTCCTAATTCCTCGTAGGGTTCCAGCTCTTTAACTCAGCGCATTCCGGTTTCACCTTTCCAGTTTCACGTTCATACATCCCATATTCTTACTCATGTTCATTTATTCATAACAGGCAGCTGTTTAAACAAATTTACAGGTAGCTATTATTTCTTTTCCACATTTTTAAGACTGCAGTGTTCACATATTCCACTAGTTTTCCCATCCTAGGATTCATATCATACCCTAGGATCTATCATACAATCTAGTTTTCCAGCCCTAGGATTTATGCAACACCCTAGGATCTATCATTCAATCTCGTTTCTCATTCCTAGGATTCATGCAATGTCCTAGGTTCTATTTATGGTTTCATAATTTAAAAGATTATACTTAAAGTCACTCTACCGGTTACAACGGGCGAACTGGGGGCGTGGTCGGGAATCCCGCGTGTCTCCGCAACCCCTGAAACTGCAACGGAACGGGGTCCTATCACAAGGATCAAACACAAGGAATTTCTCAAAACAGTATACAGCTACTGTAGACAGGTAGAGGATTTAATTCCGAAAGGAACGCAACTCGAAACGCGGAAAACAGAACCCGAACGGGCCCTAAACGGGTCGAAAATGACGAAACAGTGCAAAATCAGACGTCTGGAACTTATTCCAGACGTCTTAAAAAGTGGATCAGGGGTTACCTTGCTCTGCGTGGTCTCTCAGACGTCCAGAAGCCTGCGGGGGCGCTTGGCCTAGTTCCCAGACGTCTGATGGTCACCCCGGACGTCTGGAAGTCATTCCCGTCGTCTGGCACTGCAGCCAGACGTCTGATTCGCGTTGGATGCGAGTCTCAGAACCTGCGCGTACCCATTTCCTCTCTCTCTTAGTACGGTCAGTCGAAGAAAATGAAGAAGCAAAAATAACTCACATTTCAGACGTTTGGACAGTCTTCCAGACGTCTTCCCCGTCGTCTGGTTGGAATCACAGACGTCTGATTCTGGAAAATTTTCCAGAATCAGGGCGCCACTCGCCCTCCGCTCGCGACGCACGGCCGTGGTGCGAGTGCTCCGCCTGTTGCTCGAGCTGCAGTAGGCCTCCCGTGCCACCCTGCGTCTGCTGCGCCCCCGCCGGCCGGCTCCCGCTGCCCCGGCAGGCTCGAGCCCTCACGGCCGACGCCTCCTCCCCCGCGCAGCACTTCCTCCCGCACTGGCCGCGGCTGTCACCGCCGCCGCTCACTCGCGCTCACTCTCGCGCACCGACTGGAAGGAGAAGAGGAAGGGGGTGGAGGTGACGGGAGTGAGGGGGAGGGTGTGGCTTTTTTATGCCGCGCGAGGAGGAGAGAGAGAGCGGGACAGGGTGGTCTGTGGCCGTAGGAGAGAGGGAAAAAGAGAGGGAGAGAGAGCGTACGCAGGTCTGCGCGCTCAGGCGCGCAGACGAATCGCGCGTGCCAACAATAACTGATTCCCAGACGTCTGGGCCACCTCCCAGACATCTTAAAAGACGTCTGAAGTGGCTCATTCGTTACAATACGTATTCTCTGCACTTTTCCTTTCCCTTGTTTCTCTTTCAGCAAGTAACAACGAATCCAATCCCTACATTTCAGAAGAATGCATGTTTAGGTTCAAAGTCACTTTTAGATGTGATGTTTACTTTAATTATTAAGAAAGTGATGTTAAAAAAATATAAAATTGATGTTAATTCATAATTAATTTTATTTGTAGGATTAATTTATTTGAAGGATTAAGAAAGTGGTGTTACAAAATATGAAATTAATGTTAATCTGTAATTATGTTTACTTGTAGAATGGTGTTAACATTATTTTGTATTTACTTGAATTAGTATTAAGTTGTGATGTTAACTCTTATGATATTTACTTAGTAATGGTGTTAAGTATATAAAATATGAGAGGTGTTAGAAACATAAGTGGTATATAATTTTAACAAGGATTTAACTAACATCAGTTGAAATTAATGTTAAACAAACCTATGTTAATTAAAGTGACTAAAATTAGGTTAGTAAATTAAGAGTTAAATAGTCAAGTAAATAGAAATTAACCTCTCTTTTAACCTGTGATGTTTATTTAGTAGCGACGTTAAGAGTATAAAATATAAAGGATGTTAAAGGCACAAGTATTGTATAATTTTAATACAAATTTCATTAACATCGATGGAAACTTATATTAAATAAATGTATACTAAAGCGTCCAAACTTAAGTTACCGTATAAAAGGTTGAATAGTCAAAATAGACCAAGTAAATTAGGCCTACAAATACATCATGTTAGGCTATGCAAATAGTAATCAAACATAACAGAAGCTAACCATCTATCTCGACAAATACGTTTTACCAAAATCAAAACCAAAAAAGACAATATACTTAAGGTATGCAAAGTATGTCTAGGTGAAATGATAATTGTTTAATTCACTGTGAAATATCTGTCACGACCCTATCTCAAATCCCTACAGGATCTGAGACTGACTCGCTTCGGTTTATCCAAAGATCTAGTCGTCCAACAAGAAATAATTAAGTAACAGTCAACAAACCACAATCACACAAGTACAGTAATTAAGCAAAAGGAAAGTTTCAACAGGAGGAAAGAGAACAGTGATATTACAGCCATCACATCAAAGAGTACATGTAATAGAATACAAGCTATAAAAACTCACTATCAAGTAGTAGAACTAAAGCTAGGCTCGGTTAGGCCTAGCATCCTCAGCAGCCGGTGGCTTGGGCTACTCAGATCCCTAACCTGTACAGAATATATTTGACTGGAGTCAGCTAACGTTGAGTAGAGTGGTGACTAAGGAATAACATGCATTTAACATAGAATTTTCCATTTTTCAATTATATGTGGGTGCGTAGAGATCTCTAATTAGGATTTGTTAATTACTCTTCTAGTTCCCTATAGGAACGATTTTGCTTGCAGCTTCCCGTGATATAGGATGTCCACGTGGCACTCTCCTGGCTGGGGGAGTCCTACCGTGGTAGTCCTATACTCGGTCTACTACCCCGAGGTCACGGTCGTGACGTAGCGGTGACTACGACACACGTGATAAGCATGCGGGTAGCTACCCCGCACTGGCACGCGGTTAGTCGTTTCCGCTAGTGGGTATGCCTCAACGTACAATATGGAACAGTGTAGGGCCTTGCCCTCTCAGAACAGAATAGGGTCTTTCCCCTCCTCAGTTCGCATACCCTCGTCCGACTACCCCGATTCGTCCAACGAGCTGACGAGAGTCAGTGTAGGGTGGCCATACCTAGCCCTGGGCCCCTTGGGGCGGCTAGCTCCCCCCTACACTAAGTAGCTCACCTCGGTACCATGTACACGAGGGCCAGTAAGAGTCATCGTAGAGTGGCCAAACCCACCCCGAGTCCCAACCCAAGGGCGGCAAGCTCCCCTCTACACAACAAGGGATAGTTGCTCTCTTCGGTATCACGTACACGAAGGTCAGCTTACCTCCCTTAACCATTCTCCATAGGCAGCAAATTCCCAGAACCATTTGGTTCTTCGAGGTACGGTGTTCTTATTTTCATTCCTTGTGGGGTTCGTACAAGAATTTCTTTATTACATCCGGGTTGGAATGTTCGGAACAACAATTCAATTTCCATTTTATTACAGTAGGGGTCCAGTTTAGCTAAAAACAGGTAGTTTTCGATTACTCAATCATTCACATGCAATAGGGGTCCATTTTAGCTAAAAACAGGCAGCTCTTGATTACTCAATTATTCACATGCAGTTTCTTCTAACCCTAGTGTTCATGTCAAGACCTAGGGTTCAAGAATTTATTCTCGAATATACGTTTATTCCTTCCTAGGGTTCATCTCAAGTCCTAGGATTACTTACTCGCATGTATTAAATTAGAGATTTAAGGTTGTAACCATTCTACCTGGGTAACCGGGTGGAATGGGGGCTCGTATAGTGGCTCCCGACGTCTCCACAGGTTCCGTACACTCAACGGACTGGAGATCTAAAACATGGATTGATGGGCCAAAATGTTCAGAAAGATGTAAACAAGATATCATTATACAGAGAAACTCGTATGGAAAGCAGAGACGGTTCGTTTGTGGAAAAGCAATAATAATAGGGCCTTACACGGCCCAAAACACGGTATTAGACGGAAAGCAGACATCTGGGAAAGGTCCCAGATGTCTTAAAACACTTCTCAGGGATACCTCTCCTGGTGTTCCGCTATCAAACGTCTGGAACTCAATGCCGACGTCCAAGGACTTTGTCAGACGTCTGGGGGTGCTCCCGGACGTCTGAAACTGCCTCGGCTACACTCCTGCCCTCTGACACATACGTATGCTGTTAGGACTTGTCAGAGAGTAAAAGTACGGAAAGTAGATCTCTACCAGACGTCTTTTCCTACCTTCGGACGTTCGGTAAGACGTCTGGGTGTCCCCCCGGTCGTCTGATTTCGCGGAGAAAGGATTCCGCGGATCTGCTCTTGGCTCCCCTTGCCTGCAGGTGCTGCAGCAGAACGGCGCTGCACCCTCCGCTCTCGCGCTTCCTCTCACTCGGGTGCTCCACTCTCACTCGCTCTCATTTATGGGGTGGCAATGAAGAGGAAGGGGGAGAGGTATATAAAGGGAGAGGAGGTGAGGGGAACGGAGAGGCAAGCATGGCACGGAGTGGCGTCGTAGGAGAAGGCGCGGTGAGGCACGGTGAGGGAGGAAGTATGGTGCTCGTACGTTGAGCGCTAAAAGCATATCCAGACGTCTGGTGAACATCCCAGACGTCCTGATAGACGTCTAGTGAACATCCCAGACAACTTAAATGGCCAAAGGGGTGATGGGGTCGTTTCAATATAACATACTTAAAGGGAGTTTCGTCCTCGAAACTTGAACTGACTAGGGTGCGAAAAATATAATGTAGCAGTGTATAACAGACTTAAAGAGGACTGAAGTTGTTCAGAAGAGTCATACCTTCGAAGAGTTCCGGGTACTACTCTTGCATCGCCGACTCAGGTTCTCAAGTTACCTCCTCGTACCGCTGGCTTTTCCATAGAACTTTCACCAGGGGTACTTCCTTCCGCGTCAACCTCCGAATGGCTCGGTCTAGTATCTGTATTGGTCTCTCAAGGTAGGTTAGGTCATTTCCCACTTCGATGCTCTCGTGGCTAAGGACATGGCTGGGGTCGACGATGTATTTCCTGAGGTTGGATACATGAAATACGTTGTGCACTCCAGAAAGCTAGGAAGGAAGGGCAAGTCGGTAGGCAACGGGTCCTACCCGCTCTAAGACCTCAAAGGGTCCCACATATCTCGGTGCAAGTTTCCCTCTCAACCCAAACCGCTGCAAGCCTTTCATCGGTGAAGCACGGAGAAAAGCATGATCTCTAACCTCAAATTGTACCTCCCAACGCTTCAGATCTGCGTAACTCTTTTGTCTGCTCCGGACAGTACGCAGTTGTCAATGGATCTGCTCGATCACCTCCTAACTCTAGCATATCAGACGGGGGTTGATGAGAGCCTTATCATGAGCCATAACTAGCTCATTTTGACCCAATAAAGAAGATAAAAGCTCCTACATAACCTAGTAGAAGGCCTAAATGAAGGAATAAGTGTTCTGAGAAGAAAACATGAAATAAAGGTTAAAACTGTAATTTTACCATTGCAGTACATAAACAGGATTTCTCAGAGACAAAACATAGGTCAAATGACCTAAATAAGATAAAAAGTGGGTTGAGTCAATCAGAAATGGGTTCATGTGCAATCTAGGAATTAAATGACATTTGGTAACCCTAAAATAGATCCGCTTAAATCAACAAGGTTCCGGTCAGGATAAAATCAAGTAAACCCTCTAAAATTCATGGAAAAATATCCTCTAGGGTTTAAAACATTCAATTTGGCCTTTGGAACTCAGTTTGACCTAGATTAGGGTCTGATGAGAGCCTCATCATGAGCCATAACTAGCTCATTTTGACCCAATAAAGAAGATAAAAGCTCCTACATAACCTAGAAGAAGGCCTAAATGAAGGAATAAGTGCTCTGAGAAGAAAACATGAAATAAAGGTTAAAACTGTAATTTTACCGTTACAGTACATAAACGGGATTTCTCAGAGGTAAAACATAGGTCAAATGGTCTAAATGAGATAAAAAGTGGGTTGAGTCAATCAGAAATGGGTTCATGTGCAATCTAGGACTTAAATGACATTTGGTAACCCTAAAACATACCCGCTTAATTCAACAAGGTTCCGGTCAGAATAAAAATCAAGTAAACCCTCTAAAAATCATGGAAAAATATCCCCTAGGGTTTAGAACACTTAATTTTGCCTTTGGAACCCAGTTTGACCTAGATTAGGGTCCTAGTTCATCAGTTAACCTAATTTGGGTTTTTATCCAAAATGTCTAGTCAAACGTGGTCAAACCTAAAATCCAACTTCACCATTGGATTCCTTAGGTCCAAATTAGGTTTGTACCAAAATTTGGACCTAAGGGGAGGTCATCTTGACCTACTTTGCAATTCAGTACACCCAAATCATAATTTGGTCCCTATCTTTTGAAAAGCATCAAAGAGAGCCCCCTAACTTCCTCGCCACCTTTGCAATCAGGTCCTGTTGCCATTGTTGGGGCAGAATCCCACTCCGGCGAGGATTAGAGAGGGAATACTCTCTGATTCCTCAGAGATCCCCTCCCAGAAATGGAAAGGAGATTCTCTGAGGAATTCCCTTCCATCTAGGGCCAATCTTGATCCCTGGTTTGAACCCAATCTCTCGTGCGAACGCACGAGGGATTTGGGTATCCACCCACTTTCCTTCTCCAGCTAGCCGTCAGAGAGAAAGGCGTGCCCTCCACGCTCTGAAAGCACGGCCCGGTGCCTATAAAAGAACCTCCAAACCCAGCCGCTCATTTTTAGCTTGACTTGGTTGGGGTTTCACCTCCAATTCGTCTCTTCCTTCTCCGGCCAAGTACCTAGCGAGCTCCGGCGAGCCCCCCTCCCCTTCCTCTTCGCTCTTCCACAAAACCAGTGGCAGAGTCATCTTCCTGATTCTCCTCCGCGTCGCGCAATACCCGCGCACGCTGCCTCAGCCCCGTCGTCGCCGCCGTCCTCCCCCATTGGGCAGCTTCTTCTCCGACGACAGTAGGTACTGCTGTCCGCCTCTCCATCCACCTTCATCCCTGTAGTTAGGCTTAATACATTCTCCATCTTCCCCTCTCTCTTTTCCCCCTTTTATTTCATTTAATTGACCCTCGACCATCGCTGACCACCTCCATCTTCCTCGCCTCCGACCGACCTTCGGTGAGCCGCCCCCACCATTCCACCCCTCCACACGGCTCGCCAACCGTCTCATAAGCTCCACCTCACCACAAGGAACAATCTCTGCCCATCCACCATCCCTCTACGCCTCCACCACAGCCCCCCGAACTCACCCACACCTTCGGTCACAGGACAACCTAGGCACGCACACCTAGGCCGTCCCACGACCTGCTTCACTGTGCACGACCTTCGCCGTGCCACAGCGAAGGTCCCCCGCTGGTCTGATTGAGCCGAGAGGCTTGTTTTGTGTGTGACAGTATTGAAGCCCCTGCCACCATTGACGACGGTTGAAGAAGCTTCAAAGCAGCTCCAGGCGTCTGCAGCTCCAGGCCTCAGGTGCAATGGACTCGGGCAGTCAGTGCGAAGACATCTGGTCCAGCAAAGAGCGCAGCGACGTCCGCAGCCTTGGCAATCAAAGAAGAATCTTCTGTGGGCGCGCGTGAGATTGGGGCAGGCCTGATAGTCCCACATCGGCGAGATACGAGGCGCGGGTATGCTTTAAATTGATTTTGTGTTATACGCTCGTTGCCTCCGAACGCACAGGGGTGAGGTCCCTCACCTGACCCATGCTCGCCTCGTCCGCGGTTTCACCTCGCGGATCTGGTGGGCTCCGACCCGACCCAACCTGAGCACTCCTCGCGCATCACCCACCTGTCGGTGCGCCTGGTCCCGGGTGCGAAATCCGACCCGATTACCCGTGGCTTTGGGAGAGAGTCCTTGAGTGAATTCTAGAAAGAGGGAGACGCGCGGGTAGAGGGGCAGGGTAGGTTTTACTCTGTGCAGGCAGGCTGAACGTTGAGGAAGAGAGACTTAGCCGCGAGAAAGAAGAAGACAGAAGAGAAAGAAGAAGAAGACAGAAGAGAAGGAAGAAAGAAGGACTGTAAGAAAAGAAGCAAAGGCAGGAAGAAGATCAAGGCAAGGAGAGACTGCTGAGAAGAAGAAGACAGAAGAGAAAGAAGCCTTTGCAGAAGACAGAAGAGAAAGAAGAAGATAGGCCAAGACAGAAGACAGAGAAGAAAAAGAGACTGCAGAAGAAGAAAGAAAGCAAGATCCGAAGAAGAAGAATAATCAAAGAAAAAGGGAAAACACTTTTAAGACGTCTGATCACAAGATCAGACGTCCAATTTTACTCTTTTGTCCTAATTACTCTTTAACCGTATACATTCATATTTGAATTAAAGTTTTGAGTAAATTAGAGTGTTCAATTACATTTGAGATTAGTAGTAAATTCCAATTGCTCCCTGTGTTCGACCTTGGATACTCCGATTTTCGAGTAATAAAAACTCTTTATTTGTTGACAACGCTTGATCACCTATACTACGACGTAATAACTGTTAAAACAATATCAAGCAGTGTCGCTTCAACAGGGTCCTAGTTCATCAATTAACCTAATTTAGGTTTTTATGCAAAATGTTCTGTCAAACGTAGTCAAACCTAAAATCCAACTTCATCATTGGATTCCTTAGGTCCAAATTAGGTTTGTACCAAAATTTGGACCTAAGGGGAGGTCATCTTGACCTACTTTGCAATTCAGTACACCTAAATCATAATTTGGTCCCTATCTTTTGAAAATCATCACAGAGAGCCCCCTAACTTCCTCACCACCTTTGCAATCAGGTCCTTCCGCCATTATTGGGGCAGAATCCTTCTCCGGCGAGGATTAGAGAGGGAATACTCTCTGATTCCTCAGAGATCCCCTCCCAGAAATGGAAGGGAGATTCTCTGAGGAATTCCCTTCCATCTAAGGCCAATCAAGATCTCTGGTGTGAACCCAATCTCTCGTGCGAACGCACGAGGGATTTGGGTATCCACCCTCTTTCCTTCTCCGGCGAGCCGTCGGAGACGGATACGTGCCCTCCAAGCTCTGAACACACGGCCCAATGCCTATAAAAGAACCCCCAAACCCGACCGCTCATTTTTAGCTCGACCTGGCCGGGGTTTCACCTCAGATTCGTCTCTTCCTTCCCGGCCAGGAACCTAGCAAGCTCCAGCGAGCTCCCTTTCCTTTCCTCTTCGCTCTGCCACAAAACCAGTGGTAGATACTTCTTCTTGATTCTCCTCCGCGTCGCGCAATACCTGCGCACGTCGCCTCAGCCCCGTCGTCGCCGCCGTCTTCCTCCACTGGGTAGCTTCTTCTACGACGACAGCAGGTACAGCTGTCCGCCTCTCCGTCCCCCTTCGTCCTTGTAGTTAGGTTTAAACTATTCTCCTCTATCCCCTCTTTCATTCCCCCCACCTTATTTCATCAATCGACCCTCAACCGTCGCTGACCACTGCCATCTTCCTCGCCTCCGGCCAACCTCCGGCGAGTCGCTCCCGTCGCTCCACACTCCCACACGACTCGCCAACCGTCTCATAAGCTCCGCCTCTCCTCACCGAGCAACCTCCGCCCATCCACCATCCCTCTACGCCTCCACCACAACCCCCCGAACACACCCACACCTCCGGTCACAGGGCGACCTAGGCACGCAGGCCTAGGCCGCCCCGCGACCTGCTGCACGTCGCATCACCTTCGCCGTGCCACGGCGAAGGTCTGCAGGTGGTTTGATTAGGCCAATAGGCCGTATTCATGCACAACAGGATCGGAGCTGCAGTCGCCATTGATGACAGTTGAAGAAGCTCCAAGCTCACTCCAGGCTTCAGGACGTCCAGGCTTCAGGTGTAGTGGACTCGGGCAAGCAGTGCGAAGTCATCTGATCCAGCAAGGAACGCAGCGAAGCCCGCAGCCTTGGCAATCGAAGAAGGTCTTCTGCGGGTGCGCGCGAGAGCAAGGCGGGACTAATAGTCCCACATCTGCGAAATACAAAGCGCAGATATACTTTAAATTGATTTTGTGTTACTGCCTATTCTCCTCCGAATGCACAGGGGTGAGGTCCCTCACATAACGCTCGCCTCGTCCGTGGTTTCACCTCGCGGATCTGGTGGGCTCCGACCCGACCCATTCTGAGCACTCCTTGCGCATCACCCACACGCCGGTGCGCCTGGTCCCGGGTGCGAAATCCGACCCGATTACCCGCGGCTCTGGGAGAGCGTCCTTTGAGTGAATTGCAGAGAGAGAGAGACGTGCGGGTAGAGGGACTAGGTAGGTTTTGCTTCCACCTTTCTGTGCAGGCAGGCTGAGCGTTGAGGAAAAGAGACTAAGCCGCAAGGAAGAAGAAGCGAAGAAGTAGAAGAAGAGGCTGAGCGAGGCAGAGAAGAGAAGGAAGAAAGAAGGATTGAAGAGAGAAAGAAGAAGGACTGCAAGAAAAGAAGCAAAGGCAGGAAGAAGATCAAGGCAAGAAGAAGAACTGCAGACAAAAAGAGGAAGAAGAGAAGAGACCAAAGAAGAAGCCTTCGCAGAAGAGAGAAGAGAAGGAAGGAAGAGAGACTGCAGAGAAAGAAGAAGAAAGGCAAAGTGAATACTGCAGAAGAAAGAAAGCAAAAGAAAAAAGGGAAAACATTTTTAAGACATCTGATCACAAGATCAGATGTCCAATTTCATTCTTTTCTCATAATTACTTTTTAACCACATACATTCATATTTAATTAAGGTTTTGAGTAAATTAGAGTATTCAATTACATTTGAGATTAGTAGTAAATTCTGATTGCTCCCTGTATTCGACCTCGGATACTTCGATTTTCAAGTAATAAAATCTTTTATTTGTTGACGGCGCTTGATCACCTATACTACGACGCAACAACTGTTAAAACACGATCGAGTCAGTCGTATTCAACAGGGGCCAACCTCCCATTTGGTCCCCACCTCTGCCCAACTCATGGGGGTCGTACACTTTCTCCCATACAGACCTTCATATGGTGCCATGCAGATGCTCGAGTGGTAACTGTTGTTGTATGCGAATTCTACCAGCGGCAAATGCTCCTTCCAGGAGCCTCTCCAGTCCAATGCGCAAGCGCGCAGAAGGTCCTCAAGGGTCTGAATGGTGCGCTTTGACTGTCCGTCTGTCTGGGGGTGATAGGCTGTACTGAATTTCAGACAAGTCCCTAAGTCTCACTGAAATTCTGCCCAGAACTGGGAAGTGAAATGAGTGTCCCTGTCTGAAATAATTTCGTAGGGAACCCCGTGAAAGAGTACTATGTCTCTGATGTATCTCTCTGCCAACTGTGTTGGTCCATAAGTGACTCAGATTGGTAAAAACCGTGCCGTCTTCGTTAATCTATCCACAACCACCCAGATTGCATCGTGCCCTCTCTTTGTCACAGGTAACCCCACTACCAGATCCATAGTGACACTTTCCCACTTCCATTCTGGAATGGGAAGTGACTGCAATGGCCATGCGGGCCTCTAATGCTCGGCCTTCACCTGCTGGCATGTCAAACACTACTGGACGAAAAGGCCAACATCCCACTTCATGCCTCTCCACCAAAAATCACGTCGTAGGTCATGATACATTTTCGTGTTCTCGAGATGTATGGTAAATCTAGATCCATGAGCCTCAGTCAAGAGCTCCCTCAACAGCTCATCATCTCTAGGAACGCACAAGCGTCCCCTCATACGCAGACCTCCGTCAGTGAAAGAGAAATCTCCTAGGTTCCCTGCCAATACTTAGTCTCGCTGTGCCCGTAGATATGAGTTCGTCATTTGTTAAATCATGATGCGATCCACCAGTTCTAGTCGTGTCTGCCTCGTGACTGTCACTGTCCTGCAATACCCTTGTGTTTCCTGGAGTCGCCAACTGCTCAACTCCTCCATGAGCCTCCAACTTTGTGCTTGTAAGCAAGCCAAGTGGGCAGGCGCCTTTCGGCTCAGGGTGTCAGCCACCACATTAGCTTTTCCTGGGTGGTAGGAGATGCTGCAATCGTAGTCTTTTAGGAGTTCCAACCAACGTCTCCGCCTCATGTTGAGCTCCTTCTGGTCAAACAAATATCTGAGGCTCTTGTGGTCAGTGAAAATCTCGAACGTTTCTCCATACAAATAGTGCCTCCAGGTCTTCAATGCTAGGACAACTGCTGCCAGTTCTAGGTCGTGGGTGGGGTAGTTATGCTCGTGGGGCTTCAGTTGCCGTGATGCATATGCTACAACATGACCCCGCTGCATAATTACACCCCCCAATCCCCGCAACGAGGCGTCTGTGTAGACGACGAATCCACCGCTACTGTCAGGGATGGTGAGTATGGGAGCTGAAGTCAACCTCTCTTTCAGCTTCTGAAAGCAAGACTCATACTCGTTTGTCCAGGCAAAGGGTACGTCCTTTCGAGTCAAATGAGTTAGAGGATGGGCAATCTGCGTGAACCCTTGGATAAATCGTCTGTAATAACCAGCCAGCCTCAGGAAACTGCGTATCTCAGTCACCGAACGTGGTCTCTCCCACCTGAGTACTACCTCTACCTTGGCTAGATCCACAGCTAAGCCATCCTCTGAGATCACATGGCCTAGGAGGGTGACTTGTCTCAACTAGAATTCGCATTTGCTGTATTTGGCATACAATCTATGCCGTCTCAAGGTGTCCAAGACCATGTGAAGGTGTTTCTTATGCTGCATCTGGTCTCGTGAATAAATGAGCACGTCATCGATGAAAACAACCACGAACTGATCCAGATACGGCTGAAAAACGTGGTTCATCAAGTCCATGAAGGCGGTAGGGGCATTGGTCAACTTAAACGGCATGACCAAGAACTCGTAGTGGTCGTACTGTGTACGAAAGGCTGTCTTGGAGACGTCGATCTCCCTAATCCTCAGCTGATGGTATCCTGACCTCAGATCTATCTTAGAAAATACCGTAGCATCCCTCAGTTGGTCGAAGAGGTCATCTCTGCGTGGTAACAGGTACTTGTTCTTGATGGTTTCCCAGTTCAGCTGTCTGTACTCAATGCACAGCCGAAGAGTACCATCCTTCTTTCTCACGAACAGGACGGGGGCTCCCCACGGAGAGGCATTGGGCCTTATGAAGCCTTTCTCTAGCAGGTCTTGTAGCTATGTCTTGAGCTCTTGTAGCTCAAGCGAGGCCATTCGGTACGGTGCTGAAGAAATGGGGCCTGTCCATGGTATTAGTGAGATCTCGAACTCGATCTCGCGTTCAGGTGGCAGTCCTGGTAGCTCCTCTGGGAAGACATCGGGGTACTCACAGACCACCAGAATACTCTATATACTGTCCACGGGGCTGGGCTCTGCTAGAACGCAAGCAAGGAAGCCCTCACATCCTTGACTCAATAGCTTCGCTGCTCGAAGTGTGGAGATGCATCTGAATCCTCCATCTACAGGCTGGCCGTGGAACTCGAAGGGAGGCAGTCGTGGTATGGAGAAAACGATCTTCCTCCCAAAATAATCTACAAGGGCATGATATGCGGCCAACCAGTTCATCCCTAAGATTACACCGAAGTCATCCATCGGGATTATGATCAGGTCTATCGGGAGACTGTATCCCCCTATCATGACCTCACAGTCAGCAAAAACCTTCTCGACAACAAATACCTGCCCATCTGGTGATTGCACAGCAATCATGGGTCCTAATCAACCTAAATAATGTCTGAACCTATCTAAATTGTGGATATTGCACTCATATCTTACATATTATGCATTGCATCAGTCTATTTAGAATAAGATGAGATATCCTGCTAGTTAATGGTTTTTATTGCTATTTACAGATAATAAAGTGATCCAGGATGGAGATAGTGGAATAAAGCAATAAAGGAAGAAGAAGACTGATCCAGATAAGAGGAGTGAGGAGGATAGCCTTATCCCTACCCTTAGAAACCCTAGGATAGCCTTCCCAAACCCAAAATAACCTCCATTAGGGCACCTTAGCCTCAAAACCCAAACATGGTTAGCACTATCCATGTTCCTATCCCTCTCCCAAACACTTAGGAACCAAAACCAACCTTAGAAAACATAAAACCCACTCTCCAGCACCTTTTAGGATGCCCATACATCTGGCTGGACATCTGATTTCTGCAGGATAACAATCCAGGAAGCCAAAACTCATACTGACATAGAATTGGACGTCTAATTTAGTGTCCATACGTCCAATTTTGTAGTATAAGACGTCTAACCACTATCCTGGACGTCTGATACTGCTGTCTGGTTCCTGATTTTGGTGTTGGAAGCCCTAGCTTGCCTATTTTGACCTAGGAACCCCACCGGACACCCTAGGAAACCTATGTAGAGACCTCCTAAGCCTAGTCCACTATCCATAGCCCTACTTGTCCTATCCCTAACCCAATTGAACCATCCCATACCTAATTGGGTGCATCTATAGTTGATTGGGTGCACCCGAGCCCAATTAGATCCACCTAGGATCTAATTAACTCATACCTATTAGGGTTACCCTAGCCTAATCACATGCACACATCTAATTAGACTTGACCTAGACCTAATTAGGTTCACTCCTACCCAATTAGACTTTCCTAAGCCTAATTAGGTCCATACCCACTTAATCTAAATTGACCCAACCTATTTAGCACCTAATCCTACCAAAACCCACAACCTAGCCCTACGAAAAACACACACCCACACACACACGCATGCCTTCCCATTTTACTCCCACCAAACCCATGCACACTCTCTTGGAAACCCTAACAACTTGTGTCAAACCTAGATCCAAAAATTGTGGCATTGGCTTTTTTTGGAGCCACCAAAAGTGGCAACCAAATGGAGCCTTCCATAAGGGCAAAGAGAGAGCAACGAAATTGGACCATCTCTCCATACACTCTCCCATCCATACTCTCCACTCAAAACTTGCTTCCACCCTCCAAAACCTTAAGGCCGTCCTCCTCATCCTCCTCCAAGGCTCCATGGACGGCTAGCTAGAGAAGCTTCTCTCCAAAGCTTTAAGGACAACCATTGGTAGAGAAAGGGAGCAACACCCTCCTCTCTCCACTTGGGTGCACTAGCCCCCATCTTCTTCTTCTTCTTGGACGGCCATGAAGGCCCACCCATAGCCTCTTGTGGCTGACCATCTCTTTTGGTAGGCGTGTAAACGGGTTTGCATACCCAAGGTCTAGCCTACACCCTCACACAAGGCCGATGGCCCTAGTGGCAACTTTCCGACGTGAGGGATTTTCTTCTATTTATATGCTTTCTAGTGTAGATGATGTGTGATAATTTTTTTATGCATAAATAATTTCATGATGTTTCTGTGATTGATTGTCCTCATGTTTGCTTTCCTATATGACACTTTGGTTTGTTCACACCATGCACGGCCACCATGGCCTCATTTAGATACACAGTCACTTAGGTTTTTGCTAGTTTATCTAGATCTAGGTTTCAATTCGCTTTTCGAAATAAAAAAAATCAAAAACACAAAAAGATAAAAATAGTAGCTTAGGTTAGATTTAGGTTATAAAAGCCGATCCAAATCTCGATTCGTTTTCACGCCTCCCAGAGACGAATGACCAGGACTCAAGTTCTAAAAAGAATAAAGATCTATGAGAGTTCCGTTATCACAAATATCTTTGACGAGTGATTTTTGCGACTATACTACGATTTCCAATGATTTCAAAATACGTGATTTCCACGTCCGTCACTTGGTCCTCTAATCAGGAAGGGCTCCTCTAAAAGCACACTGCTCACTCCCATGCAGACAGTGAAACTCGTAGAAATAAACGAATGCATGGCTCCAGAATCGAAAAGAGTGTAGACGAGTCTGTCGGAAATAGTAACCATACCTGCCACTACAGAGCTCGAAGCTCTGGCATCTCCGTGAGTTAGGGCGTTAACACGCCCTTCAGTCCTTGGTGTAGAAGAAACAGCCATGCTCTGGGTCAGGCAAGAGGCAGCAGGCCGGTACCCTCCTCCTGACTGCTGTCCTCCTCCTCGGGCTGGTATCCGTGGCCGCCAGATCGGCCTCCAGTGCTCGGTGCTGGGAGCGTCAATTGTGCTTCAGTCCTAGATGGATAATTCCTCCATATGTGACCCGGTTGGCCACACTGATAGCAGAGGGGTACGTGACTTCCCTCTGTCTGTTGTCCCTGCTGGTGACTGGGTGGGGGTCCGCTACAGTCGGCTGATCCCTGTCAGGGACCCTCATAGGTCCCTAGTGGACCCACAGAATGGGATGGTTCCCCTGCTGGTGTCTGGTGCCGCCTCTCCCGGTGACCCTGTGAGTGCTCCTGCGGGTAGGGCCTCTTCCGTCCTCCTCCATCAATATCTCGTGCGGACGGGTTGGTTTCCTCGTAGGTCATGGCAGCCTAGACTACGTGGGAGAAGATAGGCAGCTTCAGGGGCTTTACGTACCCCCGGATGGCGGGTCGGAGACCCTCGGTGAATCTCCACAGGCGCTCCTCCTCGGTGGATGCGGCTGTCGGGGCGAAGCGTGACAGCTCCAGAAAACGCGTATGGTATGCGTAACTGTCATTGCACCTTGGCGGGGAGTGTGGAACTCCTGCCTCCTCTGATCCTGCCATGTTTGTGGGATGTACTGCTCACAGAAGAGCACCACAAATCGATCCCACGTTAGTTCTCCCTCCTCCTATCCTCTGACCGCCTTCCACCACCTGTGGGCTGCACTCTCCAGCTGAGATGTGGCGAAGGCCACGTGGCATTCTGTAGGAGGACAGAAGGTGTCGAAGATCTTCTCCATTTGTTCCAGCCAATCTTCTGCCTCAGATGGGCTTTCCTCCCCCTTGAAAGAGGGGGGTATTGAACGTACGAATTGCTATGCTAACATGTTTGGTTTTGGAAAACCTGTCGTTGTAGCTTGAAAGTGAAGAATTCGTGTTCAACAAATAAAATTTATACCAAAATTGAAATTCCAGGTCGAACAAAGGGAGACGAACGTTTGATTTAAAAACTATGCGTTTCTTTTTATTTGTCACGGAATAATTCAATTTAAAACTATATAATTATTTACAATAAATAGAAGAGAGAGAGAGTAAGAGAGAAAGAGAATATTACACAGAGAAATCAAAATGAGATGTAGAATAAACAAGGAATTTATCATTAAGGAGATTGTTCATTTCACTTCTACAACTACAAAGCATAAAACAATTACTCTAGAAAGCATTAAAAGAATGGAGGGAGAAATGTCCTCCTTGATGATTGCTTGGAGGACGAGCAAAACTACACTAAAAAAGCAGTAAATCTATACTACAAAGCAGTAAAAAGAATAGGGAGAGAGAAATCCTCCTCGACGGTTGCTTGGAGGACTAGCCGGACGGGACGATGCTTGGACGAAGGGGAACGAAGTAGGACGAAGCAGAAGAACGGGAACGAAGCAGCACGCCGTTGTCGTCACGGGATCCACTTCCGAAGGGGGACGAAAATTTGGACTTTATCTCGCAAGAAGCATCCCGGGTGTGGGACAAGCTTCTCTTGAGCTTTGGAGGGGTAGAGAAGAGAAGGAAGGGATGAGAATTTCGTATGGAGGGGGTCTCCTTTTATAGTTGCAAGGAGTGGGGGCAAAATGGACATTACAACATTAAAATAATAAATGAGGGATCTTTAGTGACGGATAAATCCGTCACTAAAGCCCCAACGTGGGCATAGCTCCCACGCCCACGCGCACCTCCTTAGCTGCCCGTTTCCTCAACGCCATCGCACGTTCATTGATTCTCAGCCGTCCGATCGTGAGATCGGACGGCTTAAGACGCATCTCCGCCCGCTGCTGCGCCCGCCTGGCGCGTGCGATCGCGCGTGACGCCGTGCGTGCAATAGCGCGTGAACGCTATCGGGCGCGCGCGGCCGTTGGATTGCAATCTGACGGTTGATGAAGGCGCGCCCGCTCGCCTCAGAAATCGCTTGGCGGGGCTCGAACGCGCGCCAGCGCCTCGCAATAAGGCGCTGGACCGCTACGTTGCCTCGCCCAAAAGGTCGCGCGGATGACTTTAAAGAGCCGCGTCCACAGCCGTTGGATCGAGATCCAATGGCAGAGAGGGGGCGGGTGCGCGGTCTTCATAGAATGCAAGCGGTCGTTTGGGTGGCTGAGATGGCGCCACGTGGCACCATCTTGGCCGTCCATCTTCTAGAAGTTGTAGATGGTGCCACGGATGCCGGATTGACTCGATTTTTGTGTCGTTGGGTTGCGATCGTCGATCTGAATTCATCCGTGCGGTCGGATTTGTCATCTGAAGTGTGGATTTACACCATCCTGGCCCTTGATCTTCTAGGGTTCCCCAATCACTATCTGATGCTACGGATGTCTGATTAGGGCGATCTTGGAGTCGTTGAACTCCAATCGTCACCCTAATCACATCCATATGGTTGGATCTTTGATCCGAGGTCTCGATAAAATTTTTGCCCTATCCAAGCACATAAAAGGAGACAATTAACCTCCATTTTATTTAAACTACTCTAAATGCAAGATGATGCATGTTATGCAATATTTATATCATGAAATGCAATCCTATTCTTAAGAACATGTATAAATAGACATCTTAAGTAGTGTAAATGTGTTTACATCAGGGGGCTTCACCTTCCTGAATTGGCTGAAGACCTCATGGTGTAGCCGCAGCGGAGGAAGGGGTACACCTGCAGGCAAGGAAGACTCGTGCCTCGAAGTGTCTGAAGGGGGCGGTAGAGGATCACCCCCTCCCCCTACAGCTCGTCCAGTGCCGTGGTGGCTTGCCTGCCCCACGGAGGATTCCCCCTCTGCATCCCCAGGAAGGGAAGGCTGAGGAGGAGGCTGATGGAGCTCCTCACGGATAAGACTCCGGATCAGTTGGGCAAGGCCCGTGGCCTGGATGCCCGGGAGGAGAGGTGGAGCGGCTCTATCTTCGGCCATCGCTCGTCCTCCCCTGTGACCACATCCCCGGCCACGACCACGTCCGTGGCCTACCTCAGTAGCTCCCTAGCAAGGCATTTCCTACTTAAAGATCGAGGAGGAACGAGATTATTGGTGCCTGTTTGACCAAAGAGGAGACGTGAGACTCGGATACAATAACCAAGAGAAAATGTTGTAATGGCTATCTTAGTTACATGTACAAGTGTGGTGTTTTCCAGACTACTTGGTTCATTTCTCCGGACGACCTTGCTCTGATATCATCTGTCACGACCCGATCCTAAATCCCTACAGGATCTAAGACTGGCTCACTTCGGTTTATCCTAAGATCTAGTCGTCCAACAAGAAATAATCAAGTAACATTCAACAAACCACAATTACATAAGTACAATAATTAAGTAAAAATAAAGTTTCAACAGGGGGAAAGAGAACAGTGATATTACAGCCATCACATCAAAGAGTACATGTAACAGAATACAAGCTATAAAAACTCACTATCAAGTAGTAGAACTAAAGCTAGGCTAGGCTTAGCGTCCTCAGTAGCCGGTGACTCGGGCTGCTTAAATCCCTGACCTGTAAAGGATATATTTGACTGGAGTCAGCTAACGTTGAGTAGAGTGGTAACTAAGGAGTAACATGCATTTAACATAGAATTTTCCATTTTTCAATTATATGTGGGTACATAGAGATCTCTAATTAGGATTTGTTAATTAATCTTCTAGTTCCCTATAGGAACGATTTTGCTTGCAGCTTCCCATGTTATAGGATGCCTACGTGGCACTCTCCTGGTCGAGGGAGTCCCATCGTGGTAGTCCTATACTCGGTCTACTACCCCGAGGTCACGGTCGTGACGTAGCAGTGACTACGGCACACGTGATAAGCGTGCGGGTAGCTACCCCGCATTGGCACGCGGTCAGTTATTTCCGCTAGTGGGTACGCCTCAACGTACAATGCGGAATAGTGTAGGGCCTTGCCCTCTCAGAACAGAACAAGGGTCTTGCCCCTCCTCAGTCCGCGTACCCTCGTCCGATGATGAGAACCTCATCATGAACCCTAACTAGTACAATCTAATCCAAATATGTGTGAAAAAACTCCTACAAAACCCAAAGAGAATCTTAACTCAGAGAATTCTGAGTTAAAGAATAAAATAAATCATAAGGGGTAAAGCTGTAATTTCACCAATGCAGTATGCCAGCAGGGTAATTAAGGGTCCAAACATAGGTCAAACAAGCTTAATAAGAAGGAAAGTGGGATGATCTGATCTGAAAAGGATTATGGCAACTTCTAGGAATTAAATGACATTCTGTAACCCTAAAACAAACCCACTTTAATTCACGAGGTTTGAGGTAGGATAAAAATTAACTAAACCCTCTAAAATTCATATAAAAATATCCCCTAGGGTTTAGAACCTTCAATTTTTCCTTTGAAACCTATGTTGACCTAAAATGAGAACCATGCTCAATTAATGACTTAATTTTAGTTTTTGAGCAAATTGACCAGTCAAACATGGTCTAACCAAAAATCAAAATTCACCATCAAAATCCTTAGGTTCAAATTATTCTGGTATAAAAACTTGAGCCTAAGAAAATACCATGTTGACCGACTTTACAAATTGGTCCTCTTTAATGACTTTTTGACCCTTACCTTTTGAAACCCTTGCATTTAGACCCCCAACTTGTCGTCGTTCTTTGCAGAACTGTCCTCCCTGCCACTGCTGCGCAGCGCCATGCCTCCGACGACCTTGCGCAGAGGATGGCGCCGCGCAGGGCAGGGTGGCCGTCCTCTAGAACAGACGGGGGGTTCCCTGCGATGTCCTCTGTCGCAGGGACCCTCCCCTACCCTCTGCCATCAACTATGCCTCTCGTGCGAACGCACGAAAGGCATGGGTATCCTCTCCGGCCACTCTCCGGCGAGGCTGGCACGTCACCTCCTCGTTTCCCTCTCCGCGCTAAAACCTATATAAGGAGCAACAAGGTCAGCCGACTCCTTCAAACTTCCTCTGATGGAGAAATGCCCCACCTTTCATCTCTTCCTCCTCCGGTCAGAGCACCCAAAGCCTCCTCCTCCTCCTCCTCGTCGCTCTGCTTCCTTACCTGCAGCAGAGTTTACTCTGCCCTGTCGTCCGCGCTAGGCCGTACCAGCTGGCGCCCTCCGTCTGCCTCCTCGTCGCTGATATCCTCCTCTAGGTCATCTTCGTCCCCAGCTTCGACAGGCATGAGCCGGGCGCTGCTCTCTTCCCCTTCGTCGAGTAAACAGGTACAGAGTTTCCTCTCTCTCTCCTTTACATTTTCCCTCTCTTAATTTACCTTTTTACTCCACCGCACGCAACTTCCACCTCCACCTACTCCGTCTCCGATCACCTTCTCCGGAGAGTCCATCCTACTTCCACAGACATCCTCACCCCTCGCCGACCAGCTTAGAGGCTCCCCCTCACTACACTCAACCAATCCCCCCACTCCATTCACTGCCAATCACACCCAGGCAGGCGCACATCCCAAGCAGCGCGGAAAGCTACTGTGAACACAACCAGGCCTGTAATTGGGTCACAAGCCTCGCTGCTGCCCCAATTGGCTGTAGTTCCCTCGCCTGCGGGCGCGAGATTTGGAGGTGGGACTTTAGTCCCACCTTGTAAGTGTGCGGCCAAGCGCCCACACTTAAATTGAAAACGTGTATCTGGCTTACTGCCTTCGATACACAGGGGTCAGGTCCCTCTCACCTGCACGCAGCGCGCCACGCGCTCGCCCGCCCTCGCCCGCGCTCATGCCCCGCGGGTCTGGGCGGGATCCGACTACCCGACCACGGACTCCTCGCCCACCACCGCACGCTGGTGGGCCTGGTCCCGGGAGCGCTACCCGAACCCGATTACTCGGTTCTGGGAGAGCAGTCCTAAGAGAGATTCTGAGAAAGAGAGAGACTCGGGGAGGGGTAGGGTAGGTTTTGCACTAACCACTGTGTGTGCATGCAGGGAAGAAAGAAAGAAGAAGAAGAAGCAAGCTAAGGAAGAAGAAGAGAGGAGGAGCGGCCGAAGCCTTAGCCGCACAGAGGAGCTGAAGAAGAAGAGAAGCCGCACTGTAGCAAACCCACAGTTAAGTCGTCTGAGCATCAAGTCAGACGACGGAAGGGCAGCGGCCAGAACAGCAGAGAAAAGAAAGAAGAAAAAGAAGAAGAAGAAAAGAAGAAGGCAGGAAGCAGAGAAGAAGAAGAAGAAGAAAGAAGAAGGTAGGAAGCAGAGAAGAAGAAAGAAGAAGGCAGGAAGCAGAGAAGAAGAAAAAGAAAAGAAGAGAAGCAGAAAGAAGAAGAAGATCACCACAGCCGCAGAAGAAGAAGAGAAGAAAAGAAAAGAAAGAAGAAGAAAGGAAGACTCTGCAGGAAAAAGAAGAGGAGACAAGCTGGAAGAAAAAAGAAGGATAGAACGAAGAGGAAGAGAGAAGAAGAAGAATCCAAGAGGAATCTAGCTCCCTCTCTCTTTCTCTCTTATTTTTGTAAATTGAGAACTTTTACACTTCTAGAATTCTAGTTGCTCCCTGAGTTCGACCTCGGGAAAACTTTTTTTTCCGAGTAAAAAAAATTTTGTAGTAATCTGGTAGCTGTTTTGTCTTGTACTGCAACGATTGTAAACCATAATAACATAAAGACGAAACCACGCTCGCACTAGTTTTTGCCGCCGTTGCCGGGGAGCAACGGCTATTCTAGAAGCCATAAATTCTCTATTGAGTTTCTATTAATCTCTTCTCTTTTTGTGTGCAGGCACAGGAAATCAAGAAGACAAGCAGCCGCACAACAACCACTCCGAGGACAGGTAATTTCTATCTTCTCACTATTAACCCCTAAATTCTAAAGAGGAAGAAAAAGAAAAGAATAAGCAATATAGGTGTAACCTGTCTTCTATACCTAGTAAATCATCAAAAGCTGCATGTTTCCAATTTCAACCCACTATTTCTGCACACACTATTAAGGGTATTTAAGGGCTAACACCTTCTTGCCTGAGCCCTAATTACCCAGCAAAGAGCTAACTAGACCAAGTAGAGCCAGCATAAGATTTAACATTAGGATTTTAGAGACACACTTCTTAAGCAAGAATTGAAAATCCCAAAAGAAGTGTGCCCAAGCCATTGTATGAAAATACTTATTCAAAGAAACCCTAAGCAATTTGGCTCTTTAAAGACACTTGAACCCTAAAAGACAATACCTAATAAGATCTCAAAGGAATTAATAGGTGAAGTTGACCCCTTGGGTCAACCAACCTTCAACTTAGGTCACTCTTTACACTTAAAAAGGCTAAAGTTCAAGTGAAAACCTAAGCACCTTGATCTTAACTAAAAGTGGTAGACTTAAGAGATCAAGATCCCCATTCTGGTCTACCTGGAATCTCAGTGACAAGAGAGGTTGGGTGGAGGAAACCCTGTAACCCGTGGGGACGCTCTACCGTGTAGGGGTCTTCGCGGGACTCACCCTCTCCGGCTGCCCAGGTAATTCTCAGGTGGTCGATCTTTTGATCAAGGGGTCCATCTGCCCCAAATCTCTATAGTCACTCAACATTCTAGGTGTCTTGATTAGGTCTAGCACCTGCTAAACTCATCTTCTCCATCAGTGTATGTTTGGTAGGAGGTCCTTGAAACCTCCTTGAGAAATTCACTCTCCTCGAGGCCGAGCCTCAGTGCCCTTGTTTGAGTAATCAACACTTCACATAGACCTCTCATCCGACTCCAAACCTAACTCACCTTCTTCTTCCCCAATGGCTCAGCCAGTTGAGGAAGAGAACAATCTAGAGCACCAGCTCCAGCGACTCAATGACCTCTTCCAGAACTTTGTGCACCCACCGCAACGTCCTATGATGCGGGACCATTATAATCCTGCTGCGGTGGCTATTGAGCCTCGAGTCAGAATCCTGACTGAAGGACCTGATTCTGAATTAAAGCCCAATATGATTCATGCCATACCTAAATTTTATGGGCTTAATTCTGAAGACCCCTTCCAGCACATCAAACAGCTAAAGCATCTGGCCCAAACTTTTGGGTCAAATGCACAAAATCGGGACATTCTCCTCATGAAGATGTTCTCCTTCTCCCTTATAGATAAAGCCGCTCATTGGTACCAAACACAGACCCGGCCGATCAACACCTGGGAAGAACTTCAGTCCGAGTTCTTGAAGAAGTTCTTTCCCGTTGGTCGGACCAATGCCTTACGCCATCAGATTACCCACTTCACTCAGCAAACGGGAGAACCTCTCCATGAGGCATGGGATCGCTTCTAGGATCTCATGAGAAAGTGTCCCCATCACGGAGTTCCTAAATGGGAACAAGTCCAGTCCTTTTACCAGGGACTCCATGAGGATATTAGGCTTTTCGTCAATGTAACTTGCGGAAGGAATATCGTGGGTCAACATAAGGACACCGTGTGGGAGATTCTCAAAAATATGTGCGAGAACTCCATCAATAATGACTCCATGGGATTATTTGACAGGACGAATACCCGCGCATCGACGAACCTTAGGGGAGCACATGAGACGCAGGGCCTATCCGCATCAGTCGACCTGGAATTAATGGCCAGTCGATTAGACAAGGTCTCTATCATCGAGAAGAAGGTGGATGAGTTTACTCAAAACTTGTAGTGAGCCACCTCTACGCATAATTCCTTTGCACAGCCTCCTTCCACACGGGAGACTGTGCAAAACATTCTCCACCGACCTTCTCCAGGGATGGATCCATATCCACCCCCATCTGATTCTCGGATCGGAGGATCCCCCAATCCTTTCTATACTAGCCAGGGGAATTCCATTCCCTCATTCTCTGACTCTGTGGAGGTTCCTCAGACCTGCGAGGACCTCAACGCCATCCAAAATGATCCATTCTCCAATACCTACAATCCTGGATGGCGAAACCATCCCAACTTCCAGTGGGCGGGAAATTCCCAAACTCAAAGACCACCCTTTCAGCCCCGTCCACAACCACCTCGTCCTTACCAGCCGCCTCAGCCATAGCCCAACCCTACTTATCCATCAGGGCCAAGCCAAGACCAAATGTCACTCATCCTCCAAACTCTGGCTGACATTCAAAGAACGAATGCAGCTATTCAGAAGCAACACAAGGACGAACTTACAGAGGTTCGAAATCAACTGGCCCAGTTGGCAAATTCTCGCCAACCAGACACACTTCCTTCCCAACCTCTTCCTAACCCTAATAACATGCCAGCCCAGCGGCGTGTTATGAACCTAAACCCGGGCCAAGCACACATGATTTATCAGGCCCCCTCTGTTCCTTCACCTGATGGGACGAAGGCTTCCACTTCTTATGTAAGCTATCAGCAGCAACCCATCCTATCAAACCCTAACCAAAACCAGGCAGGACTAAATTCTGTAACAACCCGTAGTGGTAAGGAGACCCAAGATCCACCCTATTCAGATCACTCCAAGCCTGGTAGTGATCTGAACCCTAGGACAGTAATCCAGGACGTTCCTATCCCTTGCCCAGATCAAAGACCTGGACCTATCCTAGAGGAACCAACCAAGGTTCCATTTCCCGAGGCCTTGACCAAGGGAAGGAAGACAACCAAGCCCGTGGCACCAGAGGAGGACTGGTGGTCGACTTTTCGCTTAGCGTTATAGTATTTAAGTGGTGAAAAAATCGACTAGTCAAAAACAATAAAAATAACCACTCGCAGAAGAGTGGGTCGTGTCCACAGGGAGGCAATGATGCAATCAATACTTTAATTATTTAATGTTATTTCAGATAGTGCGAAATCCCTTTTCAAATTGGACTTAAAATGTGAAGGAAAGTAGATTTGCAATAACCTAAAAAGTTAAGGGTGTAAGTGCAGTTTTCCCTCACAGAAATCCTCAATAAAGTTAGGATGAATTAATGCAGTTTTCACGTGATGTGTACTAAAGACAGTTAATACTTAAATCAAGTCCAAAATCAATCTTTAAACTAGCCAATATCAATACCATGCAATTAGAAAGAACTATGAGTGCTTGAATGCAATTCTGCCAAAATATAATAATAATAAAGAAAATCAAATTGGTGGCAATGGCATTGAATGTAATTTCTAATTAAGATAAAAATAGAGCATTTTCTCTCTCCCTCTTCCTCGCGAGAGAGAGAGGGCACCGCGGGGGTCGATGCAGGGCTCAAGAGGACGGTGAGGTCAAGAGCTTTCCGACGATGGTAGCGGTGGCGGCGGAGGTGGCCGGAGGTGAAGAACGCCGGTCTGCTGGAGGGCGGCTGCTGCTGCGGCTGTTCGAGCGAGCGTGCGCGCGCGCTGGTGTGCGGGCAGGGAGCGCCTGCAGGTGGCGTGGAGGCGCGCAGGGTGGTGTGCGCCTGCAGTGGTTGAAAGATGGCGAGCGGGCAGAGTTGAGGTGCGGGGGATGGCATGCGGTTGCTCTGCAGCGCGCAAGGAGGATGCGCTGCGGGATGTGCGGGCACGGTGTTGGGTGCAAGCAGGTGATGGCACGCGGTTACAGGCGCTAGAAGATGGCCGTGCAGGCTGCAGGGACACAGCCAGGAGGCCGTGCGGGCGCTGTGGGCGGCGTGGCTTTGCAGGTCTGCAGGCGATGGAGAGGGTGTTGGGGCTGGCACGCGGTTGCCTGCAGCGCGCAAGGAGGATGCGCTGGCAGCGGTGTGCGGGCGGAGAGACTTTTTCCCCGCAGGGGGAAAGAGGACGCAGTGCGGCACAGTGCATGCTTTTCTTTTTTCTCTGGATCACAGGGTTCGCCTTTTCCACAGTGAAGCAGTTCCCCGCAAGGGGGAAATATGGATCCTCCTCTCTCCTCACCTCCTCTCTTTAACTCCTCCCTTGCGCGTGAGTTCAGGGATTTTCCCAAATCCCCGGTCACAGTTGTTGAGAAAGGCGGCGGAAGAGAAGATTACCCAAATGTCCGGCGGGGGAGGGGGGAAAGAGTTGCGGCTGTTTGGGGAAATTATCCCCCCACCCTTGCTCTTTGTGTATTTTATTACCTGCATATAAAAAGAATAAAATCATTAAGTTGTAGAATGTTATAACTTAAATCATGAGGTATACAATTATTCTATAACTTAATTGCCATTATTAACATACCTAAACTATACGATTAAATATTCTTAGGCTTAATATTAGTCCATCAAATACCCCCATTCCTAAAATTTGCTAGTCCCTAGCAAAAATGAATAATAGAAGTAATCAGAAGACTTCTTCTTTTTTTATTTCAAAACTTTAGAAATCCAGACAAATATGAAGTGCTGATAGCCTAGGTAATAGATCCAAGTGAAAGAGTCGATTCGCATTGGGAGTTCATACATCACCCTTGGCAAAAAATTTTGTTGAGATAGGCAACTACTTCCCTCGGGGATAGAGCAGACGATAATCTGTAATTTGACCCCGACGTTTGGCTTAGGTAGGAGATATCAAGTTGAATGGATTTGTATTTGATGGCACACACTCAACTGGTGCTACATATAGTCTAGTACTGTAGACTCTAGCTCTCTAGACTATTAGACAAGTCAATTCTAAGAGAGGCTACATAACTGTGCTCTCTTAATGTTCCTGTGTACTCTCTCTTTTCTTTCTTTCTGAGATCACGAATCTCGCCAGAATTAGAAATTATACTCACTATTTGGTGGCCTCACATTGCATCTACACTTCAATTAAAATCCTAATAACTCTATAACTAAGTTAAAGTCCTCAACCAGTATTCAGGCGATCAGAAATACTAGAAGGTAGGTATGGGTCATATTTGGTGGAACACGATAGGTGTTTGCTGCCTCAGAAATAGTGTTACATCATACACTTGGACCCCTTTTCTTTTTTCTTTTTTTGTATTATGACTATTTTTTTCTTTTTCTTCTTTCTATTTCTTCTTTTTCTTCTTCTTTTCTCTCTCTTCTTTTTTTTTATTTTTATTTATTTTATTTCTTCTTGTTTTTATTTCTTTTTCAATCAGCACAACACGATACAGACTTTTATTTATGAGACATTATTAGGGATGATAACGGTCAAGAGGAAGTTGTGCGGCTTATTTGGTGGAAGTGCCTATTCTCAACACCGGGAAAGAATGGATAGGAAGTGCCTATATAAGATTGCTGGTTATTGTGTCACTTTCCATATTCTAAATTTCCAAGGCCCTATAACTAAACCTCCTCCAGCCCGTCTCGTGCTCTAACCTTCCAATAATGGTCATTTCTCTTTCCACGACCATTTCGACATCGTTACCAGTAAATTGGAAAAGCACTTTTTACAAGTGAAATTAATTTTTCTAAATTTAAATTCTAAATTTAGAATCTTAAACTTAAAATTAATAGGTAAAAATTATTTTTCACATTTTAAATATAAATTTATTTTTTATTGATTTAAAATAAAAATACGTCATCTATTTTAATTTTTAATTGATGCACTTCGATGAATAATTAAAATATATTAATTAAAAATTAAAATATATCTAAATATTTTGTTACACAGAAAACACACGTTATAAAATTAATTACAAGTTACGTTTATTTATTTCTTAACAAAAGAAAAAGAAACTACCCCATCTATCTTTCCTTTTATCATTATCTTTCCCTCGGTACTTTTCAATTAATGCACCGATATTCTTTTACAATGATGAACATCCGACCTACCGGATTCGTGTCGGCATATTCCAAGGACTACGTACCTGGCAGCCAATCTCCAACAAGAGTCCACTAGCCTGCCAACCTTAATTCCAATTAAATCAAAATCTTGACATATGCGTGTGGATGAACTTGGAACAAGTCAAGCAGACATCATCTCGTGTACTGCACCCTCCTCGATCTTTCAATGCCTACAGGATGCAAGAGGACCCGGTTCAACAACAAACACGCACACACACGCACAGAGACACACAGGAACAAAAACCAGAGATAGAGTAATGTCAACTCCCCGAGACATTCATACATATCCCAACGCCTTGCTGGGAGTGGACCCCCATGCTAGCTGCTCCTTCCATTGCACATTCCATGGAGCCAACTCCGATCCCCTGCACTGAATTCCTTCCATTCCATTCATTGCATCTCATCTGGCTTTGCCCTGTGCTCCAGCTGCCCTTTGACCTCACCTCATTTATGACCACGTAACGCCCAGCGCTCCACTCAACTTGTAGGAAGTCACCATGCAGGGATCCTAATCCAGATCTCTGGTTTTTCCATGTCAACCCCCTTATTGCCGGTGGGTCCTCCTCTACTGGGCTCTTCCTATGCACTGATGTCAGTTGGATTGTTTTTTTTTTCATTAAGGATTGGAATTATTGTGGTTATTAATTTCTGCAACTTATTGCACCTTCCCCCTTTGCGTCTCTCTTTGAATGAGGTAGGTGGGGGTTTGAGATATCGACGTGGTGAGCGTCTCAATATAATACCTTTTTCTTTTTGTAATTAGGGTTCAGCGTCTCAGTTCTCAGTACTGCTGTTTCTTCTCTAGTCTGTCTCTCTGTTTTTCTTCTTTTTTTTGGATCAAGGGTCAGCGTCTCGGCAGAGCTGTCAATGCGCTCTGGATTTGTCTGGAGAACGAAGTTTCTGAAGATTACTTGGCGACCCATTTCTCAAAATTATCTGCAGGCGTCTGTTGCAAAAAAAGGAAGATAATTGTCAAGATAAAACTGTTGGAGTATACAAAAGTTTACAGGATATATGTGAGGATGTCGCGTGGTAAGGTGATTCCAACCAAATGCAGAATACGATAATTCCAATCAAATGCAGGATATATATTTTTTAGAAGTTTTTTTTTTTATTTTCTTTACGTTGCCTCAAATGTGCCGTTTCGATCACGAGGAACAATGGTTTCGAATCTTTTGATGGATGCACTCTTTCTGCTGGTTACTTAATTTCTTCTTCTTCTTTTTTCTAATGTCAACAAGATTCCATTAAAGAGAAAAAAAACATTCGAGTACAAAATTCAGAAATTTGAGAGAGATCGTGGCATACATCAAAGAAATAAAAATAAAACATTACAGCATCATCCATATAGCATAAAACAAATGTTGCAAACACCCAAATGTCTCCAGCAACAGCCTTGCGTTAAAGAATCAGGCAGAAGGAGAACCAGCACATGAAGGTGCGAAGCCTACTTGGAGATGTCACCCAAGATAGGGTAAATGATATCTCAGGAGCTTCAACACTTGTACATCTCCAGATCATAAGACATTTAGAGGATATAAAAGATATAGCTTGAAATCAATACTCATCTCTAAGGCTTGCAAGGACCTAAATGCAAGTTTGTAGGGACCAAAATGTAAACTTTCAGGGACTGAATTGCAACAACAAAGGACTATGTTATAATCATCTTTAAATTGATTTACGAATTGTCTCTGAAATGATTTTTATTGCTATATATTGTGCAAATATTATGGTGATAACTATTTGGTGTTTAATCTCGTTGACACTTGATTAATTTAGCTTTAAATACTCGTTGCATGTCAAATCTTTTTTCATAAGATTAAGCGAAAGGTCTAAGTTTGTTTGCCAATCCTTCTATGCAAATTCGTCAAGATCATGTAAAGATAATCAAATAGTGGTATCCGCGTATTAAGTTTGCTCCCAGAAACAACCTCGGATTTCTTCTTTAATTCGAGTTATCAATTTAAATGTAAATGCACTTCTATCAACTATACTACAACGCAAACGAATTTTAAAACACGATAGGAGCACCCATAAAAATTGCTTAATTATGCTATTTTAACAGAAAAATACAAGTGTAGATTAACTCATGGGTAAACCTACACTTAATTGAAGGTTAACTAAGCTCAAATTCCTAGTAAGTGGGCTTACAGTGATTGATTAAGGGTTTCTCTAAAATAAAAGTCAACTTACAATTAATAAAACTTTAATTTCAACATCACTTTAATTCAATGTATTCTGGTGAAAATAAATATAATATAAATCATCTAAAAATAATTGAAAAATATTCCTTAAGGTTCAATTTTACAAAATAAACCCATTTTGACCTAAGTCAACAACCAAGGTTAATATTTAATACATTTTTACTTAAAACGTAAATTAACAGATCAAATTTCATCAAAATCTAAAATTAAAGTTACCAATAAATTTCTTGGAACTAAATTAAGACACCCCAAAAGGTTGAGACTATTTGGACTACATCTTAATCTACTTTACAGATAGGTCTCTCACTTTCAAAAGGTGTACTCTACAGTCCTTGGCTGATGTCATGTTGACGTCAACCTTCTTCCCAGTAGAGAACGCAACAACAGCTTCTTGCGTGAGGAGCTTTTGGCATAGGTTTAGAATGCCCAAATCTTGAAGCATATGCGACTAAATCCCACCAAATTTGGTGGGAATGATCCTTAGACCAAGGCAAACCCGGAAAGGGCATTTTCGAGTGCCTTTAGTGGCAAAACGACCTTCATCTCGGCTGCAAGTTTGGGATGAAAACCCATCAATTGTGCCACTCAAATCCCGTAATTTATTGCGGATTGATGCGTGGATCACCTCTTTATAAACCCTTGAGCTTAATTAAGTATTTTTCATACTCAATTGGCATGACCAATCCCTTCTTCTTCTTCCTCCGACCATCACCATTGAAGCACCTTTAAGCTTCCTCACCCCGATTGTCCGCAGCTGACGGGCGTGGAATTCGCGTATTTTGAAATCGTTGGAAATCGTAGTATAGTCGCAAAAACCACTTGTCAAAGATATTTATGATAACGAAACTTTCATAGATCTTTATTCCTTTTAGAACTTAAGTCCCGGTCGTTCGTCTCTGGGAGGTATGAAAATGAATCGAGATTTGGACCGGCTTTTATAACCTAAATCTAACCTAAGCTACTATTTTTGTCTTTTTATGTTTTTGATTTTTTTATTTCGAAAAGCGAATTGAAACCTAGATCTAGATAAACTAGCAAAAACCTAAGTGACTATGTGCATCTAAATGAGGTCATGGTGGCCGTGCATGGTGTGAACAAACCAAAGTGTCATATAGGCAAGCAAACATGATGACAATCAATCACAGAAACATCATGAAATTATTTATGCATAAAAAAAATTATCACACATCATCTACACTAGAAAGCATATAAATAGAAGGAAATCCCTCACGCCGGAAAGTTGCCACTAGGGCCATCGGCCTTGTGTGAGGATGTAGGCTAGACCTTGGGTATGCAAACCCGTCTACACACCTACCAAAAGAGATGGCCGGCCACAAGAGGCTATGGGTGAGCCTTCATGGCCGTCCAAGAAGAAGAAGATGGGGGCTAGTGCACCCAAGTGGAGAGAGGAGGGTGTTGCTCCCTTTCTCTACCAATGGCCGTCCTTGAAGCTTTGGAGAGAAGCTTCTCTAGCTAGCCGTCCATGGAGCCTTGGAGGAGGATGAGGAGGATAGCCTTAAGGTTTTGGAGGGTGGAAGGAAGTTTAGAGTGGAGAGTATGGATGGGAGAGTGTATGGAGATATGGTCCAATTTTGTAGCTCTCTCTTTGCCCTTATGGAAGGCTCCATTTGGTTGCCACTTTTGGTGGCTCCAAAAGTAGCAAATGCCACAATTTTTGGATCTAGGTTTGACACAAGTTTTTAGCGTTTCCAAGAGAGTGTGCATGGGTTTGGTGGGAGTAAAATGGGAAGGTGTGCGTGTGTGTGTGGGTGTGTGTTTTTCGTAGGGCTAGGTTGTGGGTTTTGGTAGGATTAAGTGCTAAATAGGTTGGGTCAATCTATATTAAGTGGGTGTGAACCTAATTAGGCTTAGGAAAGTCTAATTGGGTAGGAGTGAACCTAATTAGGTCTAGGTCAAGTCTAATTAGATGTGTGCATGTGATTAGGCTAGGGTAACCCTAATAGGTATGAGTTAATTAGATCCTGGGTGGATCTAATTGGGCTCGGGTGCACCCAATCAACTGTAGATGCACCCAATTAGGTATGGGATGGTTCAATTGGGTTAGGGATATGACAAGTAGGGCTATGGATAGTGGACTAGGGTTAGGAGGTCTCTACTTAGGTTTCCTAGGGTGTTCGGTGGGGTTCCTAGGTCAAAATAGGCAAGCTAAGGCTTCCAACACCAAAATCAGGAACCAGACAGCAGTATCAGACGTCTAGGATAGTGGTCAGACGTCTTATACTACAAAATTGGACGTCTGGACACTAAATTAGATGTCCAATTCTGTGTCAGTATGAGTTTTGGCTTCCTGAATTGTTATTCTACAGAAATCAGACGTCCAGCCAGATGTCTGGACGTCCTAAAAGGTGCTGGAGAGTGGATTTTATGTTTTCTAAGGTTGGTTTTGGTTCCTAAGTGTTTGGGAGAGGGATAGGAACATGGATAGTGCTATCCATGTTTGGGTTTTGAGGCTAAGGTGCCTTAATGGAGGTTGTTTTGGGTTTGGGAAAGCTGTCCTAGGGTTTCTAAGGGTAGGGATAAGGCTATCCTCCTCACTCCTCTTATCTGGATCAGTCTTCTTCTTCCTTTATTGCTTTATTCCATTATCTCCATCCTGGATCACTTTATTATCTGTAAATAGCAATAAAAACCATTAACTAACAGGATATCTCATCTTATTCTAAATAGACTGATGCAATGCATGATATGCAAGATATGAGTGCAATATCCACAATTTAAGATAGGTTCAGACATTATTTAGGTTGATTAGGACCCATGATTGCTGTGCAATCAGTAGCTCTATTACCGCAATTGATAGAGGGCTTTTCTTCCTCATCATCACATGAAACTTCATACAAAGCTTCGCGTCTCAACTCCCATTCAATCACTCCAATTCCTCCCCCCTTCGTCATCGATGTGCTTGCCAATGCCCCAGGTTGTCTCTCTCCCTTTCCTTAAATTAACATATGGTTTTTGCTTAGTGTAATTAGGTGTAGCTTTAGGTTAATTAAAGTTGAATTTCGTAGTCGTTTACACCCTCAACCATTTCTACCATTACAGTCTCGAAGGAGCTTCATCGCCCCACCATTCCACGCATCCACACACCCAATAAAGTCGGGATTTTGCTCCAGCATGCCACACCAGAGCTTATGGGCATTTAATCTAGGTCAAATGACCCGTATTTTGACTTGTAGGTACTCGCCGGAGTGCTCGTCAGAGCCACCGTATTCTCCAACATCGGAGACTCCCCACAACACTGTCGCCTCAATCAACGATCGACGACCACCAACACGTCGGCGAGACTTCCACAACCACCTCTTCCATTTTCCAGCCTAATCCAATGACCAGATGTATTTCCCGGCATCTTGCCGGCAACGAAGTAGAGAAGATGAAGAAGGTGCTAGTAGGGACCTATTTATAATAAAACATATTTGTAGGGACCCAATTGCAATTCTTAGGGACCGATTTGCATATTTCTTTGAGAAATTGAGGATTGATTTTATTTTTTGGATATTTGGGATTTTTGATGGAATATTACGTTAAAACATTATTGACTTCATATATTTAGTGCTTAGTTACATTATTTCTCAATTGTCATCAGTTAAGCACTAATTAAAATATAATATTTTTGAACATGTGAAATTGTGTGATTAATCTTTTGAATTAGATTTTATGCTTAAAAATTTAAATTAATCACATCTAGTTACTGAGTTCAAAATTTTGCACTTATTTTGATAGTGATAAGTTATGCACTTATTTTGCTCGAGAACGACCTCTGACTTTAATTTCAAGAAATATAAATTTTAACTGTCGATTTCGTTTTTCCTGACTATACTACGATGTAAGATTTTTAAATTCAACTCAAGTGACTAATGAGAGACTCATCATGGCTCTTAAATACCCCTAATTAACTAGTTTACCTAGTTAATTAACTAGGAATATGCTTTATTAGGGTTTAATTATGATATAAGGGACAATATATTAAAGGACCATAAAATAAGTTAATAATACTAAATTAAATGTCAATTAATGTTATTAATAATTTAAATAATAATTTGGACTCGAATTATAAATATTTAGCTACCTAATTAATATTTAATTTATCATTATTTATACCTAAGTATGTAAGAACTTAAGTAATTTAATTAATTAAATAAATAAAGCTAAATAGGCCAAAAATGTAAATTCAAGGCATTTATATAATATTTATCTAATTTATAATCATATGTATAAAGTTGAACAAGAATTAAATTAAATTAATTTAAAATGCCTCAGTTTACATTTTGACCCTTAGAAATCATTTTAATCGAGTCTTTTTCTTACAAAAAGGTCCCTAGTTTTTATTACTTTTTCATCCCTGGGAGCATCATCTTCTTCTTTTCTTCTTCATCCATCTGGACGGTCCTCATTAGTCGTTCACCGCACCACCCAATCACCTCCCATCCACCATCAGAACTCCTTTGCCCGAGCTTCTGAGTTTCGACTCACCTTCCTCTCCTCATCCAACGATGTGGATGCACCGTTAATCCTAATTAGGTCAGGCATTTAAGCACACCGGTGTCAAAGACGACGTCGGTGGTTATCATGCACTTAGACCTCCATTCATCCAAGTTCATTCCCCTTGACCTCCGGCGAAACCTATAAATAGCCCTCAGCTACTTAAATTCGCGAGTATCAACCCCCTTCCCTCTCTCCCACACCGTGGTCAATTGTAGGATTCCTCCGCAACTCCAGTGTCTCCGTTCTCCTTCTCGAGCGCTGTCATCGAGGGAGCACTATGTAAAGACCCGTCCCACTCTTAGCCTTTTAAGACGTCTGGAGTCACAGTCAGACGTCTGTCCAGGCGCCTGGACCCTTTCCCAGATGTTTGAAAATGAAATTTTCGTACGCGCTCTGCGCACAGGTGGCACGCAGAATGTCTTCTTTCTCTCTCTCCTTTCCTCCCTTCCTGCCTGAACCCTAAAACCCAGCCATCTATAAAAAGCTCCCACTCCCCTCCTCTCCTCTCCACTCCACACCACCATCTCCACCTTCAGAGCTGTGGGAGTAGCGAGAGGAGGCGAGAGAGGGAGATCGAGAGGGCAAGAAAGAGGAGAGTGAGAGAGGAGGAGGAGGAGGCCGAGGTCGGAGAGCTTCAGTGGAAGCTCGGCGGAGCTCACACGGCCACCGCAGGCACGTGTGGGAGGAAGAGAGATTTCGGAGAGGCGGCCTCGACCATCTGCAGCGGTCGGAGCGCAGTGGAGAGCACTGGGAGCGGGTTCTGATAGTGGAAATTTTCCAGTATCAAATGTCTAGAGCGGAATCTAGACGGCTGCTGGAGCATCTGGACGTCTAGAGTCAAGACTAGACGTCTGAAAGCTCATTTATCGCAAAGGTACGTTCTTTTCGCGGTTACGGCCATGTAGGCCTCACCGCAAAGGTAGTTGTCGGACCTGATTTGGTGGCTGCGACTGTCGTACGTAGGAGCAGCCTTAGGAAGGAGCGTAGAATGCTCTCCCATGCACTTTCGGACATCTGATCAGATAACCAAACATCCAGAGGTGCTTCCAGACGACCGGAGGAGTGGTCAAATGTCTGGAATTGCCTTCAGATGATCGCAGAGGAGGCCTGAACATCTGAGGACACCGCAGGGACTTAAGGTGAGGTTCTTATACTTTTTAAGACGTCTAGACTTATTTCCAGACGTCTGATTTTGGACAGTAGACACGTTTTTGACCCGTTTGGGGTCCGATCGGGATCCGTTTTACGCAGACGAAGTATCTGTGGTTTCCTCGCGAGTTTCTCTACATACTAGAAACCTTTATACACTGTTCTGAATCCTCCTTTTGTGATATATTCCTTGGTATAGGATTTCAGCCTGCTGCGTGTTTAAGGCTCGCAGAGACGCCTGGGTCTGCGGTTCGAGCCCCTAATACTCTTGAATTGTTTGGTAGAGTGGTCTATGGTAACGCTGGTAAGGCTATTATGTGTTTCATTTTATAGTCATTATAGTATAAGATAGAACAGTTACCAGATTACTATTAAGTTTTACTCGGAATACAACGTTTTCCCAAGGTCGAACTCAGGGAGCAACTAGAATTCTAGAAGTCTAATTAAGTTCTCTATTAGGTTACAAAAATAAGAGGGAGAGAGTGAGAGAGAGAGAGAGAGGGCTAGAGTTCTCTTGGCTTCTTCTTCTTCTCTCTTCTTTTCTTCTTTTCCTTCCTTGCTTGCGGCTATACCTTCTTTCTTTTCTTCTTCTTCTTCTTCTTTTTCTTCTTCTTCTTCTTCTTCTTCTTCTTCTCTTCCTGCCTTCTCCTTCTGTTCTTCTTTTCTTTCTTTTCTTCTTGCCTTCTTCTTTCTTCTTCTGTTCTTCTTTTCTTTTCTTTTCTTTCTTTCTTTCTGGAGGCAATGTCTTCTTCCTTCTCTTTTTTTCTTCTTTTCTTCTTGCCTTCTTCTTTTCCTTCCGTTCTTTGGCCGGCAGCTAAGGTGATCTTCTTCTTCTTTCTTCTTTTTCTCTTCTCTGCCTTCTGCAGCTGTGGTGATTTCGACGTCTGATGCTGTGCTCAGACGACTTATCTGTGGCTTTGCTACAATGCCTTCCTTCTTTTCTTCTTCTGTTTCTCTCCTTCACTTCTTCTTCAGCTGCCCTGAGCAGCCAAGGCTTCGGCCGCTTCCCTTCTTCTTTTCCTTCTGTTCCTGTACGCTCACACAAGGGGTTAGAGCAAAACCTACCCCTACCCTTCCCCGCGTCTCTCTCTTTCTCAGATTTCTCTCTTAGGACCGCTCTCCCAGAGACGGGTAATCGGGTGCGGGTATCACTCTCGAGACCAGGCCCACCGGCGTGCGGTGGTGGGTGAGGAGTGCACGGTTTGGGTAATCGGATCCTGCCCAAACCCGCGGGGCGTGAGCGCGGGCGAGGGCAAGCAAGCACGTGGCACGCAGTGTGCGGGGGAGGGACCTGACCCCTATGTTCGAAGGCGATCAGCCTTAGACACTTTTTCAATTTAAGTGCAAGCGCTTGGCCACGCACTTCCGAGATGGGACTAAAGTCCCACCTCCCAAATCTCACGCCCGCAGGCGAGGGAACCTGCTGCCAATTGGGGCAGCTGCAAGGCTTGCAACCCAATTGCAGATCTGGGAGCATTCGCAAATGCAATCCGCGCCACCTGGGACTCGGCCTGGGCTGGAGGAAGCCTGGAGCTGCGAGTGAAGGTGCTGCAGCAGCTCAGCAATGGCGGCGAGGGGCTGCTGACCTGAAAGCAGAAAGACGGCCTCTCGGCCACATCAGAAAACAGGGGAAGCTTCGCCGAAGTGCGGCGAAGACAGTGCGGGGGTCTGCGAGGCGCGAGGGCGTGTGTGGAGGTAGCCCTAGGTCAGACTGTGAGCGGGTAGATGGGTTTGTTCAGGGGGCGGTCGGGCGGTGATTGGCAGTGAATGGAGTGGGGGGAATGGTCGAGTGGAGTGAGGGGAAGCTTCTGAGGTAGTCAGCGAGGGGTGGGGAGGTCTGTGGAAGTGGGGTGGACTCGCCGGAGAAGGTGATCAGAGACGGAGCAGGTGGAGGACCGTTCTGCAAAGAACGATGAAAGATTGGGGGCCTAAATGCAAGGGTTTCAAAAGATAAGGGTCAAAAAGTAAATGAAGAGGACCAAAGTGTAAAGTCGATCAAGGAGATCTCTTCTTAGGCTAAAGTTTTTATACAAGACTAATTTGAACCTAAGGATTTTAATGGTGAATTTTAATTCTAGGTTGGACCATGTTTGATCGGCCAATTTACGTAAAAATCCAAATTAAGTTATTAATTGGGCATGGTTCTCTTTTTAGGTCAAAATAGGTTTCTAAGGCCAAATTGAAGGTTATAAACCCTAGAGAGTATTTTTATATGAATTTTAGAGGATTTAGTTTATTTTTATCCTACCTCGAACCTCGTGAATTGAAGTGGATTTGTTTTAAGGTTATAGAATGTCATTTAATTCCTGGAAGTTACTACAACCCTTTTTAGATTAGATCAACCTACTTCTCTCATTGTTAAGATTGTTTGACCTGTGTTTGGACCCTTAATTACCCTGTTTGCAAACTGCATTGGTGAAATTGTAATTTTACCCCTTATGATTTGTTTTATTCTTAAACTCAGAATTGTCTGAGTTAAGCCTTTCTTTGGGTCATGTAGGAGCTTTTTCTCACATATCTGGGTTTTATTGTGCTAGTTAAGGTTTATGATGAGGTTCTCATCATACCCCCATGCCTAGCTTTTGTTAGTCCCTTCGCAAAATATTAAGGTTTCAACCCTTGTTCTAGACCATGAAGTTTTTAATGATTTCAGATAAGTCCTTTTTCTTTTGCAAACTAGATTAGGTCAGAATGCCAACCATAGGCCTAAAAGTACTCTAGTACCAACCAAGATCCAAATCTGTCGAGCCTCAGCCTTAGTCCTTAACAAAAGTTTTTAAGGCCTACAAGAACTAACCTAAGGTTTATTAGACTTTGTAGTTAAAGCACCCGTGCTTGAGATAATTTTAGCCCTGGCTTAGTTCGCAGTGTGTTTTGTAAGAAAGAGAGATAGAAGATTTATCTGTTTGGAGAGTTTTCTCTCTCTTTTTCTTTTTAATTCTAGCTTAGGATTGGCTTTTCAACATGGTCTGTATCAGATTCCTTGTCCCCATCATCAATTCTCAAGGGTTCCTGGCAGTCGATGCTTTGAGATAGCACCGCCCATGGTAACCCCCAGAACCCTGGCTATTGAGATTTTGAGATAATCCCATCCATGGTATTCCGTAGCCGAATTCAGACCCTGGCAATTGACATTTCTTGATAATGCCATCCATGAAATCTGAACCAGCAAAATGCTTACATGCCCCCAGTAGGATATGTAAATATCCTAGGAGATAAGCACCGAGGAGATGATATTTTGTTACGCATCTTCAAGGGGACTTTCCCACCTCTCCGCGCTGGGAACTCGTCCAAATCAATTTGTGTTGATCAGCCGCTCCTACTCTAGGTGTCATTTTCAGAATTTTTGCAATGCTTCTGCGTGATTTTGATTTTTATGCTTACTGAACCAGGCTATGTGTGAAGTTAGAGTGCTTAGGTTACTAAGTCCCGTAAACCAAAAGTTAGTTAACGAAGTCAAATACTCCCTAAGTCTTGGACCTAATACTTAAGCTTTTCATTTTCCTCAACCTCTTAATGGGTACTAAAAGTCTAGATCTTAATGGGTACTAAAAGTCTATCCAAGAATGCTTAAGGTTCGCGTTCTTACTAATCTTACTATGCACTTTCATTTCTTTTCCTGAGTGAGGTCTAGAACTTAGGTTAATTCCTTAATTTCTTACTAATGACTATCACTTTTCTTTCATTTTGTGCTCCTTCTTTTCATTTTGTTCCTTTTCTTCTCCTCCTCTTTTGTAGAGTCCTCAAAATTTTCTTTCCTCCTCTCATTTTATTATTCTTTTTCCAAAAAAATTTTTAATTTTTATGGTGTTTTTGGCATATGTGAGTTTTTTTGTTTAAAACCTTTTCTTACAAGTTTTGCACTTTCATACCCCCACATGCCTAAGATTTGCAATGTCCTCATTGTAACCTAGGGGTTTTATTCAACTTAGTTCATACATTAGGACAAATGTTTTGATGAGTGAATGGGTCGGGGTGACTGTTGCGGACGATTTCTAATCTCAGGTGCAAGCACCTGAGGTGGAGTCGGCTGTCCTAAAGGGTGAACCTTAAGTGTACAAAGGTGTCAGAAAAGGTTTCAGGTTTTCAAAGAGAATGACGGGCTGCTTCCCGTTGAGCGATGAGTTTTACGCCATCAGCTGGGCGCAATATGCTCAGGGAAAATGGAGGATAAATGATGATTAAGCCAAATCAATAGAGGTTACATCAATGAACGATTTGAGTCTCTGACCATTCACGATAAAAGGTTCGGAATCATGGCTGAGTGAACTGATCTCGACGGCTCCATTTCCAAAAAGTTGTCGGACAACGTATGGTCCGACCCACTTAGATCGCAGCTTCCCAGGGAAAAGTTTGAGTCGGGCATCAAAGAGTAGGACCTTCTGACCAGGATGAAAGATCTTTCTAGAGATGTGCTTGTCATGGAAGGCTTTAACCCGCTCCTTGTAGATTCGCGAGTTCTCGTACGCATCAAGACGTAGTTCATCGATCTCACTGATTTGAAGCTTTCTGTGGGTTCCAGCCTTAGAAAGATCTAGATTACAATTTCGTACTACCCAATAGGCTTTGTGCTCCAGTTCGACGGGAAGGTGACACGCCTTCCCGTACACCAGTCTAAAGGGAGACATGACTAATTGGGTTTTGTGGGCAGTCCTATAAACCCACAAGGCTTCCAGAGGTCGGGACAACCAGTCCTTCCTGTCAAGCCGAACAGTGACCTGCAGGATTTTCTTGATCTCCCGATTTGACAACTCAACTAGACCATTAGTCTGGGGGTGATAAGGAGTAGAAATTCGGTGAGACACCTCGTATTTGGTCATCAGTGACCTGAACTGAGCATTTGTAAAATATGTCCCCCCGTCTGAGATGATAGAACGAGGAATCCCGAACCGTGAGAAGATATTGTGATGAATGAATTTGAGAACGATTTTGTGATCACAGGTTCGGGTCGGTATGGCTTCGATCCATTTGGACACGTAGTCCACAGCCAGCAGAATGTATTAGAAACCATCCGAAACAGGAAAGGGGCCCATAAAATCAATCCCCCAAACATTAAAGATTTCGCATACGAGAATCGACTGCAAAGGTATCATGTCACGATGGCTCATGTTGCCCAATGTTTGGCAACGACTGCATACCTTGTAGTGATTGTATGCATCCTTGAACAGAGTGGGCCAATAAAAGCCACACTGGAGGATTTTCGATGTGGTTTTGTGCCCAGAGAAATGGCCACCGCATGCCTGGTTATGGCAGAAGGAGAGAATATCATTGACTTCACCTTCCAGGACACATCTCCGGATGATTTGGTCAGCACCTATGCGGAAGAGGTACGGATCTTCCCAAATGTAATACTTGGCATCAGAGCGTAATTTGTCTTTCTTGGCCTTCGGCCAATCAGACGGGATCTGATGAGATGCCAAGTAGTTTACTATATTAGCAAACCATGGAAGTCTAGTACCAATAGTCAGCAGGTGCTCATCAGGGAAATACTCCGTGATGGGTCCGGAAGGGTTGATGATCTCAGAAGGAAGGCGAGACAAATGGTCAGCTACCACGTTTTGTCTTCCCGCCTTGTCGCGAATCTCGAGGTCAAATTCTTGCAACAGCAAGATCCATCGGATTAGTTGAGGCTTCGCATCCTTGGCAAGGAGATGCCTCACAACCGTGTAATCCGAGTAGATGATGACGTGGGAACCCAGGAGATAAGATTAAAATTTTTCAAGGGCAAATACTACGGCTAGTAGCTCTTTCTCTGTAACTGTGTAGTTACGCTGAGCCTCGTCAAGTGTCTTGCTAGCGTAGTAGATGACCACGGGTTTCCCGTCAACTTTCTGCCCCAGAACCGCTCCTACAGCGAAGTCAGACGCATCGCACATGATCTCAAAGGGTTGAGACCAATCAAGGGATTGTAGGATCGGGGCCTGGGTGACTCGGTCATGAAGGTTCTCAAAGGCTTGAGTGCATTCCTTGGAGATCTCAAAGGGTACATCCTTAGAGAGAAGAGTAGTCAGGGGGCGCACGATTTTTGAAAAATCAGGGATGAAACGACGGTAAAAATCGACGTGCCCTAGAAAAGAGCGGATGTCCCTGATCGAGCTAAGCATAGGAAGACGAGAAATTAGATCAACCTTGGCTGGATCCACTTGGATACCCTTCTCAGAAATCAGATGTCCTAGGACGATCCCCTCAGGCTCCATAAAATGGCTCTTTTCCTAGGAAAGAACCAAATTAACGTCGATGCAACGCCTGAGTATATGAACCAAGTGCTGGAGGCAATCATCAAATGATGCCCCAAAAATAGAGAAGTCATCCATAAAGACTTCCAGATAATCATCTACCATATCAGAGAATATGGCAAGCATGCACCGCTGAAAAGTTGCGGGTGCATTGTAGAGACCGAACGACATTCTTCGGAATGCATATGTTCTGAAGGGGCAGGTGAACGTGGTCTTCTCTTGGTCCTCAGGATGAATAGCAACTTGGTTATAACCGGAGTACCCATCAAGAAAGCAGAAGAATCGATTTCCTGCTAATTTCTCGAGAATCTGATCAATGAAAGGTAGTGGGAAATGATCCTTCTTCGTGGAGGAATTGAGTCGTCGGTAATCTATGCAGACTCTCCATGAGTTGGATAATCGGGTAGGTATGACTTCTCCGATTTCAATCGTAATGGTGGTGAGCCCCGCCTTTTTAGGCACAACCTGAATTGGGCTCACCCAATGACTGTCGGAGATCGGGTAGATGATCCCTGCATCTAACCACTTGATGATCTCCTTTTTCACGACCTCCTGCAGATTGGGGTTTAAACGTCTTTGCATCTCACGAGAAGGTCATGCGCCCTCTTCTGAATAAATATGATGTGTGCAATAAGAGGGACTTATTCCAGTCAAGTCATCGAGAGTCTAACCAATGGCTCTACAATGTTGCTGGAGAACAGTAATCAGATGGGCTTCCTGATCAGGAGAAAGTTTGGAATTTATAGTCACAGGAAAAGTCTAATTAGAACCCAAAAGGATGTATTTTAGATGGTCGGGAAGGGGTTTCAGTTCAAGGACGGGGTTATCAGCAGCAGCGGGTGGTTCAGGGTAAATGTGAGGTTCAAGGGTAAGAGTTATGGGTCTGTCTAAACTAGGATCAGACTCCTCTAATTGTAGTTCAAGATCTTTCTGTGGTTGATGAGGTATGATCAGGTCATTCTCAAAATGCGTTTCATCAACCAAAGCCCTAATATCACAAATCTGTTCGATGACACCGCAATTGATTCCTTGTTGGGCCTTAAAGATATCAATTTTGAGGGTTTGATTTCCAAATTTCAGCTCTATCTGGCCCTCCTCACAACTGATGTTGGCTCTAGTAGTAGCCAAGAAAGGTCTCCCTAGAATGATCGGTGTATCCCTAGGGTTCTCAGGTGCGTCCATGTCTAAGACTATAAAGTCTACAGGGAAATAGAAGTCCCGCACTCTTACAATAACATCCTCGAGAATCCCTTTAGGTGACTTTATAGATCGATCTGCTAATTGTAGTGTCACCTCAGTTGGTTTTAGGTCAGATTCTTCTAGGTGTTTAAGGATGTGAGTATCAGATTTATGGAAGCACTCAAGTGTAGCAATGCTCTGTCGAATTGGGTATCACCTATTTTGCAGGAAATCAGGGGAGTACCTGGGTCTTTTGCCTTGGGTGGGAGTTTGCTTAGGATTACAAAGCTGGCTTGCTCTGATAGTACAATTGGACTCTCACTCTTGGTTCACGGCTTACGCTGAGGTGTACACACATTCTTTAAGAATTGTGCGTAAGCCGGTACGTGGCGAATTACATCCATCAAGGGGATGTTTATTTGGACCTGCTCAAAGAGCTTGACCAGGTCCTCCTCAGGTACCATGGGTTTTGTTGTCTTCTTTCCCTTGGTCAAGGCCTCGGGAAATGGAACCTTGGTTGGTTCTTCTAGGATAGGTCCAGGTCATTGATCTGGGACAGGGATAGGGACGTCCTGGATTACTGTCCTAGGGTTGGGATCACTACCAGGCTTAGAGTGGTTTGGATAGGGTGGATCTTGGGTTTCCTTACCACTATGGGTTGTCACCGAATTCAGTCCTGCCTGGTTTTGGTTAGGGTTGGATAAGATGGGTTGCTGCTGGTAACCCGTATAGGAAGTGGAAGCCTCCATCCCGTCAGGTGAAGGAACAGAGGGGGCATGATAAATCATGTGTGCTTGGCCTGGGTGTGGGTTCATAATGCGCCGCTGAGTCGGCACGTTATTAGGGTTAGGAAGAGGTTGGGAAGGAAGTGTGCCAGGTTGGCGAGAATTTGCCAACTGGGCCAGTTGATTTCGAACCTCTGTAAGTTCGTCCTTGTGTTGTTTCTGAATAGCCACATTCGTTCTTTGAATGTTAGCCAGAGTCTAAAGGATGAGGGACATTTGGTCCTGGTTTGGCCCTGATGAAAAAGTCGGGTTGGGCTGAGGCTGAGGCGGCTGGTAAGGACGAGGGGGTTGTGGACGGAGCTGAAAGGGTGGTCTCTGAGTTTGGGAATTTCCCATCCACTGGAAGTTGGGATGGTTTCGTCATCCAGGGTTGTAAGTGTTGGAGAATGGATCATTCTGGATGGAGTTGAGGTCCTTGCAGGTCTGAGGAACCTCCAAAGAATTAGAGAATGGGGGAATGGAATTCCCCTGGCTGGTATAGAAAGGATCAAATGACCCTCCGATCCAAGAATCATATGGGGGTGGATATGGATCCATCCCAGGAGAAGGTCGGTGGAGAATGTTTTGCACAGTCTCCTGTGTGGAAGGAGGCTGTGCAAAGGAGCTATGCGCAGAGGTGGCTCGCTACAAGTGCTAAGTCAACTCGTCCACCTTCTTCTCGATGATAGAGACCTTGTCCAATCGACTGGCCATCAATTCCAGGTCGACTGATGCGGACAGGCCCTACGTCTCATGTGCTCCCCTAAGGTTCGTAAATGCGCGGGTATTCGTCCTGTCGAATAGTCCCATGGAGTCATTATTGATGTAGTTCTCGCACATGTTTTCGAGAATCTCCCACACGGTGTCCTCATGTTGACCCATGATATTTCCTCCACAAGTTGCATTAACGAAAAGCCTGATATCCTCACGGAGTCCCTGGTAAAAAGATTGGACTTGTTCCCATTTAGGAACTCCGTGATGGGGGCACTTTCTCATGAGATCCTGAAAGCGATCCCATGCCTCATGGAGAGGTTCTCCGGTTTGCTGAGTGAAGTGGGTAATCTGATGGCGCAAGGCATTGGTCCGACCAACAGGAAAGAACTTCTTCAAAAATTCAGACTGAAGTTCTTCCCAATTATTGATAGGCCGGGTCTGTGTTTGATACCAATGAGCGGCCTTGTCCATAAGGGAGAAGGAGAACATCTTCATGAGGAGAATGTCCCGATTTTGTGCATCTGACCCAAAAGTCTGGGCCAGATGCTTTAGTTGTTTGATGTGCTGGAAGGGGTCTTCAGAATTAAGCCCATGGAATTTGGGTATGGCATGAATCATATTGGGCTTTAATTCTGAATCAAGTCCTCCAGTCGGGATTCTGACTCGAGGCTCAATAGCCACCGCAGCAGGATTATAATGGTCCCGCATCATAGGACGCTGCGGTGGGTGCACAAACTTCTGAAAGAGGTCATTGAGTCGCTGGAGATGGTGCTCCAGATTGTTTTCTTCCTCAACTGGCTGAGCCATTGTGGAAGAAGAAGGTGATTTGGGTTTAGAGTCGGAGGAGAGGTCGATGTGAGGTGTTGTTTTCTCAAACAAGGGTACTGAGGCTCGGCCTTGAGGAGAGTGGAGTTCTAAAGGAGGTTTCAAGGACCTCCTACCAAACATACATTGTTGGAAGAGATGAGTTTAGCAGGTGCTGGACCCAATCAAGACACCCAAGATGTTGGGTGACTATAGAGGTTTGGGGCAAATGGACCCCATAATCAGAAGATTGACCACCTGAGAATTACCTGGGCAGCCAGAGAGGGTGAGTCCCGCGAAGACCCCTACACGGTAGAGCGTCCCCACGGGTTACAGGGTTTCCCCCACCCGACCTCTCTTGTCACTGAGATTCCAGGTAGACCAGAATGGGGATCTTAACCTCTTAAGTCTATCACTTTTAGTTTAAGATCAGGGTGCTTAGATTTTCACTTGAACTTTAGGCTTTTGAGTGCAAAGAGTGACCTAAGTTGAAGGTTGGTTGACCGAAGAGGTCATCTTCACCTGCTAGTTCTTTTAGGGTTCAAGTGTTTTTAGAGAGCCAATTACTTAGGGTTTTTCTGAATAGGTATTTTCAATCAATGGCTTAGGCACACTTCTTTTGGGATTTCTCAATTCTTGATTTAAGGAGTGTGTCTCTAAAACCCTAGTGTTAATTCCTATGTTGGCTCTACTTGGTCCAGTTAACTCCTTGTTGGGTAATTAGGGCCCAGGCAAGAAGGTGTTAGCCCTTAAATACCCTTAATAGTGTGTGCAGGAATAGTGTTTTGAAAATATGCAGCTGTTACTAGGTATGAAAGACAGGTTATACCTATATTGTTTATTCTTTTCTTTTTCCTCCTCTTTAGAATTTAGGGGTTAATAGTGAGAGGATAGAAGTTACCTGTCCTTGGAGTGGTTGTTGTGCGGCTGCTTCTTGATTTTCCTGCACACAAGAGAGAAGAGATTATTAGAAACTCATAAATAGAGATTTTATAGCTTCTAGAATAGCCGTTGCTCCCCGGCAACGGCGCCAAAAATGGTAACGCTGGTAAGGCTATTCTGTGTTTCGTTTTATAGTCGTTATAGTATAAGACAGAACAGTTACCAGATTACTATTAATTTTTACTCGGAATACAACGTTTTCCCGAGGTCGAACTCAGGGAGCAACTAGAATTCTAGAAGTCTAATTAAGTTCTCTATTAGGTTACAAAAATAAGAGGGAGAGAGTGAGAGAGAGAGAGAGGGCTAGAGTTCTCTTGGCTTCTTCTTCTTCTCTCTTATTTTCTTCTTTTCCTTCCTTGCTTGTGGCTATGCCTTCTTTCTTTTCTTCTTCTTCTTCTTCTTCTTCTCTTCCTGCCTTCTCCTTCTGTTCTTCTTTTCTTTCTTTCTTTTCTTCCTGCCTTCTTCTTTCTTCTTCAGTTCTTCTTTTCTTTTCTTTCTTTCTGGCGACAATGTCTTCTTCCTTCTCTTTTTTTCTTCTTCTTTTCTTCTTGCCTTCTTTTCCTTCCTTTCTTTGGCCGGCAACTGAGGTGATCTTCTTCTTCTTTCTTCTTTTTCTCTTCTCTGCCTTCTGCAGCTGTGGTGATTCCGACGTCTGATGCTGTGCTCAGACGACTTATCTGTGGCTTTGCTACAGTGCCTTCCTTCTTTTCTTCTTCTGTTTCTCTCCTTCACTTCTTCTTCTTCAGCTGCCCTGAGCGGCCAAGGCTTCGGCCGCTTCCCTTCTTCTTTTCCTTCTTGCCTTCTTCTCCTTCTGTTCCTACACGCTCACACAAGGGGTTAGAGCAAAACCTACCCCTACCCTTCCCCGCGTCTCTCTCTTTCTCAGATTTCTCTCTTAGGACTGCTCTCCCAGAGCCGGGTAATCCGGTGCGGGTATCGCGCCCGGGACCAGGCCCACCGACGTGCGGTGGTGTGCGAGGAGTGCACGGTTTGGGTAATCGGATCCTGCCCAGACCCGCGGGGCGTGAGCGCGGGTGAGGGCGAGCAAGCACGTGGCGCGCAGTGTGCGGGGGAGGGACCTGACCCCTGTGTTCGAAGGCGATCAGCCTTAGCACTTTTTCAATTTAAGTGCAGGCGCTTGGCCATGCACTTCCGAGGTGGGACTAAAGTCCCACCTCCCAAATCTCGCGCCCGCAGGCGAGGGAACCTGCTGCCAGTTGGGACAGCTGCAAGGCTTGCAACCCAATTGCAGGCCTGGGCACGTTCGCAGATGCAATCCGCGCCACCTGGGACTCGCGCCTGGGCTAGAGGAAGCCTGGAGCTGCGAGTGAAGGTGCTGCAGCAGCTCAACAATGGCGGCGAGGGGCTGCTGACCTGAAAGTAGAAAGACAACCTCTCGGCTACATCAGAAAACAGGGGAAGCTTCGCCGGAGTGCGGCGAAGACAGTGCGGGGGTCTGCGAGGCGCGAGGGCGTGTGTGGAGGTAGCCCTAGGTCAGACTGTGAGCGAGTAGATGGGTTTGTTCGGGGGGCGGTCGGGCGGTGATTGGCAGTGAATGGAGTGGGGGGAATGGTCGAGTGGAGTGAGGGGAAGCTTCTGAGGTAGTCAGCGAGGGGTGGGGAGGTCTGTGGAAGTGGGGTGGACTCGCCGGAGAAGGTGATCGGAGACGAAGTAGGTGGAGGTGGAAGTCGCGTGCAGTGGAGTAAAAAGGTAAATTAAGAGAGGGAAAATGTAAGGGAGAGAGAGAGGAAACTCTGTACCTGTTTACTCGACGAAGGAGGAGAGAGCAGCGCCCGGCTCGTGCCTGCCGGAGCTGGGGACGAAGGTGCCCTAAGGAGGATATCGGCAATGAGGAGGCAGACGGAGGGAGCCAACTGGTACGGCCTAGTGCGGACGACATGGTAGAGCAAACTCTGCTGCAGGTAAGGCAGCAGAGCGATGAGGAGGAGGAGGAGGAGGTCGCCGGAGGCTTCGGGCACTCTGACCGGAGGAGGAAGAGACGAACGGTGGGGTATTTCTCCGCCGGAGGAAGCTTATCGGAGTCGGCAAGGTGTGACGCTCCTTATAAAGGGGTTGGCGCAGAGGGAGGGGCGTGCTGGCGTCGTGCCAGCCTCGCCGGAGTAAGGCCGGAGATGACACCCATGCCTTCCGCGCGTTCGCACGGAAGGCATGGTGGTCGGCAGAGGACGTGGGCGTGTCCCTGCGACAGAGGATGTCGCAGGGAACCCCGCTTCTGCTTTGCAGGACAGCAGCCCTGCCCTGCACGGCGCCATGCTCCACGCAAGGTCGCCGGAGTATGGCACGGTGCAGAATTTGCAGGGAGGACTGTTCTGCAAAGAATGATGAAAAGCTGGGAGCCTAAATGCAAGGGTTTCAAAAGATAAGGATCAAAAAGTAAATGAAGAGGACCAAAGTGTAAAGTCGGTCAAGGAGGTCTCTTCTTAGGCTCAAGTTTTTATACAAGACCAATTTGAACCTAAGGATTTTAATGGTGAATTTTAATTCTAGGTTGGACCATGTTTGACTGGCCAATTTGCGTAAAAACCCAAATTAAGTTATTAATTGGGCATGGTTCTCTTTTTAGGTTAAAATAAGTTTCTAAGGCCAAATTGAAGGTTTTAAACCCTAGAGAGTATTTTTATATGAATTTTAGAGGGTTTATTTGATTTTTATCCTACCTCGAACCTCGTGAATTGAAGTGGATTTGTTTTAGGGTTACAGAATGTCATTTAATTCCTGGAAGTTGCTACAACCCTTTTCAGATCAGATCAACCTACTTCTCTCATTGTTAAGCTTGTTTGACCTATGTTTGGACCCTTAATTACCCTGTTTACAAACTGTATTGGTGAAATTACAGTTTTACCCCTTATGATTTATTTTATTCTTAAACTAAGAATTTTCTGAGTTAAGCCTTTCTTTGGGTCATATAGGAGTTTTTCTCACATATCTGGGTTTGATTATGTTAGTTAGGGTTTATGATGAGGTTCTCATCAGTCTACTTCTATTAATAATATTAAATAAGAATATGCTTGTGGAATTAGCTAAATGGAACCCTAGGATGTGGCATGAACCCTAGGACACAGAAATGAATGACCATTTGTACTTCATGATTGTATTTGTATGCATGATTAAGTTAAACTGCTAGCAATTGCCCGTAATATAGTTGTGTGCTGCCTATTAGGATATGAGTTGCCTGAGATAAATGAACAATTGCTTGTGAAATCACCAGCAGCATGTACTGAATTATGGAAACACGAGCTGCCTGCATATAAATGAGAACTGAATTGTGAATGATGGAATCTGGATCAGAATAAATGTGGTAAACATGAGCATGAACCCTACAGGGAATTAGGAGTAGAACTCCTGTGGTTAGTTGGAAACTTGGGATGTAGATGGGAAGTGTGTTGGCCCTTCAGTACGTGGTACCAAGGAGAGCGACTGTCCCCTTTTTGTATAGAGCGGAGCTAGCCGCCCTTGGGTTGAGACCCGGGGTTAGGATTGGCCACTCTACACCGACTCCCGTTAGCCCTCGTGTACGCTATTTGCACAGCAAAAATACACCAGTAAATATGCCATCTTGTGTTGTTTCCTAGCACTGTCATTACATCTTATGTAGCCGTAATTGCATTTGTAAATATACACCTGCATGCATTTATAAAGAGGGGAGAAGAGTGAGAATAATTGGTCATCCAATCCACTTCTATTAATTAACATTTTCATTAAGTGTGGCACTGTAATTTCACCTTTTTTCATTTTTTTTATTTTTCATATTTCCCTTTTTCTCGTGTAGCTGCAGGGCATGGTGTGCGTGCCTCTCCGCGCCTCGCCTCCTGGCAGTAGCATGCCAGCGTGCCCGCACCTCTCCGCGCCTCTCTTCCTGCCAGCAGCATGGCATACCCTCTCTCCTTTAAAACACCTTGCACTCCCTCTCGCTGTGGCATTCACCTTCAGATCACCCTCACCCTCAGTCAGTCATTGGCCAACCTCCTCCCCTCTCCCTCTCAATACACAGTTCCTCTTCTCACAAGTTGAGAAGAGGCACACCGTGCGCAGGAGAAAACCCACAGTGGTCTCAGACCACCACTGTGAGTTTCACCACCGCCCAGATCTTTCGTGAGCAGGTGGGCGTGGTGGCTTTGCATTTTGTTTCACTGCATTTCGTCTCCTCCGCCATTAGCAAGAGCTTCAAGCTCTCAAGCTCTGAAGCTCCAGCTCGCCGCGTGCCTGGCTGCAGCTCCAGCCGGTCGGCATGCGCTCGTCTACAGACCGTGCGCAACCTCCTCCCACGCACGCAGGCGCTCCACAGCGTGCCTGCGCACGCAAAATCGACTACTACCGGCCACCGAACCACGCGCGCCCTGTAGCACGCGATCTGCGCGACACTGTAATCACCGGAAAGTTTCTCACTTAGCCGGTGGCGCGACGCTCTCTCTCCTCGCCCGCAACCAGCGCCAGCCGGTCACCGCGCCTAACCCACCCACAGCACTGTGCACTGCACTACGCAGCACGCTGCGCCTCGCCCGCCTGCGCAGCAGAGCTCTGCGCTTCACTCGGCCACGCGCATGCACTCCCTCTCTTGCGCCCGCGCAGCTGTGCCTTCAGATGTCTAGGTAGCATGGCAAACGGCTTATCTGCTGCGCTCCCCTCCTCCTTTTGGAACACACACACACTGGTACACCCACACACACACTGGTACACACACACACCTTAATACACACTTACACACACACTCACACATACACACATATATATATCCACTCACATACTCTTATCCTTACGTATATATACATAAATATATATACATATTTATATATATATATATACATATACATCTGTATATACATATATAGTTATAGATATATATTTATATACATATACATACTTACATATACATCCACTTACCCATATCCATCTATACACCTCACAACCACCACCCATACTCCCGTGCACTCATCCCTCCACCGCGTATCATATCGTGGGAATATTCGCACAAGTTGCTGATATTCCCCAATATCCACGCAAAGCAAGTGCCTCCACCCTCACTCCCACACATCTACTCCACACTTCACGCGACACTCAGTCTTGTTGGTTGCATCTTGCTAAACGTAGACCAACTTGACACCGTGCTACGTTCCATCTCCACTTCCACCTCCACCCCTATATACATAATATATACCAATATACACATATATATATTTTGTATCTACTATATATCTATACATATATATACTAAGCTAAGTGTTTCTTTAGCAACTTACTCTGTTTTTATTTATCTTTTATTTCTTGCTATTAAAAAGACAAAAAAAAAGTAAAAGAGAAAAGATAATTCTTGTCTTGTAGGTACTCGATCTTGCGAATAACAAGATCGATTTTTGGGAACCCCTAGTTGGCTACAAGCCAAGAACCATTTGGCTCAAGGCCAAAGACTTCATTTTTGAGGGTGTACCTCAAGGACAACATTATCACCAACAAAAATCTTAAAAAATAGAGAAAAACCAAAAACATAATAAACGCAAGGAAGATATGCGTTTTAGGAAAGGCGTAGAAACTCCTTATCTTCAAATTTTCGCCTCCCTGAGATCAACCCTGGGCCTAAAAGCGACCAAGATAAAATCAAGTAGGCCAGGTTAAAAATTTTGTGAAACTAGTGTAGACTCGATTTAGGGTAACTCACTATACTAATTTCAACGACAATATCACCATATTAACAAAACCTATTCGAGTCACACCAAGTTTTTCTGGCGCCGTTGCCGGGGAGGCGCTATTTGGAGTAAGTTTCTACTCTCATTCCTTTGATTTTCTCTTCTCACACCCTTCTCTTTACAGGTGTTTTGTTTGCTTGTGTGCAGGTATACTGGTCGCAAGGAGGAGACAAGCAGAGGAAGTTGGACGTGGGCAAATCCAAGATGGGTGCGAGAGCGTGAAGTCATCGGCGCCGCATTGGAGCTTCGCCCACATTGCTGAGGAGGTAGGTGTCTTCCTCTTAATAACTTAGGTTATCTTGTCACCTATTTTTAAAAAAAAAAACCTAAAAACACTTCTTGGGAATTTCTTCGGGTGAGTGGATTAAAACCACTTGTTGATTGTTTGCTATCACCCCTACCGCCCCTGGATTTCCCGCAAACTTCGCATAGCAAAAATCCAAGAATCTTGATTCTTGGATCTTTCATTGTGCGAAGTTTTCTTTGAGGTAAGATAAAATTGACTGATTGTCATCCTTCCTTGCCTCATTTATTCACATTTCGGGATCACATTTTTGGTGGGGAGACTTGGAATTGAGTTGATTTCAACCCAACCACGACTTTTCATTTGCCTTAGATTTAATCCCGAATATTTCAACCCCAATATTTTAATTTTCTTTACATCATTTAGTAGATGAGCCTTGTGTGGAATATCATTTTAGTGATTAGGAGCACTTGAATTGAAGTGCTTTGGTTCCCTTTCACATGACTTAAAATAGACTCGTGCATCCACACATAGAAATTTCCATCTAAAGAAGTCCATTGCATTTTTAACATGCATTAACTAATTCACATTGAAGAAGGGGTGTTGGGCATAAAGAACTTGTCTTTTCTCGAAACCCAAAAATTAGTTGAATTGGTAATTCAGTGGAATCCTAAAATCCATACTACTTAAGGCTGAAATTCTAAAAGCCATTCACCATCTAAAACTCCAATTCGAGGAGATTTCCCCATTGCATGCTTGATTTACACACTCTTAAAATCAATGCACTTGAGCCTTATCCGTATACAACACCCTTCACATTCCTGAAGCACTTGATCCTAAGCCTCTTAATTTAAACTGGTAGCAACTTGACCCCTATTAAGGATTGGAGGTCAAACTACCTACGTGTAGTGCCTACGTGCTGGTGTGGGTTCCCACATGCTATCGGGTGTCTAAGACTGGGACAAACGGCCTTTCAATCTGGCCTGGTGGTTCCTCGGTGCTCTCATTTGGTTCCGTAGGTAGTGATAGTAGGTAACTTAGATCTTTAGGTCTAAGGGCACATTGTAGAGGTTAGGAAACTGATTGCATTGATTGTCATCAAGTGTACCCGTACGGCGTTGTTTCTTTCATTCCCTTTTCCCTTCTTATTCCCCCAATTCTTCCTATGGTAGTGCATGTTTGGGAGGAGGTCACAAAACCCTAAATTGTTTGAATTGTCTGATAATTCTAGAATGATAGAAACTGAATCGTCATCCTCCTCCACAAACATGGCTGCACGTCCACCCCCAAATCCCGAGGAAGGAAACCATCCCCCTCAAATCCCACCAAGTGGTGGTGAAGACATAGACCCCATAACCTGCCTCCAAGCTCAAATGGAATTGTATAATGAGCAGTTTGAAGCCATTAGAGAAACCTTGGAGGAAATGCAGAACCCTCCCGAACGGGAGGAGCCTAGGTCTCTTGGCTCTTACCAAAATCCTGCTGCTACAGAGACCATTGGGCAAATTCGAGTCCCCATGGGCAAGGACAATTTTAAATTAAAACCTAATGTCATTGGCCTAATTAATTTTCACTTCCATGGTCTTGCAAGTGAAGATCCCTTTCTTCATTTGGAAGACTTAACCCAATTAGCTGAAACTGTTAAACCAAGAAACATCGGGTTATCAATTGTCCTCATGAAAATGTTCCTATTTTCCTTGCGGGATAAAGCATCGCAATGGTTGTGCACCCTTGGGAGAACCATCCATTCTTGGGAAGAGATGCGAACAGCATTTCTCAAGAAATTCTTCTCAATCAAACGAACCAATGCGCTTCGCCGGGCTATAACTTCTTTCACACAACAAAATGGCGAGCAGTTTCATGAGGCATGGGAAAGGTACAATGACCTCCTCCGGAAATGTCCACACTATGGTCTGCCTAAGTGACATGTAGCCCATATCTTCTATTATGGGGTAAATGAAACTTTGAAGCAGATTGCAGACACTTCCTGCGGAGGGAATTTTATGAATAAAGATGAGAATGGAGCATTTTATTCGAGAACATGAGTGAAAACTCAATGAACAATGCCTCCATCGTCGCCTTTAATCGTACCAGCTTGCCCCGCAATGTTCACAAAGTTGACATGGGACCCTCCCATTCATCCACATATCTTAACCTTACTGCACAAAAATTGGACGAAGTCTCCGTCGTGCACAAGAAGCTAGATGAGCTTCTGGCCAATCCCGCCCGCTCTATAGCAAACACCTCCACCTCATCACTCTGTCACACCCTCAATCTGTCAAATACCGGGCTGATTTCCAAGGATCCTATGAGACCATCCTTACCAAGTATCGCGCCAAGTGATTCAGTAAGTAATGTGGACCTGGCTTCTGCAAGCCAATATTTTGACATGGAAAACCAAGTCTCCGTGTGCTTAGATGCATATATGCATGTGGACTTGTCTTCTGACTTAGAAGACTCTTGCGCCCTAGGGAACAACCCGTTCTCTGCTACTTATAACCCAGGGTGGCGAAATCATCCTAATTTCGCATGGTCCAATAACCCGCAGTGTCAAAACCCCACGGGTGGGCCAATGCGACCGTCCGCACCCATCATCCCAAGGGCCCAGTCTAATCCTGTGGCAAATCCGCCATCGGGTCCTTGCATACCTCAAACAAAACACGCATCAAGTTCTCTTGATAAATTGATGCGAATGATGACGGAAATGTCTAAGCACCATGAAGAAAACATGACCTCTCTTCAGCACCAATTGGCGCAACAGAATGCTGAGATCAGTCAACTACGCATGACGACTCGATCTCAGGACACTCTTCCAGCCCAACTTGTCCCTAATCTGCGAAATTTTGTACCCCGTGGTCCTCAACCACAGGTACGACCTTCTCAGGGACAGGTTCATCAGATTCTGCAAGCTCCGAGTGCTCCTTCGGGATTTTAGGCTAATCCGCAACAACACCTCACCTTATGTCCCTACTGCGAACCCTCCTCCGCCTTATGATCCCACTGAACCCGCGACGTCCAAAGTGATTACTACGAGGAGCGGTAAGCAAACCGTCGATCCGCCTCGACCTGATCTTGGCCCATCTTTTTCATCACCCTCTCATTCGGGATGTGCACCGCATTCTCGTGAGGACGATACACCCAAACTAGTGCCAGAATCAGTCTCATTCCTTGAGGCTCTTATGAGGGAGCCAAAAAGCAAGAAAAAGGATATGCAGGCCTTTGATAACCTGCGTAATTTATTCAAGGATGTTGAAATCAAAGTACCCCTGTTGGAGACTATCGACCATATACTAACTGTCGCCGGATTTTTCAAAAACTACACTACACCCAGGCGACAGTCAAAGAAAACAAAGAATCCGATAGTCCTCTTGCCTCAAGTAAGTTGTGCTATACTGTCAAATCTACCACCGAAGCAGAAAGATCTGAGCACACCGCTTATTTCTTGTAGCATCCAAGGCTGCAATTTTAACCGCGCTCTACTTGATCTAGGATCTTCCATCAATCTTATACCAATCATCATGCTCGAGAAATTTGTCTTAGGAAATCTGAAACCCACCCCTATCACGTTGCAGTTGGCAGATAGTTCTGTCAAAATACCAAAAGGTGTGGTGGAAAACATGGTGGTTAGGGTCAACAGTCTCTGTTTTCCTATTGACTTTCTTGTTTTGGATATGGAAGTTCCTAGCTCACTTTTTGATTGTCCGATCATCCTTGGTCGGCCTTTCTTGGCCACAGCCCGCACCCATATCGACTATGAGTCGAGTTGCATTGAGATTACCGTTGGCTCTGAGAAGCTCAAGCTAAACATCTTCAAGGTAGCTAAGAATTTTGATTGCGATTGCATCGAGGATGACACGTCTGACGAGGACATGGCCGTCAATGCGTGTATCAGACTAATAGGGACCTATTCTAACTGCTGTGGATTGCCCCTGAACACAGACCATCGCCTGACTGACACATATTGTGACGTTCCCCCATCCCTCCCCTTACCCTTACATTCTCCTGACCAGACTTCTGACGAGGTTTTCTCCGCTTCCCACACCTCATGGTCTGAGTCATATTTGGGTTGCACACCTCCGGACCACCCCCTTGAAGACTGAATTACCCTTTCTTTTTCGCCAAATCAGGTGGACATGCGACTCCACACTGGGACCTTGAGCCCACATACTGATCACTGGGGCTATGCCTTTTTGGATCTATCAATCCAAGATGCCCCTCTTCTTGGCCAATCTGAAGGCCAACTTCTTCCTCCTATCCTTCTTTCTCCTGATCAGCTTGGGACACTCTCGTCCCAAGAAATCCCAGATCTTTCGCCATCCACTCCCGAGCTGAAAGAGCTGCCTGACACGCTTAAATATGTTTTCTTAGGACCAAATGAAATGCTCCCTGTAATTGTTAGTTCAAAATTGACCAGGGAGCAAGAGTGCAAACTAACAAAGGTCCTTATGGAACACAAGGCAGCCATCAGATGGTCCTTATCTGACTTAACTAGCATTAGCCCCTCCTACTGCACTCATCGTATATATACGGAGGAGGAAGCTTGACCTTCCCGCAAGATGCAACGATGTCTCAACCCTAATATGCGGGAGGTCGTTAAAAAGGAAATCATTAAGTGGTTTGATGCGGGTATAATCTACCAGATCAGTGATAGCCCCTTGGTAAGCTCGATTCATGTCATGCCCAAAAAGGCGAGACTCACCATTCATGTCAATGATAGGGAAGAATCCATCCCTACACGCACTCCTACATCTTGGAGAGTGTGTGTCGATTATAGGAAACTGAATGCAGCAACGAAGAAAGATTACTTTTCGCTACCTTTTATTGACCAAATCCTAGAGCGATTAGCGGGAAATAAAATTTTCTATTTCCTGGATGGATTGTTTAGATATAACCAGGTAGCTATTGACCCCCGGGACCAAGAAAAGACCACCTTCACTAGCCCCTTTGGCACCTTCGCATTTAGAAGAATGCCATTTGGACTTTGTAATGCGCAAGCAACTTTTCAGAGATGTATGCTAGCGATATTCCATGACATGGTGGGTGACCTCCTCGAGGTCTTCATGGATGACTTTTCAGTCTTCGAACCTTCATTTGATGATTGTCTTGCCAACCTGACCCGTGTCCTTCGGAGATGTATTGATGTGAACCTCGTGCTTTCTTGGGAGAAAAGTCATTTTATGGTACACGAGGGAATTGTTCTCGGGCATATCATCTCCGATAGGGGTATTGAAGTTGACAGAGCAAAGCTTGATGTGATTGCTGATTTACCTATGCCTAGCTCTGTCAAGCAAATCTGCTCCTTCTTTGGACACGTCGATTTCTACAAGAGATTCATCAAAGACTTTTCTAAGATTTCTAGACCTTTAACTCATCTCCTATCGACCGATATACCCTTTGATATGGGCCCCGACTGCATACGAGCATTCACGCACCTACGTGATGCTGTCACCAACGCCCTTGTTCTCTAGCCACCTGACTAGTCCCTCGACTTTGAACTCATGTGTGACGCTTCCGACCTTGCAATCGGAGCCATCCTGGGACAAAGATGCGATAGACACCCCTTCGTGGTGTACAACGCCAGTAAGACATTAGACGAGGCCCAGCTTAATTATACAACCACTGAGAAAGAACTACTAGCGGTCGTCTTTGGGCAGGAGAAATTCCGCTCTTACCCTATGGGCTCACATGTTACTGTATTCACTGACCACGCGGCCATTCGTCATCTCATGCACAATCCTTCTGCTCCAAGAATTTGACCTTGAGATCCACGAAAAGATCGAAGCCCAGAATGCTGATCATCTCTTAAGACTGGACCCTGGCCACATTGGACTTACCCTGCCGATTAATGAGGTTTTTTCCGATGAGCACCTACTGGCAATTAATGTGGCAAGTGGACCTTGGTATGCCGACATTGCTAATTACCTTGCTTCTGGTTCCCTTCTACATGGTTGGCCTAAAAACTAGAACGAGCGTCTCATCGCAGAAACAGAGTACTATTTCTGGGATAATCCACTACTTTTTCGAATAGGTGATGACCAGATCATCCGTCGCTGTATTCCTGACAGCAAATTCCCCAGTGTGCTATCCTTCTGTCACGATCAGGCCTGTAGAGGTCATTTCTCTGGGAGGAAAATTGCAGCCAAGGTATTGCAGTGGGGTTTCTTTTGGCCCTCCCTTCACCAGGATGCACACAATTATGCTAAACATTGAACTAGGTGCCAGTCGTTAGGGTCAATGTCACGTCGTGACATGATGCTCTTGCAACCCATCCAAGCTGCTAAAATCATTGACATTTGGGGAATCGATTTCATGGGTCCCTTTCCTCCTTCCAACGACTTTGAGTACATCCTCGTTGCTGTTGATTATGTTTCGAAATGGATCGAGGCTATTCCCACGTGCCATGCTGACCATGTCATATCTACTCGATTTGTCAAAGACCACATTTTTGCACGCTTTGGGATCCCTCGAGCCATTATCTCTGATGGAGGAAGTCATTTTACCCATGCATCTTTTCGGGCACTTCTGAGGAAATATGGAGTCTACCATTGTATCGCATCTCCGTATCATCCTCAGACGAACGGCTAGGCTGAGGTGTCGAACCGACAAATCAAGCAAATTCTCCAGAAAATGGTTTGACCTGACCGTAAAGATTGGTCCGACAAGGTAATTAACGCACTTTGGGCGTATCGGACTGCCTTCAAGGTTCCCCTTGGTATGTCTCTTTATGGAATTATTTACGGGAAGCCTTGTCATTTGCCCATGGAGCTGGAGCACCGCGCTTATTGGGTGGTTCGCCAATGTAACCTCGACCCAGACCTATGTGGTCGAGAAAGGAAACTCCAACTCCAGGAGCTGGAAGAACTCCGTCGTGAAGCCTATGATTCTGCCTTAACTTTCAAGCAATGCACTAAGGCCTTTCACGATAGCCGAATTCGGCGGAAGGAATTTGAGCCATCTCAGCAAGTTTGGCTTTACAATGCCCAGCTCAAATTCTTTCCAGGGAAATTAAAGTCCAGATGGACTGGTCCCTACTTGGTCTCGAGATCATTTCCCAACAAGGCCATTGAAATTGAAGATCCCAGATCTAGGAATAAATTTACTGTTAATGGGCAGCGATTAAAACCCTATCTTACTCATGAACCTGCCCCCGTTGGTGAAATTGTTACCCTACTTGAGGGTAACTAACTTCGTGCCTCACTCTGAGTTCAGCTGGGGACGTTAAATTCAACACTCGTTGGGAGGCACCCCAGCAATACTCCTCCACTATCCCCAACACTTCACTTCACTTTGCACTTCTTCACTTTTCACTTCACCACCCACCCTACCACCCTGCTATATACCTTACACTTCAACTCAAGTTCCCTGATCCTTGGACCTTGCTTTACCTTGCATGCATAAGAGGACATAGCATCATTTGGCATGGGGGGGTGGATAGGCATCCATAGGATCTGGGTATTATATAGTATCACGTAGCTTCTACATCCATTATACATATCCATCTATAAATATGTACATAGCCTATTTCAAAAAAAAAAAAAAAGGGATTTAGCAACGATTTGAAGGCTAAAACAAAAATACAGTAAGTGTTTATGGATATTCAATCGTTGTTTTGAAGACTTTCCAGGCCACATAAGCTTGATTCGCTTCGGCTTGGCTTAATTCACTTAAGCATTGATAAGATATATCAGAATCTCTTCAAACTAAGGACGTATTCTTGTATCTAAGTCACCAGTACAGGATTCGTTGGTTTGCTTCTACTTGAGAGCCTAAGTAATCTTGGTTCACACTACACATATCGAAAAAGACTAGGTGAACATAAGATCTAAACCTAGTATTCATTAGGGAAGGTGGAGTCCTTACCTGTGCGCGCAGGTAAACTTTTTGTCCCAGACTTTAGTCCTGTGTTTAGGAGAAACTCTTTTCACCCAAAAAGTACTCTCCCACCAAAAATGTGTGCTCTTCCAAATAAAGATATACTGACACTTATTTCAAAAAAAAAAAAATCTTGCAAATAAGTCAGTATATCTTTCAAATGTCGGTAAATTCTTCTCCCCAAAAAGTTTTTTAGGACACGTTACAAATACCCTGTTTCTACCATATATTTCTTGAGCCACAAAAGCAATAAAAGTGGGGTTGAGTTTTCCATCATCTTTTTAAGGGTCAATCTGAAGACATGAGCTGAAACTAGGACCAACCTGTACTTAAAAATTCGTGAAACCCTGGGCTTGAGCCTTAATGTTCATCTGGGCAGTCTTGATCCTTCACTATGCACAAACCATAATCTCTTGAGCTCTTGAGTACGACAAAACCCTCTCAGACCTGGAAATTGTACTTAGGGTTTAAATATCAAGAGTACAGGTTAGTGAGAGATGGTCTATATCATGTAAGACTTAAAGTACTGGTAGTCTTCTCTGCAATTGGTTCTCAAAATATCCAACGGATAAACACATCCATGTCTCTTTAAAAAAAAAAAATCTTCAACTTAAGATCATTTCTAAACATAATAAAAAATGTTTTGCTAGGGACTAACAAAAGATAGGCATGAGAGTATGTTTGCACAGCAAAAATACACCAGTAAATATGCCATCTTTTGTTATTTCATAGCACTGCCAATGCATCTTATGTAGCCATAATTGCATTTGTAAATATATACCTGCATGCATTTATAAAGAGGGGAGGAGAGTGACAATAATTGGCCATCCAATCCAATTCTATTAATTAACATTTTCATTAAGTGTGGCACTGCAATTTCACCTTTTTTCATTTTTTTTATTTTTTGTATTTTCCTTTTTCTCGTGCAGCTGCAGGGCATTGTGTGTGCGCCTCTCCGCGCCTCGCCTCCTACCAGCAGCATGGTAGGGTGCCTGCACCTCTCCGTGCCTCTCTTCCTGCCAGCAGCATGGCATACCCTCTCTCCTTTAAAACACCTTGCACTCCCCCTCACTGTGGCATTCACCTTCAAATCACCCTCACCCTCAGTTAGTCATTGGCCAACCTCCTCCCCTCTCCCTCTCCATACACAGTTCCTCTTCTCACAAGTTGAGAAGAGGCACACCGTGCATAGGAGAAAACCCACAGTGCTCTCAAACCACTACTATGAGTTTCACCACCGCCCAGTTCTTTCGTGAGCAGGTGGGCATGGTGGCTTCGCATTTTGTTTCACTGCATTTCGTCTCCTCCGCCATTAGCCAGAGCTTCAAGCTCTCAAGCTCTGAAGCTCCAGCTCGCCGTGCGCCTACCTGCAGCTCCAACCGGTCGCCGTGCACTCGCCTGCAGACCGTGCGCAACCTCCTCCAGTGTGCGCAGGCACTCCACAACGCTCCCGTGCACGCAAAATCGGCCACTACCAGTTGCCAGACCGCACGGGCACTGTAGCGCACTGTAGCGTGCAGTCTGCGTGACACTGTAGCCACCAGCAAGTTTCTCACTTAGCCGATGGCGTGGCGCTCTCTCTCCTCGCCCGCAACCTGCGCCAGCCACTCACCGCACCTCACCTGCCCGCAGCGCTGTGTGCTGCACTTCGCAGCGCTCTGCGCCTCGCCTACCTGCGCTGCAGAGCGCTGCGCTTCACTCGACCATGCGCGCGCGCTCTCTCTCTTGCGCCTGTGCACCTACGCCTTCAGACGTCAGGGTAGCACGGCAGACGGCTTATCTGCTAAGCTCCCCTCCTCCTTCTGGTACACACACACACTAGTACACCCACACACGCACTGGTACACACACACACTCATACACTCACACATACACACACACATATATATATCCACTCACATACTCTTATCCTTACGTATATATACATAAATATATATACATATTTATATATATATATATAAATATAAATATACATATACATATACATATACATATATATATCTATATACATATACATCTGTACATACATATATAGTTATAGATATATACATACTTACATATACATCCACTTACCCATATCCATCTATACACCTCACAACCACCACCCATACTCCCGTGCACTCGTCCCTCCACCGCGCATCATGTCGCGGGAATATTTGCACTAGTTGCTGATATTCCCCGATATCCTCACAAAGCAAGCGCCTCCACCCTCACTCCCACACATCCACTCCACACTTCACGCAGCACTCATCTTGTTGGTTGCATCTTGCTAGATGTAGACCAACTTGACACCATGCTACATTCCATCTCCACTTCCACCTCCACCCCTATATACATAATATATACCTATATACACACATATATATTCTGTACCTACTACATATCTATACATATATATACTAAGCTAAGTGTTTCTTTCTTTCCTAGCAACTTACTCTATTTTTATTTATCTTTTATTTCTTGCTATTAAAAAGATAAAAAAAATGTAAAAGAGAAAAGATATTTCTTGTCTTGTAAGTACTCGATCTTGCGAATAACAAGATCGATTTTTGGGAACCCTTAGTTGGCTACAAGCCAGGAACCATTTGGCTCAAGGTCAAGGACTTCATTTTTTAGGGCGTACCTCAAGGACAACATTATCACCAACAAAAATCCTAAAAAATAGAAAAAAATCAAAAACATAATAAACGCAAGGAAGAGATGCTTTTTAGGAAAGGCATAGAAACTCCTTGATCTTCAAATTCCCGCCTCCCTGAGATCGACCCTGGGCCTAAAAGCGACCAAGATAAAATCAAGCAGGCCAGGTTAAAAATTTTGTGAAACTAGTGTAGACTCGATTTAGGGTAACTCACTATACTAATTTCAACGACAATATCACCATATTAACAAAACCTATTCGAGTCGCACTATACGCGGTACCGAGGCGAGCTACTAGTGCAGGGAGAGAGCTAGTTACCCTACGGGACCAGGGGTTCAGCTAGCCACCCTACACCGACTTGTTAGGCCATCTAGGCAAATCGAGGTAGTCAAACGAGGGTGCGCGGACTGTGGAGGGGTGAGACCCCTATTTGGTTCTGAGGGCGAGACCCCTATTTCTGAGAGGGCTAGGCCCTATACTGTTAAGTGCTGTACTTTGGACGTACCCGCTAGTGGAAACGGCTGACCGCGTGTTAGTCCAGGGTAGCTACCCGTGCACTTATCACGTGTGCCGTAGTCACCGCTACATCTTGACAGTGACCTCGGGGTGGTTGACTGGGTGTAGGTGTTAAGACCCGTGCCACCAAAACCCTTTTAAGATGTCTGGGAGTTGGTCCAGACGTCTGGTGGGACATCTGGACACCTTCCCAGATATCTGGAAATTAATTTTTGCGTGCGTATGACCGCGAGTCTGCGCACGTGCCACGCGCAGACTGAACCCCAGTTGCCTTCTTCTCTTTCTCTCCCCTCTCCGACTGCAGAACCTTTTCCCCCTCACGACTACTTATATCCCCACCTCTCCCTCACGCCATCCCACATCCATCCTTTCCCCCCTTCTTCTTCCAGCGAGGATGAGAGTGAGAGCAGTGAGTTGCTGCAGCCGAGTGTAGCGGCGGAGAGAAGAGCAGCGAGAGGGAAGAGAAGAGAGCGTGAGCCGTGAGAGAGAAAGAGAGCTCGCCGGAGCAACTTGAGGCCAGCCGGCGTGCGCGAGGCAGAGTGTGTGTCGGCGAGGTTCCCCCGATACTACTGCAACAGAGCAGCGGACGAGCGACTGCGCGGCGTGGTCGCACGCAGCAGGAAGAAGATGAAGGAGGTCCTGATTTTGGGATTTTTCCCAGAATCAGATGTTTGGACCTACATCCAGACGACGTGGATGACGTCTGGAGGGAGCTCCATACGACTAAGAGGTACGTACTACGCCTATACCTTCCTTCTTGCTGATATGACCATGCAGGCCATTCTGCTGAAACTCTGTAACATGCCGTGTTTAAGAGTTTTCGCATGCGCATGCAAGATTCACTTCAGGAAGGTGCAAGACACGCCCTCCCACGTGGTTCAGACATCTGGGCGAGGCACCAGACGGCGAAGAGCGTCTCCAGACGTCCGGAGGGATAGTCGGACGTCTGGAACTAGGTCCAGACGGTTTAGCAGGATCTTTGGATGTCTGAGGAGCAGCACAGAGTGAGGTATGGACCTGGACCCATTTTAAGACGTCTGGAAGATGTTCCAGACGTCTGATTTGAGTCAGAGTTGTCGTTTTTGACCCGTTTAGGATCCGTTCGAGGTCCGATTTCCGCGTTTAAGATTCTGTTCTTCTCTGAATAAGTTCCTCTACTTGTTTGAAATACTTTTATCCTATTCTAAGTGGTTTCTTATGGTTGATCCTTGTGTTAGGACCTCATTCTGTTGCGGACTTAAGGGTTGCGGAGGCACGTGGACCTGCCAATTACGCCCCCATTACTCCCGATTTTGCGGATAGAGTGGCTTCCCTTAGTTAATTACTAACTTAACTGCATGTCTGGAATAAAGGATAGATCCTAGGGTATGGCATGAATCCTAGGACCAAAAAACTAGATTGAATGATAGATCCTAGGGTATGGCATGAATCATAGGACCAGAAACTAGAGTGAACGATAGATCCTAGGGTATGGCATGAATCTTGGGACTGGAAAAACTAGATTGAATGATAAATCCTAAGGTATGGCATGAATCCTAGGACTAGAAATACTGGAACGATTGTATTAAATGCCTGAAATGCAGTCTTGGAATGTGTAGATAATGATTGCCTGTAATTGGATAACAGCTGCCTGTGAAATAAAGAGTACTGTTGTTAGTAACTGCTACATGTAATTTCGGTTGTTTGAAATTAAATACAAGCTGCTTATATATAAATTGGAAAAGAAAGATTGAATGTTGGAAACACATGCTATATGCGAATAAACCTGAACGATGAAACTTAGTATGGCTTGGCCTGAGAAACATGAGCATGAACCCTACGGGGAATTAGGAGTAGAGCTCCTGGAAATAAATAGAATGGAACTGGAGAAGTGAATGGGAAAGTGTGCTGTCCTTTGGGTACGTGGTACCAAGGGAAGCACATGTTACCTTTTAGTGCAGAGCGGAGCCAGCCGCCCTAGGGTTGAGACCCGAGGTTAGGTCTGGCAACTTTGTACCTACTCTTGACCCTCACGTACACAATACCGGGGAGAGCTACTAGGGTAGGGAGGGAGCTAGCCACCCCATGGGGCCCGGGGTTCTGCTAGCCGTCCTACACCGACTTGTTAGGCCCACTGGGCAAACCAGGGTAGTCAGACGAGGGTGCGCGGACTGTGGAGGGGCGAGACCCCTATTTGGTTACTGTGGAGGGACTAGACCCCTATTACTAAGAGGGCTCTGTCCTATACTGGTTCCATGCTGTGCTTTGGGCGCACCCGTTAACGAAAACGACTGACCACGTACCAGTGTAGGGTAGCTACTCGTGCATTTATCGCGCGTGCCGTACTCATCGTTACGTCTATCAGCGACCTTAGGGTGGTTGACTGAGGGTAGGACCACCACGGGGGACTCTCCCGGCCAGGAGAGCACCACGTGTTACTTCTACTTTTCAGAAAAGACTGCAATCAAGATCGTTCCCACGAGGAACATTCAAGATCAAGAAAGAGACCTGATAAATCATCCAAGTGATGAAAGAAAGAATAGTTAGTGAAATAAAGAGAGAAATTGAAAACAACAGCTACCTGTCCACCTTTACTGTTTCTCTTAGCTAGTTGGTTGCCACTCTACTCAGCGTTTCGCTGATGTGTCGTACTTACCACCTTTTTCAGGTCCAGGTGTTGAGTAGCCAAAGCCTACGGCTGCGGAGGGTGCTGAGCCTAGTAGAGCCCAGTAGTTGTACTTGTGTTGTACCCATTTCTGTAGTAGTGAGTATTTTGTTACACTTTTGTACTCTTTTATTCTAAACTTCATATTTCTGTACCTGTTTTTAATTCTCTACTGTTGTTGTGGTGTATACTGTAATAGTTCCTTTCTTTACTTCTGTACTTTTGTTACTGTTAGTTGCTTGCATGGTGAATGTGGTTTATTTTACTGCTTTTTGGTTACTTTCTCGTTGGACGACTGGGTCTTGGGTTCAGGCGAGTCGGTCCGATTCTCGTATCCTATAGGGATTCAGGAACCGGGTCGTAACAGTAGGACTACCACGAGGGACTCTCTCGACCAGGAGAGCACCACGTGTACCTTCTACTCTTCAGAAAAGATTGCAATCAAGCTCTTTCCCATGAGGAACATGCAAGATCAAGAATATATGGATATTAGAGAAAAATGGGTGAAAAGGAAATACACATAGAATAAAATAAATAGAAAAGAAAATTAAATCTGTTGCTTTTACTGTTTTAAATAGTCTAGACACCACTCTACTCAGCGTTCGCTGACTCTGTCTTTTCATAAAACTGTTCAGGACTAGGAGTTGAGTAGCCCGAGCTTTCGAATGCAGAAGGTGCTGGGCCCAGTCGAGCCCAGCCATAGTTTTAGCACTTTCTCATTGTTCCCCTTACTGTTGTAGTGAGTTTCAGACTTTTAGCTGCTATTGTCGTTACTATTTACTTTCGTTTCCGTTGTTCTGTTGTTGTGGTGGTATGTAATGAAACAACAGTTTTACTTTCCTTTACTGCCTTGTACGTTTTTACTACTTAGTTATATTGCATATGTGAATGTGGTTTACTTTCCTGCTTTTTGGTTATTTCCTGTTGGACGACTGGATCTTGGGATTAGTTGAGGCGAGCCAGTCTCGAGTCCTGTAGAGATCTGGGAACCGGGTTGTAACACGCTGCCTCTCTCACCCCTTCTTCCTCTCTTTCACCCTGCCAACGGCAATTGAGCGCGCCATCTTATGATCTCTCCACTTCGATCGGCCGGAGCTTCTCTTCTCACCAAAGTCTAGATTTCGATCTTGCTTCCGCCCTGCCAACAATGGATTCCCTCACCTCCTTCATCAGGTAAGTAGAGCTAACTCTTAGGAGTAGATTTAGCTAGGTAATTAGGTAAGATTATTTTAGTTTATCTTAGTTTCAGTAGCATCTTCGGCTCCGGCAAAGCCAAATACGGCTTCGTCGGACTTCGATTCACTTTTCCATGTACTTGATCACCTTTCCCTTCCCCTCATGATCAGTTCACACTTCTTTCCCCACTGATATATCAGCCAATTCGCCTAGACCACCTCCACCTTCACCTGCGACCTTCGCTGTCCATGGTAGAGATCCCCGAGCTTAGACCGCACTCATTAGGTCCCTCCATCACCTAAACATCATCTAAGGGCCTCGATCGTTGTAGTAATTTGATAAATAACCGCCTAAATCATAAACGCCCAAATTTCCTTCAACCGCTGAGCTCACTGTCAATGGCGAGCTTAGATAAGTTAAATCGTCTAATAAATCACATATTCATCATCGCCATACACCACTGAGCAATTCCCCTCACTCAATTGAGTGAGAGGAATTGATCTGAGTCCCAACGAGCTCAAACTTTTGATTTTATTGAATTCAAGCTTATCTTCTAATTTACTCTTTAATTGAGTTAATTGTTGAGTTCCTGAGATTATTTGTGACCTCAGGAACCTTTCTACATTGATCTTTGAAATGACCCTTCCCAAGGGTCATTGGACCATTTCGGGAGATTTGGGAGGGGTTTGTTGTAGTTTGCAACCCCCTGGAACTTGTTTGGGGATCCTGCGAGTAAAATAGGACTGGTGGGGGGGTATTTTTACAATTTACCCCATCCCCACACCCTTCCAACGCACACCCTAACCCTAAACCTACCCCACCCCACCTATATAACCCCTACAGCCTTGAAAATCGTGCCATCCCACTCCTCCCCTTCCTTCCCTCCACCGCAGCTGTTATCGAGAATGCAGCCATGAGAGGAAGGAGTTGAGAGCTCGAGCAAGGAGTCGCGGGGGGGAGCTCGGGGGAGGCCATGCATAAGCTACAGGCGCTGTGCGACTGAGTTGTTGTAGCTCCTATGCGAAGAGGAGCAGAGTTGTTGCGAGGAAAAGGCTCCCGAACAGTTCTGCGAAGTCATTTTTCTGCAGAACCGGACCTCTAGGGAGTCTAACAAACGTTTGATCGGACGTCTGGAGCTGCCACCAAACATCTAATACCGCACAAAATCTGAGGTAATGCCCTGCTCGAGACTTGTGCGTGATTTTTAGTGTTTTCCTTCTCTGCACGGTACGCAAAGGACTGACCGCCACAGTGTATGTGTGCTACACAGGGTGCGAGCTTTTTTTCATGAGGAGAAGAAGGCTCAGGAAGGGCCCTGGGAGAGTTTTCTTCGCAGATCAGACGTCTGTATCTTTCAGCAGACGTCTAACCGGACATCTGGAGGAAGCACCCGACGTCCGATAAATCATATTCAAATGGTAAGGTCCTGACCGCCTATTTTCTTTTCGTACGTATTGTTGACGAGTGACTGAACGTCACTATGCGCATGCAGAGTCGTTGGGAAGGTGCACAGGTGCGACGTCCCAAACACTTTAGGACGTCCAAATGTCTCTCCAAATGACTAACACCCATCCCAGACATTCGAATACATTAATAGACGTCTAAAGAAACCCCAGGATGACCGTGAGGGGTTCCAGACGTTCGGCCTTCAGAACAGAACGCAAGGTGAGCTTCCTGTTGCCGTTTAAGACGTTTGGACCTCTCCCAGACGTCTGATGTTAGTCTGATTTGATGGATTCAGGCACCAAGTGGCCGGTTCAGCTAAACCTGCCTGGTCTGGTTCAAGTGAACTGGAAGGGTGTTTAGGTCGGTTCAGGACCCAAACGAAGTTGATGTTTCATAAATAAGGTACCGTTGGGTTCATATTGGAAGTTCCCATGTGATGGAGCCTTGTTCTAGCTATTTTGAACTCCTTTTTTTCCTATCTCGAGAAATATTGAAATGGTTGGTCTGATCGTTCGTGTTAATAGGATGCCCATCCGTGGTGTGCACAGGACCCGCAGAGGCTACGCAGTCCACCGTTCGTGCTCCCACACACCTTTCAATTACTCTGGTAGAGTGGTCTTTATTATCACTTGTGAATTAAATGATGAAAGTACATGTTAGTTAGAACTAATTGGCTGAACCCTAGGATATATAATGAACCCTAAGGTTGAGGTAGAAAATGTTAAATTGTGGTAATGTTTCCTGAATATGCCAAATTACGAGCTGCTTGTTTACATTCGTTGAATCATGGCTTGAACTGAAATACATGTATCCTATTTAGCTTGATTGATAAGATAAGTGTCGAATTGTGAAACCATGAGCCGCCTATTATACCTTAAATTTATCATGATATGAATAGAGTCATGTGTACTATACGGAAGTAAAAAATTCCTATGCACGAACCCTACGGGGAACTAGAAGAGGAACTCACATGTACGGAATAAATATCCGAAGTCGATGGAAAGTAGCTAGCCCTCGCGTACACGATACCGAGGAGAGCTATTGTACTTAGTGTAGGGGGGGAGCTAGTCGCCCCACGGGGCCCAGGGTTAGGACTAACCCCCCTACACCGACCCTTGTTAGGCTCACTGGGCAATCTGGGATAGTCGGAAGAGGGTATGCGGACTGTGGAGGGCTGAAACCCCCGTTCTAAGAGGGTAAGGCCTTGTGATGTTCCGTGTTGTACTTTTAGACGTACCTGCTAGCGGAAATGACTGACCGCATGCCAGTGCGGGGTAGCTACTCGTGCGCTTATTGCGCATGCTGTAGTCACCGCTACGTTGCGACCGTGACCTCAGGGTGGTAGACCAGGCGTAGGACTACCACGAGGTGCTCTCCTGGCCAGGAGAATGCCACATGTACATCCTACATCGCAGGAAAACTACAATCAAGATCGTTCCTTTAGGGAATAGGAAGATTGAGAGACATTGTGGATTTTTTGCTAGAAAAACACTAATTGTTAAATTAACTATTGTTCAAATAATTGGATAATTACATGTAAATCTACGATTTTCTTTATTGTGTAAATGATATAACTGCTGTATATGCCACTCTACTCAGCATAAGCTAACTCCCCATTATATATAACCATGTATAGGTCAGGGAGTCAAGCAGCCAGCACCATCGGCTGTAGAGGGTGCTGGGCCCAGTCGAGCCTAGCCTTGGCTTCCAGTACTAGTTCTCTTTCAGCCTTTTTTTCACTGTAGTGAGTGATTCTATTCCATGTTGGACTCGATGTTGTGAATTTTTATTATCGTGATGGTTAGTTTTGGATTATGTTTAATGTCTTTTGAACTCCAGTTATTTTCGTTGCTTCCTTTACTTTTTTTTTCTAGCTACTTGCATGCGTGGTTTGTGTTGGTTTCATGCATATGGGTTAATTTCTCGTTGGACAACTAGGTCTTGGGGTTCATCGAGGCAAGTCATTTCCGAGTTCCCAGAGAGGGTGGATTCGGGTCATAACAATCTTGAGTAAAATTGATTGCTTACAAGGCTAGATCATGTTTTAAAAAGACGTTTGTTTCAGTATAGTTAAAATCGCCGCGAAAACAATTAACAATTTATTTTACTCGAAAACTAAAGTATCCGAGGTCGAACTTAGGGAATAAATTTGTATTTTAGAAACTAAATCACAATCTTAAATTACTCAAAAGATGATATCAATGCAATCTAATGTATATGAAAACTAGAGAGAGAAAATGCAAAAAGAAATAGATTTATCTTTCTTCTTCTCTTTTCTTCCTTCTTTCTCTCTGTGACTTCTTCTTCCTTCTTTTTTTTTTCTTCTATCTTTATTTTCCTTTTGCTTTCCTCTGCTTGGCTGCACCTTCTCCTTCTTTCTTTCTCTAACTTTCCCTTTTTTTAGACGTCTGATTCTATGAATCAGACGCCTTATCTTGCGGTTGCTACAGTGCCTTCTTCTGCTCTCTTCCTTTGCTCTCTATCTTCTCTTTCTTTTTCCTTTCTTTCTGTCTTCTTCTTCTGCAGCTCCTTCTTCTTCTGTTCTTGATTCCATCTTCTTCTTCCTTCTTATGCCTTGTCTTTCTTCTTCAGCCTTGCCTTTGCCGCTCCTCTACTACTGTGCCTCTCTTTCCTTCTTCTTCAGTCTTCTTTCCTCTATCTTCAGCTGCTCCTCTTTCTTCTTCCCTGTGGTTAAGTCCTTCACTTTGTCCTCCTTCTTTAGTTGCGCCTTCCTCTTCCTTCCTTAGCTCCTTCTTCTTTCCTGCATAGCACCACAATGCAAAACCTATCCCCTACCCTTCTCGCGTCTCTCTCTCTCTATTTCTCTCTTCGCTTTCTCAGAACCAGCCGGGTAAATGGGTCGGGTACGTGCGCCTGGGTCCAAGCGCACCGGCGTGGGTGGTGCGCGAGGAGTGCAGGGTATACGGGTCGAGTACCAAGTTCGCGTGGGTGTGCGTCGCGAACGAGGTGGGGACCTCACCCCGTGTTCTGAGGCGATAAGAGGGAAACACAAAAACAACTTAAATGACTCCTCTTCGCCGACCACTTCCGAGGTGGGACTAAAGTCCCACCCACTTCTTCGCGCCCGCAGGTGAGGTCTTTCACTTAATTACCGTAGCTAGGTGCCTCGCGGAGCCTACTCTCTTGCTGGATGCGTTCGCGCACTCAACGCGCGTCACCTGGAGCACAGCACCTAGGTGGATGCAGCCTAGAGCGCTGCTTGCAACCTCCTTGCTCCGTGCTTTAATGGCAGCAGGGGCTCGAACCTGAAACCACTCAATACGGCCTTGCGGCCTCATTAAACCAGATGGGGAGTTTCGCCGTGGCACGACAAAGGTGCCTAGGTGGGTGGCTGGCCGCGGGGCGACCTAGGCGTGCGTGCCTAGGTCGCTCTGTGACCGTGAAGATGGGTTTGATCAGGGGGAGTTTATGGAGGTGTTGGCGGGTAATGGAGGGGCGGATGATGCTCAGTGGGTGATGGCGGAGGTGATGAGGGGTCTAGCGAGGTGTGTGGAGATGTGGAGCTGTCGATGTGCCTCGCCAATGTCTGCCGGAGGTGGAGAACTTGGTGGTGGTCTGTGGCGCCGAGGGGATAAAAATAGCAATAAAGATAGGGGAAATAAAGAGGGGAGAGAGGGGAAGAGTTCTAACCTACTTAACGGACGAAAGGAGGGAGGAGGCGGACGACTCGTATTTGCCGTCGCCGGAGATGAAGATCCTGAGGTGAGGATGACGGTGACAAGGAAGGGGTCAGAGAGGCGCGTGCGGGTACGACGCGACACAGAGGAGCATGGCAGAGAAGACTCTGCCACTGGTATGGTGGTAGAGCGGCGAGAAGAGGGAGGAGAGATCGTCGGAACTTGCGGGCAGTTGGCCGGAGACGAGGGAGGATGAAATTCAGGGGGTATTTGCAGCCAAAACAAGCTTGCTCAAAGCGACTGATCCTAGAGTTTCTTTTATAGGCACAAGCAGAGGGTTAGATGCATGGCAGGTGAGCAAAATCCTCGTCGGAGGTCACCGCGGGTACGATACCCATACCTCTCGATCGTTCGCACGAGAGGTATGGTACGAATCAGAATATGGGGAGCTGCTCAGGCGGTAGGGGACTTCTCAGAGAACCCCCTTTCAAATCTAAGAGCAGCACCCTGGGGAAGCGAGGAGAAATCCTCCTTGAAACTTCGTCGGAGGTATGGGTCTTCTGCTGCAAAGGCAGAGGAGCCAGAATGCAAAAAGTGACAAAGAAGTTGAGGGGGTTTTTGCAAGGGTTTTCAAAAGTTAGGGATCAGAATGTAATTGGGTGGACTATTTTGCAAAGTAGGTCAAGCTGGCCTTCCCTTAGGTTCAAATTTTGGTACAAACCTAATTTTGACCTAAGGAATCCAATGGTGAAGTCGGATTTTAGGTTTGACCACATTTAACTGGATATTTTTCACAAAAATCCAAATTAGGTCAAATATTGAGCTTCGACCCCAATCTAGGTCAAAACAGGTTCCAAAGGCCATTCTAAACCCTAAGGGATATTTTTCATGAATTTTAGAGGGTTTAGTTAATTTTTATCCTTACTAGAACCTTATGAAATTAAGTAAGTTTGTTTTAGGGTTATAGAATATCATTTAATTCTTAAATTTCACAATAACCCTTTTCTAATTGAACTATCCTACTTTTTCTCTTATTAAGTCCAATTAACCTATGTCTAGACCCTGAGAAATCCCGTTGATGTACTGCAATGGTAAAATTACAGTTTTACCATTTGTTCCATGTTTTCTTTCCAGATCAGTAATCTCTTGAGTTAGGCCTTCCTTTAGGTTATGCAGGAGCTTTTGTTCACTTTATTAGGTTAAAATAAGCTATTTAGGACTCATGATGAGGTTCTCATAAAAAATCATAGAGTTTTGAACTCCGTTCCCATATTTTTGGACTTACTGGAGCTGCGGTGAACTCTGGGGAGTTAAGTTTGAGCTTCAGCCCTTGGAAAGCTATGATAAACTCCAGAGTGATTAATTTTGGCTTAGGGATTTAGTTTCAGGAATTAGAAGTATGTTTTAATGTTCAGAGCTCTCATTTGAACTTCATCTTCTCCAACTCTGGGGGAGTTGGAGAGGCAATTCCATTAAAAATAAGCTCCTGAATTTTGTTCTAGAAGTTTGAGAGACACTTGCTGAGTTCATCTATGATCTGTATTGGGTTTGAAACCTTTTAGGTTAGTCCACCTAACACACACACTTTTGAACTCAGGCGACGACGTCTGAAATCCCGTCAGATGTGATCAAAACTTAGTTTTGAGGTGCTAAATCATTTCCTGAGAGTGAATGAAGTCAGAATTAGGTTTTGATTCAATCTACAAAGCCCTAATTCTGGAAGTCAACTTTTAAAGGGCATTTAGTCAACACTAATGTTAATTTGAGGAAATTATGTTCAATATCTGATTTAATGGGTTAGTTTGAATCCTGAGGTGATCTGGAGTTAGTTAGGATTGAATTTAATAATCTTTATTGAGTATTAGAAAATTTTTTATCTTTTTCTTGTTTTGGGTTCAAAAGGAACCCAGTGATGTTCAACACTATTCTTCGGCAATTTTGTCAAGATTTGAACCTCAAATTCACCCAGATCAATTGTTATTGACCTTCTGATTCAACTCAGATCAGTTTCAGAGGTTGTTAGCTCTCTGTCAGCTAATTTTGAGCTCAAATTCAAGCTTTGTCCTTCCTTAATGAAGCTTTGAGCTTCATGTTCTTCCCTAAAGCTCTCAAACCTTCTTTTCTCTACCCATTTGATGCGGAATGCATCAATGAGGTCATCCAGACCTTCAGCAGAGAGATGCATAGCCTCTTCAGGTCAAACGACTTGAATTCTCCTCTTCAGCAAGCCAAATGGTCATGTGAAACATCTGTATTTGTCCTTCAAATCGAAGGACCAATCCTCTTTAGAGCCTCAAATTGATGCATGGATCAGATAGAGCATTTGATCAGCTCTCCATCGAGCCTTAGCTCGATCAATTTCATGAACTAAGTCGACCGGAATCAAGTCTTAAAGTTTGGCCTGGAACTGCTAAAGAAAGTCCCACCTCGAGAGTTTAGAGGCGCACGACTTGGTATAACACCATTTTGCACTACGACCCCATCGGTCGTCAGCGCATGGCGCAAGTATTACTAGCAAATGTGTGCAGGTGCGTACATACGCATGTGCCTGTGCGTGGGTGTGTGCACCTATGGGCGTGCGTGCATGGGCCCGAGTGTGGGAGTGGATGTGTGTGGGCCTAGAATGGGCCAACACTGTACAATGCTAAAATACGAAAAATCTACAATTAATAAACTAGGCACGGGCTTAGTAGGGTTTGGTACCGCCCCTAGTGGGCACTGTGTATCCTCGAAAAGCTCATGTTGCCCATTAAAAATCATAATTTTTATAATTGAGAGGTTAATGAGTTAAGTATTCGTGAAAACAGCTAAGTGTGGATAATATAAAAGCACAGTTAAGAAGAAAGAAAAGGAAGAAGAATGCTTAATGAAATGGAAGATTTAAGAAGAAACAGAGAGAGAGCTAAGAAATATAAAGGAACGGGAAAGGTTAAGAATAGGAAGAGCTCGAGAGAAAGAGAGAGCACTAGAGTAGAATAAATGAGAAGGGCTGAGAAGAAACAAGAAAAATAAGAATGAAACCTTAAGAGAGAAATCAAACATCTCTTTCATGTATCAGAAGTCCAATTTGTATTTTTAAGTCGTCTAACATTCTTTTTAGACGTCTGATTTCGAGGCTGAAATTATATTTGATATGTTTTGAGATTTTAATGTTGTAATAGGTAATGATAACTCTTGTAATACCATTTCTTACCTTATATTATTGTAAGAGATTGTAATAAACAATGTTTACTTAATTTTAAATGTTAGATATCTTTAGTAAACTTGTTTTCTTTCTAATGAAATTTTGCATGTTTTTATTTGTTCAATCTTTTGTGCAAGATTCACATGCTTAAACTAATTTAATTATAATCTGATTGATTAAGTAATTAGTAATTTATACTTAAGAATTAATGGTGAATTATGATTCAATTATGTCTCCCAGTAAACGACTTGAACTCAACCAATTAAAAACGAACTTCAACTCTAAAATATTATGTTAACATGACCCAGTACTACATTTCCAACATTAATTCGAATTAATATAAGTTATATTATTATACAATTAATTAGATCTAATTAACTTAATTAACTGTATTAAAAATTATCGCATCAGTAACTCAACATCAACCATCATAGATTGATTTCTAATCTCATTCCACATTACCATGCATTTTCTTAAGGAGTCAAATAACGCTAACGCTCCTTGAGTAGGCACTTGTTGCAATTACTTCTTCCACCATTGAATACTTTTGGCCCAAATGATCATCTAGAGGCCCATTTCTCCCAAGACTATCTATCTTCGAAGATGCACACGTGGTATGAATACATTGCTAGGAGATTTTTCCCTACCTTTATTTATTTGATTTATTAAACATAGGTAATTTGTATTCCTTTTTATTTCTAATTAAGTTGGCTCATGAAGGAGAAATAATTATGATAAAGTCACATATGTCAAATTTCTATCTACTTTAGTTTGGTCTTCCCATATGAACCTTATCATGTTTAAAATCTTTTTCATCTTCTCTTTTTGTGCTATTATGGATGGTTTAGTCCTGATCATAACCTAGATCTTTCTTGATTTATTATAAATAAAAGGAATTGGCATTAAATATCTCAAATATACTTAGTCGTAGTGATTTTACATGTTAAATATTTATAATATTCTTATTAGTATTGTGCATGGCTTCATTTATAGTTATAAATTATATATTTATATATATTATTATTATTATAATAGTGGTACATTCGTTCCTTCTTATAATTCTCATGTTTCTGATTCAAAAATATTGAGAAAGTTTACAACTTTTGTTGAAAAGGAATTGATTACTTTACTTTATTTTCTTTTATTCCATGATTAGTGTTGAATTACTTAAGACTTTTCAATTTCACCGGGGATACAAGTCTAGAAAAGGTTGGAAAAAGTGAACTTGGCCTTAGTGCTTAATCCTCTTACATTAGTTACGAGCGTTAGGATCTTATATATAATGGCTGTACGTCTCTATTTATCTCAATCTCCTTTATTTAATCTCTTCCACTAGTACGTCAAAAGGATTGATTACTATTCTACCAACCCCTTGGTGTCATCATTAATTTCATATTTCATCCATTGATTTAGTTGTATATTTCCCCGATGAAATGTGATTGTTGATTTTCTACTTTGGTGCATCAATCTATCTCTTGTTGTATACATATATGTTGTAATTCCACTTTTATTATTATATATGCATGCAATTTTCTCTTTTTTTCTTATATATGCACGCAATGTTTACGTACTTTTGAAAGGAGAATTTTTGACATCTTTAGTAAGTTGAAAAGTACATACCATCATATATCACAGGACTTAAAAGTTTAAAATTACAGTAACAATATTTTTTGAACACCTCTTAAAATAAAATTACAAAATATACTATTGATGGTTATAAATTAAACCATTGACCACCTTCAAATTACGGTTGTAATATCTTATATGAATACTTAAACAATAACCAAGTAATATTTAAAGACAAACTACTTGAAATTACTTTAGGAGCATGCCACCATGTTTGGCGTCCTATAACTGGTTAGTTTAATATAGCATTTGATATACTATAATGTGTGACACGAATAGTGTTCATCTATTTTGGTGAATGTCGTGTGCAGTGACGTCATTCCTGTACCGTTCTTTGACCTCACCGTTGACTTTAAAAGACATAGTTTATATTTTAGAGAAAAAGTAAATAAATACTTGAGGAGAAGACGCAAATAGATTTTTCACCAAGAGAATATATATTTAATATCCACAACCACCTTAGCCTATATTTCATTTTCTTTCACTTAATTCATCTCAAGACAGAACCAATACAACTAATTATATGTTATTGAAATTATCAACGTCAATAGTACCGTGTGAAATAGAATATAGCTCATAAAATACACGTTAGTTTCGAGATATAAGTTTTCTTTGTTTAGATAATGTACTCTATAGTTTAATTAATTCATTTAATATTATTATTTTTTAATTTTGGATATATTCTATGATCATGGCACTCTCATTGAGGTAGAGATGAACATTGAACTGGATCCTTACCAATTAGGTTCGATTTAGCTTAAGTTTATTTAATAAATAATTTAGAAAGATAGTCTAAGGTTAATTTTAAAATAAATTTTCTTCATTTAAGTGATTCAACCTAAAAATTAATGGACTTGAGTTGCGTCGATTTATTTATTCATAATCTAATTATTTATTTTATTTATAATTGTAAAATAATATGTAAGTGAAGTTTTACATCAATAATTATTTTAAAAGTATAAAAATACAATATGATTTTGTATAAGTAAGAAAATATGACTTGTAAAGGATAATTATATTTGTCAGTTATGTAAATGATTAGGTTATTATACTTACCTTTTGTATATATTAAAAGATCTTTAAGTCCTCGTATATACATGTCTAATCAAAATTATTCAGCTACTTGCATTGCAAATATTTGACTTAAATATTCAACATATATAATATATAACAAGCTAACCAAATATAATCAAGTAAGGAGAAATGATAATAAAAAATAAAAGTAATAATCCTGTATGTTCATATTTAGTTGAAATTTGGATGTTCACGTTTTCTCTATAACAAGAAGTTAATGATTCATATCTATCTCAAAGGAGATTGTATGATTACATTGCACAACTTACATGAGTTGCAAGAAGCATGGGGGTTAAGATTTTGTTGGTTAAAAAATGATAAGAGTAATCAATTATTTAGTATTTAATGTATGATGCATATATGATATATATTTTGATAAACGATATGAATATCTATACATATATGATATATATTAATGTAATTGAACCAACAAGTTAACCTTAAAGTAACCTCATAAATAGATAAATGAATCAAGCTGGATTTAAGTCACCTCAACTCAAAGCTCAACCCTTTTAATAAATGTATCATATTTATAATCCAAACTTAACCCAAGTTAATTTTGAGTTTAAACTTAAATTAGCCCAATCAAATGGGATCTCAAGTTGGATCTGGCCATATCCACCTAATACTCATCCCTAAACAAAACGAACCTAACAAGGGTTGAAAAAAGAACCAACCCAAAAGCAGAAGTCACGGAATGGTGCATGAATGGGAATCTCATGTGCAAATAAGAATACAAAATGGGCATCTATAAAATAAGTTATACTAACTATGGAACTATTTTTTAAGCTTTATCACATTTTATGAATGAGAAGTATGGCTTGGCTGGGTTTCTCGACTTAGATTTCAAAGATTATTATATTTAAGCTATATATTTGTACTGAGTACAATCTTACCTGTTTGGAATAATTATGTTATTCATAATTTTTTCTTGTGATAATGTAAACTGACAATACTTTTTGATTAAAAGAAAAAGTTAGGGGATTATATCTAGTGTCTAAAATGAGATTTGATGTCAATCAAATTTGAATTAGCTGTAGTATTAGTATTACTTAGTTGAAACCCTATTAACATGTGAGGGAAGGACCTCATTAGAAAAAGTAAGTTCATTAGTAAAACTACGCAAAGTACAATGAACTTTGACTTTATATATGTTGTATATATTAAGTGCATACAAATCTTCTTCTTTCATATAATTTCTTGTGATTAAACAGTAAGCCCTTCACTTTAAATGAACAAGATCTAAATATATATATGCTGCTCGAGAAGAAGCTATGCACGGGACATTTACTCATTATTAGTAATTAACGAGTAATATCTATTTTGATGTTACCGGTTCGTATCCATGTTATAGGAGTTTAGTAGTTTGATTAAAGGTTTACATTTTAGGGATTAGGTATCAATCTTTACTCTAATGCATTTGAGGGAGTATGAAAATACATTAACGATTTGGATTAATCAAAGCAATCATTTTTTCGCTACCCACTTTCTCATATTAATACGAATTGAAGAACATCGTCCTTAAAGTCACATGTTTTTTAGATCAACTCGGAATCTATTATTTTTACTATTTATAGGAGTCGAGAGAGAAATTTACTAATGAAATTTGTTTGTAAAACGTTAATTGATATTCTGTTGCTATATTTGATATTTTTAATTCCTCTACTTCAATTAGACAGTCATGCATATAACAGTAAAACTAGTTTGATTGAGTTTCGGATCTAATTGTCAAATATTTTTCATACCTAAGGATGTTTTGCTTTGAGTTATATGGACCTTTGTATGCTTGTCTCAATTAATAGTATTTTGGTGAGTATGGTGTAAAGCGACTAGGATGTGGTAGATGGTTGTATCCTGCACTTTTTGAGGAACAAAAGTATCTTTTACTGGAACAAAAGCTTGGAAGTGTTAATTGTTGAATTCTATATATAAATTCAATCCCAAACAAATATGATATGTGTGTAGGGAAGGTCCACACATGTGAGCCTCGAGCCTAGCTATCATTCCTTGGATGACCCCTGGTGCAAAGGCTCACTGCTGGGAGTTAGATCTTGTTGGGGTTAGTCATCCCTCCTCCCTTTGGTTGTCTAGATCAAGCAGAATGTTTTCTTCACTTTTTGGTTGCATACCATATGCAACAATGGTGGGATGGAGGTTGAAGAAGGTGATTGTTATCTATTGGGGGTAGTCAACTTTGGCCCTACTTGACTTTGAATTAAGTTAACCACAACAACAAGGATGAGAGGTACAATGGCTTGCTTTGGAGGGAACATCGGTTTCATCTATTGGTTAAAGTCTCAAGGTGGTTGGGATTCAGGGGAACCGCCTACCAAAAGCTTGGCTGCCTTTTTGATCTTCTCCCTTCCCCTTCGTTTAAATTAGTGTTACGATCATGGGCGTCAAAAGTAATTTAAGACATCTGGGAAGTGTCACAGACGTCTGGAACCCTTCCCATATGTCTGATAATAAATTTTTTTCGACGTACGGGTTCGCGTCTGCGTGCCTGCGCACGCAGACTGAACCCGCAACCCTTGTTTTCTCTTCCTGCAGGCGCTGCTTTCCTTCTCTCTCTTCCCGCGGCTGCCCTATAAGAACGCTCCCCCTCTCCCTCACCCCCACTCCACCATCTTCCCTTCTCCTTCTCCCTGCGAGCGAGGGCGCAGCAGCGGCTGCAGCGGGCGTGTGAGAGGGAGTGTTGCGAGAGGAAGAAGAAGCTTGACCACGGACGTGCGAGCTTGCCGGGACAGCTAGAGCCAGCCGGCGGGGGAGCGGCAGGCGTGGGGTGTCGCGGAGGGGCTGCTGCAGCTCGGACAGCAGGCGGACGGGGCGCGGCGCGGCTATGCGTCGCGGGCGGAGAGCGAATCGGGGTTTGGTTCTGGAAAATTTTCCAGAATCAGACGTCTGGACTTATGTCCAGATGACGTCGAAGACGTCTGACAGGTAAGATATTTCATATCTTCTCTTTCTGCGCTTGTACGGCCATGCAGCCGTCCGCCGCGACTTCTTCTGTGTTTCGTCGTGCTGAGAGCCGGTGTTTGTGTGCACAGGTCCTGCTCGGGAGGGCGCGAGGGTCGCCATCCCACGTAAATCAGACGTCTGGCCGCAGTGCCAGACGACGGAGAGAACCTCCAGATGTCCAGAGTGACAATCGGATGTCTGGAAACCAAGGCCAGACGTTCCAGCGGGCTTCTGGACGTCTGAAGGACTGCGCAGAATTGAGGTACGGCATGATCAACCTTTTAAGACGTCTGGAAGAGGTTCCAGACGTCTGATTTTGGACAGTTTTGTCGTTTTTGACCCGTTGTGGGCCCGTTCGGAGTCCGTTTTCCGCATTTCGAGTTACGTTCTTTCCATAATAAATTCCTCTACCCGTTTACTGTAATTGTATACCGTTCTGAGAAACTCGTGATTGATTCTTGTGTTAGGACCCCGTTCCATTGCAGTCTTGGGGGTTGCGGAGGCGCGCGAGATTGTTGACCACGCCCCCAGTACTCCCAGTTTCGCTGGTAGAGTGGCTTTTAATTTATTTAACAAAATTTGTTACAATTGTGGAACAATTAATAGAGTCTAAGGCATTGCATGAACCCTAGAACTGAGAAACTAGATTGAATGATAGATCCTAGGGTATTGCATGAAACCTAGGACTGGAAAACTAGATTGAATGATAGATCCTAGGGTACGGCATGAATCCTAGGACTGGAAAACTAGTGAAATATATAAATATTGCAGTCTTGGAAAGTAGAAAGGAAATAATAGCTTCCTGTAAATTGATTAACAGCTGCCTGTAATGAATGAAGAAATATGATTGAGAACATGGGTTGTATGAACGTAAAACTGGAACGGTGAAACCTAAATGGCCAAACGAAAAGAACATGAACCCTACGGGGAATTAGGAGTAGAACTCCTAGAAAGAGAATAGAATGGAACTGAGAAAGTGAAACAGGGAACTGTGCTGTCTCTTGGGTACGTGGTACCAAAGAGAGCACACCTTACCTCTTAGTGTAGAGGGGAGCATGCCGCCTTCGGGTTGAGACCGAGGTGGATTTGGCCACTGTACACCGACTTGCTGGCCCTCACGTACGCAGTACCGAGGAGAGCTACTAGTGTAGGGAGAGCACTAGCTACCCCACGGGCCCCGGGGTTCTGCTAGCCTCCTACACCGACTTGTTAGGCCCACTGGGCAAACCAAGGTAGTCAGGCGAGGGTGCGCGGACTGTAGAGTGGTTGGACCCCTGTTACTGAGAGGGCTCTACCCTATACTGGTTCCGTGCTGTGATTTGAGCGCACCCGTTAACGAAAACGACTGACCGCGTGTCAGTGCGAGGTAGCTACCCGTGCGCTTATCACTCGTGTCGTAGTCATCGTTACGTCTGTCAACGACCTTGGGGTGGTTGACTGAGGGTAGGACCACCACGAGGGACTCTCCCGGCCACGAGAGCACCACGTGTTACTTCTACCTTTCGGAAAAGACTGTAATCAAGATCGTTCCCACGAGGAACATTCAAGATCAAGAGAATGATCTGATTAATAAATCAATAGTGAAATAATAGAAAGACGTAAATAAAGAGAGTAAAAATATAACAGCTACTGTCCACTCTACTGCTTCTTCTAGCTTTTAGTTGCCACTCTACTCAGCGTTTCGCTGACATGTCACTCTTGTTACCTTTCAGGACCAGGTGTTGAGCAGCCAGAGTCAGTGGCTGCGGAGGGCGCTGGGCTTAGTAAGGTCCAGTAGAGTTACCTATAGTACTTTTTGTACTTTTCTTCCACTGTAGTGAGTAGTTTTCCTTGTTACTCCTTGTACTTTTTTTATTGAAACTTCATGTTATGTACATATTTGCTGCTCTACTGTTGTGGTGGTGTATACTGTAGTATTTCCTTTTCTTACTGCTGTATTTTGTTACTGCTAGTTATATTCATGCTGAATGTGGTTCATTTTACTGTTCTTTTGGTCACTTTCTAGTTGGACGACTAGGTCTTAGGATTAGTCGAGTCGGTCTGATTCTCGTATCTCGTAGGGATTCGAGAATCGGGTCGTTACAAGATGGTATCAGAGCAAGGTCGTCCCGAGAAGTGAACCAACTGACTAGAAAATAACAAATTCACATGTCTGTGACTAGAGTAGCCACCACAACATTTCTTTTGGCATAAGCTCTTAGACTTTTTCATTAAATATCGTTCCATATTGACGTATTTCCGTTCTGTTTCGCGTCTCCTTGCAGGAGATGCCTCGTCGTGGGACTAGCGAGGCGGGCCGCAGACGCGGCCGAGGACGAGGTTGGCGAGGTGGGCGTGCTGCTGTCGACGCCACAGTGGACCAGCCACTGCTCCCGAGCATTCAGGCCCAGGACCTCGCCCAGCTGATACGGGATACTGTGCGAGAGGAGCTCCACCCACCGCCCCGAGCGCCTCTCCCTGGGGCTGCGGAGGGGGAGTCCTCTGTGGGACCACACGACGGACGCGGCGCTGGACACGGGGGAGGGGATGGGACGCCACAGCCCCCACCTTCCTCCGACACTTCTGTGCATGAGGCTCCTTTACCTGGAGGTGCACCAGCATCTCCACTACAGCGCCACTTAGAGCTCTTCCGGCAGTTCCGGAAGCTGAAGCCCCCCTCCTTCAAGGGGGATGAGGACCCAACTGAGGTAGAGGACTAGCTCGAGCAGCTTGAGAAGATTTTCGACACCCTTCTCCCCCCGGTGGAGTGCCACGTGGCCTTTGCCACATACCAGCTGGAGAGTGTGGCACACAGGTGGTGGAGGGCGGTCAGGGGACAGGAGAGGGATGAGCAGACCTGGGACCGATTCGTCACCCTCTTCTGCGAGCAGTACTTTCCCCAGACATGGCAGGACCAGAGGAGGCGGGAGTTCCACACTCTCCGCCGAGGGACGATGACCGTGAGCGCGTACCGCATGCGTTTCCTGGAGCTGTCTTGCTTTGCAGCGACAGCGGTAGCCACTGAGGAGGAGCGCCTTTGAAGGTTCACCGAGGGGCTCCTGCCTGCGATTCGGGGGTATGTCAAACCCCTGAAGCTGCCTACATTTTTGAGGGTGGTGGAGGCAGCTGTGACCTACGAGGAGACCAACCCGTCCGCACGAGACACTGACGGCGGGCGAAAGAGGCCCTTCCAGCCAGATTTTTCATAGGGCCGGCGAGAGAGGAGACACGTGGCGTCCGCAGGAGAGCCGTCACATTTTGCAGGGCCATCAATAGCCTTTAGGGGCCCTCGACAGGGGCCAGTCGCCAGCACCGGACCCCCTCCCAGACGACAGTAGGGACCCACTGATGGCAGGAGTCGGGTTCCCCCCTGCTACCAGTGTGGCCAACCGGGCCACATCAGGAGGGACTTCCCGTCTAGGGCAGGAGGTCAGCAAATACCTCCCACGCCGAGCACTGGAAGGCACGCAGGAGGCCGCGGTTCTCAGGCGCGAGGAGGAGGACAGCAGTGACGAGGAGGGTACCAGCCAGCACCTACCCGTCCGACGCAGAGTGTGGCTGCTTCGTCCGCACCTAAAGCTGAGGGGCGTATCAACGCCCTGACACACAGGGATGCCAGAGCTTCGGGATCGGTGGTGGCAGGTATGGTTTCAGTTTCCGGCAGACTCGTTTACACACTTTTCGATTCCGACGCTACACACTCTTTTGTCGCAGCCAGTTTCACAGTTAGTTTGGGGCAGGATTATGTGCTGTTAGAGAATCTGTTCGTAATCAAAGGTCCGAGTGGCCAGCTGTTTGTAGCTGAGGAGGTGTACACGGGTTGCGAGGTCAGTATCGGGGGACATAGTCTGCCAACTGACCTGATTATGATACAGATGGAGGACTTTGGTGTAATTCTGGGGATGGACTGGTTGTCTGCTTACCACGCTTTGGTGGACTGTTTTGAGAGGAAGATCGTCTTCTCCATACCGGAGTTGCCTTCTTTCGAGTTTCACAGTCAGCCAGTGGACGGAGGCTTCAGGTGCATTTCAGCACTTCGGGCGACGAGACTTTTGAGCCAGAGGTGTGAGGGCTTCCTAGCTTGTGTGGTGGCAGAGCCCAGCCCCGTGGTGGACTTCTAGAGCATCCCGGTGGTCAGAGAGTACCCTGACGTGTTCCCAGACGAGTTACCAGGACTACCGCCGAAGCGTAAGATCGAGTTTGAGATCTCACTAGTACCAGGGACCAGCCCCATCTCCACCGCACCAAACAGGATGGCACCGCTTGAGCTGCGAGAGCTCAAGTCTCAGTTGCAGGATCTTTTGGAGAAGGGCTTTGTGAGGCCCAGTGCGTCCCCTTGGGGAGCCCCGGTATTATTTGTAAAGAAGAAGGATGGTACCCTACGCCTTTGTGTGAACTACCGATAGCTGAATAGGGTCACCATCAAGAACAGATATCCGCTGCCAAGGATCGACGACTTGTTTGACCAGTTGCGAGGTGCCGCGGTGTTCTCTAAGATCGACCTGAGGTCTAGATACCACCAGTTGAGGATCAGGGAGGCAGACGTCTCCAAGATAGCTTTCCGCACCCGGTACGGACACTACGAGTTTTTGGTCATGCCGTTTGGGCTGACCAATGCCCCCGCTGCTTTCATGGACCTGATGAACCGGGTGTTTAGACCGTACTTGGACCAGTTCGTGGTGGTATTTATTGATGATGTACTCATCTATTCTCGAGATCAGACGCAGCACGGGTAGCACTTGCGGATGGTTCTGGACACACTGAGACGACGTAGGCTGTACGCCAAATACAACAAGTGCGAGTTCTAGTTGAGGGAGGTGACCTTCTTAGGTCATGTGATCTCTGGGGACGACTTGGTGGTGGACCCAGCCAAGGTCGAGGCAGTGCTCAGGTGGGAGAGACCGCGTACAGTCATTAAGATTCGCAGATTCCTGGGACTGGCAGGCTACTACAGACGATTCATCAGGGGTTTTACACAGATTGCGCGTCCTATGACACAATTGACCCGGAAGGACGTGCCCTTCACTTGGATGGACGCCTGTGAGGCATGCTTTCAGGAGCTGAAGGAGAGGTTGACTTCGGCTCCCGTGCTCACCATCCCTGACAGTAGTGGCGGGTTCGTTGTGTACACGGACGCCTTCTTGCAGGGGTTAGGGGGTGTGCTCATGTAGAGGGGTCACGTTGTCGCTTACGCTTCGCGACAACTGAAGTCCCATGAGCATACCTACCCTACCCACGACCTAGAGCTGGCAGCTGTTGTTTTCGCGCTGAAGACCTGGAGGCACTACTTGTACGGTGAGACCTTCGAGATTTTCACAGATCACAAGAGCCTCAGATACCTTTTTATCAGAAGGAGCTCAACATGAGACAGAGACGTTGGTTGGAGCTCCTGAAGGACTATGGCTGCAACATTTCCTACCACCCGGAGAAGGCCAACGTGGTGACTGACACCTTGATCCGGAAGGCACCCGCACACTTGGCCAGTTTACAGTTATAGAGTTGGAGCCTTTTGGAGGAGATGGGCAGTTGGCGACCCCTAAAGTTACGGGGGCACTGTGGGGCAGTGACTGTGACACGACAGACTAGGTCGGAGTTGATAGACCGCATCATCACAGGACAGATGGCCGATCCGTACTTGCAGTCCTTGCGCGACATAGTGCTGTCAGGAGACCGAGGGGACTTCTCTTTCACAGACCAGGTGCTACGCCTGAGGGGACGTTTGTGCGTTCCCAGAGACGAGGAGCTGTTGAGAGAGCTCCTGACTGAGGCACACGGTTCCAGATTCACCATACATCCCGGAAACACGAAATTGTACCATGACTTGAGACGCGAGTTTTGGTGGAGAGGGATGAAGCGGGATGTGGGTGAGTTCGTGCAGCAGTGCTTAGTGTGCTAGCAGGTGAAAGCCGAGCATCAGAGGCCTGCAGGGTCGCTTCAGCCGCTTCCAGTGCCAGAGTGGAAGTGGGAAAGCATCACCATGGACTTGGTGGTGGGCTTACCTGTTACCCAGCGAGGACACGACGCAGTCTGGGTAATAGTGGATAGATTGACGAAGACGGCACGATTCTTGCCGATCCGAGTCACTTTGGGACCAGCACAGTTGGCAGAGAGGTATATCCGTGACGTGGTATGTCTACACGGAGTTCCACGGGAGATCGTATCCGACCGGGATACCCGCTTTATGTCCCAATTTTGGGCTGAGTTTCAGCAGGCCCTGGGGACGCGATTGAGATTCAGTACGGCTTACCACCCCCAGACGGACGGACAGTCTGAGCGTACGATACAGACACTTGAGGACCTTTTGCATGCTTGCGTACTGGATTGGAGGGGCTCTTGGGAGGAGCACTTGCCCCTGGCAGAGTTTGCATACAACAACAGTTATCACTCGGGCATCGGCATGGCTCCCTACGAGGCTCTGTACGAATGGAGGTGTACGGCACCCTTGAGTTGGGTTGAGGTGGGGACCAAGTGGGAGATTGGCCCCAGGTTGATCCGACAGAGTCAGGAGGTAGTTGAACAGATCCACAAGCGACTCCGCACTATCAGGAGTAGGCAGAAGAGCTACGCGGATCGGAGACGCAGAGAGGTGCAGTTTGAGGTTGGGGACAACGTCTTCCTTCGTGTTTCGCCCATGAAGGGCCTACAGCGGTTTGGGGTGAGGGAAGCTCGTGCCGAAGTTCGTGGGGCCCTTTGAGGTCCTGGAGCGGGTTGGACCCGTTGCTTACAGACTTGCCCTCCCTCCTCAGCTTTCTGGTGTGCACGACGTGTTCCACGTGTCCAACCTCAGGAAGTACGTTGCCGATCCCAATCACGTCCTGAGTCACGAGAGCGTCGAGGTGGGCGACGACCTGACCTACCCCGAGCGGCTAGTACAGATCCTTGACAGAGCCGTCCGCAGTTTGAGACGAAAGCAAGTACCTCTGGTGAAGGTTTTCTGGAGGAGCCAGCGGTACGAGGAGGCTATCTGGGAGCCTGAGGCGGCGATGCAGGAGCAGTACCCGGAGCTCTTTGCGGTACGTCTTTTCGGACCAGCTTCGGTCCTCTTTGAGTTTGTTATGTTTATATATGTTGTTCTTTCCCGCACCCTAGTTAGCGTAAGTTTCGGGGACGAAACTTTCTTTGACTTTGTTATATTGTTACGATCATGGGCGTCAAAAGCAGTTTAAGACATCTGGGAAGTGTCCCAGACATCTGGCCAGACATCTGGAACCCTTCCCAGACGTTTGATAATAAATTTTCTCGACGTACGGGTTCGCATCTGCACGCCTGTGCGCGCAGACTGAACCCGTAGCCCTCATTTTCTCTCCCTGCAGGCGCCGCTTTCCTTCTCTCTCTTCCCGCAGCTGCCCTATAAGAACGCTCCCCCTCTCCCTCACCCCCACTCCACCATCTTCCCTTCTCCTTCTCCCTGCGAGCGAGCGAGCGAGGGCGCAGCAACGGCTGCAGCGGGCGTGTGAGAGGGAGTGTTGCGAGAGGAAGAAGAAGCTCGACCGCGGAGGTGCGAGCTTGCAGGGGCAACTAGAGCCGGTCGGCGGGGGAGCGGCAGGCGTGGGGTGTCGCGGAGGGGCTGCTGCAGCTCGGACAGTAGGCGGACGAGGCACGGCGCGGCCGTGCGTCACAGGCGGAGAGCGAATCGGGTCTGGTTCTGGAAAATTTTCCAGAATTATTCGTCTGGACTTACATCCAGATGACGTCGAAGCCGTCTGGAGGGCTGTCCAGACGTCTGACAGGTAAGATATTTCATATCTTCTCCTTTCTGCGCGTGTACGGCCATGCAGCCGTCCGCTGCGACTTCTTCTGCGTTTCGTCGTGCTGAGAGCCGGTGTTTGTGTGTGATGAGAACCTCGTCACAAATCCTCAACTAGCACCATTTAACCCTGATATGCAAGAAAAAGCTCCTACATAACTCTATAAAGGCTTGGCTCAGAGAGATTCTGAGTTTGCAAAGAAAATAGAAACTAAGGGGTAAAAATGCAATTTCACCAATCTGATCTGAAAATAGGGTAACTCAGGGTCCAAACATAGGTCAAAACAACCTACTAAGACGAAAAGTGGGATGAGATGACTTAATAAGGGCTACAGTAACTCCAAGGAATTAAATGACATCCTGTAACCCTAAAAACAAACCCACTTCAATTCACGTGGTTCGAGGCAAGGTAAAAATCAACTAAACCCTCTAAAATTCATATAAAAATAATCTCTAGGGTTTAGGACTTTCAATTTGGCCTTAAGAACCCATTTTGACCTACATTGAGAACTATGCCCAATTAACAACTTAATTTGGGTTTTTACGTAAATTAATCGATCAAAAAAGGTTTAATCTAGAAATAAAATTCACCATCAGAATCCTTAGGTCCTAATTAGTCATGTATAAAAACTTGGGCCTAAGAAGAAACCTTCTTGACCAACTTTACACTTTGGTCCTCATATATTTACTTTCTGGCCCTCAACTTTTGAACCCTCACATTTTGGCCCCTAACTCTCCTTCGTTCTTTGCGTTTAGGTCCCTCCTGCAAAACCTGAGCAGCGCCATGCTCCGGCGACCTTGCGTGGAGCATGGCGCCGCGCAGGATGAGGGAGGGGCCCTGGCAAGTCAATGGGGGGTACCCTGCGTCATCAGCCACCGTAGGGACACCCCCCTGAGCGCTGCACCCACCCATACCGGCCGTGCGAACGCACGGACGGTATGGGTATCCTTCCTCCGGCGTCCTCCGGCGAGGGAGACACGTTGTCTCCCTCCGCCCTCCTCTCTGGTTCTACCCCTATAAATACCCCCGTCGCTCCGCCGTTCTTCCCAGCTCGGATCTGACGGAGACACCCCCTCAATTCCTCCCTTCCCACTCCGACAGATGCCCCCTTGCTCCGGCGGCCTCTCCTCCTCCTCCTCGTCGCCCTACCTCACTACCAGCAGCAGGGTTACCTTCCCTCGATCTTTCCGCGTCACGCCGCACCCAGCTGGCGCCTCTCCGGCCCTCTCCTCGCCGCAGCCCCTTCCTCTGGGCAATTTCTTCTCCGGCGACAGTCGATACGACTGTCGCCTGCGCCAACCCCTCCTCGTCCAGCTTAGTAGGTAAAACTTCTCCTCTTCCTCCCCTCTTTCTTTTCCATACTGAAAGCCCTTACTGTCACCACCGATTTCCCACCGATCACCCTCACCTTCTCCACCTCCAGCCAAACTCCGGCGAACCGCTCCCATCGCTCCAGCACCCCACACGGCTCGCCGACCTGTGCATAACCTCCGCCTCCTCACCCTGATCCTCTTCCGCCCCTCCACTTCCCACCAAACGCCCTCTGCAGATCCACCGAACACACCCACTTCTTCGCCCGCAGTTTGACCTAGGGCGACCCTTTTGCTCCACCACGCCCCCTGCAGACCCTCCGACCACCTTTGCCGTGCCACGGCGAAGGTCCTCCGCATATCTGATTAGGCCGAGAGGCCGTGTTGTTGTAAACAGGGTCTGTGCTCGCCGCCGCCATTGACGAGTGAAGAAGCTCCGTCAACCTGCTGCTCCAGGTGCACCACGCCCAGATCAGGCTCCCAGGCTGCGTGGGGTGTCTTCGCAAAGTGCCAGGCTGCAGCTGAGGCGAAGTCCTCGCGCAAAGCCCTCGCATTGGCCCTCGACTGCTGGCTGCCTTCTCCGCACGGGCGCTCAATTGGGGTGGGACATTTAGTCCCACCTCGGAAGGCTCCGGAGCGGCGCGCCGATATAAATTGGAAAAGTGTTGTAGGCTTATCGCCTCAGCACACAGGGTGAGGTCCCTCTCACACCGCTTCACCCGGCCCGTCCGCGAGCTCATCACGCGGATCCGGCCGACCCGACCCGACTTGACTGGCACTCCTCGCCCACCACCGCACGCCGGTGGGCCTGGACCCGGGCGCGACCCGCGTACCTGATTATCCGATTGCTCTGGGAGAGCTGTCCTAAGAGAGAATTCTGAGAGAGAGAGACGCGGGGGGGGGATAGAGTAGGTTTTTGCCCTCTGATGCTGAACTCTTGAGCGTGCAGGCACAGGTGAAGAAGGAGAAGGACTGCGGAAGAACAAGAACTGAAGCGACACTGTAGCATCCGCGGGTTAAGTCGTCTGATTGGAAAATCAGACGATGTTCTGAAGATAGGTGAAGACAAAGAAGAAGAAAAGAAGAGAGAAGGAGCAGCCAAGTGAAGAAACAGAAAGCAGAAGAAGAAGAGAAGCAAGAAGCAAGAAAAGAAGAAGAAGAACAGGAAGAACAAAAGCCAAAGAGGAGAGAAGACAAAGAGGAAGAAAGAAGAGAAGAAGAAGCCAAACTTTCATCTCTCTCTCTCTCTTTATTTTTGTAATAGAACATGTATATCTCTAGAATACGACTTGCTCCCTGAGTTCGACCTGGGGAGAATTGTTATTCCCGAGTAAAAAAATATATATTTGAAATGATGGCAATAACTAGCTATACTACAACGCTATAGCAAAACCTAGTCATAGTTGTCGCCGACCGTTTCATTTTTGGCACCGTTGCCGGGGAGCAACGGCTATTCTAGAGGTAATTAAATTCCTGTTTTTAAATTTCTAATAATCTCCTCTTTTGTGCAGATACAGGAAAATCGAGAAGACAAGCAACCGCACGACAACCACTCCGAGGACAGGTAATTTTCTATCCTCTCAACCTTTAAATTCTAAAGAGGAAGAAAAGAAAAGAACAAGCAATATAGGTCCAACCTATCTTCTCTACTTAGTAAACCATAAAAAATTGTATGTTTTCAACCCATTATTCCTGCACACTATTAAGGGTATTCAAGGGCTAACACATTCTTGCTTGAGCCCTAATTACCCAACAAAGAACTTACTGGACCAAGTAGAGCCAACATAAGATTCAACATTAGGGATTTCGACACACACTTTTAAGCAAGAACTGAGAAACCCTAAAAAAAGTGTGCCCAAGCCATTATCTGAAAATACCTATCCAAAGAAACCCTAAAATAAGATTGGCTCTTTAAACACTTGAACCCTAAAAGACAAGACCTAATAAGCAAAACTAGCAGGCAAAGTTGACCATTTGGGTCAACTAACCTTCAACTTAGGTCACTCGTTGCACTCAAAACACCTAAGAAGTTCAAGTGAAACCTAAGCACCTTGCTCTTGAATTAAAAATTGGTAGACTTAAGAGGTCAAGATCCCCATTCTGGTCTACCTGGAACCGCAGTGACAAGAGAAGTCGGGTGGGGGAAACCCTGTAACCCGTGGGGATGCTCTACCGTGTAGGGGTCTTCGCGAGACTCACCCTCTCTGGCTGCCCAGGTAATTCTCAGGTGGACGATCTTTCTAATCAAGGGGTCCATCTGCCCCGCACCTCTATAGTCACCCAACACATTTTTGGGTGTCTCGATTGGGTCCAGCACATTCTAACCTCTTCCACTCCAACAGTGCATGAACGGTAGGAGATCCTTAAGACCACCCTTAAGATCTCCATTAAAATTTCACTCTCGTCAAGGCCCAGCCTTGACTCCCATGTTTGAGCAGCAACCTAACCCCATCATTCTCTCTTCCGATTCCAAATCAAACTCTTCTTCTATCATGGCTCAGCCAGTTGAGGAAGAAAACAATCTGGAGCACCAGCTCCAGCGACTCAACGACCTCTTCCAAAACTTTGTGCACCCACCGCAGTGTCCCATGATGCGGGACCATTATAATCCTGCTGCGGTGGCCATCGAGCCTCGAGTCAGAATCCCGACTGGGGGACCTGACTCTGAATTAAAGCCCAATATGATTCATGCTATACCTAAATTCCATGGGCTTAATTCTGAAGATCCCTTCCAGCACATCAAACAGCTGAAGCATCTGGCCCAAACTTTTGGGTCAGACGCGCAAAATCGGGATATTCTTCTCATGAAGATGTTCTCCTTTTCTCTTATGGACAAGGCTGCCCATTGGTATCAAACTCAGACCCGGCCGATCAACAATTGAGAAGAACTTCAGTCCGAGTTCCTGAAAAAGTTCTTCCCTGTTGGACGGACAAACTCCTTGAGCCATCAGATTACACATTTCACCCAATAAACAGGGGAACCTCTCCATGAGGCATGGGATCGTTTTCAAGATCTCATGAGAAAGTGCCCCCATCACGGAGTTCCTAAATGGGAACAGGTCCAATCTTTTTACCAGGGACTCCGTGAGGACATCCGTCTTTTCGTCAATGCAACCTGCGGAGGAAATATCATGGGTCAACATGAAGACACCGTGTGGGAGATTCTCGAAAACATGTGCGAGAACTCCATCAACAATGACTCCATGGGATTATTCGACAGGACGAATACCTGCGCATCAACGAATCTTAGGGGAGCACATGAGACGCAGGGCCTGTCCGCATCAGTCGACCTGGAATTAATGGCCAGTCGATTGGACAAGGTCTCGATTATCGAAAAGAAGGTGGATGAGCTGACTCAGCATCTGCAGCGAGCCACCTCTGCGCATAACCCTTTCGCACAACCTCCTTCCACAAGGGAAACTGTGCAAAACATTCTCCATCGATCTTCTCCTAGAATGGACCCATCATCCGAATCTTTGCCCGGAGGTCCTTCCGATTCCTTCTACACCTGCCAGGGGAATTTCATTCCCTCTTTCTCTAACTCTCTGGAGGTTCCTCAGACCTGCGAGGACCTCAACGCCATCCAGAACGACCTTTTCTCCAACACCTATAATCCTGGATGGCGAAACCATCCTAACTTCCAGTGGGCGGGAAATTCCCAAACCCAAAGACCATCCTTCCAACCCCGCCCACAACCTCCTCATCCTTACCAGCCGCCTCAGCCTCGGCCCAACCCTACTTACCCATCTGGGCCAAATCAAGATCAAATGTCCCTTATCCTTCAGACCCTGGCTGACATTCAAAGAACGAATGCGGCTATCCAAAAACAACATATGGACGAACTTACAGAGGTCCGAAACCAATTGACCCAGTTGGCAAACTCTCGCCAGCCAGGTACTCTTCCTTCCCAACCTCTGCCTAATCCTAATAACGTGCCAACCCAGCGGCGTGTTATGAACCCAAACCCGGGCCATGCCCACATGATTTATCAGGCCCCTTCTGTTCCTTCACCCGACGGGATAGAGGCCTCCACTTCCTTTGCAGGTTACCAGCAGCAAGCTATCTTACCTAATCCCAACCAAAACCAGGCAGGACTTAATTCCGTAACAACCCGTAGTGGTAAGGAAACCCAAGACCCACCTCATCCGAACCACTCCAAGCCCGGTAGTGATCTCAAGCCTAGGACAGTAATCCAGGACGCCCCCACCCCTATCCCAGATCCACAACCTGGACCTATCCTAGAAGAACCAACCAAGATCCCGTTTCCCGAGGCCTTGACCAAAGGAAAGAAGACCACCAAGCCCGTGGCACCTGAGGAGGACCTGGTCAAGCTCTTTGAGCAGGTCCACATAAACATCCCCTTGATGGATGCAATCCGCCACGTACAAGCTTACGCACGATTTTTAAAGAATGTGTGTACACCCCAGCGTAAGCCGCGAACCAAGGGTGGGAGCCCAATTGTTCTGTCAGAGCAAGCCAGCTCTGTAATCCTCAGTAAACTCCCACCCAAGGCAAAAGATCCTGGTACTCCCCTGATTTCCTGCAAGATAGGTGATACCCAATTTGATAGAGCTTTGCTAGACTTAGGTGCATCCATAAACCTGATACCCACATCCTTACTTGACCATCTAGAAGAATCTGAGCTAAAACCAACCGAGGTGACACTACAATTAGCAGATCGATCTATAAAGTCACCAAAAGGGATTCTCGAGGATGTTATCGTAAGAGTGCGGGATTTCTATTTCCCAGTGGACTTTATAGTCTTAGATATGGATGCACCTAAAAACCCTAAGGATACACCAATCATTCTAGGGAGACCTTTCTTGGCTACTGCTAGAGCCAACATCAGCTGTGAGGAGGGCCAAATAGAGCTTAAATTTGGAGATCAAACCTTAAAAATTGATATATTTAAGGCCCAACAAGGAATTAATTGTGGTGTCATCGAACAGATTTGTGACGTTAGGATTTTGGTTGATGAATCACACCTCCAGAATGACTCGATTATGCCTCATCAACCACAAAAGGATCTTGACAGGCAAACGGAGGAGTTGAATCCAGATCGAAATAACCCAGTAACTCCTACCCTTGAACCTCACATCTATACTGAACCACCCGCTGTTGCTGATAACCCTATCCTCGAGTTAAAGCCTCTTCCTGCTCACTTGAAATACATCTTTTTGGGTTCCAATCAGACCCTTCCTGTGATTATCAATTCCACCCTCAATCCCGAACAGGAATCCCATCTGATTACTGTTCTCCAGCAACATCGCAGAGCCATCGGGTGGACTCTCTATGATTTAACTGGAATAAGCCCCTCTTATTGTACTCATCATATCTATTCAGAAGAGGACGCACGACCTTCTCGTGAAATGCAGAGACGTTTAAACCCTAATCTGCAGGAGGTCGTGAAAAAGGAGATCATCAAGTGGTTAGATGTCGGGATCATCTACCCGATCTCCGATAGTCGTTGGGTGAGCCCAATTCAGGTTGTGCCTAAGAAGGCAGGACTCACCACCATAACGACTGAAACCGGAGAAATCATTCCTACCCGATTAGCCAATGCGTGGAGAGTCTGTATAGATTACCGCCGACTCAATTCCTCCACGAAGAAGGATCATTTCCCACTACCCTTCATTGATCAAATTCTCGAGAAACTAGCGGGAAATAGGTTCTTCTGCTTTCTTGACGGGTACTCCGGTTATAATCAGGTGGCAATCCATCCTGAGGACTAAGAAAAGACTACATTCACCTGCCCCTTCGGAACGTATGCTTTCCGAAGGATGCCTTTCGGTCTTTGCAATGCACCTGCTACTTTTCAGCGGTGCATACTTGCCATATTCTCCGATATGGTAGGTGATTTTCTGGAAGTCTTCATGGATGACTTTTCAGTCTTTGGAGAATCTTTTGATGATTTCCTCCAACACTTGGTCCGGATACTCAGGCGTTGCATTGAGGTGAATTTGGTTCTTTCCTGGGAAAAGAGCCATTTCATGGTGCCTGAGGGAATTGTCCTGGGACACTCAATTTCGGAAAAAGGCATCCAGGTGGATCGAGCTAAGGCTGATCTGATTTCTCGCCTTCCTGTACCTAGCTCGATCAGGGACATCCGTTCCTTTTTAGGGCACGTCGATTTTTACCGCCGTTTCATTCCAGATTTCTCGAAAATCGCGTGCCCCTTGACTTCTCTTCTCTCTAAGGATGTACCTTTTGAAATCTCCAAGGAATGCATGTGTTCGCAATGGTTTGTAATGTGTGGTTGTTGTGTTTGAAATTGGTAATAATTGTTGATTATGTCGTTGTAGTACAGGGTGTACAATATAACATTAAGGATGTCGTATAGTGGTGAGTATGGGTGAGTTCCAGTCATTACAACCATTATTATCATTTGCTTATTTATCTAATTTTTACTGGTTTTGTTCCAGGTCGTTCACTGGGAGGCAATTTATTGAATTTAATTCGGTCACTCTTTGATTATCTCAAAATTGTCTTCTTATTCAAAAAAAAAAAAAAGAAACTTTACATTTTATTAAAGAATGAATGAATGTGTGTTTTATTTACCTAATTACTAAGAAATGCTTGCAAAAATACTAACTATGAACAAGCATCAAACAATCTATTGTTATACTCTAAACTATGTATTTACAAGTTATCCTATTAATACTATCATAATAGTATATAATACATTAGAATGCAATGGTGTAGAAATTTAACTTATTAGTCTGTTATGTACAGTAACATATACAGCAGTTTCAGTGACAGATATAAGCATCGCTAAATCTCAGAAAACACTATACAACCTAAAGAGGCAAAACTGAGATCTTTAGCGACGTTTATAGTGTCGCTTTATTCTGTTAGTAATTATATAGATTTACTTATACGTATGTATACTAGTTATTCTTTGTTTCTCTTTCTTTCTTCATTAAGTCTCTGTTCTTCTTGTGTTCATATTTCTGTTTTAAGTATTCATCTTCTTCTCTCTTTTTATTACTATTGTTCTTTTCTCTGTTGTTCTTGTACTCTTTGCTTTTTTCTCTCGTGTTAACTCTTTGTTCTTCTCTTTGTTAACTCTTCTGTCTTAGCATATTTCAGAGGCTGCGGTGGGGAGGGGATTAGGCTAATATCATTAGTTAAAACGTGTTTAGTTTGCGGGCACGCTTTTCGAGGGATACACAGCACCCTAAGGGTGGGACCAGACCTCTACTAAGCGCGCCCTAATCTCAGATTAGGTGGCTTAATTATGTCTTTAATCTCAGCGCCAGGCCTCAGCCCAACGCCATATGCTCGCACACGCTCGGGCCCCCGGCCACACACTAATCGCAAATCAGACAGAGTACTCAGACCGGAGCTCATTGGGTAATCGGGTAAAGGCAGTGTTTCGGGCGCCCGGCGCCCGTGACGACTAGCCTATAGGAAACACGAATTACATTTATGCGGCTGCGCTTCACTTGCAGCACACGATGTGGCGCTATTCCAGCGCCACATCGTGCGCTGGAAGTCAGGCGCAGCTGCGTCTGATCGTACTTTTGGCCCTCGATTTGGGGGCCATAAATTATTAAATAAAATAAAATAAAATATGGTTAATAAAGTATTTACATAATACTACATAATTGATCAATTAATTTTGAATTTTAAATATGTTTACTATACAAATAAATTCGCTAAACTAGGCTGGTTGTACAGGTTGATTTAGGTGATTAAATAGTTAATTACTTATAAAATAGTTAGTAAATGGTCTAATTGACCTTATACAGATTTAATTTACATACTTAAGTATTTTATACGTATTTTTATTGTATATTTACGAATTTATTTCTATTTTATTTAAGCTAAACTAGCTGTTCTGAGTGTTTTAAATAAAACTAAGTTACAGTAAGCTATACTAGGTATAATTGTACTTTAACTAACTTAAATTACTTACTATATATGTTAACCTAAGTCTATAGATTTATTTACTTAATTATAACTCTAAATTATTAATTTAGCTAATTTATTCTACAATATAGCTACTGAATATGTACATATGAATCTGTATATATACATATACATATATCAGTAAATACATACATAATAGTTCAGTATTTATACATATATTTACATAGATTACATATGTATATAGATTTATGTACAAGTTTATACAGTATTTACCGTATATCTATGTATGTCTACGTACATAATCAGGCTGTATATTATAGTTATAATAGTATGGATATGTATATTTACAGTGTGAAATTAAGTATGTATAATTAGGTTTTAGTAGGAATTTAGGGAATGAGGGTTAAATTAAGTTTTTATTTCATTTTAAACAGCAGCTAAGCTACTGTCAGAGAAGATGGAGAGGGAAGAGAATGTACTGTTCAGGGTGTCTTAGCAGTGTCAGTGGCTTCAGCCACTGTCAAATGGGCTAACTGCTGCTGCAGTTAGTCCATTTGAAGAGGGGGAAAGCATTCACAGAGAAGAGGAGAATTTAGAGAAGAGGGGAATGTTGCTGCAGTTTGCAGCATTTTACTGTATAACTGGGAATAAGAGAAAATTCAGAACAAACTAAAAATTAAAGAGTTGAAATCCCAATCTGATAAGGGTATAAATCTCACGAAAATCACATAAGAATTCAGTTCAAATACCCACAAGGAAAAGCCCTTATCAAAAGCGTCATTTCAGATCAAAACACAAATGGCATTGAGTTAGTCTTCCTAATGCCATAGACAGCATGAAGGAAGACTTAACTCAGTCAATTAAAACCAAAAACATACAATCCCAGTTTCTTGCAACCTTAAGGAGTATGGAAAACTCCTTAGGTTAGAGAATCACCATACAAAAATAATTATCAAACAGGTGGTGTATGGCAGTTCTGAAATGACAAATCAGAAAAATAAAGAATGCATTAAAGGAATTTATAAAAGCTAGCAAATGCATTCAGATCAAGGCAGAAGCAAATTCATGAAAGGCTCTTCTGATTTGTTCTCTGTCACCAGAGAACTTGTCAGAATCCTTGCCCTCAAGAAAAACCAAAATCCCTTCAATTTGTCAGATCTGTCAAGACATTTCAGAAAGCAAAATCTCTTCAAAACCCATGTTAAAGTGAATCTGACAAACTGAGGCAAGAAATCTAAAATAAAAGGGGCTTTTGTGAACACAAATGGGGTGAGTGAGAAGCCCCAAATGGTGCTTGTGACGCCAATTTCAGATCTGAGGCAGTACACCATCAGATCTGGAATTGGGTCCAGATGTGTGGGTGACAGATGAAAGATTCGTCGTTAAAAGGAACATAAATCAGAATTGGATGGTGGAAAAACAAAACATGAAGAGGGAGATAAATTGATTAATGAACAGATGATTCTTCCCCTCTGATCTGGACTGATCAGAGGAGGTGAGGGAGGGGATCTAATACTAATTCTACTCCTAAGACTAATCTAACTACAGCTAACATTAAACGCTAACGATTAAAACTAAATCTATTCTAAACTACTGCAAACTAAATCTAACACTACTTGTGCAGAATTAAAAACTAAACTAAAAGGAAGAATGGGACCTATGGGTCCTTAGCCGGCGGCTAAGGAGGAAGAAAGGAGGAGGGTGACTCCAGCGGAGGGAAGAGTCTGCTAGTGAGACTCCAGGGTCGTCCTCAGGTGCTACGAGGTCCTTAGCGACGAGGAGGGTCGAGAGCAGGCGATGATTCCACAGCCGGTGGCTGTGAAATCAGGGTCCAGATGAGGAGGAGAGACTGGAGTGGAAGAATTGATCGCTGAGAGATGTAGGAGGGAGCGATCCCTCGCGCGCGACACCACTGAGGTGCTTAAATAGCAGCTCAGTGACTGAGATCACCGCAAGGGTGAGGTTAATCAGAATCAGGCCGGCGGTGAGGATGAGATGGGTAGAGCGCGCGGCGAGTCAAGAGAGAGATCTGACCGTCAGATGAGATCTGGGAAGAGAGGTGAACGCACGCACCGAATCGCGCGAAGGTTCCATTTGAATCCAGCCGCAGATCGAGATCAAAAGTGCGATGGACGGTCGAGAGTGGCTGTGTTCTTCGCGCGCTACAGTGCGCGTGAAGAACACAGGCTTCTCTTTGAAATAAAGGGGAAATTTGCAGACGGACCCTTAGAAGAAGGGGTAGAACATTTGCATGCAGGCCCATAAGCGAGAAGAATAGCAGCTGGAAGGGCCCTGCAGTCTTATAAAAGGGTCCCTGCGGCTTGCAAATAGGTCCAAGAAGGAGTTTTGAAGGGTAGAAATGTAATGCATGAAGGACCTAATTGTAATCTATTTATTTCTAAGCCTAAATGATGTCCAATTGCTTTCAAATTTTTACATGTGCTTAATTGAACATTTACGACATTGATTTTACTTCTGATTTGGCTTTTCAAACTTGTTTATGTGTTCAATTGATGCATGGATCATCATTTGTTCTTTAGTTTTCAGAATATCCCATTTTTGTGACCTAATTAGGAGATTTTAACACACATTAAAAGTTTTAGGTCTTTTCTTTAATTCCCACACTTAACCCTTTTTATGTGTTAATTTGATATTGTTTTGCTTAGTATCTAGCTTAATTTCGGCCTTTTAGCTATGATGAGTAGCCACTCATCAGCATGCTAGCCTTTGAAAACCTGCGTGACCGAGTCACCCAGGCACCTATCCTACAATCCCCTGATTGGTCTCAACCCTTTGAGATCATGTGCGATGCATCTGATTTCGCTGTAGGAGCGGTCCTGGGACAGAAAGCTGACGAGAAACCCATGGTCATCTACTACGCTAGCAAGACACTTGACGAGGCTCAGCGTAACTATACGGTTACAGAAAAAGAGCTGCTAGCCGTAGTATTTGCCCTTGAAAAATTTCGATCGTATCTTCTGGGTTCCCATGTCATCATTTACTCGGATCACATGGCTGTAAGTCATCTCCTTTCCAAGAAGGACGCGAAGCCCCGACTAATCCGTTGGATCTTGCTGTTGCAAGAATTCGATCTTGAGATTCGCGACAAGGCGGGAAGGCAGAATGTGGTAGCCGACCATCTGTCCCGTCTTCCTTCTGAGATCATCGACCCTTCCGGACCCATCACAGAACATTTTCCTGATGAGCACCTGCTTTCTGTTGGTACTAGACTTCCATGGTTTGCTAATATAGTAAACTACTTGGCATCTCATCAGACACCGTCTGATTGGCCGAAGGCCAAGAAAGACAAATTGCGTTCTGATTCCAAGTATTACATTTGGGAAGACCCGTGCCTTTTCCGCATAGGTGCTGATCAAATTATTCGGAGATGCGTCCCGAAAGAGGAAATCAGCAATATCCTATCTTTCTGCCATGACCAGGCATGCGGTGGCCATTTCTCAGGGCATAAAACCGCATCCAAAGTCCTCCAGTGTGGCTTCTACTGGCCTACACTTTTCAAAGACGCATACAGTCACTGCAAGGCATGCAGTCGTTGCCAGACTTTGGGCAACATGAACCATCGCGACATGATGCCTTTGCAGTCGATTCTCGTATGCAAAATCTTCGATGTATGGGGGATTGATTTTATGGGCCCCTTTCGTGTTTCGGATGGTTTCGAGTACATTCTGCTTGCGGTGGACTACGTGTCCAAATGGATCGAAGCCATACCGACCCGAACCTGCAATCACAAGATTGTTCTTAAGTTCATACATCAAAACATTTTTCTCAAGGTTCGGGATTCCCCGTGCTATAATCTCCGATGGGGGGACCCATTTTACAAATGCTCAGTTTAGGTCACTGATGGCCAAATTTGGGGTGTCTCACCGAATCTCTACTCCTTACCACCCCCAAACAAATGGCCTAGCTGAGCTGTCAAATCGGGAGATCAAAAAAATCCTGCAAGTCACTGTTCGGCCTGACAGGAAGGACTGGTCGTCCCGACTTCCGGAAGCATTGTGGGCCTATAGGACCGCCCACAAGACCCAATTGGGCATGTCTCCCTTTAGACTGGTGTACGGAAAGGCATGTCGCCTTCCCGTAGAACTGGAGCATAAAGCCTATTGGGCAGTACGGAACTGTAATCTAGATCTTCCCAAGGCTGGAACCCACAAAAACCTCCAAATCAGCGAGATCGATGAATTACGCCTAGACGCGTACGAGAACTCGCGAATCTACAAGGAGCGGGTTAAAGCCTTCCACGACAAGCACATCTCGAGAAAGATCTTTCATCCTGGTCAAAAGGTCCTACTCTTTGATGCCCGACTCAAACTTTTCCCGGGGAAACTGAGGTCCAAGTGGGTCGGACCGTATTTAGTCCGACAGGTTTTTGGAAATGGAGCAATTGAAATCAGTCCACTCAGCCATGATTCCGAACCTTTCATTGTGAACGGTCAGAGACTCAAACCGTTCATTGATGTGACTTCGACTGATTCGGCTGAATCATCCCTCATCCTCCATTCCCCTTGAGCTTACTACGCCCGGCCGATGGCGTAAAACTCAGCGCTTAACGGGAGGCAGCCCGTCATTTCTTGAAAATCTAAAACCTTTTTCTGACACCATTGTGCACTTAAGGTTCACCCTTTAAGACAGCTGACTCCACCTCAGATGCTTGCATCTGAGATTAGAAATCGTCCGCAGAATTCATCCCGACCCATTCACTCACAAAAATATCTATCTTAAGGAATAAATTAAGTAAATAAAAACCCCTAAATCACAATGAGGACATTGCAAGTCTTAGGCATGGGGGGTATAAGTGCAAAACTTGTAGAAAAAAAAAAAGGTTTTAAACAAAAAATTCACATATGCCAAAAACACCATAAAAATTAAAAAATTTTCAAAATAAAAAGAATAAGAGGAGAAAGGAAATTTTGTGGAGAAGGAAAAGAAACAAAATGAAAAGGAGCACAAAAAGATGAAAGAAAAGAGTAATATTCATTAGTAAGAAGCTAAGGAATTAACCTTAGTCTAGACCATTTTTCAAGAAAAGAAATGAAAAGTGCTTGGTAAGATTAGTAAGAACGCAAACCTTAGGCATTCTTGATAGACTCTTAGTACCCATTAAGATCTAGACAATCCTCAAGAGGTTGAGGAAAATGAAAAGCATAACTACTAGGTCCAAGGCTTAGGGAGTATTTGACCTCGCTAACTAACTTCTGGTTTACAGGACTCAGTAACCTAAGCACCCCAACCCCACACACTGCCTGGTTCAGTAAGCATAAAAAATTCAAAATCACGCAGGAGCATCGCAAAAATTCTGAAAATACACCTAGAATAGGAACGGCCGATCAACACAAGTTGATTTGGACGAGTTCCCAACGCAGAGAGGCGGGAAATCCCCTCAAAGATGCGTAACAAAATATCATCTCCTCGGTGCTTGTCTCTTAGGATATTCACATATCCTACTGGGGGCATGTAAGCACCCTGCTGGTTCAGATTCCATGGATGGCATTATCACGAAGTGTCAACTGCCAGGGTCTGAACTCGGCCACGGAACACCATGGATGGGATTATGTCGAAATCTCAATAGCCAGGGTTCTGGGGGTTGCCATGGGCGGTGCTATCTCGAAGCATCGATCGCCAGGAACCCTTGAGGATTGATGATGGGAGCAATGAATCTGATACAGACCGTGTTGAAAAAGCCAATCCTAGGCTAGAACTAAAAAGAAAAAGAGAGAGAAAACTCTCCAAGCAGAAAAACTTTCTATCTCTCTCTCTTGCAAAACGCACTGTGAACTGAACCAGGGCAAAAATCGTTTCAAGCACGGGGTGCTTTAACCACAAAGTCCAATAAACCTTAGGTTAGTTCTTGTGGGTCTTAAAAACCTCTGCCAAAGACTGAGGCTAAGGCTAGACAGATCTGGATCTTGGTTGGTACTAGAGTACCTTTTAAGTCTATGGTCAGCATTCTAACCTAATCTAGGTTCAAAAGAAAAGGCACTTACCTGAAGTTGTTAAGAATATCATGGTCTAGAACAAAAGTTAAAACCTTAGGTTTTTGCTAAGGGACTAGCAAAAGCTAGGCATGGGGGTGTGATGAGAACCTCGTCACAAATCCTAAACTAGCACCATTTAACCCTGATATGCAAGAAAAAGCTCCTACATAACTCTAGAAAGGCTTAGCTCAGAGAGATTCTGAGTTTGCAAAGAAAATAGAAACTAAGGGGTAAAAATGCAATTTCACCAATCCGATCTGAAAATAGGGTAACTCAGGGTCCAAAAATAGGTCAAAATAACCTAATAAGAAGAAAAGTGGGATGAGATGACTCAATAAGGGCTACAGCAACTCCAAGGAATTAAATGACATCCTGTAACCCTAAAAACAAACCCACTTCAATTCACGTCGTTCGAGGTAAGGTAAAAATCAAATAAATCCTCTAAAATTCATAGAAAAATAATCTCTAGGGTTTAGGACTTTCAATTTGGCCTTAAGAACCCATTTTGACCTACATTGAGAACCATGACCAATTAACAACTTAATTTGGGTTTTTGCGTAAATTGATCGGTCAAAAAAGGTTTAATCTAGAAATAAAATTCACCATCAGAATCCTTAGGTCCTAATTAGTCATTTATAAAAACTTGGGCCTAAGAAGAAACCTTCTTGACCAACTTTACACTTTGGTCCTCATATATTTACTTTCTGGCCCTCAACTTTTGAACCCTCACATTTTGGCCCCTAACTCTCCTTCGTTCTTTGCGTTTAGGTCCCTCCTGTGAAACCTGAGCAGCGCCATGCTCCGGCGACCTTGCGCGGAGCATGGCGCCGCGCCGGGTGAGGGAGGGGCCCTGGCAAGTCAATGGGGGGTACCCTGCGTCATCAGCAACCGCAGGGACACCCCCCTGAGCGTTGCACCCACCCATACCGGCCGTGCGAACGCACGGACGGTATGGGTATCCTTCCTCCGGCGTCCTCCGGCGAGGGAGACACGTCGTCTCCCTCCGCCCTCCTCTCTAGTTCTGCCCCTATAAATACCCCCGTCGCTCCGCCGTTCTTCCCAGCTCGGATCTGACGAAGACACCCCCTCAATTCCTCCCTTCCCACTCTGACAGACGCCCCCTTGCTCCGGCGGCCTCTCCTCCTCCTCCTCGTCGCCCTACCGCACTACCAGCAGCAGGGTTACCTTCCCTCAATCTTTCCGCGTCACGCCACACCCAGCTGGCGCCTCTCCGGCCCTCTCCTCGCCGCCGCCCCTTCCTCTGGGAAATTTCTTCTCCGGCGACAGTCGATACGACTGTTGCCTGCGCCAACCCCTCCTCGTCCAGCTTAGTAGGTAAAACTTCTCCTCTTCCTCCCCTCTTTCTTTTCCATACTGAAAGCCCTTACTGTCGCCACCGATTTCCCACCAATCACCCTCACCTTCTCCACCTCCGACCAAACTCTGGCGAACCGCTCCCATCGCTCCAGCACCCCACATGGCTCGCCGACCTGTGCATAACCTCCGCCTCCTCACCCTGATCCTCTTCCGCCCCTCCACTTCCCACCAAACGCCCTCTGCAGATCCACCGAACACACCCACTTCTCCGCCCGCAGTTTGACCTAGGGCGACCCTTTTGCTCCACCACGCCCCCTGCAGACCCTCCGACCACCTTCGCCGTGCCACGGCAAAGGTCCTCCGCATATCTGATTAGGCCGAGAGGCCGTGTTGTTGTAAACAGGGTCTGTGCTCGCCGCCGCCATTGACGAGTGAAGAAGCTCCGTCGACCTGCTGCTCCAGGTGCACCACGCCCAGATCAGGCTCCCAGGCTGCGTGGGGTGTCTTCGCAAAGTGCCAGGCTGCAGCTGAGGCGAAGTCCTCGCACGAAGCCCTCGCATTGGCCCTCGACTGCTCGCTGCCTTCTCCGCACGGGCACTCAATTGGGGTGGGACATTTAGTCCCACCTCGGAAGGCTCCGGAGCGGCGCGCCGATATAAATTGGAAAAGTGTTGTAGGCTTATCGCCTCAGCACACGGGGTGAGGTCCCTCTCACACCGCTTCACCTGGCCCGTCCGCGAGCTCATCACGCGGATCCGACCGACCTGACCCGACTTGACTGGCACTCCTCGCCCACCACCTCACGTCGGTGGGCCTGGACCCGGGCGCGACCCGCGTACCCGATTATCCGGTTGCTCTGGGAGAGCTGTCCTAAGAGCGAATTCTGAGAGAGAGAGACGCGGGGGGGGGATAGAGTAGGTTTTTGCCCTCTGATGCTGAACTCTTGAGCGTGCAGGCACAGGTGAAGAAGGAGAAGGACTGCGGAAGAAGAAGAACTGAAGCAACACTGTAGCATCCGCGGGTTAAGTCGTCTGATTGGAAAATCAGACGACGTCCTGAAGATAGGTGAAGACAAAGAAGAAGAAGAAAAGAAGAGAGAAGGAGCAGCCAAGTGAAGAAACAGAAAGCAGAAGAAGAAGAAGAGAAGCAAGAAGCAAGAAAAGAAGAAGAAGAAGAACAGGAAGAACAAAAGCCAAAGAGGAGAGAAGACAAAGAGGAAGAAAGAAGAGAAGAAGAAGAAGCCAAACTTTCATCTCTCTCTCTCTTTATTTTTGTAATAGAACATGTATATCTCTAGAATACGACTTGCTCCCTGAGTTCGACCTCGGGAGAATTGTTATTCCCGAGTAAAAAAATATATATTTGAAATGATGGCAATAACTAGTTATACTACAACGCTATAGCAAAACCTAGTCATAGTTGTCACCGACCGTTTCAGTGTGCACAGGTCCTTCTCCGGAGGGCGCGAGGGTTGCCATCCCACGTAAATCAGACGTCTGGTCGCAATGCCAGACGACGGAGAGAACCTCCAGACGTCCGGAGTGACAATCGGACGTCTGGAAACCAAGGCCAAACGTTCCAGCGGGCTTCTGGGTGTCTGAAGGACTGCGTAGAATTGAGGTACGACATGATCAACCTTTTAAGACGTCTGGAAGAGGTTTCAGACGTCTGATTTTGGACAGTTTTGTCATTTTTGACCCGTTGAGGGCCCGTTCGGAGTCCATTTTCCGCGTTTCGAGTTGCGTTCTTTCCAGAATAAATTCCTCTACCCATTTACTGTAATTGTATACCATTCTGAGAAACTCCTTGTGATTGATTCTTGTGTTAGGATCCTGTTCCGTTGCAGTCTTGGGGGTTGCGGAGGCGCGTGGGATTGTTGACCACGCCCCCAGTACTCCCGATTTCGCTGGTAGTGTGGCTTTTAATTTATTTAACAAAATTTGTTACAATTATGGAACAATTAATAGAGTCTAGGGCATTGCATGAACCCTAGGACTGAGAAACTAGATTGAATGATAGATCCTAGGGTATTGCATGAAATCTAGGACTGGAAAACTAGATTGAATGATAGATCCTAGGGTACGGCATGAATCATAGGACTGGAAAACTAGTGAATATATATAAATATTGCAGTCATGAAAAGTAGAAAGGAAATAATAGCTGCCTGTAAATTGATTAACAGCTGCCTGTTATGAATGAAGAAATATGATTGAGAACATGGGTTGTATGAACGTAAAACTGGAACGGTGAAACCTAAATGGCCAAACGAAAAGAACATGAACCCTACGAGGAATTAGGAGTAGAACTCCTGGAAAGAGAATAGAATGGAACTGAGAAAGTGAAATAGGGAAGTGTGCTGTCTCTTGGGTACGTGGTACCAAAGAGAGCACACCTTACCTCTTAGTGTAGAGGGGAGCTTGCCGCCTTCGGGTTGAATCCGGGGTGGGTTTGGCCACTGTACACCGACTTGCTGGCCCTCGCGTACGCAGTACGGAGGAGAGCTACTAGTGTAGGGAGAGCACTAGCTACCCCACGGGCCTCGGGGTTCTACTAGCCTCCTACACCGACTTGTTAGGCCCACTGGGCAAACCAGGGTAGTCAGGCGAGGGTGCGTGGACTGTGGAGGGGTTGGACCCCTGTTACTGAGAGGGCTCTGCCCTATACTGGTTCCGTGCTGTGTTTTAAGCACACCCGTTAACGGAAACGACTGACCGTGTGCCAGTACGGGGTAGCTACCCGTGCGCTTATCGCACGTGCCGTAGTCACCGTTACGTCTGTCAGCGACCTTGGGGTGGTTGACTGAGGGTAGGACCACCACGGGGGACTCTCCCGGCCAGGAGAGCACCACGTGTTACTTCTACCGTTCGGAAAAGACTGCGATCAAGATCATTCCCACGAGGAACATTCGAGATCAAGAGAAGGATCTGAGAAATAAATCAATAGTGAAATAATAGAAAGACGTAAATAAAGAAAGTAAAAATATAACAGCTACTGTCCACTCTACTGCTTCTTCTAGCTTTTAGTTGCCACTCTACTCAGCGTTTCGCTGACGTGTCACTCTTGTTACCTTTTCAGGACCAGGTGTTGAGCAGCCAGAGTCAGCGGCTGCGGAGGGCGCTGGGCCTAGTAGGGTCCAGTAGAGTTACCTGTAGTACTTTTTATACTTTTCTTCCACTGTAGTGAGTATTTTTCCTTGTTACTCCTTGTACTTTTTTTATTGAAACTTCATGTTATGTACAATTTGCTGCTCTACTGTTGTGGTGGTGTATACTGTAGTATTTTCTTTTCTTACTGCTGTATTTTGTTACTGCTAGTTATATTCATGCTGAATGTGGTTCATTTTACTGTTCTTTGGTCACTTTCTCGTTGGACGACTAGGTCTTGGGATTAGTTGAGTCGATCCGATTCTCGTGTCTCGTAGGGATTCGAAAATTGGGTCGTTACAATTAGTGGCTTGAGTCTTCCTTGACGTTACTTTCCAAAGCAACACTGAACTCTAAAGCTCCCTTTCAACGACTTCTCTTCCATCATTGGTTTCATACGGGTAAATTTAGCAGTTTGTCTCTGGGCATTGATGCTGGATAAGGAGGAGTATTGGATCTGGTTCGATCTAGGCTTAATTTAAGCTTATTTAATAAATAAGTTGTAAATGTAACTTAAGATTCGATTCAAGATAAAATTTTTTGACACAAGATGGACTCTAATCCAAAAAAAGTAGGTTCAAGTTGAATTGTGTTGACCTATTTATTTATGATCTCATTATTTATTTTATTGATGGTTGTAAAATAATATATAAATAGGACATTCACATCAATAATTATTTTTACGGTATATACAGCGATATGATTTGGTATAAATAAAAAAAATTAACTTATAAAGAATAATTATCATATTGAGTTATGTAAATGACATGATTATTATATTTATCTTTTTGTGTAGATTAAAAGATTTTTGAGTTCTTGTAGGTATACATGCAATCAAAATAATTCAATACAACTATTAAGGTTGAGTATCCTATATTTATAACATAGGACAAGCCAACAAAATATAATCGACTATAAGGAAATTATAATAAAAAATAAATATATTCATCTTATGTGTTTATATTTCGTTTGAACTTGGATGTCCATACTTTACTATAACAAAAAATTAATGATTTATATCTAATTCGAATGAGATTGTAAAATTATACAACTTATAAGGAGCATAGAGCTTCTAAAGTTTTGTTCATAAAAATAATAACAAAAGATCATGTTTGTTTAGTATTTAATGTATAATACATATGTTATATATATTTTGATATAAAATATAAATATATATGCATTTACGATATATATTTATATAATTAGACAAATAAATCAGGTCTTAAGTCGACCTTAAAAATGAACCATATGGGGTCAAGGTGAATCTAGGTTACCTCGACCTAAGATGTAACTCATTTAAGAAATAAGCCATATTTATAAATCAATTTTGAGCCAAGTTAATTTCAAATTAAGGCTCAAACCAACCCAATTAGATTGCATCGGGTCAATCCGACTCGATGCACATTCCTAATGCTAAGTAACCACCAGAAAAACATCCGACATAGAAGCTCCCGTTCTATTTGTTTTTATGTTTTCTTGCCGTTGCTGTTGCTCCTGTTGTCTCCCTAGGATTTAGTTCCACAACCTTCGGGCTGCTTCGTGGCTAAGTGTCCTCCGGGTTCTTGTTGGGACTCTGTTCCCCCCTCCCCACATGTGGTGTTTTGTCTCATGTTTTATCATCGGATATATTTTCTCTTCGTGAATGGAAATATCCGTTAGTTATAAATAAAAAAAAAGAAAAAGAAGAAATGCATGGGATAAGAACCGACTACTTTCATACGATGGTAATAATCGATAACGGATTAGATTATGTGAAGGCCGACCAACAATCTCAAACACTGAATGGGCCGAAACCCACCCAGATGGCAAGTGGGCCAATCTCGACTCCATCATCCGCATCAAAGCGAGGCTGGCATAAGAAAACACCCTCTATGGGCTTTAGTGGGACTGTAATAGGCCGCGGCCCAATTCTTCTCAACACGGTCCATTATCAAGCCCAAAACCAAAAAGATCTTTCCCGTTTTTCTTCCCCCACGTAGAACGGTAGACTTAGGCGTCGCCATTTGCCAACGCCAGCACCTGCACGAACCTTCTTCCACCTGCCGGAAGCCCCGCACATGGGCGAACCAATCCCGTCCTTCCACGCCGAATCGGACGACGGCGGGGGCCTCCTCGTCGCGCCCACAGCACCCGTCGTTTCCTTCCTCGAATCGGCGAGGGTGTCCCCCGACCTCTCCAACGACCTCCGATCCCTCGCTTCAGAACTCTGTTCCTCCACGGGGACACCCGTGCCCTACCGGTCCCTACGATCCCTATGGTCCTCTCTTCCAACTTCGGGTCGCCCCCATCTCGCCGACCTCTTTGCGGGCTCCTCCTTCGTCTTCCGCACCCCCAAACCCCGAGAGAAGGTCTGTCAAAGATCTTCGCTTATTCTGATCTCTTACTTGGAGCGGATTTTGCTATGATGTGGATGGGGCGTTGCAGAGTGAGGAGCTGAAGGAGAGGTTGAGGAAGCTGGAGGAGTTGGCGGAGAGGAAGGCTTACAGGGAGCTCGTGAGGGACGTCGCTCCCAAGGACAAGGAGGACACCGCCGAGCTCTTCTCATCCTACAAGGATCAGTTGGGATTCGGTAACGCCGATGTGGATCCTTGTTTCTGATTGCTTCCGATCTTAGTATATATTACTAATGCTCTATGATTTGTCTGAAACGCAGTGCAGTTAACTATGCGAGTGAGTTTAAGAAGAAGAAAAAAAAAAATCGTGATGATATTCTAAGCTTGAAATGAAATGGCTAAAAAGAGAAATGGTGGAGACCGAAGTACTTTTGATATAAGTGTATGGAGTCTCCTCAACGCTATTTCCTTGAACTCACTGGAACAAACTGTACTATGGTGTGTTTTGGCTTTTTTTTTTTTTTTTCTAAAACTACACCAAGGGCATGTCCAAGGGATCAAAATTGAGGGCCCCGTTTGGTTGTAGGGTAAACCTTGGTTATCTTGTTGGAGAAGGTTCTCATCTACATTTCCAATGAGTTATATAGAGGAACAAAGTTGGGCCTGTGATTTCCATTGCAATTTTCATGATGCCAATAGGTTGAACTCTTTAAGAGGAACCTAATGTCTTAATTTACTATAAATGGGGAAAATCCAAAGGGGGTCTTGTAGTTATGCATGTGCATCTACATGCATTGATCTAGTGTAGTTTGTGTGTAAAAATCTGGTCAACATTGAGTAGATGAAACAACTTTTGCCTGTATCTCTCACACGTTAGTTGTCTCAATAGTTTATCATGAATAGGGGATCTTGTTGTATGCTCTTTGGGAGAATGAGTGTTTTTCTTTTCCTTTTTGAAAGCTTGATTTCATTGAGGAGAAGAGCATATGTGTCCAAGGCCTCAAAGAGAGGACCGTCACAGCAAGAACAAAAAGCAACAAAGATAAAACATTAAGACCACCCAAAACAACATAGATTTAGATGTTACAAATGAGGATAAATGTAGCTATGAATGTGATCACTCTGATGTTCCTGGCAAGAGTCATGCGCAGATGACCAAGTAGAGAAATCACCACCAGAGTGCAATCACTAGGATAAAGAGCGGTTGCCTTCTTAGAGATGTCGCCCAAGATTGGTTACACAATATCTTAGATGCCTAAGTACACGCACATCTCTAGAAAATCGAAACCCATAGAAGATGGAAGATAAAACTTGGTATCACAATCACATCTCCAAATGTACAAAATCATCTGCATGGGGATGGGAATGGGGGTGGGGATGGACCTCTATTGTAGCCTCAACAAAATGCAACAAACCATCTAGATCAATAAGATCAAGATGAAGATGGGCATACCGGAGAGATGCAAGGCGGCCTTTGAGGGTGAAATGGACCATACAACCATTGCCGGAAAGCGGCGAATGACTGAAGTAGTGGAGGGGCAAGAGTCGAGACGGAGGACTAGGTGGGTGAGGGGGGGTAGGTGGGAGCCCCAAAGCACACCACTGTCAAAACTCGCAATTGGGAGAAAGGAGTTGGACTTAGGGTTCCGAACTAGATGCTCTCCTCATTTCGTAGAGCAAAAGGGGAAAGTGAGAATGAATGCAACACACCTCAAAAAACAGTCCCTCAATGTGAAGTCATGAAAGTAAGGTTTAAGTGAAAAGAGTTTATAGTTACCTTGTTTCAACTCATGGTTAAGCATTTAGGGTTGTTGCCTTTGTCCATTGATCCCTAATGGAAGTTGTTATAGTCCATTATTTTTTACTCGGTTGAGGTTTAGGCCAAGTCTCTACAATGAGCCTGCCTTCAAGGATTTGTTGGTAGAATTTGTTCAGAAACTCCATCACACGTGCTCATAGGATGTGGAAAGAGGATCTTAGGCTTGCTTGTTTACTTGTCACTTGTAAGATCAGCTAGGGGATGAGGCCGTGTTTTCTTTTTTTGAAGGTTGGGCCCATATCCGATTTTCAATGTATATTCTTCCAAAAATATGGATAAACTAAGTTTAAGATATTTTGAATTTATAAAATACTTAAAAATTCAAAAGTATAGTTAGTTATAGATATTTTACACACACATACACATGCACATGCATATGTTTATATTTACAAATATACATACACATATATGTAGATACTTCTAAACATGTATATAGAATAATAGAATTGAGCCTGTAGGCCCAATTTGGGCTTTTTCTGGTCATGGCCCAGTCCAGCCCAAAAATAAATGGACCCTAGATTTTAGGCCCAAGCCTCTCTTATATGTTTCAGGCCTGGGTTGGGTCAGGCTTTTTGGCCAGTTCAGCCCAGTTATGTACAATATTCATCCTTTTTATCTGAAACAAATGCAAAAAAAGTTTGTGTATAATTTCTGCTCACCCTACTGTGGGACTCTAGGAGGAGATGCATAGAGGAGGTTGATGGGTGCCGGTGTGCCGCTCCATTTTGAGGATCAGGGGTTAGTCAGGGACTGCAAGTTGATATGGGTTGCTAAGTCTCCATTGAAGGTCTGTGTCATCCACACATTTCCTGAGATGGTGAAAGGCTCTTATGAAAATTCAGGTCAAAGTTGGCACCTGGGATGTTCCAGACATGTGGATTTTGTGGCTTGGAGACGGAAGCTACTTTCCACCCTTTTAACTTGCAGCTTTGCTAGGAGGTGTAGCAGCTGGTAACTTCGCCTGGTATGATTTTCTTTGGATGAGGAAACACTCTGGAGTTCCTTCCAATAGGGTAAAGCGGACAAGAGGTGATTCAATTCAGATCTAATCAGGAAAGAGCAAAGGTCTTAGCCACTGTTTTGGCAATTTGGCTGGAAAGGAATGGGATCCTCTTCAAAGGGTGACGAACGATATGTAATGAATGCTGTATATTGTGCCAACTTTTTAGCATTGGGTGTGACTTCTTGTAACTGGCCTGCTGATTTAACATTCTAGTGTTTCATTAGTGAAGCAGGTGACCGCAATCTGTAGTCACCTTAACCTTTTCCTAAAGAAAGATTGCTCTCACCAATTCACTAGAAATCTATCTGTTTACAGACATTTGTCAAACCTTGCTGCCTTGATGGATTACTTGGTCTCTTTCATCTTACAAGTAGAAACTAGCTGGCATTTTTCTGCTTGGTACATCTTGTTTGATAGCATTTACTTATTGATATTGTTCGTCGTTTTTGGTAGGTAATAGTATGCATTGATTATGGCATCTATCCCACTTATTTGTTTCCGGTGCCTATTTGAGCTATGGGTTGTATTTGACTTGAAGTCAAGTTTTGCCATGGCAGGTCTGCATGTCATTCTGATTATGGCTACTGGCTATATGGTGGGCTTCATAGCATTTAGAGCCCTGTTTAATCATAATTCAGTAATGGTATGTTACGAAGGGTATCCTACTTTTATGATATTCCAGTATTAGTGGCTGTTCACTTCTTTTTCTTTCCTCTTACTGACAGAATGCTGTTGGAGGGATCTGTGGCTTGGTGTTTGGCATGCTACTAGAAACAATTTTGTTTATGATAAGATCATCAAGTAGAGATTCTGCTGCTTCAAGAAGAAAGCTGAAGAAACATTGATTATGATCGTTTTGCCAAACATGCTGTAAAATTTTTCTCATGTTTTTCTTTAACCAGGGCCCAATTATATTCGTCTTGTATATCATCTTTTTGATGTAGTGTTTATCCTTATGATGTCTGAAATATGTATTGCAATGTAGATCCATCCAGACTGATCCCTTGAATCATTTGGGGACTTCACACTCCCTCTATGAAGCTCAGTGGTTTCAAGTTCTTCAAGGTAGGTGCTGATTGTCATCATGCTTCATGTTTTCCATGTATGATGTTCCAAACCTTTTTTTACACTCAAATAAGTAGTTGAATATTGCATCTTTATGGTGCGATGCATGATCCATAAAATTAGTATGAAAGAATGATTCATCAGTTAATATGAGATTGCGAGAGGTTATTACACACTATTGCTTCCTTTTGGGTCTCTATATCAAATATTCTATGGTTCGTTTTCCAAGATCTCCAAAATTTGAATGTCTATGTCAGATATTATTCATCTTTTCAACCTGCTTTAGGCTTAGTTTGGGAGGAGAGATAGATTTGGTTGGATAACTTTTATGCAGGTGGGTTATCATGCATTTTTATTTGGAAGTTAGAAAGGTTATCCTGGTGGGTTAATCTATTGCTGTTTAGAATGCACTGAGGTAAGTAGAAGGGTTATCATGCATTTGTTAGTATCTTGTTTGGGAGTTAAGTGTAGAGATAAGTTGCAGAATGACAGTTTTACCGCTAAAGTTGTACATTTGAAAGCTTTTTGGTAATTAAAAAGAAATCAAGGGAAGTTTCTTTCTTATTATTTAATTGCATATTATTTTATGTATTTAATAAATATTATAAAAACTAAATATTAACAACTTTATATTGAGATTATTTTAATATTTTACTTCTCATAATAATATTGACTAAAGCTCACCTAATAAATAATCCGACAACCTTTCACATCATTCTTATTTGGCTAATCTTCCTGGCAACAAACAATTATATTGGGAGGATATATTTTGAGAATCATATAAACATTTTTCTATGCCCTCCTAGATAACAAAATTCTACATGTTGATTAAAACTTGTCTGGCACCATATTGTAAATTTGAATTCCAAGTCTCAACATCTATGTGAATGAGAACAAGGGGCATCTTTCAAAAGTGCTTAGTAGAGACAACCATTAATATATAAATCATTTCCAAGTGCAATTGTCTAATTGAAACTAAAAAGAATCTCATATCTCCATATCTTTTCTATACCTATATCCATAAACCTAAATCCAATCCTCGGTCACGCATGCGAGATAGAGATGGAAGGGTTAACCCATGTGAAATCATGGGATAACCCTTAAAAATCTTTATCCCACATGAACCCAAGAATAACTTACCTAGGTTAAGTGCCCTTAACCTAGGTTAGAATATTCCCCCCTACCAAACCTAGTTAATCTCCGTGGTCATTGGTTAACCTAGTTACTAAACTAGACCTTAGAATCTTAACAAATATAGTCGGTGCAATTGGTTCGTCAGTGTAGTTACACATTGATGGTAGTTTGCAAGTGTGAAAAGTTGAATGATGAGCCCTGTAGGGGGGTTTGGGTTGATTGGAATGTGCGGGAAGGGAACCATTAAGCTTCTTGTGTGTTTGCTTCTGAGCCCACATATGACCAAAATAGATATAAATGATGATGAAGAATCCATACAAGTGACCAACTTATTGTGGGATATGGCCCAACTTTGGTCTTTCTAAAAGGAGATTGCCATTACTTTATTTCATGGATGGCATCATGATTAGAAAAAACTTGAAAAAATGTAGTTGGGAAGATGAGGACATTTGATGCAAAATATTCTTCTACACCCATATTGATGGCCTATCTCACCTGTGTGATGGGTGGTTGTACAATTGGGTAATGTGAACGTATGATTCATGTGTAAGTCGCCTGATTCAGGAGATTGATTGATTCAGGGTGTTGTGGGGTTCATAGGTTCTTGTTCTTCTTTGTTCTTCTTTTTGGTGGGGGCAATGAACAGGGGTGAGGATAATCTGGGGGAGTATTTATTCTGTTTGGGATACAGTGAATCATTTTCTGGGCATTGAAGCAGATGAAATCAAAGATTGCTCTAGGTTGATATGTCTCCAGTACACATAGTGTCTTTTGAAGAAAAATTGCTGAGTTTGAAGACATAAAAGGGCCAATTTAAACAAAAAGAAAATCTGATTTTGTTGGGCACCAGGGGGTTGGTAGAGGGTCCTTTCCATAACTAGACCTCACCTTAATGTGCATAGTTTCGCAATCCTTCCAAGTGCCAAGGATTTCTACGAGTTGAAAGAGTTCTTGCACATAGCATCAGATTTTTTTAAAAAGAGAAATGAACCTAAGAGTCATTGCATCGAAGCAGACCACAGTTTTCTCTGTTGCGCTGATTGGCTGGAGATGTGGAAGGATCCATATCTACATATTGTAGTTTATGTATACTTGATAATTTAGAAGAAAGAGATGTTAACATGTCTGAATGTTGTAATTGATATTGAGTGCTTGCTGCAAACATTCATGTACATAACTTATAGGTTAAGGCTTTTTTTCCATTACAAATTTGATAATGGGTGCTATGATTTAATGGTTTCTCCTCAACATGGCCAACCATATACAAGTGGATTGTCCTTGTGTCCCCAAGAGAGTTGAATATGATGTTTACCATAGATGCTAAAGCCATTCCATTAACTAATTGATATGTGCATTAAAGGTTGCAATCTAGCCCACTTCAATACATCAAGAACAAATATTGTGCAGTATTGGCCATACATTATTGGAAAGGACCGTGTGGTGAAGGTGCATTAGAAGCACCTGTAGCTTGTTATACTCTTAAGGAGCTGGTTATTTGTTTGGTGTGGACTTGATTGTAGTTGTATTGGTAACTTTGTGTTTTATAATTAACGAACAATTGCCTCAAATTGGCTTCCTCGAAAGCCTAGCCCTGGACTTGTAAGCATGGATCTGCTATCAACCAAGATATGCTAAATCATTAATTTTTTTCCTTTGTTTTTCAATGGTATTGGAATATATGGGTACAAGAGCACATAAAGTAAGCATGCTTGTTGGGTTTTGTTTCTAGGTTTTGTTGATGTGCTTTATAGCTGACTATATATCTGATTTTATCAATGTTTGGGAAAGATTACATTTCCAAAGAAAATTTTTGGAAGCATTTGGAAAGCATGCTGCGCATGCAAAAATGCTGCATGTTAAGCTGATTGTGGCAAAGGTAAATTTAAGAGGTAGAGGTGTAGTTGCAGCCACCATGGGAATGAGGGAGTGGTAATTGCAGCTGAGGTAGAGGAAGGTTGGAATTGGATAGGTTCCAAGAATATCTAATAGAAGTTAAGTAGGGGTGACATCATTGAGAAGAGGACGATAGGCTGGGATAAGTAGATTAAAGAGGGAAAGGGATTATGTCTGGTAACATGCAGATACATAAGCTTATGGATGGCCAAAAGTGGGGTCTCACATAGCTCGTATCAACTTCTTCTTGGTACTTGAGTAATACCGATACTGTTCCGTTGGTCCCTGCATATTGAGCTTACATCTCTTTCATGTTGACATTTGACTACATATTAAGGATACCATTGATTGGTTAGCAAGGTTTTAAATACCGATTTGATGTTATTTCAATGATTTTGAAAATATTCATTTTGGAGGCATATTGAGGAAATGTTAGAATTTCAGTGTTGAATTTTGATAAAGTCAACTTTTTAAGAAAAATTTCAATGACATTAATACCCCAAAGGCATTTCGAAGGCAACCTACAAGAATTCCAAGGAAAGTTCAGAATTCTATTGGAATGATTATAATTATATTAAATTCATATAGTTGCGTTACCAAAACTAACTTGGTAAACATTTAATTGTTCATTCTATCAAAAAGAAGTTAAGCATTAAATCCTACTATCTAATAGTACAACTCTATAAAAAAATATAGATAAAACAATCTTGGAATTAGTTAAACCTACCATAAGCTCATGAATCTGCAAATGAACGATCAATCTAGAGATTGTAGTTTAAATCTAGCTTAAAGACTAAGAAATAAATAGTATTTGAATCTAGAGAAGCTAAAATGCCTTAAAGATCTAATAGGGAGATAAAACCCTTGCCAAAGTTGTCGTCACTCCAATAAAGATGTAGCTAACACTAATGGATGATAGACTAAGTGGTTATCGAGCTACTCGTGTGGAATTTAAAATATATAATAAGTCTAAGAATTGTATACAATGCCACCCATTTCACCAAAATTGTCGACATACTATTGAAATTTGGTAAAATATTGTTGACATTCCTGCATTTCAACATTGCATGTATGTCCATAAGACCCTGCATTGGAAAAAGTTTTACCAGCATGCCATTGATACACCATGGGCACACACAACATTGTTGGTGAGCCATATGTTGACAAGAAAGCAGAGCTACATAGGTGCAGGGAAATTCTGTATGCTAGATGTGATCACTATGCTAGAGGAGTCAAATGGGAAGATCATCTATTGGTAACTCTAGGCATCTCTTACGGTGAAGATAAAAACTATTGAGCACTGCATGGATGGAGAATACTAATTGACTGGAGAACAGAGCTGATGTTAGTTCCATCCTTTTGTGTTTCATTTCGGTGTTCCACAGAATAGGTAAAGTGGACATAATCAAGGAACACTCCAGAGTTAAAAAGTTGCTACATATTGCAAGTTAGACTATCTTTTTCAAAAGCAAGAAGTAATGTGTCAGCATTTTTCACTCAGATCAACTCTATAACATGGGCTTGCAATCTAAATGCGAGAGCTAAAAAAATCTTTCAAGGGATAAAGACTAGTTTGGATATGGTGGCGCTATCAACCATATCCATCTTTTTCAGTGTTTGCTACTAACAATGGAGAAGAGACTTGGCCGGATTAGGAAAAGCTAGTGGGGTCAAGGAGTAGGATTTACAAAAGTAGCTCTGATCAAGCTGGGATTAAGTTTCAAACCCATAGCATTCCGTGGATTGGGAGAGAGGGACCTTATACTTTGACAATGCTCTTCTAGTAAAATGCCTCATGAGGTGCATGGGAGGACCCTTCCAAAAGAATAAAATTTGGAAAAAAAAGGATGTCTAGGTGGTTGGTGGAGACTCGCAAAAGGGGCATTTCTATGTGGAATGATGTGCCTATAGTATGGAGAAATCTGTGAATTCTTTGTGGTAGTCATAGGAGATGAGAGGGTATTCAGATTTTGGAGAGTGGCTTGATTTATGGACATGGAAACTGACTTACCTAGACTGTTTGTAAGCAGCTATTTCAGAAAGAATTGTCGTTGATTTCTAGGATGATTCCATGCAAAACAGATGATGGAGTTCACTCTTTCATGGAGTAACTTCTGACTACCAGATAGAGGAGCTCCTGGTGCTAATGCATGATATCTCACCCTATGTCAACTGTATTGGGCAGGGACATCTGGAGGGTAGATATGGTGATTCTATTGTCAGGAAGGCTCACATATCACTACTATCACGAAATGCTAGTGATGGTTCAGTCTTGACTAGGTGCTGGCTCATTTGAAGTATCAAGTAGTTCATTCGCTTGAACGGTTACCATTTTTATATGGTTTGCTCGAAGGGGAGAGGAGAGGGATGGCAATGAAGGCACATAACCGCTAGATGGTTTCAAATCGTGATACAAATTGAATCCTATAGTTATTGAATATACAAGAATTTTCTTTTTCTTTTGCTTTCTGGGTAGAAGGTGAGGATATACCACAAGGGATAATAATGAAGGCATGCAAAGCTAGACAAATTGTCGATACTTTCCAAGCAGAGAGGAACTCTATGTACTCTATGTACCTTTCTTCCCTGCTCTTTGACAGCTCTGTCTCACAAGGTTATTGCCAGTGTGCTTATTGAGCGAGTACACATATGCAGATACATGCCACGGCATTCAGTTCAGATCAGGCAAGGTGAGCATATGTGAGTGTTCCAACCTGAAAGCACAAGGGCTTCTATTTGGCGATTGTGTAAGGTTGATTACTTGAATGCATCAAACAATAGTCTGTAATAGGACATGGTATATAGAAAAAGTCTTATCCATGGGAAGTTCTGTTCTCCAACACTCAATTTGGGATTTGCAACTGACTGTAATGCAGTCCTCTGGGAAATAAATTCTAGGATGTGTATTTCTTTGGTAGACCGTTGCGCTTTTGCTCAAATAAATTCAGACGTAGGAAAATGCATCATAAGTGGTAGAATTTTATGTGGTCACTTGTTTCGTAGACCACAGGGGACTCAAAAGTTTTGACATTTTCGTATGTACAAGCAGCATCAGAATTCCATATTTACAAACCGGCATTTGTTGAATTGCTGGGGTAAGATGAGATGAGAGGGGTTTGATTGGAAGTTGCCAAGAAATTAGCATGTTACGGTCTTCCCACTAATATAAATGGACTTGCCGAAGGCATTGATATGTTCGACTTAACAGGGATAGGCACTGAAAATGGACCTCCATTATGATCCGTGACAGTTTTAGTACGGCTACCAGTACAATACCGACGTAACTTAGATTTTCAAGCCTGCTTAATCCCAGGAACAAGTTTAATTAATCGCCTTAGCAAGTCAAGAAATGTATTACGAGGCGCGGTCTCTTGGTTTTTATTTTATTTTATTTTTCTTGAGAATGGTAAGTGAACTAATCTTATATAGGTTTTTTTTGAGAATAAAAAGAATTTCTTTGCATTCTCAAAGATTACAAGGGAAGTGAGACCAACGCCAGGACCCAGAGACATTGAAAGAAACGCAATATTGAGTGAGATTGTGGGCTAACACAATATCCTCCCTAGTGACCTTGAAAAGCTTAATAGTTGGGATGGTGTAGGGCAGAGATTGACACAAAGAAATCACATGCTTAGAACTAGTCTTATATATATATAGTTGAGGCCTGAAATGCATTAAGGTGTTGAAAAAATGCTTTGGGAACTAAAGGAGCTTATTAGCTATTTAAGCAGCATACATCCTTCTGCACCACACACATTTGAATAAATGCAAATCCATAGCTACTCATTTACATAAAATATTTTCTAAATGGTTCTTGAGTGCATGTCCCAAGCGGCAGAACACCTCTGTGATCAAGATGCCCAAGGATACTTACTCGTTTGGCATGAAAGTTTAAGTTGGTATCATGAGTCCGCGTAGCTTTCCTTTTTGTCATTTGACAAAAAAAAAAGAAATGCTTTGTTTTTCTCTGCTGGTGAATGCTTAAATCTCAATATTTTTTTCCCCTTAAAGATAATCAGAAATGTTTAGGGATCGAGAGATGCAAAGAAACAAATCCTACAACGCATTACAAAAATGAGAAGGCATCAAAGGGGGTTTGTTAGCTTTTCCAATAGCGTACGTACGCCCTTCTGTACCATACACATGCGAATCTATACATACTTAACGTAAGATATGAATTTTTCATCTGTAAGTTCACGTGTGAGTAAACCCGTCGTATTTATTTGGTTTATCGTGAGAGAACTTCTGGTGGCAGTCTCCCCCTGTAATACTATTTTGTCTACCCTCAAAGGACCTGCAGTGAAGCACCAATTGGCAAGATATATAAATCATTCTTCCACCAATCATCAACTACTGCGCCATCTGGTGTTGTGCCTCGAACAAAATTATTCTTTTGTAAAGCAATGGTAGGAGCGCTGCCGTTTGAGATCTACATTACAAAAGAGAATGTCGGTAGAAGATCCATCTTGCCCTTTCTATTAGATATGTAGAGAGGAATGGATTCATATAATCAGCGACTGCCCATTTACGAGGGCAGTAGGGTTTTTCTGGGGCATCAGAGAATTGCTTGAAAATGATAATTAGTGGGATCTATCGGAAAACTTAGGGAATTATTTGGCAATGAATGGAAGATCAAAATATTTAGTTTATTATGTTACGCAATCTTTATGGCTCCATAGATGTAAGCTGCTGATAGTTGGTATTAAAGTTGATCCTATGGTGGTGATACAAGAGGCAATTAACATGGAGAAATTCTATTTGTGAGATTAAGGCAGCACTACTACCTGCAATGAAAATGTGCAACAGACAACTTAATGTCAACAGTCAGTTGATATGGCTGATCATAAAATTATGGTTGATGCGGCTGTAGGGGAAACAAACTCGATGGTAGCGGTTGTTTGCTTGAATAAATAGGGAAGATTTATAGCAGCCTCATCAAATGAAGTCAACACTTCGAATAGTCTGATAGCAGAATCTTGGGTGATTTATTATGGCCTGAAGCTGGCCATCCAACTTAGGTTGCTGAATGTGGCAGTTTTATCTGATGCCATGGATCCAGTTAACCAAATTCATGCCCGTATTAAGCCTTCTTGGAAGATAAGGTACGTTGTTCAACGTTGCGCTTCGATTCATAATGATCATCAACGCTGTTCTCTTGCAAAGGTGAATAAAAATCTAGTCAATTCAACACACACATTAGCCAGGTACTATCTGAGGCTAAATGTTCAGGGATTGTGGGAGTATCCTGTCTTACCTCGTATGTTAGAAGGCTGATAATGAAAGTAAGAGGAAAAAAAAAAAAAAAAAAAACCTACTGCGCCATCAATCATCCATACTCGTCAGAATCACCGGAGACTTTGCATAGCCCTTCTGTTATCCCTTACCCGAAAGGGTGGAACAAGCGAGACAAAGCCCACGCTATTTGCCGGAACTTGGCACGAGTAGCAGCAGCGAGTTGGCTGCAGCCCATGCTCTGACAGTCTACCCGCTTGTCCCCACCTTCTTGGGGCTGCTCTGGGCCGTCCACGTGGAGCTCCTCTATTAACCGTCGTTGTTCTTCTGAGTCACGTACGCGAATGCCTTCCCTTACTCAAAGGAGGACGACACGATTGGCAGGCCATATGTGGTGTGGCTGCAGTTTCTGCATGGAGACTCGTTAACTACAAGTAGCCCTTGACATTATTTATTATGTTGAAAATCTGATATTATGGCAATATCAAGATAGCTGATCACGTGATCATAGCTGATGGTCCTTGTGCTTTGTCTTCGTTTTACAAGGAAATGAACCTGTACACATGTGAGTGTACGTGAGCCTCGGTGCTGAAACTATTGTTATTCGTGATAAAGTCAAGTGCTTGATTGTGTGAAAATACGGATAGGACAAGCTGTAACTAATCCAATTCGGTTAATTGCTAGTTGTAAGCGGCCGGTCGAACCGCAACGAATTCACTTCTAGGGTCAGGTCAGGTTAAACATTAGCAACGTATTGAAATTTAGCGGAATGAGCCGCCACCGATTATTTTGAGTAAGGGAGAGAAGGCCTTCTCATCCCTCGGGAGTTAATTAGCACTCTACCAATATTATGGAGAGCACATCATCACTCCTCCAACAACGCAGCTCAGTCCCACAATTCACCCATGCCACCTCAGATGGCCTCCTTTGCCAGAGGATCCAAGGGAGGGGCTACCAACCGAGACCAAGAGTGGCCTCCCTTAAGCAATGCTTTCTGAAAGTGATCTTAGCGGAGGGGATGGTGGACTCCACCACCAGCAGAGGTGATCAGGATAGTGTGACCGTGGAAGAAGAGGAGGAGAGTAGCAGTGGAAGGGGTGGGAAGGGGAAGAGGAACAAGAAGTTCGGGACCGGTGGTGGTAGCGAGAGCGGTGGCAATGGTGTAGGACCATGGGGGGATTCTTGCAACTTGGGTGCTCACTACAGGAGAATGCTGAGGGCAGACCCTGGAAATCCCCTCCTCCTTCGCAACTATGGCAATTACTTACGTGAGGTATACATGCACGCTACGAGCGAATGCGTGCATGCATGTGTGCGTGTTTGGATATAAAATGAACTAACGTGAAGTTGTTGAAGTGTATATACGTATATGGGTCCTTCTGCATCTTAATGGATGCTGTTGGTTGCATATATAAATATATTGGTGGAGGGAGAGACTAAGTGGGAGCACAGAGATACTATGGCAGGGCGGCGGTGGCGGCTGATCTGGAGGATGGTGAGCTGCTAGGATGACTGTATGGGAAGTTCGTGTGGGAGGTCCATGGAGACGAGGATGTGGCGGAGGGGTACTTCCATAGGGCGGTCAAAGCCTCCCCCAGCGATTGGTGAGCTCTCTCTTTCTGGCATCTTCAATGGTTGAGATGGTCGAATGATGAGGGCTCTTGACCTTAGCTTAAGAGAGGCCCCACATTGATTCGAAGACTCATTTGTACATTACCTGAGAGATTGGTACGAAGGAGATGGTCATTTTTTTGCCCCAATTTTTTTTTCCAGCAAGATTCTGGATCATTAAACCAAAAAAAAAAAAAGGCAAGACGGGATGGAACTAATTTCTAACATTAACATATAGTAGAGAGGGAACCAGTAAAGATATGATCCATATACCTGAATATATACTTGATCCCCCTGCTCTCTCAAAGTAGACAAGTTGGTATATATCCATGTTTGCCAAGGGGTGATATTTTGGTCTACTCAATTTTGTGGTCGGAGTAATTAGTGTTTCTTGAGGTAGCGTCTGTAAGAAGTGGTTTTTTGTTCAATATAAGTTATCTGTGAGGCCCTTACGCATCAATTGATTAATTGCTCCCTACAGCCAAGTTCTTGGGTCATGTGCCTATTTCTTGTGGGACGTGGAGGAAGAGAAGCAGGAAGTCATCAGGTACGTACGAGGCATCCGAGCTATCAGCAAATGTAGACAAGCACCGACGTTAACCACGACAGATTTCTAAATCACGCGCGGTTGTTTCATGTGAATAGCTTGTGTCCAAGTTTTCTTATATCCAATAAATTTATGCATGTATCGTGTGTATATATATATATGTGTGTGCGTGTTTATGTTTGTTTCTTCTCATATTCTTATATGTAAACGCGCACGTACGTGTATCACTCGGATTAATGTTGCATGCATGGATGGAACTTTGTTGTATTATTCATGATAATAACATGATCATGCCGAATTCGCGGATGGTTAAAAAAGGTGTAAAGGGGGATATATAATACCACCACATTTATATAAATTTTGAGTTTTTTTATCGTAAGGACCAGACATTTCTCAATCGGTAGCTGCACTATGTTGTACTGTCGACAAGTGGTTTGCAACTCGAATACTGAAAAAAATGATAGACCAAAATACTGGGCAAAGGGGAGTATGGTACGTGGAGGTACTCATTATTATTTGAGGAGGATCAACGAGTGGTTTTTTTTTTTCTTTTTTTTTGAGGACCTCAAATCTCATTTTGGCAAATTAAGGGGAAATTGGTTATTCCCCCATTTGCCAACCACTTGTTAACGCAGGAATGGGGACTGATACTTGTAAACTCAAGATTACGATAACATGCCATCTCAATTAATCGTTGAGGTATCTATTCTCGACAGTTTGGGCATAACTATCAACAAAAATGAACCTTGACTGATTAGAACCATTGTCATAACATTATAAGTTCATTTGGGGGTGTCTGCTGTCTCCTTGGCGATTAATTTTTAAAATTATCGATAAAATTTAACCACGACATAACATTTCATGATGTCTATCGTCACGGTGGAAACAGTATTGCCGACAGTTAAACAACCGTCGAGAGGAAACCTCCTATTCCTGTAGTAAACTTTCAATCGTTTGAGATTGTTTTAGTTAAATTTATTATATTGATAAGACTTAATGGTCTCAAAAAAAAAAAAATTAAATGATGTTAAAGAACGGTAAATGATGAATTGATGTCCAACTGGAATTAATTTAATTTTCTCATTTTCTCGTGCCGACGGAGACTACAATTAACAGTAAACTGCAGATTTCATGACTTCTACGTAAAGAGGAGATTTATTGCAGTAAAATGGACAAAAGCTGCACTAGTTTACCATGTAGCATGGACAGAGAACAGAAGAAGAATCTCAATGATTGCTGAGGTTTTGTTTACTGGAAGAAAATTTGCGCAACTTCTATAGCAATGTGCTTCAAAACCCAGCATGGTTTCAGGATAACCTTGAGGGTTATCTCATTAGGGGAAGGTTATTCACCGCATGTGGAAGGATAAATTTTAATTTTCAATCCTCAATATAATATTTTACACAACTTTTCTGAGTTTCAACCTGAAAAATATCATAACCACTCCCAATGCATTGGTTATAACATCAAACACTCAACCTCTCATGCCTCGTAACCAAATAACTTAATCCCACTAATCCCATCTATCAATTTATTGCAAATGAAAACTATCTCACCGTCAAAAACAACCTAACACCTTAAGGAACAAATTGTATATGAATCTGTCATAACTCCCTAAATTACCTGGCGGCAGATTTGAAAAATAAGAAATTATAGTCATATGCATGGGCCCAAATGTAAGTGAATCAACGGCCACAATGCTACAGAGTTAAAGCTCATAACAGACCAAAGGCATATATATATATATATATATATATATATATATATATATATATATATATATATCCTAGAAAGAAACTTAAAAATTGATGTAAGATAGTGTAAATATTGATCTTACTCGATAATTGATATTTAATGTAAAAAAATAGAAAAATATATGAGTTGTTACTTGATGGATTCTACTACATTTAAAAAAATCACCACACCATTTTGAATTAAAACACACAGATGATAAATAACTTTACACCAGTTATAAACTACTTTATACCGGTGATAAATTATATTTTAAGGTGTCTTTGCACTGATATAATCTCATTTTACACTGGTATAAAATTATTCCAACAGTAGTTTCACCCGCATAAAGTGATTTTGACTTATGAGTTTAGGATTTAAGATTTAAAGTTTAGGTTTATGAATGTAGTTTCACGTATGAGAAGTGATTTTTCACTCTAAATGTTATTTTTTACCTTATGGTTTAAGGTTTAGAATTTAGAATTTCAAAACTAAATCCTAAACATTAAAGACAAAATCCTAAACCTTAAGGTAAAAAATTACTTTTTAAATGTAAAATCACTGTTATATATGAAGAAACATTTATAATTTAATTTTACACCGATATCATATTACTTTTCACCGATGTAAAATAGTTTAAAGTAAAATTATATCAGTGTAAAATTATTTCGAAGATGTAAAGTGATTTGTGTAAAGTAAAATTATATTTATGTGAAGTGATTTCAAAAATAATTTAAATAATTTATATTTTTTTAAAAATAATTTATTATTAATTTCAACCGTGATTTATATATATATATATCAAATAAAAATTACATTCATAATATTATATATTACTTTTTACGTTAACTTTCTCAACCTAATCCTATACATATACTGCCACGTCTAATCAAAACAAGAGCTTCAGTAGAAAACATGACAAGGACAATCCAATTCCCATTCGTTGTTGATGTCACGTCAGGGCATATTTTAATTACATATATGACATGTTCGAGCTACCACATTCGTTGATGTCGCTGTTGTTTACGCATCAACATTATTTATTTTACTTAGAAAATTAATCTAGTCTAGATAGCTGCACGTTGTGGGTAAAAACAAGAACAATTAATGTCGCTCGTCCATTCATAATTTATGCATCTGATGTCTAGTCACAATGCATCTTATTCCTTTCCTAGTCAAGAGTCATCTCTGAAAATCAATGAATGCCTCAATTAACCACGTCTCTTAGATAGAATTGAGTAAGTGAGATCGAAAAAATAGGATAATCTTGTTGGATGATAGAAGAAGCCAAAAATGCTCGTTTAGATTTTGTGTCACCCTTCCTGATTCGAAACAAGTGGCGAAAAAAATTATTCTATGGAAATGATAGAATTACACAATATTCTCAAGATTGGAGGTGCAAGTATCGAATTATGCAATCCCGAGATAACATGAATTATTCCTTAAACTTAAGTGATGTTACACTTATTTAACCTATTATATTTAAAAGTTGGAGGTGCACTTCTGTCTTCCACCCAACATTTTTCCATGTCGGTCACCTATTCCCAACTCCACACTCCCTTCCCTCGTTCCACCTATCGTATACCTGGAAAAAATTCCAATGATGAGTAACCTAAATCCTCCCTATCTCTCTTGTCTATGCCCATGGTTTCTATTAAGCTTGCTATTGTTAAGTATATTTTCATCTTTTGTTATAAGTTTGAGGTTGTTTTTTTTTCTCTTTTTTAAACCTGAATTATAGGGGCCGGAGCAGCTCCTAATTTTTAATTTTTTTTTACATTTTACTTGTTTTAGTTTCTTTGTTATAACTTGAAGATTGTATTATGAGTTTAAAATTTTTCAATTGCCAAATGGGAGATATATAGAAAGTCTCATGTAGTTTGAATAATCAACAACTTAACCCAACACGGTCTAATTTTATGAGTTAAGTTGAGCCACGAGGTAGTGAGATGGGTAAGATTGAGCTAAAAGAATCCCACTCCATAAATATTGCATTGGGTTGTGAATTAGCTAGGTCCCAACCCAAGTCAACTCAAGCCATGTGCAACCTTACTTTAAACGATTGCCTTTAAACCTATCACATGTATGCATGTAACCTTACACCGTTGATATCTTTAATTTAAGGGACTTTCAAGTAAATATCACTGTAACTTTACGAAATCATAGAATCAATTATGTTTGGAAAGATGTCACTATAAAGTTAATTATATCTACAAAGATATCACTTGGACTGAATTCAATCATGTCAATCTGCTATTTTCAATTAAAGATATTAACAAATGGGTTGTCTTTACCTCTTGGTTGTGTTATAAAACTCCAAAATAAAAAAATGCAAATGTATTCATCCTCTCTATTTTCACTCCTGTCTTTACACCTTTAACTCTGCCAGTTGCCCTCTAAATCGAACATATGCTTGCTAATTCTAATATAGAGAATAGGTGATCATGTTGCAGTGGACTTGGGGCCATACTTTAAACAGGTTAGATAAAGACTCATCTTTTTCATCAAAAACTTTTGTCTATAGAAGAGTAAAAAATCCAAGAAATCAGATGCACCATCCCCCCACTCCCAAGGTTCTTTCTACTGGTGAATGTGCAAATGCCTCTCTTCATAAGGCAAATTAAGTGGGTTAACCTAGGTTTATTCACCACTTAACTTTCCTGCTACTTGTGTCAGGTTAAGGGGAGTTAACCCGACATAAAATTATTTCACCTTTTTTGTGGAATAACTTTAGCCCGCCCAATTAAACACCTAAATATTAAAATCTACTTATTCCAACACTCTTTCCCCATTCCTTTACTTATTCCACTAACTTATTTTTCTTACCAAATAGACCTGAAACAAGCTTCTCCAACTATGCAAGTCAGAACAACGAGAATTCTAACAACCTCATCCTATTCTTTCCAAATAGTGAAGATGTACTCTACGTACTAAGAAGGTGCAATATAGAAGATCTAATTCTCCATCTCAGCAAAAACATCAACATCATCTAAGTGTTTTCAGTTATTATCTTTTCTAATTTATTCTCTACACAAATGGGAACAAATTATGTAAACACTAATACTCATAGCAAGGTTTTAAGAATTAAATCAGCCATTGAATCAACAAAGTTTCCAACCGATTGAATAAGTGACGATGTCATTATTTGAATCGAATCCAAAAAAATTGAATTGGTAAAATTTTAGTTTGACTACCAAGTTGAACCAGGTTAAACTAGGGTTTAGTTCTCAAAAACATAGAGCAAACATGTATCCTTAAACATACAACAAATCATTTATCGATAAAGATAAGAATAACTTTTTGAAGGGAAAGACAACAATTTTATCATGTCGACATGTAAAGATGCTACTAATCAATAAAGATTACACAATGCTACTATCATGTTAACATGTAAATATTATCAACAAAGTAATCCATGTCATAGCACATCACATCTAATTAATCCAATTTATACATTAAAAAAAAACTATAAATGAAAACAAAACTAATTTAATGCAACATAACAAACCACCTAACTAATTCAATTTAACGAATTTACGGTGACACAAATAATGACATAGACTACATATCTTTCCAGCCTCAAGACAAACAAAAAGAGCACACGATGATACAATAGCTGATCAGGAGGGGATGGTAGGTGGTGGTGGTTGGCGAAGAGGAGGGAGGGGAGGGGTACAAGTGGTGTTGGAGGGGAGAAGATGGTTGGTGGTGGCCTTTGTTGGAGGGAAGGAGGCGGAGGGGACTAGGAAGAGAAGGGGTAGCCGATGGTGGATAGGAGGGGGATGGGTGGTGGTAGTGGTTGGGAAGAGGGGGGTGTGGGGTTTAGTGGTGGTTGCCAAATGGTGGGTGTGTTGGTGGTAGGAGAGGAGAGGGAGGTGCGAGGTGGTTAGTGGCGATCGTCAGTTCAGTTAAGGGCAATGGAGGTGGAGTAAGGGAAGGATGAGAGAAAAGAGACTTTGACTGGTGTGAAGGAGGTGGATGAAGCAGCAATAGAGAAGAGGGCTCTCGACGATGGGAAGAAACGAGCGACATACAACAAGGGGGTTCTGGTGTCTGGTGAGGAAGTGATGGGATGAAGTGTATAGGATTTATTTTTTAGAAAGGGAGAGGAGACAGTACGCAATGGGGGTGGTGAGGGTGTCAAGATTGAGAAAAGGGTGGAGGATCACCAGGTCACCTCGTTTGAATTGAGTTTCCATTGGTTCCAGCTAGTTTGAAGATCGCATGTAAAAATCAAACAGCTTGGACATTCAGTTATCGATTTCCAACTCAATCGATTGGACCGGGGATTGAATTTTTAAGACATTGATTCATAGCAAATCAAGAGTAGAAGGGATAAGAGAGGAATGTTAATCAAGGTAAGGTGGCGGTGGTCCCTGCTGATTGGCGGTGTCATGGAATTAACCAGATTGAGTGGTGACCCCCTGCCCCCACAAGTAGCCATCTTCGGATGATGCTTCCCTCCCGCCTTCCCATTCGATGAAAACAAGGGGCTCCCCTCCTCCTTTTACCCACGTTTCCCTACAGTTTGGTGAGGATATTCCCATGTATGTGATGACCTCTCGAAACTATCAAATTAATCAAGGAGAGGAACCTGTCAAATTATAATAAGAAACGGTAAGTAAGGATCAAACATGATGACATAACTCCCTTATCTCTCTCTCTCTCTCCCTCATCAACCATAGGCTTCCACTGCCTTTGAGTGGTCGTCCCTGCTCCTACCTTTCGAAAATTGACGTACCCAATCTCGTGCTTTAGATCGAGCATTGATTTTTGCCCCCATACACGATAACTACAATTAATAAAGGATAATGATTTTTACCATATCCGAGATCATATTCCATGCAATTAAGTCCTCCACTTCGTTCAATCAACGAAAAAGATATAAAGGAGACAAAAAGAGAGCATCAAAGGAGCTTCGATTTTAGCTTGGCATTCCATTTCTTATTAATAAAAGAGCACTCCACAACTTGGAATTGAGTTTGGTGTTTGTCTCTTCCACCATTATTATTATCATCATCGATGTCGGTTCCGATGGAATTCCACCGGACGAGTGCACACGCTGATTGGGAACACAAAGCAAGTTGGGGGGTACCACGGGGCTTTCTGCATGGATATACCTCTCCATAAGTTCTAATTGCATCGTATTCCACCCTTCATGCAGAGGATGATATCATTATTGACGGTTTGTTCTTCGCTATTCTAGAACATGTTAAGTTAGTCTACGAACAGACGTGTTACCACAGGAATCATAAATGCCATGAAATGTTAAAAATCTTTATAAATATACAATAATCATAATATCATCATCTAAACATTTAATCAAAATTAAAATCGATTTAAATCTACCATGAGATACTTTCCCGAGAAGTACGAATCAAAATGTCATTTTAGAAAAATATGTCACAATAGCTCAAAATCAAATACCTTAGAATGATATGTTATAATAAATCTTTCTTGACACTAAATTTAATTTAAACGACCAGAAAGTTCCTTTTACCTTCTAGTATGCATGATGGTATTTTATTAATCGTTCACCCTCACGATTACATGCATGTTTTTATATGATAACACCAGAAGCTAGTTGCATGTTGCAATCCCTACTACATGTTTAGAACTTAGAAATAGTTTAAGGATTGATGCAGCGATAGAGTCTCAACTGGAGTCTCATGATCGTCTTACCCCTGGAAGGGACTCACGTTAGATTACCATCACAGGAGAAGAAAAAGTAACTTTTCATCCAAGAATCATGCCTTTCTTTGTTAAGGAGGACAGATGTGTAAAATCACAAAAAAAAAAAGATGGTTAGGTGGGCCTCGCGTGCCCCTCCTCAGATGATTGATTAGATTTGGTTCCCTCCCCCTTGTCATCAATTTCGGATCCGGATCCATGGTAGACCCTCACTTGTAGGGCGGTCATGATAATGGAATCCATGGGCCTATGGGTCCCAACTTTTTTAATCTTACCACTTTTCTTCTGTTGCTTTTTTCTGCATTAATATTGTACATCCGTTCTACTTACCGGCAGTTATCGTCGTTTCCGGCCGTTCAATATGTTGGCCATTTTAAACAATATTCGTCGTCGTATTTTGCACATACTCGGTGGAAATCAAATCGAAGGTCTTTTGAGATGGAATATAGCTGTAATTTGGATTTTGTTTTGTCATCTATGCGTGGGCGTTTGAGCAGATCGGATGGATTTGGATGGATAAAGTGATCGCATTTGATCCGATCCAATTAGGGATGAGAATATTCGGGTCATCAATTTCAGTTGATCGATTTGTGTGAAACTTAAATATTTTACACATGTTTTTGATAATAAAATTAAAAATATTATATTTTTCGTAATTTTTTTTACATTAATTGATTGAAAATATATCAAATTATAACTAATATCATTTATAAGAAACAACTATATTTTAAAAATAAAATTAAAGGTGAAAATCAATGGTACAATCAACAATTATGGGTGAACCCATAAGTCACTTGCACTAAAACTTTGAGTTATTCGGATGGATTAAATTTAGAGTGTTGGACTGACGAGTTGATCTAATACTTATATTAATTTTATAATTTAAATTTTGACGCAACGTGTAGCTCAAATCAAATGACCTATCTCGACGATTTAAGTGAATTATTTCTGTGGATACAAATAATACTCACCCCCTACTGTCAGTCGTATCTTTAGATAATGCAATGTTTTAGAAGTTTCATCGAAATAATAGAAATTTCTCGAGTATAAATGCGGTAAAATCCAAGGACACGGGATCGGAATGATGGTTAAATATTGCATGTCGGTGCCTTTAGATTGTTCGCCAAAAGGAGATTGGTAATCCGTTTCACATTAAACAGATGAATTTAACAAAACAAGCATGTAGTAATTTGGGTTTCCGAATGCCACTTCCGATGTGAGAAGAGAACCGCAACGACGTTTTCGTGGAAGGGAGACAGCGTACGATAGGCATCAGAGATACATACATAGGAGGAAGCACAAGAAACTGTCAAACTTGTATTGTATATATAATTTTAACTTCATATATCCTTCAACGTGGAATACCTCACTAAATTTTCCTTGGTTGAGCTTGTGGTTGATGTTTAAACCTCACCGGATCCAATTTGATAAAGAAGAGCTCAAATGGTATACCCCTGAAGTATTTCTAAAATAATGTTATTCTAATTTAAGGTCCTAAATTATAAAATAAATTTATTCTATTTTTATTGTGAAATAACTTTATTCCTCCTACTGATCCCTTGTTTTGATCCTAATCTATATTTATCTACTCTATATTCCATAACGTTGCAGCAAGTATACTTCAAAAGGAAAGTTTTGTAATCTTGTTAAGATTTTTCTTATTATAATTTAAATCAAAATTTATTCCTCGATAAAAAGTTACTTAACTTCGAATAACATTTTTAGTTGAAGAGTTATACCTCCTCTCAGATCTCCTTCAAAAGGATAAGGGAATTTCTGGCACAGGTACATCTTAACATGCATCTTAACTGAGAAAAATATTCCACGACTGTCGTCGGACTCTAAATTTTTCATGCCAAATTCGAAGTTTTGTTTTTCTTGAAATGGTAACTTTTGTTCATTAAAATAAATGAAAATAATACAAAACTTAACCTCTAAGAATAGGAGTGAAAGGCGACCGCAACGGTGTAACACTCTCTGGAGAAGGGAAAAGTAACTCCTCCTCGAGAGAAGAGAACTTAAAAAATACTAACACAAAATAAAGTAAAAGAAAAAGAAAATAGAAAAGAAGCACTGAAGACATCATTTTTGTTGCAGACGAACCTGTATCACACAGTGGATACGATAAGGCATCGCCAACATACCGCATCAGCAGGTGATAAGCAGTCGGAGCGAGGCAGACCATCAATCCGGTTGTGATAAGTCTAACTTCAAAGTGACCTTCATAACAAAAAACGACATCGAAATGCGGAGGTGATGGATCGATTTCTAATGAAGCCCTCCTCCAACACAAAGTGGCTGCCATACATCCTCAGTGCGACCCGACGTCGGAGCACCACTTCGACTGCCTGCCATCATAAACATAGGTCGCTAGACGCAGAGGAGAGACCAATGGAGTGCAGCTACCCACAATGGAAGGGAGGGAGGAGGGGAGCGCGATGCGGATGGAGTGGAGGGGGTGATCGGTGATCGGGGCCAATGGAGGCCTCAATAGCAATTTTGAGGGGATACCCTAGGAAGGGGAGCGGAGAGGAGTATGTCTTGCTCCGCAGAACCCATGCGAAATCTGAGGTTAAAATCCACACTCTTTGTCAAAGCCATCCATCATGCTAAAGAAGACAAAGAAAGTATAAGTCGACTACCCGCTATGAATTCCTTAATTTTGGCAGTGAGGGGGCGTTAAATTTTAGGTCGACTGGAACTTTGCTCTCTCATCCCTCTTCTTTGTATGTCCAACGCTTGGGCCAAGCTGAGGAGTTTTTCCCACAAATAAACTGGCCAACAAAAATGTGGTAAAAGTATGACATATTAGACGTTATCAGATCAAAGTTCAAAGTAATTATCTTCGAAATAAAAAAAAATGTGGGTGGCATAGGAAAACGTCCATTATTGTTCTTTAATTAAGTGAAGGACAAACATCTCCTGGATGTCTAAGTTGGGGGGCCCGTTTTCCTCTAGCATTGGGGTCCGCTTGGGGTGCGACACCTCCCAGTCCCAGCTGTGCGGCCTTTTCCTCTTGTCCTCTCCCGCATACGAACAGCACGTTTGCACTTTTCCACCAATCCGTGCGCGCTGCCCCGTGGTTTTCCTTCCTCGCCAATCCTCCCCACTATAATACTTGCCGGAATTTATACGTCCAAGTTCCGCATAAAATATCCCGATCACAAAGTCCCCATTCGCAACCAAAATTCATGAGTTTGCAATTGCATCTTTCACCGTATGTATCGATTAATAAACGACTATATTCAATATTTGCTCACTGTACGTTACAATCACGTACGTACGTACTTCCATTAATATGAGTTGGTTTTCTTTCTTGCGCGCATGCGCTCAATTAAGTACGTACAGAAATCTTTCTGCTTGAGATTAATACCAAATACTACGCGATAGCAGTACTGTACACATACCAACATCCCAAATATAATATGCGACGGCAGAGTACAGACCTCTTCGGAAGACAGTTTAATTTGTAAGCTTATATTGTGCCAGTTGCTTCAGCTCTTGAAGAAGTCAATGAACCTCCGGAGATAGATCCTCTGCACCATGAATTAATAAGAAGCATGCACATAATATTATACCAAACAAAGAATCAGACGTGTAAGATTCATAACATGGAATGACACTCTTTACCTTCCTCTTCCTCGTCAATGAAGGCCCAGAAGCACCACCAAAGTGATGGGAATCCAAGTAACAGGGCAACCTCTTATATAGCCAACGAGTACGCTCCCTCTTCTTTATTTTCCCCCAAGAATCAAAGCTAATTCTACCACAGGACGACCAGGTACGGCTCAGAGGCCTCCCCGTGGTTAGAGAGATATAGGACACGATGCTATATAACGATGGGATAGATGCAAGGGTATCCACAGGACGACCAGGTACCGGCGAACTTTTCTTCTTCCACGAGGGCTGCGAGATAGGGTTCGTGCTTGATATCCTTTCCCTAACCCAGTGCACATGCAACTCAAGTTATCTTGTGCCAAATGCACGATAATTTAGGTTAACCTACATACCAAACGATTATCAAGCGGTGTTTGTTTGACGTGTTAAATGTTTAATATACCTGAAACTTATGATGGGCTAAGTAGACTTAACATAGACTAAAGTTATTTCACCTTATCTGTCGAATAACTTTAACACATCAGAACATCTAAACAAATTAACTCACTTATTCCACTATTTATTCCATTTTTTTCTTATTCCTCTATTTATTTCACAAACTTATTCCCCTTACCTAAGGATCTCAAAGAATAAGTTCTATCCCTCCTCTCTCTGTTTATATAAAAAATAGGTAAATATAATTTTATCTTTATTATTCCTTCAAATTTTCCTTTCCAAAATAATACCTTAGATGAGCTAGTGGTCTTTGTTATGGTTCCGTCTGATAAGAGGAATAAGTTTGTGGAATAAATTTAAGAAGTGAAGTAAATGATGGAATAAGTGAATAAATCTGTTTAGCCGTTTTGATGGGTCAAAGTTATTCCACGGAAAAGGTAAAATAACTTTACGTCAGGTTAAATCCACTTAACCTGATGTAAATAAAAGATAGATTAAATTATAAATTAAATAATTACCTTTTAAACCATACACAACCTATATGGTAGCACTTTTTAACTTCCATCATATGATTTTTATGGAAACAGCAAGCTGTCATATGTCTCTAAGCCATAAGGTAACGAAAATGATAAGTTTAATTTGCTGTAAAGAAGCCATGCCAGCAGCGACGATAGCAAGAAAAAAGGACGGAAAGTTGAGAAATGAGCAGAGTCGGTTGTGCATATGATAAAGTAAACTAACTACGATCGATAGCAATGCATTAACAACGATATTTAAGATTCGTGATATCATGGACAATGACTCCTACTAACTTAGAATTGAATTTTGATTCTACGACAAGTGGGGTACTGTTAAGAATGTAGCCTCTCACCAAGACGGGGGTAGAGGGGAGGATTAAAAAAATATGAAAATGCCAGAACACGGAGGAGTAAAGATTTTGGCTACGGTTCACCTATAAAGAAATATGATTATACGTTTTTACAGGATGTCTAACCTCCCATTAACGTATCATTGAATAAAGGTTGCGATTACAGGCTGTTGAGCACTCACATTTTCTCTCGATTGTAAAAGAATCTGATGGAAATAAGATGCTCTTTTGTAAAGAATGATACATTAAAGAGAATACTCTTACGGAGAGACACGCGAATCGAAAGGAAATCGGAGTAGGCTTTGAAATAAAGGAATACGAAATAAATGAGGTAAATAATTAGGATGGAAATTGATAATAAATGAGTAATGTATAAAATAAAATAAATATTCAAGCTACTTTGTAGTTTTCCTTCTGTTGTTTCCTTATCGATTAACTGGTCACTACTTGTTTTCTAATCTTTCTTTTCACTCAGGTTTGAGTAGACATTTTGATACCACCTTTTTAAGCTACTTTGTAGCTTTCCTTTGTTATCTCCTCATGGGACAATTGCTCACGGCTTGTTTTTTTTGTACTCTGGTTTGTGTAGACATTTTGACATCAACTTTAACTTTTTTATTTTAATAAGTTTTAGTTTTGTTCCGTATCTTCTCCTAACTATACATTTACGCTGCTATTAGTTGATATTAATTAGAACATAGATAAGAAGGGATGATCAATTATATTTCAAATTAAATTTTGCAATTCTAGTAAAAGGTCGCATCATTACCCCTCCTCATAATCAATTATATTATTAGTACTGAAATAGAGCTCAGTAAGGTTGCACTCATTTTTCCTTCACCTTAGCATTTTTCATTTGTGTGTGAGCCATTTTCATCTCTCTAGGTACAATACAGACAACCCACCACATCACATTCAGCAAGAATCTTTGCAACATTTAACTATAAACAAATGAGTGAAATTGTCTTCCATATAGAGTCACAATCTTTAACAAGGTTTATATGCAGTAGGGAGGCTCTGGTCAAGGTATAAAGTCCCCAATATGACAAGGGTTATGTAGCAAATTAAATAGATCACATTGTCTTTGAGCCACATCAATTCACCTAACAACTCACTATTTATGCCATCAGCTGATCAAAAACCCTATTTCAACTTAAACCTCCCTAAATAACAACCAAGCGTAGATGTAGAAAGGGTGAGGAGTAGGCCACATAGCCTAAGATTTCATCGTTCAAATGTTTAATAAAATTGCAAGTATACATCCTTGAACACCAAAGATGTAAACCCAAGTCTCCAATCTAACGATACCTATAAAATATCAAACAGAAATTATTTTTTCTCAACCAAACCCTTTCCCACTTGAGGTTGAACCGGGAGGATTATTTTCCAGGCTTTTTTTTTTTAGCGGGTGGAAAGAAAATAAATTGAACCTATATCATCAAATTGTCATAAAAGTCTTGATAGTAAAGTTATCTATATTTCTGGTTAATGCAAACCCCAACCAACCAATTGAAGAAATAATAGTGGGTTAACCTAACTATAGCATGCACCGAAAACCTAATGAGGATCTTTGATTTATTTACATAGTACTTAGAATATAACTTGGTATGTCGAAGTTTTAAATTAGAGGGTGTCGGGATTCTTTGTACCTATTTTATTCTCTGCAGTATACATATGCTTAAATTTCTGTAAGACTAGAGGAAGTACATGTACACCTACCGGTCTCCACCAACGTAATTTATTAATTATCTTGCTAGAGAATATATATATATATATGCTTTCGTGAAATAAAACGTCGATGCCCTACGTACTTCTGACAACGATCCATCTTTACCCTTAAGGGGAATATAATTTACTAGACAACTCGTAAAATTTGTAACCAAAGATAGGACAAAGGAAATAACGCCACCAACACTTAAATATTTTTTAAAAGAAGATACTATTGTTTGTAGGAAGTAGTGTGTTTGTATGCGTCTAGGTATACGTGCAAGTTATTTGTCTATTGATCATCTTTTCTACTATCATCATATTGCATTGAAAAAGTCTATACTTGTATTTTATGTTTTGTTTCCTTTTAAGAAATTTTTAAACTCTATCCATGCAATGAAAAGACTTTAAGAGTAAACTATTGAAGCAATGAGTTGCTACATTAACGTGTTTGATTTTGAAAAATCTGTCGTCGTAGTATGAAAGCGAAGAACTCGTACTCAACAAATAAAATTTATACTAGAATGGAAATCTCAGGTCGAACACAGGTAGGCGGACGTTTGATTTAAAAATAACGCGTTTGTTTTTATTTGTCACGAAGTAAATTAATTGATTAGAACTATCTAACTATTTAGAATAAATAGAAGAGAGAGAGAATAAGGGAGAGAGAATAATACAAACAAAAATCAAAAGAGATATAGAATGCACATGGAATTCATTATCGAAAGGATTGTTCATTACACTAAACATTACAACTAGAAAGCGAGAAAATGATTACACTAGAAAGCAGTAAATCTACTCTAGAAATCAGTAAATCTATTCTAAAAAGCAGTAAAAAGAATGGGGAGAAAGATATCCTCCTCGACGGTCGCTTGGAGGACAAGCCGAATGAGATGGCGTCTGGACGAAGGAAGACAAAGCAGGACGAAGGAGGGTGAAGCAGGAAGAACGGGAACGGGACAGCACGTCGTCGTCGTCGCAGGATCCGCTTCCGAAAGGGGGACAAAAAATTGACTTTATCTCACGAGAAGCATCTCGGGTGTGGGACAAGCTTCTCTTGAGCTTTGGAGAGGGAGAGAAGAGAAGTGATGAGAATTTCGTATGGAGGGGGTCTCCTTTTATAGTTGCAAGTAGTGGGGGCATTTTGGTCATTCCAATTTTAAAAACATTAATTCAGGACCTTTAATGACGGATAAAACCGTTGCTAAAGGTCCGAACGTGGGCGTAGTGGGCGGTGCACGCGCGCCCGCTCGCTTGCCCGCACGTGTAACACGCATACACGTCCAGCTGCTCTCAGCCGTCTAATCGCGAGATCGGACGGCTTAAATCGTCCCTTCGCCCGCTCCTCAGCGTGCGCCCGCCCGAGTACGATCCCGCGTCACGTGCGGGCGTGCGATAGTGTTAAGACTCGAGGCACCAAGATCGCTTTAAGACGTCTGGGAGTTGGCCCAGACGTCTTGAAATTAATTTTGCGTGCGTACAGGAGCAAATCTGCCCGCAGACGCACGCAGACTGACTCCCCAGCTGCCCTCTTCTCTTTCTTTCTTCCCCCGCCGACTTGCAGAGCCCCCCCTCGTGCCTACATATACCCCTCCTCTCCATCACGCCACCCCACTCCCTTCCACCCATCTTCTCCTTCTCCCTACTAGCGAGAGCGTGAGCGAGAGAGAGCGGCAGAGCGGCTGCCGCGAGCTTGTGGGGAGAGAAGCTGCTGCGAGAGGAAGTAGAAGCTCAACCGTGAAGGTGCGAGCTTGCCGGGGCTGCTAGAGCTGGCCGGCGGGAGGACGGCGAGCGTAGGGTAGTGCGGAGGAGCTGCTGTAGCTCGGGCAGCGGCCGTGCGTCGCGGGCGGAGAGCGAACCGGGTCCTGATTCTGGGAAAATTTCCCAGAATCAGACGTCTAGACTTGCATCCAGACGACGCCTAAGACGTCTAGAGGACGGTTCAGACATCTAACAGGTACGATTTTATTTACCTTCTCCTTTTTAGGCGTGTACGGCCATGCAGCCGTCCGCCGCGTTCTTCTGCGCTTCGTCATGCTGAGAGCAGGTGTGTGTGTGCGCAGGTTCTACTCGGGAGGGCGCGAGGGCTCGCCATCCCACGTGAATTAGACGTCTGGCTACAGTGCTAGACGACGGAGAGAACCTCCAGACGTTCGGGGTGACAATCGGACGTCTGGAAACCCAGGCCAACGTTCCAGTGGACTTCTGGACGTCCGAAGAACTGCGCAGACTGAGGTACGACCTGATCCACCTTTTAAGACGTCTGGAAGAGGTTCCAGACGTCTGATTTTGGACAGATTCGTCGTTTTTGACCCGTTTAGGGCCCGTTCAGAGTCCGTTTTCCGCGTTTCGAGTTGCGTTCTTTCCAGAATTAATTCCCCTATCTGTTTACGGTAATTGTGTACTATTTTGAGAAACTCCTTGTGATTGATCCTTGTGTTAGGACCCCGCTCCGTTGCAGTCTTGGGGGTTGCGGAGGCGCACGGGATTGCTGACCACTCCCCCAATACTCCCGGTTTCGCTGGTAGAGTGGCTTTTTAATTTATTTAACAAAGTTGTTACAATCCTGAAACAATTAATTGAGTCTAGGGCATTGCATGAACCCTATGACTGAGAAATTAGATTGAATGATAGATTCTAGGGTATTGCATGAATCCTAGGATTGGAAAACTAGATTGAATGATAGATCCTAGGATACGGCATGAATCCTAGGACTGGAAAACTAGTTGAATATACAGACATTGCAGTCTTGGAAAGTAAAAAGGAAATAATAGCTGCATGTAAATTGATTAACAGCTACCTGTTATGAATGAATAAATATGATTGAGAACATGAGTTGTATGAACGTAAGATTGAAACGGTGAAACCTAAAATGGCCAAACGAAAAGAACATGAACCCTACAGGGAATTAGGAGTAGAACTCCTGGAAAGAGAATAGAATGGAACTGAGAAAGTGAAACATGGAAGTGTGTTGTCTCTTGGGTTCGTGGTACCAAAGAGAGCACACCTTACCTCTTAGTGTAGAGGGGAGCTTGCCGCCCTCGAGTTGAGACCGGGGTGGGTTTGGCCACTGTACACCGACTTGTTGGCCCTCGCGTACGCAGTACCGAGAAGAGCTACTAGTGTAGGGAGAGCACTAGCTACCCCACGGACCCCGGGGTTCTGCTAGCCCTCCTACACCGACTTGTTAGGCCCACTGGGAAAACCAAGGTAGTCAGGCGAGGGTGCGCGGACTGTGGAGGGGTTGGACCCCTGTTACTGAGAGGGCTCTGCCCTATACTGGTTCCGAGCTGTACTTTAGGCGCACCCGTTAACGGAAACGACTGACCGCGTGCCAGTGCGGGGCAGTTACCCGTGCGCTTATCGCGCGTGCCGTAGTCACCGTTACGTCTGTCAGCAACCTTGGGGTGGTTGACTGAAGGTAGGACCGCCACGGGGGACTCTCCCGACCAGGAGAGCACCACGTGTCACTTCTACTTTTCGGAAAAGACTACAATCAAGATCGTTCCCACGAGGAACATTAGAGATCAAGAGAAGGATCTGAGAAATAAATCAATAGTGAAATAATAGAAAGACGTAAATAAAGAAAGTAAAAATATAACAACTACTATACACTCTACTGCTTCTTTAGCTTTTAGTTGCCACTCTACTCAGCGTTTCACTGACGTGTTACTCTCGTTACTTTTCAGGACCAAGTGTTGGGCAACTAGGGTCAGCGGTTGCAGAGGACGCTGGGCCTAGTAGGGTCCAGTAGGGTTACCTATAGTTCTTTCTGTACTTTTCTTCCACTGTAGTGAGTAGTTTTCTTGTTACTCCCTGTACTTTCTTTATCGAAAACTTTATGTAATGTACATGTTTATTTCCCTTCTGTTGTGGTGGTGTATACTGTAGTATTTCCTTTTCTTACTGTTGTATTTTGTTACTGCTAGTTATATTCATGGTAAATGTGGTTTATTTTACTGCTCTTTTGGTTACTTCCTCGTTGGACGACTAAGTCTTGGGATTAGTCGAGTCGGTCCGATTCTTGTGTCTCGTAGGGATTCAGGAATCGGGTCATAACAAATAGCACGTGGGGCGGTGAAACGTCGGTTCTGTTATAACGTTGTAGTAAAGCCGGTTATTACCAACATTTCATATATAAAATTTTTTACTCGGAAAAATGAAAGAGTTCCCGAGGTCGAACTCAGGGAGCAAGTTGTATTCTAGAGATATACAAGTTCTATTACAAAAATAAAGAGAGAGAGAGAGAGAGAGAGAGAGATGAAAATTTGGCTTCTTCTTCTTTTCTTCTTTCTTCCTCTTTGTCTTTTGTTCTTCCTGTTCTTCTTCTTCTTCTTCTTCTTCTTCTGCTTTCTTCAGATCTTCCCCTCGTGCTCTTCTTCTTCTGTTCTTCCTTGTTTCCTTTCTTTCTTTTTCTTCAGATCTTCTTCTTCTTTTCTTGCTTCTTGCTTCTCTTCATTTCTTCTTCTGCAATCGTGGTGCTTCTGCCTTCGGCTACTAAGTCTCCCTTCCTTCTTCTTCAGCCTGCCTTCTGTGTTGCTCTGGCTGCTGACTGTCCGTCGTCTGGCCCGGTGCTTCGACGACTTAACTGAGCAGTTGCTACAGTGCAGCTGCTTCTTCTTCCGCAGTCCTTCACCTGTGCCTGCACACTTCACAGAGTTTTTTTTTGTCAAGAGGCAAAACCTACTCTACCCCCCTCCCCCGCATTTCTCTCTCTCTGAAATCACTCTTCGGAAGCTCTCCCAGAGCGCTACCGGGTAATCGGGTTCGGGTCAGGCCCGGGTCCAGGCCCACCGGCGTGCGTGGTGGGCGAGGAGTGCAGGTCAGTCTAATCGGGTCGGGCCAGGTCCGCGGAGCGTGGTCACGGACGAGGCCGGGTCGGGTCGGGTGAGAGGGACCTCACCCCGTGGTAACTGAGGCAAACAGATGGTGGCACTTTTGCAATTTATGTGGGTGTGTGGCTTCAGAAGTTTCCGAGGTGGGACTATCCGCGCACCCCATTTCTCTCACGCCTGCAATAGGGATGGTGCTTCCAATTGCAACAGCTGTTGAGGCTCGCAACTCCAATTGAGGGCCAGGGTGTGTGTGCAAGACTCTTTCGCGCAGCCTAGGTCTTCAACCTGGGATATCTAGGCTTGGAGCAACCTCAAGCAAGCTTCGAGCTTCCTCGCCAATGGCGGTCAAGGCCTGGAACCTGAAATCAATAGAACGGCCTCTCGGCCAAATCAGACAGGCGGGGGACCTTCGCCGTGGCACGGCGAAGGTGGTCAGGGGGTCTGCAGGGGGCGAGATGGAGCTAACTGGTCGTCCTAGGTCAAACTGTGAGCGAGGAAGTGGGTGTGTTCGGTGGATCTGCAGAGGGTGTTTGGTGGGAAGTGGAGGGGCGGAAGAGGATCAGGGTGAGGAGGCGGAAGTTCTGCGGTGGTCGGCGAGCCGTGTGGGTCGCTGAGGTGATGGGAGCGGCTCGTCGGAGGGTGGTCGGAGGCGGAGAGGATGAGGGTGAACAGGAGCGGTCGAGGGTTTAATTGACTAAATTGAAAGCGGGGAAAGAAAGAGGAGAAGAAGGGGAGTAGTTCTAACTTAACTGCAGGGACGAAGGGGGAGGAACAGGGCGACAGTCGTATCGACTGTCGCCGGAGAAGACGATGCCCAGTGGGGGGAGGACGGCGGCGACGACGGGGCAGAGGCAGCGCGCGCCGGTATTGCGCGACGCGGGAAGAGCGGGGGAAGAAGTCTCTGCTGCTGGTATTGCGGCAGAGCGAAGAGGAGGAGGAAGAAGAACCGCCGGAGCTGGTGGGCGTCTGCCGGAGTGAGAAGAGAGGAAAGTTGGGGGTTTTCTCCGTCAGATCCAGGCTGCCCTCGTCGGTGGAGCGGCGGGGGGTATTTATAGGGATGAAGCAGGGAGGAAGGCGGAGGGAGACGACGTGTCTCCCTCGCCGGAGAATGGTCGGAATACGAACCCATACCGTCCGTGCGTTCGCACGGCCGGTATGGTGGCCTACAATGACCAGGGGGGTGCTCCTGCGACGGCTGACGACGCAGGGCACCCCCGGTATACATGCCAAGTCCTCCACCTCACCCTGCGCGGCGCCATGCTCCGCGCAAGGTCGCCGGAGCATGGTGCTGGCAGGGTTTTGCAGGAGGGACCTGTTTGCAAAGAACGAAGGAGAGTTAGGGGCCAAAATGCGAGGGTTCAAAAGTTGAGGGCCAAAGAGTAAATATATGAGGACCAAAGTGTAAAGTCGGTCAAGGAGGTTTCTTCTTAGGCTCAAGTTTTTATACATGACTAATTAGAACCTAAGGAATCTGATGGTAAATTTTATTTTCATATTAAACCTTGTTTGGCCGGTCAATTTGCGTAAAGACCCAAATTAAGTTATTAATTGGGCATGGTTCTCAATGTAGGTCAAAATGGGTTCTAAAGGCCAAATTGAAGGTTCTAAACCCTAGAGATTATTTTTCTATGAATTTTAGAGGGTTTATTATATTTTTACTTTGCCCCGAACCTTGTGAATTGAAGTGGGTCGTTTTAGGGTTACAGATTATCATTTGGTTCCTTGGAAGTGCTGTAGCCCTTGCTAGATCATCTCATCCCACTTTTATTCTTATTAAGCTGTTTTGACCTGTGTTTGGGCCCAGAATTACCCTGTATGCAGATTATACTGGTAAAATTGCACTTTTACCCCTTATGACTTGTTTTCTTCTCAAACTCAGAATTCTCTGAGTTACGCCTTTCCTTGAGATATGTAGGAGCTTTTATCCTTTGTATTGGGTCAAAATGAGCTAGTTATGGCTCATGATGAGGTTCTCATCATACCCCCATGCCTAGCTTTTGCTAGTCCCTTAGCAAAAACTTAAGGTTTCAACCCTTGTTCTAGACCATGAAGTTTTTAATGGTTTTAGGTAAGTGCCTTTTTTATTTGGGCATAGATTAGGTTAGAATGCTGACCATAGGCCTACAAGGTACTCTAGTACCAATCAAGATCCAAATCTGTCTAGCCTTAGCCTCAGTCTTTTAGCAAAGGTTTTTAAGGCCCACAAGAACTAACCTAAGGTTTATTGGACTTCGTGGTTAAAGCACCCGTGCTTGAAATGATTTTAGCCCTGGCTCAGTTCGCAGTGCGTTTTGTAAGAGAGAGATAGAAAGTTTTTTCTGTTTGGAGAGTTTTCTCTCTCTTTTTCTTTTTAGTTCTAGCCTAGGATTAGCTTTTCAACACGGTCTGTATCAGATTCCTTGCTCCCATCATCAATCCTCAAGGGTTCCTGGCGATCGATGCTTCGAGATAGCACCGCCCATGGCAACCCCCGGAACCCTGGCTATTGAGATTTCAAGATAATCCCATCCATGGTATTCCGTGGCCGAATCCAGACCCTGGCAATTGACACTTCGAGATAATGCCATCCATGGAATCTGAATCAGCAGAGTGCTTACATGCCCCCCGTAGGATATGTAAATATCCTAAGAGACAAGCACCGAGGAGATGATATTTTGTTACGCATCTTCGAGGGGATTTCCCGCCTCTCCGCGCTGGGAACTCGTCCAAATCAACTTGTGTTGATCGGCCATTCCTATTCTAGGTGTTCTTTTCAGAGTTTTGCGACGCTTCTGCGTGATTCTGATTTTTACGCTTACTGAACCAGGCTGTGTGTGAGATTAGGGTGCTTAGGTTACTGAGTCCCGTAAACCAAAAATTAGTTAACGAGGCCGAATACTCCCTAAGCCTTAGACCTAATACTTCAGCTTTTCATTTTCCTCAACCTCTTGAGGAGTGTCCAGATCTTAATGGGTACTAAGAGTCTATTCAAGAATGCCTAAGGTTTGCATTCTTACTAATCTTATTGTGCACTTTTCAGTTATTTTCTTGAATGAGGTCTAGAACTTAGGTTAATTCCTTAGTTCCTTACTAATGACTATCAACTTTTCTTATAATTTTGTGCTCCTTTTTCATTTTGTTTCTTCTCTCCTTCACAAAATTCTCCTCTTTTCCTCTTATTCTTTTTCGAAAATTTTTTTAATTTTTATGGTGTTTTTGGCATATGTGAATTTTTTGTTTGAAACCTTTTCTTACAAGTTTTTGTACTTTCATACCCCCCCATGCCTAAGATTTGCAATGTCCTCATTGTAACCTAGGGGGTCTTAGTTCATTCCTTAAGACAGAAATTTGGGTGAGTGGAGGGGTCGGGTTGAATTTTTGCGGACGATTTCAAATCCCAGATGCAAACATCTGAGTTGGAGTCGGCTGTCCTAAAGTGTGAACTTCAAGTGCAAAAAGCTGTCAGAACAAGTTTCAGGTTTTCAAAGAGAATGACGGGCTGCCTCCCGTTGAGCGCTAAATTTGATGCCTTCAGCCAAGCGGGAAATGCGATGGAGAGGGGATGGTCAAATCAGCAGAGTTTTGTAAGACAAGCACCTTGATTAAGAGCCTGGTTGGTCCAACCAGGTGCTTGTTCAGATCAACAGGCTGATGATGCAGCCCAAACCCAATCAATCTGGTGGGTTGATAGATGTGTATAAAAAAGTGTGGAACCCACCATAAACTATGAGGCTCAGATGGATGTGGAAGTGTAAACGCAGGGTTTGGCTGAGCCGAATCAGCCTGGTCAGAGTAGGGACCCGTAGGATAATCAGTGGTTGATGCAGGAACCCTACAGGGGTGATCAGAGAATGATAGAGCATGGTATGTAGTCTGATCAATGTTCGAAACCCGATGTGGAAATGCAATCGGCTCGGTGAGAGGTGAATCAGCATAGAAATTGAGTCCGGTTGCGGGTCGGGGTTTGGGAGAGGTTTTGATCCGTTCTGTGTGTGCGGATGAGGTGGCCATTGTGTATGAGGGCTCTTCTAGAAACAGATGATAGGTGATTTTCTGTAGAGAGTCCTCTGGGTAACTATCAAATGCCGGAAGAGTGTTTGTAGGATGAAAGAAATCGGATTCGAGAAAAAATTTGGATTCTTGGTTGCAATCACTCTTGGCATTTTCTGTTTTTGGTTCCTGAGGATCGAAAAGGAATGATTCTGTGTTATCAGTGATCTCGGGAATCAGGACCTCAGAGTCAGAGTCAGAGTCAGAGTCATGTGAACTGAGGTCGTAGATAGGCCTGGCGTGTTCAGGAAGGGGAATCTCTCCGCAATTATAGTCAGATCTGAAATTGTCGGAGAGTTGGCGAAAATGATCATGAATTCCACCACAGCAGAAATCATCAGATGTGGAATCAGCAGCCTGATTGGGTTCTAGCCTATATATCACTTCTGGGCTCAAAAAGATGTTCTGTTCAAGCTCTAAGCTGGTAGGATAGACCCCATTAAAACCTTGCTCATCCAACTCCTCAGTTTCTGTATCATAAATTGGCATGTTTTCTGAGAAATCGATCAGATTTCCTGAGGATGTTGGAGAGGGATACTCATTAAATAGAGGCCCGGAATCATATCCTGTAAAAATTTGATCTTCCTCATAAAGGGCCTCATAATCTTCCCAATAAGTTTCAGATCTAGGTTCTAGGCTTAGGATGTGGGTAGAATTATTAGAACCTAAGTCCGAATAACCTTCGAGGGTCACCTTATCAAAACAAGGGGTGGAATTTATACCCTCCAAAGGTTCAATTCTAATCTTGTTATTGCAGGAGCCTTGGAGTTCTAAGCTTGGTGATTTATGGCCTAGGGTTGGCTCAGCATTGTTTTCTCCTGCAATATCCCAACCTAATTCAACATTGTCTTCTATCTGGGTTGGGATTTTACAACCACTTTGTGCCTCAATCCCGGGATCTGGGAAACTGAATGGTTCCTTGATACTGTTCCAAGATGGTTCATCCTCTGTTTCTGGTATATACGGGTATTTCCGGTTGATAATTTGTTCTACTGATTTCATCATTTCTACCCGTTTTATAAGGGCATCTTGGTGTTGTTCCCAAAGTACAGGATTTGTCAAGCATTGAAGGTATTCAGATTGGTGTAATTTTTCCATCTCAATGTATCCTGTCATGAGCATATCTCGGGTTGATCCTTTTGAAATTCCAGTCAATAGAATTTGGGCACAGTTTATGATGAAGGATGTGGTTGTTGGGACATCAACCTGAATATCTCCTTTTGGCGTTGAGGTTTTTTCTTCTTTTTCATAGAATTTTATGGCATCCTCGATCATTTTATCTTTCATAGATCTCCGATATTCAGGTTTCTTGAATGGTAGTCTTGCTAGGTAATTAGGCTGCATAATTGGTTCTGGTGGTGGAATAGAATCAAAGTTTGAATCAAGATGGAAGAAGGGGATTTTGTTCAGAATCAGAGGAAAGAGGGGCTATGTGAATGATTTCTGCAAAAACAAAGGAGCCGAGGCTTAGCCTCGGGGAGAGTGAACTTCTATTGGAGGTTTCAAGGACCTCCTGAAAAATACTGAAGGGCTGAATGAGATAAGCAGGTGCTGGACCCAATCAAGACACCCAAAAATTGTTGGGTGACTATAGAGGTTCGGGGCAGATGGACCCCTTGATCAGAAAGATCGTCCACCTGAGAATTACCTGGGCAGCCAGAGAGGGAGAGTCCCGCGAAGACCCCTACACGGTAGAGCGTCCCCACGGGTTACAGGGTTTCCCCCACCCGACCTCTCTTGTCACTGCGGTTCCAGGTAGACCAGAATGGGGATCTTGACCTCTTAAGTCTACCAATTTTAAGATCAGGGTGCTTAAGGTTTCACTTGAACTTTAGTCTTTTTAAGTGCAAAGAGTGACCTAATTTAAGGTTGGTTAACCCAAAGGGGTCAACTTTACCTCTTGTTTTCTTTGAGAGCTTTTTGGGTCCTGTCTTTTAGGGTTCAAGTGTTTAGAGAGAGCCAATTGTTTAGGATTTTTCTTGTTAATTATTTTCAATCAATGGCTTGGGCACACCTCTTTTGGATTTCCTCAATTCTTGATTAAGGGGTGTGTCTCTACTGAAATCCTAATGTTCGACCTTATGTTGGCTCTACTTGGTCCATTTAACTCTTTGTTGGGCAATTAGGGCTCAAGCAAGAATGTGTTAGCCCTTAAATACCCTTAATAGTGTGCAGGAATGATGAGTTGAAAACATGCAACTTTTTATGGTTACTAAGTATGGAAGACAGGTTAGCCCTATATTGCTTGTTCTTTTCTTTTCTTCCTCTTTAGAGTGTAGGGGTTAATAGTGAGAGAAAAGATTTTACCTGTCTTCGGAGTGGTTGTGTGGTTGCTTGTCTTCTTGAGTTCCTGTAGCTGCACAAAAGAGAGGAGATTATCAGAACTTAAAAGAAACAGGAATGTTTACCTCTAGAATAGCCGTTGCTCCCCGGCAGCGGCGCCAAAATGAAACGTCGGTTCTGTTATAACGTTGTAGTAAAGCCGGTTATTACCAACATTTCATATATAAAATTTTTTACTCGGAAAAATGAAAGAGTTCCCGAGGTCGAACTCAGGGAGCAAGTTGTATTCTAGAGATATACAAGTTCTATTACAAAAATAAAGAGAGAGAGAGAGAGAGAGAGAGAGAGAGATGAAAATTTGGCTTCTTCTTCTTTTCTTCTTTCTTCCTCTTTGTCTTTTGTTCTTCCTGTTCTTCTTCTTCTTCTTCTTCTTCTTCTGCTTTCTTCAGATCTTCCCCTCGTGCTCTTCTTCTTCTGTTCTTCCTTGTTTCCTTTCTTTCTTTTTCTTCAGATCTTCTTCTTCTTTTCTTGCTTCTTGCTTCTCTTCATTTCTTCTTCTGCAATCGTGGTGCTTCTGCCTTCGGCTACTAAGTCTCCCTTCCTTCTTCTTCAGCCTGCCTTCTGTGTTGCTCTGGCTGCTGACTGTCCGTCGTCTGGCCCGGTGCTTCGACGACTTAACTGAGCAGTTGCTACAGTGCAGCTGCTTCTTCTTCCGCAGTCCTTCACCTGTGCCTGCACACTTCACAGAGTTTTTTTTTGTCAAGAGGCAAAACCTACTCTACCCCCCTCCCCCGCATTTCTCTCTCTCTGAAATCACTCTTCGGAAGCTCTCCCAGAGCGCTACCGGGTAATCGGGTTCGGGTCAGGCCCGGGTCCAGGCCCACCGGCGTGCGTGGTGGGCGAGGAGTGCAGGTCAGTCTAATCGGGTCGGGCCAGGTCCGCGGAGCGTGGTCACGGACGAGGCCGGGTCGGGTCGGGTGAGAGGGACCTCACCCCGTGGTAACTGAGGCAAACAGATGGTGGCACTTTTGCAATTTATGTGGGTGTGTGGCTTCAGAAGTTTCCGAGGTGGGACTATCCGCGCACCCCATTTCTCTCACGCCTGCAATAGGGATGGTGCTTCCAATTGCAACAGCTGTTGAGGCTCGCAACTCCAATTGAGGGCCAGGGTGTGTGTGCAAGACTCTTTCGCGCAGCCTAGGTCTTCAACCTGGGATATCTAGGCTTGGAGCAACCTCAAGCAAGCTTCGAGCTTCCTCGCCAATGGCGGTCAAGGCCTGGAACCTGAAATCAATAGAACGGCCTCTCGGCCAAATCAGACAGGCGGGGGACCTTCGCCGTGGCACGGCGAAGGTGGTCAGGGGGTCTGCAGGGGGCGAGATGGAGCTAACTGGTCGTCCTAGGTCAAACTGTGAGCGAGGAAGTGGGTGTGTTCGGTGGATCTGCAGAGGGTGTTTGGTGGGAAGTGGAGGGGCGGAAGAGGATCAGGGTGAGGAGGCGGAAGTTCTGCGGTGGTCGGCGAGCCGTGTGGGTCGCTGAGGTGATGGGAGCGGCTCGCCGGAGGGTGGTCGGAGGCGGAGAGGATGAGGGTGAACAGGAGCGGTCGAGGGTTTAATTGACTAAATTGAAAGCGGGGAAAGAAAGAGGAGAAGAAGGGGAGTAGTTCTAACTTAACTGCAGGGACGAAGGGGGAGGAACAGGGCGACAGTCGTATCGACTGTCGCCGGAGAAGACGATGCCCAGTGGGGGGAGGACGGCGGCGACGACGGGGCAGAGGCAGCGCGCGCCGGTATTGCGCGACGCGGGAAGAGCGGGGGAAGAAGTCTCTGCTGCTGGTATTGCGGCAGAGCGAAGAGGAGGAGGAAGAAGAACCGCCGGAGCTGGTGGGCGTCTGCCGGAGTGAGAAGAGAGGAAAGTTGGGGGTTTTCTCCGTCAGATCCAGGCTGCCCTCGTCGGTGGAGCGGCGGGGGGTATTTATAGGGATGAAGCAGGGAGGAAGGCGGAGGGAGACGACGTGTCTCCCTCGCCGGAGAATGGTCGGAATACGAACCCATACCGTCCGTGCGTTCGCACGGCCGGTATGGTGGCCTACAATGACCAGGGGGGTGCTCCTGCGACGGCTGACGACGCAGGGCACCCCCGGTATACATGCCAAGTCCTCCACCTCACCCTGCGCGGCGCCATGCTCCGCGCAAGGTCGCCGGAGCATGGTGCTGGCAGGGTTTTGCAGGAGGGACCTGTTTGCAAAGAACGAAGGAGAGTTAGGGGCCAAAATGCGAGGGTTCAAAAGTTGAGGGCCAAAGAGTAAATATATGAGGACCAAAGTGTAAAGTCGGTCAAGGAGGTTTCTTCTTAGGCTCAAGTTTTTATACATGACTAATTAGAACCTAAGGAATCTGATGGTAAATTTTATTTTCATATTAAACCTTGTTTGACCGGTCAATTTGCGTAAAGACCCAAATTAAGTTATTAATTGGGCATGGTTCTCAATGTAGGTCAAAATGGGTTCTAAAGGCCAAATTGAAGGTTCTAAACCCTAGAGATTATTTTTCTATGAATTTTAGAGGGTTTATTCTATTTTTACTTTGCCCCGAACCTTGTGAATTGAAGTGGGTCGTTTTAGGGTTACAGATTATCATTTGGTTCCTTGGAAGTGCTGTAGCCCTTGCTAGATCATCTCATCCCACTTTTATTCTTATTAAGCTGTTTTGACCTGTGTTTGGGCCCAGAATTACCCTGTATGCAGATTATACTGGTAAAATTGCACTTTTACCCCTTATGACTTGTTTTCTTCTCAAACTCAGAATTCTCTGAGTTACGCCTTTCCTTGAGATATGTAGGAGCTTTTATCCTTTGTATTGGGTCAAAATGAGCTAGTTATGGCTCATGATGAGGTTCTCATCAGGCGGATTGGGCACACGCGATTGAGCGGTCAATCACGCCCACTCGCGAGGAATCGATCGCACACCGCTTGCTCGCGATAGAGCTCTTACCCGCTGCACTGTGTCGTCCAGATGGTTGCACGGATGTTTTAAGGCGCGCGCATCCACAGCCGTTGGATCTTCTTTGGAGAGGCTGCGGCGGTCTTGAGGGCCGATTGGACGGCTGAGATGGCATCACGTGGCGCCATCTTGGCCGTCCATCTTCTGGATGATGTAGATGGTGCCATGGGTGTCGAATTGAGTCGATTTTCACTCCGTTAGGCTGTGATCGTTGATCTGAATCCATCCGTGTGGTCGGATTTGTCGTTTGAAGTGTGGATTCACACCATGTTGGCCCTTGATCTTCTAGGGTTTCGCGGTCACTATTTGATGCTACAGATGTCTGATTAGGGCGATCTTGGAGTCATTGAACTCCAATCGTCGCCCTGATCACATCTGTACGGTTGGATCTTTGATCCGAGGTCTCGATAAAAAATTTACCTTGTCCATGAACATAAAAGGAGACAATTAACCTCCATTTTATTCAAACTGCTCTAAATGCAAGATGATGCATGTTATGCAACATTTATAGCATGCAATGCAATCCTATGCTTAAGAACATGCATAAATAGACATCTTAAGTAGTGTAAACATATTTACATCACAAATATTGTCTACATGTGACCAGCTAGATGAATTGACCTCACTTGATCAAGCTTAGTTGAACTTCGCCAATAACTTTGATTCGATCCATGTATATATTGTTCGGGTTATGTTATTTTTGGTCGTTAGTATAAATATGATGAAGAGAGAAAAGTCAATCCTAATTAAATAAGTCTAATAGGCTCAAAGAACGAGTCTCCCACCCATGTAACGAGAGAAAGAAATTCCGTGACAACATGCCCAGGGCCATGTCACCATGCTAAATGGCACAACCAATCTTCTAGCTGACTCAAATGGACAGATCTAATAAGCTCATGCTACATCATTACCACCATTCCAAGCGGCCCACTAAGTCTACCCAAAATAACCAACCCAACTTCTCCTCTTGACCCACCCAACCTACTAGGTCCTTGGGCAGCAATACTCATCCGAAGCCCCATATTTAGTTGGCTTAATACATGAGGGAGTGTCACACCTAGCCCCATGATAACAAAGTCTAAACAACGCTGAACCAAAAGGTGAACTGTCATGACCCACTCCCGGCTCCCTACAGGATCCAAGAACAGCTCGCCTCGACGAACCTGAAGACCCAGTCGTCCAACGAGAAATAACCAAATACCATATTCATTCCACAACCACAGGAGTAATGTAACTAGGCAAAAAATATATGACCGGTACTGGTGCACCTGTTCGTCTCTATAGTTATTATAGTCGTTATGGTATATAACAAGGCGGTTACCAGTCAAATACAATTTATTACTCGGAATGAAGAGTTTCCCGAGGTCGAACTCAGGGAGCAAACTGTAATTCTAGAAGCATATAAGTTCACAATATATAAAGTTTTACAAAAAATTAAGAGAGAGAGAGAGAGAGAAAGAAGGGGTGATTGGCTTCTTCTCTTTCTTCAGCCGACTCTCTTCTTTCTTCTTCTTCTTCTTTTCTTCTTCTCTGCTTCTGTGGTTCCTCTTTCTCTTTTCTTCTCTCTGATTTTATTTTCTTCTTCCTTGCGGCTGCAGAGGCTTCAGCCTTCTCTTTTCTTCTTCAGCCACTAAGTCTTTCTCCTTTCTTCCTCTCTGATTTTCTTTTCTTCTTCCTTGCGGCTGCAGAGGCTTCTACCTTCTCTTTTCTTCTTCAGCTACTAAGTCTTTCTCCTTTCTTCCTCTTTGATTTTCTTCTCTCCTTCTTCTTTTTCCTTCTTTTCTTCTGCTCTGGCCCCTCTTCTTTCTTTCTCTCCTTCCTGTCTTCTTCTTTGCATCTTCTTTCTTTCTTCTTCAGCCTGCCTTCTTCAGCAGCTGCGGTTCTTCTCTGCTCCGACGTCTGATTCAACGCTCAGACGGCTTAACTGCGCGGTTGCTACAGTGCGGCTCCTCTTCTTTTTCTTTAGCTCCTTTCCTACCTTTCTTCTTCCTTCGCCTACTTCTTCCTTCTTCCATCCTGCGCGCACACACAACTATCAGTGCAAAACCTACCCCTTCCCCTTTCCCGCGTCTCTCTCTCTCTGGATCTCTCCTTGGAAAGCTCTCCCAGAGCCGGGTAATCGGGTCGGGTTGCGCGCCCAGGTCCAGGCGCACCGGCTTGGGTGGTGCGCGAGGAGTGCACAGGAGTGTCAGGTCGGATCACGCGTGATCCGTGTGGTGAGCTCACGGACGAGGGCGGTGATAGGTAAGGGACCTCACCCCGTGTGTATCGGAGGCAATCGGCTAATTTCACAAAATCAATTTAAGTGTGGGCGTGAGGCCACACACTTACAAGGTGGGACTAAAGTCCCACCTCCGATCTTGGGCACGCGGGAGAAGGCTTCGTGCAATTGGGGCAGCAGCGAAGGCTCGCGACCCAAGTTGAGAACCTGGGCGTCTCCGCGAAAGTGCCCCGTGCTGCCTAGGGCCTACGCCTGGGGCCGAAGAAGTCTGGAGCTGCCCGCGAAACAGCTCCAACCTGTTGTCATTGGCGGCGAGGAGGCGGAGACCTGAAATCATGAAGACAGCCTCACGGCCACATCAGACAACGCAGGGAGCTTCGCTAGAGGACAGCGAAGGCGGTGCGAGGGTCGACGAGACTCGAGCGTGCCTGTGGCCGTGCACCTAGGGCACACTACGTGCGTGAGAGTGGGTGAGTTCCAGGGGTGGTATGGAGGTGCTAGGAAGGGAATGGGGGGTGAATTCGGTGTTAGTGAGGTGGTGCGGAGCTTAAGGGGTAGCTGGCGAGGCGGATAGAGGCGTGTAGTGGAGAGAAAGCCTCGTCGAAGAGCGGCTGGAGATGGGGAAGGTGGTGATGGACAGTGGTGGTCGGTGGGTTCAAATGGCAAATTAAGAAGGGGAACATATCATGGAGAGGGAAGGGAAGGTTTCTACCTGTCTAATTGACGAAGAGGGAGGGAGGTAGCGCTCGGCGCGTATCTGCCGGCGCTAGGGACGAAGGTGCCCAGGAGGTGGTTATCGGCGACGAGGAGGAGATCTGAGGACGCCAGCTGGTGTGGCCTGGCGTGGGAAGACGGGGCAAAGTGGGCTCTGCTGCAGGTATGGCAGCAGAGCGACGAGGAGGAGGAGAGTTCGTCGGAAGCTTGGGCAGTCTGACCGGAGGGAGAGGAGATGAAGGAGGGGGAGTTTCTCGGCCAGAACTAGCTTGCCTTGGACGGAAGCCCCTGCCGCCCCTTATAAAGGCGTTGGCGAGGAGAGCAGCCCGAGGGAAAGACGTGCAGCGCACGCCGGAGATGGCCAGAGAAGGAGACCCATGCCTTTCATGCGTTCGCACGAGAGGCATGGGTGGTTGCAGGACACAGGGGAGGGTCCCTGCGACAGAGGACGACGTAGGGAACCTCCCGTTCGTTCCTAAGAACGGGCGCCATGCCCTGCGCGGCGCCATCCTCCGGGCAAGGTCGCCGGAGGTATGGCGCTGCTTAGAATGGCAGGGAGGACTGTTCTGCAAAGAACGACAAGAAAGATAAGGGGCAAAGTATAAGGGTTTCAAAAGATAAGTGTCAAAAAGTAATTCAAGAGGACCAATTTGTAAAGTCAGTCGAGATGGTCATTTCTTAAGCCCAAATTTTTATACAAGCCTAATTTGAACCTAAGGATTTTAATGGTAAAATTTTATTTTAGGTTTGACCATGTTTGACTGGTCAATTTACGTAAAAACCTAAATTAGGTCATAAATTGGGCATGGTTCTCATTTTAGGTCAAAATAGGTTGCAAAGGTCAAATTGAAGGTTCTAAACCGTAGGGAATATTTTTTCATGAATTTTAGATGATTTAGTTGATTTTTATCCTGTCTTGAACCTCGTGAATTAAAGTGAGTTTGTTTTAGGGTTACAGAATGTCATTTAATTCCTAAAAGTTGCTATAACCCTTTTTAGATCAGATCATCCCACTTCCCTCCTTACTAAGATTATTTGACCTGTGTTTAGACTCTTAAACACCCTGTTTGTGTACTGCATTGGTAAAATTACAGTTTTACCCCTTATGATTTGTCTTATTCTTTAATTCAGAATTCTTTGAGTTAAGTTTTTTTTTAGGTTTTGTAGGAGCTTCTTCACACTTATTTAGATTAAATTACGCTAGTTAGGGTTCATGATGAGGCTCTCATCAGGTACTAAAGGAAAGAAAACAACAAACCATTAGTATCTCACATTATACAGCGAAAAGTATGATTTCAAATATAACCATCATAACAGAGAACTGGTAGAAATACAACAGAAAATACGCTACAGGTACTCACTACAACAAAAACTCTTTGCAGTGAAATAAAAGAAAGGAACTATAGTTGGGCTCGACTAGGCCAGCGCCCTCAGCAGTCGATGGCTCTTGCTGCTCGAATCCCTGACCTGAACATGGTTACAAAATCCGAAGTCAGCTAACGCTGAGTAGAGTGGTGGTCAAGTTATTTACATGCAACATGATAAGAACCTCATCATGAACCCTAACTAGCACAATCTAACCTAGATATGTGAGAAAAAGCTCCTACATAACTCAAAGAAAGGCTTGACTCAGAGAATTCTGAGTTTAAGAAGAAAACAAGTCATAAGGGGTAAAAATGTAATTTCACCAACACAATCTGCAAACAGGGTAACTAAGGGTCCAAACATAGGTCTAACTAACCTAATAAGAAAGAAAGTGGGATGATCTGATCCAACAAGGGCTACAGCAACTCCAAGGAATTAAATGACATTCTATAACCCTAAAAAAAACCCACTTCAATTCACGAGGTTAAAGGTAGGGTAAAAATCGAATAAACTCTCTAAAATTCATAGAAAAATAATCTCTAGGGTTTAGAACCTTCAATTTGACCTTAGAAATCCATTTTGACCTACATTGAGAACCATGCCCAATTAATGATTTAATTTGGGTTTTTTTACGTAAATTGGCCAGTCAAACAAGGTCTGACCTAAAAACAAAATTCACCATTAAAATCCTTAAATCAAATTTATTCATGCATAAAAACTTGAGCCTAAGAAGAGACCTTCTTGACCGACTTTGCAATTTGGTCCTCATCTATTACTTTTTGACCCTCAACTTTCGAAACCCTTGCATTTTGGCCCCTAGTTTCCTCATTGTTCTTTGCGTTTAGGTCCCTCCTGCAAGTCTCTGCGCAATGCCATGCTCCGGCGACTTTGCGCGGAGCATGACGCCGCACAGGGTGAGGGGGATGTCCTGCAAATTGAACCTGGTGTTCCCTGCGACGTCTGCTGTCGCAGGGACACCGCCATGCCGCCTGACGACGCCCACACCTTCCGTGCGAATGCGTGGAAGGTATGGGTCACACCTCCAGCCATTCTCCGGCAAGGGAGGCACGTCGCCTCCCTACGTCCACCCCTCCGCCACCGCCTTTATAAAGACCAGCGTCGCCAGCCGGTTCGGGCAGCTTGGTCTTGACCCAGAAAACCCCAACCCTTCCTCTCTCCCTACTCCAATAGGAACCCACCAGCTCCGACGGCTCCTCCTCCGTCTCGTTGCTCTGCTGCAATACCAGCAGCAGAGCCACCTTCGCTTGATCTCCCCACGTCGCGCCGTACCAAGCGTGCGCCTCCCTGCCCTCTTCCTTACCGTCGCTCTCTCCCTCTGGGTGTTTCTTCTCCGGCGACAGTCGATACGACTCCTGCCCTGCTCCGGCCCCCTTCGTCCCTGTAGGTAGGTTACTGTTATTTCCCTTCGTCCCCTCTTTCTTTTCCCCACTGCCTTTCAGTTGATTACCCCTCGACTGCGCCCGACCACCATCATCTTCCATCCCTCAGGAAACCCCCTGGCGAGTTGCCCCCGTCGATCCGCCGCTCCACACAACCCGCCAACTGTCCCAAAAGCTCCGCCTCACCCTACCCAACACCCCCCACCCCTCCACTGCCACTCCACACCTCCACAACACTCCCCCGATCAAACCCATTTTTCCGGTTGCAGTCCGACCTAGGGCCGCCGCCAGACACCGCCCCGCAACCTGCTGCACCCTACACTACCTTCGCCGTGCCACGGCGAAGGTTCCCCTGTGGTCTGATTAGGCCGAGAGGCCCTGTTTGTGTTAGGCAGATCTTCAGCCTCGGCCGCCATTGGCAACGATGCAAGGAGCTTCCAAGCGAGCTCCAAGCCTCGAAGCAGCAGGACTCCAGCCGAGGCGAATTGGAGAGACCCAGGTGAAGGCAGGCAGCTGGCACGCGAAGGGAAGTGAGGACACAGCTGCTGAGGCAAGGTCACGATTCTTCCTGCGGGCGCGCGCGAGAAGGGACGAAGTTTAGTCCCACATCGTAAGATTTCGAAGCGCCGCACCCATTTAAATTGATTTTGTGTTTTTACCTAAGCGCCTCAGAACACGGGGTGAGGTCCCCTCGCCCGCCTCGTCCGCGACCCACGCCATGCGGACCTGGCCGACCCATTTACCCTGCACTCCTCGCGCACCACCCACGCCGGTGCGCCTGGTCACGGGTACGCTACCCTACCCGATAACCCGGCTCTGGGAGAGCTTCCTATGAGCGGTTTACAGAGAGAGAGGGAGACGTGCGGGTAGAGGGAAGGGCTAGGTTTTGCTGTGCCTTGTGCAGGAACAGGGCGCGAAGGAAGAAGGTTCACCACTTGGTCGCAGGAAGAAGAAGAGGAGCGGAAGAAGAAACTCTGAAAAGGCTCTGCAGCTGAGCAAGGCAGAAGACCAAGGAAGAAGAAGAGGGAAGAAGAAGAGAAGAAGAAGAAGCAGCAAAGGAAGAAAAGAGGGGAAGCACTGTAGCAGACAGCCGTTTAAGTCGTCTGACTATGATATCAGACGAAGGATGGAGCTTTAGAGGAGAAAAAGCAGAGAAGAAGAAAAAGAAAAGAAAAGGCTCCGCAGCTGAAGAGAAAGAAAAGAGAAGAAGGAAGAAAGAAGATAACGATAAGAAAAAGAAGAAGAACTGAAGAAGAAAAGAACTAGAAGATAGGTAGAAGAAGAAGAGGAACTGAAGGCAATTAGAGCCAAGGAAGAAGACCAGTAAAGATAAAGAAAAGAGAAAGAAGAGAAGAAGACAAGCAAAGAGAGAAAGAAGAGAAGAAGAAAAAGACAAAAGATAGAAATCTATTTCTTCCTCTCTCTCTCTCTTATTTTTGTAATAAAGAAACATTGTACTTCTAGAATTCTAGTAGCTCCCTGAGTTCGACCTCGGGAAACTATTTCCGAGTAAAATTTTAATGGTAACGACAACTGTAGCTGTCTTATTTTATACCACAACGACATTACTGTAATAAGCATTAAAACAAACAAAGACTAGCCGCGGTTGGTAAACGTCACCACAACATAATTAAAACGGCAATCAGCTTAGCATTCAATTGTTGGTTATTCATTTTCATCCGTCCCTGGTTTATGTGTTTCCACTAATCAGGTTTCATGATATTGTTTAATCTTCTTGTTCCCTAAGGAAATGATCTTGCTTATAGTTTTCCCGCGATGTAGGATGTACACGTAGCACTCTCCTGGCCAGGAGAATCCCCCGTGGTAGTCATACACCCGGTTTACTACCTCGAGGTCACGGTCGTGACGTAGCGGTGACTACGGCACACGTGATAAGCGCACGGGTAGCTACCCCGCACTAGCACGCGATTAGTCGTTTCCACTAGTAGGTACGCTCAAACGTACAACACGGAATAGTACAAGGCCTTGCCCATCAAAACAGGGGTCTCGTTCCTCCACGGTCCACGTACCCTCGTCCGACTATCCTATTTTGCCCAAGGGGCTAACAAGAGTCGATGTAGGGTGGCCATACCTAACCCCGGGCCCCATGGGACGGCTAGCACCCCCTACACTAAGTAGCTCATCTAGGTACCACGTACACGAGAGCCAAACAGAAGTCGACGTAGAGTGGCCAAACCCACCACGGAACTCAACCCAAGAGGCCGCAAGCTCCCCTCTACTCTAAATGGATAGTTGCTCTCATTGGTACTACGTACACGATAGCCAACTCACTTCCTTTAACTAAATCCGAACAGTCGCCCGTAGGCAATATGTTCCAAAACCATCAGGTTTTCCGTACTACAATACTCCTGGTTTCTTTCTAATTTCCCCGTAGGGTTCATACATGGATTTTCTTATTTCCATAATCTGGTTCGTTGTATGCAGAACAGGCAACTCAAATTTCACCATCTATTATTGTTGAACGTACGAATTGCTACGCTAACGTGTTTGGTTTTAAAACCTTGTCGTTGTAGCTTCAAAGCGAAGAATTCGTATTCAACAAATAAAATTTATACCGAAACTGAAATTCCGAGTTGAACACAGGGAGGCTACGTCGATCTATATTCGCAATTATATTTTTTTTTAAATTTTTCTTGAAAAGTGAGGCGATGTAATTACAATGAAGCTATTACAACAATCAGACTAAAAGGAAAAGACAGAGAGAGAAAAAAAAATGCATTCAATATTTCAAAATGTTTATACAATAAAACCAAATAAGAATTACACTAGAAAGCGAGAAATCAGCTACACTAGAAAACAGGAAAATTCTACACTAGAAAGGTGTAAAGAAGAATGGGAGAGAGAAGTTATCCCCCTCGACAATCGCTTGGAGGACGAGTCGGACGGGACAACGCCTGGATGAAGGAGGACGAAGCAGAAGAACGGGAACGGGGCAGCACGTCGTCGTCATCGCGGGATCCACTTCCGAATGGGGATGAAAATTTGGACTTTATCTCGCGCGGAGCATCTCGGGTGTGGGACAAGCTTCTCTTGAGCTTTGGAGAGGTAGAGAAGAGAAGGAAGGGATGAGAATTTCGTGTAGAGGGAGTCTCCTTTCATAGTTACAAGGAGTGAAGGCAATTTGGTCATTTAAATCTCAAAACATTAAATAAGGGATCTTTAGTGATGGATAAAACCGTCGCTAAAGCCTCATCGTGGGCGTAGTGGGCGCTACCCACGCACGCCTGCTCGTCCGCTCATGCGGGCAACACTTGCGCACGTTCAGTTGTCCTCAGCCGTCCGATCATGAGATCAAATAGCTCAGATCGCGCCTTCACCTGCCACGCTGCACACTCGCCCCAACCCGTGCAATGCCACGTTACGCCGCGCGTGCAATAGCGTGTGGACGCTATCGGGCGCACGCGGCCGTTGAATCGCTATCTGACGGTCGATTGAAGGCGCGCCCCCCACTCCAGATTTTGCGTGGCGAGGCTCGAACGTGCTCCAGCGCCTCACGATAAGGCGCTGGACCGTTGTGCTACATTGCCCAAATGGTCGCATGGACGATTTCAAGGCGCCGCATCCACAACCATTGGATCTTGATCTAACGCGGGGAAGGGCGGATGCGAGAGCTTCAGCGAGTGCGTGCAGGCGTTTGGGCGACCGAGATGGCGCCACGTGGTGCCATCTTGGCCGTCCATCTTCTGGATGATGTAGATGGTGCCACGGGTGTCGGATTGACTCGATTTTTACGTCGTTGGGCTGCGATCGTCGATTCGAATCCATCCGTGCGGTCGGATTTGTCATTTGAAGGCGGATTTACACCATCTTAGCCCTTGATCTTATAGGATTCCCCGATCACTATCTGATGCTACAGATGCCTGATTAGGGCGATCTTGGAGTTGTTGAACTCCAATCGTCGCCCTGATCACATCTGTATGGTTGGATCTTCGATCTGAGACCCTGATAAAAAGTTTGCCCTATCCAAGCACATAAAAGGAGACAATTAACCTCTATTTTATTCAAACTACTCTAAATGCAAGATGATGCATGTTATGCACTATTTATAGCATGCAATGCAATCCTTTGCTTAAGAACATGCATAAATAGGCATCTTAAGTAGTGTAAATGTGTTTACATCATACCCCCATGCCTATCTTTTGCTAGTCCCTAGCAAAAACAATATGCTATTTATAAAAGAATTAGGTTGGATTATTTGGGCTTGAGTTATTTTCAATCATTAAGAAAATGTCTACCTAGGATCTGAAATTTCAAAGACACAACAGTGCCCGTGTATCTGCCAAAATGCAGACCACCTCAAGCCCTCGCCTTATTCAAAGAGAATTTTCTTTTTCTCTTTTTCCTCTTTTCTAATTTTTTTTTTTTGGATTTTCAAGTTTTAAAGTTTAAGAGTGGCTTTCTACGGCCATTCAACTCACCCAAGATTTGATGAGAATCCTAAGTTTTAAGCATCTTATTGTGAATGTGATAGACTCGTTAACCGGCAATTAAAACGAACTTCAGATTTCTACGCCTCTAGGTGACCTCAAAAAGAATTGTGCCTAAAGGTGTATCTTTACTACTAGTAGCTTTCTCCCTACTTTTATTTTTTTACAGGGTCAACACAAGGGTGAATCCAGTGTATATCTCCCCGATTTATTCTACTTCTCCGCTTCTTCCTAAGTGTTTTGGGAATTTTCAGTGCAATTATTGAGCTGGGTTCTGGACAACAGGTCGATGTGCTGTTACCACTAACAACTTGCTAGCCATACTCGTGCGGGAAGTGTGGTTTATTTCCTTTTCTTTTCTCCTTTTCTTTTTGATTTTTTTTTTTTAAGTAGGTGGTTTCCCTGGTCTAGGATTTACCTAAAGGAAACAAAAAGAGAAAGGTCCAGTGACTAGGCTCTGGACAACCTACCTATGGGCTGTTACCCACGATAACTTGCCAGCCATATCACTCTAGAAGGTTCATTAGCTACCCAATTTCCGTTAGAATCGCCGAAAAAATGAGTCAGTGCAAAGAAAGTGTGTAGATGCTTAAAACTCAAAAATTCCCTCCAATAAGAGGGTGGGTTGATAAGTGGTATACTTATCACCCAAACTTATTTTTTCCAATTACGATAAAATTAAGATGGCGAGGACTCAAAAGACAAATTCACATTTTAGTGGATACATAGGCTAATTAAGTCCAAAGACCTGAAGGGTCTTTGTGTTCAGATCCTAATGTAAAATTTCCTAAGATTGAAAAATCCTAATGTCCAACTAATCCTTCCTAATTTTGATTTTTTTTATGTATAAATAAGAAGAGAAAAATAATTTACATGAATTTCACAAAGCTAACCAAATGATTCAAGAATGAATCCACCCCCCCATGCCTAATTGATGCAATGTCCTCATTGAAAAAGAGACATGAAAGAAAGGGTAGAATATGAAAGATGTCACCTGAATATGAAGCTCGTATCAGCCTTGTGTTATATGTACAACTGCTGAGTTTAATGCCGTCAGCTAAGCGAAGTTGTAACGAATGTGTGCCCCAGACGTCTTTTAAGACGTCTGGGAGGTGGCTCAGACGTCGGACAAGACGTCTGGGATCACAACCAGACGTCTGATAAGACGTCTGGGATCGTTTCCAGACGTCTGGAAATCCGTTATTTTCGACACACGCGAGTCGCCTGCGCGCCTGAGCGCGCAGACCGCATATTCCCTCTTTTCTCTGCGGCTGCAGGCGGCCTGCCGCCTTTTCTCTCTCCTCTCCGCGCGGCATTAAAAGGGGCGCGCCTCCCCTCCCGTCTCCACCATCTCCTCCTTCTTCTCCTTCCTGTGCGCGAGAGCGAGCGGACGCGAGGGCGGCAGCGGCGGCCGCAGTGAGCGCGGAGGTGCGGCATGCGAGGGCGGAGCTCTGCCGTGAGGGCGAGCTCGCCGGAGCGGCTTGGCCGGCCGACGGAGGGCGCAGGGGGCGCGGAGCGACGCGGAGAGGGACCTGCTGCGGGCTGAGCAGCAGACGCGCGAGGTGCGACGCGGGCGGCGTCGCGAGCGGAGGCCGAGCAGGGTTCTGATTCTGGAAAAATTTCCAGAATCAGACGTCTGGGTTGATAGCCAGACGGCAAGGTCGACGTCTGTAAGATCATACAGACGTCTGAAAGGTGAGTTTCCGCTTTCTTCTTCCTTCTTGTCGACTGACCGTACTGAGGGAGAGGGGTTGGCTGTGCGCGGGTTCGCTGATTCGCCATCCTTTGCGAATCAGACGTCTGGAAGTTGTACCAGACGGCGGGAGTGACCTCCAGACGTCCTGAGGGACCATCGGACGTCTGGGATCTAGGGCAGACGTCCCCGCAGACTTCTGGACGTCTGGGAAACCACGCTGAACAGGTAATTCTCTGATCCACTTTTTAAGACGTCTGGAAGGAGTTCCAGACGTCTGATTTTGCACAGTATCGTCTTTTTCGATCCGTTTAGGGCCCGTTCGGGCTCCGTTTTCCGCAATTCGAGTTGCATTCTTTTCAGAAGTAATTCCTCTACCCGTCTACAGTAGCTATACACTGTTTTGAGACACTCCTTGTGTTTGATCCTTGTGATAGGACATCGTTCGGTTGCAGTCTTGAGAGTCGCGGAGGCGCGCGGGATTCCCAATCACGCCCCCATTACTCCCGTTGTACCTGGTAGAGTGGCTTAAGTTATTTTTAAAATCTGTTAAAGTATGGAACCATAACTAGAATCTAGGACATTGCATGAATCCTAGGAATGAGAAATGTATGGAATGATAGCTCCTAGGTGATGCATGAATCCTAGGGCTGGAAAACTAGTTGTATGCTAGATCCTAGGATGTGGCATGAATCTTGGGATGGAAAAACTAGTGGAATGTATAATACTGCAATCTTGGAAAAATGGAAAGGAATATAAAGCTGCCTGTAATTTGAATTAACAGCTGCCTGTTATGCATAAAGAAACATGTTTGAGATCATGGATTTTGAGAACGTGAATCTGGAAAGTGAAACATATGATGTTCTGAGATAAAGAGCTGGAACCCTACGGGGAATTAGGAGTGGAACTCCTGGAAAGAAAAAGGAATGGAACTGAGATGTAGTTTGTACTGTCTCTTGGGTACGCAGTACCAAGGGAAGTACCTGTACCTGTTTAGTGTAGAGTGGGGCCAGCCGCCCCAGGGACCCGGGGTTAGGATTGGCCGCTCTGTACCGACTTGTTGGCCCTCGTGTACGTAGTACCGAGGAGAGCTAGTAGTGTTAGGAGAGTACTAGCTACCCCACGGGCCCCGGGGTTCTGCTAGCCTCCTTCACCGACTTGTTAGGCCCACTAGGGCATACCAGGGTAGTCAGGCGAGGGTGCGCGGACTGTGGAGGGGCAAGGCCCCGGTTTGGTTACTGTGGAGGGGTTGGACCCCTGTTACTGAGAGGGCTCTGCCCTGGTTCCGTGCTGTGCTTTGGGCGCACCCGTTAACGGAAACGACTGACCGCGTGCCAGTGTGGGCTAGCTACCTGTGCGTTTATCGCGCGTGCCGTAGTCACCGTTACGTCTGTCAGTGACCTTGGGGTGGTTGACTGAGGGTAGGATCACCACGGGGGACTCTCCCGGCCAGGAGAGCACCACGTGCTACTTCTACTTTTGGAAAAGACTGCAATCAAGATCATTCCCACGATGACATTCGAGATCAAGTAAAGGACCTGAGAAATAAATGAAATAGTGAGAAAAATTGAAAGATGTGAATAAAGGAAGTAATAGAACATAGCAGCTACTGTACACTCTACTGTTGCCTTTAGTTAGTTTGCCACTCTACTCAGCGTTTTGCTGACGTGTTACACTCGTTACCTTTTTCAGGACCAGGTGTTGAGCAGCCAGGGTCGGCGGCTGCAGAGGACGCTGGGCCGAGTAGGCTCCAGTAGAGTTACCACAGCCTTTTGTACCTCTTTTGTTTCTGTTCTAGTGAGTAGTTTTTGTTTCCACTGTACCTTCTTTACCTGCAGTTCTTGTTATATGATAAATGTTGTTTTACTGTTGTGGTGGTACCTACTGTAGTAGTTTCTTTCCTTACTGCTGTACTTTCTTACTGTTAGTTATATTCATGCTGAATGTGGTTTATTTTACTGTCTTTTGGTTACTTCCTCGTTGGACGACTAGGTCTTGGGATTAGTCGAGTCGGTCCGGTTCTCGTGTCTCGTAGGGACTCGGGAATCGGGTCGTTACAAGATGGCATCAGAGCAAGGTCGTCCCGAGAAGTGAATCAACTGACTGGAAAATAACCAATTCACATGTTATAACTAGAGTAGCCACCACAACATACCTCTTGACATGAGCTCTTAGAAGTTTCATTAGGTACCGTCTATTTTGACGCTTTTCATTTTGTTTCGCGTCTCCATTGTAGGAGATGCCGCGTCGTGGAGCTAGGAGGGTGGGCCGCAGGCGCGGCCGAGGTCAGGGCCCGGGGGACAGATGTGTCGGGCTTGGAATACATACTACCCCTCCTCTTCTCCTGAGTATACCGTCTCGGGACCTCGTCCAACTGATTCGAGAGGTGGTTCGAGAAGAATTTCAGCTTCCACCCACGTCGCCACCCCCTCCCCCTTCCGAGAGTACGACAGGGGAGTTAGTGGTGGAACGAGATTTCCGCCGCCACACCAGGCGTGTTAGGAGAACTCAACGGAGACACATGGCGTCTGCAGGAGAGCCATCACATTGTGCAGGGCCATCAGTGGCCTTTGGGGGCCCTCGACAGGGGCCAGTCGCCAGCACCGGACCCCCGCCTAGCCGACAGCAGGGACTCACTGAGGGCGGGAGTCGGGTTCCCCTCTGCTACCAGTGTGGCCAGCCGGGCCACGTCAGGAGGGACTGCCCGTCTGGGGCAGGAGGTCAGCAGATACTTCCCGCGCAGAGCACTGGAGGGCGCGCAGGAGGCCGTGGTTCCCAGGCGCGAGGAGGAGGACAGCAGTCACGAGGAGGGTACCGGCCAGCACCTACCCGTCCGACGTAGAGTGTGGCTGCTTCGTCCGCACCTGGGGCTGAGGGGCGTATCAACGCCCTAACACACAGGGACGCCAAAGCATCAGGATCCATGGTAGCAGGTATGGTTTCAGTTTCTGGCAGACTCGTTTACACGCTTTTCGATTCCGGCGCTACGCACTCGTTTGTCGCAGCCAGTTTCGCAGTTAGTTTGGACCAGGATTATACACTGTTAGAGAATCCGTTCGTAATCAGAGGTCCGAGTGGTCAGCTGTTTGTAGCTGAGGAGGTGTACACGGGTTGCGGAGTCAGCATCGGGGAACATAGCCTGCCAGCTGACCTGATTATGATACAGATGGAGGACTTTGGAGTGATTCTGGGGATGGATTGGCTGTCCGCTTACCACGCCTTGGTAGACTTTTTGAGAGGAAGATTGTCTTCTCCATTCCGGAGTTGCCTTCTTTCGAGTTTCACGGGCAGCCAGTGGACGGAGGATTCAGGTGCATTTCGGCACTTCGGGCGGCGAGACTTTTGAGCCAGGGGTGTGAGGGCTTCCTAGCTTGTGTGGTGGCAGAGCACAGCCCCGTGGCAGACTACCAGAGCATCCCGGTGGTCAGAGAGTACCCCGACGTGTTTCCAGACGAGTTACCAGGACTACCGCCCGAGCGTGAGATCGAGTTTGAGATCTCACTAGTACCAGGGACCAGCCCCATCTCCACCGTGCCATACAGAATGGCACCGCTTGAGCTGCGAGAGCTCAAGTCCCAGTTGCAGGACCTTTTGGAGAAAGGTTTCGTGAGGCCCAATGCGTCTCCCTGGGGAGCCCCGGTACTGTTTGTGAAGAAGAAGGATGGGACCATACGCCTTTGTGTGGACTACCGACAGCTGAATAGGGTCACCATCAAGAACAGATATCCGCTGCCGAGGATTGACGATTTGTTTGACCAGTTGCGGGGTGCCACGGTGTTTTCCAAGATCGACTTGAGGTCTGGATACCACCAGTTGAGGATCAGGGAGACCGACGTCTCCAAGACAGCTTTCCGCACCCGGTACGGACACTACGAGTTTTTGGTCATGCCGTTTGGGCTGACCAATGCCCCCGCTGTTTTCATGGACCTGATGAACCGGGTGTTTAGACCGTACTTGGACCAGTTTGTGGTGGTTTTCATAGATGATGTACTCATCTATTCTAGAGATCAGACGCAGCACGGACAGCACTTGCGGATGGTTCTGGACACTCTGAGACGACGCAGGCTGTATGCCAAATACAGCAAGTGCGAGTTCTGGTTGAGGGAGGTGACCTTTTTGGGTCATGTGATCTCTGGAGACGACCTGGCGGTGGACCCCGCCAAGGTCGAGGCAGTGCTCAGGTGGGAGAGACCGCGTTCAGTCACTGAGATTCGCAGTTTCCTGGGACTGGCAGGTTACTACAGACGGTTCATCAGAGGATTTTCACAGATTGCGCGTCCTATGACACAGTTGACCCGGAAGGACGTGCCTTTCGCTTGGACAGACGCCTGTGAGGCGTGTTTTCTGGAGCTGAAGGAGAGGTTGACCTCGACTCCCGTGCTCACCATCCCTGACAGTAGTGGCGGGTTCGTTGTATACACGGACGCTTCCTTGCAGGGGTTAGGAGGTGTGCTCATGCAGAGGGGTCACGTGATCGCTTACGCTTTGCGGCAACTGAAGCCCCATAAGCATACCTACCCTACCCACGATCTAGAGTTGGCAGTTGTTGTCTTCGCGCTGAAGACATGGAGGCACTACTTGTACGGTGAGACCTTCGAGATTTTTACAGATCACAAGAGCCTCAGATATCTTTTTGACCAGAAGGAGCTCAACATGAGACAGAGACGTTGGTTGGAGCTCCTGAAGGACTACGACTGCAGCATCTCCTACCACCCGGGAAAGGCCAATGTGGTGGCTGACGCCTTGAGCCGTAAGGCGCCCGCACGCTTGGCCAGTCTACAGTTACAGAGTTGGAGCCTTTTGGAGGAGGTGGGCAGTTGGCGACCTCTAGAGTTACGAGGGTACTGTGGGGCAGTGACGGTGACACGGCAGACCAGGCCAGAGTTGATAGACCGCATCATCACGGGACAGATGGCCGATCCGTACTTGCAGTCTTTGCGCGACAGAGTACTATCAGGGGACCCAGGGGACCTCTCTTTCACAGACCAGGTGTTACGCTTGAGGGGACGGTTGTGCGTCCCCAGAGACGAGGAACTGTTGAGAGAGCTCCTGACTGAGGCACACGGTTCCAGATTCACCATACATCTCGGAAACACGAAATTGTACCATGACTTGAGACGCGAGTTTTGGTGGAGAGGGATGAAGCGGGATGTGGGTGAGTTCGTGCAGCAGTGCTTAGTGTGCTAGCAGGTAAAAGCCGAGCATCAGAGGCCTGCAGGGCCGCTTCAGCCGCTTCCAGTGCCAGAGTGGAAGTGGGAAAGCATCACCATGGACTTGGTGGTGGGCTTACCTGTTACCCAGCGAGGACACGACGCAGTCTGGGTAATAGTGGATAGATTGACGAAGACGGCACGATTCTTGCCGATCCGAGTCACTTTGGGACCAGCACAGTTGGCAGAGAGGTATATCCGTGATGTGGTGCGACTACACGGAGTTCCGCGGGAGATCGTATCCGACCGGGATACCCGCTTTACGTCCCAGTTTTGGGCTGAGTTTCAGCAGGCTTTGGGGACGAGGTTGAGGTTTAGCACGGCTTACCACCCCCAGACGGACGGACAGTCGGAACGCACGATACAGACACTTGAGGACCTTTTGCGTGCCTGTGTACTAGACTGGAGGGGCTCTTGGGAGGAGCACCTGCCCCTGGCGGAGTTTGCATACAACAACAGTTATCACTCGAGCATCGGCATGGCTCCCTACGAGGCTCTGTACGGACGGAAATGCACGGCACCCTTGAGTTGGGTTGAGGTGGGGACCAAGTGGGAGGTTGGCCCCAGGATGATCCGGCAGAGTCAGGAGGTAGTTGAGCAGATCCACAGACGACTCCGCACTGTCAGGAGCAGACAGAAGAGCTACGCAGATCGCAGACGCAGAGAGGTGCAGTTCGAGGTTGGGGACCACGTCTTTCTTCGTGTTTCGCCCATGAAGGGTTTACAGCGGTTTGGGGTGAGAAGGAAGCTCGCGCCGAGGTTCGTGGGGCCCTTTGAGGTCCTGGAGCGGGTTGGACCCGTTGCTTACAGACTTGCCCTTCCCCCGCAGCTTTCTGGTGTGCACGACGTGTTCCACGTGTCCAACCTCAGGAAGTACGTAGCCGATCCCAGCCACGTACTGAGTCACGAGAGCGTCGAGGTGAGCGACGACCTGACCTACCCCTAGCGGCCAGTGCAGATCCTAGACCGAGCCGTCCGCAGGTTCAGACGAAAGCAAGTACCCCTGGTAAAGGTTTTGTGGAGGAGCCAGCGGTACGAGGAGGCTACCTGGGAGCCTGAGGCGGCAATGCGGGAGCGGTACCCAGAGCTTTTCGCGGGTACGTCTTTTCGAACCGGCTTCGGTCCTCTTTGAGTTTGTTATGGTTATTGATAGCGACTCTGCTGCGAGAGATAACCGGGTTTTATTGCTATCTCGTTGTAATATAGCCGGTTATTGCCATCATTTCAAATATATAAATTTTTACTCGGAAAATAAAAGAGTTCCCGAGGTCGAACTCAGGGAGCAAACTGTATTTTAGAGATATACATGTTTCTTTTACAAAAATAAACAAAGAGAGAGAAAGAATGTGGTGTCTTTTTTTTTCTCTTTGTTTCTCCTCGTCTCAGATCTTTTTCTTCTTAGTTCTGCAGAGGTGATCTTCTTTCTTTCTTCAGATCTCCTTCTTCCTTCTTTGTTCTTCAGATGTGATCTTCTTTCTTTCTTCAGATCTCCTTCTTTCTTCTTAGTTCTGCAGAGGTGATCTTCTTTCTTTCTTCAGATCTCCTTCTTCCTTCTTTTCTTTTTCCAGTCAGGGACGTCGCCCCTCCTTCTCTTTTCTTTTCCCTTCAGGCCGTCGTCTGATTTCCAAATCAGATGACTTAAACTGCCAGTTGCTACAGTGTCTTCCTCAGCTTCCTTCTTCTTCACCTGTTCCTGCACACTTCAGAGTTTTGCATCAGAGGCAAAACCTACTCTACCCTCTCCCCCCGCGTCTCTCTCTCTCTGAAACCACTCTTGGGAAAGCTCTCCCAGAGCTGCCGGGTAATCGGGTACGGGTCGTGCCCGGGTCCAGGCCCACCGGCGTGCGTGGTGGGCGAGGAGTGCAGGTCAGTCTAAGTCGGGTCGGGTCAGGTCCGCGGGGCGTGAGCGCGGACGAGACCGGGTAACCGGGCGGGTGTAAGGGGACCTCACCCCGTGTGCTGAGGCAGTAAGGCTAGTGCACAAAATCAATTTAAACAGTGGAAAGTGTGTGAGGCTTTCCGATGTGGGACTAAACATAGACCTTTCCTCGCGTGCGCCTGCTGGGAGACCGCGGCCTGGCTTCTGCAGCTGCGGCTTTGATTTGTGTAGGTTGCTGGCTGGCTGCCTTCGCAAGACTCCCCGTAATCCGCAGCAGCTGGAGACCTGGAGTCCTCAAGCCTGGAGCGCGGGAGAAGCTGCTTCAATGTGCGTTAATGGCGGTCGAACCTCAAAACCTGTCGGACACGAATATGGCCTCTCGGCCTGATCAAACCACTGGGGAACCTTCGCCGTGGCACGGCGAAGGTGAGGAGCTGCGCGGCAGGCCGCAAGGTGGTTCTGGCGGCAGCCCTAGGTTGGACTGCAGCCGGAGGAATGGGTTTGTTCGGGGGAGTGTTACGGAGGTATGGAGTGGCAGTGGAGGGGTGGGGGGTGCTCAGTGTGATGAGGCGGAGGTTCGGTGAGGGTCGGCGAGGTGTGTGAGGCTGTGGAGCGATGGGAACATCTCGCCGGAGGGTGGCCGGATTCGAAGGGGGTGACGATGGTCAGGGTCGGTCGAGGGCGTAATTGAACAAATTGGAACCGGGGAAAGAAAGAGGAGAAGAAGGGAAATAGTTCTAACTTACTTGCAGGGACGAAGGGGGAGGAACAGTGCGACAGTCGTATCGACTGTCGCCGGAGAAGACGATGCTCAGGGAAAGGGGCGGCGGCGAGTGGAGAGTCGGAGAGGCGCCAGCTGGGTGCGGCGTGGCGCGGGAAGAGCAGGGGAGGAAGTCTCTGCTGCTGGTATTGCGGCAGAGCGAAGAGGAGAAGGGGGAGGAACCGCCGGAGCTGGTGAGCGTCTGCCGGAGAGAGAAGAGAGGAAAGTTGGGGGTTTTCTCCGTCAGACCCGAGCTACCCCGGTCGGTGGAGCAACGGGGGGTATTTATAGGGATCAAACAGGGAGGAAGGCGGAGGGAGACGACGTGTCTCCCTCGCCGGAGGATGGCCGGAGACAAGAACCCATACCGTCCGTGCGTTCGCACGGCCGGTATGGTGGGTTACAACGACCAGGGGGGTGTCCCTGCGACGGCTGACGACGCAGGGCACCCCCGGTTTACTTGCCAGGTCCCCCACCTCACCCTACGCGACGCCATACTCCGCGCAAGGTCGCCGGAGCATGGTGCTGGCAGGTTTTGCAGGGGGGACCTGATCGCAAAAAACGAAGGAGTGTTAGGGGTCAAAATGCGAGGGTTCAAAAGTTGAGGGCCAAAGAGTAAATATATGAGGACCAAAGTGTAAAGTCGGTCAAGGAGGTTTCTTCTTAGGCTCAAGTTTTTATACATGATTAATTAGGACTTAAGGAATCTGATGGTGAATTTCATTTCTATATTAAACCTTATTTGACCGGTCAATTTACGCAAAAACCCAAATTAAGTTATTAATTGGGCATGGTTCTCAATGTAGGTCAAAATGGGTTCTGAAGGCCAAATTGAAGGTTCTAAACCCTAGAGATTATTTTTCTATGAATTTTAGAGGGTTTATTCTATTTTTACTTTGCCTCGAACCTTGTGAATTGAAGTGGGTTGTTTTAGGGTTACAGATTATCATTTAGTTTCTTGGAAGTGCTGTAGCCCTTGCTAGATCATCTCATCCCACTTTTATTCTTATTAAGCTGATTTGACCTATGTTTGGGCCCTGAATTACCCTGTATGCAGATTATACTGGTAAAATTGCATTTTTACCCCTTATGACTTGTTTTCTCCTTAAACTCAGAATTCTCTGAGTTAAGCCTTTCCTTGAGTTATGTAGGAGCTTTTATCCTTTGTATTGGGTCAAAATGAGCTAGTTATGGCTCATGATGAGCTTCTCATCAGTTATTTGGACATCTTTTTCCCGCACCCTAGTTGGCGCAAGTTTCAGGGACGAAACTTCCTTTGAGTTTGTTATATTGTAACGAATGTGTGCCCCAGACGTCTTTTAAGACGTCTGGGAGGTGGCTCAGACGTCGGACAAGACGTCTGGGATCACAACCAGATGTCTGATAAGACGTCTGGGATCGTTTCCAGACGTCTGGAAATCCATTATTTTCGACACACGCGAGTCGCCTGCGCGCCTGAGCGCGCAGACCGCATATTCCCTCTTTTCTCTGCGGCTGCAGGCGACCTGCCGCCTTTTCTCTCTCCTCTCCGCGCGGCGTTAAAAGGGGCGCGCCTCCCCTCCCGTCTCCACCGTCTCCTCCTTCTTCTCCTTCCTGTGCGCGAGAGCGAGCGGACGCGAGGGCGGCAGCGACGGCCGCAGTGAGCGCGGAGGTGCGGCGTGCGAGGGCGGAGCTCTGCCGTGAGGGCGAGCTCGCCGGAGCGGCTTGGCCGGCCGACGGAGGGCGCAGGGGGCGCGGAGCGACGCGGAGAGGGACCTGCTGCGGGCTGAGCAGCAGACGCGCGAGGTGCGACGCGGGCGGCGTCGCGAGTGGAGGCCGAGCAGGGTTCTGATTCTGGAAAAATTTCCAGAATCAGACGTCTGGGTTGATAGCCAGACGGCAAGGTCGACGTCTGTAAGATCATACAGACGTCTGAAAGGTGAGTTTCCGCTTTCTTCTTTCTTCTTGTCGACTGACCGTACTGAGGGAGGGGGGTTGGTTGTGCGCAGGTTCGCTGATTCGCCATCCCTTGCGAATCAGACGTCTGGAAGTTGTACCAGACGGCGGGAGTGACCTCCAGACGTCCTGAGGGACCATCGGACGTCTGGGATCTATGGCAGACGTCCCCGCAGACTTCTGGACGTCTGGGAAACCACGCTGAACAGGTAATTCTCTGATCCACTTTTTAAGACGTCTGGAAGGAGTTCCAGACATCTGATTTTGTACAGTATCGTCTTTTTCGACCCGTTTAGGGCCCGTTCGGGCTCCGTTTTCCGCGATTCGAGTTGCATTCTTTTCATAAGTAATTCCTCTACCCGTCTACAGTAGCTATACACTATTTTGAGACACTCCTTGTGTTTGATCCTTGTGATAGGACCTCGTTCGGTTGCAGTCTTGAGAGTCGCGGAGGCGCGCGGGATTCCCAATCACGCCCCCATTACTCCCGTTGTACCTGGTAGAGTGTAACGAGCGTGTGCCCCAGACGCCTTTTAAGACGTCTGGGAGGTGGCCCAGACGTCGTACCAGACGTCTGGGATCATATCCAGACGTCTGACCAGACGTCCGGGATAGTTTACAGACGTCTGGAGAACAGTTAGGTTCGCACGGGAGATTCGTCTGCGCGCCTGTGCGCGCAGACCTGCGTTTCTGCCCTCTTTCTCTGCGGCTGCAGGCGGCTGCGACCGCCTTCTCTCTCCTCTCCGCGCGGCGTTAAAAGGGGGGCGCGCCTTTCCTCCCGTCTTCACCATCTTCCTCCTTCTTCTCCTGCCTGTGCGCGAGAGCGAGCGGACGCGAGGGCGCAGCAGCAGCGGCAGCCGCAGTGAGCGCGGAGGAGCTGCGGCGTGCGAAGGCGGGGCTCTGCCGTGAGGGCGAGCTCGCCAGGAGCGGCTTGGCCGGCCGGCGAAGGGCGCAGGGGGCGCGGAGCGTCGCGGAGAGGGACCTGTGCGGGCTGAGCAGCAGACGCGCGAGGTGCGACGCGGGCGTTGTCGCGAGCGGAGGCCGAGCAGGGTTCTGATTCTGGAAAAATTTCCAGAATCAGACGTCTGGATTGATATCCAGACGGCAAGGTCGACGTCTGTGAGATCATACAGACGTCTGAAAGTGAGTTTCCGCTTTCTTCTTCCTTCTTGTCGACTGACCGTACTGAGGGAGGGGGGTTGGCTGTGCGCAGGTTCGCTGATTCGTCATCCTTTGCGAATCAGACGTCTGAAAGTTGTACCAGACGGCGGGAGTGACCTCCAGATGTCCGGAGGGACCATCGGACGTCTTGGATCTAGGCAGACGTCCCCGCAGACTTCTGGACGTCCGGGGAACCAAGCCGAACAGGTAATTCTCTGATCCACCGTTTAAGATGTCTGCAAGGAGTTCCAGACGTCTGATTTTGCACAGTATCGTCTTTCTTGACCCGTTTAGGGCCCGTTTGGGCTCCGTTTTTCGCGATTCGAGTTGCATTCTTTTCAGAAGTAATTCCTCTACCCGTCTACAGTAGCTATACACTATTTTGAGACACTCCTTGTGTTTGATTCTTGTGATAGGACCTCGTTCGGTTGCAGTCTTGAGAGTCCCGGAGGCGCGCGGGATTCCCAATCACGCCCCCATTACTCCCGTTGTACCTGGTAGAGTGGCTTAAGTTATTTTTAAAATCTGTTAAAGCATGGAACCATAAATAGAATCTAGGACATTGCATGAATCCTATGAATGAGAAATGTATGGAATGATAGCTCCTAGGTGATGCATGAATCCTAGGGCTAGAAAACTAGTTGTATGCTAGATCCTAGGATGTGGCATGAATCTTAGGATGGAAAAACTAGTGGAATGTATAATACTGCAGTCTTGGAAAAATGGAAAGGAATATAAAGCTGCCTGTAATTTGAATTGATAGCTGCCTGTTATGAATAAAGAAACATGTTTGAGATCATGGATTTTGAGAACGTGAATCTGGAAAGTGAAACATATGATGTTCTGAGATAAAGAGCTGGAACCCTACGGGGAATTAGGAGTGGAACTCCTGGAAAGAAAAAGGAATGGAACTGAGATGTAGTTTGTACTGTCTCTTGGGTACGCAATACCAAGGGAAGTACCTGTACCTGTTTAGTGCAGAGTGGGGCCAGCCGCCCCAGGGACCCGGGGTTAGGATTGGCCGCTCTGTACCGACTTGTTGGCCCTCGTGTACGTAGTACCGAGGAGAGCTAGTAGTGTTAGGAGAGTACTAGCTACCCCACGAGCCCCGGGGTTCTGCTAGCCTCCTTCACCGACTTGTTAGGCCCACTAGGGCAAACCAGGGTAGTCAGGCGAGGGTGCGCGGACTGTGGAGGGGCAAGGCCCCGGTTTGGTTACTGTGGAGGGGTTGGACCCCTGTTACTGAGAGGGCTCTGCCCTGGTTCCGTGCTGTGCTTTGGGCGCACCCGTTAACGGAAACGACTGACCGCGTGCCAGAGCGGGCTAGCTACCTGTGCGTTTATCGCGCGTACCGTAGTCACCGTTACGTCTGTCAGTGACCTTAGGGTGGTTGACTGAGGGTAGGATCACCACGGGGGACTCTCCCGGCCAGGAGAGCACCACGTGCTACTTCTACTTTTGGAAAAGACTGCAATCAAGATCGTTCCCACGAGGACATTCGAGATCAAGTAAAGGACCTGAGAAATAAATGAAATAGTGAGAAAAATTGAAAGATGTGAATAAAGGAAGTAATAGAACATAGCAGCTACTGTACACTCTACTGTTGCCTTTAGTTAGTTTGCCACTCTACTCAGCGTTTTGCTGACGTGTTACACTCGTTACCTTTTTCAGGACCAGGTGTTGAGCAGCCAGGGTCGGCGGCTGCAGAGGACGCTGGGCCGAGTAGGCTCCAGTAGAGTTACCACAGCCTTTTGTACCTCTTTTGTTTCTGTTCTAGTGAGTAGTTTTTGTTTCCACTGTACCTTCTTTACCTGCAGTTCTTGTTATATGATAAATGTTGTTTTACTGTTGTGGTGGTACCTACTGTAGTAGTTTCTTTCCTTACTGCTGTACTTTCTTACTGTTAGTTATATTCATGCTGAATGTGGTTTATTTTACTGTCTTTTGGTTACTTCCTCGTTGGACGACTGGGTCTTGGGATTAGTCGAGTCGGTCCGGTTCTCGTGTCTCGTAGGGACTCGGGAATCGGGTCGTTACAGAAGTCCAGCCAAAGAAGTCACAGAATGGCTAGAGCAACTAAGTCTGAGGCGGGTTTAGGAAGAATACGGTCAATAACAGGCTTCAAATGTTGACCGTTGACTTTAAATGTGTTAGTCGTCCTTGGGTCAGATATCTGAACGACTCTATTTGGAAAAATCTGGTCAATTATGAATGGGTCATTCCATTTAGATTTAAGTTTGCCAGGAAAGAGCCTAAGTTTAGAATCGAATAACCAGACCTTCTGGTTTGGCTCAAAGCTCTTGCGGGAAATCAGTTGATCATGTAGAGCTTTGGTCCGAGCCTTGTAGATCTTGGCATTCTCATAAGCATCATTTCTAAGCTCCTCCAACTCAGATAGTTGGAGTTTCCTGGTCTTCCTGGCTAAATTCAGATTTAAATTGCATTGTTTGATGGCCCAGAATGCCCTATGTTCAATCTCTACGGGTAGATGGCATGCCTTTCCATACACCAAATGGAATGGAGACATGCCGATGAGCGTTTTATACGCCGTACGGTAGGCCCAAAGAGCGTCCTTAAGCTTTTGAGTCCAATCCTTGCGATCAGGCCTAACCATTTTCTGCAGAATGTTCTTGATCTCTCGATTAGAGATCTCGGCTTGTCCATTCGTCTGGGGATGGTAAGGTGTGGAAATTCGATGACTAACCCTGTATTTGGCCAATAAATTCTGGAATTGGGCATTAGTAAAATGAGTGCCACCATCACTGATGATAGCCCTCGGAATCCCGAACCTATTGAAGATATTTTTCTTGACAAAATCGATGACCACCTTGTGGTCATTGGTTCGGGTGGGAATCGCCTCAATCCTTTTGGACACATAATCAACAGCAACAAGAATGTACTGATGTCCAAATGAAGGGATAAAGGGTCCCATGAAATCGATGCCCCAAACATCGAAAATATCGACGAGAAGAATAGGGTTTAGGGGCATCATGTCTCTCTTAGTTATGCTCCCGAGTGCCTGACATCGAGAACATGACCTTGAGAAATCTTGGGCATCCTTGAATAAAGACGGCCAATAGAAGCCAGATTGCAAAATTTTTGCAACCGTCTTTTTCCCAGAGAAATGTCGACCACACCCAGATGCATAGCAGAACTCGAATATACTGTTGAATTCATTCTCCGGTATACATCAGCGAATAATCTGATCAGAGCCGATGCGATACAGTTCAGGGTCCTCCCAGAAGTAGTATTTGGCCTCAGATTTAAGTCCATCCCGTTGTTGCTTGGTCTAATCCTGGGGGATTTGACTAACGACCAAATAGTTAACAATGTCAGCAAACCATGGGGTGTGGACACCTAAAACTGTAAGAATAGTTTCGTCCGAAAAAGTGTCAGCAATCGGAATGTCCGGACAAGAAGAATCACCTAGGAGTCTCCACAAATGATCTGCTACCACATTTTGTACCCCGACTTTATCCTTGATTTCAAGATCAAATTTTTGAAGCAAAGAATCCAACGAATGTGCCGGGGTTTATCATACTTTTTGGCCAAGAGATGTCTCAAAGCCGAGTGATCGGTATAGATGATAACATGAGACCCTAAGAGATAAGCCCTGAATTTTTCCAAAGCAAACACTATAGCTAGTAATTCCTTTTCAGTAATAGTGTAATTCCTTTGGGCTTCATCCAGAGTCTTACTAGCGTAGTAGATGACAGAGGGCTTTCTATCAATTTTCTAACCCAGGACAGCCCCGACCGCGTAATCAGAAGCGTCGGTCATGATCTCAAAAGGGGCTGTCCAAATTGGTGGTTGCAAAACTGGAGCACATGTGACTGCCATTTTCAGGAAATCAAATGCCTTTCGGCATGATTCGTCAAAAACAAACGGCGTTTCTTTGGCAAGAAGATTGCTCAAGGGACGAGCAACCTTCAAGAAATCCTTGATGAATCTTCGATAAAATCCCACATGGCCAAGAAATGATCGGATTTGTTTAACAAATGTGGGAGGAGGAAGTTTAGCGATAGCATCAACCTTAGCTTTATCCACTTCAATTCCCCGTTCAGAGATTACATGACCCAAAACCAAACCTTCTTGGGTCATGAAATGACCCTTTTCCCAGGTAAGGACCAATCGTGTTTTGATACATCGCTTAAGAATCATTTCCAGATTAGCCAAACAATAGTCAAATGATTCTCCGAAAATAGAGAAATCATCCATGAAGACTTCCATAAACTCTCCCACCATGTCAGAAAATATGGCTAGCATACACCTTTGAAAAGTCGCAGGCGCATTGCATAACCCGAAAGGCATCCTACGAAAAGCAAAGGTTCCGTAGGGACAAGTGAAAGTAGTTTTTTCCTGATCCTCAGGATGGATAGGAACATGGTTGTATCTCGAGTAGCCATCAAGAAAACAGAAGTACTTCTGCCTGGCTAATTTTTCCAAGATTTGATCAATGAAGGACAGGGGAAAATGATCCATTTTAGTGGTTGTGTTCAGCTTCCTATAATCAATACAAACCCTCCAAGAGGAAGCTGAACGAGTTGTGACAGATTCTCCTCTCTCGTTAGTCACAACGGTAATCCCGACTTTCTTCAGAACAATCTGTATGGGACTTACCCAGGGACTATCAGAGATTGGATAAATAATTCCTGCATCGAACCACTTGATGATTTCCTTTTTGACCACTTCTCGCATATTTGGGTTCAATCTCCTCTGCATTTGGCGAGAAGGGCGGGATCCATCTTCTAAGAATATTCTATGATTACAGTAAGATGGCTCGATCCCTCTGAGGTCGTGAATGGCCCAACCAATTGCCTCCTTATGTTCCTTCAAGACCTTGATCAATTTAATCTCTTGCTCCTTTGTCAATTTAGCACTGATAATCATAGGGAGCGTCTTCTAAGGTCCTAAAAATTAATATTTTAAATTCTCAGGCAATGGTTTCAATTCAAGCTGGGGCAGGTTGATGATTGATGGTAGAGTAGATGCTAAAGATTCAACAAGAGGAAGAGGTTGTGAGTGAACAAAATTAATAACCTCTTCAGAAGATGGCAGGTTAGCCATAGAGGGTTGCGGGTCAAATTCGCCATCCAAGGAGGAACTTTCGATTGAAGAAACCATTAAACAAGTTTCAATGTTATCATTATCCTCATCAAGTTCCTCAATAAATCCACAATCCTCAAATTTGTTGATCGCCTTAAAAATATCCAATTTCATTCGTTGGTCCCCAAAGGCGATTTTCAGGCTACCACTTTCACAATTAATGTTGACCTCAGCAGTAGCCAGGAACGGATGCCCCAGAATGATGGGCATGTTTCTCAGATTATTCGGTACATCCATGTCAAGGACAAGGAAATTTACAGGAAAATAGAAATCCTTGACCTTAACTATAACATCTTCAATAACGCATCGCGGGTTTGTGACCGAGCGGTCCGCTAACTGTAGCGTTACTAAAGTTGGCCGAAGTTCACCTAACCCAAACTTCTTGTAAAGAGAAGTCGGAATTAGGTTGATGGATGCACCCAGATCCAAAAGTGCTCTGTCAAATGTATAATCTGATTTGACGTAAGAAATTAAAAGAGCACCAGGATCTCTCTTTTTCTGAGGGAGGTAGTGTAGGATAACAGAACTAGCCTGCTCAGAGAGTACCACCTTCCTCGGAACAGATTCTCTTGACCTACGCTTTTGTGTACATAATTCCTTTAAAAATCTTGCTGATGAGAACCTCGTCATAAACCCTAAACTAGCACCATCTAACCCATATTTGCAAGAAAAAGCTCCTACATAACTATAGAAAGGCTTGACTCAGAGAGATTCTGAGTTTGTGAAGAAAATAAGAACTAAGGGGTAAAAATGTAATTTCACCAACTCAATCTGAAAACAGGGTAACTCAGGGTCCAAACTTAGGTCAAACCAACCTAAAAACAAGAAAAGTGGGATGAATTGATCCAATAAGGGCTACAGCAACTCCAAGGAATTAAATGACATCCTGTAATCCTAAGAACAAACCCACTTCAATTTACGAGGTTCGATGCAAATAAAAAATTGAATAAACCCTCTAAAATTCATAGAAAAATAATATCTAGGGTTTAGAACCTTCAATTTGGCCTTAGGAACCCATTTTGACCTACATTGAGAACCAGGCCCAATTAATGACTTGATTTGGGTTTTTACGTAAATTGACCAGTCAAACAAGGTCTAATCTAGAAATAAAATTCACCATTAGAATCCTTAGGTCATAGTTAGTCATGTATAAAAACTTGAGCCTAAGAAGAGACCTTCTTGACTAACTTTACATTTTGGTCCTCATCCATTACTTTTTAACCCTCAACTTTTGAAACCCTCGCATTTTGGCCCCTAAGCCTTCTTCGTTCTTTGCATTTGGGTCCTCCCTGCAAAACCCTGAGTAGCGCCATGCTCCGGCGACTTTGCGCGGAGCATGGCACCGCGCAGGGTGAGGGAGACCCTCTGCCAAGACAACCGGGGGCTTATCGCCCTTCGACCGCGCCTTATCGCCCTCACCTTCTCCATCTCCGGCCAACCTCTGGCGACTCGCTCCCATCATTCCACCACCCCACACGACTCGCCGACCAACCCAAAACCTCCGCCTCATCACGCTAAGCCACTTCCGCCCCTTCATTCCCTGTCATTCGCCACCTGAAGACCCCCCGAACACACCCATTCCCCCAGCCACAGTCCGACCTAGGGCAGCCCCTGCACGTCGCCCCACGACCTGCCAGACCCCGCACCACCTTCACTGTGCCACGACGAAGGTCCCCCGCTTATCTGATTAGGCCGAAGGGCCGTGTTGATGTGAACAGGTTACCTGCCCTCCGCCGCCATTGCTGAGCAGGTGGAGCTTCTTCTGCCTGCAGCTTCGCTCTGCCCAGGCTTGACTCTCTAGGACGCGCACTTCGCTCCCACGCAGCTGCCCAAGCCTGCAACTGGGGTGAAGCCTTCGCAACAGCCGCGACTGCCTACAGCTTTCTCAGCTGCAGGCGCCAAAGTGGGGTGGGACCTTTAGTCCCACCTCGGTAGCTTGAAGGCCGCACACCCACATAAAGGCAAAAGGTGCTATAGGCTTATCGCCTCAGCACACGAGGTGAGGTCCCTCTCACCCGCTTACCCGGCCTCGTCCGCGACCATCCCCAGCGGACCTGGCCCGACCCGTTTACCCGACCTGCACTCCTCGCCCACCACCGCACGCTGGTGGGCCTGGACCCAGGCGTGACTCGTACCCGAATACCCGGCAGCTCTGGAAGAGCTATCTTACGAGTGAACTCTGAGAGAGAGAGACGCGGGGGAGGGTAGAGTAGGTTTTTGCCCTGACCAAACTGTGAGTGTGCAGGCACAGAAGAAGAAGAAGAAAAGAAGGCAGGCCGCAGAGGAAGAAGGAGAAGAGAAAGAAGGAAGGAGCAGCCAGAGCCGTGGCTGCTTGAAGCAAAGCAGAAGAAAGGCAAAGAAAGAAGGAAGGAGGACGCACTGTAGTAGAGGCTAGTTAAGTCGTCTGATTGAAAAATCAGACGACGCCCTGAAGAAAAAGAAAGAAGAAGAACAGAAGGAAGAAGACAAAGAAGAGAGAAGCAGAACACGAGGAGAAAGAGAAGAAGAAGCCCTGAAGAGAAGAGAAGAAGACAAAGACAAGAGAAAGAAGAGAAGAAGAAAAAGCCAAATCCCTCTCTCTCTCTCTCTTTCATTTTTGTAATAGAAACTTTGTACTTCTAGAATACAGATTGCTCCCTAAGTTCGACCTCGGGAAAACTTTTATTTTTCGAGTAACAAATTGTATTAAACTGGCAACCGCTCCTCTATACTATACTACGATGAAATATTAGAACTATTAGAACTATAGACAAGAGCAGCAGCCAGTTTTTGGCGCCGATGCCGGGGAGCAACAGCTATTCTAGAAGTTATAAAAGTTTTATTCATAAGTTCCTAATAACTCTCTCTTTGGTGCAGGAACAGGAAGAAAGAAAGACGTAGCCGCACCACAGCCACTCCAAGGACAGGTAACTTCCCGTTAACTTCCCGTTAAACCCTAAAATTGAAAGAGGAAGAAACAAAGAAAAACTAAGAGTAACCTGTCTTTTCATGCATAGTAATAGCTGCATGTTCTCAAACCATTATTCCTGCACACAATTTTAAAAGGTAATTAAGGGCTAACACATCCTTGCCTGAGCCCTAATTACCTAAATAAGGAGTTAAATGGACCAAGTAGAGCCAACATAAGGTCAAACATTAGGATTTCAGAGACACACCCCTTAATCAAGAATTGAGAAAATCCAAAAGAGGTGTGCCCAAGCCATTGATTGAAAATAATTAATAAGAAAAATCCTAAACAATTGGCTCTCTCTAAACACTTGAATCCTAAAAACAAGGCCTAAATTCTCAAGGGAAGCACTGGGTGAAATTGACCCCTAGGGTCAACCAACCTTCAAATTAGGCCACCTTATTCACAAAAACACCTAAGAGTTCAAGTGAAACCTTAAGCACCTTGATCTTAAAATAAAAAAGGTAGACTTAAGAGGTCAAGATCCACATTCTGGTCTACCTGGAACCGCAGTGACAAGAGAGGTCGGGTGGGGGAAACCCTGTAACCTGTGGGGACACTCTACCGTGTAGGGGTCTTCGCGGGACTCACCCTCTTTGGCTGCCCAGGTAATTCTCAGGTGGACGATCTTTCTGATCAAGGGGTCCATCTGCCTCGCACCTCTATAGTCACCCAACACATTTTTTGGGTGTCTTGATTAGGTCCAGCACCTTCTAAACTCCTCTATTCCAACAGTGCATGAACGGTAGGAGATTCTTAAGACCACCCTTAAGATCTCCTTCAGGAATTCACTCTCGTCAAGGCCAAGCCTCGACGCCCGTGTTTGAACCGCAATCCTACCCCATCATTCTCTCATCTGATTCTGAATCAAACTCTTCTTCTTCCCCCATCATGGCTCAGCCTGTTGAGGAAGAAAACAATCTGGAGCACCAGCTCCAGCGACTCAACGACCTCTTCCAAAACTTTGTGCACCCACCACAGCGTCCTATGATGCGGGACCATTATAATCCTGCTGCGGTGGCCATTGAGCCTCGAGTCAGAATCCCGACTGGAGGACCTGATTCCAAATTAAAGCCCAACATGATTCATGCTATACCTAAATTCCATGGGCTTAATTCCGAAGATCCCTTCCAGCACATCAAGCAGCTAAAGCATCTGGCCCAAACTTTTAGGTCAGATGCGCAAAATAGGGATATTCTTCTCATGAAGATGTTCTCCTTTTCTCTTATGGACAAGGCCGCTCATTGGTATCAAACTCAGACCCGGCCGATCAACACTTGGGAAAAACTTCAGTCCGAGTTTTTGAAAAAGTTCTTCCCTGTTGGTCGGACCAACGCCTTGCGCCATCAAATTACGCACTTCACTCAACAAACAGGGGAACCTTTCCATGAGGCATGGGATCGTTTTCAGGATCTCATGAGAAAGTGCCCCCATCATGGAGTTCCTAAATGGGAACAGGTCCAATCTTTTTACCAGGGACTCCGTGAGGACATCCGTCTTTTCGTCAATGCAACCTGCGGAGGAAATATCATGGGTCAACATGAGGACACCATGTGGGAGATTCTCGAAAACATGTGCGAGAACTCCATCAACAATGACTCCATGGGATTATTCGACAGGACGAATACCCGCGCATCGACGAATCTTAGGGGAGCACATGAGACGCAGGGCCTGTCCGCATCAGTCGACCTGGAATTAATGGCCAATCGATTGGACAAGGTCTCGATTATTGAAAAGAAGGTGGATGAACTGACTCAACACCTGCAGCGAGCCACCTCTGCGCATAACCCCTTTGCACAGCCTCCTTCCACAAGGGAAACTATGCAAAACATTCTCCATCGATCTTCTCCTAGGATGGATCCATCATCCGAATTTTTGACCGGAGGTCCTTCCGATTCTTTCTACACTAGCCCAGGGAATACCATCCCCTCTTTCTCTGACTCTCTGGAGGTTCCTCAGACCTGCGAGGACCTCAACGCCATCCAGAACGACCTGTTCTCCAACACCTATAACCCTAGATGGCGAAACCATCCCAACTTTCAGTGGGCGGGAAATTTCCAAACCCAAAGACCACCCTTTCAACCCCGCCCACAACCCCTTCGTCCTTACCAGCCGCCTCAGCCTCGGGCTAACCCTACTTATCCATCAGGGCCAAATCACAATCAAATGTCCCTTATCCTTCAGACTCTGGCTGACATTCAAAGAACAAATGCGGCTATTCAAAAACAACACAAGGACGAACTTACAGAGGTCCGAAACCAACTGGCCCAGTTGGCAAACTCTCGCCAGCTAGGCACGCTTCCTTCCCAACCTCTTCCTAACCCAAATAACGTGCCAACCCAGCGGCGCGTTATGAACCCAAACCCGGGCCATGCCCATATGATTTATCAGGCCTCCTCTGTTCCTTCACCTGACAGGATAGAGGCCTCCACTTCTTTTGCAGGTTACCAGCAGCAACATATCCTACCCAATCCCAACCAAAACCAGGCAGGACTTAATTCTATAACAACCCGTAGTGGTAAGGAAACCCAAGACCCACCTCATCCAAACCACTCCAAGCTTGGTAGTGATCCCAAGCTTAGGACAGTAATCCAGGACGTTCCTACCCTATCCCAGATCCAAGACCTAGACCTATGCTAGAAGAACCAACCAAGATTCCATTTCCCGAGGCCTTGACCAAGGGAAAGAAAACCACCAAGCCCGTGGCACCTGAGGAGGACCTGGTTAAGCTCTTTGAGCAGGTTCACATAAACATCCCCTTGATGGATGCAATCCGTCACGTACCAGCTTATGCACGATTTTTAAAGAATGTGTGTACACCCCAGCGTAAGCCGCAAACCAAAGGTGGGAGTCCAATTGTTCTGTCAGAGCAAGCCAGCTCTGTTATCCTAAGTAGACTCCCACCCAAGGCAAAAGATCCCGGTACTCCCCTGATTTCCTGCAAGATAGGTGATACCCAATTTGATAGAACTTTGCTAGACTTGGGTGCATCCATAAATCTGACACCCACATCCTTACTCGACCATCTAGAAGAATCGGAGCTAAAACCAACCGAGGTGGCATTACAATTAGCAGATCAAACTACAAAGTCACCAAAAGGGATTCTCGAGGATGTTATTGTAAGAGTGCGGGATTTCTACTTTCCTGTAGACTTCATAGTCTTGGACATGGATGCACCTGAGAACCCTAGGGAAACACCAATCATTTTAGGGAGACCTTTCTTGGCTACTGCTAGAGCCAACATTAGCTGTGAGGAGGGCCAAATAGAGCTCAAATTTGGGGATCAAACCTTGAAAATTGATATATTTAAGGCCCAACAAGGAATTAATTGCGGTGTCATCAAACAAATTTGTGACATTAGGGCTTTGGTTGATGAAACACACTTCCAAAATGACCTGATTATGCCTCATCAACCACAGAAAGATCTTGACCCACAAACAGAGGAGTCAAATCCAGACATAAACAACCCAATAACTCCTACCCTTGAACCTCAAGTCTATGCTGAACCACCCGCTGCTGCTGATAACCCTATCCTTGAGTTGAAGCCCCTTCCTGCTCACTTAAAATACATCTTTCTGGGTTCTAATCAAACCCTCCCTGTGATTATCAATTCCAACCTCAATCCCGAACAGGAATCCCGTCTGATTACTGTCCTCCAGCAACATCGCAGAGCCATCGGGTGGACTCTCGATGATTTGACTGGGATAAGTCCCTCTTATTGTACTCATCATATCTATTCAGAAGAGGGCGCACGACCTTCTCGTGAAATGCAGAGGCGTTTGTACCCTAATCTGCAGGAGGTCGTGAAGAAGGAGATCATCAAGTGGTTAGATGCCGGAATCATCTACCCGATCTCCGATAGTCGTTAGGTGAGCCCAATTCAGGTTGTGCCTAAGAAGGCAGGACTCACCACCATAACGACTGAGACCGGAGACATCATTCCCACCCGATTAGCCAACGCGTGGAGAGTCTGTATAGATTACCACCGACTCAATTCCTCCACGAAGAAGGATCATTTCCCACTACCTTTCATTGATCAAATTCTCGAGAAACTAGCGGGAAGTAGGTTCTTCTGCTTTCTTGACGGGTACTCCGGTTATAACCAGGTGGCAATCCATCCTGAGGACCAAGAAAAGACCACGTTCACCTGCCCCTTCGGAACATACGCTTTCCGAAGGATGCCTTTCCGTCTTTGCAATGCACCCGCTACCTTTTAGTGATGCATGCTTGCCATATTCTCAGATATGGTGGGTGATTTTCTGGAAGTCTTCATGGATGACTTTTCAATTTTTGGAGAATCTTTTGACGATTGCCTCCAACACTTGGTCCAAATACTCAAGCGGTGCATCGAGGTGAATTTGGTTCTTTCCTGGGAAAAGAGCCATTTCATGGTGCCTGAGGGAATTGTCCTGGGACACTTAATTTCAGAAAAAGGCATCCAAGTGGATCGAGCTAAGGTTGATTTGATCTCTCGCCTTCCTATGCCTAACTCGGTCAGGGACATCCGTTCTTTTTTGGGGCACGTCGGTTTTTACCATCATTTCATTCCGGATTTCTCGAAAATCGCGTGCCCCTTGACTTCTCCTCTCTAAGGATGTACCCATTGAAATCTCCAAGGAATGCACACTAGCCTTTGAAAACCTGTGTGACCAAGTCACCCAAGCACCTATCCTACAATCCCCTGATTGGTCTCAACCCTTTGAGATCATGTGCGATGCATCTGATTTCGCTGTAGGAGCAGTCCTGGGTCAGAAAGCTAACGGGAAACCCGTGGTCATCTACTATGCTAGCAAGACACTTGACGAGGCTCAGCGTAACTATACAATTACGGAGAAAGAGCTGCTAGCCGTAGTATTTGCCCTTGAAAAATTCCGATCGTATCTTCTGGGTTCCCATGTCATCATTTACTCGGATCACATGGCTGTAAGGCATCTCCTTGCCAAGAAGGATGCGAAGCCCCGACTAATTCGTTGGATCTTGTTGTTGCAAGAATTCGATCTTGAGATTCGCGACAAGGCGGGAAGGAAGAATGTGGTAGCTGACCATCTGTCCCGTCTTCCTTCTGAGATTATCAACCCTTCCGGACCCATCACAAAATATTTTCCTGATGAGCACCTGCTTACTGTCGGTACTAGACTTCCATGGTTTGCTGATATAGTAAACTACTTGGCATCTCATCAGACCCCGTCTGATTGGCCGAAGGCTAAGAAAGACAAGTTGCGTTCTGATGCCAAGTATTACATCTGGGAAGACCCGTACCTTTTTCGTATAGGTGCTGATCAAATCATTCGGAGATGTGTCCCGGAAGAGGAATTCAACAATATCCTCTCTTTCTGCCATGACCAGGCATGCGGTGGCCATTTCTCTGGGCATAAAACTGCATCAAAACTCCTCCAGTGTGGTTTTTACTGACCTACATTATTCAAAGACGCATACAGCCACTGCAAGGCATGCAGTCGTTGCCAGACCTTGGGCAACATGAGCCGTCGCGACATGATGCCTTTGCAGCCGATTCTTGTATGCGAAATCTTTGATGTTTGGGGGATTGATTTTATGGGCCCCTTTCCTGTTTCGGATGGATTCGAGTACATTCTGCTTGTTGTGGACTACGTGTCCAAATGGATTGAAGCCATACCGACCCGAACCTATGATCACAAAATTATTCTCAAATTCATTCATCAAAACATTTTCTCAAGGTTTGGAATTCCCCGTGATATAATCTCTGATGGGGGGACCCATTTTACAAACGCTCAGTTTAGGTCACTAATGACCAAATACGGGGTGTCTCACCGAATCTCCACTCCTTACCACCCCCAAACTAATGGTCTAGCTGAGCTGTCAAATCGGGAGAAGAAGATCCTACAGGTCACTGTTCGGCCTGACAGGAAGGACTGGTCGTCCCGACTTCCGGAAGCATTGCGGGCCTATAGGACCGCCCACAAGACCCAATTAGGCATGTCTCCCTTTAGACTGGTGTACGGAAAGGCGTGTCACCTTCCCGTAGAATTGGAACATAAAGCCTATTGGGCAGTACGGAACTGTAATCTAGATCTTTCGAAGGCTGGGACCCACAGAAAACTCCAAATCAGCGAGATCGATGAATTACGCCGAGACGCGTATGAGAACTCGCGAATCTACAAGGAGCGGGTTAAAGCCTTCCATGACAAGCATATCTCGAGAAAGATCTTTCATCCTGGTCAAAAGGTCCTACTCTTTGATGCCCGACTCAAACTTTTCCCCGGAAAGCTGCGATCCAAGTGGGTCGGACCATATTTAGTCCGACAGGTTTTTGGTAATGGAGCTATCGAAATCAGTCCGCTCAGCCACGATTGCGAACATTTTATCGTGAACGGTCAGAGACTCAAGCCGTTCATTGAGGTGACTTCTACTGATTTGGCTGAATCATCTCTTATCCTCCATTCCCCTTGAGCTTATTGCACCCAGCCGATGGCGTAAAACTCAGCGCTTAACGGGAGGCAGCCCGTCATTTTCTGAAAATCTAAACCCCTTTTCACACTTTTATGCACTTAAAGTTCACCCTTTTAGACAGCCGACTCCACCTCAGATGCTTGCATCTGGGATTAGAAATCTTCCACAGAATTCATTCCGACCCATTCACTCATTAAAACATCTGTCTTAAGGAATGAACTAAGTAAATAAAAATCCCCTAAAACACAATGAGGACATTGCAAACCTTAGGCATAGGGGGATATAAAAGTGCAAAACTTGTAAAAAAAGGATTTTAAAACAAAAAAATTCACATATGCTAAAAACACCATAAAAATTAAAAAAAAATTTCAAAAAAGAATAAGAGGAGAAAGGAAATTTTGTGGGAGAAGGGAAAAGAAACAAAATGAAAAGGAGTACAAAAAAATGAAAGAAAAGAGTGATAGCCCTTAGTAAGAAACTAAGGAATTGACCTAAGTTCTAGATCTTATTCAAGAAAGGAAATGAAAGTGCATGTTGAGATTAGTAAGAACGTAAACTTTAAGCATTCTTGGATAGACTCTTAGTACCCATTAAGATCTAGACATTCCTCAAGAGGTTGAGGAAAATGAAAAGCTTAAGTATTAGGTCCAAAGCTTAGAGAGTATTTGACCCCATTAACTAACTTATGGTTTACAGGACTCAGTAACCTAAGCACCCCAATCTCACACACAGCCTGGTTCAGAAAGCATAAAAATCAAAATCACGCAGAAGCGTCACAAAATTCTGAAAAATACACCTAGAATAGGAGCGGACAATCAACACAAGTTGATTTGGATGAGTTCCCAGCGTAGAGAGGCGGGAAATCCCCTCGAAGATGCGTAACAAAATATCATCTCCTCGGTGCTTGTCTCTTAGGATATTTACATATCCTACTGGAGGCATGTAAGCACTCTGCTGGTTCAGATTCCATGGATGGCATTATCACGAAGTGTCAATTGCCAGGGTCTGGATTCGGCCACGGAACACCATGGATGGGATTATCTCGAAATCTCAATAGCCAGGGTTCCGGGGGTTGCCATGAGCGGTGCTATCTCAAAGCATCGATTGCTAGGAACCTTTAAGGATTGATGATGGGAGCAAGGAATCTGATACAGAACATGTTGAAAAGCCAATCCTAGGCTAGAAATAAAAGAAAAAGAGAGAGAAAAACTCTCCAAATAGAAAAACTTTCTATCCCTCTCTCTTACAAAACGCATTGCGAACTGAACCAGGGCTATAATCATTTCAAGCACGGGTGCTTTAACCACAAAGTCCAATAGACCTTAGGTTAGTTCTTGTGGGCCTTAAAAACCTTTGCCAAAGACTGAGGCTAAGCCTGGACAGATCTGGATCTTGGTTGGTACTAGAGTACCTTTTAATCCTATGGTCAGCATTCCAACCTAATCTAAAGTTCAAATGAAAAAGCACTTATCTGAAGTTGTTAAAAACAACATGGTTTAGACCAAAGGTTAAAACCTTAGGTTTTTGCTAAGGGACTAGCAAAAGCTAGGCATGGGGGTATGATGAAAACCTCGTCATAAACCCTAAACTAGCACCATCTAACCCATATTTGCAAGAAAAAGCTCCTACATAACTATAGAAAGGCTTGACTCAGAGAGATTCTGAGTTTGTGAAGAAAATAAGAACTAAGGGGTAAAAATGTAATTTCACCAACTCAATCTGAAAACAGGGTAACTCAGGATCCAAACTTAGGTCAAACCAACCTAACAAGAAGAAAACTAGGATGAATTGATCCAATAAAGGCTACAGCAACTTCAAGGAATTAAATAACATCCTGTAATCCTAAGAACAAACCCACTTCAATTCACGAGGTTCGAGGCAAATAAAAAATCAAATAAACCCTCTAAAATTTATAGAAAAATAATATCTAGGGTTTAGAACCTTCAATTTGGCCTTAGGAATCCATTTTGACCTACATTGAGAACCAGGCCCAATTAATGACTTAATTTGGGTTTTTACGTAAATTGACCAGTCAAACAAGGTCTAATCTAGAAATAAAATTCACCATTAGAATCCTTAGGTCATATTTAGTCATGTATAAAAACTTGAGCCTAAGAAGAGACCTTCTTAACCAATTTTACATTTTGGTCCTCATCCATTACTTTTTGACCCTCAACTTTTGAAACCCTCGCATTTTGGCCCCTAAGTCTTCTTCGTTCTTTGCATTTGGATCCTCCCTGCAAAACCCTGAGCAGCGCCATGCTCCGACGACTTTGCGCGGAGCATGGCGCCGCGCAGGGTGAGGGAGACCCTCTGCCAAGACAACCGGGGGTTCCCTGCGACGTCTTCTATCGCAGGGACACCTCCATGATCTCTGCGGCTGCCCATACCTCCCGTGCGAATGCACGAAAGGTATGGGTCTCCATCTCCGACGTCCTCCGGCGAGGGAGGCACGTCGCCTCCCTCCGCCCTCTTCTCTGATCTCACCTCTATAAAAGCCACCTTTGTCTGCCGCACTCAGTAAGTCAGTTTTGACGGAGAAACACCCCCTTCCTTCCTCTCTTCCCACTCCGACAGAAGCCCTCCAGCTCCGGCGATTCTTCCTCCTCCTCGTCGCTCTGCCGCACTACCAGCAGCAGAGCTGCCTTCGCCCGCTCTTCTCGCGTCACGCCGTACCCACCCTCTCCTCGCCGCCGCCCCCTCGCTCTGGGCACCTTCTTCTCCAGAGACAATCGAAACGACTGCCGCCCCGCTCCATCCCCCTCTCGTCCCTCCAAATAGGTACAGTTCCTTCCTTTCCTCCCCTCTTTCTTTTCCCTACTTCAATTTGCTCAACCACCCTTCGACCGCGCCTTATCGCCCTCACCTTCTCCATCTCCGGCCAACCTCCGGCGACTCGCTCCCATCATTCCACCACCCCACACGACTCGCCGACCGACCCAAAACCTCTGCCTCATCACGCTGAGCCACTTCCGCCCCTTCATTCCCTGTCATTCGCCACCTGAAGACCCCTCGAACACACCCATTCCCCCAGCCACAGTCCGACCTAGGGCAGCCCCTGCATGCCGCCCCACGACCTGCCAGACCCCGCACCACCTTCACCGTGCCACGGCGAAGGTCCCCTGCTTGTCTGATTAGGCCGAAGGGCCGTGTTGATGTGAACAGGTTACCTGCCCTCCGCCGCCATTGCTGAGCAGATGGAGCTTCTTCCGCCTGCAGCTGCAGCTTCGCTCTGCCCAGGCTTGACTCTCCAGGACGCGCACTTCGCTCCCTCGCAGCTGCCCAGGCTTGCAGCTGGGGTGAAGGCTTCGCGGCAGCCGCAACTACCTGCAGCTTTCTCAGCTGCAGGCGCCAAAGTGGGGTGGGACATTTAGTCCCACCTCGGTAGCTTTGAAGGCCACGCACCCACATAAAGGCAAAAAGTGTTATAGGCTTATCTCCTCAGCTCACGGGGTGAGGTCCCTCTCACCTGCTTACCCGGCCTCGTCCGCGACCATCCCCCGCGAACCTGGCCCGACCCGTTTACCCGACCTGCACTCCTCGCCCACCACCGCACGCCGATGGGCCTGGACCCGGGCGTGACCCGTACCTGAATACCCGACAGCTTTGGGAGAGCTATCCTACGAGTGAATTCTGAGAGAGAGACGCGGGGGAGGGTAGAGTAGGTTTTTGCCCTGACCAAACTGTGAGTGTGCAGGCACAGAAGAAGAAGAAGAAGAGAAGGCAGACCGCAGAGGAAGAAGGAGAAGAGAAAGAAGGAAGGAGCAGCCAGAGCCGTGGCTGCTTGAAGCAAAGCAGAAGAAAGGCAAAGAAAGAAGGAAGGAGGACGCACTGTAGTAGAGGCTAGTTAAGTCGTCTGATTGAAAAATCAGACGACGCCCTGAAGAAAAAGAAAGAAGAAGAACAGAAGGAAGAAGACAAAGAAGAGAGAAGCAGAACACGAGGAGAAAGAGAAGAAGCCCTGAAGAGAAGAGAAGAAGACAAAGACAAGAGAAAGAAAAGAAGAAGAAAAAGCCAAATCCCTCTCTCTCTCTTTCATTTTTGTAATAGAAACTTTGTACTTCTAGAATACAGTTTGCTCCATGAGTTCGACCTCGGGAAAACTTTTATTTTCGAGTAACAAATTGTATTAAACTGGTAACCGCTCCTTTATACTATACTACGACGAAGTATTAGAACTATTAGAACTATAGACAAGAGCAGCAGCCACTTGCGTAAGCCGGTATGTGCTTGATAGCATCAAGGAGCGGGATATTGATCTCAACATTCTTAAATAGATTCAGAAGCTCCTCATTGCTATCAACAGACTTCTTCTTCTTTGATTTGGCTAAGGCTTCAGAAAAAGGAACATGAGTCAGATTTTTGGAATCAAGTTCCTAAGCCTTGATTTCTCCCCTTGAATTCTCCTCTCTCTCCTCAAGTTCTTCAGGATTCAAAAGATCAGAATATTGTGGTTGTGGATCCTAAGTTTGCTTACCACTCCTCAAAGTGACAGAATTTGCAGATGCATAAGAATTTGGGTCTTGGAGAGGGTTAGGAAAGATTGGAGGGGCTTGATTAACCATGAATTGTTGATTTGCAGAAGAAGAAGAAGAAGAGGAACCCTGCTCAACCACCTGAGCCTGTGCGTGTGGGTCCCTCTGATTTCCGTACCCATGGGCTTGGTTGCCCGAATTCATAATATTTCGTGGGTTGGGTACAGGTTGGGATGGTGGAGATTCGGGTTGACGAGAGTTAGCAATGAGCCTGGACTGCAAGTTGTTTAGCGAGTTTTTCATTTGCTGCATGAGTTGGAGCATGGATCCTTGCATCTCTACCAATTGACGGTTCAAATCAGCCTGCCCTGCAGGTTGACGGGCATTCCAAGCTGACTGATTGACCTGATTTGGTGGCAACTGAGTATATACTTGACCCTGACTCATTGGTCGTTGCGGAGCATAGTTGCCGGGTCGGAATTGGGCCTGTTGCCCCAGGTTTTTCCAAGAGAAGTTAGGGTGGTTTCTCCAACCTGGATTATAGGCATTAGACTAGGGGTTGGATCAACATTCTCTTATACAGCACAGACATCCTCATAAGGTGAGGATGAAGAAAAAGAAAGGGAAGGATCAGAAAAACTGGGATCAAAGACCCCAGTTTGGAACCCGTGGGGTTCTGAAAAATGTTGACTCACAGGTTGAGCCCCATCAAGTTGATTCGCAAACTCCCATCTAGAAGGAGCTCGTGAGGAATGGAATCCTGAATTTTGGGATTGAGTGAATCGAGAGTTGTTCATAGAATTGCCAGCCATCTACTCTTCCATTCTTTTAGCAACCAAGTCCACCTTATCAAGTTTGCTACAAATCAATTCCATATCAAATGAATGAGAGTCATGGACTTCATTGACATTTGATCTGGGCTACTGGGACCGGTTAAATGTATCCATGGAGGCATGATTGATTGAATTCTCACTCATTTCGTTAAATAAATCATGTGCACTATCTGCATCTTTATTGAGGAAATTACCTCCTCAAGAAGCATCCACATGATTTCTAAGTTGCTCAGTCAACCCATGATAGAAGATTTGCACGAGTTGCCATTTCGGCACCTCGTGGTGTGGACACCTCCGCAATAAGTCCTGGAATCGCTCCTAGGCCACATGAAACTGCTCCCCCAGCCGTTGGGTAAAGGTAGTGATTGCCCGTCTCAAAGCATTAGTACGTCCGACTGGGAAGAATTTCTTCAGAAAGGCCGATTTCAACTCATTCCAAGTTGTAATTGGTCTTCCTATTGTCCTATACCAATGCGCGGCCTTATCCTGAAGAGAGTGGGGGGAGAGCCTCATGATCATTTACTCCTCGTTTACGTTTCATGCCTTGATGGTCTGGACCAAAGTGGTCAAGTCTTCTAAGTGCTGAAACGGATCTTCGGAGCTACGCCCATGATAATGTTTAACCAGGCTTAACACCTGGGGCTTGATTTCTACGTCACCGGTTGGAATCTGGACACTGGGACGTTCCCCATAGTTTGAAGGATCATAAAAATCCTTCAAGGGCTAAGCGCCCTGCATTCTCTGGAACCATTCCTGCATTCTCTGCATTTGTTCCAGCTGCCTTCGAAATTCTTCCTGTGGATTTCCAAGCAGGGGAGGCTGTTGGTCGGCCATGGGATCAATTTATCCAAAATCCAATTTGTGCCTCCTAGAATGCTCTAATGGTCCTTCGAATCGGGGATTCAATGACCATCTACCCAGCATAAACTAGGAGAAGGTCGGAAGGACTGGGGATAGGGACCCTGCAGCATAACAAAACAAGATTGTCCTTAAGTGGGGTAGCCTAAAGATCTACTGACTCCCAAAACCCGCCTTAAGACTGTAAGTGATTTACTCTACTTGCGTCTATTTAATCCAACCAGTTAGAATGAGGGACCGGGGAGAAAGTTCTTCCTTCGGCTTTCGCCTCCAGTTCCTAGTGTACCCCCCAGCCGCAATCGTTTGACGCTACTCCCCTAGCTAGACATCAGATTAATCAGTACAAGTAGGTTAATCAAAAACAATCTCAAACTATGCCCTGAAGAGCGAATCTGACCTTAAGGCCAACGTCTACTCAATTTTATTAAGACCTGGGATTATGGTGCTTATGGAATATGATGGGCCCTTAAAATGGGTTGTGCCCTTAATGATTGATTGAGATTTGTGTAAGTGCGTGCACAACTAGGATTTTAAAGCAAGATTATTTATGATGTGTGAATTTTAATGTTCAAATCTTGCTTAAGTAGCTTTTAGGGTTTCAAATTAGGTGAATTGCAATCAAGTTTCTAGACAAACCAAGTTGTCAAACACGGGTGAAGATTGTTTTCCTTTAAAACCAGAAAGAAAGTGGAGTGTCTGGAATAGACCTAGATTAAAAACCCTAAGGAAGAGCTACTTGATGAGTTGATTTTAAGTAGAGTGGTACGGCCCAAACAACTCAAACAATTGGCCACAAATGCACCACTAAGTTAGGCACTCAAAGATAGTTAACCTAGAATGATTTCTACTCCTTTATGTGTTGCTTTGTGTGTACCGGTTCCACAGATCAAAACCCAATTGAGTAGAAATAAATCAATTTGATTAAGTGCCTTGAATGTGGGTGTATGTTGTGTGTTTGTTGAAAATTACCCCACAAGATTATCTTTTTGTTATTTTTTTATAAATGAGGGTGGAATGAATGTGAGTGAGAATCCAAACAACCAAACTATTCATAGGATTTATGCAAACACCTAGGTTAATTGAAATTTTGATTTAATGTGGCGAATGAAATCTATGGAGGGGGGAAGAATGGGGAGCACTTACAGTTGTCTTCAACTGCACTTTACTCTAGTCTACCGCTTGATGATTCCCTGATGGAGGTCTCTGCAAAATAATAGACACAACAAAAAGCAAGTTAGAAAATAATAAAGTGCAAGAAATGCGAAAAGAAGATCGAAATTCGTTGCCTCCTCGGCAACGGTGCCAAAATGTTGAACGTACGAATTGCTACGCTAACGTGTTTGGTTTTAAAACCTTGTCGTTGTAGCTTCAAAGCGAAGAATTCGTGTTCAACAAATAAAATTTATGCCGAAATTGAAATTTCAGGTCGAACATAAGGAGGCTACGTCGATCTATATTCGCAATTATATTTTTTTTTAGAATTTTTCTTGAAAAGCGAGGCGATGTAATTACAATGAAGCTATTACAACAATCAGACTAAAAGGAAAAGAAAGAGAGAGAGAAAACATGCATTCACTATTTCAAAATGTTTATACAATAAAATCAAATAAGAATTACACTAGAAAGCGGGAAATCAGCTACACTAGAAAGCAGGAAAATTCTACACTAGAAAGCTGGAAAGAAGAATGGGAGAGAGAAGTTATCCTCCTCAACGATCGCTTGGAGGACGAGCCGGACGGGACAATGCCTGGACAAAGGAGGACGGAGCAGGACGAAGGAGGACGAAGCAGAAGAACGGGAACGGGGCAGCACGTCGTCGTCGTCGCGGGATCCACTTCCGAATTGGGACGAAAGTTTGGACTTTATCTCGCGAGGAGCATCCTGGGTGTGGGACAAGCTTTTCTTAAGCTTTGGAGAGGTAGAGAAGAGAAGGAAGGGATGAGAATTTCGTGTGGAGGGGATCTCCTTTTATAGTTGAAAGGAGTAAGGGCAATTTGGTCATTTAAATCTCAAAACATTAAATAAGGGGTCTTTAGTAACAGATAAACCATCGCTAAAGCCCCATTGTGGGCATGGTGGGCGCTGCCCGCGCGCGCCCGCTCGTCTGCTCGCGCGCGCAACGCTTGCGCATGTTCAACTGTCCTCAGCCTTCCAATCGCCTTGCTGCGCGCCTGCCCCAACGCGTGCGATGCCGCGTTACACTGAGCGTGAAATAGCACGTGGATGCTATCGGGCGCACGCGGTCGTTGGATCGCGATCTGATGGTCGATTGAAGGCGCGCCCCCCGCTCCAGATTTCGCGTGGCAAGGCTCGAACGTGCGCCAGCACCTCGCGATAAAAGCGCTGGACCGCTGCGCTGCATCGCCCAAATGGTTGTGCGGACGATTTCAAGGCGCCGCATCCACAGCCGTTGGATCTTGATCCAACGGCTGGGAAGGGCAGATGCGGGTGCGTGCGGGCATTTGGGCGGCCGACATGGCACCATGTGGCACCATCTTGGCCGTCCATCTTCTGGATGATGTAGATGGTGCCACGGGTGTCAGATTGACTCGATTTGCGTCGTTAGGTTGCAATCATCTATCCGAATCCATCTGTGCGGTCGGATTTGTCATTTGAAGTGCGGATTTACACCATCTTGGCCCTTGATCTTCTAGGGTTCTCCAGTCACTATCTGATGCTACAGATGCCTGATTAGGGCGATTTTGGAGTCGTTGAACTCCAATCGTCGCCCTGATCACATCTGTACGGTTGGATCTTCGATCCAAGGCCCTGATAGAAAGTTTGCCCTGTCCAAGCACATAAAAGGAGACAATTAACCTCTATTTTATTCAAACTACTCTAAATGCAAGATGATGCATGTTATGCACTATTTATAGCATACAATATAATCATATGCTTAAGAACATGCATAAATAGACATCTTAAGTAGTGTAAATGTGCTTACATCAATTATTCAGTACAAGCATGCATTTCCATTTATGACGTAGTTCATTACAGGTAATACAAGCAGCTCATGATTTATTTCTTTTCAGAAACATCACTGTAACTTGATCATTCATTAACCGTACATGCATTACTTCCAGCCCTAATGTTCATTTCACAATCCTAGGGTTCGATCAAATATATTCTAAAGTAGCATGCATTTATCTCTTTTCAATCTTAAGGTTCATCTCACGACCTAGGCTCAATTAATTCTACGCACACAATTTAACCATTAATTCTGAGATTAAGGTGAAAACCACTCTACTAGGGTAACCGGGTGGAATAGAGCCTCGTACGATATCTCCTAATGTCTCCTTAGGTCCCGTATACTCGATGAACTAGAGACCTATGACATAGATTGACAGGTCAAACGAGCTCAAAATGACAAAGACAATGTATCATTACATAGAGCAACTCGAACGAAAACCAACGACATTTTGTTTGTAGAGATTTGACTCCGTTTAGAGCCCAAGAACACAATCCTAATCAAAATCAAACGTCTTGAAAGAGTCCCAGACGTCTTAAACGAACTTAAAGACTCACCTTGCTCAGGGCGCCTCTTTCGAACGTCTTGAACTCCGTGCAGACATCTGGCGACACTCCTAGACTTCTGAAGTCACCTCGGTCCTCGCTCCGACGTGCTTCATCAACCTCTGACATATGTACGCATGGTCAGAACTCAGTAGGAAAAGAAATAATCAAAAATTTCGTGCAATCAGGCGTTTCGGATTTCCTTTGGACGTCCGACTAGATGTCTGGCGATCTCTCCAGATGTCTGATTCTACGGAAAAATGATTCCGCAGAACCGTTTGCAAGTTCCTCCTCGCCGTAGAAGCTACAGCAACTGCAGCACCTCCTTGTCTCTCCTCACAGTGCTCCACCCTCTGACCCCTCCCAGGCCCTCCTATCTCCTCTGCTCTCCACTCTCTCCCTCGCTCTTGCTCAGCTACGATGGTGTGGGAATGAATGGAGGAGGGGAGGTTATAAGGAGGTGGAAAGTATGGGGGTGGCAGGGTGTGAGGAGGAGGGAATGGGGAGGAATGGGGGTGGTATCGCGTACAATGGGGGATGGTGTGTGTGTGTAGGAAACGCCACACAAACGACAAACAACCCCTACGGATTTTGAAAATGCCAAACAACCCTACCTCATCTCCCCCTCACACACACCATCCCCCACCGTACGATGTGGAACATTGCAGGGATGATCCTGCAATTTTCCTTTCCCTCTCACAAACCCCAAAACAAAACCTAAGTGGTTTAAAACTACACAAAAATACCTACGGATTCTGGAAACGTCAAACAACCCTAGGAAAAGATCATTTCATAAAGTGACAACTCTAAAGGGGAAACAACATAAAGGCGAGGTGGGAAGTGGAGAAAACAATTATGCTTCTCAAAGAATAAATGATTACATGTAATAATTAAACTTATGAATTCCTTGTAAAGAGACTCCATCATATAAAATAAAAAGATAATCACCCTAACTTATACTAAAACAATTAAAAAGTTAACATGGTGCACCATTGAAAGTTAAATTTTCTCCTCAGACATATACGATTTAGGTAAAATTAGGTTGTCTTTCTTTTCACTCTTGATTGTTCAGTTCTTTGACCAAGTTTAACCTACTCAATCAAAACCTAATTTTGATATGGATTCTTGTTTTCATGGGATCATTTTTTTTTGTTGCATCGAGATGCACTTCTTGCTCTCTTCTTTATGGAAAAGTAAATAAATTTTATCCTATTATTTATCTAAAAATAAATATACTAAGTGGATATGTAAAACATGTTCTTTATTTTTTATCACTTAAACATGCATTAAAAAAAATATTATGTCATTAAATTCCGTACAACTTTCTAATCGCTAAAAGAAAAAAAACTTAAAAAATATTTATTTTTCTAAACATCCAAATAAATTATAATTAACTAAATATTTAATCAAAATAAATATCAAGTAGGATATATTTAAAATGAGCTTGCTGTGAAATACGTCAAATGACTCGACAGAAAATGTCAATAGCGTTAATTTTGGGTAAACATCTCGATAATGTTATAATTATTCTAAAAAAAATACCTTTCCTGCATCTAAATTTAGCCAAATCTAAGCTACTTGGACAATCTCCGAATTTAGTCGAGAAGCCTCCATCTCCGAATCTGGTCGAGAAGCCTCCAGGGAAGTATCTATGCCACGGGATAACAAAAAGGTCACCAACGAGGAAATGCGGGCCCCTTGGTCTCCCAAGTAGTTGCAAGCCCATAACTTATGTCTCCGTCCTCGGGTTCACCAGTACAGTTGCCAAAACTATTTTGATTTGATTATTCGTACGGATTCGATTCAATAAAAATTTGATCCAAATTTTAAATAAATAAATAGAATCTAAGTAAAATTTTAGACTCATATAAGTAAATGAATCGAACCTCAGCGAAACATTGGCTCAAAGTCGATTCATTAAAATTTAATAATTATATATATACATATATATTTTTGTGTGTGTATTTGTGTGCACCTACATGCACATATATGTACGTGCATGTACATACATATGTGTATAAGATATTAAACATAAATTTTATAAAATTAGTGTGAAATCTCCTTTTCTTTCCGCCACCAATATTAAAATTTTCTCTTTTCACGTGTAAAGAAAAACAAATCATCTAAATTATTCTAATTCTGTGATTTCATTTCCACCTCAACTTTCAAATCCCTTCCCTCCAACCGTCACTTCTCAAGTCATTATTTCTTAACCACCCCCTCCACCACCCTTACCCTCCTCCCCCTTTTCTCATCAAAATCCCTTCCCACAATCCACTTGAATCTTGACATTCTCCTCGGTGGCCTCCACTATTGACCACTGCCTCACCTCTACCCTCCAGCATCTCTTAGTACGTTATCACTCTATCCTTTGACATATCCCAATGCATTATTGCCTCGCCTCCTCTATCCTTCAACACTTCCCAATGCACTATCACCCTACTTCCTCCATGCTCTAGCGTCTCTTGGTGACTTCCTCTTCCTTCTTCATGTCCTTCTTCAATTGTTGTCGCTACTTCCTTCGACAACCCCCTTCCACTGCTATAACAACTTACCAAGAAAGAAGAGTATATGATTATTATATATTTTTCTTTAATTAAAAATTATAATATCTCATTTCATTTAATTGATAGTTGAATATAATACTCATAGATTAATTAGTGACGTATCTTATTTCATGTGATTATTAATGAAATTTTTAAATAAATCTTAAATATAATAAATCAAAAACAAAAATTCATTTGAGTTTGATTTGTTTCAACTCGTAAATTAAAAAAATCAAATCTAACTAACTATTGATGTTTATTTAGATAAATAAATCAAATTTAAATAAGATAAATTCGTTTAAGTTTTCGGTTACATCTCACCCAGTGAGAACCAAATTAATTAGGGACGGTCTTCTACGTTACAAACGGCACTCGTGCAGCTCCTTCTTGGCCATCTACTTCCTCGTTGTGATGCCTAGAAATATCTTCGATATAAAAAATTAAAAGATAAAAAATCAACACCTCAACTCACATCCCAACCCACGCACCCTTTTACAAAAACAAAAAAAACAAAAAAATAGGCACACGTCCAGGTGTAATTAATTGCCGCTGCAGATGGAGAGTAGGAAAGGATGGATCAAGGTGTAGAATGAGATATAAATCTCTCATTACCCTGCAATCTGTATATATCTACCGAAGTGTCGTGGATCACTCACTTTTCACGTCTCTGTTTAATTAATTATAACATACCACCTATTTTTTTTATTTTTTTACGAGAGATTCCAACTGAAGGTAGGTAAGTCTCGAAAGATTATGCTAACCCCACTACATAATTTTCAAAGTTAACTCGTCGTGTTGAGATCTCGAACAGACAATGTTCTCCATTTTAAAATATAAGCATTAACCATTCAAATACCTACGAGAGGATAAAATTATTTCTTAATTGTGAAACGTGGGGGTGAGAAAGGTTTGGGAAGACATTGTGGATGAGGAAGCCGTGAGTGCTAACGGTTTGGTTGCCTTTCCGTCCACCAATTCGAAGAACCGAGGCGTCTTTATGAATAAGGGCAAAGGTTCGATATCTATGCTTCCTTGCTTTCCAAAATCAGTATGCGCAACATTTTAATAAAAAACAAATTGATATGCGAAGCGAATGATCTGGAATCGCCTTCCTTTTTTTACCAAATGCCTGCTGAAGCATCACGAATATTGTTGGCTCATGCGCCAAATATCTACTTGCCTGTAAAATCTACGTCCATATATATGATGCCTACTTTTGCAACCAGTGTCTCGTGAAGGCTGGCAGGTTTTCCTTTTTTTTCTAACGAGGATTTTTTATTAATGAAAATGAAACTAATATAAGTGGGTTGTAACTCAAAGGGGAAGGGAAGGAAGACAATCGAACACCACCTTTATAAAAGATAGGGGATATTATATCTCATCTCGAAGGATAGGGAAAGTCCAAACAATGAGTGATGGTTGGCAGTTATTTGCACGCTTTTGTTTGTTTCGACCTCCTAGATTAGAATATATCTTTTGAGGTGGTATTTAATGAGAGGAATATATTTGTAGGATATCAATAAGAAATGTGTATTGTAACGTATTTTACAATGAATTTTTATAATTCAATAAAATATATTAGTATATTTTTATTTTCAATTAATGTATTTTTTATTTTGTATCGATTTTCATCGATATAAAATAATTCTTCATCTATAAATATGATTTTTCATTTGAAAAATAATTTTTTAACTTTAAACTTAAGATTTAATCAAAATTTTCTAAACACTAAATAATAAAGATTAAATTCTAAACACAATAGTAAAAAATTAACTTTCACATGTAAATCTCACCGATGCAATATAACGAACATCACAATTAATATTCATTTTTTAAAGGATGCATGCAATTTTGTATGCATGCTATTGCATTTCTAAATCATAATTATTTTTGTGATTATTGAAAAGTAATCGTCTTACATTACAAATGTTAATTATATTGTAATAGTATGTACGGTATAATGTTATGAGATTATCTACTAATTAAGAATTATATACAAATTATAGTAATTACTAATAATTTTACAATAATACAAATATGATTATTTATTACGTTAGATATATCATCATAGTTTTAGTATACGTATAAATAAAGTTAACTATTTAATTATATATTAATTATATTAAAAAAAATTATTAATTAATATATGTTAACCTACCGAGGACGAGTAAAGAAAGAGTTCAAAGGAAATAATGTATTGGGAGAGGAAGAAAATATGGGTTTGGAAAATGATTTATCTCAACTCGTCACCAATCTGGGGTTCGTTAACCCTTGTGATAAATAGAGGTTGACAGTCGAAAAAAAGGGATTAACCTCCGCCATAAATTAGATCCTACCACTTTTGCCGGAATCAAATCGCAAGATCATATAACTAGTCAACAAATGAGCTCATTGTCCTGATTCTAGTAGGTTATGCAACTCTTTAGCCTTCCCCTCTTAGATTTCATTTAGTTCCCTGCCATCTTTTCAAAATCGTATTTCTTTATGAATTTTTTTTCCTAAATCTGCATTTTCACTTCGTCCTTTGTAGGGCCCTATAGTTGTCATATATGGTGGTAATGCATTTTCAGTAGCATCTAAGAGAATATTATAATTAAATACCTTAACTATTATAGTTACTTTCTCCTTTATTTCTTTTCGATGATCGAAAAGTACATTTCATCAAATCAACTTCATTAAAAATGTAGGAATATAAAGTCGAATCCAAATCTCTCATGCTAAAATCAAAAGTCCAACCAATCGACCACACCCTAGCGAGCATCTTGCTCTTTTTTAATTTTTTAATTTTTCTCCTGAAGCAAATCATATTTAACTTTCTCATATATGAAAATGATCGATGGGTGGATCCCACGCTGCTGGTTTTGATTTGGTCCCATCCCATCCTTTTCGGATCCGGATCCGCTTTGCCCTCTGTGGGCCCTCCGCTGCGCCCCTCTTTTAATATGTAAGGGATTTGTGGGTTTATGGGACCCACACCAAAGAAGCAATGTTCCCGTCATGGCTGTCTCGTTTTTTCCAATGTACCTTCACTTTTCGAACCCCTCGCTCAAAAAAATACCTAAATTGGAAGAAAGAATATAAATAAGATATCACTGAATCATACAATCAACACATGAAGCAAGCAAATCACTGCAAGAAGTTAACTTCCACTGTTGCTCTCTGTGTGATTTGGATCTCATTCGACTAAGTTTTTTGACTTTGGACGGGAATTGATTTTGACATTTTGGTCAATTATTATCGATTCATTCGTTGGCATAATCCTCGAATTTAATTTCGTTGGTATCTTATCATTTCCATGAGCGTAGAGTCGATCTCCTTTGGGAGATTGACTGATACCTAATAATTCGATGCGTCTTTCTTTTTTATTTTTCATTTATTTCTTCTCTTCATTTTTTTTGTTTTGCTTTTCCCATTTCTATGGAAAGTAACCTTCCCCTCATTAAGAATATTAAGATTTTCTATTTTCTTTTCTTTATGAGACACTTTTTCATATATCAAGTTCTTTCCTTTAATGATAAACATTGATGTTTAGAAGAAAAAAAAAAAAACATTCACTTTTCAAGCAAAGTTCTATAATTTTATGACCCCATTTGCAAAGTCTCGGAGTCCTAGTGGATGGATACCCTACTGGACATCTTTATTGGAATATTTTATAATTTTATCATAAAATTAGAAATATATTTAATTTTATTTTTAATATTAAATAAATATCTATTGACATATCTTATTTTCACTTTTAATATAAAATAAATATTATCTACCTTTATTTTTAACATTAAATAAACATTTACTGATATCACATCAGTACATCAATCATTTTATCTTTCACTTATCTTATCATTCAAACAGATACTCATCTCCACTTATTCTATACTAATCTATTCCTGCATAGCATGTTCAGTTGCCCAATTAAGTAAACTTATGTCAGGTTAATTATTCAACCAACCACTTAACTCAACCTCCACTTACACAAGCTTAAACTATTCTTGCACCGGGTTAAAGTTACTTTACTCTCCATAAAATAAACTTTAACCCATCAAAATGTTCAAATGCATTAACCCATTTAATTCACTATTTATTTTACTTTTTTTTGTTTCTCTATTTATTCTACAAATTTATTTCCTTTTCGTAGAATATAACCAGAAATTTTTCCCATCCAAAAACTTTTAACTCTTACAACAACCCCTTCTTTGAAATCTATAAAAATAAAATACAGGCTATTATAAGATGGCTTCATTTAGCCGATCCATCTAGTGTCGAAAGGTATGGTTGTTGATATTTTTAGGTTTTACTTTCATTCATCTTTATTTTCACTATGTTACAGGCATACAACGCATTTCTAGAAATTTAAATGAAAAACATTCAACTCAAGTACGATGAGATAACTAACGAGGATATGAATTCGCTCGTCGATCTAATAATAGAGAAAAATAACTTTACAATTGAAAATTTTATAATTTTTCATTTTCTAATTTCTAAAGCAGAGATCATCGTTTTATCTAACGTCAAATAACCCAATCCAACTAATGAAACATACAAATAGTGTAGTTGCCAATAAGCCAAGGTCCAGAAAATAGTAACGGCATCCTAAGGTCGACATTGACCGATCAAAAACTCTTTCCCTTGTGACTGCTCTTCACTTCTCGCCTTTTGCCCACCTCCATCATCGTTAGAGATCTGGTGATGGTTACACCTTGATCGTGTTGGGCTCTGCCACAACTGCCTCTATCCCATGTTCTCGTTGCTAGTAAGATCCAGGTCAACAACTTCATTCTGGTTTTTGTTGATGCCCTCTCTACTAGTGGCCTCGCCTTCGCCTCTACATTCTTGCAAAGTCGATCTCCAATTTAGGTCTACATTAGAAGCTATGGGTATCACAACTAAGTATTTTGTCAACTCATGTTCAACCTTTGGCTTCAACAGTGGCATCCTAAGGCCGACGTTGACCGGTCGAAAACTCCCTCCCTTGCGACTGCTCTTCGCCTTTAGTTTTCAGCCCACCTCCGTCATCATTAGAGATCTGGTGATGGTTCCACCTCGATCATGTTGGGCTCTGCCACAACTGCCTCTGTCCCATGTTCTCATTGCTAGTGGGATCCACGTCAATGACTCCATTTTGGTTTTCGTTGATGTCCGCTCTACTAGTGCCTCGCCTTCGCTTCCACGTTCTCGCGAAGCAGATCTCCAATTTGGGTCTACATTCAAAGCTATGCGTATCACAACAAAGTATTTTGTCAACTCATTTTCGACCTTTAGTTTATTGGGTACTCGTTTACGCCTCCGATGGCATTGTCGTATTTATTGAAGTAGAGCAGCTCCTCGAGGCTGCATCGAAAATCTTAGAAAGGCGTCTTCTTTTCTCTTTTTTATGGTTTTTCTTTTATTTTTTTTATTTTATATGCTCTGTGTTTGGAGTTTCCTCGCTTTTCGAAATGAGGCGTATCTTTCCTCTCTTTTGAGGGAGAAACTCGACTTTCTTCTTCCTTACCTTTAGGGGTTGCGTCTTTGTATCTTCTTCGTTTTCATTAATGGAGAAATATTTATAAAAAAAACATAGTAAGGTAAAGTACAAACGACCCAATCACAGATCTATACAAGACCCGGGATTGGCTCGCCTCGACTAATCCCAAGACCCAGTCGTCCAACGAGAAATAACCCAAAAGCAGAAAATATACTACAACCACACATGAAATGTAACTAAGCAGAATTAATAAAAAGGCAGTAATGAGAAAACAGAACAAGAATTCTCAAAATTATTACATGCCACAAGTGGAAGAGTAGTACAACAAACATAGCTATCACAGTTACAACGAGGGAAATATAAGATGGACAGAAATATCTAATACATACTAAAGTATTTACTGCTACAAAAGGCTCTGAAATAGAAAAAAGGAAAAATGCTACGACTGAGCTCGGCTAGGCTCAGCACCCTCGGCAGCCAATTGCGCTGGCTGCTCAATTCTTTGACCTAAACATGGTTATATAATCCATAGTCAGCTAACGCTGAGTAGAGTGGTGGTTAAGCCATTTATATGTAATTTAACTTAAAGAAACAAGCAAGTAACTAATCATTCATTTCCATTTATCTCAACTAGATATTTCTGTTTCGGTTATTCTAATAAGGATCCACAACATTTCTTAATCTTCTTGTCCTCTAAGGAAACGATCTTGATTGCAGTTTACTCCACGATGTAGGATGTACACGTGGTACTCTTCTGGCCAGGAGAGCCCCCGTGGTAGTCCTACACCTAGTCTACCACCCCGAGGTCACGGTTGCGACGTAGCGGTAGCTACGGCACATACAATAAGTGCACAGGTAGTGTAACGACCCGATTCCCGAGTCCCTACGAGACACGAGAACCGGACCGACTCGACTAATCTCAAGACCCAGTCGTCCAACGAGGAAGTAACCAAAAGACAGTAAAATAAACCACATTCAGCATGAATATAACTAACAGTAAGAAAGTACAGCAGTAAGGAAAGAAACTACTACAGTAGGCACCACCACAACAGTAAAACAACATTTATCATATAACAAAAACTGCAGGTAAAGAAGGTACAGCGGAAACAAAAATTACTCACTAGAACAGAAACAAAAAGGGGTACAAAGCTGTGGTAACTCTACTGAACCCTACTCGGCCCAGCGTCCTCTGCAGCCGCCGACCCTGGCTGCTCAACACCTGGTCCTGAAAAAGGTAACGAGTGTAACACGTCAGCAAAACGCTGAGTAGAGTGGCAAACTAACTAAAGGCAACAGTAGAGTGTACAGTAGCTGTTATGTTCTATTACTTCCTTTATTTACATCTTTCGATTTTTCTCACTATTTCATTTACTTCTCAGATCCTTTACTTGATCTCGGATGTCCTCGTGGAACGATCTTGATTGCAGTCTTTTCCAAAAGTAGAAGTAGCACGTGGTGCTCTCCTGGCCGGGAGAGTCCCCCGTGGTGATCCTACCCTCAGTCAACCACCCCAAGGTCACTGACAGACGTAACAGTGACTACGGCACGCGCGATAAACGCACAGGTAGCTAGCCCGCACTGGCACGCGGTCAGTCGTTTCCGTTAACGGGTGCGCCCAAAGCACAGCACGGAACCAGGGCAGAGCCCTCTCAGAAACAGGGGTCCAACCCCTCTACAGTAACCAAACCGGGGCCTTGCCCCTCCACAGTCCGCGCACCCTCGCCTGACTACCCTGGTTTGCCTTAGTGGACGTAACAAGTCGGTGAAGGAGGCTAGCAGAACCCCGGGGCCCGTGGGGTAGCTAGGACCCTCCTAACACTACTAGCTCTCCTCGGTACTACGTACACGAGGGCCAACAAGTCGGTACAGAGCGGCCAATCCTAACCCCGGGTCCCTGGGGCGGCTGGCCCCACTCTGCACTAAAACAGGTACAGGTACTTCCCTTGGTACTGCGTACCCAAGAGACAGTACAAACTACATCTCAGTTCCATTCCTTTTCTTTCCAAGAGTTCCACTCCTAATTCCCCGTAGGGTTCCATCTCTTTATCTCAGAACATCATATGTTTCACTTTCCAGATTCACGTTCTCAAATTCCATGATCTCAAACATGTTTCTTTATGCATAACAGGCAGCTGTTAATTAAATTTACAGGCAGCTTTATATATATTCCTTTCCATTTTTCCAAGACTGCAGTAATATACATTCCACTAGTTTTTCCATCCTAGGATTCATGCCATATCCTAGGATCTATCATACAATATAGTTTTCCGGCCCTAGGATTCATGCAACACCTAGGAGCTATCATTCCATATATTCCTCATTCCTAGGATTCATGCAATGCCCTAGGTTCTAGTTATGGTTCCATACTTTAACAGATTTTATTAATACTTAAAGCCACTCTACCAGGTACAACGGGAGTAATGGGGGCGTGATCGGGAATCCCGCGCGCCTCCGCGACTCTCAAGACTGTAACCGAACGAGGTCCTATCACAAGGATCAAACACAAGGAGTGTCTCAAAACATTGTATAGCTACTGTAGGCGGGTAGAGGAATAAATTCTGAAACGAACGCAACTCGAATCGCGGAAAACGGAGCCCAAACGGGCCCTAAACGGGTCGAGAAAGACAATACTGTGCAAAATCAGACGTCTGGAACTCCTTCCAGACGTCTTAAACGGTGGATCAGAGAATTACCTGTTCGGCTTGGTTCCCCGGACGTCCAGAAGTCTGTGGGGACGTCTGCCTAGATCCAAGACGTCCGATGGTCACTCCGGACGTCTGGAGGTCACTCCCGCCGTCTGGTACAAATTCCAGACGTCTGATTCGCAAAGATGACGAATCAGAGGACCTGCGCACAGCCAACCCCCTCCCTCAGTACGGTCAGTCGAAAAAAAGAAGGAGAAAGCGGAAACTCACCTTTCAGACGTCTGTATGATCTCACAGACGTCGACCTTGCCGTCTGGATATCAATCCAGACGTCTGATTCTGGAAATTTTTCCAGAATCAGAACCTTGCTCGGCCTCCGCTCGCGACGCCGCCCGCGTCGCACCTCGCGCGTCCGCTGCTCCGCCCGCAGCAGGTCCCTCTCCGCGGCGCTCTGCGCCCCCTGCGCCCTCCGCCGGCCGGCCAAGCCGCTCCCGGCGAGCTCGCCCTCACGGCAGAGCCCCGCCCTCGCACGCCGCAGCTCCTTCGCGCTTACTGCGGCTGCCGCTGCCGCTGCGCCCTCGCGTCCGCTCGCTCTCGCGCACAGGTAGGAGAAGAAGGAGGAAGATGGTGGAGATGGGAGGGGAGGCGCGCCCCCCTTTTAACGCCGCGCGGAGAGGAGAGAGAAGGCGGTCGCAGCCGCCTGCAGCCGCAGAGAAAGAGGCAGAATCGCAGGTCTGCGCGCACAGGCGCGCAGACGAATATCCCGTGCGAGCATAACTGTTCGCCAGACGTCTGTAAACTATCCCGGACGTCTGGTCAGACGTCTGGATGTGATCCTAGACGTCTTGACAGACGTCTGGGCCACCTCCCAGACGTCTTAAAAGGCGTCTGGGGCACGCGCTCGTTACAGGTAGCTACCCTATACTGGCACACGTTCAGTCGTTTTCGCTAGTAGGTATGCCCAAACATACAGCACATAATAAAACAGTGGTCTCTCCCCTCAACATCTACACACCCTTGTGCGACTATCCCGATTTGCCCAGAGGGCCTAACAAGAGTAGGTGCAGGGTGGCTAGTCCTAACCCTAGGCCCGATGGGGCGGCTGGCTCCTCCTACACTAAGTAGCTCACCTCGGTACCATGTACACGAGGGCCAAACAAGAGTCGACCTAGAGTGGCCAAACCCACCCCAGGTCTCAACCCAAGAGGCGACAAACTCCCCTCTACTCTAAAGGGATAGTTGCTCTCCTCGATACCACGTACACGAGGGCCAACTCACTTCCCTTAACCAAGTCCGAATAGTCTCTCGTAGGCAATGTGTTACAAAACTATCAGGTTTTCCGTACTATAGTATTCTTGGTTTCTTACTAAATTCATCGTAGGGTTCGTACATAGACTTTCTTATTTCCATATCTGGTGCATAATAGGAAGCTAAAGATTCTACAATCGATTATTCAATACAGGCATGTATTACAGGCAGTATAAGCAACTCATGTTTTATTACAATAACTCATTCATTTATTAGCTACACATGCATTTCTTCCAGCACTAGTGTTCATTTCATAACCTAGGGTTCATTCAAATATTTCTAAAGTAGCATGCATTCATCTCTTTCATCCATAGTGTTTATTTCACAACCTAGGGTTCATTCGAATGTTTCTAATGCATGTAATTTAATTATTAATTTTAGAATTAGAGAGAGAACCACTCTATCGGGATACACGGTTGGAATGGGGGCTTGAATCGCAGATTCTGTCGCCTCCGTAGGTCCTGTGTACTCAACTAGTTTGAAACCTATACAATTGACCAACCACATCAAACGAGTTCAAAAAGGTATACGAGTGACACTAATACGTAGAGAAACTTGAACGGAAATCAACGGTACTTCGTTTGTGTAAAACCAACTCCGTTTGGGCCCTAAACGAGCCAAAAACAAGCATACTGACTAAAATAAGTTGTTTGGGACTAAACCTAGACGTCCTAAATGATCTCAGAACCTCACCTTGCTTCCCTGTAGCTTCCCCAGACGTCTGAACCCCACTACAACCATCTGAGGATGATCCCAGACACCTGACACTCACTTCGGTCGTCTAAGAATGCAGTCAGATGTCTGGTACTGTCTCTAGACGTCCTAAAGTACCTTAAATGGTGTGCCACGCGTCTTTCCCATGTCTCGTACCTGCGCATGCGAGCCCGTTGAAAAAAAAATGATGCGTAAAAGGTTAAGTATGTGCATGCAGCGCGTACACAGGACGTACATTGGCACTCTACGTGCTATCAGACATCTGGCGCCAGCTCCGGACGTCCTGAGGATCCTCCAGACATTTGGATGGAGTTCTAGATGTCAGATACTACGGAAAATGGTTCCGCAGTATCCTCTTGTGAGCTTCCTCCTCGCTCTCTCCTTCGCCCGCAAATGCTGTAGCAGCATCTCCCGCAGCTGCAGGAGGTCTTACCTCCTATCCCGAGCTCCTCCCCGCACCTCTGGCTCCTCCCCCGAGCTCCTCTGGCCGCACCTCCTCTCCCACGCTCCCCCTCTCCCTAGCTTATGCTCTCCCTCTCCTCCATGTGTTCCTCCGTCTCGAGCTCCCCTCCTTCCTCCCTACTCGGGGCGGCAAGGGGGGCAAGGAAGGAGTGTCGCTGGCAAGGTGGTGGAGGACAAGGGTGGAGGTGGTACGAAGGTGGAGGTAGTGAGGGTGGTGGAGACGGTGAGGATGGTGGGGGTTAAATAAGGAGGGGGGTGAGGGTTGTGTGCTTGGGTGGGTGTGTGGGGTGTGGGTTGTGTGAGAAGAGAGAAAGTGAGAGTGAAAATTGCAAGATCTCTCCCGCAAAATCTTTTCTTCCTGCAAGATCCATACAGCTAAACCTAGGAAGTTTAAAATTACACTTACACCCCTACTTTTCTGAAAAACTACAAACGAACCTTGGGAAGGGTCATTTCAATAAACACAACTTTCTAGCCATAAACATCCAAATAAAAACATCGGTTAATGGTAACTCTTAACTATCTAGTAAAGACCTTAATACTACTATAGAATGTTGAAGCCTTAGGGCTAGTTTGGATGGAGTGATAGATTTTATGAGATAACTTTTTTCCTGCTGGGTTATCTTTCATTTTTATTTGAAAGTCAAAAAGTTATCTTGGTAGGTTAACCTGTGACCATTTGGAAAGTTTCTGGGTTAACCTGTAAAAACACATGGGATAACCCAGAGAAAAACTTATCCCACATCAAAACCCAGAATAACTTATCCCGGGTTAAGTCTTCTTAACCCGAGTCAAAATATCATTCTCATCAAACATGGTTAACCTATATTTTGATGGGTTGTCCCCCTTATTAAACTAGGCCTTAAGATTTGTTTGAAGGACTTGTCATCAATATTTTTTGTTTGGGGTGTCAAATTTTAAATTTATCTTATTTTAGAATTTACTATTTAATTTTAGAAGAAAATAATTTTACTTTTAAGGTAGAATTATTTTGGAAAAATATGCAGAATAGTATAATGTAACACATTTTACAATATACAAGTATAGTACATCAGTGTAAAAAGGTTCCGAGTGATTTTATACGATATAAAATTATTACAAAGTAATTTTGCAGCAGCTGTACCTATTCAAAATAGTTTTAGGTGATTTTATATCAGTATAAAATAATTCTACACCTTCTTATGTTGTAAAATTCATCAACTTTTATGTTTTCATATCAGCACCCAATTATTTTACTACTCTAAAATAATTCATGATAAGATGTTTAATTCCATGGATAGATACTTAAATTTTCGAAACAAAAAAGTATTTAATTCCTATCTTAACATCATTTTCTTGTTATTTCTCTTATAATTTTTTATTTCCATTCCTCTATCCGGTTAGATTGTTTTTTATTGATGAGTTAAGTATTTAATCAGTTACTTAATTTATCTTCTATTTACGTTAGGTTAAGTAGATTTAACTTAAAATAAAATTATTTTATCTTTTCTATAAAATAACTTTAATATATTAAAATATATAAATAAACTAATTTACTTATTCCATCATTTATTTCACACCTTCAACTTATTTACAAATTTATTTTACTTATCAAACCAAATATTTAAAGTCCCTCCTACGGTACCTCCATCCTTGGAGGGTCAATTTTCTTGCTTCTTTCCTCTTGGCCGGTGAGAGTACAAATCTTTGAGGTAAATGTGACGGACACGTAAGTATATCATAAAAAGGCATGGAAAACTAATGCTCCTCCCTGCGAACTTTTACGTGCCTCCTTTATCAGAAAAGAGAGACGCAAATCCAAATATCGCGGTAGTTTTTCCGATGATTGAAGCCGACAGAGGAGATCCGCTGACGTGGGTAGAAGCGTGAAAAAGGTCATAGAGTAACTATTGCTCTATTATAAATAGCTTTTACTTTATTTGTGTTTAACATTGAGTTAGTGGAGAAGGTACCCGCACATCAACGCTTTACCACCTCTAACTCTTAGCCAAAAGCTTAATCGAGTGCAATAATCAAACATGATCCATTTGAGAAAATCGAATCCTATGACTAATTTAATTACCACTCTATCATTTTCGAAAATCGATTTTCCTATTCGGTAGGGATCTCTAATTGCAAAAACCATTCAAGCCAAACCACGTTTCTCTCATCCTAGGTATGTCCGTATTCATGTGTTTGTGTTGTGGATAATTATAAAGCATTGATGATTAATATACCGCATACTTAAGAAAACTACAGATAATAGTAACTCAAACAGTCAAACTCCTATTTTACATACCAGATTAACATCAAGCGTGTTCTTGGGTATAGAAAGTACTTTAGGCACTTTTTTTTGAGTAACCAGTCAAGAATAATACTCAAATGAAAATAGATCAGGTCTACAGCTTACTACCAAACAAAACAATTACAAACCGAACTCTAACCAACCATTGCACTTAAAACGCGTTTCGTGCAACTAAAACAACAGTTTCTACGGTAGCATGCAATACAAAAAAAAAATTTATCGATCTTAAGAACATAGATCAAGTAATCACGAATGATATCCCAAACAACACCTCCGACCCTTTTTTTTATTTTTTTTATTTTTGTCCTCCTCACGGCGAGACACCTCACAGTCACAGACGTGGCCTTTTGTTTGTGTCCTCCTCTCTACATGGAAAAATCCACTCACAACACCCCGGACCTTCCTTCCACCATCCTGCGTGCCCTGCCCCTTGATTTCCCGTTCTCATTATCCCTCTCCGTACCACTTGGATGGTATTTTCTACTGCAACATTTACATGAAAGATCCTCGCCTTCACTTTCCATTTACAATTTCATACTCCCATATGCCTTTCCACCTATCCCAACGCAAAAACCCCCACGTTCCCCCTGCCACTTGCTAATTGTTATTCAATCCGAAACTCCCTTCAGAATAAAAAGCAGAGAGAGAGAGAGAGAGAGAGATCAGCAAGATTAGATCGTTGAGACAAGTAGAACCGGTAATGCATAGCACGAACGCGTCACGAAGGGAAGGGTGACCAGTAAAGACCTTAGAAGAAAATCCTGAGATACTCCTTTTTGAAAATATGTCTCCTTACAGAACAGATCAAACAAATTTTAGGACCGAAGCGAAAACTACACAACTTGCAAGGGTTATCCGTGCAAATAACCCAACAAGCGACCGACGGTCCCTTAAGGATACAAATGGGTCAATTTCAGATCAAATTTAACTAAATCAATATCCATATTCATTTACAAAATTCATACTTATACATTATCTATTTACCCATCGGATAAAAAAATTTAAATCTATATTCATATACACCTATGCATCGGATATCCATTTAACCATCGAATACCTATTTATAAATTTATCTTATAATTAAATCATATTAAATTAAAATTAAAAGAGAGGAAAAATTTATAACATAATTCATTAGTTGTTTATTTTTAGCAAGCTCTTAACATACGAGCTCGAATTACTCTAATTTCATTAATCTCCGTTAAAATTATCACAAAAGAGTCTTTTAAAGGAACACATAAAAAATAAAATTATAAAAAATATAAAAAAAGAATAAATACAATTATCTTTCAAACAAAAAATTCTCATCTTCAAAATAAATATTTAATAAAAGTTTTAGAAATATTCTCAACCTTCAAAATCATGAATAAAATTAAGGTTGTGGGAATAAGAGACTTAATGTGAGACTGATATATATTTCGAGTAAATGTGGATTTTATTCAAGTATTCGAATATGGTAATTGGGTATATATTCATACTCATACCAATACTCAAAGTCGGTTGAGTTTTTTAGATAAAACCCATACCTGAACCCAATTGGGTTCAGGTCAGATTTTACCCATTTTTTTCAGATCAAGTTGGGTCGAATTTAGATCAAATTTACTGAAACTTTCATTTTTAAGATCGCACACTCCAATGTGTTATTTAGTTGTAGGAATAATTAGGAGAGATAAAAAAATATAAAATAATATGAAAAATTAAAAAAATTTATTTTACCTAATTATTTATCTTTATTTGTTGTCGCATTAAATAATTAAAAATATTTATTTTATCTGAGATATTTGAGGGAAGGAAAAAAAGAATTTTACGTGATAAAATTAAGGGAGAGATGAAAGAGATAAGATAAACAAATTACATCTCTTCAACGAAATTTATTTATTCTAATATACACTACTCAATTGTAAAATCCATCAACGTGGGAACAAATGTTGTCAAATGCAACATTTACCCCTAATTTTTCGTCCATTCCACCAACCAAACGACCCCCAGGGTACATGCGTAACCGTACACGTGCCAACAGCCTCGCCCGGGGGGTGGTACGCTGTAGGAGGGCGCCCTCCGACGTGGCACACCCTCCATCGTCCGTTCTCCGTCGCTTCTCCGTGACACGTAGCTAGCGGTGGGCGCAATCCAGGTCACGTGCCGACGGGTCTCTACCTGAAGCCAATGGCAACCGCATGGACACGTGATCCCCATCTCCCACTTCCCACAATATATAAACCCCCCCCACCCCCCCTCCTCCTTTTACCCGGACTGGACGAAAGAACGAAGCACAAAACATTTGAGCTCTGAACTCTCTCACTCACACTCTCCTTTCACACTCTCGTGAGACTCTCACGGCAACGGAGATGGCATCGGCGACACTGGTGAGGACGAGGTCGGGGCCACTTCCCTCCCCGATCTCCTCGATCGACCATGAGGGGCCCCGATCGGTTCCCCGCTGTGGCCCAATCTCGCCACGGACGCTCCACTTGGGGTTGAGGGATCGCCGGTTCGAGCCGGCGGTCCCCTCCCTGCGGCGGGTGAGATCAGAGGAGAGCCTGGTTAGGTCCGGGGCCCTCGTGGCGGCGTCGCGCCACTCGCCGGGGAAGATGGCGGAGGAAGACAAGGAGCCGACGGTGTTCAGGGGCAGCCCGATCCTGAGCCTCGGCGTCCCGGCGACCCCGGCGGCGTCGTCGACGGAGTCGGAGGTCGTGCAGGGGGAGCTGGAGTTCTCCGGCGGCTGCGGGGGCTCCGGCGGTGGGAGGAAGGTTGGCGGACGCGGCGGCGGGCGAGGTGGAGATCCGAGAAGCGGAATGGCGGCGTATTACAAGGAGATGCTTAAGACCGATCCCGAGAATCCTCTGCTCCTCATGAATTATGGCAAATTCCTCCAAGAGGTGATCGATCGAATTCGTTCAATTATGATCGTTTATGGATCTGTTTGCTAGAATTCGTGCGATCCTGACGTGATGTGGCTGCGTTCTGATCAGGTGGAAGGGGATCTTGCAGGGGCGGAGGACTGCTACGGTCGCACGATCCTCGTGAACCCGAGCGACGGGGAGGCGCTGTCTCTCTACGGGAACTTGATGTGGGAGGCGCACAGGGACAGCGAGAGGGCCGAGGGTTACTTCCAGAGGGCTGTGGAAGCGTCCCCTGAGGACTGGTGAGTGCGTGCGGAGGATCGGAGGAGTTGGCGATGGGTTTTGACCCGTTGGATTTGTGATCTAACGGTGGGTTGTGCGTTTTCTGCAGCTACGTGTTGGGGTCGTACGCGCACTTCCTTTGGGACGAGGAGGAGGAGGAGGAGGAGAGCGAGAGGTCGGGCAATTCGTCATCGACGAACGATGCCTTCATGGTGAAGGCGTACTGATGGGGTTAGTTGGGAGGAAAGTCTTCAAGAATCTCTCTCCGTGAGGCATGTGTACGATAGGTTGGGAGTGGCAATAAATGGGGAAGTTAAAAGGGTGATGCTTTTCTTGTAACTAAGGTTTTTAACTTTATATCGAGAGCAGCAGAGCAAAGCCAAGTTGGGGAGTTGAGGTCAGAAGAAGACGCCTTCATCCGGGAGCATTTGTCGTAACGGATGCTGATGTAGTGGTGGTCGGGAGACCCTGCGCCAGCTGCGTCGATCAGTTTTGTTGCGGTGGTGGTTGTCATGTGGATGGTCCTGAGGAGCAGTCGAGGAGGAGAGGATGCATGGAATGGGTCCTTATGGACATTTTCCTTGTAGATCTTTGATAATTTGGAAGATGGGATTCATCTCCCCAATTGACAAGTATGTGCTTCTTGTGATTTATTGAAGCAACCATTTTTTATGGATTGCATGGTGAATCGTAAGAATCAACCGTGTATTCGAAGGGGGTGTTTAATAGGTGGGTTAGGAGGGATTAAGTAAACTTGTACCTTGTTTGGTAACACTTAACTTGGCTACCACTTATGTCAACTTAAGAGGATTTAACATACGGTAAGGTTATTTCAAAGTAACTTTAATCCACCGTATCTTCTAAATGGATAATATATTTATTTCACCATTTGATTCTACTTTTTCTATATTTTTCTGCTTTTCTCACAACTTTATGCACCTTATCAAACACCATCCAAAGATTTTCCAAAAAATTAAGCAGTCGGGATCAGCAATTTTGTGGTGCAGCTGAGGGGCTTCCCATTCTTGCGCTTTAAGTCGTGGTCAGTGGTGACCATGATCTTCTGGGACCAACTTGTTGAACACCGAAAGGCAAATTGAATCGTGATTCAGGTTTTGCCATGGGGAAGAGAACTTCGGAGGATATAACGGATAAAAACTCAAGATATCGCAAAAGTATACATGGATATACCATGTAAAACCACAAGTAATAATTGTGATCCTCCTAATACTAATTCGAAACTGCTTAAATCTCCCAGCGCAACACACGGTTCGCAAAAGTGGAGAATTTCGCGGAGATGATAAGACGTGCTAGAATGCGCAAGTATATAAGGCTTCTAAGCTACTTATGCTGTAAGGAAATCAGATCAGATACTTCAACCAATCAACTATGTTTCGGAGAATGAATATTTTAAGACTAGAAAAAGCAAACAGTTAATAATGGCCATTCTAAGTACAACACCTTTTATGTGGATAGCTTTACATGTATAAGTTTTTCAATTCCAATGTCAATGGAGACGCATTTACTATTTGCAAATGTTAAATATAAAAATCTCATTGCCCTCACCGTGGATCTAGCCCTGGTCAAGAGGCCCTCGGTGGTGGCCTTCGTACGGTGCCTGATGAGAGGATCGATGGTGTATCCAAACAAAGATCCCGAGCTATTTGGGGGCAATTCCTTAAGAGTCGATGGGGTGTCACTGTTCACATTTATCCACACAAATATTCCCATGATAAAAGTGTAAAGGATTGCTTTGGAAATAGGTTAAATGGGTTGCCTATGTTACCGTATATAAACCATATATGCATATTCCTTTCAAGTATCTAGAGCTGTAAAGGTCGTTAGGGCCTGCTACTGTTGTTGTAATAGTCTCTCTTATAGAGATGGAACTATGCGTGCTTGTGTTGTGTGTCGTTGAGCTATTGCAATTCCATTTCCATTTTCTCATGTCTTTGCTAATTACCACAGCCTGCTGGGTTGGACGTGAAGTCATCCTATTTGTTTGAATGCTACGTTGTCTAGTGAGTCTAATATCTTCAACCCAAGTCATCCAAGTAACCCATACTAATAACACAAGTTGCCCATTGTTTGAACCGACTCAACTCGATTCAAATTTCTAAGATGCATAAATCCCTCAACCCTATACCGTAACTATAACCACTCTTCTTCCCCTTTCCTTTCCTTGCCCCTCTCATCCCTAAAAATTGGTACCCCTTTAATATGATAATATTTTTTGGTGATTTAAATGTAAGACAAATCTTATTTACTGTTTTCATTTAAGACAACCATCAACAATGTTTGGTAGAAGATGTCTACCTTGGTTTACACTTGATCTAATTGACCCAGAAAGTTTACTTGCTTTTTAGAACTAGGTTATTGTTGATTATTGATGAGAGAGCACAAGTGAAGTCCTTTATAAGCAACCCACAAAACCCAACAAGCCTTGATCGGGCTAGGAAAAGAATCAACGTAATACTAAGGCAAGGAAAGCTCCAGTTGCTATCACCTCAGGTGATTTGCTAAATCCACCCCAACTCAAGCAGCCCAATTGTTTGCTAGAGTTGTTAAAAGTTAAGGGGTGAACCTTTTAAATATATACATATACATGGGAACCAGCATGGGCAAGGGGGGCTACTTTTTCACCTAATAGGGGACATGTGGCATCGACATCGTCGAGGGGAGTGACACCTGTCGCAATGGACCATAGATATGGGGAGAGGCTGCAACCATCTACACCATCTGCATTCTCCCCTTCCTCCACGACCTCTCTTTTGATCCCCTCCTTCGGTTGACCCTCTTCAACTCCCCTCAGCATCATCACCATTGTTATCACTGTTGCTTCCCTTATGCACACAATAGTGGGGTTGTACACATCTTGTTGGTTCCTTCCTCTCCCATGTGCCACCCTCTTGCTAGTAACCTCGTCGAGCACCATGTAGGCCTTCGGGGATGTTTCGAGCAGAGAAGAAGGTGAGTGAAGTGGGATTCCATGATGGGTCCCTATCCACCTATCCATTTCCTCTCCTCCTCCCTTAAAGCTTGGTTGTAATGTGGGGTTTTTCCCCTGCATGGTGGTTGTAAGGATGTCAGAGTATCATTGCTTTGACTCATAGCCATCGTGCTCATCGGTAGGACCTCGTGAGAAAATTGTGCGACAAGCACCCCACAATTTGAGATATCATTGACCCTTCACCAAGTAAATTTTCTTTAATTTTTATGTTGTATAATGATAGTAACGGATCAGGCTATCCTTCTTCTCCTTCTTTGATTTCTTACTTTTAAAAAACTTAAAGAATTTATTAGTAATAAAATGAAGTTCTTCTTCGCTGGAACTCACTTCTCTATCGAAGTAAGCTTTGGACGTAAGGCTCTTTTTCTCTGATTCCGATGCTTCCTTTTTCTTCTTTTGCTCCATTTTATTCTCCTATCCCTTGAAATTTTTGAGCAAGTCCTCTATGTTGAGCTCCTTAATTTTGTGAGCTTTTTCAATCACGATTATTTTTTATTTCCACTCGTGTTCAAAGGAACAAAGTAACTTTAATTGGAGTCCTCCTTCAATGAAAGTTTTTCTAAAAGAATTAAGATTATTAACAATTAAGATGAACTTAGTATATATCTCATTTAATTTATTCTTATCTTTCATGGGAAAAATATTCAAATTTTTTAGAAAATAATTTTTTTGACTTTTTGTATGTAAATGATATGATTTTTCTATTTAAGATGTTTTATGTTCTAGGATAATTGGTAGAATAGGAATAGAAAATTTTGTAAGTGGACATCAACATAAGTTTTGCTAAACTTGAGCCAAACTTAGGTGACCATTTTACACCGAGTCCGCTACCCATATAATGGCCAAGTCCACATATTGAAGCAAGTCACTTTTTTTTTTTTTTTTGTTAACTGAAGGAAATCCCGCACGTGATTTGCCCCTTTTTTTTCCCTATGAATTTCGCAAATTCCCATTTTCCTAAAACCCTGATCGATTCTCTCCTCCATCACTCTTCATCTAAAGATGCTTTCCTCCATTCACAGACTCGCCACCACCCACTCGCCTTACCCTCCCCTTCTTCCCCAACGTCTCCGTTCCCTCCCCCTCTTCCCCTTCAGCACACTCCAACAACCCACCCGCCACGAGACCTTTTTAGCCCACGGCTTCACCGACACCCAGATCGCCGTCCTTGCCCGGAAGGCCCCCAATCTCCTCTCCTCCTCCTCCACCCCGGACCTCATCACCTCCAAGATTAGTTATCTCTGCAACGACCTCGGTCTTGACCTCCCCGACCTCGTCAAGATCGTGACCTCCGACCCGGGCGTCCTCCGCAGCAGCCTCGACAACACCATCATCCCCTCCATCTCCTACCTCAGGTCCGTCCTCGGCTCCGACACCCACGTCATCCGCGCCATCGTGCACGCCCCCTGGCTCCTCCGCCCCGCCCACACCAAAGTCGCCGCCAACGTCCTCTTCCTCAAAGAATCTGGCGTCCCCGACACCAGCGTCGCCAGATTGCTGCTCACCCAACCCCGGACCCTTATGCGGACCCCGCCGCGCTTCCGCGAGCTCCTCCACTCCGTGGTCTCCGCCGGCTTCGACCCCTCGACACGGATGTTCATCTACGCCATCCACGTGAAGTCCTCGATGAGCGGCTCGACGTGGGAGAGGAAGGTCGAGGCCTACCGCAGCTTCGGGTGGACGCACGAGGAAGCCCAGTCCGCCTTCAGGAAGTTGCCCTCCCTTTATGCGTGCTCCGAGGAGCGGATAAAGCGACGATTCGCTTTCCTGATGAATGTGCTTGGGTTGGAGCCCCCGGAGGTGCTGACGTACCCCAATCTGATGACTTTGAGCTTGGAGAAGACGCTGGTGCCGAGGTGCTGCGTGTTGAATGTGTTGATGGGGAAGGGCCTCGTGAGGAACCGTGTGAGCGTGCCCTGGGAGCTCTGTAGGAGTGCGGGGACGTTTGAGAGGCTCTATGTGGGGAAGTATCAGGAGGAGGTCCCTGAGGTGGTGGAGGCTTACCAAGGGAAGATGGAATTTTCGGGGTTTGATCACAAAAGGTGAAGCAAGCTCCTTTCTGGATGTCTTTTCTCTCTTTCGAATGCAGAAGAAGATCCTGCCATACCTTTGGCCTTGATCTGAAGGTAATATATGCTTTCTATTGAAATTGTTTCTTCACGATCATAGGAAAGGCTGATAGAAATTCTTTTCTTATACAAGAGTCACAGTAGCTGACTTGAGATTATCAGCAGATGATATTTAGGGATACCTGACAAATAACAAGTATCATAGAGTAGACTTGTAACAGCAACCTAATGTCTCCTGTTATCCCCACTACAGTCACTTTAAAATATGAGTGTTCTACGATTCCTAAAATGTTAGGAATCTCCTCAGTCAAGTTTCCCGCACCACGCATAACAAGAAATGCCAAGCAAGGCTGAAGACTAGAATCACTTTCACACCCTTAAATTGCCCGTTCTCCTTACCCTCCTAGGCCTGGGGAAAAGCTTTCCAGATGCCAGCATCCATGTTTATAGTCCACTGGTTGTAATTTTGAGACCGTGTTCTTCTAGAAATCTGGAATCCAAATGCAATTGGCACCGATGCCAAATGTCAAACAGGAGATTCTGAAGGTCATTTACCAAAATCAGTGATGTCCAACTACAAAGTCTTCCTCTTGTCGAGTCCTGTTACTATCCGATTTCAGATCCTTACAGGATCCAAGATTGACCCACATCAACTAATTCTAAAATTTAGTTGTCTAATAAGAAATAATCAAAAATAAAAAATATTTCACAACCACAAGTACAATGTAACTAAATAGAAATTAATACAGAGACAGTAAAGGAATAAGAAGAAATATCTTATAATAGTATATACCATTACAATTACTATAACGGAAAATAAAATGGAAATGTAACATAAATAGTACTATATATAACAAATATTCACTATTACAACAAAAGAACGTATTGGAACAGAAACGACAACAGCTAAGGTTAGGTTCGACTGGATCCAACTCCCTCTGCATCAGTGGTACTGGTTGCTTAACTCCCTGACTTGAACAAGATTATAACATTCCGTAATCAGCTAATACTGAGTATAGTGGTAATTAAGTCATTTACATGCAATTAAGACAAACAACTAATTAATTATTCATTTTCATTTAGCTCAATTAAGTAGTTCTATTTTGTTTATTCTTCTATTTATCTGGTCATCTCTTGATTTTGTCTGTTCTTCAAGGGAACAATCTTGATTGCAGTATTTCCTGTGATGTAGGATGTACACGTGGTACTCTCTTGATCGAGAGAGTCTCCCGTGGTAGTCCTACACCCAGTCAATCACCCCAAGATCACGGTCGCGACGTGGTGGTGACTACGACATGCGCGATAAGCGCACTGGTAGCTACCCCGCACTGGCACGCGGTCAGTCATTTCGCTAGCGGGTACTTCTAAAAGTACAGCATGGAACAGTACATGATTTTACCCTCTCAGAACAGAGGTCTTGTCCCTCCACAGTCTGCGTACCCTTGTTTGACTATTTCGGTTTACCCAGTGGGCCTAACAAGAGTCGGTGTAGGGCGACTACTCATAACCCTGGGTCTCGTGGCGTGGCTAGCTCCCTCCCTATACTAAGTAGCTCATTTTGGTACCACGTACACGAGGGTTAAATAGAAGTCGGTGTAGAGTGACTAGATCAAACCCCGGGTCTCAACCCAAATGGGTGGCTAGCTCCCCTTTACATTAAAGGGACAGTTGTTCTCCTTGGTATTAGGTACATAAGGGCCAGCTTACTTTCTGTCTACTTACTAAGTTTTTTACATATACATGAGTTCCTCTCATAATTCTCCATATGATTCATGCTTGTATTCTTTTCATTCTATTTTCCAACGTTCAGATCTCACTATTCACATTACGGATTTCATTCTTTTAACATGCAGTTCGTATTTTACTAATTGAGAAAGCATCGCATCAATAAACTAATACATTTGCTTACAAGTTGGTTTAACATGCATCTCAAGGAAACAATGTAGCTCAAGTAATATTCGTTCGTTTCTACTCTAGAGTTCATTTCACGTCTTAGGGTTCAATTAAGTTATTTGTTTGATTAAATTTTGATATTAAAGCAAACCACTATACCGGGAAACACGGGAGGAATGGGGGTTAGAACCGCAGATCCTGTTGTTTTCTCGGGTTCCGAACACGCTATAGGCTGATAACTTGTACCAGTAACTAAGTCATATCAGACGTGTTCAAAATAGTATATACTCGACATTAACACGTAGAGAAACTCGAGCGGAAAACAACAGTACTTTGTTTGTGAAAATCCGATTCTGTTCGGACCTTAAACGGGTCAAAAACGTGCATACTGCTCAAAATCAGACGTCTGAGATTAGACCCAGATGTCTTAAAAGACGTTAGAACTCACCATGTGTTTCCTGCAGCTTCCTTGGATGTCCGGATCCTTCCACAATCGTCTGAGGGGAGTCTCAGACGGCGGACTCTCCTTTCGGTCGTCTGAAAGTACAGTCAGATGTCTGGCGATGTACTCAGATGCCCAAAAGTACCTCGAAGGACACACCGCATGCTTTTCTAATGCTCTGCGCCTGCGTACAAACGTACATACCCAAAATTAGTTAAGAGTCCTGTCTGCATGGCTGGAACCCGTGCAGAAACACATACCTCGGCACTAAACGTGTTTTGAGACGTCCGGCTCCAGTTCCAGATGTCCCGCTACTGCTCCAGACGTCTGATAGATACTCTGGACATTCCGTTGCTGCTCCAGACGTCTGATACTGGAAAAGATCCAGTACGTAGAACTCCTCGCGACTCTTGTCTTCCTCGCCACCTCTGCTCGCAGTACTGCAGCGGCAGCTCCAGCAGCTGCGGGAGGTCGAGGAGCTCTTCTCCACGAGCTCCTCCTCGTGCGTGCCCTCGATTCAGCCCGCACGATCTCTCGAGATTTCGCGGTCGCTCTTTGGCCGCGCAAGCTTCCCTCGTGACACCGAGTGCTCGCTGTCGCACCCGCAACAAGGCGCTCCCCGCACGCGAGCTCCCCCGAGCCTTCTCCTCTTCCATGCTCTCGCTCCTCGCTCACACTCCTCTCCTCCTCCGCGTCCCGTCCCTCTTCTTCCTCTTCACTTGCTACGTTGGGGGTGGGGAAGAAGATGACTGTAGACAGGGGAAAAGGAGATGGAGGTGGTGGCTGGTGGTGATGGGGAGAAAGAGGAAGGGTGTGGGGTTTTAAATAGATGGGTTGTTAGGATTTTGGGTGAGGAGGCCAGAGGGGGGAAAAGGGCGTATGTGTTGCATGTGTGCGGAAAGGAAAAGAACGCACGGTTTTCCTTCCTTTCAGATGTCTTACCCTCTATTCGGACGTCTGGACAGACACCTGGTGAACATTCCAGACGTCTTATCTTATCAAAAAGTGGAGGGTTATTACAAGTCCAAATCAACAACTTCCTAATATGCTCGGAAGATCAGGATCAAGAAGGAACTAGACACCCTTACAAAGGAAGAGGAGGAAATATGAAAGCAAAGAAGCTGTATTAGTTAGTTAATGGAGAGAGATAGATGAACCAAAATTTTTAAGATGATGACTTGGATCAGGAAAAACGAGAATGCTCTATCAGTTTTGATTGGAAGCGATGAGCATACATTGGACAAGGAGGCAAAGATTAGATTGAAGGCATCCCAGTACCTAATGCAATTATTCACTAATGTTGGGATGGAACCCCTCAACGAAAGTTCTGTCCAACTACCACCCACACCACTTATATCTCGGGAGGATAATAAAGATTAAAGATTTAGAATGCATTCCCACAGATGAAAAGATCAAAAAGGCTATTTGGTCCATTGGTGTTGACACGTGCAAGACCAAATGGATTCAACACTTATTCTTTAGATAATGTTGGAGTATTGTGGGTTTAGATGTAAGCCAAGGAATCAAATTCTTTTTTGGAGGGGGAATGGTGGAAGAGTTGAACCTTTCTTTCATCACCTTGGTGCCAAACGGGGAGTGTGTTTGCAACTTAAGAGGTTTCCGTCGTATCACATGCTATAATGTTATCTACAAATCTATTTCCAAGATCTTGAGTAATAGGCCATGGTGATCCACCTTGCTCAAGGGCCCCTCATTAAGGGGTGCTTGATTGTGGATTGTGCCCTTCTCTCCAATTAATTCTTTAGTAGCTTCAACAAAAGATGTGGTTCTCATCGTATGTGCTTGAAGGTGGACCTTTTCAAGGCTTATGATAAGGTATGTAGAGACTTTCTCTATTTTTTGTTAAGACGAATAGGATTTAGTGAATAGTGGATTGATGGGATTGATTGCTGTACACAAGAACCCTTTATCTTCCCTTTGGTTAATGGAGTTCCTGTTAGGATCATTGTAACTAGTTGTAGTCTCTGCCAAGGTGGTCCATTGCCCCCTTGCTCTTTCCTATTGTCATCAATGCATTACCTCTCCTTATTGAGATGTAAGTTGTAGGGGATGAAATATGACTACTAAATATGAAGGGGTTGAATTCGTTTCTCATATTCTATTTGTAGATGACATCAAGATTTTTATGAAGGTGAATATTAGCTTAACAAGAAAATTATGGAGCATCCTTAGATTGTTTGGCTCATGGATTGGTTTGGTGTTGAATGCAAATAAGAGCAAGGTATTCCTTTCTAAATCATCTAGGAATAAACTTGCTCTATTCCTACAATTGGGAATGCTTGAGGGATCCTTACTGTCAACTTACCTTGGGACACCACTATAGGCAAGGAATTTTGTGGGGAAAATATCCTAGGTGCTTATACACAAAGTATATGCCCACCTCACATTTTGGGAGAGGTTGTTCTTATCAAAGATGGGGAGGATTCAATTGGTAACATGGGTTATTGAAGGAACCTTGAACTTGTGGATGGGATGTACCAGCATGCCGCTGAAGATTATTAGAAGGATTACAACCTTGGTGATGAAGTACATTTGAGGTGGTAGAATTCATCTTGTAGGTTGGAAGGAACAGTGTTGTCAAGGCGCTCGTCTAGGCGCTTGCCTGAGGTGAGGCGAGGCCCTAGCGCCTTGATCGGCCTCAAGCGAGGTGTTTAGCTTTGGGCGACGCCTGGGCGAGCATCTGAGGTCTAGTTGTGAGGTGCTGGAGCGAGCACTTGAGGAAAGACCTGATTCCTAAATATAAATACTCGATTCCAAAGGACCCAATAAAAAAACCTCTCTATAACCCAAAACCCTTCGCCGATATTGCTTTCCACGCTGCCATCGCCACCACCTTCGTCCAAAGCAACATCGCTGATCGAACCTTGCGGCCATTGCCACCGCTCGAAGCTCTTCGCCGCTCGAACCTCGCCACCATCGCCACTGCTCGAAACTTGCTGCAGCTTGAACCTCGTTGCCATCGCCACCGCTGCTCATCGCCCCCGCTCGATCCTTGATCTTTGTAAGAGCTCTTATCCTTGTCGCCCCCATCGCCCCCTACTGCTCGTCACCCTGCTTCGCAAAGGGTGGTGATGTTGCCCTAGGGTTTGCCCTGCTGCCCATTTTGGGTTGTTCGCTAAGTTCGAACAATAGCAGAATCAGAGGGTTTTTTATTTCCATTGTTTGAATAATATTATTATTTTTTATTTCGAATAACCCAAAATGGGTTACGTGGCTATTATTTTTTTTACTTTTAGGTCATTTGAGTTGATCTAACAATTAAATTATGACTTATATATTTCTGAATGGCTTTCGGAAGTGGGGATGATGCATTCCCTGCAATAAATGGAAAGAGAGATCCTGCATGGAAGTATAATTTTTTAAAGGATGAAAATGACAAGAATGTAACCACTTGTACCTTTTGTGGGAAGACCACAAAAGGTGGAATATATCAAGCTAAACAACATCAAGTTGGATCATACAAGAATGCATCAGCTTGTCAGAAATGTCCTCTAGAGGTGAAGGAGTTAAAAAATTACATGACTGAGAGAAAGACATAGAAAGAGGTCTTTTGTGGTGGTATGCCTGACTTTGATGATTGGGAGAATCCGATTGATGTTGAAGATGGTGAAGAAGAAATGGATATAACTGCTCCAACTAAAAGAGTGGTAACTAGTGGAAGTAACACAATTTCCATCCCTAACAAGAAGCAAAAGGGAAAATGATTCATGGACATGTTTATAAAGAGTAAAGGAAAGACTCCATTGAGGCAAGGCAACCTCAAAGAAGCATTTGCTAAGGAGATGCGACCTAGAGTAATTCAAAAGATTGCTCGTTTTTTTCTATCAAGCCAACATTTTATTTAATTCTACTAAATTACAAAGTTTTAAAGAAATGATTCAGGTCATAGGAGAGTATGGGCCAAACTTAAAACCCTCTTCTTACCATGAGCTCAAAGTTCTTTTCTTGAAGAAAGATGTGGAGTACACACAAGAATTGATGGTAGATCATAAGGAAGCGTGGGCTAAATATGGATGCTTTATTATGTCAGATTATTGGACTGATAGAAAACAAAGGAACATCATCAATTTAATGGTGAATTGTGCCAAGGGCACAATGTATGTTGATTCCATTAATGCATCATCTATCATCAAAACGGGAGAAAAGATATACGAGTTGCTTGATAACTTTGTGGAAAGAATTGGAGAATCTAATGTAGTTCAAGTCATTACTGACAACATAAGCAACTACGTATTGGTAGGTATATTTTAGCTAGATATGTTTTAATTTAAGTATTATTTACTATGTGTTTTAAATTATTAACGTACTTCATTTCTTTTCTAGGCAAGTTTTTGCAGAAAAGAGACCACACTTGTATTGGACACCTTGCGTCGCTCATTGTATTGACTTGATGTTGGAAGATATTGGAAAAATCCCAACAATTAAGAAAAATATCCAAAGGGTCATCTTTGTTGTGGGGTTCATTTACAACCACACTGGAGTCTTAAATATGATGAGAGGCTTCACCAACAATAGGGAGTTGGTGCGACATGGAATTGCTCGATTTGCTACAAGATTCCTTTCCTTGGAATCTATTGACAAACAAAAGTATAGTCTAAGGACTATGTTTACATCTGAGAAGTGGGTAAAATGCAAGTGGTCTAAGGAGATGAAGGGTAAAAAAGTTAAGGACATTATTTTAATGCCTTCATTTTGGAATTATGTAATTGAAACTCTCAAGTACATGGGACATTTGGTGAAAGTTCTTTGACTTGTTGATGGTGAGAAGAAGCCACCCATGGGGTATATTTATGAGGCGATGGATCGAGCTAAGGAGGCCGTTGAAAAAGTTTCAAAGGGAATGAGGATAAACATAGGGAGTTGTTTGAAATCATTAATCGAAGGTGGGCATATCAAATGATGCACCCATTACATGCAGCTGGTTATTTTCTTAATCCAAGGTACTTCTATGCCAAACCCTCTATGGAATTCAATGAGGAAATCATTGATGGGTTGTATAAGTACATACAAAGATTGACACCTGATACGTATGTACAAGACAAGATAGCAAATGAATTATCTTTGTATAAATATACAGAAGGGATTTTTGGAAATCCAATGGCAATTAGATCAAGAATAATCAAATCACCAGGTATTAATTTGTGTAATGATTTAAATTTTGATGTATCATAATTTATCTTTAAGTAAAAACTAATAAAGCATCACTTTGCAGTGGAGTGGTGGAGCTTATTTGGAAGTTCATCTCTAAATTTGCAGAGGTTAGATATAAAGGTCTTGAGCTTGACATGCAATGTCTTTGGATGTGAATGTAATTGGAGTGTATTTGAACATGTGAGTATGCTTTCTCAAACATATGGCAATGGTATGATTATTAAGTTTGTTTGATAATATGATTTATATGTTAAGCACTTCTTCTTTAATAACTACAGGTTCATTCAAAGTAAAGAAATGCTCTTCATGTTGCTAAACTGCAAGATTTGGTGTACATCAAGCACAATCAGGCCTTGAAGAGTCATGACCTATGAGACACCATTGACTCCATTGTGCTCAACTCCATTGATTATTCAAATGAATGGTTGATTGAAGAGATGAAAAATGATAATCCAGAAAATGATATAGTTTTTTGTGATGATACTTTGACTTGGGGTGATGTTGCAAGAGCATTTGGAGTTACAGAGATGAGAACCTACACAAGAAATCAAGCAAGTCTCCATCATGCTACAAGACCATCAAGTTCAAGACCAATGATTGCAATTCCAGAAGATGAAGAAGAAAAGGTAGAGGAGTATGTATCAGATGCAGGAGAAGGAGAGCAAGACTTAAACTTTGAGGGAGATGAGGAAGATGAATTTACTACGGACTTGTGGAGCTAGTTGTTTTAGTTTGTGGCATTCGATTCTCTAAAACTTTTGGTCATGCTTGGGTTTATTTTTTTTTGCTTGTGAACTTGGTAATATGGGTGGCCATGCTGGGATTTATGTTTTAAGTCTTAGTTATGTGCTTTTTATAATCTTTGATATGATTTTTGTTTGGACATGTATTTTTTGTGTTTTTCTTATACAAAGTACTTTTTATTTGATAATTTTAACTTTTATTTCATATTTTTGCTTATCATAGTTGCTTACGATCTATACATAAGATTATAAGAGCATGTACTTTATTGATAATTTATATTTATATTTCAAACAAATAAATAAATTAGCGCCTCATTTATCTTGGGTGAGCTCCTAGGTAAGTACCTAGCGTCTCATGTGTTTTGGACCCCCCCTCGCGTTTGACATCATTGGGAAGGAACTATGCTTACCAACGAAGGAGGGGGGATTGGGATTAAGGAATCTAGAAGAATTGTATGCAATGCACCTCCATAAACATGCTTGGTGCTTCTTACACAAAGCCGACTCCTCTCTTTGAAGTTACTGGATGGCTAGGTGATATGCTCTCCCTAGTGATTTTTTCTCTTTGGCAGTTGCTAGGGAATCTCAAAGATGTGGAGGGCTATGTCTACGTGGATGGGACTCTTCTTGGCATTGGTCTGCCATCATAAAAGACAGCCAAGATTGAGGAACTTTTGGAGGATTGCACACTCTAGAGGTGGAGGAAACAGAATTTTAGACACCATTTGGGAAAAAGGGAATGCTTGCAAATGGGCTGCTTGCTTGTGGCAAGCTTGGTAGAGAAGGCTACTAACAAAGGACTGGCTAAATTCTTGGTGACCTAATTCCAGGAGAGTTGCAACCACGTATTTTTTCGATGTCCATTTTTGCATAAGTCATTTATGGGGTTATTAACACAAGAAGGTATTGCTATTTAAGGAAGTTGTATTGCGGACTTGGTTTAGGAGGGAGGGGTTAGAAGGAGAAGAATTTACACTTGGGATGTTTGGCACTTGTTGAAGGCAAGGAAATATCCTACTTAAAGGAGAGAGGAGAATGGGAGTCAAATAAGTAGCTAAAGAATTCTTAGGGCTCGTTTGATTGCAGGAATATCCTCCATTTGGCCAAGTTTATTTCGGCTTTAATTTATGTTGGAAGAAGGTCCTCAATTCTTGCCTAGCGTAATTCTTCCGTCTTAGGAAATGCTTAATTCTGGAATAAGTCCTAAACATGATTTATCCTTAAATCTAGAATAAGGCCTAATTCCAATCCTCATTGCAACATCCTTATTTTGGATGCCAAATGCCACTTTAGTAATTTGATTGTTTTCAAGTAAGGAGAGATGATGTAATCTTTGGATATATTTTTTGTTTGTAGTTGTGGAGGAAAATAAAATGTTATAAGCTCAAAAGAAACCCTAGTCTCATCTATACAGAAAGGAAGGAAAAATTACAAGGGAGTTTACTATGTAAATAAAATAATAAAAACATAACATATACTCTAACACTCCCTTTTAAGTTGGAGCGTAGATATCTATCAAGCTCAACTTGTCATATAGAAATAGATGTCTCTTCTTTGTCAATGCTTTCGTGAGGATGTTAGCGATTTGGAGCTTTAAGGTGATATGGGGATTGGCAATCTTCCTTTCCATTACTGCATTCCTAATAAAGTGACAATCTACCTTAATGTGTTTCATCCTCTCATGAAATACTGGATTTGAGACAATATGAGTGGTGAACTTATTGTCACAGAACATAAGGATGGGAGTCTATGCGTGAATCTCATGATCTGTAAGGAATGAGGTGATCTGCATCACCTCACATGTAGTGTGAGCTATTGCTCTATACTCTACCTCGACATTGGACTGGGAAACCACTGTCTGTTTCTTGCTATGCCAAGAAACAATGTTGCCTCCCAAGAATATAGCATAGCTTGTAGTGGATTTCCTATCCTTGATCGATCCAACATAATTTGTATCTAAGTAGAAGCGTATGTCAAGATACCCATTTTTTTTTGTAGTAATGTCCATTTCCAAGCGTCTCCATTAGGTACTTCAAAATGAGACAGACAATATGTCAATGACTATAGTGTAGTCTGTCCATGAATTGATTGGCTCTACTCATAGCAAAATTGATATTTGGCCATGTGGTAGTTAGATACAAGAGCTTGCTGACTCTACTCCTGTATCTTTGAATGACCTCAAAGAGGGGATCAATGTTAATCTCTATATGTCTCCTCTTCTACTCAATAGGCATAGCAAATGGCTTGGTGCTTAGAAACCCTACCTCCTTAAGAATCTTCAGGGTGTACTTTCTTTGAGAAAGTACGAGATCGTGCTCCTATCTCACTGTCTCTATACCCAAGAAATATCTCAATTCTCCCAGATCTTTGGTGACAAAGACTTTCTGCATGAAGGCCTTTGCCTCCTAGATATTGGCACTGTCATCTCTAGTCAGGTTGATATCATCAACATATATAGCTAAGATGACAACCCAGGTGGTGGCTTGTCTACTAAAGATAGAACGATCCAACATAGATCTCCTGAAACCAATCTTCATAACTTATGCACTTAGCCTATCAAACTAAACTCGAGGATTCTATTTGAGTCTATATATAGCCTTCTTCAACTTGTAGACATGCTTCCCCTCAACCCCATAACCAAGACATTGCTGCATGTACATCTCCTCAATTAGATCTCTATACAGGAAGGTATTCTGGATGTCCAACTGAAATAGGGTTTAGTTCTTATTGACTGAAGCAAATAGAATAATTTGTATAAATGGGGCTTGTGCTAAAGGCGAGAAAGTCTCAAAATAATCATGTCATATATTTGGGTGAATCTTTTTATGGCCTTGAATATGTCAATAGTACCATCTGCTAGATACTTGACATTGCACATCCACTTGCAGTCAACAAGTTTTGCTCTAGGGGAACAAGGCACAAGATCCCATGTGCCACAAGAGGTCAAGGCCTCCATCTTTGGGTCCGTAGCAGTCTTCCATTACGGCTCTTCTGAAGCCTTTGAGTAGCCACATGGTATCACTGTATTGAGCAAGGCTTATGAAAATTGCATTAAATCTTGGTCTTGATCAGAGGTGTACAAAGGTTGGGTTTAACTCGAACCCTACCTGACCCAACCCAATTAGGTTGGGATTTTCCTAACTCGATAAAAAATGGGTAAAACCCAACCCAACCCAATCGCAACTTGATATAACTTAATACACACACACATGTATACATTTATATGTATATGATACCTAAGGGAGTCAAACTCTCCCAACCTAATCTCTCTCAAATGGCACTCCTGCCCAATCTCTCCAAATTCCACCTCCTAAGTCCCAAATTCCCTTATCCATAAACGCCTGTAAATTGTGAACCATGTCTTAGCAACGACTCACTACCTTATCGACCCCTTGCTCTCTTCCAACCCTTCACTCTCTTGGTCTCTTCTACATGCTCGCACCTTCACCAACTCCAGGCACAAGCGACATCGCCCTCTCCTCTCCCACCTTCATCGGCTCCATGCGTCGAGCTTACTCCTCTCCCAGCTTCAGGTTCCACCACCTACATGTGCAGGCTCAACCATCTCAAGATTGAGGTTAGAGGTGGGAAGCAATCGACGATTCGATCTCGTTGTTTTCCATGTTGCATACTTCGTCGAGGTTTTCTTGTGTTACGCTATGGTGTTCAGGTTTTTTTTTCCTGCAAATAAGGAACGAGACATTGGGAGTGGTTGGAGGCGCAAGCAGAGCTGCGAAGATCAAGGAGTTGAGGTTGTCAGAGCGTGTGAGGGAGAAGGCAATGGATGAGGTGATTCTTGCGGTTGTTTTATTTTCTCTGTGTGTTTTGTGTTATGTTATTAAGGAAGAGTTAGAAACTTAGTTGGCTAAGAAAGCTCGGCACAGTGGAGTTTCATGTTAAACATGAGTGCGATTGAGTAGGCTTTTTGTTTGATTTTTTTTTTTTTTTTTGAGTTATATATAGCTTGTTAAATTTAAGTACCTTGCAAACTCCAAGTTTAGATTAAGCCTTTTTCATCCTACCTAGCAATGGAGTTTTTGTTTAATCGTTGAATAAGCTTTCGTACTATTGATCTTTTGTTTAATCATTCTTGTTTTATTCCTTACTCTTTAAAACATAGGAAGCATGTGGGAGACAAACATAAGATTTGACTAGTCAACAATCAACTAAACCCAATTCAACTCGGGTTGTGTTGGGTAGTGTAACGCGTTGGGTTGGATTGGAAAACTCCTAACCCACAAATTGTGGGTTGAGTCCCAACTCGACCCAACTTGACCCGTGTACACCGCTAGTCTTGATGTGCAGTAGAGGTATAGTGTAACATAGGATGTAGAGTGCATAAGCGAACAAACTTCCATAATGCAATCAGCCTATCATCAACATCTCCTTGACTCTGTGTAAGTGGTTCCCTAGCAGAGTTGTCCTCTGGTGGAAAAGTAGGCATGGGAAGTAATGTAAGGAGTGACGTCTCTCAATCTTGTTTGTGGTAGATCTACATCTCACAAGGGACAAGCTCATTATTGGACCCTTCTTTAGAGAAGAATAGAGCCTGCTCGAAGAAGGTAGCATATGCTATTATGATGTATTGTCTATCGGTTGGGTCAAAGCATTTGTATCTCTTCTAAGTTCGTGAATAGTCTGGAAAAATGTACTTGATTGTGTGTGAAGAAAAGTTGTCCTAGTGTTGAAAAGCATGTAGGAAGTAGGTACAACTAAATCTTCGTAGGGGTATGGAAAATGAATTTTCAGACTCATGGTGTAAGAGTTGACAGGGGATCTTCCTACATAAAACAAAGGAAGGAACTTGATTGGTGAGATACATTATCGTGAGAATTGTATCTCTTTATTTAGGTACCTTCATAAACAACAAAAGTAAAAGTGCAATATCCAATATATGCCTCAACTTCCTCTCAATAACTCCGTTCTGCTGAAAGGTGTATGCCCATGATGTTTGGTGTAGGGTACCATTGCTGATGGACGGTAGCTCTTTTTGCATGAATTCAAGAGTATCGTCACTATGAAAGATTTGAATGGAAGATGAGTATAGATTTTGTACCTCTATGAAGAAGCATTGCAAATATGAAGACCTCTGACCAATTCTTTATAAGGAAAACCCAGGTTGATTTGCTGTATTTATCCATAAAGATTTCAAAATATGTGTAACCTCCAGTACTGCTAATGCGAGAGGACCCCCAGACATCATAGTATATCATGTGAGATGGTGATGTGCTTTGCCATTTGGCTCGTTTGGAGAAGGTAGAATGATAATGCTTGCCAAGCTGACAAGTTTGACAATCAAATCTGGTAAAGGTAAGTAGCCTTGGGAACATCTAATGCATCTTCCCAAAAGAAGGGTGACTAAGACAATGATGCCAAAGTAGGAATTCAACAGAGATAGAGGCGACTCCAGCAAAGTGAGATGGTATGTTAAGATAATAAAGGCCATTCTTCTCCACTGTAGCAATAATCTCATTGGTCTTTTTATCTTGAAAATGCAATGGCATTCGTTAAAAAAAACTCGACCCTTTCAAATCCTTGCACAACCTGCTAACTAATAAGAGACTCATGGGGAATTGTGGCTTACAGTGAACCTCTGACATTTGTAATCGTGAGAACTGGTTATCGCCAACACTATTCACCAGAGAATCGGTACCATTAGCCGTCTTCACGTAAGTGACCTGTCTGGTAGGTCTAGTCTCACGTAGGGAGTCAGCATTCCTAGTAGGATGTGTAGAGGCCCTTGAATCTATCACCCGCAATGTGGGAACTTCATATGTCAAATGCACATAAATGCTTTGGATGTGTCGTCATATGATAGTAGGAGATTCATCCATCCACAGTAATAGCAGATAAAGAGAATAACAGTAGTGAAGATAACTACAGAATCTTAGGCAGGCAAGCAGCGGGAGACGATCCCAAGCAGTGGTGATGGTAGTACATAAGGCATGATCATTATGGAACGAAGATTCTTTCAAAAAAAAAAAAAAGGAACGAAGATCGGAACATGATGCAACAATGAACATCAGTAAGAATTAGGGTGCGCCACATGGCACTAGGGCACATGGGGCCTTAGTGCATCTAACAGTAGCATGCATCATAAGAGGGAAGGAGGCCCATCGGGTAGTAGGAACCATCGACTATGGCTGCTAGTCCCAGCAATAGTGGGTGCTGCTGTTGGTGGCAGTCGGTGGCTCGACAAAGATTGTTCAATGAGATGCTCTAAAATGAGGATTGAGGAAAGAAATTCTTTTGTGGTATTTTAGTGGGATATCGGAATGCTGATCTAGGATTGTTGCTTTAATACCATGTGGAAAAAAAATGAAATATCATAGACTCAAAAGATACCCTAGTCTTTCTTAAATAGGGAAGGAAAAATTACAAGGAAGTTCACTATAGAAATAAAATAATAAAAACATAACATAGTGGTTGAGGTGTTGTACGTGGGGTGTAGGCGTCCAGTTTGTCACCCTGTTTTTCTTTAAGTAATATATTACCTTTTACTTGAAAAGATATTATTTGGTTATTTCTGGATTCATTCTTTTTCATGTCATACTCAAAGGACCGGATCAAGCACCGACTCGAGTTCTTGACGAATGAATGTGCTTCAGTTGAAGGTTGCAAAGGTGTTGATGTATTACAAGATGATGACTTGTGGCTTGGAGCGCATGCTGGTGTTGAGATGCTGTGTGTTGAATGTGTTGGTGGGGAAGGGTCTCGTAAGGAAGGATGTGAGCATGCCTGTGATGTTGTAAAAGAGTGCATAGTTATTTGCAAGGCTCTATCTGGGGAAGTATAAGGATAAGGTCCCTGAATTGGTAGAGGCTTAGTAGGGAAAGATGGAAATTTTTAGATTTGATCACAACTCATAAGAGGTGAAGGAAGTTCATGCTCTTCTTTGGATGTTTTTTTTTCTCTCGCGTGTAGTTACGTGGAAATTAAGATGAAGAATGAGAAAGAAGTTCTTGTTATATTTTTGGCCTTGATCGGAGGTTAATATATGTGTTGGAGATTAGATAAATGGGAAATATTATTTTGAATCTTAAGAAACAAATGAGAGGAGTTGGTCTCTTTATATAGAAAGAGCCAATCCTAATAAGGAAACAACTCATAACAAATTAAATCTAAGCATATCACTAAAAATAGAAAGAGATAAATAAAGAAAGTTTTCTTAATTTCCTAATTTTGTGATATCTCTAACATTTCCTCCCAAGTTGTAGTGTGTAATGTCCAACTTGTTATAAAAGTGAACTCCCCTTTATACAGACATCTGAAAGAGCAGGTAGTAGATTAGAGTAGAAGTGGCCGTAGTAGAGCAAGCAGGTAGTGGGAGACAATCCCAAGCTGCATCTAAAAGTAGGTAAAGATGCGAAATGGCCCCAAGTAGTATCAGATGGTAGACACTAGGCAGAGATGTCAGTAGTAGGGCTGTAATTGTAGTAGCAACAGGAGAGAGTAGTAATAGATAGTTCTAGGCTATAGCAATAATAGCAACAAGAGAGCTCCCCTCATTAGATGTAATCAAGGGCTGAAGCAGGTAAGTAGGTAAAGCATGCAGTCAGTTAGGTATGCAGGTAAGCAGATAGTCAAGCATGCAAGTATTTTCACTAGCGGAAACCTAACTCACTGGGTGTCTGAGAAAAAAAATTCGACGCACTGACCTTTAGTTAGGCGGGAAGTTATCTTAAGCAGGAATCAGAGTAGGAGAGATGATCTCAAGTAGTAATAGTTGCCTTACACCAACAGGAAATCCTTTTAAGGAGGCAAAATTGGAGCAGGGCATTTTGGGATGGGGCTACGTATGCAACTTAGTTACCCTACCAGTCCTCACCATCTTTATGATTGGCAGAAGCTTGATGTCATGCTTATACGTGCGTGGCAGAGTAGTGGAGTAGGGCATTTAGGGATGGGGCTAAGTGCGCAACTTAGTTACCCTACCAGTCCTCACCATCTTTGTGATTGGCAGTAGCTTGATGACATGCTTATACATGCGTGGCAGAGTAGTGCGTGAGGCTACGTGCAACAGGTGCATTCCTATGACCATGCACATGACAGAAGATCACGTGTAGGCACATGAAGATAGGAAAGTCAGTTGAAGAAAAGAATAGTTCTAATTTTTACCAAGCCATCCCTACACCTCTTTATATAGAGAGGTGAGAGAAAAATAACAACATAAGTCCATCAAGAGAAAATAAGAAAATAAATAGCCCCTCAACAAAAAGCATAACTCAACACTCAAGCTGGAGCATATATATCCATCATGCTCAGCTTGTTTCTATACTTCTCAAATTGGGGGCGAGGCAGTGGCTTGCTAAACACATCAGCAGTTTGGTCGATAGAAGCAAGACATATAGTACGAAGTAGACCCTGCTGAATCAGGCTCCGGGTATAGTGACAATCCACTTCCACATATTTCATCCTCTCATAAAACATGGAATTGTTAGCAATGAATGTTGTAGCCCGATTGTCACAATGTATCTCTATAGACTCCTGAATATCAACATGAAGATCTCGTAGCAGAGATCTGATTCATATAATCTCGCTTGCAATATAAGCCATAGCCCTGTATTTGGATTCAACATTAAAGCGTGAAACAACACTCCGTTTCTTGCTCTTTTAGGTTACCAAGTTCCCAGCAACAAATGTACGAAAACTAGTAGTAGACCGCCTATTTCCAACATCTCTAGCATAATCAGCGTCAGAGTAAGCAAGTATAGACATAGGAGCCTTCTTCTGGAACAGGATGCCTCTCCCTGGAAATCCCTTGATGTACTTCAATACCTACATAGCAGCCTGCCAGTGAACATCAATGGGCTTGTCTAAGAACTGACTTAGCTTATCCACTACATGATTGATGTCTGGCCTGGTGATTGTAAGATACAGTACCTTTCCAACTAGCTGTTAATAGACCTTCTTGTCCTTTAGCTTCACTGTGTCCTCAAATAGATAAACTTTAGGATCCATAGGACTGTTGACTTCCTTGGATCCTAGCACTCCTGTCTCCTGAAGAATGTCAAGTGCATACTTCCTCTAAGACATCACTATGCCGTGCTTGCTTGTGGCAATCTCAATACCCAGAAAATATCTCAACTTCCCAAGGTTCTTCATGATGAACTGGCAAGCCAAATAATCCTTCACTTGAGTAATGTCATCTGTATCATCACCTGTAACGATAAGGTCATCAACATATACCAATAAAGTCACAGTGCCAGTACTAGTCTTCCTGACAAATAGGGAATGATTAGAAGATCTTTGTATCCCTAAAACTGATAGTGCCTCAAACAAACACTTAAACTAGGCTCGGGATCTCTACTTAAGGCCATAAAAGTCCTTACGAAGCTTACACAAACACCCCCTAAACCTCAGAGCTAGGTGGTTACTGCATATAGATCTCCTCCAAGTCTTCACATAGAAAGGCATTTTTGACATTCAGCTAGTGTAAATGTCATCCATAATGAGTTGCAACATATATAAGAATGCGGATTGTGGAGAGCTATGCCATTAGAGAGAAAATGTCAAAGAAATCCACCCTATAGGTCTGGGTGAATCCTTTGACCACAAGGTGAGTCTTATATTGAGAAATAGACTAATCAGGGTTGTATTTTAAAGCAAAGACCCATCTAACCCCAACCAAGTGCGTGCTAGAAGGTAGAGTAGACAACTCCTAGGTGCCTCTACCAGTAAGCATAGACATCTCTTCCATAGTCGCCTTTCATTAGATGTTGGAGAGTTTACTGGTAGGAGGTAGGGATCTTAGTATTAGAGACAGCAATTGTGAATGCATGGAACTCTGATCCGAGAGAGCCTGCAGAAACAATACTGTCAGCAACACGATACTATGCACAAGATTGTAGAGCCTTTCTGACAACAATGGGAATATCCGCATTTGTGGGCATAGACAGAGACCCTGAAGACATATCAATGGAAGAATCGTTAATACTCTCAACACATACCTGAGCAGAGGACGATGGTGGCTCAGTAGGAACTGAAGATGAGTTGGGGTGTGTCTTCTCTTTGTAAGTGATTGGCAGTTGATATGTAGCACCCTTAAATGGCTTCTCATCAGGTGGTATAGGTCTGAAGGTGCCCATAATCTGATATGTTGTAGATATACTATTACACTGAGAAAAGTCCTCCATGGCTATGGGAGGTACAGGCATAGGAGCAACCACCTCCACCTTTCTCAACTGATAACCTAAGGTAGAAAAATAAGGGATAGACTTATGAAAAGTCACATCCGCACTCATATAGTGCCTCTGGTATATGGGATCAAAACACCTATATCCCTTCTACGTGCGCAGTATCCTAGAAACATGCACTTAACCACCCTTGGTGCCAATTATCACGACCAGGCCCAAGGAGGTGTACAAAGGTCACACAACTAAAAGTCTTTGGTGGCACAAGGAACAAGTTGATATCAGGATATAAGATACTCTATGGGATCTACTCATGTAACGCAAAGGAAGGAAGCTTGTTAATAAGATAATAGGCAGTAAGGATCGCATCTTTCTAGTAATTATGTGGAATACTATTCTGGATAAGTAATGCTCTCGTTGTATCCAGAATATAGCAGTGCTTCCTCTCAGCAATCCCATTCTGCTGCGACGTGTAAGGACAGGATATCTGATGTACAATACCAAGTGATCCATAAAAATCAGCAAGTTTTTTGTACAAAATTCTAATGCATTTTCTGATTTTCTTAATGCACGCATCAAACTGATTTTTCACAAATATCACAAATTGCTAAATCAAATAACTAACTTCGAATTTATTCTTCATCGAAAAGGTCCATGATAAGCGTGAAAAATCATCGACAAATAGCATATAATATTTAAAATTATGGTGGTCTGCCACACGGTTAAGACCCTAGACATCACAGTGCAATAAATCAAAACAAGTAGAACTGGTAGACTGGATAGATGTTGGAAAGCTGGCACAGTGATGCTTTTCCAACTGACAAGCATCACATTGAATCTTCATGGCAGGAGACAAGTGAGGGATGATATGACATAGCTTGTTTAGTGACGGGTGACGTAGTCGTTTGTGCCGTTGCAAAGCACTCGCAGTAATCGTCTGACAGGCCGTAGCAACTGGACTTTGAACCAACCGGTACACACCCCCTCCTTATGGCCAACCACCAATCGTCCTCCACGTCATGTGGTCCTGAAACGTGCATCGAACAGCATCAAAAATAGCACGATAATTCAACTGTTTAGTAATAGAACTAACAGATAACAGTTGTATTGTCATGTCAGACACATAATATACATTAGCAAGATGCATGAAGGGTGTAACATATACCCCTCCCTTACCATAGATGGAAGCATGTCTATTGTCTGCCAACTGTATTGAATGATCTTGTGGTGTCTTCTGCAATTTCCTAAAGCACTGGAAATTTCCTGTCAAATGATCAGATGTACCTTAATCAATTAACCATAACCCACTTATACCTTAAGCAGAAGCATAGGCTGCAATGCTGGAGGACTGAGGCTGCTCATGTGTCAACTGTGCTAGTCGTTGCACAACTGCATCATAGTCGGCCTCTGCAAGTGATACTGCCTCAGTGATCACACCTGGAGATGCTGTAACAGAGGCTTGGTTGTCAATAGTAGGGTGACCAAATTTATTCCAACACTTGGCCTCAAATGGCCAAGTCTACCACAGTAACTACAAGTAGGCTTGCTACTATTATCATCAGTTCACTCCTTGCCCTTTCCACGAAAGAAACCACCTCAACCACCACGAGTGCTAACAGCTACATGAGTCGAAGTTGTGTTGGTAACAACCGCATCATGAGTAAGCTGAATTTGCATCCTATTTAGGCTTCTGTAAATTTCCTCAATAGGAGGAATCTTGAAGAGAGTCAGAATATGAGAACGAGCCGTAGAATAGTGATCACTCAACCCTGCAAGAAACATGTGGGTTGCAAACTTCTTCCTGTGATCCCTGCATGTAGAGGAAGTACACATCGGCCTACATGCATTATATTTCTCCAATAGCCCCTTCATAGTGAAGTAGTACTGCGATTGATTCATCTTCTGCCTGAGACGGCATAAATCATAGTGGATTTGGAATACTTGAGTTGAATTCAACTCATGTGAACAGGCAGTCTTCAAGCCATTCCACATCTCTTTGGTAAAGCTGTAATACATAACTTCATCACCAAGCTAAGGAATAATGCTATTCAAAATCCAAACTCTCACCATAACATCATCTCGGTTCCAAGTGGTATATTTTCTTATTTTCTGCTCCAGTGGTGCTTCCATAAGCATATGCTTCTTCTCATTACCTTCTACAGTGACAAGGAAGGTTTGAGACCAACGAAGGTAATTAGTCTCATCCAACTTAGTAATTGGAGCAAAGAAGGGGCTCTTGTACACCCCGCTCTCTATACTCTATCTTGAAGACACCTCAGAAGCATCGAATGCAACCATGGTAACTCCAGACTCACAGAAATCAATCCGGACAACAGATCTGAAAACCTGGATCAAACACTGGAGAATACACACCCCGTAATCAATGAGCAATATCTCCACAACTTCATTGGGGAATACACACCCCAAGAACCAAGAAATGAGGGGAATATACATCCCAAAAAATCATTAATGGGGAATACACACCCCAAAAAATAGATCAGAAGATTAGAAAAATCATACCACACATAAGAAGTTTCTTGATTTAACACTTCATCCCACAATAGTCAAGAACCTTCCTACGAAGTTCTTGGAGACAGATCCCCCTCTCTGGTGACCTAGGCAGTGGCAAGGAGAGGAGGCAGCAGTAGGTGGACTACTGTAGCACGATGACGGTGATTATTGCAGTGCGGGGCAACACTACGACAATTTGCTGCAGCAGTAAGAGCGGCAATGGTGGCTACTGCAGCCCGTGACGCTGCAGCAGTGCATCCGTGGTGGCTGCAGCAACGTGAGGCGACGTTGCAAGAAGTCGCTGTAGCAATGGCGACGATGGGTGATGCTGCTGCTACGGCAGTGCAGCAGTGGTGCTGCCGTTGGTGGTGGGGCTTGAAAGTAGGGTTAGGGTTTCTTTGGTGGTGCCTCCAATCAGGTGCTCTAATACCAAGTTGAAGAAAAGAATAGTTCTGATTTTTACCAAGCTGTCTACATCTCTTTATATAGAGATAGGTGAGGGAAAAATAACAACATAAGTCCATCAAGGGAAAATAAAAAACAAATAGCCCTAGCAAGAAGAGATGCCTTATAAGGTTGGTGTTGTAATGTAGGGGGTTCGTTAAAGGCCTAGTTGCTAAAGGCAGTGTTGGTGATGTTTCTTGGTTTCTACCCAGGAGGTAATAGCGAGAAGGGGTAGCTAGGGACCCTTAGCAAGAGATGAGGAGGAAACGGTTGGAGCGATCACCTAGAGAAGAAGAGGATTGCTGGTGGCTCGTCGGTGGCCACAAGACTCAATGGTGCCACTGAGGCCCCCTTTAAGGTTCCAGTGGTTTTTCTTCTTTTTTCAAACGACATCAAACTTGTTTTAAGATCATGTTGGAGATTAGAGAAATAAGAAATATTATTCTAAAACTCAAGAGCCAATTTTAATAAGAAAATAACTCGTAACAAATCAAATCTAATCGTATCCTTAAAAATAATAAGAGATAAATTAAAAATAATTTTTCCTAATTTTTTAATTTTATAATATCTCTAGCAAGATGTTTTCTATTTAAAATTTCTAGCCTTATGGGAGGCTCATAGAAATTCTTTTCTTATATTAGAGTCACAGCAGCTAAGATAAGATTATCAGCGGATGATACCTAGGGCAGCTGAAAAATAACGCGAACCAAACAGTAGCTTTGCAACATAAGCTAACATTTCCTATTATCTTCAGTACGGTCACTTTAAAATTTGAGTGTTCTAAGGTTCTTAATATGGTACTTTGAGCATCCTTTTCCAAAAAACAAATGTTACTTGAGCAAGTGGTGGTTTATTTATATTCACATCAGATATTGACATGTTGAGTCATCAACGAATTGCAATTGCACTTCCGGTCATCTATGTGGAAGTTCATCAAAGTTTCACAGTAAATCCAAATGTTTCCAGTGAAAGCCAAGAAGGAATTTATTCTTATTTTGTATCCCAGGTATCAGCTTTTGCCCTTCTCTCTCGTTCTAGCCTTCCTTTGTGCCCAGAACCTCATCTCCTCAGTCAAGAGTCCCACACCACTCAAAAGAAGAAACGCAAGCAAAAAGAATCAAACAAGGCTAAAGACTATCGCACTCTTAACTTGCCCTTTCTCCTCACCCTCCTAGGCATGGGGAAATGCTTTCCAGATGCCGACATCCATGTTTATAGTCCACTGGTTAGTCTAGAGGCCATGTTATTCTAGAGGTCTGTAATACTAATGGAATTGCACCGAGACTGAACCCCAGATGAGAGATTTTGAAGGTCGTTTATCAAAATCAGAAATGTCCACCAACGAAGTCATCCTATTATCAAGCCCAATTTGAGAACTTTTGCACTCTATCCTAAGGGGAAGAACAAGTACTCTAAATCAAGGAAATAAGTGGTTTTGAGGGATTCCTTCAAATAACATTGGCTACAATCAACACCGATCTGATTTGAGTCTTATTTTGATTTTTCTATCCAAATGTTTGTCTTGTGTATAATACTCTAACTATAAAATAGTTGTACTTATTATCGCTGAAGCAATTTCTTGTTTCTGTTGGATAAAGATTTCATTAATTGGAACTTTTATGTGTATGTTTCTTGAGAGGTAATCTGTATGAATGACCAGATTACAAATGGTGACAAGTCCGACCTTTAGGGTTAGTTTGGATGGAGGGATAGATTTTATGGGATAATTTTTTTGTAGATGGGTTTTCCTGTAATTTTGTTTGGAAGTTATAAAGGTTATCCTAGTGGGTTAACCTGAGGTTGTTTGGAAAGTTTTTGATTTAACCTGTGAAAATACATGGGATAACCGACAAAAATAACTTATCCCACATCAACCTCAAAATACCTTATCTTGAGTTAAGTCCTCTAAATCCGGGTCAAAATATCTTTCTCACCAAATAAGATTAACGTCTATTTTTAAGGGTTATCCTCTTTACCAAACAAAGCCTTAGTGGGTAGGATTGTAGATGGTTACTACCATACTCATGCTGAGAACATTTAGAATTTCCTTTTCCTAAATTTTGTTGAATTTGATTTAGATATGAAATTCAATGCATAGTATTCAAGTGGTTGGCCCCACCTGATGAGATGTGGAAGATGTGACTTGGTTTTTATATTTTCCAAGTCTCTGCTCTCTGGTTTCGTTTATGTTCTATGGATTTCTTTTTTTTATTGCAAGTGCTAATTGGGTTCAAAACTTGATGTTAATATCCAAATATTTTACTTAAGTATTGCCGGTCATTGTGGTAGTAGATATGCTATACAGAAAGGACATAAATACCAAATATTATTTGGCTAATTCCACTTTTTCATATACAAAAATCTGCCAGAATTAATTCATTCCTTTCTGGATTCAGACTTCCACTAGATCTAATATATTTGTATCATATTTTATTAGGTACCGACTGGGTATGAGTATATGTGCTGGTCACATGCGAAGGATGGTGATGGCGTGCTGTTGTTGCTGTCCTAGCTTGACCATAAATTGCTTTTTATCAGGTCTTGTAACCTTGCAGGAAATCCATCTAAGGGTACCCATTAGCGGACTAACTCGAAGAGCCCGCTGGAATGAGGCTTGGCCATGAATTGTACGAACCTGTATCTGGGAAGAAGTGCTGAGTAAATAGATGGATGCAATCCTGAGAACCAATCCATTTTTGAAAAAGATATCTTTGCTGCTGGCGACTGACCCACGTACCTATGATTACCATCTTGTGGATAAAAGTAATGTTGGGCGACAAGGTTGTTTTGACGAGTACCTGAACTTTTTTTGTTAGCGAAAGCGGTGGTTGAACAGAAAGCTGATCTGGATTGGTAAAACCAGGTTAAATCGTTCAATCAAAGTTAGCCTGACCACCGGGTAAAAAAGTGGTCGAGCCTGCTTGAACTGGATATGTATGAGAACATAACTAATCTACAAATCGCTGGGCAGAATCTCATGTCCATAGCTTTACATTCTTAGAATCGTATGACTTATATCGATCGGAGAGTGAAGGGGCAATTTTGCTAGAAGTTATTCTCATGTCCGGTGGGATGAGTCGGGGTGAATCCGTGGAGGTATCTGCAAAAGGTCGGTGAAAGATGTTCTCTGCATCTGATTGGGAGTTCAGAGGGTAGGGAATTTAGATGATTGCCGGACTGCAAGCTGGAATCGTGGGATTTTATTAGGATTAGGGTCAGGATCGGGGAGGCTTGGAGGAAGGGGCATCGCAGCAAGGAGGTTGGAGTTGCACGTGGTTGGGAATATCGAGTGCTGGTTCCATTTGGGTTTAACCAATCATACCTGCTGAAAGGTTGAATCAGTTTGACCGAAGGTTTAACAGACACTTGAATGGAACTGCTGGAGACAGTGCAAGGTCGATTTGGCTTACCTGCATCTTCTTAAACAAATTAAATATTTGACTATTTCAAATTTAAGAATTACAACGGAGCCAACTTGAGTGGTAGATCGTCTAGTTCGATTTTTGGTCAGTTTATTCGCTTTTGGGTGTAATCGGTTTTGAGCACAAGAAAATGACTTTACACACGAAAGTATAAAGTTAGAAATTCTTTAGCATTTCATCTGCGAGAACCAAGATTAGAGGCTTCTGCACACTATTATATCGGGATCGGTCATCGGGTGGTGCACGTGCATGCGTGCATATGAATAAAAGAAATGAGCTTGGTTTATTTTTGTTCTCATCGATGATGATAAAAGGTGCGAAATCAACAACTACAAACTGCTATTACTGTCACCTGGAAAACAAAAAAAAGAGAAAAAACTGCGACTATTGTCTGTTGCGTTGCCGAAAAGGCCGTTGTTGTTGAACTTAGGATGCACAAGGAAAATGATTTCATGGGTCTAAAGCAAATGCAGGGTCGTTAAGAGTTAGTTTACTTTGGTAGTTAACTCCTATCTACTTTTCAACTTAATTGGTATTTGCAAAATCTTAGTATGGGGTGCATCGATTTTCACTAGTGTTAGCAAACATCGGTTTACACCATCCCCACATTTTTGACATGTCTCCCAACGCTTAAATTGACTTGTGGTTGCCCCTTCCTACTCTATGCCCAAATTGACCTCTAACCTCTCTCGCCCAAATCGCTTTCACGAGGGACAACAACATCATAACCTGAATACTCTCTATTTTTGTACCCTTTTCTTTCCATCCTTGCTCATAATCTCTCAATGGGTTGAAATACCATCATGGATGTTTGATTTATAAATGAAATACTCATGTATTGTTGGTAATATTTTATTTAGAATTAAAATATCATTGATACAATTTAATTCAAATTTAAACATCATGTGTTCATGTTTAAATATCACTGATGTAATTTAATACAAGGAACTTAAAAGGATTATATTTACATTTTTAATATTACTATCAACTAAATATCATAATTTAACATCAATTTAAATAAATAAAAATTAATATTAACAACACTGTATAAGTAAACAAAAATAAAGATTAACATCACTTCTACATTTCCTAATAGTAATTCCTAATTTGCAAAGTAAGCTAATCCATACTAAGAGATTTATATAAAGAGCTAGAACATCCGGATGATCCTATAAAAAGTGACTAGAAGGAATAAGGATCCTCCACAATGACACCATGTGATTATTGAGTTTTAGGACATGTATGCACGTGCGTGCACACACACACATATATTATGAGGGCAAGGAATGTAAAATTCACCTACACATAACTTAAGTGAAGGTTAAGCATATTTCTATATATAATCAATGTTAAGATATTAACCAAATTTTACCTAAGTTATGTGTGGGTGCATTTCACGCTCCCTTTCCTTTTATATATATATATATATGGATAATGGGTTGTTTAAAAATATGAGTTTATCAAAAATTAAAGTAAAAAAATAAAGAAATTTACTTTGTAATATATTTTACAATACGTGTCCCTCGCTCAATAAAATACACTAATATATTTTGATATTCAACTGGTGTATTTTGATTTTTCGTTGGAATACATTAGTTGAAAATTGAAATACATTGGTTGAAAATGAAAATATATTGGTGTATTTTAACTTTCAACTAGTGAAAAATATGTTTTTACTTGGAAAGTGGAAAGTGATTTTCACAAATAGTTTTTGAGTTTAAGATTTAGAGTTTATGGAAAATGATTTTACCTATAAAAAGTGAATTTTCACTTAAAAAGTGATTTTTTACCTTTAAGTTTAGGGTTTAGTCTTTAGTGTTTAACGTAAGTCTAAATAGCAAAGACTAAATCCTAAACTTAAAAGTGAAAAATCAATTTTCAAAGATGAAGAATTACTTTGCATAGGTGAAAATAGATTAAAAATGAAAATACACCAGTATGTTTTCATTTTCAACCGATATATTTTTATTTTCAATCAATGTAAAATCAAAACATACTAACTGAATATCAAAATATATTGACGTATTTTATTGAATGAGAAACTCATGTTACAACGTACGTTTTCCTACTCACACCCAAAATTAAATTGTTCCAATATGTTCTTCTTACATGGTTAAACCTGGGGATAACTTACAAACCAACACCCCCTCGTGATGCTTTACTTCACATGATGTGAGGCTGTGGGTAGAGGATCCTAATTATTGGAGAAGTCAAAGGTTGATCTCGAGGACCTTTGTAGACCGGAAATATAATGTGCCTATATTTTATGACCTTAATGCTGATCACAACGGATCCTCGTCACTCTGACCATCCTTTGCTCACAAAGCCAAGGAAATTGGTCAGGAAGGCGAGGAGATTGGAAGTTTTGTCTCCACGCATTAGCTGCCGAGTTAAAGAATTCGCTGATGGAAGATATATATTACAAGTAGGACGAGTGGTGATATTGACTTGAGATGCTTTGAGTTCGATGACACTCCCCTCTGATCAAGAAAGCACCTGGGAGATGTTTCTTTGAGTAAATGGGTACTTTTTACTCAAGATTTAACAGCACAACGTGCAGTTACATGACTAAGCACGTTAGGAGATGCGCTTCCGAAACTCTTCGCCCTGGAAGTTGGAATGAAGGAAAAGACCTTATCAGATCATTTGCTTGACACAGTCTTTTTATTTCACAAAGTTATAACTGAATGAGATTTGCTGACCATGTTACTTATGCACTAAATAGAAAAAAAAAAAAAACCGCCATCCATTTGGATGCACCATCCCAAGCAAGCTATATGCATAGCCTTTTGTTAGAAGCAAGAAGCAATCTTTTCTGTTCTCCAGACGAAGACGCTGCCTCATCCTGCTGCTTAAGATATTTTACGGTCCTGAATGCAACGATTGTTGTATCAGAACTTTTTTCTGTAAGGCTCTTTATCCCTGTCCATATTCTTACGTGGCTCCAATGGCTTCTTTGTCATATTCTCGGTCTGTGGGTCCATTGATGGATATTTGGGCAAGAAAGGGAAAGTAAATTGAAACAAATAAATAAAAAATTACATTCTTATTCGTGAAATCTTTTCTGATGACATCTATAGGCACAAATATCTCATATTTACTTTTATACATCCATAAAGTCCTTAACTATTACAAGTTATGCCCTCTCAAGTAGAGTGATTATCAGGAAATCGTCGATGGAGATGGAGTATTTTGTTAAGTCTAACAACGTTAATTCTTAAACTTACCATCCATACCCCTGTCATGTTTTTCCCTTTTTTTTTTTTCTCCTTTACTTTCTTCTTCCTCTTCCTCCTATCAGCGCCGCCCCCTCTTCTACCTTCATCTTTACCACCTCGTCCACCCCGACAGCCACCACCCCCAGCCCCACCACCTCCTCCATCCCCCCTCCTCCCCCAACCTCAATCCCTATAAGTCCAACAGGGGATCTCAGCGGAGAGTGCGGCAAGAAGAGCATGGTGGAGGAGGAGAGTGTAGGTCCCACAGCTCCTCCGCGAGGTCCCTCTATCCTATAGGTCCATAGGTCTTGCAAGTCCAGTAGGAAGGGGGAGGAGAGCACAACGGAGGAGAAGAGACCAAGGGGTCTTGGCATGTGCAGCGTAGCGGTCGAGATCAAGAAGGCCATGAAGAAGGGGATCAAGAAGGACAGGAAGGTGTGGGGAGGAGGAGACGAAGAGCTTCTCAGTGGGGTCATGGTGAGGAGAAGCAGGAGCAACTTCTGGTTCTCTCTCTTTTCTACTCTTTTATTTTTCTATTTTTTTAAAGATAAATATGGCATATAGTTACACCTCAATCGTGATTAATACATTGCACCGTTAAACAGAGAATAAGGGTAAGGGATTGGTTGGTAGCAACAAGGATCGTTTGATAGAATCAGACCTAATCTAAAATCCAACATGATTGCCCAAGACGGTAGGCAATGACATGGACCCATTTCGACCTTCAAGATGTTGAAAACCTTTTACATATGTGCCACACAAATATACTTGCACATCAAATGAGTGTGTTATTTAATGGCAATGAGATGTGAGATGGATTACATTACTTAAATAACGACATAAAGGCACTAACAAAATGATTTTCATATCCTCATCTTTCGCCAACTTTCTTGGTGAATGTATCTCATTTGCAGTATGATGCTGTTTTGTTAAATGCACATCACATTATAACTCCATCAAATCTGATAATTAGCACTGCCAATCTCTTCAATTGGGGATTATTTTCATGGGCACACGGCAAGAAAGATGGCATACAGAAAATAGCCAAAATAATTCTTTTATGGACCGTTCCTTCACAACCATGCCTGCTTGTTTTTAGTACGGGTGGGATGTGAATGAGGGAGCCAAGAGAACCCTTTTAGTCCCGTAGCCTAATATTTCCACTAATCAAGAATATCCGGGAATCACTCATAGATAAAGTGATGAGCAGATCCATATGTAATTAGGCATCGAAAAAGATATGACTACTACCTTAATGATCTTTTATCATTGCTATCTAAATTGTCAGCTATGCCAACTTGTCTAACCATTGTCAGTTGGACAAATGCCAATATATGAATAACAGAAGGCTAAGTGTTTAACTGATTCTCTAAGGGCGGACTTACTAAGCTAACACTTGCAAGACCAAAACCTCAGAATATTAAATCTCGATCTATTAGACTGACCCATTTAATTAGGAGATTCACAATTGACTAACATGGTGGAGGAGACATCATGGGGGGTAGAGTAGGCCAGACATTAGGCCCCTTTAATTCTGTCAGGTGGGAGATGATCACCCGCTCCATGGACACTATCTCCACCTCAGACAAACTCTTCGCTCGAGCACGCTCTTCTAGTTGGGGTGGCCTTTTTACAAGAGCATCAGCTGCGACCTCGTCCCTTGTTGCGACGACTTCAAGCAAAACGGGTTCTAATCCCAACCGAGGAGGCAGAGGCATTGGCATCTCGCTTGCAGCTGAGGTGACTTGCACATGCTTAAGCATAGGCTTTCTGCACAGAGGCCACTCTTGCATGATAGACTTGGCCCCAAAACTGCTACCCACTCGCTTCTTGGACGACCGCTCTTGATCGCTTGAAGAAAAGGCATGGCCTCTCTTCTTCTACTCACCCCAGTTTACCCTCTTAAAAGAAAGGAAGGTTGCAAAGAAGAAATAAGATCAGATTAGCGTAATGGAACTCATCTAAATAAGCTTACAGGCACTCACTGTCATTTGGATGGTTGTCCTCGAACCAAGATAGGATCCTCTAGACATCCTCTCACGTGAGCTTCTAACCAGTTAAAGTGGTGAAGCTCTCAATGGTATCTAGGTCATCTTGCATTTGAAGGCACAAGGGAATGTAGACATCCCACTCTGGTGATCCTTGCTAGTTGTTGGGGACTCGAAGGGACTCCCCATTATTCACACTGAAAAATTGTAAGTCCTACCCCTTTAGGCTATTCGACAGATCCACAAGATGATACCCTTGCTTCTTGGCCAGAAAAGTGTACACCCAAGTTCAAGGCATGCCCCTTCTTAACCTTCTAGGGGAAGAAGTCTAATGTGGGTTCTATTCTAAGGTTTAGGCAAACGACCACAAAGTGTTAAGGACCAACCAGCAATTTACACCCAATTGTGATGGGGAGAGGCTGTAGTGAGAAAGGAAGGACACAACAAAAGGGTTAAGAGGAATGTGAATCCTATTCTTGATGACATATTTACAAAAGATGAAATTGTTAGACCAATTGGGCGAGCACCACTTTAGCCAATCACCCACCACAATATAACTCACACCCCTTAAGTTATGCATACAAAGGAATTGCCTAACCTCCTCCTCACTACTAACATAGAAGGGAAAGTTGTACAAAGCAATTCTTTCATCACTTAGATGGCTAGAGAAAGAAGGATTCTCACCTCAATTGATTGACGATATAGCACAACAAGAGTGTAGAAGCAACAACTGCAATAACTCGGACGTAAAGGGCAAAAATGAGTAAATGCCCTCACCTACTCCTTATTTATAAGGGGGGAATACAAGGTGAAGAGGCATGGTATTTGCTACCTGAAATTATCCAATTGATATTTAATGCAATGAGATTACCTCGAAAACTAGGCCAAGGCGGATATGACACAGTCCCATCTCAGGCCTCGAGAACTCCAAACGACATGACAACACCACCTACCTTGCTGCCATGCACGGAGAATGTAAGGTGATGTTCGTCAACCGTTCACCCTGACACTCATGGGGACAAGACTGCTAGCTTGGGCAAAATTGCTTGGTTGAATCATGGATGGTAAAAATCACCAAGTCCGAATTGGGAGCAAAACGTCAAAGGCATTGTTAGAGTGCTTTAGTGGATAGATTGCCAAAGCACCAAGCCCCCCTGCCAGAGGAGTACGACATCCTTAGGAGGAAGCATTAACCCCTTGACACATTTGGTAGGAACTACTAGAGGTAAGGGGGGACACCCTAAAAAGGAAAGAGAGAGAGACACTCTTATCTTACTCTTGTAGCCCCATAACAAGCTACGAAAGTGGGGGCAAGTGATGAGGTAGCAAAAGTTAGACCCATTATGAGTAGCCTAATAAGCTCAACAAGCCCTAACTGGGCCAGGAAGAGAGCCAACCTGATACCAAGGCACAGAAAGCCCCTACCATCAACCTCAGTTGCGTTGTTATCACCTTGGGTGATCCACCAGATCTACCAAAGTCGGGTGGCCCAATTACCCGCTAGAGTCGCCAAAGCAATTGACCCACATGGTTGCCTGAATAGCTCGACCATCAGGACCTTAGGTGGCAAAGCTCGCTAAAAGGCAGGCGGTCAACCAGATCATCACGAAGGAGCTATGTACTTCAATGGCTAAGACCAGACAATGCTAAGTAGGGAGTCTAAGCGTCAACTTAGAAGATGAGGCGATGACTCAAAAGACAAAGTGATGCATGGGACAATTACGCTCCCTAAGGAGTAAATAATTACTCGCATTTGTTGTAATCCAAAACCTCTACAAAGCAAGACCTATTTACACAAGAGAAGGGTGATCGCCCTAATTGCACATCAGAAAACAAGAGAAGAGAACTTGATAGTGGAAAATTTGAGGGTTGGATTCCCTCTTATACACTATTAGGGTGAAAATGGGTCACCACCTCTCTCCTTCTCTTTCCCTCTTTTGTGCTTGCAATTACTCTATCATCCCAAATCAAATGCAACTCAAACCAATAACTCATGCACACTCAAATCCATCAAACTCTCATAGAGACATTTAGTAATTGAACAATGATCCCATGCTCAATTAGGGATGTAAATTTGGATTTATCCAACTCAAAACCATGTCTCGACAAGAGTAGGTAAAGCCAAACCGATTTAGTTTTCAATTGGTAAATGGATTTTGAGTTATAAACCTAGTTGAATATGGGTATATCTATCAGTTTGGGAGTTTACCCATTTACCCGTCCATCTATCCAATACATTTTTTTTGTATGTTGATCTTTAAATGTTTTATACCACACACTCTGTTTGACAAATATATATTTTAATGGAAAATTTATGTTTGTTTCTTGTTTTATTCAAGATGGGTCATGTTCTGAGGATATTGTAATACGTTATAGATAAATGGGTATGAATATGGGTTTAAACTTTTGTATTGGATGAATAAATTGGTAGAATAGGAATAGAAAATTTTGTAAGTGGACATCAATGTAGGTATTGCTAAACTGGAGCCAAACGTGGCCCTTTTACACACGGGCAGCCAAACTAACTTTTCCAATCCAGCCTGAATCCAGCCCGAGTTCCCGGTCCACTACCCGTCCAAGACCATATTAATTTTTATCAAGCCCAAGTCCATATATTTAAGCAAATCCCTTTTAGGTAATTGAAGGAAATCCCGCACGTGATTTGCCCCTCTTTTTTTTTTTTTTTTTTTTTAATTATTATTATTTCCATGAATTTCGCAAATTCCCATTTTCCTAAAACCCTTTCCTCCTCCTTCGACGAGAAACCCTACTATTGATTCTTTCCTCCGTCACTGAAGATGCTTAGCTACGTTCGCAGACTCGCCACCACCCACTCCCCTTCCCCTCCCCTTCTTCCCCAACGTCTCCGTTCCCTCCCCCTCTTCCCCTTCAGCACACTCCAACAACCCACCCGCCACGAGACCCTCTTAGCCCACGGCTTCACCGACGATCAGATCGCCGTCCTCGCCCGGAAGTCCCCCAATCTCCTCTCCTCCTCCTCCACCCCGGACCTCATCACCTCCAAGATTAGTTACCTCTGCAACGACCTCGGTCTTGACCTCCCCGACTTCGTCAAGATCGTGACCTCCGACCCGGGCGTCCTCCGCAGCAGCCTCGACAACACCATCATCCCCTCCATCTCCTACCTCAGGTCCGTCCTCGGCTCCCACTCCCACGTCATTCGCGCCATCGTGCGCGCCCCCTGGCTCCTCCGCCCCGCCCACACCAAGGTCGCCGCCAACGTCCTCTTCCTCAAAGAATCCGGCGTCCCCGACACCAGCGTCGCCAGGTTGCTGCTCACCCAACCACGGACCCTTATGCGGACCCCGCCGCGCTTCCGCGAGCTCCTCCACTCCGTGGTCTCCGCCGGCTTCGACCCCTCCACGAGGATCTTCGTCCACGCCATCCACGTGAAGTCCTCGATGACCGGCTCGACGTGGGAGAGGAAGGTCGAGGCCTACCGCAGCTTCGGGTGGACGCACGAGGAAGCCCGGTCCGCCTTCAGGGAGTGGCCCTTCCTTTACGCCTACTCCGAGGAGCGGATCAAGCGGCGGCTCGCTTTCCTGATGAATGTGCTTGGGCTGGAGCCCCCGGAGGTGGTGACGTACCACAAGCTGATGACTTGTAGCTTGGAGAAGACGCTGGTGCCGAGGTGCTGCGTGTTGAGTGTGTTGATGGGGAAGGGCCTCGTGAGGAAGCGCGTGAGCGTCCCCGCGGAGCTGTGTAGGAGCGCGAGGACATTTGAGAGGCTCTATGTGGGGAAGTATCAGGAGGAGGTCCCTGAGGTGGTGGAGGCTTACCAAGGGAAGATGAAATTTTTGGGGTTTGATCGCAAATGATGAAGGAAGCTCTTTTCTGGATGTCTTTTTTCTTTCAAATGCAGAAGAAGAAGATCCTGCCATACCTTTGGCCTTGATCCGAAGGTAACATATGCTTTCTATTGAAATTCTTTCTTGACAATCATAGGAAAGGCTGATAGAAATTATTTTCTTATACAAGAGTCACAGTAGCTGACGTGACACTATCAGCAGGTGATATGTAGGGATACCTGACAAATAACGAGCATCAAAAAGTAGACTTGTAACAGCAACCTAATGTTTCCTGTTATCCCCACTATGGTCAATTTAAAATATGAGTGTTCTAAGATTCCTAAAATGTTACTCGAGCAACCTCATCTCCTCAATCAAGTCTCCCACACCACTTACAACAAGAAATGCCAAGCAAGTTTGGAATCACTTATAAAAAGACTAGAATCACTATCACACCCTTAACTTGCCCATGCTCCTCACCCACCTAGGCCTGGGGAAAAGCTTTCCAGATGCCATCATCCATGTTTATAGTCCACTGGTCGTAATTTGGAGACTGTGTTCTTACACAAGTCTGGAATCCAAATGGGCTCGGTGCCAAGATTAAACCTCAAACTAGAGATTCTGAAGGTCATTTACCAAAATCAGTGATGTCCACTGACAATGCCATCCTGATGTCGAGCCCAAATCAACAACTTCCTAATATGCTCAGGAGTTCAGGATCAAGAAAGAACTAGACACCCTGGCAAAGGAAGAGGAGGAAATGTGGAAGCAAAGAAGCTGTATTAGTTGGTTAATGGAGAGAGATAGATAAACTGAATTTTTTGAGATGATGACTTGGATAAGGCAAAACGAGAATGCTCTATCAGTTTTGATTGGAAGTGATGAGCATACACTGGATGAGGTGGTAGAGATCAGATTGAAGGCATCCCTGTACTTTATGCAATTATTCACTAATGTTGGGATGGAACCCCTCGATGAAAATTCTATCCAACTACCACCTACGCCACTTTCATCTCAGGTGGATAATGAAGATTATAGATTTAGAACACATTCCCACGGACAAAAAGGTCAAAAAGGCTATTTGGTCTATTGGGGTCAACAAACCCAAGACCAAATGAGGATACCTAGAAGCACGTGTTTTGGACAGAGTTAAATCAGATAGCTGAGAAATATCATGATTGTCTATGGCTGATAAGAGGAGACTTTAATGTTACGCTAGCACCTAATGACAGATCGGAGGGAAGAGGGGGAAGAGACTGGGGCTCGAAGGAGTTTGCTGAGTCTGTGGCATTGCATGGTTTGCTAGATGTGCCTCCGAGCTCTTGCGCCTTTACCTGGAGAAGCACTGGGGGATAGAGGTCTAGGATTGATAGATTTTTTGCCTCGATGTTGCTTGCAGAGGTGTTTCCCATGGCAGGGGTCTAGGTCACGGAGAGGTCATTTTCTGACCATACCCTATTACTTTGGTCATCGAATGAAGGATGGCAGCACGGAACATATTTTAAATTTGACAGGGCCTGCCTACTGGAAGAGGGGTTCAAGGAAATGGTTGAGGAGAGCTAGAAGATGATACAGTCAAAAGGATTAGCAGCAGTGAGACTAGAATTCAAACTTCGAGAACTTAGATCATTCCTTATGTAGTGGAAGAGGTAGACTAGAGAGTAAAGGAATAGAATGAAGCATAAGGCACTAGAAGAGATTGCTAGACTAGACAGAGTTGATGATGTGGGGCTCCTATCTGAGGATGGACGGGTAGTTAGGGCGTGACACCTATAGGTAGTTCAAGAGGAGGATCAAAAGGTGGAGGTGGAGTGGAGAATGAGGTCCAAATAGAAATAGCTTAAAGAAAGGGACTCTAATACACGCTTCTTTCACATGATGGCTTTGGGGAATAGAAAAAATTGAATTGACAGGCTGCAGGTGAATGATGAGGAATTCGTTGGTAGGGAGGCGGTTGGCAAGGTTGCTGTTGATTTCTACAGAGAGTTCACTGGGAAGAGGCGATGTAGAGGATGGAGGTGGATGGGGCTAGATGCTCCAACGATTGGGAGGAGAGCGGGCTAGGGGACTCATGGCTCCCTTCACTGAGGATGAGGTGCGGAGAGTGATTTGGGGGTTGAATGCGGATGGGTGCCTCGGTCTTGATGACTTCCCGATGTACTTCTATAAGGAGTTTTGGTCGCTCGTTAAGGATGAAATCTTGCAGGTGGTCACTGAGTTATGTGGAGGAAACCAGGGCTTCAACAGGCTTAATAAGTTCTTTATGTTTTTGCAGTCAAAGAGAGAAGGGGCGGAGGCTATTAAGGACTTTAGGCTCATTGCATTGTCCAATGCTATCTACCTCATTGTGGTGAAGGTCTTGGCGAATAAACTCAGGAGGATACTGTCAAGGGTTGTCTCTTAGTTGTAGACAACTTTTGTGCCGGGTAGGAACATCCTCGATGGTTACATTGTGGCCTCAGAGATCCTCGCTTGCTAGAGGAGAGGGAAGAGGTGGGTGTTTCTATGGAAGGTGGATTTCAGGAAGGCTTATGATTCCATTCAGTAGTCTTTCCTTTGTACATCCTTGCTTAAAAGGGGATTCCCACCTCTTTGGGTCGAGTGGATGAAGCGGTGTATAACTACGGCCTCATTCTCAGGCCTTATCAACGGTAACCTGGTAAGGAGATGGATACAATCGAGGAGGGGTGTTAGGTAGAGTTGCCCTCTAGCGTCGATGCCTTTGTCTTAGCTACCAATGTCTTGGCTAGATCGTCAATCAAGGCTTGTCAGAGGGACGTTATCAAGGGTTTCTCATTAGATGGTGGATCGATGATTCATGTACTCCAGTATGCTGATGATACTTTGTTTTCCATAGAAGGTGCTGAAGTCGAGGTGAGGAGGGTGTGCATACTATTGAATTTGTTTGGGGAGACCTTGGGGCCCCAGATTAATTTTATCAAATCTTCATTTATTCACTTCCAGTTGATGATAGATGAGTACGATAGATGTAGCTTGGCCCTTTAGACTCAGGTGGGAGCTTTGCCTCTTCTATATCTGGGCATCCCCTAAACAAACATAAAGATCTCTATCCATGATTGGATTCCCCTAGTTGAAACATTGAGAGGAGATTGTCAGGTTGGGCATCTAGACTCCTCTCTAGAAGAGGAAGATTGGTGACCCTCAAGGTGGTATTGTCCTCCATGCCGTTTTACTTTACCTCCATGTTGAAGATGTTGTAGCAGATTAGAAAGAAGATTCTGGGTTTGATGAGAAACTTCTTGTGGACGACCTATGGAGTGGGTGGGAAGGGGCCGATGTTGGTGGCTTGAGAGGAGGTGTGCAAGCCCATGAATGAAGGTGGACTCGGTGTTAGAGAACTAAATAGATGAATGGCAATTTCTTAACGAACGAAGTGGATAGGCAGGTTACTTGGGAATGGTGGGGGATTGGTGGAGGAGGTCTTCAGACCTTGTTACGATGGCCTGATGCATTGGGACCTCTTGTTGTCTCCCCAAAGGGGCTCCTCCCATTTCCTTAGAGGCCTTTCGCTAGTGGCGCTTAGTGTGCAAAGGTTCTTTATTCCAGTGGTTGGCTAAGGGAACGTGTTCAGATTCTAGTTGGATGACTGGACATGTCAAGGAAGACTTTGCGAGAGGTTTCCTAGGCCTTTTACTTTGGTTAGAGACAGAGGATTTCTAGTGGCTGATATTTGGGAGAACCGTTGGTGCCCTTCTTTTGTAGGAAATATGTTGGACTTGTAGATTAGGGAATTGCAGACTATGCTCTAGGAGTTGGAGGGTTTTCAGCTGGAGGACGGTGTGGATGCCTTCTCTTGGGAGGAGAGTGATTTCTCGATCAGAGTTGCTTATAGGAGGTTAAGAGCAGGAGGTCTGGGGATGGATGTGGATCTCCTTAGAGATTGCAATCAGATTTGGGCGACGACATGTCCTTTGAAGGTGAAGATCTCTGCTTGGCTTCTCAGAAGGGGCAGGATTATGATGACAATTTGGAGGGCTAAGTGGGTGCCTGAGACAGTGAAAGGTGCTCCTTTGCCACTTAGGTTTAGAGTTGATGCGGGACGTGATGGTGGGCGCATGCTACATTTCAGGAGTTTTGGAGGTCCTTCAGAAGTGGGGATAGGAGTGTGGGTCGGAATGTCTTTAGGACAAAGGAGAGAGCTAGACCCTTGGCAATCCTCTGGGGTATTTGGCTAGGGAGAAATGTAGTGGTCTTCAGAGGGCAAAGGCCTTATGTGGAGAATTTTGTTGAGTCTGTTGACGCTTTGATTTAATTTTGGAGTTTTGATTTGTAACTTGGTCTTGCGCCTTCTATTTTATTAATGTAGATCTGGGTAGTTATCACAAGGATAACCAACCTTTCCCTTTTCAAAAAAAAAAAGGACTCCAAGACCAAATGGATTCAACACTTATTCTTTTGATAATGTTGGTGCATTGTATGTTTAGATATAAGCCAAGGAATCAAGTTTGTTTTTGGAGGGGGAATGGTGGAAGAGTTGAGGCTTTCTTTCATCACCTTGGTGCCAAAGGGGGAGTGTGTTCGCAACATAAGAGGTTTCCATCCTATTGCATGCTACAATGTTATATGCAAAGCTATTTCCAAGATCTTGATAAATAGACTCGTACACATCTTTCCCAAGGTGATCCACCCTGCTCAAGGGGCCTTCATTAAGGGGTGCTTGATCTGAGTTCTTGATGAATGAATGTGCTTAAGTTGAAGGCTACGGAGGTGTTGATGTATTACAAGCTAATGACTTGCAACTTGGAGTGGATGCTAGTGCTGATGTGTTGGTGGGAAACAACCCCGTAAGGAAGGATGTGAGCATGCTTGTGGTGTTGTATAAGAGTGCAGGGATGTTTGCAAGGCTCTATTTAGGGAAGTATGAAGATAAGGTCACTGAAGTGGTGGAGGCTTATCAGGGAAAGATGAAGATTTTGGGATTTGATTACAACTCACAAGAGGTGAAGGAAGATCATGCTTTTCTTTGGATGATTTTTTTTCTCTCACATACAGTTACGAGGAAATTATGATGGAGAATGTGGAAGAAGTTCCTACTATATTTTTGGCCTTGATTTGGAGGTAATTTATGTGTTGGAGATTAGAGGAATAAAAAATATTTTTTGAATCTCAAGAAACAAATGAAAGGTGTTGGTCTCTTTACATAGAGAGGGCCAATCCTAATAAGGAAACAACTTATTACAAATCAAATCTAATCATATCCCTAAAAATAGAAAGAGATAAATCAAAAATAGCTTTCTACAATATCTCTAACACCCCACCCCCTAAGTTGGAGCATGCAATGGCCAACTTGCTACAAAAGTGAACTCCCCCTAATATAGACATTCGAAGGAGCATATAGTAGATTGGAAGAATAGGAGTGGTCGTAGCAGAAGTAGCAATTGCAATAAGTTGAGAGCAATAGCAAGCAAGTAATAGGAGACAATCTCAAGCAACATCTAATAGTAAGTCGAGAGGGGAGACGATCCCAAGCAAATATCAGGTAGTAGGTAGAGATGTCAGCAGTAGGGCTGTAATTGTAGTTGCAGCAGTAGACAGTAGTAGACTGTAACAGTAGTAGCAGCAAGAGAGCTCCCTTCATCAGAAGTAATCCAAGGTTGGAGCAGGTAAGCACGCAGTCAAGCATGCAGTTAGGCATGCAGGTAAGCAGATAGTTAAGCATGCAAGTAGTTGTCTCTTCACTAATGAAAACTAATTCGCTAGGAATTAGAGAAAAAAAAATTGATGCAAAGACCTTTTGGTAGGTGGGAAGCAATCCTAAGCAGGAAGTAGAGTAGGGGAGATGATCTCAAGCAATAGTATCCGCCTTACACCAATGAAAAATCCTTCTTATGAGAAGGCAAAACTGGAGTAGGGCATTTAGGGATGGGGTTAAGCGCATAACTTAGTTACCCCACCAATCCTCACCATCTTTGTGGTGGGTAGTAGCTTGACCACATGCTTATGTGCACGTGGCAGAGTAGTGCGTAAGCTGCGGGTAACAAGAGTAGCCCTATGACCACGCACATGGCAGAAGATCGCACACAAGTATGTGAAGATAGGGCAGTCCACATGTTTGTGTGCGTAAGTAGCGCACGCAGAGGTGCATGGACAGGTAGTTAGTGCATGCATTAGCACACGAGGATAGCAAGCAATGCACGCGGTGGTGCACGTAGTCGAGAGGCTAGGCATACATGGCTAGGAGGAGGGTCATCAGACCAGCATTAATGAGAGGCAGTGTTGATGATGTCTTAGGAGGTGCATTGCGGCAGATTCAAAACTAAAGGGCGATGCTATAGTTGAAGAAGCCCTCGAGACAACAATTAAAGGAGACATGGTGGCAATACATGACCACAGGAATGGCTTATAGGGCTTGGTGATAGTGCAGGGGGTTCGTTGAAGCCCTAGTCGCTAAAGGCAACGCTGGTGATGCTTCTTGGTCACCACCTAGGAGTTAGCAACGAGGAGAAGGGGTCATTCGAGACCCGTAGTGAGAGGAGATGATTGGAGGGATCGCTTGGAGAAGAGGAAGGCCACTGGTGGTCACGAGACCCGACAGTGCCGCTAAGGCTCCCCTTAGGGTTTCGGTGCTTGTTTTTCCTCTTTTTTCAAATGGGATGATACTTGCTTTAATGCAATGTTGGAGATTAGAGGAATAAGAAATATTATTTTAAATCTTAAGAAACAAATGAAAGGAATTGATCCTTTTATATAGAGAGAGCCAATCCTAGTAAGGAAACAACTCATAACAAATCAAATCTAATTATATCCCTAAAAATAGTAAGAGATGAAGAAAAAATTTTTTTTCCTAATTTCCTAATTCAATAATATCTCTAGCAATATGTTTTTTATTTAAAATTTCTACGGTCTTACAAGAGGCTGATTGAAATTCTTTTCTTATATTAGAGTCACAGCAACAAACATAAGATTATCAGCAGGTGATATCTAGGGCAGCTGAAAAATATTGCAAACGAAACCGTATCTTTGCAACAGTAACCTAACATATTCCTATTATCTTCAGTATGGTCACTTTAAAATTTGAGTGTTCTAAGATTCCTAATATGGTACTTGAGCATCCTTTTCCAAAGAAAAAAAAATGTTACTTGAGCAAGTGGCTTTTAGTTATATTCACATCAGATATTGACATATTGAGTCATCAACATACTACAATCTCACTTCCGGTCATCTCTGTGGAAAAGCTAATTTAAGTTTCACAGTAAATCCAAATGTTTCCAGTGAAACCCAAGAAGTTTATTCTTATTGTGTAGCCCAGGTATTAGCTTTTGCCCCTCTTTCTAGCCTTCCATTGTGGCCCAAAACCTCATCTCCTCAATCAAGAATCCCACACCACTCGTAAAAAATGCCAAGCAAGAAGAATCAAACAAGGCTAAAGACTATCACACCCTTAACTTGCCCTTTCTCACCCTCCTAGGCGTGGGGAAAAGCTTTCCAGATGCCCACATCGATGTTTATGGTCCACTGGTTGATAGTTTAGAGGCGATGTTATTCTGGAAGTCTGTAATCCAAATGGAATTGCGCCAAGACTGAATCTCAGATGAGAGATTTTGAAGGTCGTTTATCAAAATCAAAAATGTCCACCAACGAAGTAATCCTATTATCAAGCCCAATTTGAGCTTTTGCACTCTATTCGAAGGGGAAGAACAAGTAGTCTAAATGAAGGACATAAGTGGTTTTGAGGGATACCTTTAGATAACATTGACTACAATCAACATGGATCTGATTTTAGTTTGATTTTGATTTTTCTATCCAAATGTTTGTCTTATGTATAATATTCTAACAATAAAATATTCGTACTTATTATTGCTGCAGCAATTTCTTGTTTCCGTTGGATAAAGATTTCATTAATTGGAACTTTTACGTGTATGTTTCTTGAGAGGCACTTGGTGATTTGTGGAAAGTGTGACTCGGTTTTTATATTTTCCAACCCTCTGCTCTCCTCAGTTTTCGTTGATGTTCTATGGATTTCTTTTTTTTTTATTACAAGTGCTAGTTGGGTTCAAAACTTGATGTTAATATCCAAATATTTCACATAAATATTGACGGTCATTGTGGAACTAGATATGCTATGCAAAAAGGACATAAATGCCAAATATTATTTGGCTAATTCCACTTTTTTAATTCATTCTTTTCTGGATTAAGACTTCCATTAGATCTAATATATTTGTATCATATTTCTATTAGGTACAGGCTTGGTATGAGTTTATATGATGGTCATATGTAAAAGGATGATGATGGCGTGCTGCTGTTGCCTGTTCCAGCTTGACCATAAATTGCTTTCTATCAGGTCTTGGAACCTTGCAGGAAATGCATCTAAGCCAACCCATGAGTGGACCAACATGAGTATGCTGGAATGAGGCTTAACCATGAATTTTACGAACCTGTATCTGATAAGAAGTGCTGAGTGAATGGATGGATGCAATCCTGAGAACCAATCCATTCTTGAAAAGGACATCTTCGCTGCTGGCGAGTGACCCATGTTCCTATGATTACGATTTTGTGGAGAAAAGTAATGTTGGGTGACAGGGTTGTTTTGAGGAGTACTTGTAGTGTTTTGTTAGTGGAACCGGAGGTTGAACTGAAAGCTGATCTGGATTGGTCAGACCGGGCTAAATCGTTCAATCAAAGTTGGCCTAAGAACCGGGAAAAAAAGTGATCGAGCCTGCTTGATCTGGGTATCTATGAGTTCAGAATTATCATTGCAAGGATTCTTTACTTTTACCAAAAAGAGAACATAAATTATCTACGAATCGCTGGGCAGAATCTTTTGTCCATAGCTTTACATTCTTAGAATCGTAAAAGTTATATCATTTGGGGAGTGGAGTGGGCAATTTTGCTAGAAGTTAATCTCGTCTCCAGTGAGATGAGGGGGTGAACCCGGGGAGACATCTGCATAGAGCGAAGGCTGTTTTCTGTGTCAGATAGGGAATTTGAGAGTGGGGACATTAGACGATTGTTGAACTGGAAGCTTCAGTCGTGGGATTTTATTAGGATTAGGATTGTGAAGACTTGGAGGAGGAAGGGGTATCACAGCACGGAGTCAGGAATATCGAGTGCCAGTTCAATTTTGGTTTAACCCCATCGAACCTGCTAAGAAGTTAAATCAGCTGGACTGCAAGGCTTAACAAACGTACTGCTAGTGAGAGTGCAAAGTCAATTTGGTTTACGTGCACCTTCTCAGACAAATTAAATATTCGTCTATTTCAAACCGAGCCAACTTGAGCGGTTTACCGTCTAGTTCGATTTTTAGTCAGTTAATTCGATTTTGGGTGGAATCGGTTCTGATCCCCAGAAAATGACTTCCCACACGTGTAAGTATAAAGTTAGAAATTCCTTAGCATCTAAATAGTGAGAATTTAGAGCAGAGGCTTCCACACACTATTATATCAGAATCGGGTGATGCACAAGCATGCATACCTATGGATAAAGGAAATGAGCTCGGTTTATTTATATTCTCGTGGATGATGATTAAAGGTGCGGAACCTTCACCAATGACTAAAAACTGCTACTATTGTCTGTTGCTTTGCCGAGAAGGCTGTGGTTGGGCGTAGGATGCACAAGGACAATGATTTCGTGGGTCTAAAGCAAACGTGGGGTCCTTAAGAGCAGTTTACTTCTCGAGGCAAGTCTTGTTTACTTCTCAACTCAACCTCCATTTGCAAAACCTGAGTTTAAGGTATCAAGATCCATGCTTTGCAAACACGAGCTCTCGTTAGTGTTAAAGCAAACATGAGTTAACATCATCTTCCATCCTTACATCTTGACATTGTCTCCAAATGCCTAAATCGACCTGTGATTGACCCTTTCCACCCTCAACGCCCAAATTGACCATCAACTTCCCTCACCCAAATCAACCTCACCATGGATAACAACAAGCTCGATGCTCCATCATGATGTGAGTACTCTCTATCTTCATGTCCTTCCCTTTCATTCTTGCACCTAATCTCTCAATGGGTTAGAATATCACCGTTGATATTTGATTCAAAAATGAAATATTCAAATATTATTGACGACATTTGATTCAGAATTGAAATATCATCAGTATAATTTATTTTAAAATTCAAATATCACATATTCATGCTTATATATCATCGATGTAATTTTCAAGTAAAGGGTCATTTTCATATTTCTAATACTACCACAAATGAACACCATCGAAGTTAATATGACAACTTAATATCAGCTCAACTAAACAGAAATTAGTATTAACACCATTATACAAGTAAATAAAAATAAAGATAAACACTATTTTTACATTTTCTAATATCGATTCTTAACCTGTCAAGTAAACTAACCCATATCAAGAGAATTATATGAAAAGCTAGAACATTGAGTTATCCTGTAAAAGGTATTAAAAAGGTATAGGGATCCTCTACAATGACATCATGTGATTATTGATTTTCAAGATATTTATATTCGTGATATGGAAAATGAGTTGTTTTAAAATACAAGTTTATGAAAAGTCAAGTTGTTCCAACATGTTTTTCTTAGATGATTAAACCTACGGATTTTTATGTTGTGTTTAGTTGACGAATTAAATATTTAACTTATTACTTCATCTGTCTCCTATTTACGTTAGGTTAAGTAGACTATAAATAGATTTAATCCGATGTAAAATTATTCAACTTTATTTATGGAATAACTTTAACTCCTTAAAATATCCAAATAAATTAATTTAACTATTTCATCATTTATTCTATACGTTCTACTTATTTCACAAATTTATCTCTTACCGGAAAGAAGCCTTAAAATAACTTACCAACCACACAAGGAGAACAATGTTTCCGTGACCTAAGCGGCAAGTAAAACATATCCAGCATGTGGTCATCGTTAAGGTGGATCATGAAAGTATATCCTGAAAATTGATTGGTTTTTTTGACCACCCCTCCCCCCACACACACCTCCCCCCTCCCCGGGGCGTGATGCTTCACTTCACATGATGTGATGTGAGGCTTTGGGTAGAGGATCCTAATTTTTGGAGAAGCCAAGGGCTGATCTCGAGGACCTTTGTAGACAGCAAATGTGCCCATTTTTTTATGACCTTAGTGTTGATCACAACGGATCCTTGTCACTCTTACAATCCTTTACTCTAAAAACCAAGGAAATTGGTCGGGAAGGTGATGAGATCGGAAGTTTTGTCTCCAAGCATTAGCTGCCGAGTTAAAGAATTCGCCGACTGAAGATTTTACATGGAGGACGAGTGGCCTCCTTGCGTCAAGATTCCTGCCGATATTGACTTGCTCACCATCTTGTACTTATCCACTTTAAGCACGATTAACGATCACATTTATCTTTTTATGCAAAAGAAAAAACAGTGCCACCCATTTGGATGCACCATTCCAAGCAACCTATACTCATAGCCTTTTGTTGGAAGATTGAAGCTGTCTTTTCTGTTCTCCCGACGAAAACTCTACCTCATCCTGCTGCGCATGATACTTCACGGTCGTGAATGCAACGATTGTTGTGAACTCTGTTTGGCTCGCCCAACTTTATCTGAACTTTTAGGTTTATTTTACTTGTAAGTTAACCTCTCGAAAGAAAAAGTCAACCGATACACTAAATAATCGCCGATCTTAAAATTTTAGTCGTATCAGAAAATATAGTGATCAATCAAAATGATTATTTGGACCTACGTAGTTTAAGTCGAGTACAAGGAATCCATTGTTTATTTTTAAAATCTTTTGCTATTAATTTTTTGTTCTTTTCATATACAAATTTCTTTTTTATTTTTAAAATAGAGTCACAATCAATATAAAAAAAATAAAGAGATAATAAAATCACAAATACCGTAAAAATAAAGATCATTAAAGATACTGCTATTGATCATCAAGAATTTTACAAATTTACAAATGACAAAAGATACAAGAAAAATGTAAGCATAAAATAAAGTAAAGAATGGAGGGAGAGTGATGGAGTTGCTTAAGGGATGTTTGTATGAAATTGTTGGAAAAGCTTTAGATCCAAGGCATTGAGAGGAAGATGGGAAGATAGTAAGAGCAGCAACCGGGCCACTAAAGTGGGGGGGAAGAGGAAGGAGGACACTGGGGAAGGATCTCTATGTGGAGGTGGAGGGAGGGTAGTAGGGTAGTAGCATGCAGGTGGTGGTGCTCTAATGGTATAAGTGGATGGCCATGGAAAAGGCTATGTAAGGTGGAGCTATGGTAGACTAAGTAATACTAAACTAAGCTAAGGAAGGAATTGATGTGGAGGTATAGGAGGGGTAGTGTTTTTATAGGAATGAGATGGAATATAGGCCCTTGGGATTCAATCAGTAGTTGTAGTAATTCCACCACCTCAAAATCAACTCAAGCCCTTAGATGGGCATCTAATGGTGTTGAAATCACGGGGGGGAAGGGGGCATATGGGGGGTGAAATAGGAGCCTTAGGATTGAAGATGAGGGGTTTAGATGAAATGGAATGATGTGGCTTAAGTGGTGGCTAATCAAGGTTTGATGTAAGCCATAGGATAGGAATCTAAGGGTGGATAAAATAAGTGGCTAAGGAGTCTTGGAGAAGCTATGGTGGTTGGCCATATATGCCCCATTTGGTAAGGGGAATAAGCTTGTGGACTAAGTAAAGAAATAGAGAAGAAGTGGAATAAATCGTGGAATAAGTGAGTTAATCTGTTTGAACATTTTGGCGGGTTAATATTATTCCACAGAGAGAGTGTAATAACTTTACCCCTGGTTAAGTCTACTTAACTCGGCGTAAATAGGGGGTAGGTTAAGTGACGGGTTAAATATATAACCCGATGCAAACCCACTTAACCTACGGGTTAATTGGCGGGGATGGATGGTAGGGATTAAGTCATGGTGTTTTAGGTTTTGTAGGAGAGGATATGGCCTTGGAGATGAGGTGTTGAGGAAGCCTATTGAAATGACCCTTCTTGAGGTCGTTTGCCGTTTCCAACACCTGTGGGGGTTTTTCAGCAATTTTAAACCCCTTATTTTTTGTTTTGGGGTTTGTGAGGGGGGAGAGGGAAATTGCAGGGATGTCCCCGCAATTTCCCCACCACCTCTCCTCACCGTACGCACACCCTCTCCTCCCCCCTTACCCTACACGCCTCACCTCTCCCCCTTGCAGCAACCATCCCCACGACACCATTCCCCTCACTCCCCTCCATGCTGCTTCCAATCCTCCCCGAGCTCCTTAAATACCCCCCTCCTCCTCTGTCATTCTCCCCACACCACAGCCGAAAGGGAGAGGCGAAGGAGAGCGGGAGAAGCAGTTGGAGGATCCAGAGGGGTGGAGCTACTGCAGGAGCCTGCAGCTAAGCGAGAGGAGGAGAGGGAGAGTTGCGGAGAGAAAAGGGTAAAAAATGGTTCTATGGAATCATTTTTTTTCCGCAGAATGAAACGTCCAGAGTGACCTCCAGATGTCATGTCGGATGTCCAGAGGTAATACCAGACGTCTGGGACTTTTCATAGACGTCTAATTTTGGTCAGGGTTAGTGCTTTTGGGCCCGTTCAGGACCCAAACGGTGTCTAGTTTCTGCAAACGAAACGTTATTGGTTTTTGTTTGAGTTTCTCTACGTAATGATACATTGTCCTTGCCATTTTGAGCTCGTTTGACCTGTCAATTCATGTCATAGGTCTCTAGTCCATCGAGTATACGGTACTAGCGGAGACGTCGGGAGCTAATGTACGAGTCTCCATTCCACCCGGTTACCCTGGTAGAGTGATTTTACATAAATTTTGTAATTAATAATTAAATTGCATGCGTAAAATTAACTAAACCTAGGTTTTGAGCTGAACCCTAGGACTGAAGAGTTAAATGCATGCTGCTATGAAATCGAACCCTAGGATTGTGAAATGAATCATAGGGTTGGAAGAAATGAATGTACATTTAGTGAATGATCAAATTGTCTCTTGGAAAGAAATAAACCATGAGCTGCCTATAAATGAACAACGTTATGCCGAATAAGCAATTGATGGTAGAATTTGAGTTGCCTATTTTTCGTATAATGAACCAGATATGGGAATAAGAAAGCCCACGAACCCTACGGGGAAGTTAGAAAGAAATCAGGAATACTGTAGTATGGAAAACCTACAGGTTTTGGGAACACGACGCCTATGGTGGTTGTTCGAACTTGGTTAAGGGAAGTGAGCTGACTCTCGTATATGTAGTACCGAGGAGAACAACTATCCCTTTTGATTAGAGGGGAACTTACCGTCCCTTGGGTTGAGACCCTAGGTGAGTTTAACCACTCTACATAGACTCCTGTTTGGCCCTCGCGTACGTGGTACAGAGGTGAGCTACTTAGTGTAGGGGGAGCTAACCGCCCCAGGGGGCCCGGGGTTAAGTATGGCCACCCTACACCGACTCTTGTTAACCCGTTGGGCAAACCAGGATAGTCGGATGAGGGTGAAATTGCACTAGAGGGGGGGTGAATAGTGAAATTATATAGTATTGTAATACAACAATTTCAATCACACAATATACTCAATTATTTTTAGGTGGAAACCCAAGATGGGTGAAAACCACCACCTAAGCCAATCTCTTGACTTAGGATTTTCGATCACAAGGTGATCAATCCACTAACCACACTACTTAAACGAGGGTAGTGTACCTCAATTACAATTCCCACCTCCGATCCCTAAATGGAGGTTTCTCTCTTCAAGATGAAGAGACGGGGACCCGACAGGCCGGATACCCAAAATACAGAAATTAACAAGTAAAAATAACACCTATAGAGCACCCCAATAATTTAGTTGCTTTCTTATCTACTAAGCATGAAAAGAACTCCCTGATGATTTGCAGAACGGAGCGAGCCGGGAGTATGGATTTGCCCTTTGATCAGAGTATTAGCACAGCACAAGGGCAAGATGGAGCTTAGAGTAGTGAGCAAGAGATTTTTCTAATGGAATTGTATCTCAAGAGGTGTATTTTGCCAAAGAAGAGTTGTAGTCTATTTATAGGCAAGTTTGGAACCTTCAAGAACACTTGGGAGAGCTCTTCTAGCCGTTGGAGACAAATCCCAAGAGTTTAGGACGAAATCCACACAAAATCAGGGTAATGATGATTCTGACAGCAATATCAGACGTCTAATTATAGGATCAGACGTCTTATAGGACGTCTGATTTTTCCTATGGTCGTCTAATCTTGCAGGACATCCTTAACGGACTCTATTGGATCAAAAGAAGGACGTCTGATATTATGTCATAAGACGTCTGAATAGTTTACTGGACGTCTAATGAATGGTGCATTGGTTCCTGTTATCATCGGATCCAAACAGGGTTCTAGGTTTAAAGGATCAGACGTCGTTACGGACGTCTGAGGACATTACCAGACGTCTGGAAACCTAAATACTCTTCCTTCCTACTTCTGCCAAAAGATTATGTGGCCGTAGAGAGATACGCATAGAAAATCATGGCCAACGGTTCAAAGACAGACGTCTGGAAGTGTGTCAAGACGTCTGGAAATTGTTTTTGCCTACGGAAAGTCTAACGGTTAGTATGAGGACGTCTGGGTAAATAATTAGACATCTGTGAACGGTTATCGACGTTTGAAAGTGAAGTCCTTCGACTGATGTTTATGAGGAGACGGACAAAGGCAGAGATATTTGAAATTAGACGTCTGGTAAACATGTCAGACGTCTTATGATGGAAAATCAGACGTCTGGACTGTTTACTGGACGTCTGATAAAAGTATAAGTGTTGGGTTTTTTTGTTTCTAATTTATCCTAAGTGTAGAGAGCCTAAGTTAGCTATTTATAGGTTATGTTTGGGGGCTCTTTACAATATTTCTAGACTCAAATAAGATGAAAATTACAACCTTTGAAAGTTTACATGAAAAAAGCCTAAGACCTAATACTTATGCTACTCGTCTTCACGCTTTTAATCTCCCGTCTTGGAAAGCTTTTTGAAATCCTGCAAATATGTTATTATAGAGAGAAAACAATATGCTACGCTTTATTTATTATTTCATTTTCTTCATTTTGTAAAATCATCAAAATATTATATATGAGTAGTTGAACTAACAATCTCCCCCTTTTTGATGATTTTCAAAATATAGCTGTAGGTTCCTCTTTCCTCCCCCTAAAGGTTGTACTTAATAGCCTTTATCTATTTGAGAAGGATGTTGTTATATTATTCCTTAATTTTTTTTTTTTTTTACCTACATTCTTCTCCCCCTTTTTGAATATCATCATGAAGGGTTGTTAAAGGGAGTCAAAATCCAAACTACAAGAGTGATATCTACAAAGTAGAGTGCGTGACTAAAATTGCATGTTTAAAAGATGACAAGGCATTAAGGAAAATTGATTTGGAATAGAAATATTTAAGCACGGACTAGCTATTTGTTTCCAAAAATATTAAGTACAGGGTCAAGGCCCCTTAATACAAACTTAGAATAAAAGATAGAAAAATAGAAGCACTAAAACTATTCTTCTTGCTCTTGGCGGCGGCGGCGACGAGCGGGTCCTTGTCCTATCTGCAAATTTTGAACATCTGATCTAAGTTCGTCGATGTCGCGTCGCATGCTTCCCATGTAGGTGTACATCTCGCCGGTTCAACGCAGCAAAAGGGAGATGCCGGAGGAGAGGGAATCTGTGGCTGGATCCCATGCTTCATCAAAGCTCGAGCGGGGAGCTTCTATTTGAAGGGGCCGTGGTTCATGGAAGTCTGGAAAGGGTGGAAGGGGCTCTTCTTCCATGGGTTCGTCGGCGGGCTCAAGATGTTCTCTAAGTATATGCATCTTGGCGGCTGTGGCCCGGTTGTAAGGCTCAATTTTCTTGTCAACTGCTTGGTCAGTTATGGAAATCCGATGGGATGAAAAGATTTTGGATAGAATAGACCCAAACGGAAGTGATGCCCCATGGTCCTCATTCATGACGCGAACAATGAGGCGGCAATAATTGAAAGGAATATGACGAACGGCCGCAAAAAGGAGAGCCTTGTGTTGGCGTGAGATGTAATCAAAACCTCCTGATTTGTTTAGGAGGTCCCACCCAAAAATGCGAGAGAGTAGACGTGGAAGGGGTTTGAGATTTTTGCACGGTAGAGTGCCAAGGTTTTCAACATATTTTTCCGGGAGAACTAACTCTTGATTGATGATTTCTGGGTCGTATTGCCTCAGAATGTCATTGAAATCATTTCCCTCATTGGGGATGGCTAGAAGGTCAGAGATAGTTTCAGATGTGATGTGTATTTCACGACCAAATAGGCGGGTATGGAGTTCAAGTTCATCGTTGCTGTAGTCCTCAACGATGTTGGCATAAAAGAGACGGCAAAGATCAGGGAACACACCAAGAGTTCCAATGCCGGAGTGGAATTGACGGTCAAAATATTGAAAAAGATGGAGAGTTTGGAAGTGTTCCCGAAGGTTCAAATGGGCAAAATCATTCCAAACAATAAAACGAGGGCATTTAACTTTGGCATTCGCGAAACGACGAAATCGCTGCCTAGCGATGTCACCCCGCAATTGATCTGCCAAATAAGTGGAAGAGGAACTGGAAGATCCCTCAACTTGCTTCCTACGGGGAGGCATATTTGGTGGAATGGGTGGTTAGGTTTAGGAAAAATGAGTGGTGCGTTAAGGATAGAATACCTGCAAAAAAGAAACAACCATTCAACCAAACAACATTCACCCAAAACATCGTTTCAAACACTGCAATCATCATGAAAAAATATGTGGCAGTATGCCTTGAGGCAATACAACCTGCCATGTAGTTGTGGCAATATACCTTTGGATGCAAGCCACTAAAATGTCGGCTTGATCCTCATGAGGTAATACCCTTGCCATGGAAGATGCAGCTAGGGCTAACAGGGTTTTCTTGACCGAGGGTTAGGGTTTTAGGGCTGACAATGATATGAAATGCACATGTAGGTCAAGTGAATCAAGAAGGAGAACTAGATGCTACAAGGCTGTGGGTAAAAGAGCATGAAAATGCCCTAGGAGTTGAGAGGGTATACCCACGGGAGGAGGGAAGCCTCCAAATGCACGGTCGAGAGGCAGGGACGACGCGCGCAGAGGAGCAACAGTTCCGTCAGTCGTCGAAGAGGCGCGACGGTCGTCTGGCTGCGAGCAGAACTTCGCCAACTGCTGCTGAGGGCCGTCGGGAGTGAGGGAGAGCTGCGCGCAGATCTTGTGTGGGGTAGGGATTTTGGACAGGAGAGTGGGACCTTTGCGAAGGGGATCTTATATCCCAAGGTCACCGAGAAAGTCTCCCCCTGAAGTTGGGGAGATTTGCATTTCAAACCGTCCAGAGAAAAGCCGCGACGCGCAGATTTTTCCCCGATCAGACGTCTGTCAACGATGTCAGACGTCGGGATTTGCCAGAGGGATTTTAGCCCATTTCAGGGAAACGTCTGTTTTATTCATCAGACGAATAATCAGACGACTAATTCTAATATAGACGTCTGATTTCTGCAGGAATCCTCCCCAGCAAAAAGATTTATTCTCCAGGTTGTCGTCTGATTTCTTACTCAGACGGCAATGCAGACGTCTAAATTTAATATTAGACGTCCGATTTCTGCAGACAGACCTTCCTGGATTTTCGTTTAAAGTTACAGGGTCGTCCGTTTTTCCTGTCAGACGATCCCTACGACGTCTATCCATATATTTAGACGTCCGACAGGCAGTACATGTTCTGTCTCCGAGATAGACGTCTGTCAACACATTTGGACGACAGTTCAGACGTCTGTGTGGTGTACCAGATGTCTGATATGACTGTTTTGTTATATAAAATCGTCGTCTGTCCCAGATGTTTAGACGACGAATTTTAATGTATAAGACGTCTGATTATTTAATCAGACGTCTTATTTAATCATACGTCTGATATTGGACAGAGTGTGCATTTGGATGTTTGAATGAAGGCTTAGTGAAATCAAGGTTCAATCTATGCTCATGACAAAAGAGGTTCCATTAAATCACTAAATTCTTCAAATATCACTTAGCTTACATATGCCTAGTTTCCTATGTATATAATTAAAGCGATCATAATTCAAAGGTTTAGTGAAAATATCAGCTAACTGCAGTTCAGTACAAATAAATTCAACTTCGATTTCTCCCTTAAGTACATTGTCTCTTAGGAAGTGATGTCGAACATCAATATGTTTTGTGCGAGAGTGATGTACGGGATTTTTCGAGAGGTTGATAGCACTAGTATTGTCACATAATATTTTTATCTTATTAAATATCAAGTTAAAATCCTTCAAAGTACTTTTCATCCAAAGCACTTGGGAACATGCTAGTGCAGCGGCTATGTATTCAGCTTCTGTAGTTGATAAAGCTACACTAGATTGTTTCTTTGAGAACCAAGAGACTAGTGATTCGCCTAAGAATTGGCACGTCCCACTAGTACTCTTCCTATCAGTGCGGCTACCTGCGTAGTCCGCATCGCTATATGTAACTAAGTTGAATTGTGGACTCCTAGGGTAGAATAAGCCATAATCAGATGTGTCAACTAGATATCTAAATATTCATTTTACAGCATTTAGGTGTGATTGTTTAGGATTTGATTGAAACCTAGCGCATAAGCAGGTACTAAACAAAATATCAGGTCTACTGGAAGTTAAATACAGTAAAGATCCAATCATGCTACGATAGAGCTTTTGATCTATGGGCGTACCTGATTCGTCCAAGTCTAAGGAAGTTGTGACACTCATAGGAGTGTTCTTCCCTTTACTTTTGTTCATATCAAATCTCTTCAACATCTCCTTTGTGTATTTAGATTGACACACAAAGGTTCCAATTTCGAGCTGAGTGATTTGCAAGCCCAAGAAAAACTTGAGTTCACCCATCAAACTCATTTCGAATTCTTCCTGCATAATTTCTGAAAACTTTCTACACATAGATTCATTAGTAGCACCAAATATAATATCATCTACATATATTTGAACTAATAAAATGTCTTTTCCTTTTCTTTTAATGAATAATGTGGAATCAGCTTCCCCTATAGAGAATTTTGCATTTAACAAGTAGTCTTTGAGCCTTTCATACCAAGCTCTAGGAGCTTGCTTTAGACCATATAGTGCCTTGTTTAATTTGTAGACAAAATGAGGCTTATCATGAGACTCAAAACCAGGAGGTTGTTTTACAAAAACTTCCTCCTTAATGAATCCGTTAAGAAACGCGCTCTTAACGTCCATTTGAAAGAGTTTAAAGCCAAGAAAGGCGGCATAAGCAAGAAGCATGCGAATTGATTCGAGTCGAGCTACGGGAGCGTAGGTCTCATCAAAATCAATTCCTTCTTCTTGGTTGTACCCTTGTGCTACCAACCGAGCCTTATTTCGAATAACTATACCGGATTCATTCAACTTGTTCCGGAATACCCATTTGGTACCTATTACCGTTTGCCCTTCAGGCTTAGGTACTAGATCCCAAACTTCATTCCTTTGGAATTGGTTGAGTTCCTCCTGCATGGCCATCATCCAAGTTTCTTCGGAGCATGCTTCCTCGACACTCTTCGGTTCAACTTGAGATACAAAGGCGGAGAAACCAAAGGTGCAACTAAAACGAGATCGGGTTTTAACGCCATCAGAAACACTTCCAATGACTTGACTTTCGGGATGATCCCTTTGATATATCCAATCTTTTGGAAGATTATGGATATTGGAGTTTGGAATGTTAGACACATCAATAGTAGAATCATCTTCATCATCCATATTGACTTGGTCAATGGAGGAATGAGGAGATTCATCGAAGGAGACATGAAGGGTTTCCTCCACTATTAATGTGGTCTTGTTAAAAACCCGATATGCCTTACTACGTGAGGAGTAACCAATAAAGATGGCTTCTTCACCTTTGGCATCAAATTTATCTAAATTAGAGCGGGTATTCAAGACAAAACATCGACATCCAAAAACTTTAAAATAACTAATTTTGGGTATTTTCCCATAGTATAGTTCAAAACAAGTTTTTCGCAATCCGGATCGAATTAAGGTGCGATTTAACACGTAACAAGCCGTGTTAACCGCCTCAGCCCAAAAGTACTTCGGTAACCCCGAGTCTATGAGCAATGTTCGAGCACACTCTTGAAGAGTACGGTTCTTTCTCTCAACCACCCCATTTTGTTGAGGTGTTCGAGGAAAAGAGAACTCATGAGCAATACCATGCTCTTGACAAAAATCATCAAACAAGGAATTTTCAAACTCGCCCCCATGATCACTACGGATACGAGTGATTTGGTAGCCTTTTTCAGTTTGAATTTTCCTACAAAAAATAGAAAAGACGGAAAACACTCCTTCTTTAGATCTCAAGAAGGAGACCCATGAAAACCTCGAAAAATCATCTACAATTACAAGGCAATATTTGCATCCACTGAGGCTCTCATATTTTGTTGGTCCAAACAGATCTAGGTGAAGTAGTTCTAAAGGTCTTGATGTGGATATAACTTCTTTGCTTTTAAAACTAGATTTTATAATCTTACCTAATTTACATGAATCACAAACAAGCTCATTTAAAAATTTTCTTTTAGGAAGACCTCGGACTAGTTCATGTTTAGCTAATTTTTGAACCAGCTTCATATGAACATGTCCTAGTCTTTTATGCCATATACTTAACTCATCATTTGCTATAAGACATTCATAAGTGCCATTTTTATCAAATTCTACAACATAAATGTCTTTAAATCTAGTTCCCTTAAGAATGGTTTCATTGGTTAATGCATGCATAATTTCAAACATTTTAGAAGTAAACACTACTTTAAAACCCTTATCACATATTTGACTTACACTTAAAAGATTATGTTTTAGTCCTTTAACTAGAGAAACATTTGAGATGGGAGAGAGAGGGTTACCTATTTTACCAAGGCCAATAATATGGCCCTTGTGGTTGTTGCCAAATGTAACTGTTCCTCCATCCGTAGGTTGGAGGTCCAAAAATAGGCGCTTGTCTCCTGTCATATGTTTGGAGCATCCGGAGTCCATCACCCATCGGCCTCCTTGGTGGTGGAGGTTTCCTTGTCTTCCTCCTTGTAGACCTTCTTCCTCCTACAAAAGATCTTCGATGGTGACTTGGTGTTTTCTATAGGTCTTTCTAATTTGAGTCGTCCATCCTTCATTTTGTATATCCAATTTTTGACATTATGATGTCCTTTCATCCCTACAAAACAAAGTGAGAGTTGTCTTTTCGGTATCCATTGTAAAGTGGATCCGTATTTGTTAGTGTTCTCCTTTAGAGGAGGGTCCTTTTTCGGCTCACTTTGACTAGGCTCATAAAAGCCTAATCCAAATTTACTTGAGGAAGGTTTTTGATGGGCAATGAGTTTGTCCAAGTTATCTTTCCCCTTTGTAAATTTGGCTAGGTCCTCAAGAAGTTGGTTTGATTTTTCTTTGAGATGATTTATCTCTATTTTCATTATATCTAGTTTATCTTCTAATGCCCTAATCTCTACTCTAAGTAAGCCATTTTCATCCTTTTTAAAAGAGTTTGATTTTTCAAGCACATGGATTTTGTCGAGTAATTCTTCTCTATCTAAAAATTTTTGTTCACTCATTGCTGTATACAAATCATTTGTTAATGACTCTTTCTCAATCATTAGATTTCTTATTTGCATATTTAAAGCAGTGGTTTCTTTTGTAAGAATTAGATTCTTTTCTTCAAGATCATTGATTAATCTCTTATTTTCTAACTTTTCTTCTTTTAAAGCCTTGCTTTGGGTTTTAGTTTTCTTAAGATCTATATATAATGAATCAAAGGCATCTTGTAATTCATCCAAAGAGTAGGGGTTTACCTCAGGTTCCTCAGATTCAGACTCGGAACCATCATTTGTTGCCATTAGTCCCAAGCATGCCGTTTCTTCATTTGTTTCCTCCTCCTCTTCTTCTTCGGAGGTGGAGTCATCCCACGTTGCTTGAAACGCCTTCTTCTTGAATCCTTTCGGTTTGGAGATCTTCTTGTAGTCAGAAGGCTTCTTGGGTTTCTTCTCATCATCCCTTTTGAGTAAGGGACAATCTTTCCTTATGTGACCTCTCTTTTTGCAATTATAGCAAATTAGAGGATCTTCTTCTCTTTTCCTTCCCTTGATCTCTCTTCTATTTCTGAGAAACTTTTTAAAATTTTTAGCTAATAAAATAAATTCTTCGTCATCGGTACTTACCTCATCATCCGAAGTAGCTTTGAAGGCTAAGGTCTTCTTCTTTGGCTCCGATGAGGTTGATTTCTTCTTTTGCTCCATTTTTGATTCGTAAGCCATGAGATTCCCAAGTAGATTTTCCATGTCTAGATCCTCTACTTGGTTGGCTTCTTCTATTGCCGTTACCTTTTGCTCCCACTCAGGTCCAAGGGAGCGAAGGAGCTTCCCTTGAAGCTCCCCCTTTATAAATGTCTTTCCTAAAGACTTGAGGTTATTCACGATTAACGTGAATCGGGTGTACATGTCCCCAAGTCTTTCATTCTCCTTCATAGAGAAAGCTTCGAATTCCTGCGATAACAAGTTTATCTTTGAGGATTTAACTTTAGATGTACCTTCGTGAGTAACCTCCAAGGTTCTCCAGATCTCGTGGGCGGTTTCGCATTGGCTGATGCGGTTGAATTCCTCCGAGCTGAGAGCGCAGTAGAGTGAGTTCATTGCCTTGGCATTCAGTCCAAGGTGATGGATTTGCTCCACTGTGTAACCAGTTTCTGGTTTCTCGGGAATGACGTATGCGGATTCGCATTTCTCCCAAATGGAGAAATCGTTGGCTTGAAGCCACATCTTCATTCTCAGCTTCCAGTAAGTGTAGTTGGTTCCTTCGAAGAGTGGTGGTCGAGTGGTGGATTGCCCCTCCAATCTGCTTGTGGAAATCGCCTTCCCCTCCATGTGATCTTTCCGCGGATGTTACTCTTGTAGGCGGAAAACCTGCTCTGATACCAAATGAAATTGCACTAGAGGGGGGGTGAATAGTGAAATTTTATAGTATTGTAATACAACAATTTCAATCACACAATATACTCAATTATTTTTAGGTGGAAACCCAAGATGGGTGAAAACCACCACCTAAGCCAATCTCTTGACTTAGGATTTTCGATCACAAGGTGATCAATCCACTAACCACACTACTTAAACGAGGGTAGTGTACCTCAATTACAATTCCCACCTCCGATCCCTAAATGGAGGTTTCTCTCTTCAAGATGAAGAGACGGGGACCCGACAGGCCGGATACCCAAAATACAGAAATTAACAAGTAAAAATAACACCTATAGAGCACCCCAATAATTTAGTTGCTTTCTTATCTACTAAGCATGAAAAGAACTCCCTGATGATTTGCAGAACGGAGCGAGCCGGGAGTATGGATTTGCCCTTTGATCAGAGTATTAGCACAGCACAAGGGCAAGATGGAGCTTAGAGTAGTGAGCAAGAGATTTTTCTAATGGAATTGTATCTCAAGAGGTGTATTTTGCCAAAGAAGAGTTGTAGTCTATTTATAGGCAAGTTTGGAACCTTCAAGAACACTTGGGAGAGCTCTTCTAGCCGTTGGAGACAAATCCCAAGAGTTTAGGACGAAATCCACACAAAATCAGGGTAATGATGATTCTGACAGCAATATCAGACGTCTAATTATAGGATCAGATGTCTTATAGGACGTCTGATTTTTCCTATGGTCGTCTAATCTTGCAGGACATCCTTAACGGACTCTATTGGATCAAAAGAAGGACGTCTGATATTATGTCATAAGACGTCTGAATAGTTTACTGGACGTCTAATGAATGGTGCATTGGTTCCTGTTATCATCGGATCCAAACAGGGTTCTAGGTTTAAAGGATCAGACGTCGTTACGGACGTCTGAGGACATTACCAGACGTCTGGAAACCTAAATACTCTTCCTTCCTACTTCTGCCAAAAGATTATGTGGCCGTAGAGAGATACGCACAGAAAATCATGGCCAACGGTTCAAAGACAGACGTCTGGAAGTGTGTCAAGACGTCTGGAAATTGTTTTTGCCTACGGAAAGTCTAACGATTAGTATGAGGACGTCTGGGTAAATAATTAGACGTCTGTGAGCGGTTATCGACGTCTGAAAGTGAAGTCCTTCGACTGATGTTTATGAGGAGACGGACAAAGGCAGAGATATTTGAAATTAGACGTCTGGTAAACATGTCAGACGTCTTATGATGGAAAATCAGACGTCTGGACTGTTTACTAGACGTCTGATAAAAGTATAAGTGTTGGGTTTTTTTGTTTCTAATTTATCCTAAGTGTAGAGAGCCTAAGTTAGCTATTTATAGGTTATGTTTGGGGGCTCTTTACAATATTTCTAGACTCAAATAAGATGAAAATTACAACCTTTGAAAGTTTACATGAAAAAAGCCTAAGACCTAATACTTATGCTACTCGTCTTCACGCTTTTAATCTCCCGTCTTGGAAAGCTTTTTGAAATCCTGCAAATATGTTATTATAGAGAGAAAACAATATGCTACGCTTTATTTATTATTTCATTTTCTTCATTTTGTAAAATCATCAAAATATTATATATGAGTAGTTGAACTAACAGAGGGTACACGGACTGTGAGGGGTGAGACCTCTGTTTCTGAGGGGTGAGACCCTAGTTCTAAGAGGGCAAGGCCCTGTGCTGTTCAGTGCTGTACGTTTGGATGTACCAATTAGCGGAAAGGGCTGATCACATGCCAATGCGGGATAGCTACCTGGTTGCCGTGTTCTGTCTTTATGATTATTATAGTCGTTGTGGTATATAACAAAACAGTTACCAGTTGAATACAAATTTTTTACTCGGAATGACAAGTTTCCCGAGGTCGAACTCAAGGAGCAACTGTAATTCTAGAAGCATATAAGTTCACAATATACGAGGTTTTGCAAAAATGAAGAGAGAGAGAGGGAGCAAAAGTTCTCTTTTTTGGCTTCTTCTTCTTCTCTCTTCCTCTTCTCTTTCAGCTGGTTCTTCAATCTGCCTTCTTCTTTCTTCTTTTCTCTGCTGTGGCTGTGGCGACCCTTTCTCTTTCTCCTTTTCTTCTTTTTCTTCTGCTCGGGCCATTCCTCTTCTTTCTTTTCTTTCTCCTTCCTGTCTTCTTCTTCTTTGTGTCTTCTTTCTTCTTCTTTCTGTTCTGGCTGTTGACCTTCCGACGTCTGACTCGGTGCTCAGACGGCTTAACTGTGAGTTTGCTACAGTGCGGCTCCTTTTCTTCTCCTTCATCTCCTCTCCTTCCTTTCTTCTTCAGCAGCTGCTCAGTGCGGCTAAGTCTTCAGCCGCTCCTCCTCCTCTCTTCATCTTCCTTCTTTTTTTTTCCTTCTTCCCTGCGCGCACACACAACTATCAGTGCAAAACATACCCCTACCCCTTCCTCGCGTCTCTCTCTCTCTGAATCTCTCTTTGGGAAAGCTCTCTCAGAGCTGGGTAATCGGGTTTGGGTTGCGCGCCCAGGACCAGGCCCACTGGCATGCGTTGGTGGGCAAGGAGTGCTTAGTCGGGTAGTCGGATTCGGCCTAGACCCGCGGGGCATGAGTGCGGGTGAGGGCGGGTGCTAGCGCGTGGCGAGCTGCGTGCGTTGGTGAGGGACCTGACTCCTGTATATCGAAGGCGAACAACTTAATTCATAAAATCAATTTAAGTGTGGGCGCGAGGCCACACACTTACGAGTTGGGACTAAAGTCCCACCTCTGCTCTGGGCGCCCGCAGGAGAAAGGGCACTACCAATTGGGGCAGCAGCGAGGGCTCGCGACCCCAATCTTGAACCTGGGCGTACTCGCGGAAGCAACCTGCGTTGCCTGGAGCTCACACCTGGGCTGGAGGGGTCCTGGAGCTGCTTGCAAAGAAGCTTCAGCAGCTCGTCAATGGCGGCGAGGAGGTGGAGACCTAAAATCACAAGGACAGCCTCACGGCCACATCAGACAACGCAGGGAGCCTTGCCGAAGTGTGACGAAGGCAGTGCGAGGGTCGGCAAGGCGCGAGTGTGCCTGTGGAGGTGCGCCTAGGGAAGATTGTGTGCGCGGAAATGGGTGTGTTCGGGGGGTGGTTGGGCGATGAAGGGCGGTGAATGGAGCAGGGGAAATGTTTGAGTGGACTGAGGGGGAGCTTCTGGGCTTGTTGGCGAGGGGTGGAATGGTCTGTGGAGGTGGAGCAACCTCGTTGGAGATGGCGATCGGAGATGGGGAAGGTTGTGATGGACAGTGGCGGTTGGTGAGTCAAAATGGTAAATTAAGAAGGGGAAAATATAAAGGAGAGAGAGAGGAAGATTCCTACCTACTTAGTTGACGAAGAGGGAGAGGAAGACGTCCGGCTCGTGCCTGCAGGAGCTAGGGACGAAGGTGCCCAGGAGGGGGTTATTGGGGACGAGGAGATCTGAAGACGCCAACTGGTGCGGCTTGGCGTGGGACGATGGGGCAGAGTGGGCTCTACTGCAGGTATGGCAGCAGAGCGACGAGGAGGGAGGATCGCCGGAAGCTAGGGCTCTCTGACTAGAGAGGGGAGAGACGAAATCTAGGGTTTTTCTCCTCCAGAAGTAGCTTGAAGGAGACGGCAGACCCTGCCGCTCCTTATAAAGGCACTGGCGAGGAGAGGGGACCGAGGAGGTGACGTGCCGTGCTCGCCGGAGATGGCCGAAAATGGACACCCATGCCTTTCGTGCATTCGCACGAGAGACATGGTCGGTTGCAGAGGTCAGGGGAGGGTCCCTGCGACAGAAGACGACGCAGGGAACCCCCCGCTCGTTCCTAAGGACGGGCGCCTTACCCTGCGCGGCGCCATCCTCCGCGCAAGGTCACCGGAGGTATGGCGCTGCGCAGAAATGGTAGGGAGGACCATTCTGCAAAGAAGATGAGAAAGTTAGGGGGCCTTTTGCAAGGGTTTCAAAAGATAAGGGTCAAAAAGTAATTCAAGAGGACCAATTTGTAAAGTTGGTCAAGATGGTCTTTCTTAAGCCCAAATTTTTATACCAACCTAATTTGAACCTAAGGATTTTAATGGTGAAATTTTATTTTAGGTTGGACCATGTTTGACCAGTCAATTTGCGTAAAAATCCAATTTAAGTCATAAATTGGGCATTGTTCTTATTTTACGTCAAAATAGGTTGCAAAAGCCAAATTGAAGGTTTTAAACCCTAGGGAACATTTTTCCATGAATTTTAGAGGGTTTATTTTATTTTTATCCTACCTCAAACCTTGTGAATTGAAGTGGATTATTTTAGGGTTACAGAATATCATTTAATTCGTAGAAGTTGCTATAACCCTTTTCAGATCAGATCATCCCACATCTCTCCTTATTAAGCTCATTTGACTTTCATTAAGACTCTTAATTTCCTTGTTTGCGCACTGCATTGGTGAAATTGCAGTTTTACCCCTTATGGTTTGTCTTATTCTTTAACTCAGAATTCTCTGAGTTAAGCCTTTCTTTAGGTTTTGTAGGAGCTTCTTCACATTGATTTAGATTAAATTGTGCTAGTTAGGGTTCATGATAAGGTTCTCATCACTACCCATGCATTTATCGCGCGTGCCGTAGTCATTGCTACGTTGCGATTGTGACCTCGAGGTAGTAGATCGAGTGTAGGATTACTACGGGGGACTCTTCCGGCCGGAAGAGTACCACATATACATCATACATTATGGGAAAATTGCAAGCAAGATCGTTTCCGTAGGGAACAAGAAGATTGAGAAATGTTATGGAACCTGTTTAGAATACTCAGATTGGAAAGACGATAATTGGGAACAAATGATAATGAATGAATTGTTAAATGCATGTTAGCTGCCTGTTTAAATTATATGATTTAACCATCACTCTACTCAGCGTTTTTTGACCACAGAATTTTATAACGTTGTTCAGGTCATGGATTTGAGTAGCTAGAGCCACCGGCTGTTGAGGGCGCTGGGCCCAGTCGTGCCCAACTGTAGTTTCCTACCGTTCTTTTACAGAGTTTCTGTTAGTAGTGAGTATCTGTAGCTCATAGTTGTATTCAGTTGTATTTTTCTACCAGTTGTGATGGCTATGTTCTATATTTTCCGCTGTATACTGCGAGATACTAGTGGTTTCCTATTTTCCTTCCTTTATTATCAGCAGTATATTTTTCTGCTTGGTTACATTACTCGTGTGGTTGTGGAATGATTATGGCATTTGGTTCTTTCTCGTTGGACGACTGGGTCTTGGGGTTCATCGAGGCGAGCCGTTCTCAGGTCTTGTAGAGAACCG